>OY759217.1:26896509-29296509 GCA_963662175.1 Aradus depressus | reverse complement strand
TAGGTGAAGTAAAGTGGCTTTAATTTTCATCCGATTTCAGCCAAAATCTAATCAGATCTAAGTTAGCATATAAGACTTATCCATTCCAAATTTCAAGTTCGAAGCAACAATCATAACTGAGGTAGAGGCCGAACAAGGTTCCAATCACATACACACGCATACAGATATAATCGCGAAAATGGTTAAAACCTGTCCTGCGATTCAGTTTTTTTTATCTTATTATTTATTATTCGTTACATGTACTATTCTGCAGTACAAGACACTCCTACTTCCACTTCTAACATACGCCTGTCCAGTCTGGATCGGTACCAGCAACACTAACATGAAACGACTACAAACATTTCAAAATAAAGTACTCCGAATAGCAACAAATGCACCCTGGTTTGTCAGGAACTGGGACTTCCTCTATTTGCAACTCACATTGAGAAGCTTGTGAAAAATCACCACGAAGCCCTTGTGCATTGTTCCGGGGCTGTACATTACAGTCTAGGAGCGCCTACTCCTGGGAAGCGACTCAAACAAAGACTGTACCAGGACTTCCTATTTTAAATCCTTTATCCTCTGGTCCAAATAAATGTTGTTTTTTATTATTAGTTATTTAACTTCACCTTAGATGCTATATATTAGTTCTTACTAATAGTAAAATTTATTATTAATAAGAATTAATATATAGCATCTAAGGTATATTTAATATGGCAATACAGCTAATTTATGATATGTGTATATATTAGATAATTTCTAAGGATAATAACATACTAATTTATATAATGTAGTAATTCTTACTAACTATACATGACCCCTAAACCCAGAGATTAGATAAATTTATTAACATTAATAAAATCTTCATTCATTGTGTATAATCTTTTTTTATGGCTTCTTATATAACTTTACAACAATAGTGAGAAATTTATGATGCTCATCCTAAACATTTAAAAACATTAACTCTTTCTTTATAGAGATACATGAGGCATATTTTCACATAAAATGAAGAAAAGTCGACAGTAAATCACTGGCAAGATATTTCCGAAGCACGAATTAATCAAATAAATTTTCTTTCTCCCTTCAAAACCACAAAATTGTTCGAGATAAGAATCAATATTTAACTTACATAGTGGCTTCTGAATCATACTAAATTTTGTCTTGATAGATTCATTACATTGACAGTTATTATGGTTTTTGAGTAGAGCCCCCTCACCTGATCATCCTGTTTCCTTCAGTAGAAAACATGATCGCATAAAAAAAAACCAATAAAAATACATTTAAAAAAATAAAACAATTAAACATTATTTTGTCGGTATTTCCTACAACAAGTTTCAGAACATTCTTTAGAGCGCTGTAACAATAAAGACTGGACATTTCATAGGAAAACATTTTTCTAAGGGCTAATTTCTTGATAGAACTAACCATTTTCAAGTGAATCAATCGAACGTCTAAAAAAATAAGATCTAATTTGAAATTTTAAGGCAGTCTTTGTCTTATATCTCGCAAATCCAGTAATAAATGCTGAAAAAAATTAGTTCGGTGAGAGTGTGAGTTAATACGTTTAAAAATGTGTATTTCAAACCGACATTTAAGAACAGTTTTCCGCAAATATCTTGCAAACCGAGCAATTTGCGAAAAATTGTATTTTATATGAAATGTGTGTTTTAATTTTCTCTAAAACTTTTACTTGAAACAATTTTTGATTAGGTCATTAATATGAGCGGTATCTTGTAAAATGTAATGGCCCCGAGGTGACGTGGTCTCAATTTTCATCCGATTTCGGCCAAAATCTATTTGGTCAAAACTAAGCACATGTAACTTCTTCATTACAAACTTAAAGTTCATAGATATAATCATTTTTGCGTTAGAACTCTCACAACTTTCCAATCACATACAGAAACACACGTAGTCGCACAGATAGACATCATCGCGAAAATGGTCAACATTTGACGTTGAAACGTGAAAATTCGTTGAAAACTCGATCACGTATTTTTTCACGATTACAATACTTCCTTATACTATGGGCTTAAAAATGAAAAAATAAATGTATCTAAATTCTGGAAAAGTATCGATTTGGCTTACAATTCCTCTTTTAAAATAAATCTATGCTCAAGTTACGTTATTTAATAAATATTTTCGAGGGCGCCGGTAGCTCAGTGGTATGCATGCTTTCCTTCTGAGCTCAAGATCGTGAGTTCGAAACCCGACCGAGGCCCTTAGTTTATTTCATCTGGGAGGTAAAATAAACTTAAGCACGCCGTCCTTCGGATGGGACGTTAAGCGATGGTCCCGAGCCTGTACGATGTCAGGTACTCGTTAAAGACCCCTGTCATAGGTGATTAAAAATTTAGAGTAGGCAAAATTTAGGACTCCTACAGTAGAGTCGGGCTCATGTCCACCAGAGTGACGAAAGAGCTCTCTGGTAGTAGGCGATAAGACCTCGAAGTAAAAGCCCGGGCATGGGTCATAAAACCTAACGAAACCTAACCTAATAAATTTTCTTATAAAAGTAAACCAGTTGATCAAGAACAACTGTTTAAGAATCTACATTCAAATCGATAAAGACTCTCTAGTTGTTAGATTGGTTTTTTGACCCACAGCAGACTGTGCCAAATGAAATATATCACCGTTGACTACAGTATTTAGCACCACGTTGTGCTATAATAGCACAAGGAAAGGTAAAAAATAAAAAAAAGGTATACACGTATAATTAATATAGAATGAGTGTGTTTTGCCAATACTGTCGTTAGTATATTTGTTCTATGGACGTGAGAACGGGGTTTGGCGGCCTGCCCGGTGATCTTAACGTTCTCTCTTCCACAGCTGCCAACTTTCTCAATGAATCTTAATATAACGGACTTATTTATCACTAAATCGTTAAGACTTTCCCGATATATCCACAATATTCCATATTTACTCCGGAGGAAAATTACTAAAATTTAGAAATAATAAAGAAACAGGAATATATTCTTATTTTAAAATGATAGTAAGATATTGTGGGATGGGATAAATAGAATGAAGCAAGAGGCAGTCTTTCCACTATTTATTTAAAACATAAACCTTTTCTCGATGTTGTTGTTTCATCCTCAGTGGTACATCAACTGTCCAGTCTAGTGTGCAAACCAACACTGGACTTTTGGTTAAGATAAATGGGAGGATAGCCTTTCGTTTCATTTGATATCTCATTTCAAAGCATCTTACTATGATTTAAGATACATCATGTCTCTCGGCAATTTACAACTGTGTTGGTTTGCACTGGATGGGTGATATACAACTGAGGATGACACAACCAGTTTGGGTTTAAAAAATAAACAGTGGGGACAACGCCTCTTGTTTCATTTGATATATGTCATTCCATAATATTTCAATCCATTTAAGATACATAATTTCTCATCGAAAATTTACACCAGTGATGGTTTGAACATAGCACTGGACAGGTTATGTACTACTGAGGATGACCAAATAGTTGGTTTCTGTTTATAAAATAAATAGTGGGAAAACAACATAATATGTACATAATAAACAATATTATTGTTTCATTTGGGAGCAGTAAGAACATATCTGCAATGTTTCTTTAGGTTATTCCTAATGTTCGGATCCTTGAATCCTATCATTGAAACATGAAGTAAATACTCAAAAGCATGTTGATTATTTTAATGTTTCGAAAAAATTGGAGAGAGGGATGAAAAAATAGGGAAAATACTGTTTTCTTCACTATTTTTCCTAAGAAATTATATTTCCACGCATTAAAAGGGAAGAAACTTGAAGCGCTGGCGGCCTCAATATGATACTTCAAGTGACTAAGTAGTGAGTATTTAGAGTCGAATGCCAACTGTAGAAACCAACCTGCAAACTCAATAAATTTAAAAAAACATACAACCGCAACATGATCTTCCTATACCCACTGTGTTTTTACAGATCATTACGCATATTAAGATAACACATTGAGACATCCCGGGCCATTCTAGATCAACAATTGATACGTGAAATGGCCTACAGACAAAAATTAATGCGTGAGTTTGTAACAATATTTTAAAATTCGTTAAAATGCTTTACTATTAAAATTGTTCTTTGAAGTATTTCCCATAGCAATTTATTATTCGTCAGCAATTTATTCTTTTTAGATCTATAATATTGTTCGTATTGGTTCTATTTCAAATCTGAGGAATTTCAAAGATTGTAAGTAAATTTAATAAGAAACATTTTTGGTGAGGATCACTTTTTCCATATCACTAACAGTTTTAGCGTAAATCGAGCTTACGTCTGTAAAAATGGCTTCCAAGACGTAATTTTAAAACTGTTTTCGGCATATATCTCGAAAACCTGGTTTCCATAAAATGTATTCAATAAAAAATTTGCCTTTTAGTTGGAGAAATGTTTGATTATATTATTAACATATGTGGTACCTTGTAAAATGTAGTTAGGCTTCAAAGTGGCCTCAATTTTCATTTAATTTTGCCAAAATCTAATCAGAACTAAGTTAGCACATGTGACATCATCAGATCTAAGTTAGCACATGTGACATCATCAGCTTCATTGCTACATTTGTTTCAGTGTTAGAGCCCCCACAAAATTACACAAATAAACACACAGACATCTTTGCGAAAATGATCAAATCAGATTCAAGGACCATGAAATGTGAAATTCCGTTAAAAACTCGATTTCGAATATAGTATAAACAAGTAAACATTTTTATTTAATGTATTAAACGTTTAGTGTAATAGAAAATGGCAACACAATTACTCTGTCTCGCTTGTCAACAGCTAAAATTAACAATTTTACCACCCTTTCATTTTTTAACCGTTGGAATTACAGGCCTTTCATTACAGGCCTTACAGCCCAATTTAATCCCACCTCTGACGAAGCAGCCCAGTCATTAATTTTGATGGGCCCCGCTCTCACGCAACAATTATTATTTTCAATACATTTTATTGTATAAATGTCGTATACAATCTCTCTCAGCAAAAAAAAAAAAAAAAAAACTAATGGTTTCAATCGTGGGTCTGTCTGTCTGAGGGCTGCGTTTAGCTCAAATACCAAAATGGCGTCGGTAACACTGGTAATGTACTTCCCCAGAACAAATAAATTCAAATTTATTTATATCAGAGCCGATTTGGCTGAAAATAAACAGGGGTCATCCATACAGGTTTCTGGATACACATAGGTATCAATTTTCGTATCGATACATTCTTTTTTTCGGGTGTTATTGTGTTCATTGTTTTCATTTTTGAAATCAGGGGGTTGGAAAACATGAAATTCCGCTGAAAAATCAATATTAAATTTCTTGTCACTTACATAACATCCCCTATACTTTGTGTAGCTGTGGAAGTAATATCGGTGTCGCAACTAAATATATGGTTGGGCCAAAAACATCCATAGAATAACTAAAATTATACATAAAGAAAATAATAAAATACAAATAAATATAAAAGAATCTATTATTATTTCGAAGAAACAGGATAGTCTAGTAAATTATAAAACTGATGCTGAAAAAATAGGAGCCCATTACTCATACATCTTAAATAATACAAAATAAAAAATAAACCTGTTATAAAATAAATAATATAAAATAAAAATATGTCAAAAAGAGTTAAAATTATAGTTTATAAATTAAATTGTTAAAAAAAAATTATTTAAAAAAATTGAACATCGATATTTAAAAAATAAGTTATTAGAGTAGATTATATCAGGGTTATAGGTTTTATTTATAATATTGGTTTTTGAAAAATATAAGGGTGAAATTTGGACAAAATGTGAAATAGTATAAAATTTGACGACTATCTAGTGGTAGAATATGATTGGATGAATAAATTATGATAATTCTCTATTTAGGTGAGTCCTTATCGGTTTTTGTAATATTATATGAAAAAATAGTTATGAGAATTACAATTATAATGGTGTTATTATTTAAAATAATTTGTATTTTTAAAATTGGAAATGACAGTACGTCGAAACGTTATTGTTTTTAAATAAATATACCGTAATTGCCTCAAAGTACCATATTGAAAGATCATAAAAAAGTAAGGTATAATAAATTCAAATTGATAGCTTAGAATAACGTTATGACAACAATAATCTCGGGTTCTGCAACCATTTATATTTTCCAGTGAATATAATATCTAATTTACTAAAGTCAAAAGCTACCCTGCGGTCAACTTTTGAACGAGTTATATTAGCATTAAAAAAATTATTGAAGTTATGCTCTCGTGAAGACCAATCTTATGCTTCCACTAAAATGGCGGTGAACTGCAGTATGGAACCCAATTAAATAATCATTTGAAAAGTATTACTTCCCCATCTATACGAAGTATAGGGGAAGTTGTGTAATCGCTCAAACATTCGATGCGGAGTTTCAACGGAATTTCATATCTTCTGACCAGATTCCAAAAAAAAAAAAAATCTGTCTGTGTGTTTGTCTGAGAAGACGATAACTCACGATATAATGAACGTATTGACACGAAATTGTATATGGGAATCCAGAACCCTCTAACAACGACACCTATTGATTTTGAGCCAAATCGTACAATGGGAAGGAGGGGATAACGGGAGAGGCTTAACACATAAGCTCTAATAACTGCCGATAGAAAGAATGTATCGAATCTTATATATCTGTTCTGAAATACATTGCCGGTGATTCACCGACGACTTATTTATTTACTACATTTATCGATATAATAGAACTAAAAAACCGTTTTTATTGTAATTAAGAACAAAACTAATTGATTAAAGTCCACTAAAATAGACGTAATGCATTTAGATAAGGTTATTTGTGAATTGAATGAGTGAGAAAGTAATATTGTAATGACTATAATATAAAAATTATCATGAAGGGATGGTCCTTTTAATGAATCATTAAGTGATGTTGTCGATGGGGACAATTACAGAAAACTACAGTTGTCGAGATATCCGAAGAGCCCTTTACACCAAAGGACATATTTATAGACAGGGGTATTGATTATCTTCCTTCTCAATTAATAAACTTTACCTATTTTCAGTTCTCACGGAGATACCAATAAATTAAATTATATGTCTTTGTAGGGCTTTTTGGGAACTCAAAGGGAATTTAATAACAATTCGGGCGCCGGTAACTCAGAGGTAGCGTGCTAGCCTGCTGAACTCAAGTTCGCGAATTCAAAATCCGGCTGACGCCCTTAGATTTTTTATCTGGGAGTTGAAAATACCTTGAGCATGCCGTCCTTTCGAGTCCAATGGGACGTTTGTATGTCACGTTCTTTGACATTTATGGCAGCCAGCCCAATGATAGATTTCTATGAAACTTAGAAAATAATTAGATGCTAAAAAGGTCTCTATAAGTTTGCTCAACTCATCCCATCAAAGAGGATTAATTTTTAATTGTAAAAAAAATTTGCGTGGGGTTTAAGCGACCCCAGGGTCACCATTTGACCGAGATAGATTAGCCACTTGAAAGTTATGCCCTCTAATGATCATATTAATGATACTGGTCATGTTTTTTTTTTTGCCGTGAAATGATATTATTCGTATGAGTAAAGTATTCATAAAAAAATAATAAAAGAAATCTATGATATTAAATTTCCAGAATATAATCTATATATGCTAACTTGTTTCGTAAATAAGTCATATTAAAAGTACCCAGTGATGCAAAGTAACGAATGCATACATAGAATATATACCCTCATATCAATATAAATTTTATTCAGTATTAATAATGTATCAACAATTCACTTGGTATTAAGTCCCAAGAACATTGCGTTATCATTGTTAAAGTGTTTTCAGTAAATTTTTAAGTTAATCTTCTGCTCTGAATACTAGTATTTATTGATTACAGTGTGCATAATGTCAAAAAAGTTTTCAAATTTCTTCAATCTTCTTTGTTTTGTGTGAAGAGTATACTTCAAATGCCCATAGAGTATCAGTATCTGGTCATTCACCCTTTTATTATCTATTTTATTTTTTTCTTATTTATATAGATTTTATTTTTTTTTTTACATATTCTCTTTTATAAATATAGACACTTTTATTTATTTTTTTTTCATCACAATGATCTTTTGTATCGATATTTATAATTGCCTAGTTCTTCTCCAATGTAGCAATAATTTATTTATCTATTTATTTATTTATTTGTACGTTGTACTGATACTATATTTCATTTTCCCCGTTCTTTACTCTATATTTATTTTTTAGAATAATAAAATTTCTATTTATTTCATTTCATATCATAGAGAACTGCTTTCGCCATTATTGGAAAGATCATACTTTATGTATTTTTCATTTATTATATCTGACTATATTAATGAACCTTATCCATATAAGGTAATCCAACCCATTCATGTTTACGGACACACACACAGACAGGCAGAAGTTTTTGTTTAGCATTTTTGGAATTCAGGTGTCAAAAAACATAAGTTTCCGGTGAAAATTCAACATACAATTCCGGACCGATTACATAATTTCCCGTATATACTTCGTACAGATGGGGAAGTAATATTGCGAAACTATACTACTGATTTTAGTATACACCATCGTCAGGTTTAGTTATAAGTATATACAAATAAATTACACAATTTAGACTAGTTTTTAATTTAGGTTGAATTTGTCATATTTATATAAAATGACGTATGAAATTATTTAAAGGCCTTATACTGGAGACTGAGTTGTCTGTCATATGCAGACACATTTAAAATTAAACTGAAATTCCAGAAGGTTTTTCATAGGTCTGCTGTTTAGTGGAATGCCAATTAAATAAGTGGAACATGTATGATATAATCCTTAGTACCGATATGAGACATTTTGAATGGTTGTGTTCAGGCGTCTTTCCCTTAGATAAGGAAGTCTTACGAATCCTAGAGATAACAAACAAATGATTGTAAATCGGTTATTAATGTTATTCAAAGGAAAGAATCTGGCCTGAGTGTAGACTAGGGCCATGACATTCACAGGATTGCATTTTAGTGGACAAGGTCAATAGAGATGAGTATCAAAAAGAATATATCGATATTTTGTATCAACAAGTAGCGAACCAATGTATCGATATATTACTTCTTTCAATTAAAAAAATATACTATTGAAAGTTTTAAAGAAGTCAAAACCAAATTAAAAAAAAGTTTCGGTGAATCACCGGCGAAGTACTTCTCCAACACGAATTCATCCATTAGGTATTCGCAGTGCTCCAAAATCAATCGACCGTTTGGGCTAAACTTCTTCTGGTTCACTTACTTAGAGATTTCTGAGTCATACTGATACTAAATCATGTCGATATGTTCCTTACGTTGGAAGTTATTCGGGTTTTTAAATCTTCTTCTTTGCCCTCTAGAGGGCGCCGATAGCTCGGTGGTATGCGTGCTTCCCTTCTGAGCTCAAGATCTTGGGTTCGAAACCCAACCGATGCCCTTAGTTTATTCTCTCTGGGAGATAAAATAAACTTAAGTCCTTCGGATGGGATGTTAAGCGATGGTCCCGAGCCTGTACGATGTCAGGTACCCCTGCCCTAGGTGAATAAAAATTTAGGGTATGCAAAATTTAGGACTCCCATAGTAGAGTCGGGCTCATGTCCACTATAGTGACGAATGAGCGCTCTGGTAGTAGGTGATATGACTTTGTTGTTAAAGCCCGGGCATGAGTCATAATAACTAACTCTTCGCCTTCTTTCCTTTGGCAAGTGTGTTCTTATAGCTTATTAGAGTTTTTGTGTTCAGCCCACCTTTCCTTTAGTCGATTGGGCTGAAAAACTATGCATCTTCCTTTTGGGGTTCTGGACAAACATAAAAGTTCATGTTGTTACATGTATTGTATATGTATTCATATGTGTTAAGCAAAAAAACACAAAAACATTAATAACTGCCGTTGTAATGAATGTATCGACACAAAATTTTATGTGTAAATTCAAAACTTTATAAGGAATAAGCTTTATAAGATAAATATTATCCTTATAAACTTTATAAGAAACCTATTAATTTTCCGCGGCTAAAGAGAAACGAAGGGGGATCGGAGGGGGCTCAATTAAAAATAACACGTATGTAATGAAAGTATCGAGACAATATTTAGTATGAGGATTCAGATTCAGATATCTAAGTCAACTATTGATTTTGAGCCCAATCGATTAGTTTTGGAAGGAGAGAGAAAACTTATTTCATTAATTCGGTCTGAGGAAGTACATTGCCGGTGATTCATCGAACTTTTATTTTCCCAGTTATACGAAGTATAGGGGAAGTTATGTAAGGTTAATAAACTGTTTTTCTACCTGCATCTAACGAAATATAGTATTTTGCAACTACCCGCACCACATGTTGCCTCAGAATCCGCACCTCTCTTACCAGAAGGGAAAAAAAAAGTCAGGCCAACGAGAATAGACCCACTTCGGACATCGAAGGGGAACGGACATCGAAGAGACAAGACCATGGCGGAGATGCGCAACCACGCATGGGACAGACATGGATGGATATGGGCCCCTCCATGCTCAGAGGCAGACCCAGACAGGATAATAAGAAGAATGAGCCGATATGTAGGCTCTATAATACACGAAGGAAGCTTTGTTACACAACTCTCTCTTGACAAATGGACCCCCATTTATTCTGAAGCTCTGCGGTAGATAACCCATCGGCCCATCCACTTCTTAAAAAGGCTTTTACTCTTAACCCAAAATATTGTGTCTTATTTCTTTATATTTCACGAATACATCAAAACCTGAGCATTCTTTTCACATATCTTCACATAAAGAATAATGACATATCTAGTAGACAACGGTGTAGTTCATCTTGCATCCAACCCTACTGAAACCTGAGTAGTGAAAATTTAGGACTCCCACGAATGAGCGCTCTGGTAGTAGACGATATGACCTCGCAGTTAAAGCCCGGGTATGAACCACAATAACTTTTTTTTTTTTTTTTTTGGTTTGTCGACCTTTGGTGGAGGCCACGACACCCTCTCGCCGAATAGTCGGGAAAGAGTGCCTAACAAGTTTATTTATTTAAAAGTCTGTTGCTGAGGTATTGGCGGCGCTGTTGGCTGGATGTAGTATGGTGGTCGCCCCCGGCGTGCCTGCAGTCGTCCCCGGCCCAGGGTTAAAGTGCTTTTCTTTTTCTCCGCCAGGAGGCGACAAATCAGCTGAAAACTAGTTAGCCGGTTTCCGTCATCAGCTACCGTAGGTCGAGTCCCAGGTCGTCGCACAGCGGACATTCGAGGATGCTCTGCAATTTTGACTCCGCCGCATGAACAATTCGAGTTGTTCTTCCTCTTAAAGAAAAAGAGCTTGGAGTTGAAAATCCGTGGCCTGATACTTTCTGGGACATCCAGTGGTCAGGCAGAACCCATGTAGAATCGAGAAGTACCATAAGCATAGGTCGTTGCCATTTCTTAACAATCAATTCCTGAACAATGTCCTTGCAACGCTCTAGTCTGGACTGAACCACAATAACTAACTAAAATGTAGATACAATCATTATTTCGGCAGTTATTTAAGTTTTTCATTTAGCCCCCAACCCCCCTCTTAACCCCTACTATCCCTTAGGTCAATTTGTCCTTATAGGGTTATAAGAGATATCAAATTTCTCACCGATGTAGCCGATATATTCCTTTTGTCGATAGTTATCGTGTTCACAAACATGTACACAGACAGGAAATTTTTTTTTTTTAATTTTTTATAATCAGGGCATCGGAAAACACTCAACGTCGAATTTCTGGCCGATTACATAAAATCCTCTATACTCATATAGCTGGGAAAACAATAAAAATACGTACAAAAAAAAACTGCATTGTAGCTACTTGAATCCGTTTACAATGCCCGCTTCAACAGTCACTCGAGATGCAAAGCCGGCTATTGAAAATGGTAAAAACAGAATCAATAAATGTCTGCTTTCAGCTTAAATTGAGTTTCAGAACCATTGTAAAGAGGAAACGTTGGATCTAGTGCATCACATATCAATTTCTGACTTGTATATAACTCGCATTATATCTCTGAAAAAAGTCATCGGTGAATCACTGCCAATGTACGTACCCACAAAGAATTTTTTTTTTACTTTTATTTATTCTACAATCTGTATAAACAATAACAATAAGCAGAAGTGATGACTAAGATGACATGATAAAATAATAGGTAATACAAAATATTTGAAACATAACAAAAAGCAAAAAAAAGAAATGAATAATACAAAATAGTAGCAAACATATACGAAAATAATAGACAGAATACGTAATAAATCAATCGTAGATGAATAAACAGAAAGCATAAAATGAAAGAGATAAAACAAAAAAAATAAAATAAAAAATAATAAAAATAAAAATAAAATAAAATAAAAATAAAATAAAATAAAAATAACTAAATAAAGTAATTAAAAATATATAAGAAACTGGACGAGGACAGCACCAGTAGGACTCCAGCACACTGTCATATACCACTCTCCAACTAGTGGAGAGGGGAGGATGCGGCGGGAGACCAGCACTGACCCTCCCACCACACTACCCAACCATCCACTGTGCAGCAGTGGAGGAAGATCAGAAGGCGGGGCGTCGAAAGGATAGAGAGGTGAGAGGGGAGAATCCGGTCATCACCAGCACTCCCTTAAAAATGGCGTGTGAAGAAAAAGAAAAATAATAATAATAAATAATAAAATTTAAAAAAAAAAATTAATAAAACGCACAAAAAAAATATATAAAAAAATAGATAAAAATATTAAAATTAAAAAAATATATACATATAAAATACAAATTAAAGTAGATCGCGAGGCCAATGCCGCCTCAGCCTTCTTGGAGGATTATGCGGATGGGATTGTGATGATAAGGATTTGGCAAGAGGATTATTGTGGAAGGAGACGTTCGTATGAAACTTGGAAAAACGGGATTTGATGAGATCCTGGACAAAAGGAACTTTGAGGTCGTTATGGAGTGTAAGGTTGGAAACAAAAAAGGGAGCATCTACAATGGTTCTAAGGACTTTGGATTGGAAGGATTGGATCCGCTTGATGTTTGATGGCTTGGCTGAGCCCCATAGCTCCAGTCCATACATCCATACCGGTCGTATAATTGTCTTGTATATTGTAAGTTTGTTCTCTGTAGACAGTTTAGATTTTCTGTTAAGAAGTCTGTATAGTTGTCCAAATCGTCTGTTTAGTTCTTGGCGTTTCAGTCGAGTATGGGGGTTCCAAGTTAGTCGGCTGTCCAGGTAGAACCCAAGATAGCGTACTTGGTTCGAAATGGGAATTGGTACATTGTTGAACAGGACCACAACGAATTAATCAATTAATTGTTCGCCCCCTCTCCAAAAAGACTTAGGGGATTCTGAATCCTCATACTCAATTTCGTATCGATAAAATCATAATCGATAAAATTCACCGGGTAGTTATTGGGGTTTTTGAGTTGAGCCCTCTCTTTGACCCTTCTACCCTTTGACTGTTTTCGCTGAAAATATATATGTGTCAACTTTATAGGGCGTTGAATTTACATACAAATGTTGGTGTCAATACATTGATTTCAACGACCAATTTGATAGAAAATCAATAGGTGTCGTCTTAAGAGGATTTTGGATGTACATATAAAATTTCATGACGATAAATGGATTCCGAAATCAGAAGGTCGGAAATTTTCGACCGATTACATGACTTCCCCTATACTTCGTGTAGCTAAGTAGCTAAGGAAGTAAAAAAGACTTAATTCGATATAGATGGAGGGGGAAGAAGACGGATGGAAAAGAGGATGAATACAGAAATTAGGTCTTCTAATTGTATTTATTGACTTCTTAGAGAACGTTTCAAGCTTAATATATCAATATGGATAAGAAAAAAGTTCCTTAGACCCAAGGAAACAGTCATATCGTGACCTTAATACTACAACTAGATAACTCAAAAATCGGCATGTATGGGATAATTGTACCATTAGTTGTATTTTTCAGGTATCTTTGTTGTGCTAGAAGTAGACAACTCTAAGAAAATATGTTGAGAACATGTAAAAATTTCAGTAGTTCAATTTGGATCATTCTACAACGGCTGATTAAAAAATAAAAAAAAGATTTGCGTTTTTCTCAAAACTAAATTTGGAGATTTCTAGTTGTAGAATTAAGGTGACGATATATGAATCGTCTAGTTTCAAAAGCAGACACATCCACTTTTTATCGAAATTTTGGGTTAATAACTCGTTATTCCATTCTTTTTCCAGTTATACAAATGATATGTAATCGCCATAGAACGAAACAGGACACATCCCATTCAAATCACCTAGGAAGGTTTGGGTTTAGTTTCAGTAGTTGCTTGTGAATTCCCATAGAGGGAATAAATCGAAATTGGAAGGATGTTGTGGGCGGTGTGATGCGACCACCTGGACAATGGAAATTTCAATTTAACCCATGCAATCAATTTCGGTTTAAAGCAAGTAAAAGCGGCAAAAACGTTTTAATTAAAGGCGAAATTAACTACTAAACATCTCATTTGCAAAATTACATAAATGTATGCGAAAAGTCGAAGGAAATAAACGACATGAATCCACCATTCTCCCAGGAGACAAAATGGCTCCTTTAAAACTTGGGGTTGTTACTAATTTATTATCAAAACATTTTGGGCAAAACTGGAAGAGCCTGGAGTCGCTAAACTTTTACAACGACCTTGAAATGGCAGAACCTGAATCTTGAATATAATCTTCCTGAAAATGTTTGCGAAAATAATGAGAATGAATCGTACCTCCTTCAAGTTTAACTTTTTATACAATTTAATTTACTTTAAAAAATCATTAAAGGTTGTTATTTTTAGCCACTTTTTAAGTCAATTTATTATTTATTTTTATTTATTTATTTATAGGGGGAGTGAAAAGTTAATTGATTAATTCGTTCTGGGGAAATACATCCCTTCTCTTGCCTAGAAACAAAACGAAACATTTCTGGTCCAGTTAACTGATATTGGGGCTCTTGTCCCAATATCAAATCTTATTTAATTAATAAAACAAACAACTAAAGAACTTGGACTAATGAATTTAATCAGTTGAACAAACATTAGTTTGTATAACATAAACATGAACCTGCAAACTGACTGGAGGGAGTCTGATAAGGAGTTATCATTTACCATCCCCACCCCTTATGAGGTTTTGAAATTTAAATATAAAATTTTATGTCAATACATGACATCGGCAATTATTATTTTTAGATGAGCTCCTCAATTTCCCCTCCTTCTCTTCTGCCGATTCCATTGAAAATTGACAAATGTCGTCCTTATGGGATTTTGAATTTATATATCAGATTTCATGTCGATACATTGATTAAAAAGGTTAATCCTTTTTTGGATTTTCCCTTAGTTACCTAATCATTCCCCATCACTTACCTAATTATTCACCACACGTACCTAATTATTAACCACTCTTACCTAATTATTGACCACACTTACCTAATTATATACCATACTTTTTGAAATACTCATGAATAATGCCTCTCTAAAGTTGATTTAACCGAAAATGCCCTCTTCACTTGGAATAGTCCGCCGTAGTGAATAAATGGTTAAATACAGTTATCTCGTGAATGATTCCTAAAAGAAGTAGATTAAGTTGATGTAACCGAGAACATACAACATTTTACGAGATAACAAAAAAACCCCATCTTTATAATTCCGAAAGTATTAGAGTTCTGAGCTCCCAACTTCTTCCCAGTGCGCAGATGCCTTGGGAGATGATCATAGTACACTTAACTCATTTTGGCCATCTTATGACTTAACAACTTTCCCTGTGACCATAGATATATTGTCCGATATTGCTGAAAATAAATAAGTGTCGTACTTATGTGATTCTGGATACACATATACAATTTCATGTCGATACATTCATTTTATCGAAAGTTATCATAGATACGCACACACACAGACAAACTCAACATCGATTTTCTGATCGCTTACATAACATCCCATGTACTCACAGGTGGGGAAATAACAAGTCTGTAATAGCAAGTTTTGATCTAAAGGTAGCAAAACATCAAATTTCAATGAGTGACCATGCAATGCAAGCCTGTCTTTCACGCCGTATGTAATAATAACGATGACGCCCGACCAAGTTTTTTACATATTTTAATTATAATTCCTGGAAAAATGTAAGGTTAAACGTGTGTTGCAGTAAATTGTACCGATGACCACTACATGTTATTACAGACTTTTCCCAAAAATTAAATAATTCTTATACTTAAAGAAAGCATAAATCGCATTAATAAGTAGATAATGATTTTGAATGTAGACTTCACGTCTTGAAAAGCTGGAATCCTACAGCCTCTCCAGGATTCTTTGTGTGGATCGTATTATGCAGAGACAGACAACGAAGTGATCCCATGAGCCGAATTCATCATGGAAATCAGGCTAAAAAACAGGAGTAAATAAGAAACAAATACTCAATTTTGTAGAATCAACAGAGGGAAAAGGCCATCGGAATTCGAAGAATCCAATTCAAGTGCACAAAGGGGGATCCCTTGTTCGGAATTCGGTTGTTTGTATAACTAACAATTGGTAAGGTACGACACGACTGGTATAAAACTTCTGAGAAAGGGGAATTTTCAGTGAAAACCCAGACAAAATAGCAGACATGTTTAAAAACAATTAGATTGGAAATTTTATAAGGAACATTTGTTGTAAGAATTAATGCAAAACTGTTTTCGGGTAAATCAAGGAAACGTCTAAAAATATGTGCTTCAAACCTAGGTACATTTCAAGACGGTTTTCGGCATGAATCTCAAAAACCGGACGTCCTGCAAACAACTGCATTTCATATAAAATATGCATTGCAATATTAACTATAACTATTATCTGAAACGATTTTTGATCATAAACATTATTGTTTGAGATCATAAACATAAGCAGTAATATGTACTTAGGCCCGGGAGTAAAGTGGTCTCAATTTTTGGCTGATTTCGGCCAAAATCTAATCAGATCTAAGTTAGCACATGTTACTTCTTCATTCCAAATTTCAAGTTCATAGCTACAATCGTTTTTGAGATAGAGAGCTTACAACTTTCCAATCACCGGACAGGGAAACAGAAAAAAAAAACTAAAGAGAAACAAAATAATAATAATACTGAAAACAATGTAAGAAAATAATATATTATAAGAAAAAAATATAGTTATATATGTATATTCAATGACGTAAAAAAGGATAAATCTTGTTAATCAAAATAAAATTAAAAATTAACTCGAGTTAAAAAAAAAATTCTTATCAAAATATGTCAAAAAGATATGCCTTTAAAAATACAAATGGACCGAAATATAACATTTATATTATTTGAACTTAAATGAAATAAAACATAAGTTTATTAGTGTTATTGTCTAATTTCACATAATATATACATGGGAGTATAAGACTTATCTCTTATGCTTTTGGCTGAGGATGGTAGAAATACCGAAAGTACTCCCATGTATATAATATATTATATTATGTGAAATTAGAAAATAACACTAATAAACTTATGTTTTATTTCATTTATGTTCATTTGAATGATGTCACAATATCTCTGCAGTAATGTCAGTTTTCATTTATATATATATATATTTTTTTTTTTTTATTTTTATTATTGTTATTATGTTTATTATTATTATTATTGTTATTCTTTTTATTTAATGCTTCTAAGTTGAGAAACGCGGATAAATTGTGGAAACTTGTATTAAATAAATAAAATAAACAACGTATTTTGAAATATTGTCTATTCCACAAAAATGTATACATAAACTCCCGGTTTCGGCATTCACCAGTTATATAAAACATATTATAACTGAACCTGATAAAGGTGTAATGCCGAAACTGGTAGTTTATGTCCACAACATATTGAATATATTCACAATACAGGGAATTAGTGAAGATATAAATACAATTCATAAATGAAAACATTTTTTTGGACGGGGGTATCATGGCCATGTTATATTTTCTGCCTCTCCCCTTCATTTTCAAGATTCAACGTCAAACTTGTAAATTCACTAATTAATAATATCGATCTTTTATGTCTGTATACAGAATTGTCTAGTAACCTTGGTTAGATTGAGAAAATTTTGTTCATCCACGACACGATCTATTCGAGTTTATTTTCTGGGAGCCATGGTGGCTAGAGCGTAGGGCTTTGGTCGCAAGGTCTCACCGGGCTACGAATCCTGTCTGGGAGTAAGTTTTATTTCGTTGATAGAACTCCATGGATGTAAATAACTAGGTAACACCATTATAAGGGCCATGACTAATATGCATCGTAAATAACGCCAAGAGTAAAACAAAAAAAATTATTTTCTAATGTTTAACATATATAAGCTTTAAGTAAAATTTTATTTGAAAAATAGATCTTTCTACGATGAAATAATACACATCAAGATAAATAATTTATGGTTTCCAGATTTACTTTGCGAAGCTCCATTCTAGGAATACATAATTAAAAATACACAATTTTTTCGTCAAAATTCACTATATGCTTAAATACTCGACTAGTTTCGCCGAGTTAAGGCATTATCAAGAGTCACTTACAAACTGTAAATGTATGTCGAGTATTTAAGAATATAGTGAAGTTTGACGAACAAATTTTGTGTTTTTAATTATATATTCACAGCAAGATAATTTAACCCCTTCTCTCCCCCTAAGATCCTAGTTAGTTATTGTGGTTCATGCCCGGGCTTTAACTATGAGGTCATAATCGTCCACTACCAGAGCGCTCTTTCTTCGATCTGTTGGACCAACTCTACTCTGGGAGTCCTAAAAGTTGCCTACTCAGATTTCGTTACCTAGGCTAGGGTAGGGGTACCAGACATCGCACAGGCTTGAGACCATCGCTTAACGTCCCATCCGAAGGATTGAGTACTAAAAGTTTTTTTATCTCTCAGATAAAACACCTAAAGGCCTCGACCTAAGATCTATGAAATTAATTATGACGGATCTCGTAAGAGGTGTGTTCCATTCATAGTCTGTAAACTTAAGACTTATTAATTTTGGTTTTTAGGTTTTTACTGTCCCAGCTATACAATGTATAGGGGAAGTTACGTAATCTGTAAGAAATTCAAAGCTGAATTGTCTACGAAATTTCATGTTTACGACCTCCTGATACAAAAAATTTCTGTGAACACGATAACTCCCGATGTAATACATGTATCGATACAAAATTGCATAAGTATTTTTAGTCCAGAAGTTAAGTTGGACGAAGAGCCAAAACATAACTGATTGATTAATATTGGGGAAGTATATTTCTGGTGATTCACCGACAAATTATTTATTGTTTATCTCCTACCAATATTCTCCTCATCATCCCCTAATGGCATATATATTTCCTGTATTATAAAATCTGCATGTTACTCAACAGTAAAATGAAGTAAATTTATCATAAATTGAGTGCAATGAGCAATAATAAATTGATAATGTAGCATTTAAAAAATATATGATAAAAATACTGGAAAAAAGTGGTGAGGCCTACCTTTTAGTATCACAGTCTGAAGCAATAGCTTCTTTCTCTGGAACCTCGACTACAGCAATTGCTTTTTGGGGAGAACTGGTTTTTGATTCTGTTAAAATTAAAACAAATAATTAGTAATATAATAATATAACAATAGTAATAATAATATGATAATAATAGAAACAAATAATTAATACAATTTATATAGTTTAAAAAAAGAGTAAAAAACAAGTTTTCCAATAATAGGTTAGGTTAGGTTTTATGACTCATGCCCGGGCTTTAACTATGAGGTCCCATGGTGGCCGTGCGGGCTAAAAAAAAAAAAAAAAAAAAAAAAAAAAAAAAAAAAAAAAAAAAAAAAACTATGAGGTCATATCGCCTACTACCAGAGCGCTCTTTCGTCACTCTGGAGGACAAGAGCCCGACTCTACTGTGGGAGTCCTAAATTTTGCCTACCCTAAATTTTTATTCACCTAGGGCAGGGGTCTTTAACGAGTACCTGACATCGTACAGGCTCGGGACCATCGCTTAACGTCCCATCCGAAGGACGGCGTGCTTAAGTTCATTTAACCTCCCAGATAAAATAAACTAAGGGCCTCGGTCGGATTTCGAACCCACGTTCTTGAGCTCAGAAGGCAAGCATGCATACCACTGAGCTACTGAGAAAATTTTATGTTGATACCAAAAAGGAAAAACATCCTCGACGTATGGTATTGTATCGACATAAAATTTATGAAATTGAGCATTAGGGGACGAGGTATAACACAGAAACTGTAATAACGACCGATGTAATGAATGTATAGACATGAAAAGTGATATTTATATTCAAAGCCCCATAAGGACGTCATCTATGAATTTTCGGCTAATTTGGCGGAAGAAAAGGGGTTCAGGGAAGGGGGCTTAACACAAAAACCGAAATAACTGCTAATGTAATGAATGTATCGACACGAAATTCTTATATTTAAATTCAGAAGTCTCTACGTGAGTTGACTATTGATTTTGTTTGAGGGGGAGCTACATCTTCGTTCTGGAGAACTACACTGCCCGCGGATCACCGCGCTTGGCGCTTGAATTTTTCCATCTGGCCCACACTTAGATGAGTTTCCCCAACCCTGGTTTAAAATCTGCTGTGAGCAAGACATCCTTTGCCAAGGAAGATTGCATAAGCATCCTCATTTGTTAGGGCTTCTAAGTGAATGGTCGGTGAAGATACTTTTGTTATCAGGATCCAGCTAAGAAACTTGAGACCTTATCAGTGTCTTTTGTGAAAGGAAATGGGCTTTGAGTTGATTGCTTTTTGCTAGTGATATTTAAAGGAATAATAATAAAAGTTGAGTTTTCTTTTAAGATGTTTTCAAGATTGTAGGGCTTATTTATTATTTTTTATAAAAACTTCTAAGATTTCTCATTTTTAATTAAGGGATATCTCATTACAAAGCTGCCCTCAAAGGGCAGGGAGCGTGGCCATCACTTAGATTATATTTATATTTCCCCAGCTAACAAGGGAAGATATGTCTGTGTGTCTGTCTGTGGACACGAAAACTAGCCCCAGCTATTGGTGAAGGGAGGGGCTCAATTCAAAAACCCTTATCACTGCCGATGTAATGAATTTATCGACACAAAATTTAGTATGAGTATTTAGAAGCCCTTATGTAAGTGAACTATTGAATAATAACGCAAAACGTCGACTGATTTTGGAGAAGAAGCGAAAAGTTAATTGATTAATTCATTTTGAGGAAGTATTACTAGTGATTCACCGACCACTTTATATATATATATTTTGACTGTTTCCTTAAGATAACATAACTTTTAACTAGAGAAGGTCTGAATTAAGAAAGGATTGAAGATAACCTTTTGGGTGGACTTAACACTGAAAATATTTGATGGACACAAAAAAAAAAAAAAGATAATTGTCATTAACAAATGGAACGATAACATCATGCACATATTTCATGTATATGATTGATACAAACAGAGTATAATCGTCTGTAAAATATATATATATATATATTTTTTTTTATTTGCAATCTATATACAATATATACCTACATAATAAGCAAATATGTGGACAAAAAGAAGAAATAACAACGTCACTTGATGGGAGAAGCCAGCCAGCGCTGACACTCCCTCGAAAGTTAATTTTCACCAATCACTATCCTCATAGATGATCGCGAGGCCACCTCCTGTTCAAGCGGCGGGGAGGGTTGTCAGGATGGGAATGATAGGATAGGGCTTGAGCGTGAGGATTTGAATGATAAGAAAGGTTTCTGTGAAATGTTTGGAATCGGGATTGGATTAGTTCGTTGACAGTGGGAATATTGAGATCTCTATGTAGGACTTTATTGGTAATGTAGAAAGGAGCGTTGATAATTCGTATAGTAAAATATAAAAACGCAACATTGATAATAAGATGAAAGAATATAATGGTTAAGAAAGGGCTAATAATAAAACGCACTTTTTTTTGCTTTTCTCTTAATAACTACCGAAAATAAAATTTATAACATAAATATTACAAAACAATTTTTTTTTCGATTTTTTTCGCCCTTTATTTACGGTGCATAACAAAAAGTCGTCGGTAAATCATACAAGTTTATTTTACCTCTCAGATAAAATAAAATAAACTAGGTTGGGTTTCGAATCCACGATCTTGAGCTGAGATGACAAGCACGCATACCACTGAGCTACCGGTGCCCTCTAAATTCATTAAATCGGCAATTATTAGGGTTATTGAATTGAGCCTTTTTCCCTTCAGTCGATATCGCTGAAAATTAGTGTCGTTCTTATGGGGTTTTGGTCACACAAATAAAATGTAGTGTTGATACCTCTATTCATTTCTGCGGTTATTAGCGTTTTTATGTTAAGCCTCCTCCTTAATCCCCCCCTTTTTTTCGGTCGATTTGGCTGAAAAAACAATAGGTTTTGTTATTAGAGGGTTCTGTATTCACATATAAAATTTCGTGTCGATAAACTCATTCTATCGGGAGTTATCGTGTTACAGACAGAGTTTTTTTTTTCGTATTTGAAATCTAGAGGTCGGAAAATATGAAATTCTGTTGAAAAATCCGCATCGAATTTTCCACCACATAACTTCCCCTATACCTCGAACAGCTGGGGAAGTAACAAATGGGATGTCTTGAATAATGAAGGAGAGATCAGTCATTAATGACACTCCCATTATCTTGAGTAGCAGTTGATGAGAGTAGGCATTCTGAGGGTGTCTTGACCGAGAGTCGTAGATATGGCGTGAAATGAACCCATAGTTCCCAAATCTACAGCTCATGCCCGTTTTCACTAACCAACTTTAGCTTCCTTAATCTCATCCCAAATTAATCCGCTCGTTCCAACTCTTTCTATTGCCAATCCGATTACTGCCCTTCCTCCGCACTTTTCTTTCTTCTTCTTTTCACAGTTAAGCCATATTACACTTGTTTTCATCGTCCTGAAAAGTAGCTATTTCATTGAAATTCCACTTTTATCCTTCCCGCAGCCATCGGCTTTTATTCTTTTAATCCTAACAGACTGTGGCCTACAATTTTTCTCTTATCGCCCACTCCAGTAATCCTTCCGCATGGCTTCCAGAGGCCAATCTTCTAGTCTATTTTATCTTCTGCTAGCTTCTCTCTCAGCTCATTTATACCATCCATCCTAACAGTTATTGACTTACATCTTCGTCTTATCGCCCACTCCAATATTCCTTTCAGATGGTTTCCAGGGCCAGCTTCTCTAGCAGCTCCTTTATACCATCCATCCTAACAGTTTGTGACTTACATCTTCCTCTTATCGCGCACTCCAATATTCCTTTCGGATGGTTTCCAGGGCCAGCTTCTCTAGCAGCTCCTTTATACCATCCATCCTAACAGTTTGTGACTTACATCTTCCTCTTATCGCGCACTCCAATATTCCTTTCAGATGGTTTCCAGGGCCAGCTTCTCTAGCAGCTCCTTTATACCATCCATCCTAACAGTTATTGACTTACATCTTCCTCTTATCGCCCACTCCAATATTCCTTTCAGATGGTTTCCAGGGCCAGCTTCTCTAGCAGCTCCTTTATACCATCCATCCTAACAGTTTGTGACTTACATCTTCCTCTTATCGCGCACTCCAATATTCCTTTCAGATGGTTTCCAGGGCCAGCTTCTCTAGCAGCTCCTTTATACCATCCATCCTAACAGTTTGTGCCTTACATCTTCCTCTTATCGCGCACTCCAATATTCCTTTCAGATGGTTTCCAGGGCCAGCTTCTCTAGCAGCTCATTTATACCATCCATCCTAACAGTTATTGACCTACATCTTCGTCTTATCGCCCACTCCAATATTCCTTTCAGATGGTTTCCAGGGCCAGCTTCTCTAGCAGCTCCTTTATACCATCCATCCTAACAGTTTGTGACTTACATCTTCGTCTTATCGCCCACTCCAATATTCCTTTCGGTTGGTTTCCAGGGCCAGCTTCTCTAGCAGCTCATTTATACCATCCATCCTAACAGTTTGTGACTTACATCTTCGTCTTATCGCCCACTCCAATATTCCTTTCGGTTGGTTTCCAGGGCCAGCTTCTCTAGCAGCTCCTTTATACCATCCATCCTAACAGTTTGTGCCTTACATCTTCCTCTTATCGCGCACTCCAATATTCCTTTCGGATGGTTTCCAGGGCCAGCTTCTCTAGCAGCTCCTTTATACCATCCATCCTAACAGTTTGTGACTTACATCTTCCTCTTATCGCCCACTCCAATATTCCTTTCAGATGGTTTCCAGGGCCAGCTTCTCTAGCAGCTCCTTTATACCATCCATCCTAACAGTTTGTGACTTACATCTTCCTCTTATCGCCCACTCCAATATTCCTTTCAGATGGTTTCCAGGGCTAGCTTCTCTAGCAGCTCCTTTATACCATCCATCCTAACAGTTATTGACCTACATCTTCCTCTTATCGCGCACTCCAATATTCCTTTCGGATGGTTTCCAGGGCCAGCTTCTCTAGCAGCTCCTTTATACCATCCATTCAACCTACATCTCCCATTCTTTCAGTCTCCCAAGTTTCCCCTGCACGTCTCACAGACCATATCCAGATAACAGCTTCTATACTCCGATCATACAGACAATCTTTGTCCTATGTGGTCTCTTCCAACTTTACCTCCATCACACAGAGGTCTTCCAAGGTCCCTCTTCCTAGAGTTACAATCATTTCTAGTGCGTTCGCAAAGTTCCAATCATATACGCAGATAGAAATCATTGAGGAAATGGTCAAACTGTGTTCTGAAGAACTAAAAACTAAAGGTGTAAATAAGTAATGAGATAAAGGTAAACAAACCTTGAGCACGTCATCCTTCGAATGGGACATCAACATCGAGCAACATATTATTATGTTACCTTTTTGTTGAGTGGGAGTTACCGATTGCTTGAAAGCAGATCATTAGCCGGAAGAAAAGAATCGCGTTACACTCTACTCCAGATTTTCGGGGGGCCGATCAACCATGTTAAGACTTAACAGGGGTATATTCTTGCCGATGAAGAATTTTAAAATCAATAAGAAACAACGTTACGCAAATAAAAAGAGCTTTCCGCAAAAACTATATTAAAATATATAACATAACCATTACAAGAAATGAACGAAGGAATGGCGTAATTATCACATGAAGATTAGCAATACCATACTTTCCATCTCATAGGAAGAGAAGAACGCGAGAGGAGAAAAATGTGGATTAAGATTACAGTAAGAAGGTTCAATTAAGAATGAATATTTCTCAGCCCGGGATTCTAAGTGCTCTCGTCATAATTTAACTTCATTAACCTGCATTTCTAAAGAAAATCATCCATGTTTATTTTAGCCTTTGTGTTAACCGTAATTTTGCTTTATCCGTGATATTTATTTATCTGTTATAAAAACCCTCTAGTTCAGAATAAAAAGAAAACCATCATATAAAAGTCGTCGTTTGTATATAAAAGCTTTAACTCAAACTTTGCTTTAATTTATAGATTCTTGGCAATGGCCCTCCAATATCCTATAATTGATATCGTAATTATTTTTGTTTAATATTTTTATTATTATCATGAGGGCGCCGGTAGCTCAGTGGTAAGCGTGCTTGACTTCTGAGCTCAAGGTCGTGGGTTCGTAGCCCGACCGAGGCCCTTAGTTTATTTTATGTGGGAGGTAAAATAAACTTAAGCACGTCGTCCTTCGGATGGTACGTTAAGCGAT
The DNA here is from genome assembly GCA_963662175.1 of Aradus depressus. Taxonomy (NCBI): domain Eukaryota; kingdom Metazoa; phylum Arthropoda; class Insecta; order Hemiptera; family Aradidae; genus Aradus; species Aradus depressus. Next base: position 29,270,992 of record OY759217.1, on the reverse strand, counting down.
GGTTCCGAGCCTGTACGATGTCAGATACTCGTTAAAGACCCCTACCCTAGATGAATAAAAATTTAGGGTAGGCAAAATTTAGGACTCCCACAGTAGAGTCGGGCTCATGTCCACCAGAGTGACGAAAGAGCGCTCTGGTAGTAGGCGATATGACCTCGTAGTTAAAGACCGGGAATGAGTCATAAAACCTAACCTAACCTATTATTATCATTAATTTTATTAGTTAATTACTATTTACTTTACAGTTGTTTGTTTATACATTTTTTTTCATCAGAATATTTACTGTTATACTTATTTTTTCTATATTTCGCTATTTGTGACCTGAAGGAGGGGCGCATGATCGCACGAAATATATATAAAAGAAAATAAGAAATTTAAATATAAACTATTTATTAAATAAAAACAGAAATAGTATCTGTTGTATTAATTTTATATTAGGAATTTGATAATTTATCTTTTATTATTTATTTATTTTTTACTTTGTAATACTTCTAGTATACGGAAGTATTGTAATCGTGCGAAAATCTGAGATCGAGTTTTCAACAGATTTTCACATAGGTCCTCTCAATACCACGGTTTTGACCATTTTCGCAATGATGTCTGTCTGTGTATGGGTTTGGAAATTTGGGAGTGCTCTAATGGTAAAACGATTGTAACGAGCTACAAAGCTATGAACTTGTGAGAGAAAGTGATCCGCAAAAGTGTGTTTGATATAAGAAAGCCTTGTAATGGCCACATCATATATATATATATATATTTTAGATATTGAAATTTTTTTTTTATTATGGTTTTTTTTTTTTTTTTTTTTTTTTTTTTTTAATTATTGTAAACTTTATTATTCTATACATGAATATTATAGTTGGGCTGTCTATAACAATAATACCTAGGCCAATGGCCTAATTAACATGAGATATGAACTCAGGTACAATTCAATAATTGCCCTAAACAAGTAACTTTAAACTAGATAAAATGAACATAATATAGAAAAGAAAAAAAAAAAAAAAAAAAAAAAAAAAAAAAAAAAAAAAAAAAAAAAAAATGTCTTTTGATCAATTGATGAGAAGAAAATCATGCGGTCGCTTCTTTTTAAGTCTGCGTTCCAGTGGTAAAGGTGGTGGGTGTTCAGCAATTTCCCGGACCAGTGGATTTGGGTGGTTGGCCATTGTTGTCTGCATTCGGATGTAGGATTCTTTGAGGACCTCCGCTACTTCCGGTATTTCAAGATCAGCATGTAGAACTGTGTTGCGAACATACCACGGTGCATCGGTGATGAGTCTCATGACGCGATTTTGAGTGGTTTGTATCCTGGTTATGTGGCTTTTAGCAGCTGAACCCCATAGGCCACAAGCGTACTGCCAGATCGGACGTATCAGCACCAAATATAGCAGTCTTTTTACTGATAAAGCAAGGGGTGAGCGGTGGTCGAGGAGACACTTCAAGTTTGTTATTCGTCCGCGAGTCTTCGCTACTAGGTGCTGGACATGATGGGACCATGTTAGCTTCGCGTCAAATATTAGTCCTAGGTATCTTACTCGTTCTGCACAAGGGATTTGCATGTCATTAAGAAAGATGGTTGGATTTGGTATATTTTTTTTATATGTGAAAGTTACCACTGTTGACTTAGTGGAGTTCATTTTTATGCGCCATTTGCAACACCATAAGTTGACTGCGTTCAGGAATTGTTGTAGATAATGTTTGGCATCTTCATAAGTCAGGGCTCTGCTGAGGGCAGCAACATCATCTGCGAATTGTGCTACAGTCACATTTTCTGAGGTAGGAAAGTCACTTGCATAAATTAGATAAAGAAAGGGCCCCAGAACACTACCCTGCGGCACTCCTGCTGATATCGCTTTAGATGTTGAGCTTGTGTTACCATATTTTACGGAAAATGTACGGCAATACAAATATGATTTTATAATTCTGTAGTAGGTGTCCGGTAGATGGGGTTTTAGCTTGCAGAGTAGTCCAGGGTGCCAAACCTTGTCAAAGGCTTTTTCCGTATCCAGGAAGAGCCCAAAGCATACTTGTTTTTCCTCGTATGTGTTTAATATTTCATTTACTATTCGATGAAGTTGCTGCGGACATGAGTGCGACTGTCTAAATCCTAGCTGTGTATCAGGCACGAGAGGAGAAAGGAACATTAATAGTTTTGGTAACAGCAAGCGTTCAAATATTTTAGCAAACAGGGGAAGTAAACTTATGGGTCTATAACTAGTTGGATCACTGGCCATCTTATTAGGTTTTTTCACCATGACGATTTTAGCATGTTTCCACTGATTCGGGATGTGGGTCGTCCGTAGAATAGCATTGAATATCTGGGTGAGATATACTATAGCTTTTCGTGGCAGTGCTTTTAGTAATGGCTGGACAATCTGATCATGACCTGGCGCCTTCTTTGTCGGTGAACGATTTATGGCGTTAGTCACCTGACCCGGAGTGAAGTAGTCTGAAAACAGGCTGAGTTGTAGGGGCTCATCCAGTCGCTTATATACATTTTGTGTGGATACCAAATCACTTTCATCGTGTGGGGTAAATTGCTGAACAAGTATGTTAGCAAACAGGTCACATTTCTCCTGAGACGAAGCATACCATTCAGGTCCCACCTTTAAAGGAGGAATATTAATTGGCACTTTCATGATAGTTTTTGTTTTCATCCAGAGAGAGCCATCTGTGGCGCTAAGAGCATTGATGCTGCTTCGGGTCGACACATTCTTCTCCTCTTTCAGAGCTCGAGTTAAATCCCTGGTTGCCCTGTTGAATCTCTGCTTGTCTGTTGGATGCCTCGTTCTCATCCACTCTGCGCGAGCTGAGTGTTTTACAGTTAGAAGTTGTTGAATAATCAGAGTAGGTTTATACGGTGATTTAGGGCCCAGTGGATTGGATGAAGATGCTTCGCTGGCTGCAGTTTGAATTATCTTGGTGATTTGAGCCACCGCAGCATCTACATCGGCTGGGGTTTTCAGAGGTACTTTTAAATCCACGCTCTGATTGATGACTTTATTGTACAACTTCCAATTGAACGGGTGCCTGATTAAGCCTGCGTTGTGTTGTAAAGAACCATCGAAGTGAAGAGTAAGAAGTACTGGCAAATGGTCAGAGTTTAGTTCTTTTAATACCTGAGGAGTAGAGGAGATGTGTTGAACACGCTTCCCAATGAAGAAATCAAGGATGTCAGGGGTACGGACTGTATCAAGTGGATAGTAAGACGGCTCAGAGGGGTGGATCACATCCAGTTGTAGTGCAGTAACGGTGTTTAGCAGTACTCTCCCTCTGGGGTTGGCTAGTCGGCATCCCCAACGTGGATGCTTGGCGTTGAAATCCCCACCGATTATAAAATCAGTTTTCATTTCATGTATAATACCCCAAAAATCCGATTGAGATAGTCTGTTTTCAGGAGCAGAATAAAATGAGCCTATTTGTAATTTTTTGTTAGTATGATGGAGTTCTACTCGAGTTATCTGAAACTTGTCTTCTTTTATAAGTGGAAGCTCATCGTGACCTATCGAATGTTTTATTAGTAACGCTGATCCTCCTTTGCGACGACCGCTGGGGTGGTCTGATCTGTATGATTTGTAGCCTGATATATAGAAATTTAAATTATGGGACAATTTAGTTTCAGTGATATTATGGTTAAAATTAGAACTAATGTTGGAAAATGTCATGACTTAAAAAAAAAAAATTGGTTACAGGAGTTCCAAAGGGCTCAAAATATTATCTTCTCGAAAGATAGGACTCTTGAATTATATGTGACAAAAATTTAGGTTCATAGATCAATCTAAAATGCATGAAATAAGACTATTTCAAACATTTAACTAGGAACACAGGTAACATAGAGGTAGCCGTGCTCAGATTCGCAGGTTCGAAACTCGGCTAAGGCCCTTAGGTTTTTTATTTGGGATGTAAAGAAAAAATTGAGCAAGCCGTTCTCTTCGGCTTCGCTTCCTGTGCTATATCAGGTACTCGTTAAAGACCCTTACCCTAGGGTAACTAAAAATAGGAGTGTTCAATATAGGACTCCCATAGTAGAGTCAGGCTCATGACCTCCACAGAGCGATCTGCTAGTAGGAGTACACCTTGTACTTAAAATCAAGGATACGTTAAGCGATGGTCCCGAACCTGTAGGATGTCAGGTACTCTACCTTAGGTAACTAAATCTGGGTATGCACAATTCAGAATTCCCTATATTAAAGGTATATAAAAGTAATGTGTACATGAGCCCTACTCATTGATCGGAGTCCTCATTTTTGCCTACTCAAGTTTTGTTGTCTAGGGTAGGAGACCCTTACGAGTACCTGACATCGCACAGACTCAGAACCATCGCTTAAAGTCCCATCAGTAGGACGGCGTGCTCCATATTTTTCTTCTTTTGGTTTCGAACCCGCGATCTTGAGCTCAGTAGGTTGTCCCTTCTTATTCGTCTATATGCTAGATTTATAACTTTCGTCAATATTTCAGATCGTTAGCAATTATAGTTTAGGAAATATTTTGCTGAGACATAGAGAAATACAATTTAGCGAGAACAATAGCACCCTTCGGGGGTACTGAACTGTAAAAAGGTTCTTCTTCTCCGCACTCCCTTCCCCGAAAGAAAACTGATAAAATGTATATTTTAGAGGATCCAGTTATCGGGGTCTCCTTTCCTCTGTAACATTCTTTACGTATATTTTCAGTTGGGACATTCTCAAAATTACCAAAATGTTCCATGAACATGATCCGAATAAATCTTTTCCATCTTCCTTACACTTTCTATCCCCCCCCCCCTCCCACTACCGAAAAATATGTGTATTTTGGAACTCTTCTCGTCAAACCTTTTGATATGATAAGCCTCATGTCATTGTCGTAAAGAGTCAATTATTTTTTCGCCTATTCTCACTAACCAATCGACCTTCGGTAGTTATTGGGTTTTCGAAACAAATCCCTCTCTGATTACTTCTTCCCAACGTAGAAAATTAATAGGTGTCGACCTAAGGGGTTTTGAATTTACTTATGAAATTTCGTGTCAATACATTCATTACAAACTCCCTCGTCTGATCCCCATCTTCCCGTTGGCCAATTCCACTGAAAACAAATATATACTGTCTATATGAGGTTTTGAATATAAATATAAAATTGCATGAGACATTTATTACATCGGCAGTTATTACAATTTTTGTGTTGAGCTCCTTCCTTTCGGCCGATTCTACTGATAATTGATGTCTTCCTTATGAGTTTTCAAATCTACATATGAAACTTCATGTCCATAAATTCATTACAACAGCAGTTATTAGAACATTTTTTGTTAAGACCCCCTTCCCTTTTTTTTTTTTAATTTTTGGAATCTGGGGGTTGAAAAAGATCAAATTCCGTTGAACACTCAACATCGTATTTCGGACCGATCACTCCTCTACACTTCGTGTAACTGAGGACATAACATTGAGATTCCAACAGCGCCTCTCCCACCATCAAAGCCCCTCTTGGATTAGAAATATAAAATTTTATATTTTAAATTATCTGTTGTAATAATTGATATTAAGAATTTGATATTAATATCAAATTCTTAATATGAATTAATACAACAGATAATATTTTTGTTTTTATTTAATAAATAGTTTATACTTAAATTATACTTATTTTCTTTCATATATATTTCGTGCGATCATGCGCCTTCTTCTGGTCACAAAAAAATACAAAATTTTCTCTGTATGGAATATATTCCAGAGGTTTCATTGACCTCTGATAAGGGTATGTATATGCTCTATTTATTTATAAGGCAGACGGGTGTAAAGTTATCAATTTGGGGATTATAATAGAAAGGGATAATACAACCTTAAGGATATATAATAAATATTATTGTACTTACGATTATTTGAGTTCGAGTTTTGTCCCGGTTCACAGTTCGGCCTTTTGTTCGTGGAAAATGAGTCAGTTTTAAGGGTATGATTTGGACTCTTAGTGGAATTTTCATCGTCGAGGTCCGTACTAGAAGCCATTAATAACTACTATCACATATATAAATTAATAATAATTTTTTTTTTTAAATAAATAACATAAAAACTAATAAAAATTAGTCTCGGTAACGAGGTGGGTGGTAAATGCGGAGAGAAACGCGGCGGGAGTCACCGGGCCTCGGACTGGGTCAGTCGAGCTCATGCGTACACTATGGAGAGGCCGGGGACCCGGGAGTACTCGACAACAGCCGAGTTGTCCCGATGTCCCGGGGTTTCCACCTCAGACCTCAGCCCCATCCACTCCGTCAGGGAGGATTGGGCCAGCCTCATGACCTCCACAGCTTTTTTTTCTCACTCCAATTTAGGGATATTTTCGGTGGAAATAGTAACAAATATTTTGGTTAAGTAGAGTATGAAAATCATCAGTAAATCAGTGGCTATGTACTTCCCCAGAATAATCTTCATATCAACTTTATGTTGATATCGATAGGTATTAGGGGTTTTTCAGTTAAGCCCCCTCATCTGTTTTCCACGTTCCGTTCGACCAAAACGTATTAGTCGATAAGTCATTACACAGGCAATCAATAGGGTTTTTAAATACATCTCCCCCCCCCCCCCCCCCCCCCCCCCCCTGGGGGGCATCAATAGGTGCCCACTCTTATTGGGGTTTTCGATAAACATATAACATTTTTAAAGAACCCGGCCAAGGCCTTTATATTTTTTTTGAAAGGTGAAAAAACCTTGCGACAGGCCTTTCGGAAAACCTACAAAGGGAAACTATTTATGCGATGATTCCGATCCTGTACGATGTCAGGTACAAGTCAAAGACTCCTATCCTAGGTGAATAAAAATTTAGAATTCCCATAGTATAGTCGGGCGCAATAACAATCCATACAACTGCGTGTCGTCACTAAACAACACAAACTTATTTTTTTCAATTTTTGGAATCAATGGGTCAGAAAAAATTAAATTTTAAAGTTTCATCCGAAGAACGGCATGTATAAAAATATACGGGCCTCGGCCGGGTTTCAAACCCGCGATCTTGATCTCAGAAGGCTAGCACGCCAGCTCTACCGGCTCCCTCTATAAAGTTAAGTAAAAATGTCTGGACTCGAAGTGTGTCTTTTTCTCCTTTTATTTAATTTATTTTCTCTTAACTTTAACAACAAACATTGAATAAATAACTAACGTTTGTCTAACTTCTGTAAGTACATAAAGGTGCTGTTGGAAACAAACGTTAAACTCCAAACTCCTATAATATCGTAGACAAGAGGATGATTGAATACAGTAGAGGCGTGGTAAGGTGATGTTTTCAGTACGAATCTAAAAGAGACGCAAAGCTCCCCCAAACTTCGTGTGCAAACTTTGAATGCGTGTGACTTGAACTTTCGCCTACAAAGTTCTCCCGACTTTCACCTATGTGTATTCTAAACACTTCTCATGTAGGTACTTCTTGGAACTAACATCTGACTCCTGAGGGAATATTTTTATATAAACTTTTCTACACTCATTGTAATACATGAAGAGCCCAGAAGAAAATGTCGTCGGAAATGTTACTCCCCAACACTAATTATTCAATTAAGTTTTAGCTCTCCCTCAATTGTTGACTTACATATGAGCTTCTGAATTATTATATAAAATTTTGTTTCAATACATTCATTACATTTATTAAATATAAAATTTCAAGTCGATACATTTATTACATTGGTAGTTATTAGGGTTTTTGAGTTGAGCCCACTCTCAAAACTCCCCCTTCCCCTAAATAAAATAAATCTACTATTAATGATACACTCGACAATACACCAGTGCCATCGTTTGGTCGATTACATAGCCACCAGCTTTGAAAGAAAAGAGTTTTGCACAGGCGTATTTCTGGACATTGAAAAAGCGTTTGATCGTGTCTGGCACCCAGGCCTGCTCTACACACTTAAATCTCACCTTCCTCACACATATTATTTAATACTTAAGTCATTCCTAGAAAACAGAAACTTTAGGGTATCTGAGGGATCTTCCTCATCACATTTTTTGGAGGTCAAAGCTGGAGTCCCCCAAGGAAGTTCCCTCAGTCCCCTACTCTTCTCAATCTACACAGCACACATTCCACAACACAACACACTACTCGCTACATACGCAGACGACACAGCCATTCTCTCAACACACTCAGACCCAACACAAGCAGGCTCACACTTACAGGAACATTTACACCAGCTAACAGATTGGGCCAACAAATGGAGACTAAAAATTAATAGAGACAAATCTCTGCAAACCACATTTACTCTCAGACACAACACTTGTCCACCAGTATACATTAACAACCAGCCCATTCCTGCATCAGACACTGTCCGATATCTAGGACTTCATTTAGACAGACGTTTAACTTGGACAACTCATATCAGACTGAAACGCACAGACCTCAAAAGACGATTTGGACGACTGAAATCAATCATCGGACGACGATCGACATTATCGCTTGAAAACAAACTTCACATTTACAACACTATACTAAAACCCATCTGGACTTACGGAATCGAGATATGGGGATCAGCCAAAAAATCAAACATACAACGCCTTCAGTCATTACAATCCATCATACTACGCCACATTGCCAATGCCCCATTTTACGTTTCCAACCTCACATTACATAATGACCTCAACATCCCATTTATACCTTCTGTTATCAAGACACGATATCAAAATTTTCGCGACAAACTCCATCATCACGCCAATCCACTTATTCTCCAATTATCCACGAACACTCTCCCCACAAACCCACCAAGACGTCTAAAGCGGGCATGGCAGAGGGACCTGCTCCAGGACTAGCCTGTACTCCTCTTCGGTCACGTACCTCAGCAGTACAGCGACACACTTGCCACAGCACATCATCACGATCACTAGTGACAAATGTTGTCGTTGTGAATATGTAAATAAATAAATAAATAAAAAGCCCGGGTATGAGACACAATAGTTATCTAACTAATATAAAAGCTATGTAAATAGTTAAAAATTCGATATTAAGTTGCCAGTGGAATTTCAGTTCGAATCATTTGTAATCGTCTAATTTTCAGCTCTCCCCCTAAATCCTTCTCTTCTTAAAATCAATTGGTACATAAGGACTTCGCAAAACATATATGAAACTTCAGCAGTTATTAGAGTTTCTGTATTGAGTTGGAACTAATTTGAAAAAAGTGAAATTCAAAAAGAATTTTTGTTATTAGAAATTAAAGTTTTCTGTCCCCATTAGTAGGCTGATGCAATTTCGCGGGACCCAAGTTCCATGTTCGCTTTCGGCTAGGAGGTAGTCCGCTATAGATGGGTTAAAAGACATGGAGTTACCATACTTTTGGCCGGGACCAAAACGTTAAGAGAAATTTTAATATACATGGATTGTCCATCCTTATCTCCCTTGAGGGTAAAGGTAAATACAGACCGGCCAACAAAATGTTGACAACGCGTTTCATCATAATAGCTGCCCAAGTAAAAATGGAACTAACGACTGCTGATGCTGGTGCTAGTGCTGCTTTCATCATAATAGCAGCCCAAGTAAAAATGGAACTAACGACTGCTGCTGCTGGTGCTAGTGCTGCTTTCATCATAATAGCAGCCCAAGTAAAAATGGAACTAACGACTGCTGCTGCTGGTGCTAGTGCTGCTTTCATCATAATAGCAGCCCAAGTAAAAATGGAACTAACGACTGCTGCTGCTGGTGCTAGTGCTGCTTTCATCATAATAGCAGCCCAAGTAAAAATGGAACTAACGACTGCTGCTGCTAGAGCTAGTGCTGCTTTCATCATAATAGCTGCCCAAGTAAAAATGGAATTAACGACTGCTGCTGCTAGAGCTAATGCTGCTTTCATCATAATAGCAGCCCAAGTAAAAATGGAACTAACGACTGCTGCTGCTAGAGCTAATGCTGCTTTCATCATAATAGCAGCCCAAGTAAAAATGGAACTAACGACTGCTGCTGCTAGAGCTAATGCTGCTTTCATCATAATAGCAGCCCAAGTAAAAATGGAACTAACGACTGCTGCTGCTAGAGCTAATGCTGCTTTCATCATAATAGCAGCCCAAGTAAAAATGGAACTAACGACTGCTGCTGCTAGAGCTAATGCTGCTTTCATCATAATAGCAGCCCAAGTAAAAATGGAACTAACGACTGCTGCTGCTGGTGCTAGTGCTGCTTTCATCATAATAGCAGCCCAAGTAAAAATGGAACTAACGACTGCTGCTGCTAGAGCTAATGCTGCTTTCATCATAATAGCAGCCCAAGTAAAAATGGAACTAACGACTGCTGCTGCTGGTGCTAGTGCTGCTTTCATCATAATAGCAGCCCAAGTAAAAATGGAACTAACGACTGCTGCTGCTAGAGCTAGTGCTGCTTTCATCATAATAGCTGCCCAAGTAAAAATGGAATTAACGACTGCTGCTGCTAGAGCTAATGCTGCTTTCATCATAATAGCAGCCCAAGTAAAAATGGAACTAACGACTGCTGCTGCTGGTGCTAGTGCTGCTTTCATCATAATAGCAGCCCAAGTAAAAATGGAACTAACGACTGCTGCTGCTGGTGATAGTGCTGCTTTCATCATAATAGCAGCCCAAGTAAAAATGAAACTAACGACTGCTGCTTCTAGAGCTAGTGCTGCTTTCCTCATAATAGCAGCCCAAGTTAAAATGGAACTAACGACTGCTGCTGCTGGTGCTAGTGCTGCTTTCATCATAATAGCAGCCCAAGTAAAAATGGAACTAACGACTGCTGCTGCTAGAGCTAGTGCTGCTTTCATCATAATAGCTGCCCAAGTAAAAATGGAATTAACGACTGCTGCTGCTAGAGCTAATGCTGCTTTCATCATAATAGCAGCCCAAGTAAAAATGGAACTAACGACTGCTGCTGCTGGTGCTAGTGCTGCTTTCATCATAATAGCAGCCCAAGTAAAAATGGAACTAACGACTGCTGCTGCTGGTGCTAGTGCTGCTTTCATCATAATAGCAGCCCAAGTAAAAATGGAACTAACGACTGCTGCTGCTGGTGCTAGTGCTGCTTTCATCATAATAGCAGCCCAAGTAAAAATGGAACTAACGACTGCTGCTGCTGGTGCTAGTGCTGCTTTCATCATAATAGCAGCCCAAGTAAAAATGGAACTAACGACTGCTGCTGCTGGTGCTAGTGCTGCTTTCATCATAATAGCAGCCCAAGTAAAAATGGAACTAACGACTGCTGCTTCTAGAGCTAGTGCTGCTTTCATCATAATAGCAGCCCAAGTTAAAATGGAACTAACGACTGCTGCTGCTGGTGCTAGTGCTGCTTTCATCATAATAGCAGCCCAAGTAAAAATGGAACTAACGACTGCTGCTGCTGGTGCTAGTGCTGCTTTCATCATAATAGCAGCCCAAGTAAAAATGGAACTAACGACTGCTGCTGCTGGTGCTAGTGCTGCTTTCATCATAATAGCAGCCCAAGTAAAAATGGAACTAACGACTGCTGCTGCTGGTGCTAGTGCTGCTTTCATCATAATAGCAGCCCAAGTAAAAATGGAACTAACGACTGCTGCTTCTAGAGCTAGTGCTGCTTTCATCATAATAGCAGCCCAAGTTAAAATGGAACTAACGACTGCTGCTGCTGGTGCTAGTGCTGCTTTCATCATAATAGCAGCCCAAGTAAAAATGGAACTAACGACTGCTGCTGCTAGAGCTAGTGCTGCTTTCATCATAATAGCTGCCCAAGTAAAAATGGAATTAACGACTGCTGCTGCTAGAGCTAATGCTGCTTTCATCATAATAGCAGCCCAAGTAAAAATGGAACTAACGACTGCTGCTGCTGGTGCTAGTGCTGCTTTCATCATAATAGCAGCCCAAGTAAAAATGGAACTAACGACTGCTGCTGCTGGTGCTAGTGCTGCTTTCATCATAATAGCAGCCCAAGTAAAAATGGAACTAACGACTGCTGCTGCTGGTGCTAGTGCTGCTTTCATCATAATAGCAGCCCAAGTAAAAATGGAACTAACGACTGCTGCTGCTGGTGCTAGTGCTGCTTTCATCTTAATAGCAGCCCAAGTAAAAATGTATACCTTCCAAAGGGGAGTACTTTGAAGGGGACAATGTCCAATAACTTGTAAATTTTAAATACATTTTTAAAAAATCAGTTCTGGAACTTTTTGATTACCCCTCGTATCTATCTTGGTATTCCTTGCATTTAATGTCCCAAAATGCGGGAGCAGCATTCAGCATTTCGATTATCTCTATCACTAGCTCTTTGGTCCAAATCATGTTTGTTGCAAAAGACAATAAGGCAATGAACTACATTCTAAAATTTTTAAAGTAATAAATAAATGCACAAATAATAAACCTACTTACTAGATGTAATAGGAGTGTGATGATGTCATGCCGCCCTATGTCAACGATATGTAGGAACCTCCCCCCCCCCCCCCCTCCCCCCCTCCTCCCGATTTCCCCTCCCAAAAAAGTGTGTTTATAAGTTTTAGTTATGCCAAGATTTATACAACTTAATGTATTTTGAATAAAGCAATTCCTGATGAGTCATAAAAACTCCAACCAATTTTGTTAATATTTACAAGAAAAAAGAAATTAAAATGAAACATCAAAATGATCTAGAACATCAAAAGTTCTACGCTAATTAAAATTAAGACAAAGCTTTAAAGATGCCTTTATGTGAAAAATTACCTAGGTTATAATACCCATTTATTTAAATAACTCTGAGAGTTCAAAAAGATTTTAATAATTTTTTTTAAGATACAAATTTTTTTTTTCCAATTACCCAAATCTTACACAAATAATTTTAATTTTTTTTACTTTCCCAGCAATACAAGGTAAAATCGGTCATGTTAAATTTTAATCTCGAGTTTTCAGCTGAATTTCATGTTTTACACCCTTGATTCCAAAAATGAAAAAAAAAAAAAATTGTGTGTCAATTTAATAAAAATTAAAATAACTATTTTTCAAAAACTCTTCCCATCATCAGGCCCCAATGTGCGAGATATAGAAAAGAAAAAGAAAACAATGTAACTGTAACAATATATTTTTTTTTTTTTTTATTATTATGCCGTAAGACTAATTGTAGTCCTATAAAGCCGGAGCGAGTATGTAGGAGTCCATTGATCCTATAATTCTATTTTTGATTTGGTAATAAATTTAATGAGTCTGTTAATGTTTTCTATGGTATTAATGTTAGCTATTGTTTGAAGAAATGTGTTTTCGTTGGATAGTAGTGTCTCATGTTGTCTCTGGTTGTCGTATTTTTTGCAGTTCGTGAAAATGTGGATTACGTCCTCAGTCTCATTGCAGTGTTCACAGTTGGGGGATGGTTTTATTTTGATTAGATGTAAGTATTTGTTTGTTCTGGCATGTCCGGTCCTCAGTCGTGTCAAGTATATGATTTGTTTAGTCGTCAGTGTCTTACTGTGTGGGTGGAACCATGGCTTTGTCGTTATTGTCTTCTGTACTCTGTAGTGGAATTGTCCTTTGGTTTGGGATATGTCAGTATAGTTGGTTTGCCATTCCGTGAGTGTCTGGTGTTGTAGGATGGAAAGGGTGTCTTCTAAGGTCAAGTCGATTCTGAGTGTCACTGTGTCCTTTGCCGTTCCTCGCTTGGCTAGGTGGTCAGCTCTGTCGTTGTCAGTCAAATTGATGTGTCCAGGAATCCATTGAATGTAATAGTTCTTATCTGACTGGTAAATGGATGTAGCTATTGTGGAGAGTATGTAGTTGCTGCGAGTTTTGAGGTGAAAGTTGCGTAGTAGTTGGCAGGCGGATTTAGAGTCGGTCAATATAACTATCTCTTCTGAAAATGTAATACTTTTAGAGTAGTCTATGGCCTTTTGGATAGCAATCAGTTCAGAGGTACAGACGTTATGATGTGGTGAGATTTTTTCTGTTAGGTTAGTGTCTGTTTGGGGATCGAAGATACCTATCCCCGTCCCCTCTGGTGTTTTTGAAGCATCTGTGAAGAGTTTGTGACATTTATCGTAAAGAGTGTTAATCATTTCTATTGTGTTGGCTTTTAGGATTGTGGGGTCTAAGTTGTTTTTGGATGTTTTGATTGTCCTAATGTCTGGATTGGATTTTATGATAAGGTTTGATAGTGGGATGGGCGCAATAAATGAGAACGGTTTGTCGGTCCGATGTAGTGTCTGTAATGTTGGCCTGAGTTCTGCTAGTGTATTTTGAATGTACTTGTTCAAGTGGATTTTTTGTCTATTTATTAAATCGTTGAAAGGGTGTGATTTGTCGGCGTGTATTTTTGTAAGTTTTCTTACAGATATAGATTCTCAACAATATATTAAAGAATAAAATAAAATAAAATAGATTTCAGATTTTACGTATAAAATTTCTTTTCGATACAATCATTTCTTTGGCAATGAAAACTGACATTATTGCAGAGATATTGTGAAATAATTTAAATGAACTTGAATGAAATAAAACTTGTTTATTTATGATATTGTCTAACTTCACCAACTATATTTACATGGGAGTACTTTCGGTATTTCTACCATCCTCAGCCAAAAGCATAAGAGATAAGACTTATTTATCTCTTATGCTTTTGGCTGAGGATGGTAGAAATACCGAAAGTACTTCCATGTATATAATATATTATATTCAGTGAAATTAGACAATACCACAAATAAACAAGTTTTATTTCATTCAAGTTCATTTCTTTGGAAGTTATTGGGGATTTTGTATTAAATTCCCTCTCTAATCATCCACCTCCCCATTAGCCGATTTGGCTGAGAATCTATAGGTGTCGTTCTTATGGGATTATGGACACTTATAAAATTTCTTGTCAATATATGTAATGCAAACACACACACAGACAGGACATTTTTTCGTTTTCGAAATCAAGGAGTCAAAAACATGAAATTCTACTGAAAACTCAACATAGAATTTTTGACGAATTTTGTTATTTTTTCTTATATATATTTAATATATACTGGAGAGTGAAGGTGAACGACACGAAATCAGTTCACATCGTCTTCACCCTTCGTCGAAAATATACCTGCCCTCCAGTGTACCTTAACCAAAATCTCATCCCTTTAAAAAACTAAGTCCGCTATCTAGGCCTCATACTCGACAAAAGACTAACTTGGAATCCTCACACGAGACTGAAAAGACAAGAAATGAACAGACGTTATAAACTTTTACTAAGACTACTAGACTATACAACGCAGTACTCAAACTCTGGGGTTCTGCCAAGGCTTCCAATCTCGAGCGCATCCAATCCTTTCAATCCAAAATCCTTCGTACAATAGCCAATGCTCCTTACTACGTCTCCAACAAAACTCTTAACGTACCTTTTGTCGCTAAATCCAAGTATAAAAAATTATTTTCCCTTCTTAGGTCCCACAATAATCACTAGTCTGTGCCCTCCATTCTGCCACACTTCCCTAACGACGGCTTAAGCGTCAATGGCTTAGAGACCTCCTTAGCAGCAGCAGTGACAGTGACTAGTTACAAATGAGAGGAAATCAGTGACTAAGGAGTGTCACCACTGGGTGATTTCTCCCCTCATGACATTTTGACATCGCCATTATCTCTGTATTAGCATATTTGCTTGTTGTATATATATTAATACAGTTGTAAATATCTCTTTGTAAATAAAAAAATTTAGCTAGGTAAGTAAAATGGGTCAACTATTCTATGACGAAAGGGAGCTAGAATCATATAAAAAAGGGACATAGTGACGTATCTTTAGAGCCCTTCAAGTGACAAGTACAACGGGAGAGCAGTCTGTATGGATGTTGGTGGGATAGAAGGGCTGGTTCCAGGAGTAGGGCTAGAGAGAGAGAGGTTATTGATCAGAAGCTTCTGAAACCTCAGCCCTCAGTCCTCCTGCATACAGGCTTCCAACGGTAGCACTGTCCTAACACACTCACTTATAGACTGCAACAAAGTAGTTTACACTATTAATACTTTCTTATACCAACAGTTTAACGTAGTAATGTAATCGATTTTCACGTCTCAGGGTCTCCTGAATACGTGTTCACCCTTTTCACGATGATATCTCACTGTACGTGATTGGAGAGTTATGAGCGCTCTAACCAAAAAACGTTTGTAGCTCTGGAAATTTGGAATGAAATGTGATGTATAAAAAATACACACATTTAAATTATTAATATTAAAAAGTTAATGATATTTATTTTTGTATAAAATCCAAGAAGCAACTGAATTAGTAAATAAATAATAGGTTAGGTTTTATGACTCATGCCCGGGCTTTAACTACCAGAGCGCTTTATCGTCACTCTGGTGGACATGAGCCCGACTCTACTGTGGAAGTTCTAAATTTTGCCTACCCTAAATTTTTATTCACCTAGGGTAGGGGTCTTTAACGAGTACCTGACATCGTACAGGCTCGGGACCATCGCTTAACGTCCCATCCGAAGGACGGCGTGCTTAAGTTTATTTTACCTCCCAGATAAAATAAACTAAGGGCCTCGGTCGGGCTACGAACCCACGTTCTTGAGCTCAGAAGTCAAGCAATAATATGAATGCATATTCTTTTTTTAAAAAATTAATAGAAAACAAAACACGGCCATCAGCTGTTTTTGAATTAGTGTAGAGGAGTCAAAGGTATGTGGTCTGGGTTGAGATCTGAAGATGGACAGAGAGTTGTTGTTTAGGCTTAAGATGTGATGAACTATATATATAACTTTGATTTGAAGAATGGCCAAAATATAAAACAGAAAAAAAAAGGATTGAAATAGTTTTTAAGAATTTCGTTTTTATAATTTTTCTTTTGATTTTTGTTTCAATGTTTAGTTTTTAATTTTATAATATAGATGTAGGCAAACTTTAGGACCCTCATAGTAGGACTCATGTCCACCCGAGTGACAAAAAAGCGCTCTGATAGTAGGCGACATGACCTCATAGTTTAAGCCCGGGCATGAATCACAATAACTAACTAATAACAAGCCAGAGCCGAGAGAATTTATTATAACTTTTAGGATCCAGAGAAGGGATAATAGTTATAATTTCTGGGTCGTATGGAAATTGTGGACAAGTTAAGAGGTACCATTCCTTTTTTTTCCCAGAGGCACTTGACTCGTAAATGGTGGACGATTATGTAAAAAGGGGTCCTCTTGGCAGTTCGTAAATTGCAGATAGCCCTCCAGCTGTTATAAAAGCATTGTCAATAGATGTTTCAAAAACAAGCAACCAGAAGTGAATACAGGGACAGGTCTGAAGTTCAGCGAAAATTGGAACTTTACTTACAACAATAAATAATTATAATATTATAAAAGATTAAATAAAGAAAATGAAAGCTTAATTCCAAACAACATATATTTATAAATTATTACATAGAATAAGAATACAACATAATACAAGAGAATGAAATGAATAAAACACATTTTATGAAAATGAAAAATATATACCTATGTTAAATAATTTAAAATAAATAATAATAATAGATAAGTAGTAGTAATAGATAGAAAATAAGTAAAATATTACTTACAACAAAAATTATAATTAAAAATAATAATAATAGAATAAAAATAATAGTGTGAAGAAAAGGTATTATGTCAATGAAACATGTTAGTAATATGAGGAGTTTGGAGCAAGAGCGGACCAACCCACAATTTTTCGAAAAATGAGTTATTACCATCCTGATGTTGGCATAGGTTCCCTTTTTTCAAAACCAGTGTGGATCACTTAGTTTCTTCACTTCAGTGATAGATAGCAGCACTTTAAGTTTAGTCCACAAATATTTTGTGCATATATTTTCAAAGTCACAAAACTTTATAGAACACAAAAAGGGATCACTCATCCAATACTATTCTAAAATTTCAAATATAAATAAATATTTGGGGCCCATTTATGGAGATAAACAAAATGTACTCAATTTTCAATTGCCATTTTCTTCCTGTTCAGTTTCAACCAGTTGGTCCGCTCTGGCTCCAAACTTCTCATATGTTCGGTATTTTTTCATAATTTACTCGTTATATATTTTTTTTAAATAATAATAATAATCTTCATTGACGGGACTCAGCCCAATTTAGAATTTGTTAAGTATATTTATTTAAATAAGTTTATTAACGAAAAATATAGATATATTCATATTATCTCGGTTAAAGAATGACCATAATTAATCTTGAATATTCAACAAGAATTAATAATAATAATATAAAAAAATTGAACAGAAAATAAAAGTTTTAATTCTAAACATATACACTGCTCAACACTCGAAGTGGAACACATAAAAATCTGACGATTCTTTGATTCCCCTAAATTTTCTTCTGGGTTAATGAGATATGTTTTCTCTCCAGAATGTTTCCCTTAATCAAGATATTAAATGGGCAAATAGAAAATTACAAGTTTAAGAAATAATGAAGCAACTTTATTGAAAAAATATTTTAAACAAAATTTACCTACTTTTTACAAAAATGAAAAAAACTCTTAAAACTGAAAAGAAAATTGAAAAATACCACAGGTTTAGTATGCTGGTGGTCTTCAGTAGTGAGTGGGGCCTCCTCTTCGTCTTATCATTTCTTGGCACCTCCAGGCCATGCTGTTTATGAGGTCCAAAACTGCTTCCCGTGGGATGAGTTCTCATTCCTCAATAACAGCCTGCCGAAGCTCTTCAAAATTGTCAGGGGTAACTTCATGAGCCCTGATCTGCCTCTTGAGACAATCCCAAATGTTCTCAATTGGATTAAGGTCTGAAAAATTGTGCAGGCCACACCATACGCGTAATTGACTGCTAACGAAAAAAATTGTTGACCGCTATGGAGTGATGTGGTCGAGCATTGTCATCAGAATAATTGCAATTTGCTCCAATTGCATGAGCTAAAGGCATCACAATAGGCTCAAGAACCATGTTTGAGTACATCTGGCCAGTCATAGTGGTGTTCCCAGAAACCACGAGCGGGATAGGTTGAAAGGCAGAAATTCTGACCCAGACTGAAATGGAACGATCCCCATAAGCTTCTACGCTGGCCATATTAGCCTCGTCATAGCGCTCATTTGGGCTTCTCCACTCTCTGTTGTGTCCATCTGAACTCTGCAAACGTACTCGGGTTTCATCGGAGAATATGCAGTTGTTCCACTGGTCAGGAGTCCAGTTTGCATGATCACGAGCCCAATGCAGCCGCCTTAGCTTGTGATCTCGAGTTAGCCTGGGGAAATGTTGGCCTCTCTGGACCCCAAATTGCGCTCGTGAAGTCTCCTGCGTATTGTCTGCGTTGAAATCAATGTTCCTTCTGCACGTCTAAGCTCAGCTTGAAGGATTCTGGCTGTAACAGTACGCCTTCTACGAGCTTGCATTGCTAAAAATCTGTCTTGAGCTACTGATGTTAGCCGCCCACCCCCTCCCCCATGCCTGTATCGCACACTACCAGTATCCAGGAATCTTGTCTTAGCTCGATGGATAACACTAGCACTCACATCGAAGCGATTTGCGAATGCACGCATGGATTCATCGATGTTTAACATTCCCATCGCTTGATTAAGAGATTCGTAATTTAAACGGTTCATTATGAACAGATTCACTGGTCAGATCAATTCAGAAACTGTTAATCTACTGATGAAAACATTAGACTGTTCAAAAGATAAGAAATTCCATGATACAATATGACTTATCCGGCAAATAACAAGAGGACATCAACAGGGTAAAAGTACACGCACTTACATTCTTTCACGCTGCTAAGATACAAAGGTAGAATTTTTCCAATTTTTCTTTGTTTTCTCACTCAAGAGGCCTCGTGTTACAACATATGAACGCTCACATTGGTTCAAGCTTCGATAAAATGACAAAAAACGAGGTATACTATCGAATTTTTATGTGTTCCACTTCGAGTGTTGAGCAGTGTATTAATAAATTTGTTTGAACACAAAGAATAATAACAAAAAAAAAAAAAAAATGAGAAACAAAAGAAACAATAGTTATTTAAAGAAACAAAATAAAAAAAGAAACACAATGGTATCATAACTTTAAAAAAAACCAAAAAAAAAACCAACAATATAACTTGATTTGAAAACAAAAGTACAGAGTTGCACAGATAACCTTACTCACTGATAGTACCAACGCAGAACCCCCCCCCCCCCCCCCCCCCCTTACTTTTTTCTTTTGTTTTGTTCTATCTTGTTTTATTTTTATTTTATTTTTAATCAAAAAGTAACAGTTTTACTTAAGAAATAATTTAATTTAATTTAGGAACAATCGTTAAATTCTTTTCAGATTTCTTCTGTTGAAAGAGCAGTAGATTCAAAACCGAGCGAGCCTTTTGTTCTAGAAGAATGTCAATAAAGCTATTTTATTTTATTTTTATTTTTTTTTATTAATAAATTTCATACATACAATATAATACAAAAGAAAGAAATTAATAAGACAAATGTTATGAAAGAGAAAAAATATATATATATATGTATATATATATATTTTTTTTATTTGCGATGTGTATACAACAAACATAATAAGAAAATATGATAACTATATGCAAGAGTAAGTGACTATGTCACATGATGGGAGATGTCAGCTAGCACTGAAATTGTACCCTGGATATGAAATAGAGTTTAGCAACTTAGGAGCATTAGTGCTTCCAAGATATATTTTAGCATAACATTAATTTCGCTTGCGTTAATAATTGGTTAAAGGATATCTATAATTCCCTACAAGACGCCTTGTACCACATAGAACATTCTGAGTCTAGTTACATGCATATAGCATACATCATTGTTGTGGGTCCAATAACACAGTCTATTGTCTTCAAAGCTCTGTATTGGATCAACAAACTAAGCCCTTTATAATCATCCTATTCATAGAATGTTATTAACATCTTATCATCATTTGCAAACATCTAGGAAACCATCGTCATTAAACCCGTTCATTGAAGCAACCCTCTCTCTTAGAGCAAAATTAC
Organism: Aradus depressus; assembly: GCA_963662175.1. Lineage (NCBI taxonomy): Eukaryota > Metazoa > Arthropoda > Insecta > Hemiptera > Aradidae > Aradus > Aradus depressus. Next base: position 29,250,204 of record OY759217.1, on the reverse strand, counting down.
TCCTGCAATTTTGAAAGCATCAAAGGAAAAAAAATAATAAATTGAATTTTCTAATATGTACTTATTTTTACTTAAAAAGTTGTTTTAAAATTGAAATTAGATTCGGTATTTTGATTCCCAAAAAAATAGAATATGTATCGAAATCGACATATTTATCCACAATATCCCAGGACACGATCCGTGCAATAGACACTGTAGGAGTCAAGAAAAGTCTCACTTGTGACATATGTGAAGAAAAAGACAAGATGGTGGCCCACTTCCTGGGCCTATGCTCGGACGAGATTCCAAATTTTTTTGTGATAATAGAGGAAGACCTTAGAAGACTGGACCTCGGGAGCATTCTCAGATTCGTTGAGGAAACTGGGAGGCTGGGTCATTCATGAAGGACTCGGTTTTGGTAGTATAAACAACTAGGTAACAAGATGGAAGTCCAGGGTTTCCAGGGATGGGATAATAGCATTGGATGCTTAGGTTCCTAGGTGCAAAGTACCAGCTCACCAGTATATATTATTATTAGTAAATTATTGTGACTCATGTTCGGGCTTTTTAACCACGTTTTCATTGTTTAATTTCCTGTCCAAAATTAATGTGCAAGTCCTAAATTTGACCTATCCAGGTTTAGCTACCTAGGGAAAGGGTCTTTGACATCGTATAGGTTTAGAACCATCGATTAACGTACCATCCGAAGGATGGCGTGCTCAAGATTTTCTTACTTCCTATATGAAAAACCTAAGAGCCTCGGCCGAGTTTCGAACCCGCGATCTTCACCTCAATGAGCGAGTACGCTACCGATGCCCTCCCCTTCTAGATCGCCTTCTATCTTAAATCTAAACTTCAATATTATATCATAGTGTTAAAATCTACGTTTACCAGTCAAGTCACTAAACTTGCAATGAAGGAGTAAGTGAATGCACTCCATTGGTTCACTTGGACGGTGTAAGGGCCAAAATGTGCCCTCAAATTGTCAATTTTAAATGAAAAAATAATATGTGCCTAAAGATAATTATTCTTTTATTTTGTATGCAATTATTACCTAAATGTCTAAGTGTATTTATAACTAAACCAATCGTGTCATGCCGAAACTTTTTTATATATAGTTTTATTGATATATTACAAGTTTCAACAATATGTCCGCGTTTCTCAACGTAGGAGTTATTAACAAAACGAATATTTTTCACTTTAATATTTGGAAAGCTTTATGTATCAATTTCAAAATAATCTATAGAAGAAGAAAAAAACGTGGACTCATTGTTGAGGGTAGTGCCCTTTGGCCTTTACACCATTATTATCAATCCTCTCAGACGTTTTCTTTTAGAGATTACAGAACATTAATCTCAAAAGTAGCAATGTCTTATTTCTATTACTTCGGCAGCTGTAGGAACTATAGAGAAAGTATAGTATAACTCCCAAAGGAATGAATGCATCGACACGAAATTTTATATGTGTACTCAGAACCCTCTAAGGATGATATCTATTGATTTTCAGCCAAATCGGCCAAAGGGAAGCGGGGGGCATAGGGGGGGAGGCTTAACACAAAAACTGTAATAACTACCTTTGTAATGAATTTATTCAGACGAAATTTCATACGTGAATACAAAGCCATATAAGAATGACACCTATTAATTTACGGAATCAGCAGAAGAAAGGGGGATCAGAGGGGGCTCAAAAATCTCAATAACTACTAGTATATAATAATGAATACATCGACATGAAAATAATATATATATATTATATATTTCAAGAACATGGGTTCGTAACCCGACCGAGGCCCTTAGTTTTTTTTTATCTGGCAGGTAAAATAAACTTAAGCACGCCGTCCTTAGAATGTGACGTTAAGCGATGGTCCCGAGCCTGTACGATGTCAGGTACTCGTTAAAGACCCCTAGCCTAGGTGAATAAAAATTTAGTGTAGGCAAAATTTAGGACTCCTATAGTAGAGTCGGGCTCATGTCCACCAGAGTGACGAAAGAGCGCTCTGGTAGTAGGCGATATGACTTCGTAGTTAAAGCCCGGGCATGAATCATAAAACCTAACCAAACCTAACCTATATTATATATTCAAATTTTCCACGAAATCGGTCGATGGGAATGCGAGACCAGCGAAGAGGTGCTCGACTTAATAATCCTTACTACTACCGATGTAATTAATGATTCAGAAGCCACTATGTAAGTCAAATATTGAATTTTAGTTCAAACTGTCGATCGGAAAATTAAATTCCGTTGAAAATACATAGAATTTTCGACTAATTACTGTGACCATAACAGCTAATATAATGAATTTATAGACTTCAAATTTTATATTTAAACTCAAAAACCCATAAGGATAGCACCTATTAATTTTCCGCGAAATAAGTCGAAGTGAAAGGGGGGATCAGAGATGGTGACTCGACTCGCCTTGCTGATATAATGAACGAAGCAAAATGTATACCTTCATTGATAGATTCACTGACGACTTTTCAACAAAGACTACAAAAAATCATCCTATTATTTTTGATATAATTGACCAAGCGATGAAGAAAAAAAAAAAAAAATACTAATCTTTTATTTGCACATGCGTTAGTTGTATAATGTCCAGTCGGCTCCCTGTGTAAATGTTGTCTCATTTATTCTCTCATTGGGTTTCTCATACATGACAAGGCATACTCGCAGAATTTCACCAGTCTTGTCCGGTTTTCTTATCGGGGCCATAAGAGATAACAAATATACGTGTAGACTAGTATGTCATGATCACGTAAATAGTTCAAGGTTCTATTTACGTAGGTACAACACAAATTGAATGAATAATTATGACAGAAGGAGGTGAACCAGAGAATAAGTTTCGAGTATGTTAATGGTCCTTACGTCAGCTTCTCCCAAGATAACAGAACATGGGCACGACAGGTTTAAAGGTTTGGCCAGTCAAACGGACAACATTAGTAATAACCTCAACCTGTAAATCTTAATCAAATCAAATTGTTAAGGTTAAAATACTAACCAACCTTTTTTTTACTTTCTCAGCTTTAAATACACTTTATCTCCTACTGAATAAAACACTTAGAACGAGTCAAAAATTCCACTATTTTAATATAAAAGACACAATATATTTCGCTGGTTAGAGCATTGTCAAGTGTACTGTACCCTGTAATGTATTTATATACATAAATGTATATATTAATTACAGGGGTGCAATATGTTTTTATTTCAATTTAAGTTGATCTAGTAGGTGTCTGTGTCTTTTAATTTTAATTGTGATATAAGTAATAGGTTATTATTGATACTTAGTTAATAGGTTAATATTAAGATATAGTTAATATTGTGATATAGGTAATAGGTTAATCTTGAGATATATTATTTAATTATTTTTCTGATTAAATTGTGATATTGTATGGTAGTTTCGCACCAGTATTCTATATTTTCTATTGTAAATACTTCTATTTAATATTTTTATTATTATCGTCAATTATTTCAGTTATATACTACCAACTTTACTGAAATTTGTTAACTTATATATATTTAATTCATTCTTAATACGGTTCATGTACATAATTTACAAGCCATTTTGAATTAAAAAATTGTATGACTTATCCAATTATCATGTTATGGTTTAACGGAAATAACTATTATTATTATACATACACTGTAGAACTAATTCAAGTTTTACGTCTCTAAAGAAGTATATTAAACATTTAAACGATTAAATATAACTTTTTTTTTCAGAAAATATAGGCAACCCTCGTATCTAAGAGAGGATCTCTGGGTGGCTTTTTCCATCAGTTGTACATTTCATTTTATTTCACATTCACTTCTACCCATTGTATATTCTGTCCAGATTGTAGAATAAAAAAAAAAATATACATGTATTAATTATTACTTTACGATTATTAGTTTCGAAGATATACATATGATTCAAAGTGCGACTTGTGTTCGTTGCATTCGCATTGTTACCCAGTGTCCAGCGACTTAATTCTATATCAAAATTATGCAGAAATTGAGTTGATTTTTTAGTCAGAAAAGGATAGCAGACTATAGTCTGTCCCAATTGGGCGTACATAAAAACGCTGAACTAAAAACAGATCTCTGGTCACATGGGGCGAGCATTGGACGTGGCTTGTTTTAGGGACCTTCAGGATGGTCCTCAGGACTTATGTATTGGTTTAAAGGACTTTGATATGGTGAGAGCATTAGAAAATTTGACTGACAAAAGTAGCAATGTTTTTGTAGAATCAGCTGGACCATCGATAGGGCTCATCTTTAAGCTCGGTTTACCTACAACTTAACCTTGTCTCATAAAGTTTATACTCCACCTCATGTTGCCAAAACTGCATACATATTCATACAGTTAAGGGACTGAGACACTTATTCCATAACACCCTATGTACCTATTAGATTATGTTAATTCAAGTGACAAGAACACATCGTCTCTCAGGTAAAATTTATTGTCATGAATAATTAGATTTAACCTTTCTCCTCAAAATAATTTCCTGTACACGTTTAAATTCAATGAAGTAACAGTTATGACTGCAGAAGATTGCATTTTCGAATTACTTTGAGGAGAATGAGGGCCAACTTTGCTTAATTGATAGTTTACGATTAAATTCTACCATGGAAGCGACTTATGAATTTTAGTGATTTGCAGTCGCGAATCATTAGGCTCCTTATAAAGGCGTAGTTAAACAGTGTAGGACGAGCCGAAATTAGGTCAGTGAGGGTAGCTGTCATGTTGTAGACAGGTTAACAGTAATGAATGCACATCTCATTAGTATGGCTGTCGAATGTAGATCATGTCTTTGTTAGGCCTACCAGAGAGCACTATCAGCTCTATTATTAGTATTCGTAACTATTCTTGGGTGCACCTTGCATGTATGCAATATCACCCGTCCGTCATATGTCAAATCAGGAGGCGATCATTTGGCGACCCGTCATACTAGACCACAACACCCGTTCGACAGGGAAAAGGTCTTAAAATGTTTATTATAAAGACTATTGTAAAGTTTATTATAAAGACTGGAAGCGACCGCCGGTGACCATCTGCGACGATCGTCGGTCGCCCCCAGCCCACCTTAGTTTCAATTGCGGAGCTCCTTGACACGTCGAGAGTGCTCGGGATCAAGATGGTTTGCTGTACTACAGCGCAGGATTAGACCACTTTTACCTTTCTCTGCTAGAAGGCAACAAATCGGCTGAACAATGAGTAGCCGGTCTTCGTCACCAGCTACCGCAAGTCCAGTCTCTGGTATGATCCGGTTCCGCGAATCAACTCCACCCTGGCCAGGTGGGCACCAGGTCGAAATATAATTGGAAGAGAGACGTCAAGTTCTGATCTTGATTGAAGTAAAACTGCAAGTGGTAGAGGCAAGCGTGACAATCTCACCCTGAGGCTCCACGGGCCGCAAATTACGGCAATCTTATATCATGATTTATGAGACAGTGATCAATTTGAGGTTAAGTCCATGAAATCCGGTTCATTGAATGAAGAAAAGGAGAGGAAAAATCCTTATCAGTGATCTATCAATGTTGCGCACCGATGGTTCGACTGTCACAGGCTTGCAAGGGAAAGATATCCCTGGTCATTGACCTCGATGGAGTCGAGTGGTCAAATTTGTGGACAACACTGAGAGGGCCAGTAACATCAGGTTCTAAATCAAAAAATAATTGAGTTAATTTCAGTAGGTTCAATAAATTACTGGTAACATACTCAAAATATTCAAATTGAGTTATTCCAGTATCATTAATTACATCGGCAGTTATTAGGGTTTTTGAGTTGGTGTTCCCCTGAATCTCCCTTCCCCTTTGCATATTCCGCTGAAAATTAATAAGTGTCGTCCTTATGAAGTTTTGAATTCACATATGAAATTTTGTGTCGTTACATTCCTTGCAACTGTAGTTATTAGAGTTTTTGAGTTAAGCCACTTTTCTAATCCTCCTTCTCTTTGTCCGATTTGAATGAAAATCGATAGGTGTTGTCCTTATGGGGTCCTGATCACAAATATATAGTTTCGTGTCCAAATATTCATTCTATCGGCAATTATTAGAGTTATTGCAGTAAGCCTCCGCTCTAGTCCCCCTTTCCTTCGGTCGATTTGGCTGAAAATCAATAGGTGTCGTCGTTAGAAGTTTCTGGATTCACATATAACATTTATTCTATCGGGACTTCATCAGAGACACTGACAGACAGACAGACAGATATTTTTTTGACATTTGGAATCTGGAGGTCGGAAAACATGAAATTTAGTTGAAAACTTTGCATCGAATTTGGCCGAAGTAAAAAAGTTTAAATTATTCACTGGTCGTTGAACAAATTGTCAAATTGTGATTTCGCTAGTTTTCTTTTAATTAAATTGATTTTAGAATCTTTTTTTCTTCGTTATATCACCCATAAGCGTTTTTCAACATTTGTCATAATTTCGAGACACTTTCAGGTCGTTTCTTCGGGTGACAAGAATCTAGTATCAACCCAGAAAAGCCTAAGAAACATAAATTGATTATTCAAGCTTACAATGTTACTTATTTCCTACATTATAGAGGTAATATGAGTCTTAGGTGCCAGAAACAATTAATTAAAAAACATAAATAAATTTAAAAACCATTTTGTTCATGAATTTATTCGTCTCTGGCCCTTAGAAAGATAAATCCTCCGGGAAAATGATAAGGTATAGAAAAACAAGAACAAAAAATGATGAAGGTGCCAGCACCAATCTTTATTACGGTCAATTATTAATTAATAAAATACTAATAAGAAGTGTAATAAATATTATACTAAATCACAACTAAAACTCAGGTTGAGGGTTTGCGGTGAGTCTAGATATTTCCTTGGTAGAGCTGAGTTTGCTTTTGGGAAGGAGAGTGTGGCCAGCCAGCCGAACTAGGAGATGTGAAAGAGGAACGGTGAGCAGAACTCCCAGAGCTGAGGTGAGGCTGATCAGGTGAGCCATGTCCGAGCGCTGATCTGTCTGTAGGTCCTCTGGAGAGATGTGCTTCCGGAGGGCGTCCATCACCTGCGGGCTCAGCGCTGCCTGCAAACATAAAGCGAATATATTAAACCAGCAAATGGTATTTCCTATGATGAACTGCTGCTTAATGTTTCTGTGAAGAACGTTTCAGATATAAGGGCCATAAAGAAATGGTGAATTTACTAACTAAAAACAAACTTCGAGCTAAACTTCGAGCTCAACACTCCGGTAGTCGCGCCTGATCTCAGAGATCGCTGAGAGTTTCAACACGTTACTACTAGAGGGTGTTTAGGTAGAGAGCCGCGCTGCTCCATCTATCTCTCTATGAGCAGACCACCTGTTTGTTCAGTATGGTGCCATATTTCCTATGGTAACCATTTCCGCGTGGTCCTGTAAACGATCTAGAAGATACAGCGCGACCACTCTTGTAACTATACGTGTTTATTAAAATGTCATGTTTTCATTAAGTATGACTAAGTAAATAAGCAACTAAGATAGTTATTATAGTATATATTATAGTTATTAGGAATGTTTGCGGGTTCCCCTTGGTTTGCGGGTTCGAATCCCGTCCGGGAATGAGTTTTATTTCGTAGATAAAACTTCCTCCCGGGGCCATGGATGTCGTTAATAATTAGGTAAAACACCATTATAACAGTCATGGCTAATAGGCATCGTACATAAGGCCAAAAAAACAAACAAAAAAAAACAAGAATGTTGTGGGGAAATTTATTTCATGACCGATGAGATGAGGCGATATTCGAAGTACCCGTCCGAAGGCTCTTTCTGAGTGGACTGGGCAGAGAGGTATTGGTGAACACCTGCAAAAGAGAAAATGTTTACATTCTCTACCTCGTACGATTTTGAACAGGCTTGTAGGGCTTTGCCCGAGCCAAGATCTTGATAAAAAAATTAAAATGTTCAAATAAACAAGAATATTTCTGAAGGAACAACTCGGAAAAGATGCTACCAATGCCATGAACTAAAATCAGGAGGCCTACCAAGTACAGGTTTCAATCTTGTGGTCAGTTTCTATGCCTCAGCCATTGTCCTTTTATATGTCCAGATGGTTGTTCAGCGACTAATAGCGATGAAAAAAAAGAGGAGATTCAAAGTAAAACCAACCTGAATTTCTTACACTTGGAAGACTGATTTTAAACATAAATAATTTATTCTAATTGTTTCACATGTATATATATTTTTTTTCTACTTCTTATTTTTTTTAAAGAATATAACTTTCAAATAAACATTTTTTTCATGTTTACTATTATTTTTCTTAATTCCATTCCAATCTACAACTATTAAAACTTATGATACTGCAAAAATTATAAAGCGATCTGACAGATTCAGCGCGACTACTTTTGCGACAGAAGGGGGCGCGACTACCGGAGTGTTAAGGATATCGCACCTGTCGTAGAATAAAGGTACAACTCAAAAATTGAATTTGTTGGGAAATCAACATTGAAGTTTTTGTTCTGCACTTTTGACTACCTCCTCATTTAAACGCCACCACGAGTTTGTCTGCACTCAAAAGAAACAAAAAAAACTTGTGGTGCCGTTTAAAAGAGGAGGTAGTCAAAAGTGTAGAACAAAAACTTCAATGTTGATTTCCCAACAAATTCAATTTTTGAGTTGTACCTTTATTCTACGACGGGTGCGATATATTGAAATTAAATTAAAAATAATCAAAAGACAAAATTATTTTTATAGAGGACATATGTCCCTTAAGAATAACACCTTAAGAAATAAACAAAAAAAGTATTAACCAACTTAGAAATAAAAAAAGGACTCTAGCAATTAACTAAAGAAACAATAATAATTATTGTACAATAATAATTAGCTAAATAATTTAACAATTATTGTTAATGAAGACTAATAATTAGTACAATGAGAATAAAGATGAAGAAAATTAAAAGTATTGAAGAACAAAATAAAAATAATAATAATAATAAATAATTAATAAAGAAAACAGAGGTGAGTAAAAGGAATTAAATAAAAAAAATTATATGTATTAATTAATAAAACAAATTTCTTTTTTTGAAATATTGTCTATTCCACAAGAAATGCTTACATAAAGTATCGGTTTCGGCATTACACCATCGTATAAATTGAGACTTTTTTTTATTGTAAGTTTACGCAATTTATAAATAACATCCTGTCCAATTATAGAATGTCAAAACCTAAGGAATCAGAGATTTTCTGAGTTAGGAGGTACAGAAAAGTAGGGGTTTAAATAAATTAAGGTTAGAAGCATGGTGAATATGAAGAGGGTGAGAGTTCTAGAGAGGGTTAGCCTGGATATGGAAGGAGTTGTGGTAGGTTGTGTGGGAGGGGAGGAGGAGCGGGATCTGGGGATTTTCTGATGGATATGAGATTTAAATGGGAGCATTTGGAAGATATAGGAGGGATTATGGGAAGATAAGGTTTGATAAGAAAAGGAGTCTAGAATATATTTTTGACGAGAGAAGGGACTTGTGTCGAACATGAAATCAAGCCGGCTTTAAGGACTGGGCTGGACTGCTAAGGATAGGAGCAGGTGTCCGAAAAACGGTCGGTAAATATCCGAAAACTAAATAACGACAATGAGAATTTTCAATATAAGGTTATTTGAAGTTGTCACTTGAGAGATAGCCGTCTCAACTGAATCCCCAAACTAAATTATGTGTCGATACTTTCATTACATCGGCAATTATTAGGAGGTACAGGCGGCTTGAGTCGAACCTCTCTTCCCTTCGGTCCATTTCGCATAAAATCATTAGGTGTCGTGCTAATGGGATTTTGGATATACATATAAAATTTCGTGTCCATACATTCATTCTATGGGGAGTTATCGTGTTCTCAGACACTACAAACAACTACATTTTCTTTTTCGTTTTGGAATCAGGGAATTTGAAAACATGAAAATTCCGATGAAAACTCAATTTCGAACCTTCCTATACATCGTATGATTGGGGAAGAAAACAGAGATAAAACAGAAAACTCCTCCTCAGTATTATTATACCATCATCAAAGAGATATAAAGAGGAGGAACAGTGATACCATCAAAATGCAAAACGCATACATCAAGTTCGCAACATATACAAGTATCTGATTTCATATATGTTTCTACACATGTGGCATATATACGATAATGGAATATCAATGGATTAATTAATATGTGGACTGGAGATCATTGAAAAATTTGTATGCTCAATACAAATAAGATCTATGTTAGAACTATCTGAAGATTGAGAGAGGCTACTTGGAAGTGTCAAACTATCGACAGTCGGCCAAACCGATAGTATCAATAGTTCTTAGTAAAACTATCTATTATCGATAGTACAAGAAACAAGAAAAGCAATCTCCGCTGTACGGTTTCCGTACGGTTAGCTATTCTGTCAGAAACCAAGAAAAGAGGTTTCGTCCTAAAAAATATTATCAGTTCAATATGTGATGTTTTATTTTACACCAGAACCGGTTTTCGACGCAACAGCGTCATCATCAGTGGTTCATCCCACCCACACTGCACAGCGGTTGGAATACAACTAGGTATATCGGTTGGAAGACAACTGTTGTCTTCCAACCGCTGTGCTGTGTGGGTGGGATGAACCACTGATGATGAGGCTGTTGGGTCGAAAACCGGTTCTGGTGTAAAATAAAACAGTGGGAAGACAACGTCTTTTATTTCTATTATTACCAGTTCCTTTAACCTACTAGTTAATATATTTTTATTAAATAGTTGATGTTTTTGTTTTAAAAAAATGTTTTTATTGAGAAAAACAAGTATTTTTTAAATGTATACTTCAGTTACCAGTTCATGAACAAGTACGTATACCAATAATCTAGACTGAAAAAAGGGGGCGTCGGTAGCTCAGTGGTATGCGTGCCTGTCTTCTGAGCTCTCTTATTTTGTAGCCCTAGGATCATCTGCTTGTGGTAAGATGGAAAATGAATAAATTAGGTTACCTTATTCACAAAGAATTTTTCAGTTCCTCCTTTCAAGTGTGGTGCAAGTCATGTTTTTGTCATTCCAGGAAAAAATAGTCAAAAAAGTGTATAAATTCAGTCAACTTATCGTAAAATATAGAGAATATAGGTGAGAAATTGGAAAGTGCAAGACCGCTAATTTTAAATCACAATTTAGTCAACAATCGATATATACGTGACTATCGATAATATTAGATTGTCAAATTCAACTGATTAATCGATAGCACTATCGATAGTTTACACCACTACTTGGAAGCCAGGACTGGAGGGAGACCTGGATTAGTCGTGAGGCCATTTCCAGAAGAACCAGCAGAAGAGGAACTCTGACTGTTATGTCGGAGATGACAGACAGCTATTGTTTCTACTAGGTCCGTTGTCAGCCCAGCTATCTGAGAACACAACAGGTCACCGTCAGCAAACCACACCTCACACATCACCATTCATCAAATGTAAAGCCACGAAAAGTATATGTGATGTGGTTATTACAGGACTTTCTTATACCAACCACGCTTAGATCTCTCTCCCCCTTCCCCCACCTCAAAATCATTTCATACTGGCATTACTGGGTAAATGAAAGTAATGAGTTGACGTCAGCGGTATGTTTTTGTTTCATATTACAGCGTAATCCTGATACCAAGTAGTATAAACACTAAATAATAATTATTCATTATTTTTAATTGGAATCGAATAATTCCATGGATTTTGTAATCATTTTCATATTCAAATTAATTTACCACTCCTAAATATTTAATCAAAATTAATCAAGGAAGGAATCAAATTGTGTGCCCAAGCATTGTACCTGTGCATTCTACTGTGTAAGGCTAAACTTCTGAACAATAAGTTTCAAGAAAAAACTAATTTTTTTTTACCTCCAAGGGTCGTATTGCTATTAAATATTGACCAAAAATGGAAATTGAATTATTAAACATTCATTAGATCGGGAATTATTAAATGTTTCGAGTTGAACCCCCCTCCCCAACCTCTCTGATCCCTGTTCGGCCGATTCTGTGGAAAATTAATAGATGTGGTCCTTATGGGGTTTATGTGAATTATGTTATGAAATTTTGTGTGGATACATTCATTACAACGGCAATTATTTGAATTTCTTTGTTGAGAATTTGAAGTTGAACAGAACCTGACGATTGTATAAATATGACAACCTAGCAAACAGGACCTAGGTCACTTCTGAACTTTGTGCTACCATCCATCCCTTTATGTACATATTTTTGTGGACAAGATAAAAGTTGAACATTTATATGTTTTTATTTATTTTATTTCCCTTTATACAAAATCCTCCTCTATTATTTATTTGCAATCTATATACAACAATTATACAATATGCAAATATGAAAATTATGTAAGGGAGCGCTGACACTCCCTCGAAAGTTTAATTTGGTGCCGGCCCGAGTCTATTTCCAGGGTAGAGAGAAATCCGAATTTGACACCCCTCCTCCCACCCTTAAATATAAACTATACTTTATATACATACACTATACCTACTATAGAGAAACATTGATCCATATGACGATTTATAATCCAGGCATCTACCTATTGACTTAAAATTGAAAATATGAATAGTCATCTAGTAAAAATGTCTTGTCTGAAAAAAAATTAAAATTGAAATACATTTTTTTCTCAATGATGGATTTTTTCGCCCCTCCGACACGACTCTCGCTATAAGGTAGGGCCGGCCCTGGTTGATTTGTTCCATTCACTTTCCTCAGAGAGAAGATCGCGAGGGCAGCTCCTGTTCATAGAGCTTATATAAGCAGAAGAAGAGTTTATTATAAAAGTCGCATTTACAGAGATACAATTATACAATAAGGTTCCTGAACTATTACCCTTATACACTAAATACAAATCAAAAATAATCAGTTAATTGAACACAATGCTACTGCTTAAGAGTAAATTTTAAAAAACTCTTAAAGAAAAAGAAAAAAAAAATACAAAGTAACTGAAATATCAATCTAAAATAAATTAATGAACGTTCAAAAACAGAGATTATAATTTAAAATCGTGAACAGATATTTTTGTGTTTCCCTCTCAGAGTTTTCCCTATTTTCTTTGCCAAAACGTTTTGATTTATGTCATACTTAAGTAAAAAGTTAAAATTTATTATGTAGTCCAGTAGGAGCTCAACATTTAGGTCTTCATGGATTTGGACAGCTTGTATGAGAGGATTAGAATGGAAAGAAAGGTTTCTATGGAATGCTTGGAATCGCGGGATTGGCCTATTTCATTGCTGTGGGAATGTTGGGATCTTTGTGAAGGACTTTGTTGGTCATGTAGAAAGGAGCTTTGACATTCGTCGCAATACTTTGAACGGAAATACTTAGAGAATATTTAACTGTACTCCAAAGTTGAAGTTTAGTAAGGTAAATGTACCGGTAGTGGACACAGCTAAGAAAATTTTTACAGTTTTTTCTGTCTCCGCGGTTACCTCTGGCGGCGATGATATTTAATGTGTGGCCAAAGTAAGCTCAAACTATCCTTCTTCAAATTCGTAGCCACGAAAGTTGTTGTTTTTGCCATTTTAAAATTTTAAAATTAATTTTACTAAACTTAAAATTTTTGTCAATAGTGGACATCTATAAAACTCAAATTTTTAATAGTGGACACCTCATTAATTTAGTAGTGGACATCAAAATTTTTCTTTGAAAAAATAGGGATTTATGTAACATAGAAAGAGGATATATTTTAAAAAAAATAGATGAACATAAGAGCATTTATTTCTAGAAAAAAGTACATAAGAATGTCTATACAAAAAGTAAAAAATGTACAAAATAGTTGAAAGTAAGAACATATAACATAAAACTAATGACTTAAAAAGGCAGTAAGTATTTTAACAGACTCATAATTACCAAGTTACTTCAGCAATTGAATGTGGAAACTGGTACCGTTGGCTCCCAGTAGGCTCCAAAGATCAAGGGTTTCGGTAGTTTTGTATCCACGTCTTTCACATCCAACGTTTTAATCTCCGTTTCATTAATTACAAAGACATTTCTCATTCTGCTGCATGGTTTCAAAATGTTTACTGTGATGACACATTCATTTATATTTTTCACAAGACACACAGTTTTATAATTCCTTTTTTTACTGTGAATTGAGCACAAAATAAAGTCTCCTTCTTGAATGCTATCATCGACGTTTTGTTGCTCAGGTTCCCTTGATCTTTTCTCCAAGTTCTCATTAGCTTCACAGCCATGAGTAGTCAGCAAAGTATTTTCCTCAGCCATCTCCCCAACGTACTTCTCATCTGGCTCGATGGTTACAGCATCGTTTTCAAGAATCCGTTCTCCTTCATCTTCCCCTCTTTCCATCAAATTATCAGCCACGCCGGAATTTATTTCTTCAAAATTAAAGAGATCTTCTTCCTCTTCACCCAGTCCTAAGCTACAGTCATCAGTGCTGCGACCAGAAGGTACCCATGAACCGTCCTCTTCCGATGAACTTTCAGGTAATTTCTTTTTCTTCCTTCCTTTTTTCTTAGGCCTGTTCTTTAACAATTTTTCTTCTGCTTTTTTCCGTTTCATTTCTTCCTGTTGTTCCTTCTTTTTCTGTCGGGCTAGTTTTCGTTCTTCTTTCTGCTGTTGTAATTCTAGCTTCTTAATTATTTTTTGTTCTTCAATTTTACGCCACTCATCTGATGTTAAAACTGATGTAGAGGCCACCCTTCTTTTTTTAACCGTAACTTTTCTAGTTTTTTCAATCCACTTGAATGATCGCTTGAAAGGGCTTGGAATAAGTAAATTTTTTGAGCAGCAGGGAACATTTTGATTTACATCAAGAGCTTCAGATCTTGACGAGGCGCCAGCATCCTGATCTTCATATTCTTCAACTGTGAAGTAAATATTTCCCTCTTCTGGTGGACTTTGTTTTGCCGGACTATTGCCGCCCTCCTCGACATTGTCAGCTGGTGGGGTCGATTTCTCAGGTTCAGTGATAGCATCGCTTTTGATCTGCCTCCACACCTGGTACAGACATTTGTCCTCAGAAGCTCCGGTCCAGTCTGAGCTGTTCTCAAAAGCATTAAGTTTTTCTAGGCCAATGTATCTCTCTAGCCCCCTCAGTCCCAATTGAAGCTCATCGACAGTTCTAATATGGTGATGGTCATTGACAGAAGTGTCTACTGGTGATGGTTGAATTTGAGGAGTACTCTGCGTGTCTCTTAATGTATTGAGAGGAGCTTCAGGGTTCCATGGTACCAGTCCACACTTACGAAATCCATTTTGGATGATTGAAGGCTCAATATTTTCATCTAGCACTTCTTTCAGAAGCCGTGAAAAATCTTTCTTTTTAAGTACGGAATTTTCCTCCTGGGCTCTTCTCCAGGTATGAACTTTGTTTTTCCAGTGAAGTTTCAGTGAACGGAACACAGCAACATCCATTGGTTGGATTAGATGGGTCGCATTTGGGTAGAGGGCTATCAACACTATGCCATTATCCTTGCAGAATTCACTAGTCTGTAAAGTCAGGTGGGATGTATGACCGTCAACGAATAGAATTACAGGCAGAGGAATGTTTTTTTTGACCAACCAAGGGTGGAAAACATTTGTAACATATTGGTAAAATAGGTTGCCAGTCATCCACCCATTCTCAGATTTTCCTAATCCCCATTCTGGAGGAACGCTGGCGATAATATCCTGCGGGATTCTTTCATATTTGAAAACAATCAAGGGAGGGCATAGCTGTCCGTCTGCGTTTGCATTAATAAGAACAGTGACACACTCTTTTTCGTTATTATTCACGTGTTGATAAACAGTTTTGTCCCCTTTTATCGCCAATACCCTACCCCCTTTAGGGTTTAGGAAAAATGCAGATTCATCTGCGTTGAATATCCGGCTGGGTTCACTTGGAATATTATTTAAATCGTGGCTTTTTAAATAAGTATCAACTTCTGAAAACCATGCTTTCAGGGTTTCTTCGGAAATTGATGCCCTACTGGCTGTTAAATTTTGTGGAGTTCTCATGGTCACACAAGGATTTCTTATAATGAAACGCTGGTACCAGGTACGCCCAGGACGATCATCGGTAAAATTATTTGGCCTTTTCAAGTCCTTTAACAGCCTTTGAACGCTGTCGAAAAGCTCCTCCTGGGTAACAGGAAAACCTGCTTCCCGAGCAGAAGCTATCCACCTGACCAATATGGTCTCTTCTTCCTCTGAGAGGTTTGCTGGAGGTCCCATTTTTTTAAAAGCTTTAGTTTTACACATATCTCTTTAGGCTGGTTCGGGGGACGTTGTTTTTTTGCTGCTGAAGATAAAGCCATGCCCTCCAAAACTTCAGCCGCTGCGTCCTTCAATTGTTGTCCATCGTAAGCCCAAAACTGTTTTGCAGAAGGAGCCATGCCGACAATCTGTAAGAAACGACAGAATATTAAGGCCCTTTTAATGCTACCTTTTATAATGATCCTCACAATGATCCCATATTAATAAATATTTGTTTAAATTAAGTTTTATTAATTAAAATAAGTTGACTTAATAGTGGACATAAGCCGGATTAGTAGTGGACATACGCCGGATTAGTAGTGGACATGTGGTGCTCCACTACTAGATATAGCTATAAGGTAAACCCAGGATCAAAATCATATGAATAAGAAAGCATTACATGTTTATTCAGAAGGTTCTCAAGTTAAAAAAAAATAACCTCCCAAAATTAGTAGTGGACAGGTCGTGTCCACTACTAAGATAACTTGAAATACTCGTTTCAGTAGTGGACACCTAACCTGTCCGCTTCACTAAAGCAAATATTGAAGATTAAACAATTTATACACTCTAATTAATCAGTAAATACTTGAGGGCATTAATAAAAAGCAAGTCTGACTGACTATTTGAAAAGTGAATAAATTTGTACTCACCTTCTTAAAGAGATTGGCTACAAGACAGCAGAAACAGCGTGCTAACTGGAGCGGCCATGTGCAATGACTGACTGTTGGCCTCCATGCCACCATGATATCATGGCAGTTCCAAAAGTCGCCACCAGAGTGTGCAAAATACAATCTCTCTTGATTTGAAGCCGATTGAAAGCCAAGATATCTTGTTTTTTAAATTAAACTGCGGAAGTGTCCACTACCGGTACATTTACCTTATGTAGTTAGTTTTCGATCTATGTAGTCAAAGTAATAAAATGTATCTTCGATGCTTCCTAAAGTTTAAATTGGATGTAAATGTGATGATTATATAAGTCTGATGACTGCGCTCCTAGCGGCCTCCCTTCACTCACATTAGCCGAAGCAGATTCCTAGAAGATGTACAAAAAAATTAAAAAGTCGTCGGTGAATCACCAGCAATGTAATTCCTCAGAATCAATCTATTATCTTTTCGCTCCCCCTCCAAAATTAGCCGACCGTTTGCCCTAATATTCAATAGTTGACTTACCTAGAGACTCCTAAATCCTCATACAAAATTTTTATAAATTTATTACATCGGCAGTTATTTCCCCCTGTTTATCCCCCTTTCCTTCGGTGTATATCGCCGAAAATTAATAGTTGTCGTGTTTAATAGAGCTTTGAATTTACATATGAAACTTTGTGCCGATACAATAATTACAACGGAAATTATTAGGGTTTTTGAATAAAGCTTCTCCCCCCCTCCCCCTCCCCTTTAGCCGTTTTGGCTGAAAATCAATAGATGTCGCCGTTAGAAAGCTCTGGAGTCACATATAAAATTTCTTATCGATACATTCATTCTATCGGGAGTCGCTTAATTTTAATTTAATTTTTACGTTCTTCTAGCTATAGTATACGAATGTATTGTAATCGTGCTGAAATCCGAGATGACTATTATCACGTCGAATAACGATAGTTCCCTAAATGCGTTTGGACCATATTCTCGATGATGTGTGTGTGTATGTGATTGGAACTTCGTGAGCGTTTTAACTCAAAAACGATTGTAGCTATACATATGAAATTTAGAATAAAAATGTCACTTTTGCTAACCTAGATGTATTTAAATTTTGGCCGAAATCGGAACAAAATTAAGACCACTTAATTCGGGGTATTTTACAAAATACCGCTTATATTTATGACCTAATCAAAAATCTTTTGAAATATAAATTGTAGAGAAAACTGAAAGACACATTATATATGGGATATGATTTTGGCAGGTTGCCAGGTTTGCGAGATATATGCCGAAAACCGTCCTGAAATGTCTTTTTGAAACACATTTTTAGACGTTTCATTCATTTACACCAATTCTCCATTGCCTTCTTTCTTATACACATTACTTTTTATTTTTTTTTATTTATTCTAATCCACACCTTTGCAGATGATACTGCTATCCTCTCTCCTCATCCCGACTCAGAGCTATCATCCAGATACCTCCAAGAACACCTGATAACCCTTCAGTCCTGGTACAAAAAGTGGAGAGTGAAGGTGAATGACACAAAATCAGTTCACATCTTCACCCTTCATGACGTGACAGTGATTAGTTACATATGAGAGAAAATTAGTGACTAGGGAGTGTCACCACTGGGTGATTTCTCTCCTCTTGAAATTTCCATTATCTCTGTATTAGCATATTTGGTTGTTGTATATATTTTTAAACAGTTGTAAATATCTCTTTGTAAATAAATACCCCCTTAATTCCAGGATTTCAACTTATTTTAAAGATCAAGATTCTGTGTTAGCTCAAGCAACTAGACTAAGACTATATTGACAATAACTAATAATAAATTATAAATCATATTCGCAAACAAAGCCTGCATAAATACAGCATTATTCTATTCTATTCTATTCAAAGGACCAATTATAACCAGAATTTCCTGACCGAGGGACTGAATAAACATCAGCTTTATCTTCCACTACCCGGAAACTTTGCCCTCCTTCATTCGAAAATCCTGCGGGCGCCCATGGCTCAACTTTCAAAAGTTCATAACTTTACCAAAATCCACATTGGACTGGGAACCTGTAACTACTAGCCAATTACTCAGTCAGTAAAGCCAAATACGATAGTTTAATTAAAAATTATTGCTTGAGCAAGCATTAAATTATTTATAAGATAACAAGACTTTATTTCAGACTGGCCTTATGAAAGTAATGTTTTGTCAAAAATGTTCTTTGTTTCATTGTACATGATTCTGAGAATGATTTTCATAGACCCAGTAATAGAATGATTTTGAGAGCGGGGGTGGGAGGGAGAATGATCTGTAAAAACATAATTGAAAAAAAGAAAGTCCTGTTATGGCCACATTATAAACGTTTTAATAAAAATAAATACGTTATAATAGTTTTAATAAAAAAACTACCAAGAATAAAATCATAATTCTTTGATATGATATAATATAAACATTACTTGAAAATATTTACCCATATACATTAAGGGAAAATGGTTTGTTCTTTGAGGCGCTATAACTTCGTTCATACTCGTCCTATCTCAACTCTGGGGGCCTATTTACACTTGGAAATTTGAAAAGGAACATTTTTGGTAAGGATTAGCAACTAGACTAAGACTATAATATAGTCTTATATATTATATTACATTGGTTATAATAGACTATATATTATATTATATTGGTTATAATAGACTATATATTATATAATATTGGTTATAATAGACTATATATTATATTATATTGGTTATAATAGACTATATATTGGTTATAATAGACTATATATTATGAATTTAACCTGTGAAATATTTTCAAGTAATGTTTAAATTATATCATATCAAAGAATTGTGATTTTATTGTTGGTAGTTTTTTTTTTAATTAAAACTATTATAACGTATTTATTTTTATTAAAACGTTTATAATGTGGCCATAACAGGACTTTGTTTTATCAATTATGTTTTTACAGATCATTCTCCCTCCCATCCCCGCTCTCAAAATCATTCCGTTACTGGCTATATGAAAGTCATTCTCAGAATCATATACAATGAAACAAAGAACCTTATAACCAATTATAGACTATATATTATTAGTTATAATAGTCAAAAAACTATATATGATTGGTTATAATAGTTTTGATAAGGCGAACCGTTTTTGCATAAATCTAAAAACGTCTAAAAAAAATTATTTTTTTTTTAAAGGGACGATTTTCGGTAGGTATCTTATAAGCCCTCGGAAAATCATATTTCATATAAAATGGGCCTTACATTTTTCTTCACAACTGTTATTTAAAGAGATTTTTGATTAATATATAAATATAAGCGGTATCATGTAAAATCTATTTAGGCCCAGAACTAAAGTGGTCTTTAGTTGCGTCTGATTTCGGCCAAAAATCTTATCAGATCAAAGTTAGCACAAATGATATTGATTTCAAATTTAGGTTCATTGCTACAATAGTTTAAGAGTTATACACACAAAGTTCTTACCACACACACACACACACACACACACAAAGATAACACCATCAGAACATTGAAACTTAAAATTCCGTAGAAAACTCGATCTCGGTTTTTCGCACGATTACATAAGAAAGTAAGAATGTCTACTATTATGCCAACTCATATAATACAATATCAAGAGAATTTGTACTTTTTAACTCTCTCCATCGTATATTATAAGTTTTGTTAGGCTGGTTATATAGCATACCTTTTAACTCTCTCCATCGTATATTATAAGTTTTGTTAGGCTGGTTATATAGCATACCTTTTAACTCTCTCCATCGTATATTATAAGTTTTGTTAGGCTGGTTATATAGCATACCTTTTAACTCTCTCCATCGTATATTATAAGTTTTGTTAGGCTGGTTATATAGCATACCTTTTAACTCTCTCCATCGTATATTATAAGTTTTGTTAGGCTGGTTATATAGCATACCTTTTAACTCTCTCCATCGTATATTATAAGTTTTGTTAGGCTGGTTATATAGCATACCTTTTAACTCTCTCCATCGTATATTATAAGTTTTGTTAGGCTGGTTATATAGCATACCTTTTAACTCTCTCCATCGTATATTATAAGTTTTGTTAGGCTGGTTATATAGCATACCTTTTCCTTCATTGTATAAGAAAATAATAAATAAAAAAAATGACTGGGATAAATTTGAGAAAATGTGTGACATGTTAGAACTGCTGATCAAAACACATAAAATTTAACGACATACAACAATCTTCGTAGCTTCCATCCAAAGATGAAGAAACAAAACAACCAAGAAATAAAAAAAAAACTTGATCCACTGAGAGTAGTATAAGCCTGGAAAAAAATAGAACTCGCCTTTTCAATGGAAATCCTCATTCTGTCCATCAAACGAAAATGATGATATTTTCGATAATATCAATTCTATTGTCAATATTTCAATGAGTGTCGATTCATTCAATACATTGGCAGTTATTAGTTTTTGAGTCGAGTCCCCCACCTCTGATCCCCCTTTCCATCAGGCGATTTGGCTGAAAATAAATATGTGTCACCCTTAAGCGGTTCTGGATCCTCAAAATTTCGTGTCAATACATTTATTCTATCGGGAGTTATCGCGTGCACAGACACACATAGGTCAGAAATTCGACGCGGAGTTCTAAACGGAATTAACCAAAAATAAATGTCTGTCTGTGAACTCGATAACTTCCGATAGAACGTGTGCATCAACACGAAATTTTATATGTGAATACAAAACGCTCTAAAGACGACACCTATTGATTTTTAGATTTTTTAGGGGGGAGGTTTAAGTCTAATAACTGCCGATAGAATAAATGTATTCACACAAAATTTCATATGTAAATCAAAGCATGGACGACGCCTATTAATTATCAGCAAAATTAGGAGAAGGGGAGGAGGGGGCCAGAGAAGAGGTTGACTCAAATATCCTAATAATTGCTGATGTAATGAACGCATCGACACAAAATTTAGTATGAGGATTCAGAGGCCAGTGGGTAAGTCAAATATTGAGTCTCATTCAATGGTCGATTGGCTTTGGAGGGAAAGCAGAGTAGTTGAGATGGGTGCCAGGACAACGAAAGGGGGGTGCCAGGACAACTAGCCAGGTCAGGAGCTGACAGAGGACCTATAGGACCGGAACCCTCCTGCGGGATCTCTAAGAGCATCGCAAGGGCGGCAATAAACAGCTGACTGACCAGGAAACACATCCAGTTCTAGAGATGGGTCCCTAACCAAAGACATTCATTGTCATATGAACAAACACCTGCACAATATGGGCATAGCCAGAAACCCTCTGAGCAGGAAATGTGACGAGGAAAATGAGGCTCTAGAAAGAAAGAGGTTTTACTGCTTTGGGTCTGCTATAACCAAGTTATGAAAGGGACCTGCCGCAGCATCTTGGACTTTATTAAAGACACAGGGCTGCTGTAACCAAGTACAGAGCGCACACAATAGGCCTACTCTGGTAGCGGTTATACCTTCAGCCCTCTGAAAAAAAAAAAAAAAAAAAAAAAAAAGGAGGTTCTCGATCATTTTTGCAATTTTAACTAAGTCCGAATGAATACTGGTGGAAATCAGTTCCGTTCTCTGGCGCCAGTGTTCTCGGCAACATGGCCAACTTAACTGGCCAAAAGTCAAACAAATGTAAAATTATATTCTAATGTATAATCTGTACTTGAGCACGGCGTCCATCGGATGGGAAATTAAGCGATGGTCCCGAGCTTGTGCGATGTCACGTACTCGTTAAAGATCCCTACCCTAGGTAACTAAACCTAGATACACCAAAAGGACTCCCTCGGTAGAGTCGGGCTCAAGTCCACCTGAGTGACGAAGAGCGCTTTGGTAGTAGGCGATATAAGCCTCTCTATAAGCTTTATCAAAAGGGAGCTGAGTAGTGGCGGTAAAAGTGAAACAGGTCGGAGGAGAAACTGCCGCCCATGTGCATTCTATTGCATACGCTGCCTTAACCAGTGAAAATTTATGAAAACTCAATATCAAATTTTCAACCGATTACATATCTTCCCCTATACCGTAACTGAGGAAGTACCCACCCAGAACCGTTCCTTTCGTTCAAAATTTTCAAACGCTACAAAGCCGATATTCTAAGTTAGAAGATCCATGAAGGCCCTTCAAACTCCCTGAATATATGATAAAAGTCAAGAATAAATAATGATTAAAAACTCACATGTTTTTATTCTTGATTCATCAAAACATTTAGAGAACGATACAGCTTTGATTTCGATATTGTTGTAGAAAAAGAAGTAAATGTTTTTATCATTATAACTAAAGGGATTCTTAAATTTTGAAAAAGCTATGAAAAATATATATGTTTCTACATTTTCGTCCTAGTTAAAGTGACAATAACGTTTTCTGTAAAGTCCCTATCTTCACGACAAAGAGATATGCTGCTACACAGAAATGTATCACATGTAGTGACAGCAGGAAATACCTATTGTGTCGTCTTATAACCAACATCGCTGCAATCTTTCTTCAACCATTAAAGGTGACTTACATCCCGCATTTTCGAGACCACGAATTTCCTTTGACTCGACTTTTTTAATGGTTCAACCGGGACTCCTGTTTATCCCGGATTTTACAAAAAATTTACGGAAAGTTTGTGTGAAGGAGGAAAATTTAATATGTAATAATAATTATTATTAAGGGTAGTAAAAGTTTAACCGTTACTGCTGAAGAATATGATAAAAATATTTTAAAACTAATCTGTAATAATAAAGATATGTGTCTCCTGACATAAAGACGTACTTATGTACCTACTGTCTGCTTGTTATATATCATTGCAAGATTAGATACATAGTACCTCGTACGGTACACAGCAGCTACCTTGGTGCACTCTGCCTTGAGAACTATTTTCTTTTTTATGTATTTATCCCGTTGAAATGGTTCAAATCCTCCCTCCGCTCAGATTACCCCCTAAATTCCTCCCCCATCCAAATGCTAAAATCCGAAGAACCCTACTAACTTTACCAAATGTTCCAATTTAAGTCCTCCGCCCAACAAAGACACACCAGATCT
This sequence comes from Aradus depressus, assembly GCA_963662175.1. Classification (NCBI taxonomy): domain Eukaryota; kingdom Metazoa; phylum Arthropoda; class Insecta; order Hemiptera; family Aradidae; genus Aradus; species Aradus depressus. The sequence goes on along the minus strand of OY759217.1, from coordinate 29,226,467 downwards.
TGTCCTTCAGATCTCTGCCCTTACCACTGCTTCTCTGCCTTCCTGTATTTATTTTATTTATTTAGTTAGTTGACTTATGCTCGAGCTTTAACTACAATCTCGCCTACTACCAGAGCGCTCTTTCGTCGCTCTGGTAGACATGACCCCGACGGAGTCTTAAATTTTGCATACTCCAAGTTTCAATTCACCTAGGGTGGGGGGCTTTAACGAGTACCTGACATCGTACAGTTCCGGGACCATAGCTTAACTTCCTATCCGAAGGACGACCTGATCAAGGTTTTTTCATCTCCCCGATAAAAAAACTAAGGGCCTCTGCCGGGTTTCGAACCCGCGAACTTGAGCTCAGAATATATATTTTATTATTATATCAGTTTTTCCTAAATTAATATTATTTCAAACCGACTGGGCATCCTCACTTTTCTCATAATATAATTTCTCTCATTTTTGTCTTTGTATGTTTACTTATAAATACATTGGTTTTTCTCTTAGGTTCTTTGTTTAAATATTTATTTTTCGTTTATTTATATTTATTATTGTAGCACTAGTTTGTAAAAGAGTACCGGATCCAAAACTCGGTCAAAAGTACCTTGTACCTTTCACATCTCGAGGAATTTTATCCAGCATAAGTTTTCCTTGGAAGCTATACTTTGTTCATTTTAGAAGATGGAAAATAAAAAGAATATTTACCGTTTTATGATAGCTAATAACAGGAAGTATTCAATTTCTTTTATGGTCTAGAAGGTACATATACGCCTTTTTTCAATATTACATGGAGGTGAAAAAAAAGTTGAACACGCCGTTTTTTGGGAGGGACGTTAAGCGATGGCCCCGAGACTGAACATTGTCAAGTACTCATTAACCTAGAAATTTAGAACTCCCACAGTGGAGTCGGGCTCATGTCCACCAGACAAATGAAAGAGCGCTCTGGTAGTGATGACCGGTATGACCTCGTAGCTAAATTCAGGATATGTCTCAACAACAAAGCTATTTTACAAATAAATACATTCTCATTTTATTTGCTACCCACTTCAGATGTTCCAAATCTGGTTGACTTATACAACCCTCGAACGATGTCGATCAAAGTCTGATATTGAAAATCAATTATGCTAAAACATTTCTGAAGTTATTATATTATCATTACTAGCGACATAATTTAACATATTCAGTTGGATGACAAATGTAACACATTACGAACACACCATGATATTCGATCGAGTTTGTTTTATTCTTCTTTATAATTGAACTTATGTTGCCACATCCGGAATTTACTCGTCACTTATTTTTTTTACTTTTTTAAACGTGATTTTCGTAAATTTAATATATATATATATATATGGTTATGTAATCGGTCGAAAATTCTATGCAAAGTTTTCAACGGACTTTGGTGTTTCCGGCCTCCTGATTCCAAAAATGGAAAACAATTATTCTGTCTGTCTATGAACACGATAACTCCCGATAGGATGAATGTATCGACACGAAATTTTATATGTATATATAGAACCCGCTAAAGACACCTATTGATTTTCTGCCAAAGGGGAAGGGCGGGAGGATTAGGGGAGCCATAACACATAAACTGTAATAATTGTCTTTGATGAGTTTTCACAGAAATTTCATGTTTTGCGAACCCCTGATTCCAAAAATGACAAAAAAATCTGTCTGTCTGTGTGTCTATGAACACGACTACGACATCTTACTCGTATATGTGTATTCAGAACGCCATAAGGACATCACCTATTAATTTTCAGCCAAATCGGCCAAAAAAAGTAACAACTTCCGATGTAATAGACGATTCAGAAGCCTACTGATTTTTATCCTAAATGGTCAATTGATTTTGGAGGGAGAGCAACAACTTAACTAATTCGTTCTGGGGAAGTACATTGGTTAATCACCGACGAATTTTTTTTGTTAAAAACTTTTATAAGACAACTTACCAGAACAGTAGCTTTGGGAAGCCAAAGAAGTAGGACCAACGTAACTTCTTTCCAGCTGAATTCTCTGCTGGCGGCCAGACAGACAGCACACGAGGTTAGTCGTACCTGTAAGGATTCAGGTAGTTAACAATGACTATGTAATCACTTTCAAAGTTATCTCCAAGACTCACTTTGATCAAAGAGTCATTGCACTAAATCTAACCTTAATAAACTTAACATTTTTCGCAGAGATATTATGAAACACTTAATAAAAAATGTAAAGAAAAACAATTTTTTTTTTTTAATATTGCCCATTTCAAAAGATATATAAATTATATAAGAGTACTTTTGGTACTGCTACCATGTTCAGCCACGACTTAACAAATGATAAATGGAAGTTCAACCAGTTAACACGATGGGATATTAAGGTATGAAATAACTGGTCTCTGTGAAGGGCAGTTACTGGACAGGTTAACAAGACATGATTGGAGTCAGCTGGAGTAAGTCCGTCGCAGCTACAAAAAGGATGATCTAAAATTTTGATTTTATGAAGGTGGAAAGGTAATCGGTTGTGGTTGAGTCTAAGGCGGCAAATGGAAGTGAATCGTGTCCCCCTACCAACCGATATCAGATTAATAATTAGTAGAGTTAAAAATATTGAGATCCTTCACGCTCTTTTCAGTTTTATTTCCGCAAATAGTATAGTTTTATAGTTACTCCAACTTTAATCCTAACTACATTTTCACTTGTAAAATTATTTAGACCCCTCTTTTCAGTCCCCCCTCTTGCAAAATTTCTAAATTAACTTATTTAATCCACCCCTGCCACATTTGTACCTCATTAGTGTCTTGGCTGATATGCATTGACCATAAGGCCAAAAAGGGGAAAGAAAAAAATTAAATAAAGAAAAAAATGTCATTTGAAATGGATAACCAGTTAACAGTCCAAACGGTATCCTTCCTTCTGCCCCCACGGGGTTTATTCGTCTCTCCTGTACAGTTATGTCTTAAAATATGGAAAAAATTAAAATGTTTATGGAAAATTATTGTTTTTCATTTTTTAAGACATATCTGTACAGGAAAGACGGAAAAACACCGTGGGGGCTATATGCATCGTACATAAGGCCAGAAAATCTAAACTAATTTAAGTAATAAAAAAAAAGAAGAATATTTCGTTTAGTTATGTGACTTTTACCTTACAAAAAATTATATATTAACAAAAATGATTTAACATTTTATACTGAAATAGACTATAGATTATACAGTTTGAATGGGATTGTTAGGGAAATTAAGAGTTGTTAGCATGTCCGTTGTCAATGAATGTAGGTACGTAATATGTAGGAATAAAGTGGATAATTACCAGTATACAAAATATGAGGATGCCACCGGCATAGAGAACATCCGGAAGAGATGTAGACCAGAAGTCGACCTCGGCGCCGAGTAGGCTCAGGAGGGCTGCCTCCATCACCGACCATAGCTCCACGAAGAACACCACACCTGGATGCTGAACAGAGATCAGGAAAAGATGGCTCTTTAATAAAACTTGAACACTTGGGATGAAGGAAAGAAAAAACGAAAAATAGGGTAACTGTTCCCCAAAAACAGAAGATGTATATAGACAGATGATCTAAACTAAGACAGTGGTGGATGAGTAACTTGATACAATGTATACATACTGTTATCATTTGCAGTGTTAAACTGAGAGAGTAACTTCGTACAAAGTAGGTATACATACTGTTATCATTAGCAGTGTAAATGAGTATGTAAAAAAGACTGAGACAGTGCAGGGTGAGTAACTTCATACAAAACACAGATACTGCTATACTTAGCAATGTTATACTGAGAGAGTAACTTCATATAAAATACAGATACTGCTATGCTTAGTAATGTTAAACGGAGACAGTGCAGGGTGAGTAACTTCATATAAAACACAGATACTGCTATGCTTAGCAATGTTAAACTGAGACAGTGCAGGTTGAGTAACCTCATACAAAACACAGATACTGCTATACTTAGCAATGTTATACTGAGAGAGTAACTTCATATAAAATACAGATACTACTATGCTTAGCAATGTTAAACTGAGACAGTGCAGGGTGAGTAACTTCATATAAAACACAGATACTGCTATACTTAGCAATGTTAAACTGAGACAGTGCAGGATGAGTAACTTTCAAAATATCTCCGAAACGGTGCGTCTTATAGCAAGATGGTTGATTCTCAATCCGCCATTAGTTAGTTTAGGATGTGGTTAACATAACCTGAAAGGGATGATCAGAAATGGAGGTTACCTGCCATTTGAGGAGTCAAATGTTAAAAGGCAGCTGTTTAAAAGCCAACTCGATTTGTACACTTTGAATTAACTTACCTACGTCACAGTATGCGAAAAATAAGCGCCTGGAACAATTAAGATTTTTTCTGTAACCAAAAGAAGAAAGCCTCATCACTCTAGAAAGTTTCGTAATCCTGTTACACTGGTACGCGCATGCGTTGAACATTTTTTTTTATACAGTCTAAAAGTTTTGGTTTTTGGAATTGTTGCACCATAGTCAATTACCTACATGTCACTGGCTAGGTGCATGTCAAATTTGGAGTTTTCTACTTATTTATAATAGCTCCATTGGAAGTGGAAATAATTAAAAATTATTGTTCAGCTTTACTATATCTAATAATATAAATAAAGCTTTTATCATATTATAGAATTACTTTAGATATTCTGTTGCAAATCAAGATCCTGATGAGACCTTAACTTTAAAATCTTAATAATTCACTGACAATTAATTGATTACAAAAAATTCGAATTGGTGAAGTACATTGCCGGTAATTAACGGATGACTTGATATTTTAGTTGGACTTACCGACTTGGGCCAGCCCTGAGCCCTCCAGAAGAACGTGGCTAAAGTGCCTATGGCAAGGGTTGCCAGGGGCCCTCCAGGCGACAGGCCGATCCGTTTGAAACCCAAGTAAGACACAGTGCCTCCCAGGCAGAGACCTCCACACCGCTTGGCCACCAACCACTCCTGTAAACAGTTGTCAAAATTAGCAAATAATATTTGTGTATTTATATTACCATATACTACGATATTATTGAAAGGTTTATTCTTGTTAAAAGATTTACGTATGCTACTCAGAAGAGATTTTGTCAGAAAAATTATATATAAAATTGAAAAAATTGATAGGGAGATCCCTTTCGTAAGCTACACACACGAACTTACTAGAGGGCAGCCTACTCCTAATAAGTCACAATTATGTTGTAAAGATATAGAAGTAAGGGAACTGGAAAAAACAATTAATATATGTTTAAAAAGATAAGAAGATGGACCAATAACCTGTGTCTATGATTACTGTAACTTCTGATATCAATACCACATTATATAAGTGAATCCAGAACGTTACAAGGACGGCACTTATTGATTGAAAACGTTAATAACTCTCGTTGTAATGAATCTATTCACACGAAATTACATATATAAATTCAAAAGCCCATAAGGACGACTATCAATTTTCGGCAATATCGACCAAAGGGAAGTGTGGATCAGAGGAGAGGGACTCAAAAATCCTAACAACTGCCGATGTCCACACAAAATTTAGTATGAGGATTCAGAAGCTATATAAGTCAACTATTCATTTTTGCCCAAACGGTCGATTTTGTTTTGAATTGATTATTCCTTGTGGGGAAGTAGATTGGTGCTGATTCATTGAATGGCAGTTCAGTCTCTGAGTGCTCAGTAGTCCCCCCTTTGCCCGCCATCCCGACCAAAGCTCTTCATTACTCTAATCATTTCCTCCCTCTTTTGTCCCAACTTTTCTAAATATCCACCATTTGTACGGTTTCCCGTCTATTGTACTTTCATGACGTCTACTACCTTCAGGAATTGCTTTCTGAAACATTCGGGTCTTGTCATTTTCTCCCATTCATCAGTCTTTACCATTCCTCTAATCTATCTCTAAACTTCTTCTTATCCTAAAACTTTCAGGTCTTGTCATTCTTTTTGTAGATGGCGCCACATGTTTCCTCACATACTATTTTGCTGCAAGTCTACTTCAAAAAGAACAAATTTTGCCATTTTAAACCAACTGACGATTATATCAGGAAATATTTCAGAGATATAGTAGTAGATACTTCATTTCGTTATAAGGGCCATGGTGGCCGTGTAGGTTACAGAATAGGGCTTTGGTTGCGTGGACACACCCACGGGTGCGGGTTCGAATCTCGCCCGTGACGTATCTCGCCCCTGTGGTGCCAAAATAAAAATGGGCTACACACCCCCGCCGTCTGAGCGTCCACATGTCGGAATATAGAACCCGTTGGAAAAAGTTGTCTACGGCTTACCAGCAAACACTAATCAAATTTACACAAGGACTTGTGAACCTTCACACTGAATGTCGTGTCGATACATCCATTACATAACTGTATTAGTATTATTGAGTCGAGTCCATTCTCCGATCTCCTCCTTCCCTTTACTTTGGGCTCGTTTGAGTCGTCCTTATGAGTTTCTGTATACACATATAACATTTGGTGTAGATACATTCAGTCTGTCAGGAGTTATTGTATTCAAATATATACAGACAGACATGAAATGTTTTTTTTTTTTTCAATTTCTGGAATCAGGGGTAAACATGAAAGTCCGAAGTTAACTTAAAATCAAATTTCTAACCGTTTACATAACTTCCCCAATACTACGAACAGCTAGGTCAGTATAAACGAAACTTCAGTGCTGGATCCAGTAAATATTAAATTGCCTAATAAAAGTGTGGAATAAATGAAACAAACTTCTTTTTTGAAATATCTTCTGTTGCACAAAAAAAAAAATGTTATACAAAAACTACCGGTTTCGGCGTTACACCATCATCAGGATTAGTTATAAATATACTAAGTCGCTGTAATAAATATACAAAGATGGTGTAATCAGTTTTTGTATACAATTTTTTGTGGAACGGACGATACTTCCAAAAACATGTTTCTTTTATTCACTTATTGCAAATTTTCACAATATGTCCGCGTTTCTCAACATAGAAATTATAAAAGTCTTGGGTTGAATAGAAACGCCAATAATAAATATGGCTGCTTGGGAGCAAAAACATTAAACATTTTAATTTTTAACTAAAACGACTGTTTTATGAAGTTTTGTGATAATGACGCTAAATGTGGTTACATAAGAAAAATCTATGTGAGTTGCTCATAATTCAAATGTTGACTCTTCTAAATGGAAGACACCCTCTGCATGCCCATCCAGAATGAATATCTAATAGAAATGTATTCAGTTGGATTTTAGTATCTGAATGTATGCTGGGAACGTGTTAGGAGAAAGAGTGAGGGGATTTAGCTCTTCGCCGAAATTCCACATTAAATACACTACTCGAAATGTATCTCGATCTACAATATAGATATAATATAGAATATTATATGTCAAATACATATAATAGAAACTATTATAGTCATCATATAAATGTATTATAAAATAAGGATAAAAATTACTTTGAAGGTAAAAAACAACTTAAAATGAGGATGTCGAATAAGTTTTTTTTTTTTTCTTCTTTTTACTTTCCAATCTATACGAAGTATAGGGGAAGTTATGTAACTAGTCAGAAATTCCAACATTGAATTTTCACTGCTAATTCATGTTTTCCCGACTACTGATTCCAAAATTGAAAAAAATATTACACAATACACAGAATGAATGTATCGACACAAAATTTTATAATTGTAGCCAGAACCCCATAAGGACGTCACCAATTAATCTTAAGCTAAATCGACTGAAGGAAGGAAGGATTAGGGAACGGATTGAACCCCAAAACTCTAATAAATATCGATGTCATGAATGTGTCCACACGATATTCAGTATCATTTTGTTTTTCGGCCAAAAAAAGGGAGATGATTAGAAGGGGCTTAAAAAAATAACTATATAGTAAATGCCAATGTAATTAATATATGGACGAAATTGTTTTTGTGAATTCAAAACACTATAAGGACCACACCTATTACTTTTCGGCAAAATTGGCCGAAAAGAGGAAGATCAGAGGAGAGGGAAACTTAAAATTAATATGCCAATGAAATAGAAGTATCGACTCAAAATTTAAGAGAATGAGGGTTCAGAAGACTTGTGTAAGTCAACTATTGATTTTTAATCATTATAATCGATTGGTTGTAGAGAAAGTGTAAACAATTAATTGATTAATTCGTTCTGGGGAAGTACACTGCCGATGAATCACCGACAACATTTTTCCAGAGGATGGAATTCAAAGGAGATAACCTGCTTACTTATTTAAGTTTATGAACTTTTTCGCTAATTATACAAAATGTTTTGTAATTACACATAATTACTGAGCTAATCAAAATTGTAACATTTTCAGGAAACGAGAAATCCCTAGTCCCTAGACCTCTTGCTTTTCGAGCGATCCTTCAAAGGAATCAGAATTTTCATTTAGAAAACTGATATTGTTTCCATTCCCATAAAATAATTTCCACAGAATTCCTTACTCGGATTTCAGTTTCCAATAAAATTTAATGGGGGACAGCGCTGAATAATATCATGTTACAAGAAAACAAATCTCTACAGAATAACAGATTTACAAAAAATCCCAAAATCATCAAAATAATCCACAAAAAACGCAAATAAAAGTCAAATATAACAAAAAAATACTGTAAAAAGTGTTTATTAGTATGTGGTGTGTTAAGGTAACAAAACACCAAACTCGAGAGACGAAACCGTTGAACATTCACACCAACATATAAAATTAACATTGGATTTGTTCAAAAATTATAAAGAAAATTAGCAAAATCCATGCTCAGGCCCCTATTTTTCATACCACTTTTCAACGAATTTCAATTGCTAATTTAGATCTGATTAGATTTTGGCCAAAATCCAATGAAAACTAAAACCTTTGGGGCCAAAATACAGTTTACAAGATTATATTTTTGACCTAATCGAAAAGCTTTTCAGACAAAAGTTGTGGATACAACTGAAAAAATTGGGTCTTATCAAAAATGTTCCAATTAAACCAGTCCAGTACCCTCAGAACTGAGATAAGACCAAGTTACAGCCCCTCAAACAACCAATAATACATTTTCTTAGGAAATATTTCTAAATAATGTTTAAATTGTAAAGCTTAGCATTTAAATATATTTTTATTATCGGTATTATTTATTGAAAAAGATAACATTTAAAGAAAACAAAAAAAGAAATATATGTGATATGACTATAAGAGGACTTTCTTATTCCTATCACCCCCTCTCCCACCCTCCATCATATCTGGCATTAATGGGTATATGATGATGGGTAAAGTCACTCTCAGATTCACCCTGTACAATGAGAGAAAACGGCTGACGCCAGCACATTAAATTCATTTGCCCAGTAATGTCAGTATGGAATGAATTCGAGAGGTACAAAAGTGGTTAATATAAGAAATAGCCATGGTTTTTATGACCAAATCACATTTTTTATTGAGTTAATGTATATTATATTTATTTTTTCGAAACGGAAAAATATGAAGCACCTTTACATGATCAAACCTTGAGGTAACTAAAATGCCCGAATGGGTGGTAGCCATCTGCTTCTGGGTCGTCCCACTCTTCTCCTACCCTCCGGTGTCACATTCACGAGTTTCCTTGGTATAAGGTCTTCGTCCATCCGTCTTACGTGTCCAGTCCAACGGAGAGTCTGATAACTCTAATCAAGTGCGACAACATTGGCTCTGTATAGAGTGCGTACAGCTCCTGGTTGTATCTGGGTATTCTCCTCTCGAAGAAGTCAAGACGCCTATCTTCAGCCAGGTGAGGGTCCACGTCTCCGATCCGTATGTCAGAACTGGCCTCAGAAACGTCTTCAGATCACAAACAAGAATATTTTTCCACTTTTAAAGTGTGAATATTATCGTTAACTGTGGAACGAGAATGTAACTACAACACAGAAGTTGGTGGCTATAATAGGCTCATTCTGTTCGCGAATGTTCCCCACAAAGGGTGACATACCCAAGGGATCGATAATGGCTCCCCTATTGTGCATTCTTTACACCACTCACATCCCTAAATTGGCAATAACATGAGGATATTTTTACATCAAGAGAACATTACTTACATGCGATAACATCATCAAACTAAAATTAGATAAAGTATTATCTATATGAATATTAAAATCTAATATCCTTACATGAAGCCACCACCCCTTGGACTACTAAGTTAAACAGACTTTTTATGACTTCAGCATCCCTGGAACCGTGAACATAACCCGACATTTATTGACTCTAGTATCTCCTTCTAGTAGAAGAGAAGTGGGACCAGATAAGTAGGGCTCAACTCAAAAACCTTAATATCTGCCGATGTAATGAATTTATCGATATTAAGGTTATTAAGGGTTTTCAGAAGTCCCTAGTAAGTTCACTATTGATTTTTAGCCCAAACGGTTTTTATAGGAAGATCAAAAACATAATTGAATAATTCGCGCTGGGTAGGTACTTTTCTGATGATTCACCAACGAAATTTTCCTCTCTAAACAAAGTTTCCTCTCTTCCATTAACTTTTGCATAATGAAATCACATCCAATTCCGTCCGGCTTCGGACTTTTCCCACTACTTGACGATTATCATTTGGATCAAGGTGTACGGAATATACATTTTTGTGTTTAATGTTACAGTATTATAAGTTTTTGTTTTAATATAAGACTGAAAAAACATCCGATTTCCCCTTCCCCCATTTTTTTTTTTAAGCCCGATTTATGTTGGTCGATGAGCGCATGAGGTTTTTATACAAGAAAAATAAAATATAAACGCAACCTCAATTTAAATAAAACATTGTACATAAATGAAGGTCTTATTAATTGAAAATGGAAATTCTCGTTGGCTAAAATATGTAGATGAAAAAGACATTTTCTACTAGAAAAAAAAAAATATATTATAATGATTATTTTTTTAAACTTTCTTCTAGGAGCGCCATCTTTGAGAGGGAATTCTGTCATTCTCTTGTTTTTGTTTTTTTATATCATTATAGTGGCAACAGAACTTGCTAATATATCAACCACTTTTGTACAGATCACTTTTCATCCCCCTCCGCCCTGTCAATCATTTCATACTGGCATTACTGGGTAAATGAAAGTAAAGTCTTTGCGTCAGCGGTTTTCTTTGTTATATTTTACGCTACATTTACATACTCTTCGTTCGGATCAATCCTATCTCAAATCTTATGAGATTTTGTTAGTTGAAAATTTAATAAGAAACAATTTTGGTAAGAATCAATTTTTCGATAGGACTAACCATTTTCAAGTAAATCAAGCAAACGTCTGAAATAATGGGTTTCAAAACGACATTTTAGGATGGTTTTCAGTATCTCGCAAACGTAAAAAAAAATGCGCATAAAATGTGCCTTTAAATTTTCTCTACAACATTTATTTGAAGATATTTCTGATTAGGTATAAGTGCGATACTAAGATGTAAAATATTTGCTTCATAATAATCTGCTAATACTCTCACCCTAAATGCCATGAAACATTTTCAATTCTAAAGTTCTCAAAATTAGCTTTTAAACGACGTACTACATTACCAATTCAGATACAGATTATTCAGGCAATTGTATTGAGATGGGTGGGGGAACCAATAGTGGAGAAGAAGTCCATGGAGGAGGGGGTATTTAAATCCTGAGCTCTACAAATCGAAACAAAAACGGTCCAATTTTATAGTCGCAAGCGATCACCATACTTAAAAAAAAAGTCTGCCTGTGAACATAACTCCCAATAGAATGAATGTATCGCATAGGCAGATTTTTTTTTCCATTTTTGGAATCAGATGATCAGAAAACATGAAATTCTATTGAAATCTCAGCATCGAATTTCGGACCCATTACGTAACTTCATCTGCATATAGCTAGGGAAGTAAAAATTACAATCTATATTAATAAAGCTGAAACGGGGTTTGTTTGTTTGTATGTATGTTTGTTCCAGCATCACGCCCAAACCGCTGGACGGATCTTCATGAAACTTCCCATGTAGCATTCTTTTGAGCCCGATTGAATAATAGGCTATGTGGCGTCCCAAAATTTTGATCGGGAGGGGGGGTTGTAAGGGGGGCCTAAGTATAAAAATAGTGCTAACTCATTAACTAATGGGCGAATTGTCATGAAATTTTACAGGTAGTCTTTTTAAAAGCCAAACAAGGAAAAAAGGTGTGTGGCGTCCCAAAGTTTTGATCGGGAGGGGGGGTTGTGGGGGGGCCTAAGTATAAAAATAGTGCTAACTCATTAATTAATGGGCGAATTGTCATGAAATTTTACAGGTAGTCTTTTTAAAAGCCAAACAAGAAAAAAAGGTGTGTGGCGTCCCAAAGTTTTGAACGGGAGGGGGGGTTGTGGGGGGGCCTAAGTATAAATATAGAGGTAACTCATTAACGGTTGGTCGTATTGTCACGAAATTTCACATGTAGTATTCCTGAAGACCAAATAAAAAAATAGGCGGTGTGACGGCTCAAAATTTTTTACGGGAGGGGGGGTAGTGGGGGGGCCTAAGTATAAATATAGAGCTAACTCATTAACTAATGGGCGAATCGTCATGAAATTTCACATGTAGTATTTTTAAAAGCCAAATAGAAAAAAAAGGTGTGTGGCGTCCCAAAGTTTTGAACGGGAGGGGGGGTTGTGGGGGGGCCTAAGTATAAATATAGAGGTAACTCATTAACGGTTGGTCGTATTGTCACGAAATTTCACATGTAGTATTCCTGAAGACCAAATAAAAAAATAGGCGGTGTGACGGCTCAACATTTTTTACGGGAGGGGGGGTAGTGGGGGGGCCTAAGTATAAATATAGAGCTAACTCATTAACTAATGGGCGAATCGTCATGAAATTTCACATGTAGTATTTTTAAAAGCCAAATAGGAAAAAAAGGTGTGTGGCGTCCCAACGTTTTGAACGGGAGGGGGGGTTGTGGGGGGGCCTAAGTATAAATATAGAGCTAGCTCATTAACGGTTGGTCGTATTGTCACGAAATTTCACATGTAGTATTCCTGAAGACCAAATAGAAAAATAGGCGGTGTGACGGCTCAAAATTTTTTACGGGAGGGGGGGGTAGTTGGGGGGCCTAAGTATAAATATAGAGCTAACTCATTAACTAATGGGCGAATCGTCATGAAATTTCACATGTAGTATTTTTAAAAGCCATATAGGAAAAAAAGGTGTGTGGCGTCCCAAAGTTTTGAACGGGAGGGGGGGTTGTGGGGGGCCTAAGTATAAATATAGAGCTAACTCTTTAACGGTTGGTCGTATTGTCACGAAATTTCACATGTAGTATTCCTGAAGACCAAATAGAAAAATAGGCGGTGTGACGGCTCAAAATTTTTTACGGGAGGGGGGGGTAGTTGGGGGGCCTAAGTATAAATATAGAGCTAACTCATTAACTAATGGGGAATCGTCATGAAATTTCACATGTAGTATTTTTAAAAGCCATATAGGAAAAAAAGGTGTGTGGCGTCCCAAAGTTTTGAACGGGAGGGGGGGTTGTGGGGGGCCTAAGTATAAATATAGAGCTAACTCTTTAACGGTTGGTCGGATTGTCACGAAATTTCACATGGAGTATTCCTGAAGGCCAAATAGAAAAATAAGGTGTGTGGCGTTCCAAAGTTTTGATCGGGAGGGGGGGTTGTAAGGGGGGCCTACGTATATAAATAGTGCTAACTCATTACCTAATGGTCGAATTGTCATGAAATTCCACATGTAGTATTCCTAAAGGTCAAATAGAAATATTAGGTGTGTGACGGCCCAAAATTTTGAACAGGAAGGAGGGTTGTGGGGGGGGCTAAATATACATATAGAGTAAAATAAAAATTAAAATGTTTTTCGAAAAATTCACGCTATTTAACGGTTTATAGGCTTAATAATTGTTAAAACTGATACGACAGAATCAGATATATCCGAAAAGTCCCATCCGACGGACGACGTGCTCAAGGCTATTTTCAACCTAAGTGAAATTTCACCTAACCAGCCCTGGATCATCGCTTAAAGTCCCATCCGAAGGACGACGTGCTCAAAGTGTTTTTTAACTTCCCGATTGAAACATCTGACCTAAGTGCCTCAGCTAGATTTCTAAGTGGCGATCCTGAGCTCGGTAGACTCCATTCTTCAAATTTCTCGCTTTTTAACGGTTTATAGATTTAATATTTGTTAAAACTGATAGAGAACGACCGGATTATCTGAATCCTACACATAAATCAAAATAAAAATGTTTTTCAAAAAATGTGCGCTATTTAACGGTTTATAGGCTTAATAATTGTTAAAACTGATACGAGAGATTCAGATTTATCCGGAAAGTCCCATCCGAAGGACGACGTGCTCAAGGCTATTTTCAACCTAAGTGATATTTCACCTACCCAGGTTTATTTACATAACATACGTCTCATTATCGAGTACCTCACATTCGAAAAAGCCCTGGATCATCGCTTAAAGTCCCATCCGAAGGACGACGTGCTCAAAGTGTTTTTTAACTTCCCGATTGAAACATCTGACCTAAGTGCCTCAACTAGATTTCTAAGTGGCGATCCTGAGCTCGGTAGACTCCATTCTTGAAATTTCTCGCTTTTTAACGGTTTATAGATTTAATATTTGTTAAAACTGATAGAGAACGACCGGATTATCTGAATCCTACACAAAAATCAAAATAAAAATGTTTTTCAAAAAATTTGCGCTATTTAACGGTTTATAGGCTTAATAATTGTTAAAACTGATACGACAGATTCAGATTTATCCGGAAAGTCCCATCCGAAGGACGACGTGCTCAAGGCTATTTTCAACCTAAGTGAAATTTCACCTACCCAGGTTTATTTACATAACATACGTCTCATTATCGAGTACCTCACATTCGAAAAAGTCCTGGAACATCGCTTAAAGTCCCATCCGAAGGACGATGTGCTCATAGTTATTTTTCACTTCCCGATTAAAACATCTGACCTAAGTGCCTCAGCTAGATTTCTAAGTGGCGATCCTGAGCTCGGTAGACTCCATTCTTCAAATTTCTTGCTTTTTAACGGTTTATAGATTTAATATTTGTTAACTGACAGAGCCATAGAGTGTGCTGGTTTCGGATTATGCCAACGACAGCACAACGTTCAAACTGACTTTAAATATGGTGACACCGATCCACTATGGAAGAAAAATGCCAAAAAAAAAAAGATGTATGTATAGATATGAACACAAATTAAAACTTGTGTACATTGTGATATAATCTATATTAATAAAGCTGAAACGGGGTTTGTTTGTTTGTTTGTATGTATGTAGTATTCCTGAAGACCAAATAGAAAAATAGGCGGTGTGACGGCTCAAAATTTTTTACGGGAGGGGGGGGGTAGTTGGGGGGCCTAAGTATAAATATAGAGCTAACTCATTAACTAATGGGCGAATCGTCATGAAATTTCACATGTAGTATTTTTAAAAGCCATATAGGAAAAAAAGGTGTGTGGCGTCCCAAAGTTTTGAACGGGAGGGGGGGTTGTGGGGGGCCTAAGTATAAATATAGAGCTAACTCTTTAACGGTTGGTCGGATTGTCACGAAATTTCACATGGAGTATTCCTGAAGGCCAAGTAGAAAAATAAGGTGTGTGGCGTTCCAAAGTTTTGATCGGGAGGGGGGGTTGTAAGGGGGGCCTACGTATATAAATAGTGCTAACTCATTACCTAATGGTCGAATTGTCATGAAATTTCACATGTAGTATTCCTAAAGGTCAAATAGAAATATTAGGTGTGTGACGGCCCAAAATTTTGAACAGGAAGGAGGGTTGTGGGGGGGGGGCTAAATATACATATAGAGTAAAATAAAAATAAAAATGTTTTTCAAAAAATTCACGCTATTTAACGGTTTATAGGCTTAATAATTGTTAAAACTGATACGACAGAATCAGATATATCCGAAAAGTCCCATCCGACGGACGACGTGCTCAAGGCTATTTTCAACCTAAGTGAAATTTCACCTAACCAGGTTTATTTACATAACATACGTCTCATTATCGAGTACCTCACATTCGAAAAAGCCCTGGATCATCGCTTAAAGTCCCATCCGAAGGACGACGTGCTCAAAGTGTTTTTTAACTTCCCGATTGAAACATCTGACCTAAGTGCCTCAGCTAGATTTCTAAGTGGCGATCCTGAGCTCGGTAGACTCCATTCTTCAAATTTCTCGCTTTTTAACGGTTTATAGATTTAATATTTGTTAAAACTGATAGAGAACGACCGGATTATCTGAATCCTACACATAAATCAAAATAAAAATGTTTTTCAAAAAATGTGCGCTATTTAACGGTTTATAGGCCTAATAATTGTTAAAACTGATACGAGAGATTCAGATTTATCCGGAAAGTCCCATCCGAAGGACGACGTGCTCAAGGCTATTTTCAACCTAAGTGATATTTCACCTACCCAGGTTTATTTACATAACATACGTCTCATTATCGAGTACCTCACATTCGAAAAAGCCCTGGATCATCGCTTAAAGTCCCATCCGAAGGACGACGTGCTCAAAGTGTTTTTTAACTTCCCGATTGAAACATCTGACCTAAGTGCCTCAACTAGATTTCTAAGTGGCGATCCTGAGCTCGGTAGACTCCATTCTTGAAATTTCTCGCTTTTTAACGGTTTATAGATTTAATATTTGTTAAAACTGATAGAGAACGACCGGATTATCTGAATCCTACACAAAAATCAAAATAAAAATGTTTTTCAAAACATTTGCGCTATTTAACGGTTTATAGGCTTAATAATTGTTAAAACTGATACGAGAGATTCAGATTTATCCGGAAAGTCCCATCCGAAGGACGACGTGCTCAAGGCTATTTTCAACCTAAGTGAAATTTCACCTACCCAGGTTTATTTACATAACATACGTCTCATTATCGAGTACCTCACATTCGAAAAAGTCCTGGAACATCGCTTAAAGTCCCATCCGAAGGACGACGTGCTCATAGTTATTTTTCACTTCCCGATTAAAACATCTGACCTAAGTGCCTCAGCTAGATTTCTAAGTGGCGATCCTGAGCTCGGTAGACTCCATTCTTCAAATTTCTTGCTTTTTAACGGTTTATAGATTTAATATTTGTTAACTGACAGAGCCATAGAGTGTGCTGGTTTCGGATTATGCCAACGACAGCACAACGTTCAGACTGACTTTAAATATGGTGACACCGATCCACTATGGAAGAAAAATGCCAAAAAAAAAAAGATGTATGTATAGATATGAACACAAATTAAAACTTGTGTACATTGTGATATAATCTATATTAATAAAGCTGAAACGGGGTTTGTTTGTTTGTTTGTTTGTATGTATGTTTGTTCCAGCATCACGCCCAAACGGCTGGACGGATTTTTATGAAACTTCCCATGTAGCATCCCTATGAGCCCGATTGAATAATAGGCTATGTAGCGTCCCAAAATTTTGATCGGGAGGGGGGGTTGTAAGGGGGGCCTAAGTATATAAATAGTGCTAACTCAATAACTAATGGTCGAATTGTCATGAAATTTCACATGTAGTATTTTTAAAAGCCAAATAGAAATATTAGGTGAGTGGCGTCCCAAAGTTTTGAACGGGAGGGGGGGTTGTGGGGGGGCCTAAGTATAAATATAGAGCTAACTCATTAACTAATGGGCGAATCGTCATGAAATTTCACATGTAGTATTTTTAAAAGCCAAATAGGAAAAAAAGGTGTGTGGCGTCCCAAAGTTTTGAACGGAAGGGGGGGTTGTGGGGGGGCCTAAGTATAAATATAGAGCTAACTCATTAACTAATGGGCGAATCGTCATGAAATTTCACATGTAGTATTTTTAAAAGCCAAATAGGAAAAAAAGATGTGTGGCGTCCCAAAGTTTTGAACGGGAGGGGGGGTTGTGGGGGGGCCTAAGTAGAAATATAGAGCTAGCTCATTAACGGTTGGTCGTATTGTCACGAAATTTCACATGTAGTATTCCTGAAGGCCAAGTAGAAAAATAAGGTGTGTGGCGTCCCAAAAATTTTAACGGGGGGGGGGGGGGTTTGTGGGGGGGCCTAAGTATAAATATAGAGCTTGCTCATTAACTAATGGTCGAATTGTCATGAAATTTCACATGTAGTATTTTTAAAAGCCAAATAGAAATATAAGGTGTGTGGCGACCCAAAGTTTTGAACGGGAGGGGGGTTGTGGGGGGGGGGGGGCCTAAGTATAAATATAGTGCTGGCTCATTAACGGTTGGTCAGATTGTCACGAAATTTCAGATGTAGTATTCATAAAGGCCAAATAGAAAAATAGGGTGTGTGACGTCAAAAAATTGTGAACGGGAGGGGGGTTATGGGGGTAGGCCTAAATTTGAAGATAGTGATAGGTCATTAACGGATGATTGGATTGTCATGGAATTTCTCATGTAGTAGTAGTAACTATGTATTCGCTGTGGGGTTCACTGTTGCAAGACATTTACTAGCTGTGATGCCCAGCGTTCCTAATATCGTACTAGCTGTGGGGTCCGCTGTTGCAAAGTATGTACTAGCTGTGGGGTTCGCTGTTGCAAGGCACCTACAAGACATTTACTAGCTGAGATGCCCAGCGTTCCTAATTACGTATTAGCTGTGGGGTCCGCTGTTGCAAGGCGCTAGCAGTGTGGCCCAGCGTATTTAACTACGTACTAGCTGTGGGGTCCGCCGTTGCAAAACTCATACTAGCTGTGATGCCCAGCGTTTCTAACTAGGTACTAGCTGTGGGGTCCGCCGTTGCAAAACTCATACTAGCTATGATGCCCTGTGGTTCTAACTACATACTATCTGTGGGGTCCGCAGTTGCAAGGCACCTACTAGCTGTAGGGCCCAGCGTTCCTAAAAACGTACTAGCTGTGGGGTCCGCCGTTGCAAAACACATACTAGCTGTGATGCCCAGCGTATTTAACTACGTACTAGCTGTGGGGTCCGCCGTTGCAAAACTCATACTAGCTGTGATGCCCAGCGTTTCTAACTAGGTACTAGCTGTGGGGTCCGCCGTTGCAAAACTCATACTAGCTATGATGCCCTGTGGTTCTAACTACATACTATCTGTGGGGTCCGCAGTTGCAAGGCACCTACTAGCTGTAGGGCCCAGCGTTCCTAAAAACGTACTAGCTGTGGGGTCCGCCGTTGCAAAACACATACTAGCTGTGATGCCCAGCGTTTCTAACTAGGTACTAGCGGTGGGGTCCGCCGTTGCAAAACACATACTAGCTATGATGCCCAACGTTTCTAACTAGGTACTAGCTGTGGGGTCCGCTGTTGCAAAACTCATACTAGCTGTGATGCCCAGCGTTCCTAAAAACGTACTAGCTGTGGGGTCCGCCGTTGCAAAACACATACTAGCTGTGATGCCCAGTGGTTCTAACTACGTACTAGCTGTAGGGTCCGCTGTTGCAAGGCACTTAATAGCTGTGGTGCCCAGGGGTCCTAAAAACTTACTAGCGTTACTACAGTTGAAGGACTATAAGCCTTATTCCGTATGAATAATTGAAAATTATAACATCATGAATGTACTGTCGAGGAACTGAATAGCCTTATAGGAGATATTGGGAGAAAAGTCAAAGTTCCCCGGGCAACGCCGGGTATTACTGCTAGTAATAATATATATACGTGGGTTCGAAACCCGGCCGAAGCCCTTAGTTTATTTTAGGGGGAGGTAAAATAAACTTAAGCACGGCTCATGTCCACCAGAGTGACGAAAGAGCGCTCTGGTAGTAGGTGATATGACCTCGTAGTTAAAGCCCGGGCATGGGTCATAAAACCAAACCTAACCTCAACTGAAGACTCAGTCTTTTAAAACAATAGACTACTAGATGTTATGTTAAGAAGTTTTGTCTGTCATATGTCCATATTTTTTGTTAAAGCTAGAAGAGCGGTCTTGGCCTCATAAAGACATTCTGGTAAACTACACAAGAAGACAGTAATAATTATCACTATTATTATTGCAATTTTTTACTTTCTCAGAAGTTCCCTAAATAATTGAAAAATTCCCAATTTCCTTAGGGAAAAACAAATTTCCCAAAGGTCGGCTTCACTACCCTACTCTTTTCCGGAGGTAAAGTTTAGGGTATGGCTTAAGAGGGGAGTAAAGGGTGGTATTGGGGAAAACAAGTGATGGTTCAAGGGGAGTTCGGAAAAGGAACCAAGGGGTGCAAGGCAAAGGTTAGCCTCTCTTGTAATAGAATACTTAACGCTGTTTTTACTTCTTATTAATAAATAAAACAAATAGAAAAAATAACATTAAAATCCGTTTTGGTTCTGGCAAAAGTTGAGAAGTACATATGATACTATGTACCCCCCTTTGAAAATTATACTTATACCCCCTCATTCCCGCGCCAGTGCTGCCATTCTGAGGCGGTATATGTAATCACAGTAATCACAAAACCTAACATCAGACATAAATCCTTCAAAATGAGGAGCTACTCGACCTACATTGCTGTATGACTTTTCTGAGATGGTTATTCATGTAAATCATATTCAAGAGAGAGAGCACCCCCCCCCCCCCCCCCCCCCTCCTCCATTTTGTGGAATGTGGTCATATGACGCATAATTTGAGTGCTAATATTGAATGGGTTTAAGACCGAGAATATTCTATTTTCTCGGATTTGTTTGAATGTCTGAGTGATACTTATTACGAAAAAAATATTTTATACCAAAGAGACGTCATTAAAAGATCAAAAAAAAAACCTTAGCTGAAAAGTTTCTCCTTTTGATGAGACCTTTAGAACAAGGTACAGATCGATCTCTCTTTTCGAAAGAAAAAATCATACATGGTCCCTATCTACAATCGAAATATTATTTTCAACTTACCTATCATTTTCGATATTATTTTTATAATTCTCGTCATAAACTTACTGAAAAACGTTTTTGATTTGATGAGCCAAATATTAAGATAAATGTCCAAAAAAAAGTGTTTTTTGTGAGGGTATATACGTCTGTAGTTCTTGAAGAACACATTTGCAGACTTTATGAAGTTTTCGTATTTTGATTCTACACGAAGTGTTGACCTACAATATTATGACCTCATGTATAATAACTTAAATGATTTTAAGTTTAGTATTATTAATCATAATAACATTATCAGAAGGTATACTATGAACTTACATCATCCTTGTGGGGAAACAGAGAAGATAGAACACCCCACGTGCAGGCGAAAACTACTCCAGCCAAAATAGCACCAGGTCCGTAGATCAGTCTCGACAACAAGTCCTCTGCAACAAGAATACTAGCTTAAGATTAACAAGAAAATAATATGTTCTTAAGCTTAAGATTAACAAGAACATAATATATATTATATGCCAGAAATAATCCGAAACTTTTCTTTTTTGTGATTGTAGGAAGGAAATTAATACAATAGATTAATGTGAAGATGGCATATGTAGTGAGAAGTGATTATTTCACAGGTTGCAAAATAAAAATGTAGTCCGACCTCTCACAGAATTTTATTATTTTATGTTAGCCGGCTTCCGAGGTTGCCCTCATCATCAATGTAATAAAAATCCATCATTCAGTAAAAACTAAAGTAAAACAGGCATAAAATTCTAGTTTCTGAAATATGTACATAAAATATTGTATATATATGCGTTTAATAAATAAATTCAATAAATGAGCAACAAAGAAATTAAATTGATATAAACAACAACAGAAATTAAAAATTATATATCTAGTAAAACAATTTAAACAACATATTACGTCCTTCCAATATACGGGGTAATACTAAAATTGGGTCCAATATACAATTTGTTAAGTATACTTATTTAAATAATATTATAAACGAACAAGATAAATGCACACAGATATATTTACATTATGTTTGTGAAAGTATAACAATAATTATGCTTCAATTCTAAACAACATATATTTATACATTTAATACAATAAAACATGAAAAAGACAAATTTCACGAGAAGAAAAAAAATAAATATGAATGAAATGAAAAGAAATTTTTATTATTCTGGGACCGAGGTCCCCTAAGAATAAATACATACACAGTAAAGAAAATGAAACAATGAAATATAGTATCAGTACAAAGAAATAAAAAGATAGGTAAATAAAAATTAGTGCTATATTGGAGAAAAACTATACAATTAAAAAAATAGATAAACAAAAGATTAACAGGAAAAAACATAAAATAAACAACTTCATTATGATGAAAAAAAAAAAAAAAAAAAAAAAAAAGTATCAATAAAAATAAAAGAGAATAAGTAAAAAAGAAAAAAAGCTATCAATAATTTAAAATAAATAATAATAGACAAATAGTAATAATAAATGAAGGGAAACTGAAATAGTTTCAATAAAAACAAAAAGTATAGTGAAAAAAATATACTTATAAAATAAAAATAAATAAAAGAATAGAGGGAACAGAAAATATGTAATAATAACAATAATAAAACTGGTAGAAAACAATCTATGTAAGCAAAAGTGGGAGGGAGGGAATAAACGATTAATTATAGATCATACCTAACATTTTGAATGTAATGAAATATTTCAAAGTTGACAGAGATCAATAAGAAATATTAATGATGAGAAAAATAATTATACTATAAATATGGTGAAAATATTTATAAAAGTAATAATTGAAAAACGAATACTATAAATAATAAAAAAAGAAGATACTAAGTTAATTTTAACAGGAAAAATAATTTTATAGAGAGCTACATACCTAATATTTTTTTTATTTAGAATAATATTTTTATATTATTAGAATAAAAAATCTTTAAAAACATATATATATATTAGAAATTAAACAATTGTATGCAGAACAAAGAAACAGAATAAAGTGAAGAACAAATTATGTGAGACAGGGTCAAGTAAATAAGTCAAGGGTTGTAGTATAATTGTCATTTTAAAATCGGAATTCTAATATGGAAAAATCGGTGTATAGGGAATTTCCAGAGTCTTCGAAGGAATAGTTTGTCCTATGCCAGTTGGTGGAGAAGGGAACGAGATTTCTGAGCAAATTTAAATTAGCAAAGCCGGAGGAAATGTAATGAAACGCTCAAAAACTTTTATTTTTTCAAAGTTTGGATTGATCAAAGTAATGTTTCGTATAAAAAGTAGAAATCACATAACAATACAAAAAATATATAAAAAAGTCAACTGTAGAATAGCATTTAAACAGGTTATGTGGAACAGAGGTAAGTGAGTCAGTTACTTTCCGTTAGAGTGTTCTGGCTATCCCAAACTCAACCCAAATTAAACTAACTTCACTGCTTCAAACAAGAACGGAAATCTTATAAAAAAAACTGTTATGAAAAAACAAAAGATTAACAGGAAAAAACATAAAATAAACAACTTCATTATGATGAAAAAAAAAAAAAAAAAGTATCAATAAAAATAAAAGAGAATAAGTAAAAAAGAAAAAAAGCTATGAATAATTTAAAATAAATAATAATAGACAAATAGTAATAATAAATAAAGGGAAACTGAAATAGTTTCAATAAAAACAAAAAGTATAGTGAAAAAAATATACTTATAAAATAAAAATAAATAAAAGAATAGAGGGAACAAAAAATATGTAATAATAACAATAATAAAACTGGTAGAAAACAATCTATGTAAGCAAAAGTGGGAGGGAGGGAATAAACGATTAATTATAGATCATACCTAACATTTTGAATGTAATGAAATATTTCAAAGTTGACAGAGATCAATAAGAAATATTAATGATGAGAAAAATAATTATACTATAAATATGGTGAAAATATTTATAAAAGTAATAATTGAAAAAGGATGACAACTATTGATTTTCAACCAAATCCGCCAAAGTGAAGGGCTTAACACAAAACCTCAAATAAGGCTTAACACAAAAACTCAAATAACTGCCGCTGTAATGAATGTATTAACACGAAATTTTATAAATAAATTCATATCCATAAAAGATTGACACCTGTTAATTTTCCATGGAATTTGTCGAAGGGAAGGGGGGTCAGAGAAGTGGGGCTCGACTCAAATACTCATTGAGTATTAATTAATAATATATAAAAATTAATTGATCAATTTGTGCTGGGAAAGTTCATATTCATTGATTCAACGATTTTTTTTTCTTTGGGTTTGTTTTCGGCTGACATACGTATGTACATGCGTGCATGTTTCTGTTTATAATATTATATGAAATTAACTTTAAATAAATACATATTTACATCAATAATACCCTTATATAACTAGTCTCTCAGGCTACAATGACCAGTGGGACCTTTCCTTCATATAATTTTCACAATCACAACATTTACATTCATAATCAGTGTACATTTTCCTCGGCTAATAATAGCTTATTTTATTGGAGTCCATTCAGGTACTCAATGGGATGGATTGGCACTCATTCTACTCTGTCTATTCTCACAGGATGCTACCAAATATAGGAATTTTCTTGTAGAACAATTTAATTATAAAATAATACCAATATATTTAAAAAAAAGTTTACAGTTACATCAATGTTATTCTTTGTTTTTCTTATTACAGTACCTATAGTTTATTGTTTCATTTTATTACAATTGTTATTACTATTTCTATTTTTTGCTCATCTGTCTTATTATTATTTTTTTATTTTTTATATGTTTTATTATAACAATTGTACAGGAATTTTCTTTATTTAGTATCAACTTCCATTATTTATTTTAATTTTTTAAGATCCTCTCTCCATTGTCTAATATTTTATACTCGATACTAGAAGGTTAGGTTAGGTTTTATAACTCATGCCCGGGCTTTAACTACGAGGTCATATCGCCTACTATCAGAGCGCTCTTTCGTCACTCTGGTGGACATGAGCCCGACTCTACTGTGGGAGTCCTAAATTTTGCCTACCCTAAATTTTTTATTCATTTAGGCCAGGGGTCTTTAACGAGTACCTGACATCGTACAGGCTCGGTATCATCGCTTAACGTCCCATCCGATGGACGGCGTGCTCAAGTTTATTTTACCTCCCACATTAAATAAACTAAGGGTAATTGGGTTTCGATACTAGAATGTCTTATAAATACATATGTAAATAAAGTATTGACTCATAATAGCTTGTTTTTATTTGGGTTCAGCGAGAGAAAATATCAACTATAATAATGAGCGCGTTTGCCTATCTGTGAAGTCTTCTACTTTACACTCAAAAATAAATCAATAGTAAAAAAAAAAAAAAAAAAAAAAAAATCGGGGAATCACTTCACTATTGTTGACCACTTGGGTCATAAATCAATATTTGACTTAGATAGTGGTTTCTGAGCCATCAAAACATTATAAATAATATATAAATATGTGTCGATATATTCATTACATCGATAGTTATAATCGATTTCGCGGAAAATTATTAGTTGGCATCCCTATTGGGTTTTGAGTTTAAATATAAAATTTCATGTCAATACAGTTATTACATTGGCAGTTGTTGAATTTTTTAATTGAGCCCTACCTGATTCCTGACGAAACCTGCGGATAAATATTTGTGGGGGAACATGGATGAGAGGGACGTTACGAGGGGAGGTGTGACAATTAGTCGCAACTGCCAACTTAAGATGCATCCCCGTCTTATTTTTCTTTTTGCAGAAGTAATACCTGTTAGAAGAAGAAAATCAATAAGTTGAACTTAGATTGTTGCTTGGTAGGGCAACAGTTGGGAGCTTGGAGCTACTCGCTTTACAAATAGCAGTCTAGATCAATAAGGCACGACTCTAGAAGTCAGAGATATTCCTGAATTTGGAGTCTCGAATGGAATTCCACTTCTATATGTAGAATTATTTTTGAAATGGGACGTTATAAGGAGGACCGAATATTAGACATGAGTTGAATTCTGTGTCACAGCGGTACCTAGCGGAATGATCTGAGATGATGAATAGACAAATATTTCAGACCTTACAAAATTACACAAAATGTACATTATTCAATTTGTTAGCTATTAGGAAAAAATCTCTTTTAATAGAAATAAAAGACGTTGTCTTCCCACTGTTTTATTTTATACCAGAACCGGTTTTCGACGCAACAGCGTCATCATCAGTGGTTCATCCCACCCACACAGCACAGCGGTTGGAAGATGTTGCGTCGAAAACCGGTTCTGGTATAAAATAAAACAGTGGGAAGACAACGTCTTTTATTTCTATTAGAAATCTCGTCCCACAACATCTTACTATCACATATGAAATCTCTTTTACTTCCACAGCTATAAGAAGTATAGGGGAAGTTATGTAATCGGTCAGAAATTCGATGCAGAGTTTTCAACGGAATTTCATATTTTCCGACCTCCTGATTCCAAATATGAAAAAAAAAGACATAAGTGAATCACTTCCCTAGAATGAATTAATCAATTAACTTTTCGCTCCCTCTCCAAAACCAGTCTACCGTTTACGCTTATAATCAACACCTGACTTACATAAGGGCTCCTAAATTCTCATACTAAATTCATTACATCGGCAGTTATTAGGGTTTTTGAATTGAGCCCCCTACCCTGATTCCCTTTTTTCCCTTTGACAGGTCATGTCCAACCACGCTTACTGATCACTCTCTTTCTCCCTCCCCCTTCCCAAAATTATACTGGCATTACGGTGTATAAGAATGTCACTCTCAGAAAACAGTGTACAATTAAACAAAAAAATACCGCTGAAGCCAATACTGATATAACTGATATACAGTTATATCAGTATAAAATGATTTTGAGAAGGAGGAGGGGGAGAGAGAGTGATCTGTAAGCGTGGTAGGTATAAGACAGTCCTGCAATGACCACATCACATATTTTTTGTCAGTAGTTTTAACATCCAACAAGGAGAGGAAAGTTAATATCAATGGCCGCCTTTTGATTTGACTTTCTGAGTTGAAAATTCGAAAAGATAGTTCAAAAAAATATAAATTTGAGAATTATATTTTAGTCCTCACAAATGCACCAAACCATTGTTGAAAGTGCTCAGATAAGTGGTTTGTAGCCGGAATCCACCTCCCCTTCTATCGATTCTACCTCCTTTTTGTTTCAATCCCCCCACTGCACAACTGGGACATCCCATTAAACAATCTTGGAAGTTAACACCATCGTAGCACACCCCCGCCAGCTCAAAAATCACATATCACCCAAGCTATACAAACGGGAAAGCTATCGATACATTCATTACTAGTACATAAGCAGATTTTGGAATTTTTAAGTTGAGCCGCCTTCCTCCCACTCCCTCTCTTCCTCTGCCAACTGATTTAACTGAACATAAATATATGTCGTTATGGAATTCTGGGTCCACAAATAACATACATGACGATATAGTTTGTTCTCATGACAAGCCTTACAGGCTAAATAAAAAGATAGGTAATGCAAAACTCAGTATTCACTGATTAGCAGAAGCTGTTTTTTTAGGCCCTAAATTTTAGGAGTAAGGCGATAGTATTCTGGCCGGCATACATTCTTTGACACGATAACGTATCTATACAAAAGAGTTTGAACGACCCCAAATCGTGTTCAAGGGATGAAATGGTGGTAGATTCCGTAGGTCCTACCAACAATAAGTCGATTTCAATAAATATCCCTTTAAAAAGCCGCCGGTGAATGATTTTCAATCTTAATAAAATATTTTTCCATCAATTGAAGACACGAGTGGATGAAGGTGTTATGTAAAAAAAATAAAATATCGTGAAATTCGAAGTGAAATACTTTTTGTTGTAATTTTTTTTAGTTTATGTCACTTCTGAAGCCGGGGGTGTGATATGTTTAAAATATTTATGTCAGTGGTACTCAACTCTTTCAGCAAACCTTCTTCACCGCATCTTGAATCATATTAGGTCTCTTACTTGAATTATCTACTTAATATGTTCATCCACGTGTCATATTATAATAAATATAACACAGATATGCTCCAACCACCAACAAAGCAAGCAGCCACTATGTCAGGCACGGTATTTCGAGCATATATTTTTTTATATGTACTTTTTAAAAAAAATTTCCAATTTATTAGCTACAGTTTTTTGAAATACAAAAAGAATATTCGGTGTTAAGGGATGAGCGTTACTATAGTTAACGTCTAAATGCATAAAACAGAGAGAGACTAATGCTTACTAACCTGGGCGTCCTTGACCTGCTAGCCCACTTAACTAACAGATTAACTAGTTTCTGAGGATCGTTATATCATAAGTCGTTTTAGTTTATAGCTCCGGTAGCACATAGATAACGTGCTTGCCTACTGTGCTCAAAATTGCCGCGGGCACATTGGTCATTGTTACCTTGAGGTAAAGTAACACCCCAGGTTGCTGCCATCGAGGAAAAGACAATAACCACTTTCAATGTCCGACGATGATGTAAAGACGATGTCTGCATATTGAGAAAATGGCAACAACTTTGGTCATGAAGTAGGTATGAAAGGGTTCCCGAACATTCGGTTATGCCTCGGTATAGACGGATATCTTAACATTAAAGTTGGTGGTGATAGAGACGCAGTGTTCAGCCGCTATGTTGGCTGCTGGCATGAGCAGAAGAAAGCTTAAATCATAAATCCCCAGCTCCCTCGACGTAGGGCTGACGGTTGAAAATGAATCTTGAGCACGTCGTCCTTCGGAGAGAACGTTAGTTTCTAGCCAACGCGATGTCAGGTACTCTTTAAAAACCCTTACTATAATAATAACTGGATAGACAACATTTAGGAATCCCACGGGAGAGGTGAGCTTATGTCCACTAGAGCGACGACAGAGCGCTCTAGTAGTAAAAATAACAAAAAATTAAATAAAAAATGCAAGGTCCCTTTTCGAAGGAAAACCAACCAAAATGTTTACGTAAATTGTAACATTTCAAAGATTTTTTTGTTTTATTCATAGACTGAACGACCTTCGAAAAATGAATTCTAGAAATCCCTGGTTTCTTTAAACTAGAAATCTTCAACAAATATAAAATGTTAGAATAACATAATATTACACTAACATAAAACATAGCTTTTTAATGCTTAATAACATAAACAAATGAATATAAACCGAAACTAAATATAGAGAGATAAAAATTATCGTGCACATAGTGAAAAAATACAAAACAAGTAACCTCAAATTGAATACAAAAATATCTTCCTAATAAGATGAATTGATATTTATTTTCTTGTAAAAATATGCAGTTATTGTAACTTGGAACTTCGATTATACGCATTACACAGCATAGCATATAAAGAAATAATAATTCTAATGGCAACATTTTCAAATAAATTAGAGAAATAAAAAATAATAAACAATTGAAATTATTTTCTGACGTTAGACGCATGGGATTTCACTTTTTAGCAAAGAACCTTGACCGCTCGACCTTGGTGGCTCGGGAATGATCTCTCTCTGGGGATTAACTTGGACCTATGGATCTTTTTGAGTTTTAGGAAAAGATTTTTGGGTCTACCAAAGGAATATCGTAGATATTGTACACCTTCTATTTGTTATACTCTGTTCTTTTTTTTTATATAAATGTTAGCAGCCTAGAAAGAAAAGTATTGCGAAATGCAGGAATGAGTAAATAAGTATAGCTCGGAATGGCAGTATAAATCCTTGGTTGAGGCGGGAAAGAACATAAGGGCCATGTTAACGACTGACTGACATACATCTGCTTTATTTATTTGAAAAAGTTCTTGGATGAATACTAAACTTTCTAGGAATGTGCTACATTTTTTTTACATTAGGAGTATGCCTACAGATAAATTACAACTATATAATCAAGCAAAAGATACATTAATGTGTCCAAGACACTGCTATTTTGAGATGGAGGTTACTGCTATTTGTTCTTACACAGACTCTGCAAATATTTACATTCATGCTCTTTGTAGTAGGCTGGGTTCAACTGTTTCATTTACAAATCTTATTTTTTGTTTTGTTATATATACAATAATTTTTATTGCGCATTGCCTATAGAGAGATGGTTGCACCATTTAAAATTCCTTAATCAGGTTGGGACTCCAGGATTCGGGGCTGGCCGCCTGGTGTGTCCATCCGCCTCCCTGAGAGATACCAGTTAAAGCATCAAAACATTTGCAATCTTAAAGGTTGGCATTACTTTAAAAGTTAAAAAAAATTGATTTATTGAAACAGTAAATCTCTCAATAAACAACATGTTTCGTTAACTTTAGTA
Organism: Aradus depressus; assembly: GCA_963662175.1. Classification (NCBI taxonomy): domain Eukaryota; kingdom Metazoa; phylum Arthropoda; class Insecta; order Hemiptera; family Aradidae; genus Aradus; species Aradus depressus. The sequence continues at coordinate 29,196,552 of OY759217.1, read as the reverse complement.
TTTCTCCCCATCTATAACCTCACTCCCAATTTTTTCAGGCCCTATGTGACAAAAGGAAATTCTAAGGAGAATAAAATAAAATTAAAACTTACATTCTGAGGCAAAATAGATACATCCCTTATTAAACAGCGAAAAAAAAATATATATATATATAATAATATAATATAAAAATAAAAATAGAGAAGATATAATCTAGAGGGCGCCGGTAACTCAGTGATATGCCTGCTTGCTTATTGAGCTTAAGATCGCGGGTTAGAAACCACTTAGTTTATTTTATCTGGGAGATAAAATAAAGTTAAGTACGTCGTCCTTCGGATGGGACATTAAGCGATGGACCCTTGTACTGTGTCATGGTTCACCCTACCCTAAGTGAATAACAATTTAGGGTAGGTAAAATTTAGGACTCCCATAGTAGAGTCGGGCACATGTACACCGTGATAACCTTGTAGTTAAAGCCCGGGCATGAGTCAAAATAACTAACTATAATCTATACTAATAGGTTAGGTTTTATGACTCATGCCTGGGCTTTAACAACGAGGTCATATCGCCTACTACCAAAGCGCTCTTTTGACACTCTGGTGGACATGAGCCCGACTCTACTGTGGGAGTCCTAAATTTTGCCTACCCTAAATTTTTATTCACCTAGGGTGGGGGTCTTTAACGAGTACCTGACATCGTACAGGCTCGGGACCATAGCTTAACGTCCCATCCGAAGGACGGCGTGCTTAAGTTTATTTTACCTACCAGATAAAATAAACTAAGGGCCTCGGTCAGGCTACGAACCCACGACCTTGAGCTCAGAAGTCAAGCACGCATACCACTGAGCTACCGGCGCCCTCTCTATACTAATATATAAAGAGAGAAGATTTGTTTGTGTATCTTAAAAACTACTTAACCTATTATGATTCTTCCACTCTCAGGAAGCTTCGTTCTTTCTGATAGACATAGGCTATATGTCTTTACGCTTTATCAAAAGGGAGCAGAGCAGTGATGGTAAAAGTGAAGCAACTTGGAGTAGAAACGGCCGTCCGGGCGCCATTTATTGATTATTAAACCGATGAAATATATCACAATGAGATATGGAAGAATTGTTGTTAATTAATAGGTCTACAAAGAAGTCTACCATAACTTAAGAAAAAATGTATATTTTGGTTTTATCTAACTAAAATAGACGAAGGGAAAATGTGAGATATCGGTCCTTCTGGTATCGATTCTATTTGTTTACTGAAAAAAACATTATAATACATAAACATCGTAAGAACAGCTTCAATCAGATATGTGGATAGTCTAACCATATCTTAAGAAGAAAAATATGTTCGAAAATAGCCGGAGAGAAGAAGTGTGTCTGTAACAAGTTGGAGCAAAAACTATTGAATTGATTTTGATGAAATTTCATATGTCCTTATAAGCCCAATTAAATCGTTGGTATTGTGGAGTCGCAAATCCGTAACTAACACAGCCATTGATTTGCAACCAAATCTGCGGATTGGTTTCAAACCGAAAGCAATAACTTAGTTGATTAATTCCTTCTGGCAAAGTATATTGCTGGATTTTTACCGTTAACATGTATTTTTTTTCTTCATATATGTGTTAGTCCAGCTGCATTTAAAGCACATATTTGCACAGTTGTGGCGAAATAAATAAATCACACTAAAAAAAAACTTATAATAAATGAAACAATATTAAGACTGGTCCACCGAATGTTACGAATATTGAAAACAAAAATATTTCCAAATGAAGCGTTGTCAATATTTCGCGACATTCATTTCGTGAAATTTTGAAAATTAGCACTCAAAAGTAAATATTGTCTGGTTTGATGCAAAGCCTATCAACTTGCAATGGTTGTATAAAATAAAAATAAAAATAAAAATTTTTTATTTTCTTGAAAATACGGTGGGCGTGGTGCGGTTTTGGGTATACCATAAACAATGCAATGTACGCGTTAGTTTTTGTTTTATTGTCCTAAGGGACATTCCCATACAAAGGAGTGGTTTCTTACAAATACATTCTAAAAAAAGTCGTATGTGAATCACCGGCTATGTACATCCCCAGAACGAATTAACCAATTACATTTTCGCTCCCCCACCAAAACCAGTCGACCGTTTGCGCTAATAATCACTAGTAGGGGCTCCTAAAACCTCATAATAAATTCATTACATCAGCAATAATTATGTTTTTGAGTTAATCCCTATTCCCTAGCCCCCCCCCCTCTTTCCCTCGGCCGATATCGCTGAAATTTGACAGATTATGTCCTCATTGAACTTTGACTTTAAATATGAAAAATTTCGTTGATACATTCATTCTATCGGCAGTTATTAGAGTTTTTGTGTAAAGCCTCCTCCCTAATCCCTTTTTTTCTTTTGGTCGATTTGGCTGAAAATCAAAAGGTGTCATCGTTAAAAGGTTTTTGATTCACATGTAAAATTTCGTTTAATATATTCATTCTATCGGGAGTTATCGTGTACACAGACAGACTTCTTTTTATCCTATTTGGAACCTGGAGGTCGGAAAACATCAAATTGCGCATCGAATTTTTCACCAATTACATAACTTCCCCTATACTTCGCATAAATGAAGAAGAAAAATCTTTGAGATGAAAAAAAATATTTTCAATTTAGCAAAAATGGTAAAATATCATGGTATAGGATTTGTACATATTTTTCGACTGGATAAACTGACAAATAATATATGTGACATATCATTAGATGAAATTAAAATTTCTGATTGAATGAATTACACTAATGTCAAAAACAGAAAAATTGCAAATGTAATCAGTAAGGGAAAATACAGTTTGTGTATGAAGATTTAATTGAGAGGGCTATTAGAGTGGAAAATTGATGTTCCACCCACGACCCGTGGGCGATGTAACAACACAACGTGGGTGGCCGAAAATTCTCTCAAAGTTTCTATTTATTTATATATACATATATTTCTCTCGGGCCTCTGATTTTTTTATAATTTACTGTTATTATTGTTTACTTTATTATTCGTACTTTGTTTTTTCTTCATTTTTCTTTTTCTCCAGTTTATTTTCATTGCTTTAAACACTGCCTGTCACTAACATTTAATATTTCTTTAATTAATTCTTACAAGTCTCTTTTCTTTATTCTGTCGCAATTGGTTGATACTTGTATTATTTTGTTGATTTCTAATTCTTAGGGGACGTATGTCTCAGAATAAAGATTATTTATCATTTCATTTCAAAATTCGGTATTTATTTTTATTTTTTCAAAGAAAACATTATGTAATCATGACATTCGAAGTTTTATTTGTTGGTATTTTCACATGTTATATATATACATAAATGTATACAGGGGCATAGCCAGGGGGGGGGGGGGCGCGTGCCCCCCCCCCCCCCCCCCTGGCCAAAGCAAAAACCAAGATTACGAAAATTGTGCTTTACTTAAATGTATATGTATAAAACAAGTCATATTACATTTATTTAAATATACATGAATTTACATGCGCAGCAAAAATGCAAAGCGCAGCAGCAGCAAATGCACGCTATTGATTGTCAGTCATTTAATTCTAAAAGCACAGAAACCACAGCGTGCATTAGCTGCTGCTGCACTTTGCATTTTTGCTGCTCATGTAAAGTCAAGTATTACAGTCAGTGGTTACATCAGGGGGAGCTTCTAGAGGTCAGAGTCTCCCAAATTAATAAAAAAAAAGTCTGCAGGGCTAATTACGGAAACTGTGGACCCCCCCCCCCCCCCCCCCCCCCCCCCTCTCGTAGCCTAACTTTGCCCCCCGATGCTCAAAATCCTGACTACACCCCTGTATATATATATATATATTTATACAGATATATATTGTCAGAACTCTTCAATTTCATATCTTACTATGTACAAATAAATATCCGACGTTTTTTTATGCTGTGCGGCGCAAAACCTTTTCTGGTACCGCTCACTGTACTCAGATTATAGCTGACATCAATACACAAATACATTCCTAACAGACAGACAGAAAAACGACAGAAGGTTTTTTTGGGATCTTTGACCTACATGATTATCAATGCATAACTAATGATTAAAATTAAAAATAATTTTTTGTACAATGAAAACATTTTTCTTTTTTTCGACAAACAAATCAAATGTTTCTTTTCTTTTGAATAGCTGTACTCAAACATGTGTTTTGGAAACATGGGTAAGAAATTTTGAGAAAGTAAAAGAAAGTAACATAATTTTTAAAAATATGTACATTCAATTTTTTTTTATGTTTGGTATAACGACCTTAGAAGGCAGAAAGGACGAGTTCTTTAAAATTAGTATTCATATCTGTTCCTATTGTTTTTGTTTGATAACAATTATTTTTTGATAATATTGAGAACAGTTTTACATTCTTACCTCCTTCTGCACATCTGCTCTTTATTGTAAGGAAGTATTGTAATCGTGCTAAAATTCGAGATCGAGTATCATAACAGAATTTAACGGTACAAGGTCCTCTACCTGAACATGTTTTGAAACTTTTCGCCATTCGGTGCGTGAGTGAACTTACTGAGCGCTCTGCTCTAACTCAGCAACGATTGTAGTACCTAGTTAATTTGAAATGATGTCATATGTGCTAACTTGGAGCTGATTAGATTTTGACCAAAATTAGACGATAATTAAAACGACTTCATTTCGGGACCTAAGTACATTATACGAGGTGTGTTCAAAAAATAACGGGAAGTTTTGGTTTTTGAAAATAATTTTATTTATTCGGCTACATCAATGTTATCTCCTTCAAAATAGTCCCCATTAGATATTATACACTTATGCCAGCGCTTCTTCAAATCCTCACATGCTGAAACCCTTCACAATTTATTATTGTGACCCATGCCTGAGCTTTAACTATGAGGTCATATCGCCTACTACCAGAGCGCACTTTCTTCGCTATTGTGGGCACGACCCCTACTCTACAATGGGAGTCCTAATATCTATCACCTATTACAGAGGACGGCGTGCTCAAGGTTTTTTCACTTCCCGGATAGAAAAAACCTGAGGTCCTCGGCCGGGTTTCGAACCCACAAAATTGAGATTCGTAAGGAAACACATATACATATAGAAATTTAAAATTAAAGAAATCGTTGCACAAATATCTCATTGAAAAATGTTCTTATGACAGGAGAATTCTTAGAAATTAATATCAATTAAGATGACTTTTTGTGTAATTAATCTAATAATATTAGACGTTTCTGTGTTGATAAGGATTCTTTTAATGAATGATGTGTAACTAACTTGTTTGAGTAATTCGTCATAAGGAAAAAATATTACAAAACATTTCAATTGCTGTAGCGTAAGTGACACTATGTGTTGTATGAAAAGTTCAAATGGATATCTTGCAATGTATTAAACTGAGGGACAGAATGAACAGAACTTCACACTTCAAAAGTTATTAACCCATCCACTAGATTTACATTATCAAGATAATTCAGGGAAATAACAATTGATAAAAATTAAGTAGAAGGATTTAACCCTAGGACAGTACACTGCAAACCAAGCTAGGCCTCTTCGTTGTCTATACCCGTTGTGAGCAGTGGAGCTATGAGACCAATGACGTTTCTATGTTACTCCTCAGTACGTCATTAATGTTTGACCGTGACAGTGGACCAATAATCCTTTGGCTGCAGTTTAGGATGGCAAATTTTGGAGAACGGTAATTTTTACTTTGAAAAAATGTATTTATTAAAAAAAAAAAAACAATTATATTTCAAATCAATTTTCCCAGCTCTATGAAGTACATGGGAAGTTACGTAAAAGGTGAAAAATTCGATGCTATAGAAAAAAAAATTCTAGTAACGAAATTTTATATGTGTGACCAGAACCCTCTAAGGACGACACCTATTGATTCTCAGCCAGATCGGTTAAGGGTGAGGGGGATTAGAGGTTAGGCTTAACACAAAAATTCGAATATGTGCCTTTGTAATGAATGTATTGACACTAAATTTCTTATTTAAATTCGAGGCCCTATAAAGATGATACCTACTAATTTTCTTAATTCTTGATCCATTCTTGCTATATGAAAAAGTTCAGGGCAGCAGACAAATATGGGCCTGAGTATCAATTTTTGGACAAGAATAACTTGGCCAACATAACCTACCGTGAGAGAAAAAAAGATAAAATACAATATTTCGTAATTTTTCTCTTTAGTTCCTTCACAGGAAATTCCACTTATGTTGTTTAATCAATAATATAGTTATTTAAGTAGTAATTAAGGCTGTTCAGATCGCCAATCTGATTTTAGTTTATTTTAAATAAAAAAAAAAGTTATCTACCACTTAACATTTATTGATATCAGTATGCCTGACTAATCATTCTTACTACTAACTTGACAAATTGTGAAATATTAAATGTGTATCACACTAGACACTATCCACTGAAATTATATCCAGATGCTTATTAAGCACCATCCATAACTTACTACTATTTTTGAACATATTTTCAACAACCCTCCTTTCCCCCTTGTCACAAAATTCGAACCCCCCCCTCGACGTCTTATGTAAATTATGGATGGCCTCTTATTCTTGGTTAATGTCTAAAACTATATACTGAAGGACTTGTACAAGAAACTTACATTTGTAACAGAAAAAAATTCCGTTTAATTTAAAAATTGATGAAGAACTTTGGTATTATTGATATAATCTCCATATATAGGTATATTTTTTTTTTTAAAGAAGAAAAGAAAGGAAAAAAAATATGTTTAACTTTTATTTGAAGGTCTTTCCCTTCTTTATATACATTTTTTTCATATTAGCTTAATTAACCATGGGAAATGACATAGAACCTTCATAATAAATTCTACAACTTCAAGGTCGTTAAATTAGTATCATAAACAACTATCAGCTTTATAAAATACTAAAGAAAACTGAGAATCAATAAAAATAGTCAATTTGATTAAAGATATTGATTATATCGACAGAAATTCATGATTAATGGAAGTGCCTTGATGATAATAATTATAATAAAGTGAGCTTTGAAGACAGGGAATTATTGGATTGTGCGCGGTGAGGGTTGGCAGACCTGCAAGTGACGTCAGATCTAGGTCATATGGTGAGTGAACGGGGAGTAACCTTCTCAGCTCTGGGCTTCAACATTTCTTACCTTCGGAAACTTTTTAGACAGTTCGGTCTTTCACGGTGCTTTCTGGTGTTAAGTTCTGTGATTTTTCCTATTTTTAAAACAATTAATATACTCTGTCGAGCATGAGCTGTAACTGTTGAATTTTACATACAAGTGATATTTCTACTACTAAAGGATCCATTACTGGTTTTAATCTCTACGTACACCCTCACAGTAAGTGTTCTAATTTGTGAATAACCCTTCGTTTAAATCCATGTATACATATTGAAAGGTTTGTCATTATCAATAAATTACTCTTTATTTCCTTATTTTATAAAGATTTGTACTTAATAATGGAAACAAAGTGTTTTACTAACCTTCAGTAAATATATACGTTAGGAAGACGGTGAAGGCAGTTATAGCGTATATATTTTCCACAGTTGATGAACTTTGAATCATTTGATAAAATTCCTCCCTTCCATAACCACTTGCTTTTAGCTGAGTCAGTTTCTCTGCGTTCACGCTGGAGGACGCTGTGCTGATAGCTGCCCTAAACCAATATTATATATAAATTGGAAGCTTTATTTGATTTTATGGGTTCCTTAATATCCTTTATTAGATGCTTTAACGATTCAATTAATTTTTTTTTTCATAATTGAAAACCTGCAACGAGGTGTTACATTGGTTAATGGGATAGTAAAAGAAAATATAATCATGTCATTGAACCCAAATCCCATATGGAAAATTTCGTCAGTACTTATCGCTTCGAATATTTTTTATAAGGCTTGAAACCTGAATGTAAACCAGATGTAGATGCAAGCAAAACTGTAATACTTTGTACTTGGTACTGATATAATCGTGATTGTTGCTAGCATCAGAGATTTTCAAAAATCATGTCTTATCTTTGGAGTGATCTCTATGATCGGGACACTCCTAATCCTGTGGTAGTTTACTGATAAAACCATTTTTTTTTTCCAATATGAATTGCGTAGGAAATAAAATATAAAAACTTGTTTCAGAAATATAAGTGAATAATCCCAACATAAAGCCAATCTATTTTTCAAATCTGGGATAACCTACCGCAAGAGATTACAATATTTCAAGTTTTGGACAGCTTTCTTTTCGTTAAACGAAATTCTTTTATACTTAGTTTATAGACATACAGGTATTTTATATTATAAAACATTAAGATTCGTAATTACTGGTTGAAAATTTAATATTTAGATGTAGGAATCTAGCTGATTTCCCAGTTTATGGTTTGCGATCACAAGCATTTCGCCTTCTTATTCAACTATGTAGTATTCAGAATCAAGAACATACTTTATTTTCTTAAGTCTAGAATATATTAAGAAAAATCCCCTCTTACGCATAATATGTGAAAGATATTCAGAAAATAATGTTCAAATCACAAAGGATTTCTTAAAAATATATTTTACTTTTTTTGAAATGTTTACAACAGTAAAGCTTGATAGTTAACTAGAACATAAATAGAGAAGATCTGTCAGAAGATTAGAACTTTTTGGATTGTATAAGGAGATTCTAAATTCATATATAATATATAGTTACAGCATCACTTCTCTCATTTATTTTTGGCCTTCTCAAAAAATAGCAATTACAAACTTTTCGGGAAGCATTTCCATCATCACTATCTGAAATATTTTACATTCAATCAACAAAAATAACATTGTATGTTTTATGTCAGTGTTTACAAATTATACTCCACTTTAACAATATAATTATTATATATTACAAAATATGCCAACTAACCAAAATACATGTATTCTTTGGGTTAACTATTTCTTCTCTCAATCCGAATTTTCTTTTTATAGAATCTGTCTAACATTTGTGTATATAAGTACATAATTTTTTTTTTTCTAAGTATGTACTGACGAACATCATACGATGCTATTCAGATACTGATGATGGGAGTGCTTCCCAGTGTTATATAGATATATCATTTAGAACGTTTTTTCTTTGTGTATTTTGAGGATTTCGGCATTGTTTATGAGTTGTATCATTAATTTTCTGGTTTAGAATATTTTATTTATATTTGACAAAACAGTGTTTTAAATAATTGATCTATGTCGGTGACATAGCTACTGTAATTAATAATAATTTAGCTGGAGATGCATCTAAGTCTCTGCAGAAGTACTTACACCTAGAGGGATTGTGATGCCTGTAGAAGGTTAATTAAACCAAATCTCTCCATGTTACATTGGCCTTGAGGCGTGGTGACTGTCCAATAATGTTCAAAGATGTACGTACTATACTTTTAGGAGTCTTGTCAGACGACTGATTTAGGACAAACACGTTACAGATAAACAAACCATTCTTACAACAGCTGGGCGACCCCCAATAAAGAGAATACAGGCCGCCGAACATCTACTGTATTTAACTCTCGACTTCTAAATTATTCTTGAATTACATTTTTTGAAAGAACAATGGATTGGCTCACAAAAGTTAATTTAACCCAAACAACAGAAATAATTTAAAAAAATAATAGGCATTATTAGCTGCTGGGGACTATTGCGCAGTGTTCATGGTAGAGGGACTAGATATTTTCAAAAAAGGTACCACTTGGTGGCAATGATTTTTGAATGAGGTTCTAGCTGGAACATTAATTGTAGAGTGTGAGTTTTGTTGATCAATTTCGGGTTTAAATTACATTTATTACTTTCCCAGTATAGGATAAGTTATGTAACCGGTTAGAAATTAGATGTTCAGTTTTCACCGAAATTTCTTCTTTTCCAACCCCCGGATTCCAAAAATTAGAAAGAAATGCTGTATGTGCACACGATAACTTCTGATAGAATGAATGTATCGCTAACTCTAATAATTGTCGTTGTAATAAATTTACTGACACAACTTCAAAACTCCATAAGGACTTCACCTTAATTCATGCTTGGGAAGAATATTGCTAGTGACTTTTGTTTTTTTCTTTGTCTGTTTTGGTTAACATTCAGAGCGAAGGTTGTCATACTGTTCCATCGGGAGTCAGATGAAGTATAACATTTAGTCATATATTGATGCCAGTTAGACTCGGACCTACGAACATGTTGTCCAATACACTTCTGAGGTTCTCCCACCAGGTGTTTTGTGTGCGCTGATATTTCTTTAAAAATATATATTTGATTATGCGCCACACCAGGAAAACATATTTATTCTCGCGCAGTCTCTTCTATCAGGTTTATTCTCAATTTTCCCTCTAGGGTTGTTGTCGGGGGTGGGTTTTTGAAGGGAGAGTGCAAATAATGACTCGAGCCTGTCTCAATTGGCCGCTGTAATGAGAGTCAGTCCTTGGACTCTCATGACTCTTCAATTTACAGATCAAGCAGGCAGCCTCCAATGTTGCCACGAGTCCTTAATAATTAGAGAGACATCTCTAAAGTTAAGTTGTCTGTTTGTTCCAGCATGGCGCCCATACCGTTTGACCTTTATTCACGAAATTTTCAGGGAATCTCCAGGATGAACTAAGACACAGAATAGACTATTTGACCTAAATTTTCAGGGGGAATCCGATTAAAAAAAGTAAAATATTTATTAGTACATCGTTTCGGAAGTCTTGACAAGGGTTATGCAAAAATGTAGTAAATTTAAGTGGGAGAAAAGGGGCTTCTAAGAAATTTAATTCAGTATGACAAGCGTGGCGCAGATACGTTGGTTCTGAACCCACGAACTTTACAGGGAATGTTTGACGTGACCCGGGACAGTGGATAGGCTATTTGGTGAACCTACATTTTATGGGGGCCGCTATAGAGGGGGGGGAGGGGGATTTTTACGTACCTTAATTCCTTAACAAATCATTTTATTAAAAAAACAATGTTTTCTGTCCGAATTGAGAGTACAAGGACATTAAACAAACAAACAAAACGTACGTAGAAAGAGAGAAAGAAGGGTAAACCCAGTCACTGAATACAAAAACACTGATTTGAAAAAAAGAAAAGACCAAATTCCGAATGGGGTGTGTGCAGGCCCCTATTGTAGTCAACATGTGCTCACGAGCTAGTGTTTCCCAACACTTCTGTTCCAATATTACCTAACCCGTCCAAACTTTACCCACACTACCACCCTTTCTTTTTATTTCCCAGCTATACAAAGTATAGGAGAAGTTATGCAATCGGTCAGAAATTCGATGCCGAGTTTTCAACGGAAATTCATGCTTCCCAACCCCTTATTCAAAAATGAAACAAAAAATGCTGTCCGTCTATGAACACGATAACTCCAGAAAGAATGAATATATCGACACGAACTTTTATATGTTTATCCAGAAATCTCTAAGGATGATACCTATTTATTTTCAGCCAAATCGGCCAACGGGGAAGGGGGACTCAAAAATTCCAATAACTGCCAATGTAATGAATATATTCGACATGAAATTTTATATTTAAATTCAAAATCCCATAAAGATGGCGTTTATTAATCCCTGTGAAATCGGTCGAAGGGAAGGGGGAGACCTCATATACCATAATTACTACCTACGTAATGAATGTGTCGACAGAAAATTTAATATGAGGATTCAGAATCCACTATGAATGTCAAATATTGAGTTTCTGCTCAGACGGTTCGATTGGCTTTGGAGGAAGAGCGAAAACGTAATTAATTCACCGACTACTTTCTCTCTCTCTCTCTCTCTGTATGATAGATGCAATTTATTTATTGATTTTTTGGTGGGTAAAGGGGGTTGAGAACTTAAGAAGGACTTTAATATCCTACTTGCTGTATTTTATGTACTGCCAAATACTCAGTATAATGTTGAAAACGTTTTTTCTTCCTGAAGAGAAATTGCTATATTATTATTAATTGATACTCTCTACATTTGTTAAACGTATCCTTTTATCTTGCTAAGGTTCACCGGAAAAAGATGCTACTGTTATTATTAAACTGTTGTAACTACCCACCGTGTTATTTATTTTAGATTTTTTTACTAGATTTTAAACGTTTTCTTTTTTGATTCCAGGAAAAGAATGCTGATCAAAGAGTATCGAGTTACTCTACCTCTAACAGTAGAAGAATACCAAGTAGCGCAACTTTACTCGGTAGCAGAAGCAAGTAAGAACGAAACAGGCGGAGGGGAGGGGATAGAAGTACTGAAAAATGAACCTTTCGATAACTACCCACTTCTGGGAGGCAGGTACAGCAAAGGGCAGTACACCTACAAGATATACCACCTGGCGAGCAAGGTGCCCACGTTCATCAGGCTTCTGGTACCCAGGGGAGCCATGGAGATCCACGAGGAGGCATGGAACGCATACCCATACTGCAGGACCATCATCAGCAATCCTGGCTACATGAAGGAGAACTTCAGCATCGTGATCGAGAGCTACCACATTGGGGACCGAGGCAAGCAGGAGAACGTACATGAGCTATCACAAGAGAAACTGAGGAAGCGGGAGGTAGTCTCAATAGACATTGGGGCGGACCCCATTGCATCGGCCGACTACAAGCCGGAGGAGGACCCGACCAAGTTTACGTCGGAGAAGACAGGGAGAGGGCCGCTGGTGGCTGACTGGACGGAAACCTGCGATCCGGTGATGACCTGCTACAAGCTGGTCACTGTAGAGTTCAAATGGTTCGGACTCCAGTCGAGAGTGGAGAGCTTCATTCAGAAGTCGGAGCGGCGGCTGTTCACCACCTTCCACAGACAGCTGTTCTGCTGGATGGACCGCTGGCACGGACTCACCATGGAGGACATCCGGCGGATTGAGGACAAGACCAAGGAGGAGTTGGACCGACAGAGGAACGTGGGAGAGGTGCGAGGCATGAAGGCTGAGGGCGACTAAACCAACCCTCTCTCTTAAGTCTGTCTTGTCTCTCTTCGCCCTCTCACGATACGCTTCCCTAAATATTTCATTCGGTGTCCAGTTCTTAGTAAAAAGGGTTTTATAATTTATTTTTAAATGGTTAAGTAGTTGGTAATATTTATTTCAGTATATCCTATTTAAAATTCTTGAAGAAAGAAAATCTTTGATTATCCTTGGTTGATTTGGCATTGAAAAACTCTCAACTTGATTCTTATTCACTGCTGTGCATTTTCATTCATAAAACAAGGTGTATACGTTCTTTTATTTCTTTTTTCATGAATTATTGTCTTAATTTAATTATTATAATATTGTTGTAATTAGTTTTTAATTTCGTCATGTAAATAAGTGCGTACTTTAAGTTACCATATTTGGTCCTGTTGTATTATATTCATTCGGTTTTTTTTATCTGGAGTGGGTCCTATTTCATTACTTTTATGGTCCAGAACCTCTTATTATAATTTTTTTTTTTAGATAGTAATAATTAATATTATAAAAATGAAGAGTGCATTTTTTATTTGATAATTTTAGAACCATCATACTTTTGTTGCCATTTGAAAGAATTTATTTACAATTTAAGATGGGCAACGTGGCCCAGAGACTTATGGAATATTTATTATATAATTATGGTTGTTATATTTCACCAATCTATACGTTATAGTATTAATGTCTTCTAAATAATTGTTTAAAATAATATGAGGTCAAATTGTTAACAATCAGGCTCTTAACAGTCTGTCTCTGCGTCTGCGAACACGATAATCCCCACTCTCAATAGAATGAATTTTGAAACTAAATTTTATATGTTGGTCTTGAACCCCTTAAGGACGACAGCTATTGAGTTTCAGTCAGATCGGCCATAGGAGAAGGAGGGGAAGGTTAAGGGGGTTGTAACACCAAGACTAATGTCATCTTGAAATGAACTTCACGGTACGAGATTTTATATTCAGAAGTTCATAACTAGTACATCTACTGATTTTTCAGCTGAATCAGGCAAAGGTGAAGGAGGTCTTTACAAGGAGAGCAGTATTACAAGTAGTTCGAGTTAGGGAAGTGCACTGTCGGTGATTCACCTTTTTGTAAAATTATATGCTGCACGTATAGTATTTTATGTAGTACAAACGTTAAATAACGCATGAAAATCAGTAAAATGACTGTTTTCGGATCACTTATCTATTGAACAACTACTATCGTGCAGGGAAAAAATAATTATATAGTTGCTGACTCAGACAATATTGGCAACTAACAATGAAACAGAGCACCTGGGTTGTTCTGAATCACTGACATGTCTGAAGGAGAATGACGTATGTTGGCGTAGGTGGATAGGGTGTATTATATACGTCATCCTTCAGTCTATGTCTTGGATTGACGCAGGGATCGAGTAAAACTGTTCTGGTGGAAATTAGGTAGTGCTACACTATAAGTGGTTTCACAATATCACTTTTTCCTTCATTAAACATGTACAATAAAAATGATAATTTTAAAATTAATTGTTGCAGCCAAAAAGGGTGACAGGGGCATGAGCAGAAACTGGATCATTCAAAACTGATCTATAAATGAGGAGATACATTTTTGTCGTATTTCAGTGACAGGAAGATGCGCAGAAGTCACATCAAACTGATGTAAATCATTGAAGACCATGAAGCAAGTATAGCTATAAACTGTTTCCGCATTATTTCTTTAGCAGTTTTCTGGAGGGCGCCGGGGGACAATAACCTTCATAATTCCTCCTAATACTCAATTAAAAATATTCAAACTTCATATCTTAGTAAAGCACTATCTAATGTTTGAACCCAAACCGAAAGTTTGAACGAACCTTTGATGTTTTTCGCCCTGTCTGTGCTCCTTCTTCAAGCAGCTCCATTTTTCTTCATTTAGAGCTATGCTTTATTTAGAGCTACGCTCTCATTTAGAGCTATGCTCTCATTTACTTCACTCCTTCCTACTAGAAATGAATTTTGAATAAGTGGTTTTCGTATCGCTGGGTGAACTTCACGCTGCCATAATTTTATATACATATTTTTTCTCTTTTGACCTCTTACATATCGGAACATTCCTAAAGCGCATAAATGGGGTGCAACGCATGCACTGCCGTTCACAAATCCCCCTCCCAGACATTCCGATATTCATGCTGGGCCGCGCCTAAAAGTGATAGGGGCCCTACACTAACGATTACATTGGATTTTTCTTTCTCAAATACCTATTTTCTTTTTTGTTTATTAATAAGAGGACTAGTCGCATATAACCATAAAGAGATAGTTAATTGTCAAAATAGTCTCAATTTCACCAATAAAAGTGTTTATTTATTTATTGTTTGGCAATCAACACCAGATTCATTCCTTTTCGTCTATATCCAAATAATCTTAGTCTTAATTTCCAGAACAAACGATAAAATCAGGAAATTAAAAAACAAGATTAATCCAAATTTTTTTGTTGCTCAACACTAATCTGAGTTGTAAAGAACTTAAAGCTACAATATCCAGTGTGGTGTCACTCGAAATGTCTCATCTCACTGAATAAAGAATTTCTTGACAACAAAACGCAATTTAGTCCAATATACATGTCTATGTTTGCAAATACGTATTTAATCAACTTGAATCATATAAAATTTATTGTGTTCATAATTTTTTTACCATCGTTTTCTCATTAAATATTTTTAATTATTTCAAATTGCTGCAGTAGGAAACTATACTTGATTCTTTGAAAGGCTTGTGAGGGAAGTGGGCGGAGTTAGATAGACATTAACACAACCAAACTAATGGCAGATTTACAGTTGCGGGAAAATTTATTATAGACATTTCATAGAGTAAAACTATATTCAATGTAATTGTAAATGCAGAACCTGATTGTTTACACTTTATCCTCCAAAAAAGAAATAGCTAGTTTTTTTTAGCTAAAAAACAGTAAGCATATTATTACAAATTTAAAAATAAATGTTTCATTAATATTTAATGTTTCCTTTCTCATAAAAAAAATAATAATATTTTAAATGTAAACATAGATAAAGTAATTATAATTATTTTCTATTCCATTGTAAAAAAACAAAAAAAAAACAATTTTCTATATGCTTTTCCGTTTCTAATTATATTAGAATGATAATAAAATTAGTATTATTAAATATGGTAATTGTAATTCAGTAAAATTATTGAAATATAATATTCTTGTTGTTAATGATTCCGTAGCTCTGTGATTGTTTCTTCTACTTGGATGTAAATTAGCATGTATCTGTAGAAGTGGTAAATAAGGTTTATAGAACCTTTTAAAGCCGTTGTTATTGTCCGAGGTACTAAATAATATTTAAAAATAATATATAAAGTAATTTTTCCTGTTGTAAAGATAAAATCGTAGCGTAAACAAATATTATATTAAAAGGAATTCTTTGTCAATTGCTATTTATTTATTTTATTATTATTTTTTCATATATTTAAATCTGAATGTCGACATTGAAATGAAAATTCGATTTTAATCACTAGGAATTTTCGAATATATCTGTATTTATTTTGATGTATTTTACACTGGTCTGTCTGTAAATAATTTTGACAAAATAATATTTAAATATTTATTGAAGAGGGCCTATGTTTTTTTTTTTTTGTTATGGAATATGGTATGTATTTATATACATTTTATTATGTATTAATTTGTATATTAATATTTATTATATAAAAATGAAGTTATTCCTTCCTTTAACAAACTTTTTTGGTCAGATGTATTTAAGACTGCTCTGTGTCATAGCTTATAAAATTTTATTTTCATTGAAATTAGACCTAATAAATTATATATACGTACATATATTATGTTTTATGAATTAAAAAAATAAATAAGAAAACGTTTGACAGGTATCCTAAAAGATACATTTAAAGATTTATATATAATATGTTACAATAACAGAATGATTACACATATGTTTTGAACTGTTATCCTGCTCTTTGTTTTTATTAATATTAGTTTTTTATTTATTTTTCTAAATACTGGGCATTCCAGTAGCTATGTAGAGAGTTATATTCCTAATAAAAATGTTTTATGTTTATAACTAAATTATGTCAAAACAGTTGATTGTAGAAATTTTAAACAGCTCAATAAAAGTTGTTGAAAATTATATTTTATGTTTTATTTATTACTATTTTATTTTTTTTGCGGTAATTATGTGTCAGACAAAAGTATCTTTAATATCTAGCTAAGCAGGGAGTATTTATATTAATTATGAAATAATTGTTTTAATTTTATTTACAAATAGATATTTACAACTGTATAAAAAATATATACAAGTGAATGCGCTAAGAGAGATAATGGCAATGTCAAGAGGGAAGAAATCACCCAGTGGTGATACTCCCTAGTCACTGAGTTACTCTCATTTGTATCTAATCACTGTCACTGCTGCTGCTAAGAAGGTCTCTAGGCCATTGATGTTTAAGCATCGTTGGGGGATGTATGGTAGAATGGAGAGCACGGACTAGAGGATTATCATGGGAACTGAGGTAAATAATTTTTTATACTTGGATTTAGCAACTTCGGTGACAAAAGGTACGTTAATGTCAGTGGGAAAAGTTTTGTTGGTTAAGGAGCTTGTTGGCTAATGTACGAGGGATTTTGGATTGAAGGGATTGGATGCCCTGGAGTTTGGAGGCCTTGGCCCAACCCTAGAGTTCAAGTCCGTAAGTCTACATAGGTTTTACTACTGCGCTGTACATAAGTCATTTCGTTTCCAAAGTTAATTTAAATCTTTTGTCTAGTAATAATAGTAACAGTTTATAACGTCCATTAATGTTTTGTCTTTTCAGTCTCGTATGAGGATTCCAAGTTAGTCGTTTGTCGAGTATGATGCTGAGATAGCGAACTCCGTTTTTTAAAGAGATGGGATTGTAGTTAAGGTACATTGGAGGTATATGGGTGAAGACGATGTGAACTGACTTCTCATCGTTCACCTTCACTTCCCACTTTTTGTACCAGGACTGGAGGGATATCAGGTTTTCTTGGAGGTTATGAAATACTAATCGTAATTTAAATGATTTTATACGATAATTTTCACGCATATATTCCAATAAAGTACAAAAATTGCTAATCGGAAAATGGAAAAAAACTTGAGCACGCCCTCCTTCGGATGAGATTTTCAGCTGTTTGCCCGAGCTTGTGCGATATAAGGTACTTGTTAAAGGCCCCTATCCTAGGCAACTAAACCTGAGTACGCGAAATTTAGGACCCACACTAGAATCGGACTCATGCTCACCAGGCCGACGAAACAGCGCTCGGTTCGCAGTAGATATGGGGTCATATAGTTGAAGCCCGGGCATGAGTCACACAAACAAACAAAACACCTTGTTATTGCTCTTTATTGTTTCGGGTGCACCTTGCTTTCGTGCAACATCATTACACATTAGTGTTTAAGTGAGGTCATGACGGGCCGAGGGTCGGCTCACAGCACAGCTTTTTTCTGCTCCCTCCTCTCCATCACCAGCTGCCGCAGATTCAGTCCCAGGTATGATCAGATCCCGCGAATCAACTCCACCCTGGTATAGCGGGCAATCGAGGACTACTTGTTCTGCAGTCTCGATGCCCCCACATGAACAGTTTGGGTCGTTCTTCCTCCTAAAGAAAAAGTGTTTGGAGTTAAAGTCTCCGTGACCTGATAATATTTGGGACATCCAATGGTCAGGCTGAACCCACGTTGAGTCGAGGCGTATCCGGAAAGTATGTGTATAAGTCGTTAGTAACAAACAAAACGTCCGTCACCATTGAAATATAGGACAGCTTCATTTCATTAAAATGAGAAGGGGACCGGTTTTCGGAATAGACTATCACCCGCAACAGCGTCGTAACTGACCTTTCATCTATATGACTATTGATCTCTTTTATCAGAATATTCTAAATGAGATAGTTACCCGAAAACGAGTGCCCAGAGCCAGGGAAAGCCGAGGAGGTAGTGTGATGAGAGAGCCACTGCTCCCGCCTCCAGAGAAGAGGGAAGGATGGCGAGATGGACGGCCGGCAGATGGACGAGGCCAAGACCGCTCCTTACTAGCACTGTAGCTACGGACAGGTACCTGCCAACATACAACATTCATACACCACCTCATTGAAATTTTAAAAGAAAAATTATCATATTTAAATCCTGTTGCACCCAAAAATTGTGATAGGAGCATGCACAGAAAATGGATAATTTAAAACTGATTCAGAAGTAAGACAGGAGAGAGTATATATGTGTGAGTGACTTTAACAAATTAGCAAGAGTATTAAAGAACGATAGTAAAAATATGATTAGAGAACTATTAGATTTCATAAAGAAAATAATATGAACTTTTAAGCCTTTTTTTGTTGAACGGAAATTTTACGTTGAGTTCCCACCGTAATTTCATGTTCTCCAAAATTGAAGAAGAAATAAAAAGATTATGTCTGTGTGGGTTTGAACAGGATAACTCCCGATGGTAATAGTATGAATGTACCGACACGAAATTTTATATGTATATTCAAAAAACCCATTAACTTCCGATGTAATGAATGTATTCACACGAAATTTAGTATGATTCCCAGTTTAGTCGACTTACACAGGCATTACTAAATTCTCACACTAAATTTCATGTTGATACATTGTTGTTTTTGAGTTGAGCCCCTCTCTGATCGCCCCTTCCCTTCTGCCAATTCCGAAGAAAATTAATAAGTAACGTCTTTATGGGGTTTTGTATTCGCATACGAAATTTCGTGTCAATACATTCATTGCAACGGCATTTTTTTAAGTTTTTGTGTTAAGGTCCCCTCTCTGATTCCTCCCTTCCTTTTGGCCGGTTTGGATGAAAATTAATAGTTGTCGTCCTTATGAGGTTCTGGATACATCGTGTCGATACATTCACTGTTTCGTAGGTAGCGGTTTTAATTTGTCTTATTTTGTTCATCATATGATTCTATATCACCATTATTTTATATTATGTAATGTGTGTCATTCTATTAGTATGTCCCTGGTGTCTGGGACTGATCTGTACTTGGTCCTAGCAAAATAATAAAAAAAGGACACAGAGTGTATCATAGTTTACTACATTTTCCAGTAACAAAAGCCACCTCAGACTCAGAAGTTAGGGAATATCATAACCAAGTTTGGATATGAACTGTTGTAGGTCTGTCTTTTATTAAAAATTGACTGTATTTTCTCGAATTATTTTCTTATCAATTACTATTAAGGAATAACTTCCTTTAGAAAAGAAGAAAACTTTTTTTTATTTCTTTTTTTTTAAATTCTGTATTTACCAGATAAACATGAATTTGTTTTGCATGGTATAATTACATAATTAAAAATCTATGCGTTAGTAACATTTGGCAAATGAAAAATAACTTTTGGGATACATTTACCCCTTAAAGTATGTTCAAGCAATTAATCAATAAAACAGAAAAAAGTAGAAAATGTCAGATATTTACAACATACAGATGGCTGGAGTAGCAGTAACATAATGAAAAATTTAAGGGGAGAAAACTGATGGTAAAAGTTCATAATATAATGTCCTGAATGAGACGCGGTTTTAAACGAAGGGTTTCGGAACGCAACCCTAACTTGAACCTTCTAGCACCTTTAACTGATGGTAAGTTATTGTGATATTTCCTGAATTTCCTCCTGATGAAGTCGTCGAAGAGAGGAAAACTTATACTAAAACAAAAATATATCCTAACCTACTACTACCAAAGAACCGATGGTATGCAACATACCACAATTTATCTTTTTGTCATTTTTCAATTATGAAAACAATAATAATGTAAAACCAGGTTCACATAGATTAGATAGTATCAAAGTCATTTGAAGTAGACATTAACGAAGGTACTGGTTAGATTCCAAACTTATTTTGCGAAAATTCATGTTTTCAACATGATATTTCAATTAATACACGTATATTTTCACTACATTGGATATAGTATCGCTTCAAGGGGAACAGTCAGATAGCATCTGAACAATGTAGTAAAAATATTAAAGTAGAAGCCATGAGTTAAGAGATTTGAGCGGTTGGGACAAAGGGAGATAATAAATATAATTTTTAAAAAACATTCTTTAAAGAGAGAATACATAGTTTTAAACATTCTATTGTAGCTGGCAACGCGGTTTGATTAGAGAGGAACATGATATACAAAAATAAGGAAGGGGAGGGACTTTTAAACACTGTGTTTGAAAACAGTCTCTCTAGGCAAGTGGCCAGAGACTCTAACCCATCACCAAACTACCGTCTTAGTTTCTACTGAATTAATTTAAGACTAGTTCCAGTTTACCTGATCAAGGTGAACACCTGCACCCAGAAAGGATCACAATGGAAGAACCCCGCAGCACGAACAGCCACTCCCACGAGGACGTAAGTAGCGGGTGGAGGGAAGGCCAACTGGTGTCCTAAACGGCCGAAGATCCAGGCGATACAGGGTAGGAAGGGAGATGGGACAGTGGGAGCCAGGAGTGGTGCTACCAGAACTAGTGGCACCACGAGATATAGGGCGCTGGAGAGACGGACCAGAGGAGAGAAGGAGAGTCCATATTGACGGGCCATCTGCCGGTAACAGCCCATCTTCCTGAGGACAAGAGATCATGGGCTAAACCTCAAGGATCAACAATTGCCATCATCATCCGAGCCTAGCCCAACACACATAAGTACATTAACAAGGTTTACATTGGGCGAGTTTAATCGACAGATCTGGATGAGTTGTGTCTGACTTTGGCCTGTTGGTATTGACCTGGTCAATTGTGGTCTTGCTATGAAAACATTACAGAGTGTGATGATTTTTAATTCTTAAGATCAAAACTGTCGATTCGGGGCAAAAAGACATGATCGACCCACAATGATAACATAAGTACTTATTGAATAATTTTGCATTCTGCTTTATGTAGCAATTGACAGCAAACATTGGACCAGACTGTTGTGGACTTGAGTGGATGTGTGGTGAAGTTGAGTGTTTGTGTCTAGTATAGTGCAATGCTGTAACGGATTCTCGACCGTTACGTACACGATACCTGCTCTCTACTTGACACAAACACATCTTCACCACACACAACCACTCAAGTCATTATAAGATCATTTTTATTTATTATTTAGGTATTTATTTATATGTATATATTACTAATTTATTATATATCTTTTGTTTTTTTGTTCCATCTCTTTGTATGATTTTTATTAGGTTTGTCTAGTTATCTCATTGTCCATAATGATAAAACCAACTAATTTGTTCGTTACATTCTGTAGGCCCTGAAGAAGGAAATAAATAGTTTCCAAAACGTTGAATTATACTGAGTTTTTATTTACACGAAAGAACCTCGATTTCCTTTTGTATTGAAAAGATCATGGTGATAATTCTGTTTTGAAATAAAACATTCAGGGGAAAAACAAAATATTGTAATCGAATAGGTATCGGAAGGCTAATTTAAAAAAAACTAAGTATTACGTCATTGTATAATTAAAATATGAAATATACATTTCAACACAAAATGTACACTAAATTGTTCGAAATTCTGAGTTTCATGGATGTGATTCAATTTAATTCATCAGTTCTCCAACAGATGTCAGCAGGATGCATTTCAAAATATTTCATTTCTCCAGCTATATACTTAGTTCTGGACTTTAAAGTAATTGGGCAGAAATACGATTTTAAATCTTCACAGTACATTCATGTTTTTCCACCCTCTGAATCCAAAAATTATGCCTGTTTGTGTGTGTGTCTATGGACGGGGTAACTCCCCATAGCATGAATGACTGAGTGACTTTTTTTTATGATTTAGGTGACCCAGGAACCCTATGGTAGCCTAACAACTCCGAAATATGTGTAAGTTTCTGGAAAATCCTAGAAATATGTACAAAGTTGTGATGAATTATTATTTTTTTTTAAATACTAATAAAATATCAAATTAAAGACTTGCTTACTGAGTACTCAACGTGGCAGGTTAAAAATCCGGCCGAGGCCCTTAAGTTTTTATCTGAGAGGTTAAAAACCTTGAGCACGCCGTCCTTTGGATGGGACGTTAAGTGACAGTTCCAAGCCTATACAACGTAAGGTACTCGTTGAAGACCCCTAACCTAGGTGAATAAAACAGATGTAGGCAAAATGTAGGACTCCCCACAGTTGAGTCGGGCTCATGTCCACCAGAGAGACGAAAGAGCGCTCTGGTAGTAGGCGATATGAACTCACACTTATAGCCTGGGTGTGAGTTACAATAACTAACTTAATTTAAAAATATAGTAGATGTGGCTGCCGTTTTTTGTTTTGTTCCGTCGAAAGTGATACACTTAACCCTTGTGTTATTAGCTTGGAAGCTAATAGGCTTAATTAAAACTTCGACCGCCATTACGAATGATGAAAAAAATAAAAAAATGTGTTCTTGATAGATGAGGAAAACGAGACCTACCGAAAAACTTTATGTTAGTAAGAAGGAAGGTTCATGAAATTTCTAAAAATTTATAGTTAACGTTTTTGTAGAAAGCCTTGACCTCTTCCTATTGAAAGCCTAAAAATTGCTAAGTAATTAATGAGTTTTCTAGACAACGAAAGTACAACCAGTTTAAATAATATACCAACACAAAAATACTTACTATTTTCTCCTCAAAAGTAACACAAATACCAAACAATGATAATAGTTCAAGGCTGATACCTAATAAACTTAACGAGTAACAGTTGTTATTTTATATTTGAAATACGTTCATAGAGCACGAAGGTCAATACATTTATTTCAATTTAAATCTGAGTTATTAATTCCTGATAAATCCGACATTAACGATGTATTATCAGAGGAACATAACTTTGATACCATTTTATCTCGTGATAATGTTCATTATTGTAGCAAAAGAGAACTTTAAGTTAGTTTTATCTGACAAGTACCTACCTGAGTATAAAACTAATACGAATATTCTGGAAAACATTTGATTCAAAAAGAAAAAGAAAAGTACTTCCCCAGAACGAATTAATCAATTAACTTTTCGCTCTCCTTCGCTAATATTCAACAGTTTACTTACACAGAAGCTCCTAAATCCTCATACTACATTTTGTGCCGATAAATTAATTGAGGTGCTCAGAACAAAAACAGCCCTTGTCAATTTTTTGCGTTTTTGAGATTTCAGCGCATTCTTGTAGTAGAAGATGGTACTAATAACACTGTTAATAGAGTGCAAGTAAGAACGGCCCCTGTCTAGAGTTACAGACCTGAGAAATTTGACCGGTTCTGTAAAAACAACCCATGTCAACTGACAAGGACAAGGGCATTTTCTGATGGAAACGATGGATTTATGAATAAATGTGTAATAATATTCTTTTTATTTTATATACTTTCTATTTTTTATTATTATTTGTAAATATTTTTTGAGAAGCTTTATATAAGGTACTAATATTGTTCTATTAAAACAGTGGATAAACAAGTTTTATTTCTTTTTGCGCCCATTTTTATTTCATACAAAAACAACCCTTGTCAGGGGGTATGCAATTTCTGAGGGTTGGCTACCCCCCTTAAGCATAGTAGAGTTTGGCAAAATTTATGACATTAGTTTACTAATATACCCAACTAAGCATCAGCAAAAAATCATTTGAATTACTTGAACCTGAAAGAAGCACAAAAGTTTTTATCTTTTTCCTGAAAATTTGCTATTTTTGACTAGAGCTGTTTTTGTTATGAGCACCTCAATTGCATCGGCAGTTATTAGGGTTTTTTATTTGAGGCCCTTCCCTTCGGCTGATTTCCCTGAAATTTGACAAGAATTGAACTCATTGAGTTTCAACTTCACATATGAAATTTCATGTCGATACATTCATTACAACGGCAGTTATTAGAAAGTTTTGTTAAGCCTCTCCCCTTATCCCTTCCTTCCCTTTAGTCGATTTCGCTGAAAATCAGTAGGTGTCGTCGTTAGAGGGTTCTGGATCCACATATAAATTGTCGCGTCGATACATTCATTGTATTGGGAGTTATCGTATTCATAGACACAAATACAGAATTTTTTTTTTCATGTTGGAAATCCGGAGGTCGGAAAACATGATGTTTCGTTGAAAACTTCGAATCGAATTGTTGGCCGATTACATAACTTCCCCTCTTCTTCGAGTAGCTGAGAAAATAAAAACAAAATGGCTGTTGGAAAGATTAGTTTCAAGCCATGTTTTTTTCAGAATATTCTACAACAACTAATTTCCAACGATGTAAAATATGTTAGCAGAAAAGAATTTGTTAGTGATTCCTCTCTGTCATTAATGAAGTAACTTTCAGAAATATTCAAGACTTTGTTTAGATAACTGATAAAATAGAGACATTGAGAAAGGCTAAATAGAAGAGGCAAACAATTAGGAAGGAGGTCACACGACTTCTCTTTGATAATTCGAAAGGTTATGACGTCAATATTGACGTCAGAAAATAAAATTGCAAGATTCTTAACTAACAGGTGTAAGGCCGTTTCTTTGAGTTTAAATATCAAGTCATTTGCAATGTGATTGATGGAATACCACTATCCGCCAAAATTAAAAAAATTCATCGGTCAATCTACTAAGCAGGAGTTGGCAACCCACGGCCAACGAGGGATTAAAAACTATTTTTTTCTCAAAAATATAATAAAGTTGGATATGAACTAAGAGACATAATAAATGATATTTTCTTGATATTTCTGCACATCACAGTGAGGAGTACAAAGGGTCTAATGACATTTTTTTTTTTTATGTGAAAACATCTATTCGCTCGTTAAGCACAGTGATAGCCGGTCAAACTTTCTTGTGTCACAAAATACCGTCAGATTTCAATCGCTAATAACTATGAGACTAATAATGCGATAACAACGGTTGAGGTCACAATGGATAGAGCATGTCTGTACGTGTTTGTTGTGCAGTGTTTGTTTTGCCTGTGATGTTATCGGGCTAGTGTGGGCGCCGGCGAATGATTGTTGCGAATTAGTGTTGTGTAAAATTAGAAATTAGTGTAGCGTGATAACGCGTTTAGATAGGACGTTGATTGTAAAGAGCTTGAGAAGCACTACTAGGACTCAAAGTGAAACAATAAAAATATTCGCCGAAATATATGTAAAAAACGGTATTAAATTGAAAATTGCAAAAAAATTAAATATGAATCGTAAATATGCGCGGAATTATAGAAAACGCAAATCGCAAGAGGAAAGCTTGCATCAAAACGAATTTTAAAAACCTAAAAAGTCTAATGCCGAGCAAATGCAAGAGCTACGGTAGCATCGAAAAGAAAATTAAAAAACGGCGCAAAGACGTTTTCACGAAAAATCTACGGTGTGGACCTTGACTACACCTCAATGTTTTTTTAGCGTAATGGCATTGTGTCGACCTCTGTCATAAAGTATCATGAAATTTGGACTTATTTTTGAAAACAATTGAAATTTTTACAGAAGGATGCTCTGGGATGGTGATCCCAGTTGCGCGATTATCTTTTTTTAAATTTCAAATCAGTGAAGTAAGCAACTTTTCTTTTACTTCCCCAGGTATACAAAGTATAGGGGAAGTTATTTAATCGGTCAGATATTCGATTGGGAGGTTTCAACAAATTTCATGTTTTCAGATTCCAAATATGATAAAAAAATGTCTGTGTGCCTGTGAACATGATAACTCCCGATAAAATGAATGCATCAACACAAAATTTTATATGCGAATCCAGAATCCTCTAAGGACGTCCCCTATTAATTTCCAGTCAAATCAAACAAACCGAGATTAGGGAGGAGGCATAACTAAAAAACTCTAATAACTCCCGTTGTAATTAACACGAAATTTTTCATGTTTATTCAAAACCACAAAAGGACGACAGCGCTTAAGGGCTATCTGAATCGGCTGACGGGAAGGAAGGGAATCAGAGAAGGGACTCAACTCAAAAACCCCAATAACTGCCAATATAATGAAAGTGAAACGAAAATTTATATTTAAATTCATTCCTCATAAAGACAGCACCAATTTATTTTCCGCAAAATCGGCCGAAGGGAAGGGGGAACTCTTATAAATTCCGATTTAATGAAAATATAGACACAAAATTTAACATGAGGATTCAAAAGCCACTATGTAAGTCAAATATTGAGTTTTTCTCCCAAACGTTGCAATGGCTTTGGAGGGAGAGCGGAAACATAATTGATTAATTTGTGCTGGGGAAGTACATAGCCGGTGTTTTACCAACAATTTTTTTCTTGTTATCTACGGGACCAGAAGAGGCACGTCTTAGGAACGACATTCAAAAGTCAATGAACAGAAAAGAGATTTAAAATGCAACACTCAAATTCATAAATAAGATATGTAAATCGTTGCATAATTCAACATAAATTTGCAATTTAGAAGCTCTACCGTACCGCCAGACTCTAAAAATAATAACTAAGTACAGATAGAGTAGACAGGTCAAGAACATTACATTTTTTTTGTGTGTTGAAAACATTCCTTCAGCACTTCTGCTTTTCAACTGTATTAAGATGGTAAAAATATATTAAAATTTTTTAAAAATAATTTGTCCATCATTTTCGGTAGTATAAAAGAAAACTGAACTACAGCTAACTCGTGCATGTCAAATTACATGTCTATATTATGTAAGAAGGCATAGAAATAACAAATAACTTACTCAAATGAGAAAGAATGAAATGATAACAATGGACCCAACTATGTAACATAATATTTTTTTTAAATAATAAAGGGTCATGAGTTGTTCAGACTGTGTTCAACAGTTTTGACGACTATCTGAGAACAAGTATACAATCAATGCGGAAAAATGCCCAGTTGGCAATGACGAATACGAATGGCCTAACCTTGATAATGCTATACCTTGAGTTCCAAGCCGACAACGGGTCCTGCGATGTCACGATACAGCCACGTACTAAATCCTGTCTGGGATATCCAGGATCTCCGCGGAGAGAGGGGATTTGACAGAGACTGTACTTATACAAGTACCAAATATAGAGCTCATCTTATAATTAACTGTACTCTATAGTACAAAGTATTTATGGGCAAAGCAACCCTTTATTATTTATGTCTATATTAATAAAGTAGAAATGACGTTTCTTTGTTTCTTTTTGGGTTTGTTTTAACATCAAGCCTAGATTGATCGGGTTTACATGAAATTTCACATGTAGCATTTTTATAAGTCCTGTTCAAACATAGCCTATATGGCATAAAATGAGTATAAGCTACTTTGCGGTTGATCGGAGTCCCATGAAATTACACATGTAGCATCCTTAAAGCACGGTCCGAAAATGGGTAATGTGGCATCTGTAAATTTTGACCGTTTGTGGGGGTCTGAAACAAATTTAGACTTTTTTTAAGCATTGAAAATATTTATTGTGAAATAAATCAGTTAATTTCAGGGGCGTAGCCAGGATTTTGAGCAGGGGGGGGGGGGGGGGGGGTATAGACTCCCGGGGGCACAGCCTGCAGTTTCCATGGTTAGCGTTGCAGACTTCTTTTTATTAATTTGAGTGATCTCTAGAAGCTCCCCCTGAGGTAACCACTGGCTGTATGTAATATTTAAGTTGACTTTACATGAACAGCAAAAATGCAAAGCGCAGTAGCAGCAAATGCACGCTGTGGTTTTTGTGCTTTTAGAATTAAATTACAAACAGCCAATAGTATGCATTTGCTGCTGTTGCGCTTTGCATTTTCACTGCGCATGTAAATTCAGCTTTATGAGTATAAAGTATAACATAAATGAAGATTTTGAGCGAGGAAATGAAATGATCGATTTTATATATATTTAAATAAATGTAATATGATTTGTTTTGTACATGTACATTTATGTAACAGCTGATTGCTGATTTAGGAATCAGACGCACGGGAAATTTGAAGATCCTATTGGTAACTTGCAAGCAATCCATTTTTAATAAAAACTATTTTTTTAGTTTATTTAATTTTTATCTTGGTTTTTTGCTCTGGCCAGGAGGGGGGCGCATGCCCTACGCCCCTGGTTAGTTTGCAACGAAATTCCGTCACACGGCACCAACATAGCGTCGCTCTGCCAATACTTGCTAGGGTGACTAGGCACAGTTGCCCGACACATAATAGCCGGGATGACGCCTGCTGCTAATTCTTTTTACTTCAAAAACTGAATTGTACATAATTTAAAAAGACTGTTTTTAATAAAATATTATTTTTGAGTTGACAAACTTCTTGAAGAGGAAAGGTTTAGTTGAAATGGATGGAATTTTTATTTTTCAAAAGAGGGGCGAGGAAAGGTCCCAGAATTTCTACTATTTTATGTCTGTTCCGATATCAGTTTTTAAAGTGTAATGCAGGTCAAGTAAAGTGAAGGTTGGGGGTTCGAATCCAGCTCATGTTACTGATTTTTTTGTTGTTTCTATACCTCCTTTTGTGGTTATCAGTCTCAGGTAAGGTTCACCACTATGGTAACCTTTTATGGTTATACGAGTCAAGTTATTTCACACTCACCTCGCGCTAACCACAGCTCACCACAATGACACATACTGTCGAAGAATGGTGAAAGATAGTGAGTTACCCGGGCAACGCTGGCTACTACAGCTAGTATAATCATATAACACAGATTCAAAACGACCACCACACTTTTTAAATTGAAATGATTTGAAAACTTCGTTGTGGGATCGGGAAACCCAAAGGTTGATGTTACATATATTGAAGACATCATTCACCTGTGATTCTAGAAATCCGATTGCATGTATATCTAGGGTTACCATTAAAACATTTTGAAAACTAAGTAATGAGCGAAAACCCCCGGATATTGTGCTTGAAACCCAGGACTCCATATGTTTTTCATTTAGGCTTAGGTACAATAAAACTAATCAATTTAATTTAATAATAATTTTTATTATTATAAACTTTTTTTAAATTTTAATACAACATTACTATTAAGGGAAAAAATAAACAAAAAATATTAATAAAAAGAACCTAGAAATGTACTTAACTCTTACGCACTTTAAGTATGCGAATGTAAATGAATTTTACAATCTTAAAAATATTTCAACTGAAACTTCGGTTAACATTCTTGTTAATAATAGTAAATAAATAATTGCCTAACATTGCACACTAATGTAACAGTAATTTCAAACATTCAAGACTACACATTTCTGAAACAGATCGTTTTTAAAAGACCCCGACACATTTCAAAAAATCTTGCCGGACGCCATAAAAAAATAGGACGATTAACAAGCCTATATGTTTTCCATATTTTTCTAACCATCTGGTGATTAGCGGATATCACTTAACTTTTTTCGTACTTTTACTGTTAAAACCGCTTGTAAATATATACTGCTAAATATAATAATTTATAAATCTTTTATATTTTAATCCCGAAAAGTCTCCCTCTAGATATTAATATAGGTTAAAATCGGTTTTAATATTTTTCCTATGCCACACTTCTACTGGTCCTTAGTGAGTTTGGAGACAGATCCAATATTGTTTATGATCCAAGTTTTAAAAGTCAGGTTAACGGTTAGGTTAGGTTTTATGACTCATGCCCGGGCTTTAACAACGAGGTCATATCGCCTACTACCAGAGCGCTCTTTCGTCACTCTGGTGGACATGAGCCCGACTCTACTGTGGTAGTCCAAAATTTTGCCTACCTTAAATTTTTATTCATCTAGGTTAGGGGTCTTTAATGAGTACCTGACATTGTACAGGCTCGGGACCATCGCTTAACGTCCCATCCGAAGGACGGCGTGCTTAAGTTTATTTTACCTCCCAGATAAAATAAACTAAGGGCCTCGGTCGGGTTTCGAACCCACGTTCTTGAGCTCAGAAGACAAGCACGCATACCACTAAGTCAGATTAAATAAAAGGTGTTGATTTAGAAAATGGTTAAGGAGTGTTATAGCCCTTGCCATGTTCGTTCTCTCAGCAACTCCCAATGGATTTAGCTTGTTATTTATTTTCCAATTGGTATTTTTGCTCTATACTTAGATATAGATATACTGGGAGTGCTGGTGTGTACAGCTAGGGACCTAAGCATTCTATGCTCTTATCTCTTCCCTGATAGCTACTATGGGAGTTCTAGATTTTGCTTACCCAGGTTTTATTATCTAAGGTAGGGAGGAGTCTTTAACAAGTAGCTGACATCGCACAGGCTCAGGAACATCGCGTAACGTCCCATCCGAAGGGCGGCGTTTACCTCCCAGAAAAAAAAAAAATCAAGGGCCTAGACCGGGTTTTGAACCCGCGATTTTGAGTTCAGTAAGCAAACACGCTTCCACTGAGCTAAACTTACATTATATAAGTCAATAAAATTAATTTGAAGTTTTTTTTCTTACCAGTCATCTTCAACGTCTTTAGGGGGCCGACAGCCTTCATTAATAGTTCTACTGTTGCTTGGAGGACATGTATCTGAAATTTGAGTCTCATTTGTATTATTTTGACAATATATAAAGGCTTCCTCGTTGCCATAACACTTGTTAAGCACGAGATATAATCCCTAGATTACATGATGATTTAAGATTTGCATTATTTTTTTGAAATATTAGTACCCGGAGAAATTTCTCTAAAGTAACCCTGAAATCGTACAAGCCCCTTTAAAAGATACCTGCAAGGAAAAGTGTCTTCAAATATTACTTACATTATTCTTTAGGCTGTGTAGGTTAGATTTTCAATTCATATATAATAAATATTATTACAGGATCAATTTCCCTTAATATTAGAACTATTTTTTCTTATTTAATCACTTCTTTATTGAGTTTTAATTCAAATCTGTTTATTTTTATTGAAATACCTGTTTCTATTGTTTTGTGTTTAAAATCAGTTTTCTTTCAAAATTATTTTAAAGTTGTTATTCATCTAAGATTGTTTTAGATCAAGTAATCACTAATAAACATTCTGGTTAGTTCCAGAACATTGTAAAACTCTGACCAATGATATTCCATGGACCTTAATACAATAATATTCCACCTATAATTCCTCAAAAATACTTAATATTCAAAATACCATATTTATATTTACTCTTAAGACAAGCACATCTGAATTTTACAAAATTAAAAGCCTTACCGACTTCAAGATACATTAATTGCAATGTTTAACAAATTGTAGTCTTATTAATATAATTACCATCAGGATCATGGGTATAAGCTTTATTGTCTCTGCACCAAGTTTTAGGGACGCCATTTTCAATCCTGTAAGCAAATAATGATAAATAAATATACAAAAAAAAAATGCAGTTTGAAGATTTTCGATAATGACTGAAGAAACTGTTTCATATTTGTAATTAAAATGAAAAGAAATAATAATAATTACTCCACAGATATGTTTAACCTCGCTGATATCTTCAGGTCTTTTAGAAATGAAATGAAAAAAATTTTATGGGACCGAGGTCCCTAAGAAGAAATACATGGTGTCAAAAAATAAAATAAACAATTCAATAAAATATCAGTAAGCCCTACAAAGAAAAGGAAAAAATAATAAATAAATTTGTGCCTCAGTGAAGAAAACCAGACAATATAGATAAATAAAATAAAAATATAATATATTAAAATCCTTATTCAAAAATATATATTAATAAATTCTTACACAAAAATATGTGTAATATAATAATAATAATCCAAATAAAATATAAAAGCTCGAGATCCCCGACATGCCTCCGCGATGAGGCCATCCTCATTCCTCCAATGTAATGGAGGTAGAGGAGACCACAGTAGCCCGGGTGAACCCCGGAACCACCTCGCTCTGATCAGCAATGGTGGCAGACCGAGAGGGAGGAGAAGAACTTAATGTGAATGCATAAGGGGAGAAACTGGCCAATGCCGGTGTTATTATATTAGCTACTTAAATGTTATTATTTATTGTACTTGTGCAATTTCTTTCGTCCATTTTAACTTCTGCAAAAAATAACCTATTTTGAATTTTTCTTTTCATAAAATGTTCATCACAGGAAGAAATCAAGGCCAATTGATTTTGTTGCTAACCGGATCAGCCGTTTTGGTAAAATGTTATAATTAGCACATATTTCGTACCTACTGCAAATACAAATAGTTTTACAATAATCAGCTGAACAGGAACCGTATCTTTTAATGAATGGCTTAAATTTTGTCATAATTTCCGAAAGAGATATTACACATTTTAAAAATTATTTTGGAAAATAGAAAATTATTGGTAAGTATATAAAGCTATAAGAATTATACCCAGCCCTTTATCCCATGTAACCTTCACATGATTAAGACAATTCTTACCATATATTTTCTCTAGAATGTTTCCCTTCAATATCATCTTCTAATGTAGATGTATCCGATTTATTATTTGAAGATCTTACATCCGAAGAAAATTCTATATAAAAAAAAAAATTTAGTTTTCTTTTCCACATTCTTCTATGGCATTAAAATTATGTATTTTCAGGATGAATTATAAATAATAGGGTAAAAAAATGTTAATTGATTATATATTTTTATTACAAGAGGGCACCGGTAGCTCAGTGGTATGCGTGCTTGACTTCTGAGCTCAAGGTCGTGGGTTCGTAGCCCGACCGAGGCCCTTAGTTTATTTTATCTGGGAGGTAAAATAAACTTAAGCACGCCGTCCTTCGGATGGGACGTTAAGCGATGGTCCCGAGCCTGTACGATGTCAGGTACTCGTTAAAGACCCCTACCCTAGATGAATAAAAATTTAGGGTAGGCAAAATTTAGGACTCCCACAGTAGAGTCGGGCTCATGTCCACCAGAGTGACGAAAGAGCGCTCTGGTAGTAGGCGATATGACCTCGTAGTTAAAGCCCGGGCATGAGTCATAAAACCTAACCTAACCTATTTTTATTACAGGAAATAATCCAGGTTATATTCCCTACTTGTTGTTTTTTGGAAAGTGCTTAAAAAATGGTTAGATTGTTCAAGGGTTTTATAAGCGGCTTTATTTGACATAATACAGTATCCCATTATTTGATATAATACAGTATCGCATTGTTTGACATAAAACATTATCGAATGTGTTAAAACACAGCCTCGTATGTGGAAAACCCTAATTTCTCAAAGGAAACAAGAAATTTTGAAAATATTTAAAAAGTTTCAAAAAATGTTGATAGTTTATAAGCAATTATGATAATTATATTATAATAAAAGTATTCATTTTATTACTTAATGCCTAGAGAAATAGACTGGGAGTTCATCATCTAATATTCCGGGATTAACTCATAAGAAATTAGGATTTATGATAGAGGAGACATTTTATATTTATTTGTCTACTTTGTTTTTAATTTGAAGGATTTTACAGAAAATGCATCCTGATATTCTTCAACGGAATCCATGGTTTGGGGTTTTGAATATATATGAAATTTTCGAAAGACAGTAAATTTCATGTGGAAACATTGATTTTATCGATGGTTTTAATACTTTTCACTTCCCCAGCTAAATGAATGATAGGGAAAGTTAACCGGTCTGAAACTTGATTGGGAATTTTCCACCGGATTTTCATGTTTTCCGACACCTGTATCCAAAAATGAAAAACAAATTTCTATCTGTGTGTGTGTGAACACAATTCCCGAGAGAATGAACACGAAATTATATATGTGTACCAAGAACCCCATAAGGACGACACCTATCGACCATCGATGTTGAGCCAAAATGACCAAAGGAAAAGGGTGAGTGTTTGGGGGAGCCTTAAAACAAAAACTATAGTAACTGCCGTTGTAATGAATATATCGGCACTATATTTCACATTTTGAAATTGGACTAAACGGAAGGGGGGCTTAACTCAAAACCCGTAATAATGCCGATGTAATGGATGTATGTACACAAAATTTAATATGAGGATACGAAGACGCCTCTGTGTAAATCAACTATTAATTTTTAGCATAAAACTGGGGAATTTTATTTTTTTTATTTTTGGAAATAGCAATAGCAAATTATGATGTTCAGCAGAAAACACAACATCAAATTTTTGATACATTTTATAACTTCTCCTATACTTCATATAGCTGGGGAAATAATATCGATTTTTTGTAATATAAGAGGTTGCGTTTAAATATGATTGATAAGGTATACAAGGAGGAGCCACATAATAACTTCTAGGTACCTACTGAACTCGCCAGGGACCGCCCAAGGATCATGGAAAATGTTACGTAACGCAATAATTTATCAAGAATAATTTTACGATAATTGAGATTTAATTACATAATTTATGGACGGCCCCTAAGTTCATTTGTCAGATACAATATTATTTATAGTGCAACACAATATTTTCACTACAATTCTACTTTTTGGCTGCTTAATAATTCCTGTGCCATGTTGGGCAGCTTGCCAACTCTGCTCAAGATCGAGGGTATGAAACCTTGAGCACTCTGTCCTATGGATGGGATGTTATGCGATTGCCCCGAGCCTGTGCGAAGGACCCATCCTCTTCAGCTAACTAAACTTGGGTAGGATGTAGGACTACCCTAGTGGATTGGGGCCCATGTTCACCATAGCGACGAAAGAGCGCACTACTAGAAGTAGTAGTAAGAAGACCTCATAGTTGAGGCCCGGGCATGAGACAAAAAATAACTAGTGGACTGTGATTACATACAATAAATACATTGATTGTTACCTGGATGAAGTGAAGAATCACTTATGTTATTTGGTAATAATGTTGTTGCCATTAGCACTTCTTTCTTGCCAGTAAAACCAACATTTATTCTTCGCTATTCTATTATAAATGAAAAATAATAATAATAATGAGTAAATAATACTTTAAAAAAATATAAATAAATTAAATTTAAAAAAAAATCACTGGTGAACCATCAACAATGTATCCTCAGATCGAATTATATGTCTTAACTCTCTCTCTAAACTCTTCGACCGATTTGACTGAAAATCTATAGATGTGTCGCTCAGGGACTTCTCAATGCTCAAAAACACAAATTTAAAGTGTTTTTGAGTTTAACCCTCCCCAGCCCCACTGATCCATCGCTTCTCTTCGGTCGATTCGAGCGTCCTAATAAGGTTCTGAAACATTATAAAAAATATCGTGTTGATAAATTCATTAAACAGTTATAATAGAGTTTTTTTGTTAAGATCCCACTTTTGGATCCTCCATTCTCTTCTTTTTCAGCTGTAACTGTGTAACTGGACCACACCCTCTATACAATAGTATGTCAACAAGTACCTATATATGTTTCGAACCTCCTCAATTACTTCAATTATACTTAAATATACATCAGAAAACAAAAAATATAAAATACTATTTACTGTATTGTCACTATGGTGATAAATAAAATCGGAGGCAGCACAATGTTTGAAGATACAAATACATAAAAATCCAGAGACTCGTAACAACGTGAATCTGGAGGTTAACTAGTATGGGACTTGTTTCATAACTTCATTACTTTCACACTACTAAGTTAAAAAAAATTCAAATGATTGGCGGGAAATGACCCACTGCCCTGTTATCCCTTTACATCGAAGAGCTGGGGAATTACCAAGTCGCTATAGTCAAGACTATACATACTTGACATCGTACATGCTCGGGACCATCGCTTAAGTCCCATCCGAAGGACAGCTTGCTCAATGTCTTTCCATCTCCCAGATAAAAAACCTAAGGGTCTCGGCCGGGTTTTGAACCTGCGAGCTTGAGCTCAGAAGGCTAGCAGGCTACTTCTGAACTACCGGCGAGCTCATATATAATATACTAGCAGTAATACCCGGCGTTGCCCGGGGAACTTTGACTTTTCTCCCAATATCTCCTATAAGGCTATTCAGTTCCTCGACAGTACATTCATGATGTTATAATTTTCAATTATTCATACGGAATAAGGCTTATAGTCCTTCAACTGTAGTAACGCTAGCTTTGGAGCTAAAACTAATTTATTCAAAAAGATTCCTCATTTATCATTGCAGTGGTTTTTGAGTTACAAAGATTGCGTGGGTGGATGCTGGGATGGACCAGATATTGAGGTACTAATATGCCTATAACCTTCCACAGACGATGACGAACAAATTTAAAAAAAAAATTAATCAAATCCATGAAGCCGTTCGTGAGTTATAGCGGTACAACGCACAGACATTTTCAGCTTTATATATATGATATAAACATAATGAAGGTATATAACCGCGATGAGGCAATCCTCATTCCTATAATTTAATGGGGATGGAGGAGGCCAATGTAGCCCGGGTGATCCTGAGTGCATCCTCACTCTGACAGCTCTCCAGCAATGGTGGCAGACCATGTGGGACGGGAAGAGTTGAATGAATATATGGGGAGAAACTGGTCATTGCCACCACTCCTTAAATAGAAGTTGCATACTCCAATGTAACAGGTCACTCGGTCAGCACCGCCTCAATCTTCGGGGAGGACTGTCGGGGATGAGAATAGGATGTCAGAGATTAAGTATAAGGACTTTCATCGAAGGAATGTTTTCAATGGAAGTTTAAGAAACGGGACTTGAATAGATCGTTGACAAAAAGGAATTATAATGTCTTATGGAGGATGAAATTCGAAACATAGAAGAATGCATGCAAATTGATCTTAGGACTTTGTTTGGGAAAACTGGATATGCTTCATATTACATGGCTTAATATTTTATTACCTACTAAATTACTATACGGATTATTATGATTACGAAAATTGTTTTCCTTCGCTTAAAACTTGATCATTTTTGATCAAGGCTTTCTGTTTAAAATAGTTCCATTTTGCATAACATCCCATTTAGAGCGTTTCAACACAAAAGATAATTTCGATTGTTAAACTACAAAAACGGATATTTTCCTCTTCTCGGAAAATAAGTATCAAAATTAAATACTTTTTTAAAAACCTCAATCGAATAAAAAAGTTATGAATTCCTCTGCTATTGATATTTTGGCATGTCGATACATCGAATGTTGGAGATGAACCCAAACAACTGAAAAAACTAATGAAAATAGGAGAACGCCTAATGTAAAAAATCAGAAGAAAATATTAGTAAACAATAGTTTTAGTTTCTTCACATTGGAAGAGTAAAGCAGATTGACAAAGTGTTATGCAAATATAATATTGACAACTATTCATTTAAAAATATGTTTTGAACATTATTTCGATATCCTTTGAAAATAAGTTTCTATTGTGTGTTAATTCTGTTCTTTTTTAGTCTCAAATTTAGTCAACTGGTGTAATTGTATTTTGATTGTTAAGAAAAAATGTAATTTATATGCTTGTTTGCTTGTACCTAATATGTGGAAGGTTTTGATGGAACATAAAAAATAAAAACATAATAATATTATATGTACATATTTTGTGCAGGTTTAACAAATATTTTTTGTTTTTCCAAAATTGATTAAAATTATATTTACTTGTAAATTCAGGCCATTTTTTAAAATGATTAGTGCATAGTTTCCAGTGTTTTGAAGACTTTTTTAAAGAATATTTCAGGGAATATATTAGGGTTTTTTAGGGCATATGAATTCGATCCTTATACATAACCCATCTCAGATCTACTATTAAGACAATTATTGATTCAAGGACGGTCAATTGTCTCTTAATCAGCATTTTCATGTTGAGCTTATAAACCTATTTTTTTTTAATTCCCGCATCGATTCCTGATGATATCAGTTATTTTTTCATTAATTGTGCATCACTGGCAATGTTCCCCAGAACGAATTAATCAATTAACTTTTCCCTCCCCCTCCAACACCTAATATTCAATTGTTGAATACATACACTTACATAGGGGCTCCTAAATTCTAATACAAAATTTTCTGTCGATAAATTCTGGCAACTTACTACAACAAAATTCACAGTGCCCATAAATGTCTCTTAAAGAGCTTGTTTAACAAACCCTTAACTTTCCCTTCTGTTCAGTTATACAAGGAATTAAATTTATTGACACAGAAAAATATATATTTACAAAACCCTCCTATTTATCCAGAAAAGACCCTACTTGTTTAATAAAAAAAAAAAAACATAGCCGAAATAACTTTGCGAAGTAAACCAACTTTTCAATTACCCCATTTGACAAAAAAAAATACGCAACTTGATGTTTACTACCTAGGCCTTCGAGCTTATAATCTAATACCACTTGCCATCAAAAATTCGTGTTATTCGTGTTTTTCTAGAGACTATAGCTACCGAAAGGCTCACTTTCAATCTCGAAAACACTGATGACGTAGACACCCACCGTCGTCTTATTGCAGCAGACGATTCGCAGGGAAACATTTTGAAGACGACAGGTAGAGAGCACTGTATCAGCTCTATTCCGACCTCCCAAGACATCGCTAGGGTTGTCCTCGCACATTTCCTCTTCTTTCGCACACCTCATTCAGTGTCACTTGCGATAAAAACGCTAATCATGACAGCCAATGCGATAAAATATTTAATTTTAATTATTATTTATAATATTTTCGGCAAAAATTGTTATTCCAACTCATAGATGCACGCGATTAACCACATGTATTTTTGTTTTCTAGAGAACATGGCTACCAAATTACTCAGGATGCCTCCGATTGCGTAGAAACAATGCAAGTGACGCCAGCTTCCACCTAGCCAGGAGAAAGAGCAGAAGTCATGAACACAACAATTGGAAAAAGGTTCCCTCTCTCTGAGAAAAGCGATGTGGAGGGCACTGCACAAAAAAAATAATAGTTCTTTCTTTTCCGTTTTGTAGACATTCGCAATGCTCTGAACAATCCAAGAACGAGTTTACACCAACCAGTTAAAAGACAATTTTGACTGTATTAAACCATATAAACTACTCGCGATGGTGCTACCATCTACCGGACTCTGAAGGAACTCTCTACAATTCCTAATAGTTCATTAGGATCACTGTAGAGTGTTCATAATCAAACTTAAATGCCATACGAGTATTTTTTTTCATACGACTACAGCCTGGCAGCGAAAGGACAATTTTTCGCTTATGTCGCAAGTAACTTTTTTCTTTTCTTTTTGGATATACAAGGACATATACAGTAACCTGAATCTATATGATTACTTTCGAGATACATTCAAATATAAAAGAAACTTAGGCTTTTTTTATATATATATTCCAGTTATTCGTAAATATTTCCATAATAATATCAATAATAACACCAGAAGGTATGAAAAAAAAAAAAAAAAAAAAATCTATTAATGATTTTGAGAGAATAATTGTTTTGGAACAAATGCAGCAAGAAAATATTCCGAGCGACGCGGAAACCCCATATTTGGCTATTCTACGACTACAGATAAGATTAAATGTCGTCTGTACACAATTGTAGAGCATCATATACCTATCGATTGAGACGCTTTTCGATTATCTATGGCTCACAAATAGTGAAATAAAAGCGGCGTAGGAATTTTGGAAAACAGCCTCTTTTTCCTAGCTACATTTTCAGCCAAATTTAAATAGGCAAACGTCAAACACTTTTTCTAGCATTTCGTAGAATGTAACTCTAAAAAAGGTAAAAAAATATATACCTTTATACTGCAATCCAACAGAGTCTCTCATAACCTGCGTAACTTTTCCCTTCCCAACAGGGATCCTGTCAACTTCTTTAAATAAACAACTAATATAAACTTTCACCTTCCTTTATGTATACAACCTATCTTCACAGGTTGCAGACACTTTGCCTATGGCAACTATGTTTCGAAAACAATCACCATGCTACTACTTATCTGATAAGACTAGTTTTATTATTTTTAAATTTTATCTGTTTACTTTATTGTATTGTAAAAGGTATATCGCTGTTAACAATGAGATAAAATTCATCTTCAATTTTGCCATTGTTTATTTCATTTTTAATAATTTGCCTTTTTTTTTAAATTTCTTTGGGGAACTGACGGCTATTCGTAGAAGAAAAAAATAATAATAATAGGAAATTGTACAGTAGCGCAGTCTCTCGGAAAGCGGCTGAACCTCTGAGCAACGTCTCTTCTCTTTCCTTGTATTTATTACAGAAAAATAAAATAAATATTAGATTACAATGAAATAATGGCACTACATTAAATAATATAATAATTTAAACAAAGGTATTAAATGAGCAGGTGATTTCCAAAACGAGCCATTTCTCATGTTGAGTGCCAAAAGTAGCTATTAGAAAACTTAAATAAAAAATAGCAAATTTTCTAGCCACAATATATTTGGCATCGTTTGCAAGATGAGAGATAAAGTTATTACCCATCCATGAAAAAAAAAATC
The DNA here is from genome assembly GCA_963662175.1 of Aradus depressus. Lineage (NCBI taxonomy): Eukaryota > Metazoa > Arthropoda > Insecta > Hemiptera > Aradidae > Aradus > Aradus depressus. Next base: position 29,155,754 of record OY759217.1, on the reverse strand, counting down.
GGAACTTCAACTTAAAACGGTTAATTTTTATCAGTTTTTGGTAATAATCCCAAAAGTTGTTTACGGACAAATGGCTGGTTTTGGAAATCACCTACTCAAATACTAGTGTCGAATAAACTATTGGCCAAATTTAACATCGGCAAAAAGAGTTTAATTAAATAATAGAATTATTATTATTAACATTCTTTTAATTTTGCTATTATACTATTTACAATGTAAAAATAATACTTTAAGGGCATTTCCTATTAGTTAGTTATTTATTATGACATACCCTGGCTTTAACTACAAGGTCATATCGCCAACTACCAGAGCGCTTTTTCGTCACTCTGGTGGACATGAGCCCGACTCTACTATGGGAGTCCTAAATTTTGCCTACCCTAAATTTTTATGCACCTAGGATAGGGAGGGGTCTTTAATGTACAGGCTCGGGACCATCGCTTAACGTCCCATCCGAAGGACAGATAAAAGAAGATAAAGATAAACTAAGGGCCTTGGCTGGGTTTCGAACCCGCGACCTTGAGCTCAGTAAGCAAGCACGCATACCACTAGGGCAATATAGGGTATAGTAATATTTACCTATATTATTACATGGGTAGTCTTGATCAGAAATAGGTAATAATAATGAAATATATTTATGACAAATTTGTAAGATACAAAATTTTTCTTCAGATGGCCACTGTGAATGAATTACGTCCCTTTTCTCATGTTGGCGCCATGGAATAACGGCCTTACGTCCACTGTGCTTTGTCTGAAAAAAAAAAAGATGTACATAGGTATATATTATATCTATACATACTTTGTTACAGAAATTGTCTTAACCCTACTTCTTTGTTTTTCCACATTGTATATATAACTGTCTCTACGGCTACGCTACAGTTACTAGCGGGAGCTTCCTATGTTTATATGTTTAGCTTTCGAGTGTTGTTTGTCATAATGTAAAGACACTGTCATTTTAAACATGATTTGTTCTCTACATTTTTTGCACTAAAGTTAGAAATAACGGAGATAACATCTTCGAGTAGCAAAAAGAGGTGCGAGGTGGAGAGGAAAGGGCTGTGAGGTGGTGGGGGCGAGGAGGAAGGGCACAATTCGCTCACCTGATCAGCCTAACATCCACATTCCCGCGTTCTCCCCAACCCATGTAATATGTGTACACATTTTTCTCTACATTATTTTATACCTGTATTATGTCTATGTTATATTTACTGCTAATATTGAATGTATTTTCAATTAAAAAATCTAATATACAATTAATATTACGCCGTCCTTCGGATGGGACGTTAAGCGATGGTCCCGAGCCTGTACGATGTCAGGTACTCGTTAAAGGAGCCTACCCTTGGTGAATAAAAATTTAGGGTAGGGAAAATTTACGACTCTCATAGAAGAGTAGGATTCAAGTCTACCAGAGTGACGAAAGAGCGTTCTGGCATTAGGCGATATGATCTTAAAGCCCTGGCATGAGTCATAATAACTAACTCGTCGACGCAAATGCAAACTATCGAATGTGATAAAATTTTCATTTTCGATACCTTTCGGTCCCTTTGGGAGAGATACGTTTTGTGGCAAGTCGTCGAATTTGGACTGCCTTTAGAAGTCCGTAAAAGACCTTGGCAAAGTTGCGAATATGTGCCTTTTTTTATATCGTCCTATGCTAAGGTATTACCATTATTCTAAAAGTATCCGTCAGTTGAGGTATCGCAAGTTTACCATGCAGTAAAAAATAAGCTGTGTGTTGTAATAGGTGAACGTGGTTTCTCGTAAATTAAAAATAACTATTTGATAAGACTCACTAACAGCCTTCAAGAGGACACGTGGTGTAAACTGTTTTGATGAATGCGCTTATCTTACATTGTTTTTCTTTCTGTTTCCTGAAAAATATAAATTTTCAAGATCGATAGTTTGCGTTTGTATCGACGATATTTTCATCGGTATCTACCGTCACGAGTAATATAGCTAGTTAGATACAGTACAAAAATGTAGATTTTGTGGTGTAGCTTATAGAAAGGTCTTACTCGGTAGGGTCAGGGTCGGGGTTGAACCAGTCGTCTATGTTCTGTCCATGTCGAAGAAGTAGATTGATAGGGCCGCGGTCAGGGAGGCGTCCTATAGACATCTCCTTACACCATCGGGTATAGCTCTCGTTGATTCCCAGGGCCGTGAGCCCCGTCAAAACTCCTGTCAAACATCTTCCTGAAACAATCAATCACAATATAACTGGTGATACACTATATATATAGGATGGTGTGTACACCTAGGGACCTAAGCATCCAATGTTCATCCCTTCTCTGTTAGCTCTACTATGGGAGTCCTAACTTTTGCCTACCCAGGCTTGACGATCACCTGACATTGCATACGACGACCACCCGCCAAATCCCCTCCGCAGGCTCAAGGTTCCTTTACCATATAAAAAGTCTAAAGATATCAGCCCAGTTTGAACCAACGATCTTGAGCTCAGTCGGCTAACACGCTACTCCTGAACTACTTGCGCCCTCTGGCGAGCCACCACAATCTATTACAGTAAAGCTCGCGTCATGAATTTGAATGTTTAACCAACAATAGACACTTATTGTTAAAACTGTGTCGCTTTACACATGAGCAGTGTCCTTTTGTTACTTTCTTCTTACCTTAGTATAAGGAAAAAAAGCTATTTTTTAATTTTTCTTGAAAAATGTTAAAAAAGAAAAAATATAAACTTACTTTGCTTCAGTGTATGTTGTCTTCTGCCGTTCTACATCTCCTTACAAGTACTTTAATTTTTATCTTATCCTTGACGACACCGTTCATTATAGTTTGGCTAAATATTTTTGTAAAAACACTCTTACCTGTCCTATTCAAAGTGTAACTATTGGTACTTACACCCGACTGTTTACTATATTGATTAGTTTTACTAAAATACAAAAACAACAATATACAAGTAAATACATCCATGCGCATACACAAATGTGCTAGCGTCCTTGTCAACTGTGCTGAATATCGCGAGTTCGAAAACCGACCCAGGCCCTACCGTCATTTATCTGGGAGGTAAAAAAGACCTTATGTATGCTGTTATTTGGATGACACGTTAAGCAAGGGTCTCGAAGTGTTCCTTAACGATCCCTATTCTACATAGGTAACTAAACCTGGATAGTCAACATTTTGAGGATTCCCAGAGAAGCGTCATGTCCACCAGAGCGATGATAGAGCGCTCTGGCAGCAAGTTACAAAAACAAACAAGTAGAACCATTACCTCCGTACTCGAAAGCTTTTGGCCAGGACCCCATCGTAAGCCGCTTAATGTGTTATTCAGACATTTTTAATTTATATTTGTTTAAATTTTTCACTGATAGTTGAAAATGCATGAGATTGAATTTCATTAAAATAATGTTATAAGTATTTCCCCATATGTTACATGTAGTTCAACATTATAGTCAATATTTTACATATATAATTATTCTTGAAAATTATATCACAAAAACAATGTGTTCACAATAATTATATTGAAAATATCAACTATGTTACGCATGGGTCAGATTAATAACTTCAATTATGACATTCAATATACAAATGATATTAAAGCTGTTTGTTCAGAGGTAAAGCGCTTCTATTCTGAACTGAATATCTCGGCTGCAAATGTAGACGATCGTTTTAGACTTAAATTGACGAAAACACTATACATACTCTGTAGCTGACAAAAAATGACCAATTTTAGCGTTTAGCCTAAAAGGAAGACAAATAGGATTCACACAGTAAAATGCAGCTCACGCCTACCAAATTGACGTAATTAAATAACAAATATTGTGATCGCCATACCTTCTTTTCTGAAGAATGAAGACGAACATTTAATGAGTCATTAAAGAAAACTCTCGATATCAACTATTCCTGACAAAAAACGGCAAATTCAATGTAAGTCGAAATGACGAATTTTTAAAAATTTCGCACCCTCCCCTTTCCATAGTTTAATTTTTCTGGTTAAAAAATTACGAATTTCTGGGCAAACGTTGAAAAAAAACGGAATAAGCGTACGGAAGTTATGACGCGAACGGACAAACAAATAGGTGGATATAGAAAGTAAACATTTAATGACACTCCGAATTGGGTTGAGGGAAGCATGTTTGAAAGTATGGCGGTAGTTTCAATAGTTCTTACCGCGCATCAGATGATTTCTTATAGAAATCCGCTAAATATAATGAAAAACATTATAATAAAATAAACATAACTTCCTCATAGCTGATCGGTTAGCATGTCAAGTTTTATTGAGAACTCATTTATTTTAGGGTCTTTAATTATTCAAAACTAGGGGCTTTAACCCCTGCTGCGCTCACCTGCCTTCCGTTAGCCTGCGCGTATTCTAGTTTCCTAGCTGATGTATAGAAAAATAAAAAAGTGACGATTATACAGTATATACAATAGTGCATATTGAGCAATTTATTATTATTATTTATTTTTACATTTACTCCTAGCATTATCCATATCTCAAAGGGCGCCGGTAGCTCAGTGGTATGCGTGCTTGACTTCTGAGCTCAAGGTCGTGGGTTCGAAACCCGACCGAGGCCCTTAGTTTATTTTATCTGGGAGGTAAAATAAACTTAAGCACGCCGTCCTTCGGATGGGACGTTAAGCGATGGTCCCGAGCCTGTACAATGTCAGGTACTCGTTAAAGACCCCTACCCTAAATGAATAAAAATTTAGGGTAGGCAAAATTTAGGACTCCCACAGTAGAGTCGGGCTCATGTCCACCAGAGTGACGAAAGAGCACTCTGGTAGTAGGCGATATGACCTCGTAGTTAAAGCCCGGGCATGAGTCATAAAACCTAAACCTAAACCTCCATATCTCAAAAAACGAAATTCAGATTCAGGTTGATAACATCAGTGCCTACCGTACCTACATGCACCATTTATAGTTTAGAAGATTAGAAAAAGGTCCAATATAGTACATTACAAGTATATAAGAATTTTGAGTTGTCTAAGTTAATCAGTATGAGAATTACGACTTCTGACATTGGCAGATCCTAATTTATGAATTTATAAACCTTGGAAGATATTGTAAATAGTATGGTAGATATTGTGACCCTCGTTGCTTCACGGTGAAATGAGGTGGAACCTTACATATTATTGTTACATATTTGAATTTTTGTTTTGGATCCCTTTAATTATTTTCGAAAATTCCCCTGAGAAGCTCCCGCTGTGTGACCTTCCTCTCTCACGCCACAAATAACGCAAGTTGTAGGTTATCATTATTACAGCTGGGACCTTGGTTATTAATAGTAATGAAAATTAAATCTCCCATGACGTCGCTTGATTATTATTTCAATTTTTTGATTATATATATTTTTTAAATCAGTTTTTGTTAAATATTAAAGGTTTCTTAGAAGAATTAATACTCGTTTAATAATGATATTGTTCTGAAACATAGACTGAAGCATATATTTCAGTAACCTCTCCAAATTCATAAATCAACATCCCTGGCATCACTAAATGGTTTTTGCTTATTATTTCCTCTCTAGCAAATTACTTTTTGCCGTTTCAGTAGTATAGCTCAATGGTTTCCCAGGGGTGAGACGGACCAGCTGATCGTGGATTCGTTAACAAGGTTACATAGACGGGTCTTCGTTGATAATAAAATTATTAATACATGTTTCTGATTAGAGCAAATAAATGTATAAATTCCTTTGAAAAATACAAATAATGGGTAAATATCGTTTAATGATAAGCCAGAAATTTTATTATTTCTTTATTATTTTTATATATAGTAATAGGGTGTAAACTATACATTTTTAAAGGTACAATAAACATTACCGTTTTACTAATATTCGTTCATTTATTTACACAAGAAAATGTTACATGAGAAACCATGATGGCAGAAATGTTGATTCTTGCTGATATATTGTCAGCCAGGTGCGTGGCGTTGAGAAGGACAGTAGGGCTACTTTCCGAGGAGGTCATGTCACTATGTTCGCTTGAGTCGGCGAGTTGGGTCTATGGGGGAGGCCTTATAAACATTTGATCGTCTTGGGGCTACGATGCCACAGACAGACAAACACACACAGACAAAGGCTTCAAACTTATAACACTCCTCCTTTTGCGTCGGGGGTTAAAAAACCAACACTATTCACTTCAAGTAAAATTGCTTGTTTTAATAAACAAATCCGATTGCTACAGTATCTGCAGTAAATACTTTTCTGTGACAAACCTTTTAGCCAATGTTATTACTTTTATTGCTGATAAGAGCAGCCTAGGAAAAAACATAAGTGAAAGATGACCTAAAACTCAAATATTATAATGCTTTTTCACAGACATACTTTGCCCGATAACGAACTGTGTTCTGCATTTTTTTCTAAACTTCTTAATCCCGTTCGTTGCAATCGTTGTTACTATAACAAGGGTTGGGTTAAAAATAGGAGAAAAAAAAAACGAAAGGCTTGAGAGAAACTAAACATCCAATGTGAACCCTCATGGCAACACGTCACAATACCTGTGTAGAACTTTCTAGAGGTGAGTATGGGAGTAAAATAAATGTTAAATAAAATAAGACCTCAATGTTATCAAAAATATTGAAATTCATATTGAGTACAATCCAAGCATACAAAAGGAACCAAAAAGCAATACTTAACGAAAATATCATATAAATACTAACAAATAAATAAATGTTTATATAGTATACATTATGTAGTTTTAATTAATGGCATCTTTAAAACTATTATTAAAATATATTCATAAAAATACGAGTAACAATAACAAAAAATATTTGTGCGTAACATTATTTGTGAGTACGGGAAACCATACCTTAAGACGGGAAAATCGTGTCATTTTATTGAGAAAAATAAATAAGTAAAAATTTTAAAAAATAACTTTCAGGGTTCTCCAAGATAAAAATTCTATTTTTCACAAGCTTTTGAAATCTGAGTAGCAGATAACGAAGTTTTAATTGCAAACAACGACTACTACAATATTTCTAACATTGTAACCCTCTTGCTGGGCCAGACGATTGAGGGCATGATCTCATACAAAAGCACTTCAATGCATGAATAGAGATGCAGTTTGACTAGAAGCAAATTATAGCTAAAGATACTGCGTTTTTTTCGCCCTCTTGTTAAATATGTTTCTCCGACTAAAGGCATGGCTTCCTCTACTGCCTCACACTTGAAGGATACATCACACATCTTAATATAATCTCAAAACATGACTAGTCATTTTAAATAATCATTAACTAAGAATTCTTACATACGATTAAATGAACATTTAAAAATTATCTAAAGTTCGACTAAGGCTTATGTCATTGAAGAATAGGAGCTTTGGAGAGTAACTTGGGTCCGGAGAGGGAGATGGCGATGGAGCCGATGGGGGCTGTGAGGAGGATAGCCAAGACGGCAGTGGTGAGGACCAGGTTGGCGTAGTGAAGCTGGGTGGGGGGTGCGTCACTGGAGAGGAGGTCGAGGGGCTGGGAACCAAGGGCTGCCTGGACTGTAGCCTTAGGAAGCCAGGCCAGATTCACAAAGAGCATCTCCCGGGGGTTCAGATCCATCCCCATCAGAGAGAGGTAGGTGATCATCAGGCGGATCTGGACAACACATTAATAACAAACTAGTTAGTAGGCTAGTGGTCTCCAAAGTGGGGTACGCAAAGTGATACTTGGGGGTACGCCAAAGAAGTAGGCTCACCATCACTTGCGAGTGTATGATCGTGTATCATGTAGGTGCAAGGTTCTCATTGGTCGCTGTGGCTGGTTTCACGTCCCGGCGCAATTGTGCAAGTGGCTGATAAGTCGTTTATCATCATCGAGAGAATTTTATGAACTGCACGGAACTTATATAGACAGCGGTGTGTATTATAATAACTATGATTAGTTGACTCTTAAATTCGTTTGATTTTAATCCCGGATAAATAAAGTGGATAAATGGTTAAAAAAAATTCCCGCTAAGAAACCGCGGGTTGAAGGTTATTCTGATAATGCTTCTACTTCTCCAAGAGTTTTCAGGGGCCCTTGAAACGTAAACATCTATTGAAACCTCGATCTTGAATTTTCATGCGATTACAATACTTCCATATACTACAAGTATAAGAAAGTAAAAATAATGTTCCATTACTTACCACAAGTCCACAGAACAGTATAAGCAGACTCTGAAGTATAATTGAGCTCTCCAAATTAGTTAGGTCTATTTCTGCTCCAATGAAACCAAATAGTGCAGGCTGAACTATCAGCCAAACGTTACTGAAGGTCCGAGCAACCGAATTCTAGGAAAACAAAAAAATCCAAATAAGTACAATAAGAGGCATACGATCCAATATTCCAGTGGGTCAAAGAAAAAAAAAATATGAATTGGCTCAAATGTGGTGAGCAAATTTGCTATTTATAGCTTTAATAGGTGCCTGCAATTTTTTTTTTTTTTTTTTTTTAATCCCAATTATATACGAAAATACAGGGAGTTAAATTTTCGAGCAATGGCAAAAGTCATTTTTTCGAATATTCTCTATACATTACGAATAATTAGATGAGAGTTTCGGAGAGTAATTTGAACGCTCTTTCAGGTAATTGCGATCTTTTTCACTTAATCTACAAAATAAGTTGAATTTTGGAAGTCTTAAATGTAAAAATCGATATTCCGAAGATTCGCCAAACATGACTTTTTTTGAAACGTCTCAAATTAAAACGTAGATATTATTAGCGTATGTCAATTCGATCTCCAAAAGGAACAACTTTCTTTTTTTTTTTGTAGCAGCTACCACGGTTTTCATGTAAAAAAATTGTTATTCTTACCTAACGAACTACAAAAATACAGACTTTTAAGCATTTATTTATCAAATGATGGTAATTTGAATGAATAAATTCGATATTAGCCTTTTTTTTTTCTTTTTTTAGGAAAATGATTGCCTTGCTTTTACTTCCGAAACCGGAGGGCATATTCTTTTCAATGGAAATGGCAGAAATGCATCGTTCTTTGCGTTCCCGTTATGGTTTAGGCTTATGCAATTTTTTTTTTTTTTAGTGAGGATAACAACCTTGTTAATTATCTGTATGGAAAACATTTTTAGCATAAATTTAGTCCTCAAAGGATTTCGAGTTTGGAAATAAGGATAGAAGATTGATGTGCGTTCGGAAGATTTTGATGTTAATATAGTTTTCGATAGCTTACATGAATTTCCTCATCTGGTTAAAAATATTGATTGTTATCGGAATACATTCGAAAGTAAGATACATACCTCAGTGGCGGTGACGATCCCATGACTGGTCCAGATGATGTTGGCAACAAAGGCAGCAGTGATGGCAGCTAGTGGTCCAGCCCCAGCCAGGCCGATCTGAGGACTGCCCAGCACTCCCACGAACCCTCCAACACCGATCAGCAGACATCGGAACACCGTCCCAGGACCCTACACACATACAAGTGTCAACATTTCACACATTATTTAACAATAATTGTTACGTATTACGCATCAACAAACCTAACCCCGATGTTGGTAATTTAAATTGAATAAATAAACACTTCACACTCAAGATATGCAAACACATTCATTAAGAGACAATAGCTCATCCATTCCTCGGATATCCCAACCTGAAGATTTTTTTCCACTATTTTCTTTTACTAAAAATAATCATCGTTGCTTATCTATTTTTTATCAATTTATAGTTTTTATATATTTTATTTATAGGTTCTTTCTTCGTTCTCTAGTTTCCATCTTTAATTCATTTTTATTTGGTGTATTTTTTTGGGTTTAGAATAACAAGTCATTAACTGCATCAAGTAAGATTACAAGAAAATGGCGGATAATGATATATGTGCATTAATTACTAAACAGTACGTATTACTTTTCAAAGGAATATTATTAGTGAACAGTACTACGTACTAACAGTACGGGATATTATTAGTTAACAGTACGTATTACTTATTAATTTAATATAATTTATTTTTGAAACAATAAACATTTATGTATGTAAATTAATAAAAACTAAGCAAGGAATCAAAGTTAAATTGTGTAAAAAATATAACCCTACAGCACTTATGAAATGGTAACAATGCCAGGGCTGCCAGGACATGATTTTCAAATTTTTTTCCAGTAAAATAAATTTAAAAAACAATTCATATATCCCCAGATTTTCTTTAAGAAAAATTATTAATTTCAACATCTAAATGACAACATCTCTACTGTTGAGGGACTTAAGAAACCAGTTTTGAGAAGAACAATATATGACTGACCACCTCTGCCAGCAAGCTTTTAGTTTGACGCCGGGGTCTATACACAGTTCGGTTACGCCAATTGGATAGTTGTAATAATATAATAGTTGAGGTTATAGAGGTTACTTAAGTAATTACTTCGGATAACTGTTAACTAGCACAGGGACCAATCAAATAGGTACTAGTTAGAGAGGGCTCTCCAAAACTAAGACCCTCTCTTGTCCACGAAGTTATAGCTTGGGCGGTGCAAGTTTACAGCGAATTAGTTCTAGGTAATATTAAGGAGGAGTATATGGTAACCAATCGACTTACTACTTACTTCCGTAAGTCATCAGAAATTACATTATTTTTTCCATGCCTTCAACACAGATAAGCTTATTCATTATAGCTCATTCGCGTTAACTTTTCATGTGAATTAAAAAGGTATCTTTGGTAGATCACTTGAATGACTCGAGCTGGTTATTAAGCAGTGTCACTAAATACAAACTCTTTTTCTCATATAAATAAAAGACGTTGCCTTCTTACAGTTTTATTTGCCACCAGAACCGGTTTTCAACGCAACAGCGTCACATCTATGAATGAATAAAACTAAATTATAAATAGTGAAAGGTAATTAGCAAAATCTTAAAGCATCAAAGTACAGAGTAAAAAAATGAAAATAGAATAAAAATGTTGTTAGAGGGCGCCGGTAGCTCAGTGCTTAGTTTATTTTATCTGGGAGGTAAAATAAACTTAAGCACGCCGTCCTTCGGATGGGACGTTAAGCGATAGTCCCGAGCCTGTACGATGTCAGGTACCCGTTAAAGACCCCTGTCCTAGGAGAATAAAAATTTAGGGTAGGCAAAATTTAGGACTCCCACAATAGAGTCGGGCTCATGTCCACCAGAGTGACGAAAGAGCTCTCTGGTAGTAGGCGATAAGACCTCGTAGTTAAAGCCCGGGATGAGTCATAAAACCTAATCCAAACCTAACCTAAAAACGTTGTTGCGTTGAAAACCGGTCCTGGTCGCAAATAAAACAGTGGGAAGACAACGTCCTTCTCTCTATGAGAAATCTCGTCCCAAAACGTCTCATCATCACATATGAAGTTCTTTTTATTACTTTGTTCAAGTTATAAAATATAATATAAGTGTGATTACGTCTTTCCATTGCGTTAGTTTACCGGAGAGGAGGCCAAACAAACACCCCACTATAAGCCCAATTACAAGAGCCAGCGGACCACTCAGCACTGACAAAAAGATGTTATCTGAAAAAATAAATGAAATAAATATTTAAGCAATACGAAATAATAAATTTATAGTATTAGCATTTACAATTCTAGGACTTATATAATATATGTCTATATACTGTTAACAAGACAGAGCGGCCAAGACCAATCACACTCTTCCAAGAGTTTTCGAGGCACCGTTACCTATGAGGCGTTCAGTTCAGTACGAATTCACCATGCTGCTCGAATAAATTCAATGTTAAATGAAAAAAAAAGTATTTAATGGAAATTAAAGAAGAAAAGGTTACAGCAACAAGGGCGCACCCAAGATGATAAGAACACGGAGACATTTTGTGAAAATAAGATAGAGATAGATAAGAAGTGGTTGGTAAACAACACTTAATTAGCCTTACATATTAACGTTTCACCCATTTTTGCATTTTTGAAAGTCTTATATCAATCATATTATCCAATATACAATTTATATTTTCGTATTTATGATGAAAAAAAAATTTCTTAACTAAAAAGTATCCACTATGCGTCCATTGACAAAATCAATTTACTAATTACATTGCATGTTACTTGATTTTGTGCAATTTTTTTTTTTTAATCTATAAATCCATCCTTATTTAGCCAAGAAAAAAAACTTTTAATCATGAAGACGAAAATATAAATTGTATACGGGATATTATGATTGACAAAAGTATTTAGACATGAAAAGTTTTGAAAATGCTCGAATGTACGAAACATAACCGAAGTGTAAAAATAATATATTTTGGAGACCGTAAGGCCAATTTAGTTTTATCACCTTCAATATATTGAAGTTACAAATCAAGGACATCCACCATAGGAAATTAACAAACAAATAGTCTAAGGATACGGTGTTTAAATAAGAAAAATAATTTTATTTTGGAGAATTCACTATGTTCACATGGAGAGAGAAAAAAAAGAATATGTGGCAGAGAAGCATTGCAAACACTATGTTAAAACAAAATTATCTAAGGCTATTGGCTACAAAATCCATCACACGAGTAAACAATTATAGAAACTAAAAAATTAACCAGTTGCTTTGTAGACTAAATATAAAATGTCCCATCAAGACAAGAATGTGATGAAAAAAACATTCTCTGGATGTAATATGTAAAGCTGAATCTTGAATACATTAAAATCAATTTTGATAAAGCTTTCCTATGAAAACTATTCGGTTTAAATAAATGTTTATTTTTTTTTTCTGGTAAAAAATAACGTTACATGTACAATGCAATAATAATAAACCCAGTATACTGTTATCAGGGAACTCTGCCTCTGTCTATAATACAAAATAAATATTTATTGTAAGAGATAACTCGTCATATGTCAAGAAAAATATCGGATTGCATAATGGAAATAAACTGTGGATGATGTAGATGTAGGTGGACGGAAGACGACTGAAACTCGTACCCTCCAACAGACTTCACCAGGTCACTCTACAAACAATGAATTAATATTTTCCAACAATTTAATTTTTTTTTTTTAAACCAGCATTTAATTTGATCGCAATTATCATATCCGCTAAGAGCCCCGAGGACTCAAGAAAACACTTAAAATAATAGAATAATTTTAAATAAACCCTAAAACAAATAAAAGTAGGATTTGTTCAACATTTATATTGTCTCATTACACATACAGTTTCGGGTTACGCCATCGTCAGCACTAAGTTGGACAGGAACATTTATGTTTGCTAGATTAGCACATTTATACAATTCTGAGATTACCTGCGGTTGTGACTATAAATATTTGGGCTAATGAATAAAATTCAAAAAATAATAGCAAGGAATTTAAGTATTAAAGAAATGGTATTCATAATGGCCATATGAAATAATAGAGGATAAAGCATGAAGAAAACGAAATCTAATAAATAAATTGTACATAATACGTGAAATGAATAGCACACAGTATATTATATTGTAAAAAATCATAAACAAACTGACTGAAAATCATTAATTTTATGTATTTTCAGTTAATACATGGTTTTTTTTTTAGTATAATGTATTGTGTATTTTCTTTATTATACGTACGTGTTATGTACTATTTATTTTCTTCATGTTTTCTGTCCTACTATTATGAATAGCATTTCTTTAATATTTGAATATCTTGCTTCTCTTTTTTGACATTTATGCATAAATCCAAATATTTTCAGTTGGAATTTTCCGTTAAAACAGTAAGATTTCCGTTGGCAAAGGGGAGTTACAGCCTTAGGTAATCTCAGAATCGTATAAATATGCCAACCTAGCCAACATAAATGTTCCTGTTGAACTTTGTGATATAAATGTTAAACAAGATCTCTGCATTTAATTGTGTTTATACGTTTTTCCACAAAATTGACATAGATCGCAAAAATGTATTCGGACGTCTTGTATACATCTCCCATTTATCGCAAATTTGGCAACAATCCGACGTCAGTGATCGGTTCGCCTGCACTTACTCTCTAATTGATTATTGACACCAAACTCAAATACATTAATTTCTCAAAATGAGGAAAATTGACTTAAACTTTTCTTTTCAATTAGGGAACCGAGTGTCAAGAAATCGGGATTATAGAAGTCCACCCCAATAGTAAATTATGAGATAATAAATGTTCATTGTTTACCTTGTGGAGAGAATATGTATGCAAGTAGAACCCCAAACATTGAGATGGAGAGTATGTCGTCGATACTGGAGGCAGCTATCACCAGGGTGGCTATTCCCTTCTCTTCACCGTAGCCCTTCTCTTTGAGGCCAAGCAGGATGGGGACCACCACGGCAGGGGATATCGGGCTCAGGATGAACCTGCCATACAGGACTAGCTATAATATACTGGAGTATCACAGGTCGATAATATGAGAAGATTTGAAAATAAAAGTCACTTATCCACGGGCCCTTATTGTCTTTCATAATTACTTTTGACGGATACATAGTCTATTTTATTAATTTGATGATTCCGCGCGACCCGACTTTTCTTATTGAAGTATAAATCCAATGACACCTCATACATTTACATATGGTCAATCGTTTTGGATAAATTAACAAAAATAAAATCTTCAAAACAGATTGCCCGTCGTTAATCCTTTCACTTACAAGAAATTTGAAAAATTACCTCATTACTATCTTCCATGTGAATATGAACATGCCTCTTCGCAAGGTAAGTCCAATAAGATAACAGTTTCAATTTTTTTTTTTTTTTTTTTTGGGAGGGGGTTTCTTTATTTTTCTGTTTTTAGGGGAAAAAAACATTGAAAAAAGACGAAGTTAAGCCTTTTTTTTTTTATTAGAAAACGAATTCAGTGATACCACATACATATGGAGGGAAAATGTTAACTAATTGTTGAACTAGAGACAGACTAGAAATCAATAATTCAGAGAAATAAACATTAATATAATATAACAGAATTAATCCTCTAAAGTTATATCTACAAAGTAAACAAACATTTATAATAAGCCTTAAAGTAGCTTATATCAAAATTATAACTTTTACCACAAGAATTTCTCTTCAGACACTTCCTGTCAGAAGGTCATATTCTTTAGTATATTATCTGCATATTTCCTTTTTCTTTCAAGTTTCCCAGTAGTAATGGGGGAGAGATATAATAAAATTGACAAGAATTTGAGTTACGATTACAGTAATTTTAGGAGTGGATCTCTCCTTTATGAATGACACGAGGAAATTAATATAAAAATGCAATTAAATGTAGGATCCTTTTTATTATTTTTTTAGATATATAAAAACTAAAATTATATATATGTATAAACTAACATTTTTAAGAGGTCCCAACCTCCTGACAGGTAGTGTACATGCAATGAACTATTTTCGGAGGATAAGTCCAGTAAGTCTAAGTAACATCTTCAGTTTATTTTATAAGAACAGATGATAATACACATACCCAATAAGAAAGGACCAGAGGAGAGGGACGGAAAAGAGGAAGCGGGCTGCCATGGCTGCAGCTATAGACTCTCCAAGACAGGGGAGGATAGCCAGTCGGAGAACAGTGATCTTGAGACGGCGGAGGGCCAACGGATCCAGACCCAGCCCTGCCTTCACCAGGATGATGGACAATGCCAGATTCCTGTACATCGACAATAAATATATCTACAGCCTCTTCTCAACAATACAACTATCATAATCATCATCAAGGCTAAGAATAAACCGAAAACACTTTTGCATCTGTGTTGTAATAAATAAAAACAAAGAACTTGTTTAACGTTTATATTTCTACTTCCACAAAAATATATACATAAAGTGTACCCGTTTCGGCTTAAGACATCGACAGCGCAAAGTTTAAAAGTACCATTTAAGTTGGCTAGATTGACATATTTATACAATCCTCAGAGATATGTACATGGATGGGAGGGGGGAGTCCTGTCTAACGACATTCTGTGTTACAAAATTTGTAATTTAATATATAATATATTTAATATATAATTATATATATAGTTATATATAGTTATATATTTATAATTATAGTTATATATATATATATATTTAATATATATTATTATATTTAATATATAATATTTAATATTTGAGTACAGAAAAAAACATAAAGAAAATATAATAGGAAGAAATTAAAAAAAACTAAAGAATGGGATTCATAGTATAAGAAGAGAAAAAGGTAGACACCACAGCTCTCCCTAAAATAGCAAAAATTAATAGAGCCAGAAAAAATGGGAATTGTTTGAACGACCAAACTCCCTTCAAATGTTCACCTCTTTTAACGCCGCTAAGTTAATATATCGTGTATTTTTTATTAAAAATAGAATTTACATAGCATGTATCTTTTATTTTATTTTCTTCTTGTATTTCGGTATTATATCATATAGCCATTATTGCACTCATTTCTTACATGTATTATGATTATGATATCTCAAAATCGAGGTTTCGAAAACCGGCCAAGGCTATCAGGTTTTTATATCTAGAAGGTAGAAAAACCCTGAATACGCCGTCCTTCGGATGGGTACCGAGTCTGTACGATATAAGGTACTTATTAAACATCTCTACTCTAGGTGAATAAAAATTTAGGGTAGGCAAAATTTAGGACTTCCCTAGTAGAGTCGGGCTCAATGTCGGATGGAAGAGCGCTCTGGTAGTATGCGATATGACCTTGTAGTTGAAGTCTGGGCATTAGTCATAATAACTAACTATACTAAGTACTCTACTATGAACCCCATTCCTTATTTATTTTTTTAATTTCTTACTATTATATTCGCTTGATGTACAAATATTTGTAACAGAATGTTCTGTTAAGGAAGACTTTCCTAGGGGACAGGGAGTCACAGCCTTAGGTAATCTCAGATAAATCAGGCGATTGTATAAAAATGACAACCTAGCGAACTGAAATGTCAATTTTGAACTTTGTGCTGACGTTAGCGTAATCCGAAATCGGTACACTATATGTATACATATTTTTGTGAAATTAGATAATATAAAAATTAAACCATGTTCCTTCTTTTTATTTATTTTTAGGAATAAACCATTCATTGTTGCACTATTTAATAAGGAAGATGTGAGCACAATCTATTTTAGTTTCTGATTAGGTATATAAAGTCTAATCACAGAGGGGCTTACAAACATTTTGTTCCACTGAATCCATATTGACCTTATTTCAATCCATTCAACTATCATTTTTATCTAGCGCTTACTTTAGAACATGTATATTCTCAAACCGAATAAAGAACAAAAGGAAAGTAATTTGATTCACGCTGCATGTGATTCATTTATGATATTTATGATGCAAGATTATATTGAAATTGGATATAGAAAGAGTAGAATTTCCACTGTAGAATGAAACTCGATATGTAGAAGGAATTCGAGATTCTGTCATGTAAATGAACACTCAATATTTGGCCAAAGTTTCGGAAACTATTTCTTTCCTTCTTCAGGGCCTTATAATGACTTGAGTGGATGTGTGTGGTGAAGGTGTTGAGAGTTTGTGTAACTCGATATATGACAAACGGATTATGAAATGTTAAACTGACAGTTGATTCTCACATCCAATTCTAGCAGAATTAATATAACTTCTAACGCGGATTAATGAATTATAATAATAGTAATAATATTGTAATACTACATTTGTTTATTAATTTATCCCCTTGACTGATTTATTACTTTTCTTCCGGGCCTGAGTACATTTAACAAGATACCGCTTTTATTTATGAATTAATCAAAACTCTTTTCAAATGAATTTTGTAGAAAAAACTAAAAGCACATTTTAAAATAAATATTTTTTTTTCGAAGGAGACTCGGTTTGCGAGATACATAACGAAAACCATCCTAAAATGACGTCTTGAAAGCCATTGATTTATTCGTTTGCTTTATTTACGCGGAAACGGGTTAGTCTTTTCGAAAAATTACTTCTTACCAAAAATGTTCCTAATTACATTTCCAATTGAAAATATGCTCATCAAATTGAGATAGAACCAACATGACTAAAGTTATAGTCCCAATATATAATTCTTGTATGAAATATCTTCAAGTAACGTTTAAATTGTAACGCGTAGTAACAAATTTTAAAATATGACTTTATTATTGGTAGTTTTTTAGTAGCTTCGCCCGGAGTAACTTTAAGCAGGTTAGTGACGTTATCTGCCCAATTAATAATTTTAAGTTACATGATTTCAGAAATAAGTTGAAATATTCAATGATTTTGAAATCGGTGGTTTGTGACTTACCCGCTTCCCGCTTTTCCATATAAAATCTCGATATGTCTTCAGCGGTTTAGACAATATATGCAATAAATGACACCCAGATGGCCCTTTTGACAAAGCGTGAATAGTGTATAGCCTATGTCAACCGGAAAGAAATAAGCATCCATGTTGAAAGAACTATCCAAATCGGTTAAGTAGTTTTTGAGATTACCTCAAATATACAAACTTTCACTCTTTGTATATTAGTATAGATTTCAGAAAATAATTCACATAAAGAAATGTCTTAATTTGATATAATCTGAATTAAACTTTTAAGATAGCTATACTGTCCAGAATACCATCAGCCATTCGTATATTGTTCAGAATCAATTTGAATTTCAAGAATGAAGTATTTAAGAGCTAATGTTTTAATACTTATACAATTATAATAAACGCTTTCTCTAAATATATGACCAACCCAGTCATCTCAACCTCTTTATTTTCATCCGATATACGAAAAACAGTGAGAGGTTTCCAGTCTACTACCAGATATCCAATGTATTATCCAAAAACATGGTAGTGGATTAGGATTATAGCTGATTAATAACTAGCTCTGACTTCGTTCGCACCTACCTGGAGACAATAACCAGATCAGGATAGACCCCGTGGAGGTGAAAAATGCCGGCGGTCCTGAAGGCGATCCCGGTGAGAAGCATTCCAAGGAGAGCAGGAAGGCCGACATAACTGAAGAGTCGTCCCATGAGCTCAGCAGCCGCCAGGAGGGTGATAATGAGGAAGAGGCCGCCGGAGGGGAGCACCTCTGTGTGGACCACCAGATAGAGTAGAGTCCATGTGATCACCACCAGGATCAACAAGATCACCCATCTCGACAATCTGTCTCTCCACACGTCTTCTTCACTTAAATAAATTATATTAGTTGAAACATTTGAAAAAGGGGGCCATGGTGGCCGTGCGGGCTAGAGCGTAGGGCTTTGGTCGCATGGTCTCACCATGGTTTGCGGGTTCGAATCCCGTCCGGGAGTGAGTTTTATTTCGTAGATAGAACTCCCTCCCGGGGGGCCATGGATGTCTTAAATAATTATATATAACACATTGACATGGCTAATATGCACCGTACATAAAGCCCAAAAAAAAAAAAAAAAAAAACATTTGAAAAATCAGTAAAATAATGAGTACTGCCATAACACAGGGGCAAGAATAAAAGCTAGGGATAATCTCTGTTTGGGTTAAATTTGTAATGAAAACATTTACTCTGCAAAGCGATGTAGAGGTGTTCTCTAGGGAATGTGCGGAGTATTCTGTTTTTCTGGTCAGAATGCTTTTTCGTGAGACCACATTTGATTCTCATCGCACCACTCCATAAGTCCAAATAGGTGAGATTTTGGCTTTTGAAAATATAAATTTTGTTTCATAGGTTGCAAAATAAAAATGTATTCTGGTCTCTCACGGTTTTTATAATTATATATTAGCCGGCTTTAGTTTATATAGCCAATACTTTTTATAACTTTTTTACTAAATTATGTTTTTTTCGTAGACTGCATGATGATGAGAGCAGCTTCGAAAGTCGGCAAGAAGATAATAATAAAATCTGTGAGAGGTCAAACTATACTTTTATTTTACAACTTGTGAAAAAATCACTTCTCACTACATCAGACATCTTCATACTATTGATTTTGTTGGTCAAGTAGTCTTTTGGGAATGCCAAATCTCGTTTTGATATTTTTTTGAAGGTTGGTGCAATGCCTGCTAATTTAGTTGGCAGTCAAGGGACAGGCCTAACTTTGCCCTATAATTAGTTAGATATTTTTTTGTTTTTGTAAACAACAAATTGTATTTATCAATCAAACAAATATGGAAATTTAATGTTTGGCCGAGTCAAAAAGCTGGATATAAACGAACGGATGCGATATACGAAATTATTCTGATTCGCACGAACCGCACTGTTAAAAATGTTGCACAATGTCCGCAAATGTAAAAAGGTTGCTGGAACCCTCTTCTATAGAATCGAAAAAAAAGTAATCGAAGTCCTGTGTTTTTTTTTTTTTTTTTTTTTTGTGGTTTTATGTACGATGCATATTAGCCATGTCACTTATAAAGGTGTTATCTAGTTATTTCACAACATCAAAGGCCCCGGGAGGGAGTTCTATCTACGAAATAAAACTCACTCCCGGACGGGATTCGAACCCGCAAACCATGGTGAAACCATGCGACCAAAGCTCTACGCTCTAGCCCGCACGGCCACCATGGCCCCCGAATCAATTCTATTAGAAGAAAATGCAGTTTACTTATTAATCATGTGACTTGAGACAGATGTAGCACTGTCACAACACAAACACTGTCTAATTAAATCTACATCTTACATAAATTAATACAACATTGTAAAGTTTTTGCAAAATGTTTTGAGATAAATTTCCTTTATTGAAGATAATAAAACAAAGGTACTAAATTTACGTCACTATATCTTTTATCGATGTTCTTTTATTAAAGGTATGGAACTTTGATAACGCAATACCGGCCCAATAATTTAGTCCGGCCAAGAAAACCGACTACCCCCAAGAGTGAAAGTTTTTTTCTCTAGAAATTTTCAAGTTTAGTACTCAGAGGTCGCGTAAAGACCTATTCAACTCGAGACATAGCTGGATTCTATGCTAAAATTAAGTTTTTTATAAAACAATTTTCTTGACTATCTCATTATCTACAGCGTTTTCAAAAAACGTTCGCTCCCCTGAATTAAAGAGCATGAAATTTGGTACAAAAAACTATTTTGGAGCGATTGCAGCACGAAAATGAAACTCCAAGATCGCCTCAATGTTTCAAGATTGGAAATTCATGGTTCTTGTGCGATTTGTTCTGAAATTACTACTGATAAGACAGAATGTCATATAACCTTAATTATAGAAATTGAGACAAAAAGAATATCAGGAATTATTAGGTCATTTATAGATAAAATACAGTTAATTAAAACGATTTCAAGTTTTCCTGCATTTTATGAACAAAATTAATACCTAAATAAATTAAAATTTTCTAATAACGTTACATTCTTTGGTGGTAATTACCCGTGAATGAAGTTGAATAAAACAAAATTGTACCCACATCTCCCTCTCAAGCGTGCCGTAATTCTTTATCCCTTCACCATCTGACTTCATAGACAATTCTTCTTGAGAAACTGAAAAAAAAATAACAAATGAATAATAATAATGAAAACAATTGTATTGTCTTCAATAATTGAGTTACGAAGGTATTTTCATAATGGGAGGTAATACATATTCGGCACTATATTAAGGAGCGATTATTTCAAATAATAATATAAAAACTATAACAACAGCACATACATGAGAATATTTATTATTGTATTCTTTACTTTATACTATTTTCGAATCTACTGAGCCAGTTTTTCTTCCATTTAAGCTTATAATGAAATCACATAGTTTTTGCGAAGATGGGGGGACGAAAGGGAAGAAGCAGCGGCGGATTTAAGGCAGTGCGAACGGTTTCCCCGAACGTTAAATTTTCTCCCAACTATCCCCGCTCCCGCCGTTCGTCAAAAATAACGTCATATGTCATTTCTACGTCTAAAACTTACTCTACTGAAACAGCAATTTTTCCTCAACACATTCAACTTATTAACAACGAAACAAATTATAGAAAAAAATAACTGGCATCGGGATTGATAATATTGAGTATAAAATCCTCTCTAGTTTCATCCACGATAGTATCCAGCTCCCCCCCCCCCTAAAAAGTAATAAGAACTTATTCTACAGTTTCAAAAAATACAGTACATCATGTGTTGAAATTACATGATTTTACTAAATTTAAAAGATATATTTTTATAATGATATATTTATTATGAAAATACTTTTCGAAATTGTGAATACAGAAATGTAGATATTTGTAAACAAAAGAACTAGGTATTAAATCCTTTCAACTAAGATATAAACATTAATTATGGTTTTAAACATCAAAACAAATAATTATAATATATAATAATAAAAAAAATTTGTCATTAGGAAAATACTAAAGTAAATTTACTAAAACTGGAATTTTACAAATTAACTTACTTGCAATATCTGGATCAAAGCCCCCGTTAGCTGCTGCCATGATTTTTTCGAAATACTATTCCTAAATTTCGTAAATACAAAGACAGTAAGCAGTCGAAGTGAGGAGGCGAACTGGTTTGAAGAGCTTAGTAAACTCTTGAAAACAGTTATATAACATTCTGAGTGGTGGGGGAAGGAGGGCCCCACTAGTGTAAGGGTCCTGGACAGCAGGTAGCTCTAGTGACTAGTTCAGTGGTACCTTAAGCTTAATTCGAGGCAGAGTTGGGCAAAAATTATTTGAAATAACGGATAACTGATAAATGAGGTTATTCGTTATTTTTTTTTTATCTATGAGGTTCGGATATCTATCATCCGTTATTCGAAGATGTTAACAAATAATTCACATTATTCTTATTTTTTATCTTTATCTTTATCTTTTATGTTTATCTTTTATCTCTATGAAATAATCATTAGAGGGCGCCGGTAGCTCAGTGGTATGCGTGCTTGCCTGCTGAGTTCAAGATCATGGGTTCGAAACCCGACCGAGGCCCTTAGTTTATTCTATCTGGTAGGTAAAATAAACTTAAGCACGCCGTCCTTCGGATGGGACCTTAAGCGATGGTCCCTAGCCTGTACGATGTCAGGTACTCGTTAAAGACCCCTACCCTAGGTGAATAAAAAATTTAGTGTAGGCAAAATTTAGGACTCCCACAGTAGAGTCGGGCTCATGTCCACCAGAGTGACGAAAGAGCACTCTGGTAGTAAGCGATATGACCTCGTAGTTAAAGCCCGGGCATGAGTCATAAAACCTAACCTAACCTAAAATAATCATTCGAATAAAAAGTTCATTCGACGGATAAAAATTTCATCCGAGGGATAAAAATGTCATTTTGAAATAAATGAAAATTTATTGGACAACAAACATTTTGAAAGAAATGAAAATTAATTGAGTAAAATTTTTAATTTTTTATTTTAACCATGACTTCAAAACAACCCTTTTTTCAAACATTTCGTCAGATAATCTATTTGTTTTTGGGGCATCCGTAATGGACGCGAAGGAGAAGAGTCGCTCAACTGGTGCCGACGATGGTATCGCTGTATTGTATTTCAAGAAACGTTTTTTGTTAGTCGCGTATTTTTCCAAAGAACTTAAAGTGGTGTCTGGATCAGCGATGTATTCCAGAACCTAAAAACGAAAAAAAAAAAAATCAAGTTTAACACCTATCTAACAAGTTTAATATTTATAACTTGAATTAATTATTCGATAGAGACGACATAGCATTATGGCACTGTCCCCCCCCTCCTCTTGAAACAACCTGGAAAAGTGTACTACAAATAAAAAATATTTTTCGGGGCGAATAACGAATAAAAAAATAACGGATAGGCAAATAACGAATACAGATAATTCAAACTTTTTTCGGGTAACGGATAATCAATCATCCGTGGTTTTTAAAGTAGCAGTTAACGAATGAAAAATTCTCTTTTATTCGTTATCCGAATGAAAATTTATTCGAATACGCCCAACTCTGATTCAAGGGAGGGGATGCTTCAAAAATGTAACCCATGAAAAAAAAAGTTGTCGGTGAATCACCGGTAAACAGAACGAAATAATCACTTAAGTTATTGCATTCCCTCCAAAACGAATCGTCTATTTGGTAGTTAGTAGGGTTTCTGAGGCGTACCCCCCTCCACTGTTCCTTCGGCCTATTTCGCGGAAAAATAATAGGTGGTCCTCATGTGGTTTTGAGTTCAAATATAAGATGTCATGTTGATACATTCTTTACATCGGCAGTTCTTGGGCCTTTTGACTTCTGAGCTCAATACGTGGGTTCAAAACCCGACCGAGGCCCTTAGTTCATTTTATCTGGGAGGTAAAATAAACTTAAGCACGACGTCCTTCGGTGGGACGTTAAGCGATGGTCCTGAGTCCATACGATGTTAGGTACTCGTTAAAGACCCCTGCCCTAGATGAATAAAAATTTAGGGTAGGCAAAATTTAGAACTCCCACAGTAGAGTCGGGCTCATGTTCACCAGAGTGACGAAAGAGCTCTCTGTTAGTAGGCGATAAGCCCGGGCCTGAGTCATAAAACCTAACCTAACCTATACCGACTTTATGAGAAAACAAACGAAATAAGAATTACATCTAATAACAAAAAGTATACTTATATGGAGAATTACCAAGGAGTTGTCAAATGAAATTCTCAAATGTTATCAAACTCTTTTATTGTTATTGTTCCCACCTTAGTTCTAATAAGTGGCGAGTTCCTGAAAGCCACCTGTTCTAATATCAGTTTAGACCTTTCCTAAATAGGAATTTATGTCTGAATGGACCGTTAGAAAATTCTTATCTCACACGATACAATATTTTTCATTCTACTTGAGCTTTGTGAAAAAGGAATAGTAGAAGTTTCAGATACGAGAAATTCGATGGCGTAGTACTTTGAGAGACAGCGCACTAACCTCAGCTGAAGAGTCCCGAGACGTTTCTACTAATATTAGAAGAAATTGTCCAATGAAATGAGTTTTCTATCACAAAGTATTCCACAAAATTATTGTCTTCTTCAGGTCTTGAACAATGGTATTTATGACATAACAGTCATATTTTGGGACTGTGGTGACATACTATGCACATGGTTGATAATAAATCAACAAAAATAATTTTTTCGTGGGGTAGAGTGCCCGTCGAGAGTGGTGAAGGCTGGGAGTTCGAATCCATCACGGGAACTTGATACAACACAATTGATTTTCAATCGGCCAGAGAGAAGGGCAGGATTCGAGGGGCGACTTAACCCAAAAACTCAAGTAACTGCTAATTGTAATGATTATATCGACACCAAATTTAGTATGAGGAATCAGACGCCCATGAGTATGACACATATTGAGTTACAACCAAATCGGAAGATTGCTTTTGGAGGGAGAGCGAAGACTTAACTAATTCGTGCTGAGTAAGTACATTCCTATAACATTATGATAATGAATTTAATATAGAATCTCGCTCTCCGAAGAAGATATCATGGTACAGTAGAGTCGGGCTCAAGTCCACCAAAGCGACGGAAGAGCACTCTGGTAGTAAACGGTATGACCTCGCAGTTACAGCCCGGACATGTCATAAAAAAAAGAGAATATCACCTTCTTATGGAAACAGTGATTTTGAAAATATACAATAAGAAAAATCACGACTTTCGAGCAAAACGGACAGTACTCGATGGTTGAGAGAAACTGATCATTTAGGTTAGGTTTTAAGACTCATGCCCGGGCTTTAACTATGAGGTCATATCGCCTACTACCAGAGAGATCACTCTGGTGGACCTGAGCCCGACTCTACTGTGGGAGTCCTAAATTTTGCCTACCCTAAATTTTTATTCACCTAGGGCAGGAGTCTTTAACGAGTACCTGACATCGTAAAGGCTCGGGACCATCGTTGAACGTCCCATTCGAAGGACGGCGTGCTTAAGTTTATTTTACCTCCCAGATAAAATAAACTAAGGGCCTCGGTCGTGTTATGAACCCACATTCTTGACCTCAGAAGATAAGCACGCGTACCACCGGCGCCCTCGAATGAATATTATTGACTTCATAAATTATATTTAATTTAATAATTACACTTTTACAAATCTCGTTACTGGGAAAACGACCACTGAGCTGGAAGCTGTATTGTACTGTCCATTCCGTCCTGTAATATACACTAGATGTAACTAGGCAACCAGCTGCGTTCGCTTTATCACCTAATTTAATAAGTAAAGGTTACATTATCAAAATTTTGTATTTTTTTTAAAGTATGACATCTAATGGTGGAAATGGCAAACCAAAACCAACGGAGCAGCCAGAAGGAAGGACAGCTGAAGAAGATAAAAGGCCATCGATATCGGAAGATAAATGTGATTTAGTGGACTGGGAGTCAGGGGAAGATGTGGAGCCGGAGGAACCACCCCTGGACCCGATCCGGCTCCGGCCCTACTCGGACGAAAGCTCCGTCCGGATGATCCCACTGGAAGAGAAGGAGGTGAGGTCGGCGGACCTGGGGGAGGAGAGTGACGATGAGCGAGAAGCAGGCACCATCCAGGAGGTGATCGAGAGGAACTTCCTTACTGACCCCGTGCCCTGGTACGAGAAGGATCAGGTCCTCTATGGGTAAGTAACATTCCATCCTATTTCATACGTCTGTAGCTCAGTGAAACAAGGGCCAACCTCAGAATTGGACATTTTTAAGTTAAAATGTTAAGAAAACATTCTGACGTGACGTCTTATAAATTGGAAGGCCAGCACCCCATGTTAGAAAACTGCGTTACCTACATAATATGTTACTTTCATATCGCGCATGCGCCGAGAGAGAGAGAGAGAGAGCATCCGCCACCTTGTGTTATCTCTTAACTAATCGAATTGTTAATTGAACTTCACAATTACATTATTGTCCTACATGATGTATAAATGTGAAAATAGCATTGATTTAAATAAACGCTTCATACAATTGTTCACCATTTTAAAACTATTTGATCTATTGCCATGAGGATTGTAATCTTTTGTGTGATATAAGTTTTATCCTTTTCATTTATGACGTGACAACTTCTTATAATTTGGTAGGCCGTCTCGCTAGTTGCTCTCCTGTCTCGATTCACGTGGTACCGCTTACAAACGTATCGCTGCTGACCGATTTGATGTTTACTTTTTGAAGTATAAAATATTTCAAAACAAACCGAAATGAGTACGTATTTCTAAATTGAATAATTTATTATTTTAAACATTAAAAAAACATTTTCGTTGGTAAATGTTTATTGATAAATAAAATTTATTTGAAAATTATATTTACAATACAAAAAAAAACTTAATGTTGCAAAAGAATTGTTTTGAAAATCATAAACGTAAAAATTATATTATAATTTATTATATATTATATTTAATTCATAAAAATGTTCACCATTCTAAAACTATTTGATCTATGAATTTGAAAATAATATTTTTATCGGATAAACTCTTTATAAAAATTGTAAACCAAATTTTCATTTTTTGAAAACTATTATGCTTATGAATGTTTTCTTTCTATATTGTTTTTAAATTGTTTCAAGGTTCAAAAATTGTATTGAAATGATTTGTTACATATGATTCTTGACACTTTCGCTATCTCGCAACTCAGACGTTGTCACGCTCATTTCGCCATGCATCGGAGTTGCACCACCCGATTTTTTTAATAATTTAAAACAATTTTAAGAAAAAATTGTAGAGATTCTTCTCTGGACTTTCATTCTCTTGTTTAGAAAACAGCAATCACGCCTTAATGTGCCAAATTTGGGTTCTTAATTCAGTTAATAATTAACGCTTGAAGAAACACGGTACATACTATTCGTTTTAAGTCGAGGAATATTTTAAGGCCGAAGGCTGTGGCGTGGAGGACAGGTGTCTGTACAAACAAGTTTGCCTCAACTTTGGAAAATTTTGTAAAAATGTAATAGTTTCACTTTGTATTTTTTGGTTTTCAACAATGAAAGACGGTGTTTGTTTATTGCCATTGTATTGCACCTTCAATAATAAATAATTGTGATATTAATATGAAAATGACCCAAATATTTGTAGACAATCATCGCTCTATAAAGAAAGGGCATCATACCATGACTTTCAAAAAATATATTAAATTTCATGAATATTAGTATGAAACTTCATCGTTATGCCCTACAACAATATTATGACTGTTTCAACCCGATTCATTAAAAACAATGGTCATCATATGGTTTTTTTTTCGGTTTTCCAAAAATTTAACTCCAAGGACGGATGCCTTTTCTTTATGAAGCCATTCGTTTAATTTAAGACTGATTACATAGAGTGAGTTGTGTGCCGAGTATATTGATAGTAAGTAGACTGCACATTAAACAAACCATCGTCAATAATGTAATTACCGCCCTGTGTCTCGATACTACGTAACAGAGACGAGATGGAACCGGCGCCGACCACATCCATCTTGTTCCAATATGAGACAGTTCCCCTGGTTCTATTCAACACACAATTGGTATTTCTTCTCCTCGTACAAATTGAAATTAAATTGAAAATGATTTAGTTCCATCCATTAAACATCAGACCGACACATGAATCAATCTGATTAGTTATATAGGTCCCGTGGAACATCGGCTTTAGTCATTGCTACATCTTCCTCCATATCGGTATTCATTTAGACTTATATTTTTAAATTTTTTTGACACAATTTTAATTTTTTTTTTTCAAATTCTAATTGTTTATTTGTTTTCTCACGACAGTTCATACTGGCTTAATATTTTTTAAATTTTCAAATAGGTATTTCAAGACTTATAAATAATGTATACATAAAATATGGCATTTGTGGAAATAGGGAGGAGAAATCACCCGGTAATGACATTCCTGCTACTAAGGAGGTCTCTAAGCCATTGGCGCTTTAGGCGTCGTTGGGGAAGTGTGGCAGAATGAAGGGCACGGACTAGAGGATTACTGTGCAAACAAAAGGAGTTTTTGTACCTGTATTTAGTGTTCCTGTATTTAGTGTACCTGTTCTTCAGTGACGAGGGGAATGCTGTTCAATATAGAGAGTCTTGTTAGAAAAGTAGTAAGGAGCATTGGCTATTGTACCAAGTATTTTGGATTGAAGGGATTGGATATCTGAATATTGGAAACCTTGGCAGAACCTCAGAGTTCAAGGCGGGTTCGGTTTCATCACTGCGTTGAATATAAGTCGTCTAAAGTCAATTTAGATCTTCAGTCTTACAATTAGTAACAGTTTCTTGCGCCTGTTCATTTATATTCAGTCTCTTGTGAGGGTTCCACGTTAGTCGCTTGTCGAGTAGAAGATCTAAATAGCGGAGACATTATAGACAATTTTTAATTTGTGACTGTGATTGGCGATCAAGTAAACTAAATGCCTCGGTCGGGTTTTGAACCCGCGATCTTGAGATCAGTAAGCAAGCATGCATACCACTGAGCTACTGGCGCCCTCTGAAGTTACTAAATAGAGGCAGAGTTGCTGCCATCATAGCTGAGTTTATTTCGGCAACCATGTGGAAAATTTTCTTTTTAATATGTTTATTAAAACAGGCCTATTTTTATTGTCTACAAGTTCCATATCCATTTTTACAAAAACTCTATTCAACATGTGCACATAGTTAATGTTGTGGCAGAAGCCGACAATCCCTAAACAAATAAATCCATCCTTAATTGTTCAATCTCTTCATCAGTTTATTTTAATATAATATCAGGTAAAAAACATATGTGGAAACAATCTAATGTTACTGCAGGATCGAACACTGGCTGTAGATAGGCCTAATATCAACCAGGTTTCTGGCAGTTTTCGGTAATTCATTTTTGTTGTTTACTTTTCCCATATTTTCAGATGGTTTTCCATTTCCCCCAGTTTTTTCAGTTTTTGCTGGAAATGCTATCACATTAGATCAAAAATTTGTTTTAGTCTAAAATCACAACTTTTTTTTTTGCTGCCTCCCTCTTTTATTTACCGCGAAACGTAAAAAATGCCGCCTTTAGAAATGTGCCACCCCAAGTATGGATGCTTAGTTTTGCTGATGTCTGGAACATGTACCCTCGGTAGATACTTAACCGTTCTGTCCAAGGTAGTGTGTGACAAGTATTTTAGAAGATCAAGTTCCTCTGAAGGGATCTCTTTTAATCGCCTCAGATGTGCCTTCCAATTCAGAAAAGTTTCCCAAGAATTTCTAAAAGAAGTTTATTCGTTATGTTTTCAAATCTTAATGCTTCTTTACCAGAGTTTGGAAGAACCTGTTTTTGATTCTCGACTAATGTCGAAATTAAATGCGGATTTATCAATACGCAATCTATAAACAACATGAAGTACCAATTACTTAATTCCAATAAAAATAACAATAAAATGCACTCATAAGATGTTACGCCATGCCCACAAATTGTATACATAAATAGCGTAGTCCAGCGGCGTAGCCAGGATTTTGAGCAGGGTGGGGGGGGGGGGGGGGGGGGGTAAGCTACGAGGGTGGGGGTATAGACTCCCGGGGGCACAGCCCGTAGTTTCAGTGGTTACAGACTTTTTGTTATTAATTTGGGAGACTCGGACCTCAAGAAGCTCCCCCTGAGGTAACCACTGATTGTAATACTTAAGCTGACTTTACATTAGCAGCAAAAATGCAAAGCCCAGCAGCAGCAAATCTACGCTATGTTTCTGTGCTTTTAGAATTAAATGACTCACATCCAATAGCGTGCATTTGCTGCTGCTGCGCTTTGCATTTTTACTGCGCATGTAAAATCAGCTTTAAGAGTATAAAGTATAACATAAATGACGATTTTAAGCGAGAAAATGAAATGATCGAATTCATATATATTTAAATATGTAATATGACTTGTTTTGTACATGTACATTTATGTAACAGCTGATTGCTGATTTAGGAATCAGACGCACGGGAAATTTGAAGATTCTATTGGTAACTTGCAAGCAATCCATTTTTTTAGTTTATTTAATTTTTATCTTGGTTTTTTGCTCTGGCACGTGCCCCCCCCCCCCCTCCCCCCCGGGTACGTCCCTGGCGTAGTCCATGTTGGTTCTATCCAAAAGCAGAGAAACATGCACAGTTTCATAAGATACATTGAAAATAAAGGTTATATTATCCATTTTTAAAATAAAACATTTAAACGCGGGTCTGAATGAGCTTCATATTTTTCATTTGTTTTTCTTGTTGTTTCTTAGCATTTCAGAACAAAACAAACACTTTTGTTCCTTGTATCTCTAAATCCTTGTCACATCGTCAATTCAAGAACTTATGAACGGATTTTTATGAATATAAGTTCAGTTTGTCAGATGGACCCATTTAAAATATTGTTAAATCCGGTAATAACTAAGAGTAGTAGAATTTTGAAATATCATACATATTTTCTGGTCGTATTTCATCACAATATTTCTAATAGAAAAAATGTTTCTGCTGTGTAATAATCAGCAGAATAATAATTAAAGGTGAGTTTTTTTTTTCATTTATATCCTGGAATAGCTTTTGGTCTTTTCTACTTCAAGCCTTATGAGGAATCTATTATTATTTTTATATAGGTATTTATAACAGCTACATTTTTCCATTTATTTTTGGTTTTTTAAAACCCAGCCATTACAGAAGTTTCGGGAAGCACTTCCATCATCAATATCTGTAATGTATTTGTTCTTTATATTAACATTTCAATAAATCAAAATTTTCTTTTTAGAAAACATATTTATTGAGGCGACCTCTATGTTTTAACTCATTCTTGACTGTCCTGACTTGGAGACTTGACTCAATAAGTATATCCTCTAAAAGGAAGATTTTGATTAACATGAAAAGAATGTTAACATATTGAACAAATGAATAATAGGTACTGTTTTTGGAAGTGCTTCTCGAAACGTCTGTAATTGCTAGGTTTTAGAAAACAAAACAATAAATGGGAGAAATGTAGCTGTGATAAATATATTATATAAAAATTGAGAATCTCCTTACAATTCTAAAAGTTATATATAAATATATATATATTTTCTTTTGTTAATTACGGAATTTTTAATTTTAAAGCTGTTATACAAAAGATTGTTACATTACTGGGAATCGGAGCGGTGCCCTGCTGAAACAATGATGAAATAGACGGTGTGGGAGGGAACAGGAAAATTTATAATTTTAATTAATTTAGCGTTGGACCCAAGTTCCAGTGTCAGTGTAAGTGACCACAGGTTGTCGACCTCTCTCTATTATATGCACAGATAAAACAATTTATGTGGAGACACTTTAGTATAGCCGCATTGTGTAAAACTACATTTTATAAGGTTACATAGGTCAAAGGCTGTCAGACCAATCTTTCAAGGCTCTTGAACATAAAGGCTGTGATCAGACCAATCTTTCATGAACCTTGAACATAAAAATATAAGGCCCGCCAGGAGTATATGCTCTTCGGTGAGGGTTCAAAAGGTGTGGCGGTCGAAGAGGAACCAACAACTTTTGTAACACTTAAAGAGAAGATGAAGCTCACTCTATCCATAGTCCTTCATGTGGTTTGGCCACCGCTTTTGTCTCCTCGATGACCAAGCATTGGTAAGACTGTTTAAAGGAAACCGCGGTGAAGACCCCGAGCGAGATGGGAACATGGTGTACCTCCGACAAGTCAGGATCTCCTTCGTGTCCCCTCCCCAGAACATGGTCCGGTAGGAGGTATTGTTAAAACAGACTAGGGACACTAGGGACATTTGGCGTTTATACTGTACAGCCACGCGAGGAAAAAGAAGATCAAAATTGGTTTTCATCGGATTTCTTTCGTCTGCCTCTTTATGTGACTAAGCTTTATGTGACTGAGATTTAAGCTAAGCGCGCACTAGGGCGGCACGGCACGGACGGCATTTTTATAGGTGGGTGCGCGTACTAAACGGGAACTCCCGCCATCCGCACATGGCAGTGTATACTGGAGCTACCGTGTGGTGAACAAGGTCAAAATGGATAGTGATGACGAGTGTTTGGTTGTTAGTGCAATTTTGGTAGAAGAAGAGATGCAGAAGATGCTAACCAAAAAAAAAAAAAAAAAAAAAATTGGATTCATCAAATTAATAGAAAAAGACTGACTTTTGGTGAATTTCATACCTTGTTTCCGGACCTTAAGGAAGATGATGCTAAATTCTTTCAATACT
Organism: Aradus depressus; assembly: GCA_963662175.1. Classification (NCBI taxonomy): domain Eukaryota; kingdom Metazoa; phylum Arthropoda; class Insecta; order Hemiptera; family Aradidae; genus Aradus; species Aradus depressus. Next base: position 29,123,077 of record OY759217.1, on the reverse strand, counting down.
TCCGAATGACTCAGGAGAAGTTCGAATCCCTTTATGACCTCATTAAAGACGAAATCTTCAGGAAACAAACTAAGTTTCGAAGTCCTGTTGAACCAAAGGAAAGGCTAGCGATTTGTTTGTGGTAAGTTCCCAATGATTATAATTGTAACCACTGGAATAGCCGATTTCGTCGAAATCAAAGACTCAGGGGACCCTAAAACGTGTAAATCCATTGAAAACGGCATACTCAATTTTTTGACGGATCAAAATACTTTTTTTACCTACAGTGCAGGGTAAGGAAAGTTATAAGTGTGAGAGTGACAATCCATCAATGTACACAACTAAAAATTATTATACATAATATTAATTATTACTAATACTAAAAATTATTATTATACTTCAAGTTACTTACCATTCTGTTTCATCAGTCCACCGATCTCTTCCCATATATTTTCCCGTCTGCTACTGTTGAAATATTCAGGGTGTTAAATATTTCTGGATAGTTTTGCACTAATAAAATCAATTTGGACACATCCATCTCTTTTTGTAGAAGGGTAGAACTCAACTGACTGTCAATCTGTCATGAGGATGACGTGACAACAATTCCGAGGCGCCCGCCGGAGGGGCGCGCTCACTACCCCAGAAATGCCGATGAGTCATCGGTACGGCGGCAGGGCCTTTCGGAAATGTCCTGAAGTTCTTCCTCGCTGACGTTTTAAAACGGCGGAAGGTGCGGAAACCCTGTCCGGCCGGCCGTACCGACCAAGTGAGCGCATACACATTTGATTCAATGATATTATTTTTTTTAAATTGCCGTGACGGCCGCCCATCCGTACCGTGCCGCCTTAGTGCGCGCGTAGCTTTAAGACTACGTTCCTCCAACCCGATGTTTCCCAATGTCAATGTTAATTGGACCCATTGCACGATCTCAATGGCTAACAAGTTGACTTTTAAATAAACTTCTTTCAGCCATTTGTTGGGAATTTAATTGGCTATCTTTGATATCATTTCCAAAGTCATATTTTCGTTAAACTAAACGTGAGAGTCTTAAGAGTGTGCAGAACTTTCTTTTGAAATTATAAGACTATTCGTCAACTATATCTGAAATTAGAAGCTGTAGAAAACAGTAGGTACCAGTCGGCGACAATGTTGTCAAGGTTTAGGAGGTTTTTTACTCAACATTTTCACACTATTCCTCCTTTAATATTTTTTTGAACCAAAATTTGATAATTTCCCAGAAGGAAATTCTTACAAAGAACTGTTTCATTCAATCCATCCTATATAAATATATGTAAATTTTTGTCTGTGCATTGTCAGAATGAATTATTTGTTTGATCAGAAATCCGTTTCATGTTGCATAAAAGACTTCGACAGTTAAATCTGAGTTTAATTTCAGTCTATATGTACTACATATAGACTGAAATTAAACTCAGATTTAACTATAACCTACGTATTATGTAGGTATGTTAATTTAAACTTTACGGGAAGATGGGTGAACGTTTGTTTATTCTATTATATGAAGTTGTTAATTTTATGTTTTTTCCTGTTAATCTTTTGTTCTATATCTATTTCTTTAATTGTATAATATGTATCCAATGTAGCACTAATTTTATTTATCTATCTTTTTATTTCTTTGTAGATATTTCATTGTTTTCTGTTCTTTACTCTGGATGTATTTATTCTTAGGGGACCTCGGTCACAGAATAATAAAATTTCTTTTCATTTCATTATTACTCTTCAAATTCTATAAAAACATATATATAGATGAATCGAAACACCTAGCATATAGACCCGTATTGTATACCTTAACATGAATACCAAAAAAAAACTCTTAGGGTCATGAAAAATATACAACTGAAAAAATATGTTAACAAAGTCTTGTCAAATTCAATTGAGTGGGTGGGGGAAGAAAATAGGGTAAAAAGGGAAGAAGTGGGAAGAAAATAGCAGATGAGGAGGTATGTAAATAAGAAGTTCTGAATAGGTACCTACATAAATTAGTAGGTTGGTCTGGGGAGGAAGGCTGCCCGCTGAATAACCTAATCAGAGAAGTTCTCCACCAAAACATAAAGGAGAAATGTAATAATAACAACCACAGGACGCAGTTTTTGAACATCCACAGTCGTTATATTGAATATCAACATTTCCGAAAAAAAAAAAAAAACATATTTAGTATCTAACCTGTAATGTTCTTCTTTTTTAAGACATTAATTTTTCTTCAAATTTTGGGGAAAAGGTAGTACTAGCATCTGAGACTACAGCTAGGAGCGCTTCAGTCGTTGATACCTTAGAACAGTTCACATTATGAAAACTTACAAGTTAAAAATTTTAGTATATAGTCTAAGGGGTTAGTTCCGGCAGTAAATATATTACTGTTGTCATACATTTCGGTGGAAACCGTCGTCACTGGCTGCTGGTCGAGCGCTTTCGATCAGTGGCGGATCTAGAAACAATTTTTGGGGGGGGCTACTTAATCTCAAATATCCCAACAATTTTGTTTTTTTCTAGCTTTATAAATAAATGAGAAAACTCTTTCAAATTTAATTGTAAAATGAACAATTATTTATTTACAATAAGGAGCCGAGTGCCCGCCGGAGATACCCGAAGTGGACCAATAATTTTGGTCTGGTTGAAATGTCCCAATTCCGACATCGCTAGGATGACCTAGTGCGGTGTCTCGTTGCATGGCGGGTCGAGCGTGGCAATGAATCGTTCTGGAAAAAATATTCTGATGTCATTTTAAACTAAAAATAAAAATTATATAAAAAAAAATTAAAAAAAAAAAATACTCTTTTTGGGGTTTGGGGGGGGGGGGGGGGCCATGGCCCCAATTGCCCCCTCTTGGATCCGCCACTGCTTTCGATGTGAAGATATCATCTTTACTTTAAGCCACTGTTAATGTTATACTGAGGTTAGTCCGTGTTTGTTGTCTTATAATGGTCCGTTTTAGGTAATTTGTTTATCTCTGTGGTCCGTCTCAGGTAGTCAGTTTGTCTATTAGTTCGGTCTCAGGTAGTCTGTTTACAGGTGTAAGAGGTCAAAGTTGGTGGAGGGTTTATATCAATGTCTCATGTCTAGGTGTGTCTAACCAATCAAACATGAACTAACCTCAGTACAACATTAACAGTTTACATTATGAATGAGAAAATAAGCGATATTAACCCTCATACAAACATACAAAATGACAAATTTTTAATTTTATAAACATACATGAGTTGAATAAATCGAACCCTTACAATTAAACTGTAGTTACAACGAGAACAGAAATACATTCTTTTGTTCTGTAGTGTACTAAGTAACCTAGGAATAATAATAATAATTTATAGCCGATTACTTTCGTGGAATTCACTTTTTCCACATTACGATTAGCCGTTATGAAAGTTTACTTCTTATAACGTGAAATATTGTAATTTATTTGATAATATGAGAGACATTTGTTTTCATTATTCTTCACCACATTAGGCGTTATCTTCCTATCAATCCTCCTATTTCTTTCCCCAACAAATTTTGACACAAGGTTTACATTTAAGCCATTTAACATCAAACGTATTCAGCCCTTTCAATCCGAAGTCCTAAGAACAATTGTCGATGTATTTAATCTCACCCTTCTAATGACCTCAAAATTCCTCCAGTTCCATTTCCTAAACTTGCGTTCAAAACTTTCTTTCTATGAAAATCCTTTTGCCCAATATATGTCACCCCATTCCCATCCTGACGATCCTTCCCAAAGATTGAGGCGGTAATGGCCGAGAGGGCGGTTACATTAAAGTATGTAACTAGTATTTAAGGAGTGCTGGCAATGGCCAGTTTCTCGCCTCATGTATTCACTCAAATTCAGCTTCTCCTGTTTCTCTAGGTCTGCTATCACTGCTGGTCAGAGGCTGGCAGAACGAGTTGGTGTAGATCACTCGGGCTACCGTCGCCGACTCCACCTCCATTAAGTTGGAGAATGAGGGACCTTTAGCGCTGTTGACTTTCGGAAGATCTCGATATTATTATTTTTTTTAAATTATTATAATGTTTACAGTCATTGTTTGTAAATCTCTCACGAAGGGCGCCGGTAGCTCAGAGGTAGCGTGGTAGCCTAATGAGCTCAAGATCGCGGGTTCGAAACCCGGCCGAGAGCTTTTAGATTTTTATCTGAGAGGTGAAAACGCCTTGAGCACACCGTCCTTCGGATGGGACGCTAAGCGATGGTCCCTAGCCTGCGCGATGTCAGGTACTCGTTAAATACCCCCAGGTGGTTAAAAATTTAGGGTAGGCAAAACTTAGGTCTTCCACAGTAGAGTCGGGCTCATGTCCACCAGAGTGACGAAAGATTGCTCTGGAAGTAAGCGATATGACCTCGTAGTTAACGCCCGGGTATGAGTCACAACTATCAAGAACGAAACTAGACATTAGAGAATCGAACTTAACTGACGACCTGGACACTTACGGGTACTCAAATACAAACTATGTATGTAACAATTATCCTCCAAAGACCTCCACAAAAAATCTTTTCACTCGAAAATCCAAAAATGAATTCCCAACGCATCCAAAATCCTGAATATTTCATACACTGGTAATATGATAACATGATCCTTATCCTTTATCAATTCCGTATGAACTTAAGCGATGTGAGAGTGTTTGTAGCAGTTTAAGGGATGTGGTAAATACACAATTTGAAATGTGCTCACATGGTTGGTATTGACTTGGGACTAGGTAGGAGCATTTCCGTGCCTTACCAGCAGACATGCTGTCCATCAAGAGGCATGATATATGCCGTGCCTCCATATTCCTCACACCCAACTCGATCGCCACTTTCGACCTGGCCTGGGCCACCATGGAGTTGCTGGCCACTCGCCGGGTCGAGGGTCGCAAGCGAGCTGCCCAAGGGCGCCTCGAGACTTGGCTCCAAGGGGTGTTGGCCAAAGTTTCAGACACATCGCTCCTGACTCAGCCTCCTGTGCGATCTTCTTTGCCCAACTACTCCTGGAACGTCAACATCAGGTATTATATCTTGTCTTCACTTCCCCCATTCAATGACTGCACTCATTGTTGTCGATATAGTAGAATAAACAAAAAAAATAAATAAAAACAACGGAACTTGTTTCATACTTAAATTTTATAATTTTGCACAAAATAAATAAAGAAAAAAAGATAAGTACAACTACTTATTTTATTCCAATTTCTTCTTACTTCCCCAGCTTTGTGAAGTATAGGGGAAGTTATTTAATCGGTCAGAAATTGGATCTTGTTTTCACAGGAATTTCATGTTTTCTCTTGAATCTAATAATTAAAAAAAAAGTTCTGAGTGTGGCTGTAAACACGATAACTCCCAATAGTACGAAGAAATGCGGGAGGGGGGAGCCCACCTCTTAACTAAAGTTGTAATGAATGTAGTACTGACACGAAATTTCATATGTTAATTCAAAAGCCCATAAGGACAGCACCTATTAATTTTACGCAAAATTGGTCAAAGGGATGGGGGATCAGAGGAGGGCGGCTCGACTTTAAAACCCTTATAATAATAATAATAATAAATTTATTTCCGTTAGACCAATACCCAATGTGCGATATATAGAAAAAAACGATGTAACTATAACAATATATGAAAAAAATATAAATAGGTATAGATTAATCAATTATAAATGAATGTATAAAAAAGTCGAAATAAATAAAAAATTATAAATGAATAAATAAAACAATAACTTATATTCGACTGACCTTTAAGGTGTGGAGGAACTCTGTCCAAAAAATAAAAATGAAATTTTGTATCAAATAATGTTTTTTGGATATGAAACACGATATTTTTTTTTTATTGTGGTATTATATTTATTATTTTTGAACAGTGAGAATAAAATTCCGTTTCCATGTAAAGGATTTCCTCTAACATAAACATTTTTAGTTGAAAGTTAAATATTTTTATTGTATCTATTGACTTCAAGAAGTGCGGAAGGGCATTAAATAAATTAATTCCTTTATGAGTATTACTTTTTCAAAAAGAGAAGAGTAATGTTTAGTTATTCGAAAGTTTTCTATCTTCCTGGTATCGTAATCATGACTAGTATTGTTGAGAGGGAAAATATTTTTATTTTTCCTAATAACCATTAATGTTTCAAATATAAACAGCGAAGGCAAAGGCAGTATTTTAAGTTGTTAAAATATTTCTCTGCAGCTGGTTCTTTGAGTAATATTGTTTATAATTCTTAATGCTTTTTTCTGAAGTCTGAAAATATTAATACTCGAGCTACCTGCGCCCCAATCTATTAAACCGAAACTGATTATGGAATGGAAATATTGATTTTTAACCTAAACGGCCGATTGGTGTTATGGAGGGTGAGCATTGTAATGAGGTGAATTATGAATACAATTATTATCATTCTGGAAAACTTATATACTAAAACGTTTATAGTTTATCTGAATAGTTATTTAAACATCCTATTGATATTAACTACAAAAATGTTCTAATAAATTATTACTTGGCTTCAAAGTTAATTACATAACCTTACATAAACCTTAGAAGAACACTTACACGTAGTATGCCAAATGTGCTAAGTCCTGGCTACTTTATTTTTTTCAATTAGCCACTTATTTTTTAGATGTGTCAGAAGTAGCATTATAGCCTACTTAACATAGATTTGTAAGAATATACACATATCATAATTTCAAAAAATATAGCAACTGCTCATGTTTTTAGCATGAGCCTCCTAATATAATACCTATATATTATATTAAATACATTATATATTTTTTATTATATTAAATATATTATATTTTTTAGCAATGTATATTTTACATATTATGTTTTGTTATATCTTTTGTTCCTCTTCAATACACATTATTTAATGATTTTTTTTTTTTTTCTCGAGACATATCACCACGTCCAGAGTAGGCCTATTGTGTGCCCCACTCTACTATAGGTGTCCTAAATTTTGCCTACCCTTAATTTTTATTTCATCTAGGGAAGGGGCCTTTATAACGAGTACCCGACATCGTACAGACAGGGGACCATCGTTTAACGTCCCACCGAAGGACGGCGTGCTTAAGTTTATTTTAACTCCCAGATAAAATAAAATAAGGACCTTGGCCGAGCTACGGACCCGCTATCTTTGGCTAAGTAGGCAAGCACGCATACCACTGAGCTACCGGCGTAAATACATAAATAAAACAAACATTTTTATTTTAAAACATTGACTACTAAACAAAAATCTTATACATAAACTAGTTTCGGCATTACCGTAGTTATAAATGAAGACAGTTGTCTGAGTGCGGAGTACGAATCATACATCATAGGACATCAGATAGGTAACAAAGGACTTGGAATTTTAACTAAAATCACGCGGTTAGGATTTTGTTTGGTCAGTCTAAGGGAAGATCCTTCGAAGGACAGCATGCTCAAGAGGCGGTACCGAGTCTATGCGATGTCAGGTACTCGTTAATGACACCTACCCTAGTTAAACCTGAATAAGCAACTATTAAGACTCCCACAGCAAAACTGATTAATTATAAGTAATTCACACCGATTTTATTTATTTTTGAATTTGGGGGAGTGTCATAAACTCAAATGACTGTTTTGCCCCCCTGAATTAATATTGATGAAAAATATTGTTTTTCTTATATAGGTACAATCAAGTAGAATAAAACAATAAATACTTATTTATTAATATAAATACAATATTAAAGTTTTTTTTAACTTCAATAAAATATAAATTACAGTTTAACGATAATTTTTAATTAGGTTCCATTAATATTTATAATATATTAATATATTTTCACAAGAAGAAATAATGACTTAGGTTAGGTTTTATGACTCATGCCCGGGCTTTAACTACGAGGTCATATCGCCTACTACCAGAGCGCTCTTTCGTCACTCTGGTGGACACAAGCCCGACTCTACTGTGGGAGTCCTAAATTTTGCCTACCCTAAATTTTTATTCATCTAGGCTAGGGGTCTTTAACGAGTAGCTGACATCGTACAGGCTCGGGACCATCGCTTAACGTCCCATCCGAAGGACGGCGTGCTTAAGTTTATTTTACCTCCCAAATAAAATAAACTAAGGGCCTCGGTCGGGCTACGAACCCACGACCTTGAGCTCAGAAGTCAAGCACGCATACCACTGAGCTACCGGCGCCCTCTATAATGACTTAAATAGTGATTATAAATTTAATTGAACAATAAAGGATATTTTGTTTGGAAACTTCTTAGTTCTTGATTACATTTTTCATTATATAGACGAACCGTCTAACTCTAAGGTAGCCGGAGGGTTGGCAGCCCAGTTTGTTTATGCTTGTATGATGTCATCTAGGGAACAACGAGAGCTAATAGTACAGTCAGTGCAAAAAGTATTCGAACAGTGCTCAAAATTATGTTAAAATGAATATGAAATGATACATTTGGGGAAAAAAGTACAACTGACTGTAATTAACATTTAATCAAACACTTTAGCTCTTAATAGCAACATAACAATTTTTGAACAACAAACTGACTTAATAATTTATATAAAATTTGAAATAAATTAGAAAAAACTGCACACAAAAAGTATTCGAACACTCAAAAAGTTATTGCTTTTTACGAAGCTAATATTTTGTTGGCCCCCCTTTAGCCTTAATAACTGCTTGCAGACGTCTCGGCATAGATGACACCAGGTTCTCAAGAACCGAATTTGGTATTCTGTGCCACTCTTCTTGAAGGGCTGTTTTCAACTCCTTTAAACTGCAAGGTTTCCTTTCTTCCATTTTCCTTTTTAAGTAGTCCCACAAATGCTCAATCACGTTTAGATCAGGACTTTGAGGGGGTGTTGCCATATATTTTGGAACATTATAGAGCAACCACATCTTGGTTTTCCAAGCGGTATGCTTGGGAACATTGTCCTGTGTAAATATATAACTGTCCCCCAAACCAATTTTCCCTACACTTGGTGGCAAACTTTCCTTTAAAATATGAACATATTCTACGAGGTCCATTATGCCATCTATAAAAACTAATTTCCCAACTCCACTGGCACTCATACACCCCCAAACCATTAGGGATCCTCCCCATACTTAACAGTTGGAAATAAATTTTTCGTATCCATAGAACAATTTTTTTTTCTCCATTTTTTCTGGTAATTTCTTTCAGAAAATACTTCGAATTTACATTCGTCGGTAAACATGACTCTTTTCCAGAATTCCGGGGGTTGGTGGCATTGTTCTTTTGCATAGTTTTGCCGCTTCACCATATTAATTTTTGAAATAAAACACTTTTTGCGTGTTGTCCTCCCATGAAAGTCAAACTTTTTAAAACAATTTCTCACTGTACTAGCCGAAATAGTTTTATTCTTTGCTTTTGATAAGTCCGTGACCAAATTTGAAGCACTCAAACAGGGATTTACCTTAATTTTCTTAAGAATCGATCGTTCCTCCACTTCTGTTAACAACTTAGGCCGACCACTGCGAGGCTGAGAACGAAAAGATTTGGTCTTTCCATACCGATTTATAATGTCGGACACAGTGACGTGACTCCTGTTAACAATTTTCCCGATTTCCCGAAGAGATTTACACTGGTTGTGCAAAGAGATAATAATTTTTCGTTCTTCTTCGGTTGTCTCAAATGATTTGCGTCCCATTTTGAATGAACTGCTTCGGACACTGACTGATTCAAAGATAAAGCCATTGTATATATTTACTAGTTATATGAAGGGGATTAACGAGGTAAACAAATCGGTCTTATTACAGAAACCCCAAATGTTCGAATACTTTATGCTTTTCCTTCTCAGACAAATTTCTTTAATTATTCACTACTTGTCCTATTTAAAATTGTTTTTTAGGCAATGCACACAATTTTTACCTCATCATGCTCAACTAAGCATAATACGAAATTTTAATTATAAATAAAAAAAAAAAATCAAGGAAAACATTAAAAATTGGGATAGTTTTTATAGTGTTCGAATACTTTTTGCACTGACGTATATGATTCACAAAATTATATTTCAGAGTTGAAGCTCTTACATAATTTTATTAATAAAATAAAATAGGTAGTTCAAACCCGGGAATATCTATTTGTTAAAAAATTTTTTTTTTTTTAAATGGAGGCTCGAGGCCCGTGGTTGTAGCCGCTCCCGGCCACCTGTCGCTACGCCACTGCCCGGAACAATTTCAAAGAACAGTGCCACGGGACGGCTAGACGGTGTAACACCCATGTTAGGACAGCTGTTGTCACCCTGGGGTCAGCGTACTCTTTCCATCCTCCCACACATGACGTCATATCCCGGGTCCTTTTCTATTTTCCCTGATGAGTCATAACTCTTCATCAGTGATAATTGGTTTGTGACGTTGAAGAGAAAGATATGTGTCAACGTTTATCTTATGGACAAAGAAATTGTAAAAAATAATTAACGTAGGAAATAAATACCTATTTGTTTTAATTCCCCAGCTGTACTAAATATAGGGAAGTTATGTCATCGGTTAGAAATTCGATGTTAATTTTTCACCAAAATTCCATGTTTTTGACCCCCTGCTTCCAAAAATGAAAAAAGAAATGTGTGTCAGTGGATATGTCTGAGAACACGATAACTCCCCATAGAATGACATAGACACGAAATTATACCTATACCTACCTAAAACTCTAGAACCCTATTAATACGACATCTATTGATTTCCAATTCGACCAAAGGGCAGAGGGTTAAGTGGGTGGCGCTTAGTACAAAAACCTTAATAACTGCCTAAGAAATTAATGTATTGACATGAATGCTATCTCAAATGAGATCTTATCCTATCCTATGGTTAGGACTAACCATTTTTGCATCAATCAAACAAACGGACTTGAAAAATAAAATAAAACTTGTTTATTTAATATATTGTCTAATTTCACTAACTATATATACATGGGAGTACTTTCGGTATTTCTACCATCCTCAGCCAAAAGCATAAGAGATAAGACAGTCTTATCTCTTATGCTTTTGGCTGAGGATGGTAGAAATACCGAAAGTACTCCCATGTATATATAGTTAGTGAAATTAGACAATATATTAAATAAACAAGTTTTATTTTATTTTTCAAGTCCATTTGAATTATTTCACAATATCTCTGCAATTATGTCAGTTTTCATAATCAAACAAACGTCTAAAACAATGGGTTTCGTAACTACATTTTGGGCGGATTTCGGAAAGTATCTCTCAAACCGAGTGAACTTATAAAAAGTATTCCACAAAAAATATGCCTTTTACTTTTCTGTGCAACTTTCATTTGAAACGGTTATTCATTAAATCATAGATTTAAGCAGTATCTTGTAAAACTCACTTATGCCTTCAAGTAAAATGGTTTCAATTTTCGCACAATTTCGAAAAAAATCAGATTTAAATTATCACACGTGACAATTTCATTTCAAATTTCAACTTCATAGCTACAACAGTTTCAGCGTTAGAGAGCATACAAAGTTCCAGTCATACTCCCAGAAAAACATCATCGCGAAAATGTTTAAAAAGTATTGAGGGGATCTTGAAACGTGGTAAAAACAACGAAGAAAAATACAGAGGTTCCCTGAGTGTCTCGAGGCCATATCCTCTTAAGGCGTGATACATCGGGTAGGGTTTTGTGATAGTGATGGCGTAGCAAGTGCTTGGACTATAATTGTTGTATAATTTCTAGATCATACTTCCCCAAACATATAAGTCGGCCATTGGATACTTATATACACACTTTTCAACTTCTCAGTGGTCCTAATGTACGTACACTTATTAATAAATATACCCCCTACCTTGTTTTTCCAGTTTTAGAACTCAATCCCAGAGATTAAAATAAAAGTCAAACCTAAGTCGCGAAATTTTGCCTTATCCTTTCCTCCTTTTTGTTGTTAATAAATTAAGATTAAAAATAACATTTTATGTAATGAAATCTCCCTAAAATAAGGCTAGTCAACGCAATATTGTACCTATTTTCAAACAAATTATAAATTTAAATAAATTGTTTAACTGTTCATTTACTATTTTTGGAATAATTTCTTAGTTTTTTCAATGAGTGGGTAAGAGAGGACAAAATAACGACAATCACGTACGAGATTTAATTTTGCGCTCCCAGATGAAATTTAATATTTAAATTCCAAGCCCCATAAGGAGGGCAACTAATAATTTTCCGCGAAGTCGGCCGAAGGAAAGAGGAAAGAGGAGGGGGTTTGACTCGAAAACCCTAATAACTGCTGGAGAAAAAAAAATTAGTATTAGGACTCCGAAGCCACTATGTAAGTGAACGATTGATTTTTAGCCCAAATGGTTGATTGATTTTGAAAGGAGAGCGAAAACATATTTAATTAATTCATTTTGGGAAAGTTTTTTGTCGGTGACTCGCCGAAGACCTATTTCGGTGATTCACCGACAGTTTATAATGAGTTGAAGGTAACCTTTGCCAGATGATAGTGAGAGGCGGCTCTGGGTTTGATAGCCTTAATAATGCAGTGTTTCTAGGTTCACTCAAAGGAGGGCCCGGTTCGGAGAAGAGGTCCCCCCCCGGACATAATTTACGATTTGAAGGGAAGCATTGGACACCCCCGCACTCGCCCCTCCTATCTCTGTTCTGGGAACTATCAATCCGCCATCCTCTGTTGTGTTAACTCTCTTCCATATTCCCTTATGCCCATCCTCTATTTATTCAGATATTCCACAATGTTACTCTTTTTCTATTTCATTGACAAGGACGCAAACAGAATTTTTTTCTGTTCGCTAGAAGGGAGAGTGTATTAAATTTGGCTCCAACCTGTAAAATGTTAACAAATGTTCAGTTTTCAAACGCTAAGAGTATTAAGAAACAAGAAACTACTTAAACAATTAAATAGCCTACGTTCCATGTACACAAAAATAGTTTACATTCACATGTTGTAATAATACGATGATAGTGATAACGATAGATGAAAGTTCTAAGAGAATGCAAAGTTAGAAGCTTAATTTCTGGGAGCCATAGTGGCCGTGCGGGCTAGAGCGTAGGGCTTTCGTCGCATAGTCTCACCATTGTTTGCGGGTTCGAATCCCGCCCGGGATTGAGTTTTATTTCGTAGATAAAACTCTCTCCCAGGGCCATGGATGTCGTAAGTAAGTAGATAACACAGAGACATAGCTAATATGCATCGTACATAAGGCCAAAAAAAAAAAAAAAAAAGCTTTATTTCTCAGTGCCGGAACATTTACATTTGTTTTATCTTAGTGTCTTTCTAACCTATGATAAATTATGTTAACCTATTGTATTGACGCGTTCATATCTTTTATGTTGATTTTTCTGAATAAAAATGGTTATTACTATTATTATTATTATTAATCTTCATAAGTACTCAAAATGAATTCCGCGATTTACCCAATAATTGAAGTTGCGGCACTAGTATCACTGTTGACGCAAAATACAAATGGCACCATAAAATATTGTGACGAATTCGAAATAGTTAATAATCGTTCAGTAAAACTTGAGTAGCTGTATTTTGACTTTTTTAATACATACCCATTTTGCAAAATATATATAATATATGAGAGTACTTTCGGTATCACTTAATAAATACTTCTGTCTGTGTGTGCTTGTGAACACCATAACTCCATAAAGAATGAATGTATCAACCCAAAATTTTATCTGTGTATCCAGAATCCCATAAGTACAACACCTATGGATTTTCAGCCAAGGGGAAGAGGGGAGGCTTAACTCATAAACCCTAATAACTGACAATGTCATGAAGGGACACAACTTTATTATGAGGATTTAAAAGCCCCAATGTGTCAGCTTTATTAGCCAAAACAGTCGATTGGTTTTAGGACAAAATGTTCTGGGGAAGTACATTCCGATGTTTCACTAACTATTTTTCTCTTTTTTTTTTTTATTAAGTATTTCACAATATCTCTAAATGTTAAGTATTATCTCATAAGCTTGTTCTTTCTAGATAAAAAAATGGAAAATTCAGAAAAAAGATTCTGAAGATTGTGTTTCTCAAAAAAGTTAGTGTTATCTGTCTTATACACTTGAAAAGTTCACCATGACAGAACTGCATTTAATATTAAGAAGGTTTTCAGGCTCTGAAATTAAGTGTCAACCCTGACCAGAACATTCGTTATCTTCTCAGAGAAACATGAGAGTAGCCTAAAGAAATATATATTATGTAGCCTAGAACTACATATATGGATTAATAAATGAAGTCAAATCTTTTATATCCCCAGATATAGTATAGGAGAAGTTATTTAATCAGTCGAAAATTCGATGCTGAATTTTCAACGGAATTCCATGTTTTCCCACTTCCAGATTACAAATATGAAAAAAAAAATTCTTTCTTTCTGTATGAACACGATAGAATGAATGTATCGACACGAAATTTTATATATGAATTCAAAACCCCATAAGAACGACACTTATTACTTTTCAGCGGAATTGGCAGATGGGAAGGGGGAGATCAGAGGTAGAACTCAACTCAAAAACCCCTATAACTGTCGATGAAATGAATGTATTGATTTGAAATTTCATATTTGAAATCAATATTTAATGAGAAAATAACATGTCAAATTTCAGCGTTATCGGCCGAATGAAAAGAGGGGTTTTGAGGAGGAGGCTCAATTCGAAACCTTAATAACTGCCGATGAACTGAATTTATCGACACAAAATTTAGTATGAGGATTTAGGAGCCCCAATGTCAACTAATAAATATTAGCGCTAACAGTCGCCTGGTTTTGGGCTGGCTTTCAATCTGGGAAGCAGAAGTTGCCCTGATATGCGCACTCTTTCCTGGTGGACTGTGAGAGGTCTGCCACTGCCCTGGGCTGCCATTTTGTTGATAACATAATTAAAGAAATTTTACTGTATATAATGACATCATTGTTGTTCACATCATTACTGAGGGAAAGATTTTTACTGAGACACTAATTAGGGAAGATATCCGTTCATGGAAGCAGCCTAGCAGTGTGGAAAGAAGAGAGTGGAATGGAAGAGACAGCCACTCACCGATATCACTCCACCGGAAAATTTCCTCTCTGGGGTTAAAAATGAAAATAATAAAATAAGATACGTAAATAATAAGACTGTTAAATTTTTTTTCCTTTGAGGTTTATCAGAACTTTTCTCTCAGGAATTAACGTAAAACCTCACTACATTTAACATAAAAAGAAAACAAAAAAATGTTGTCGATGCATCACCGGCAAAGTACTTCCTCAGGAAGAATGAATTAAGTTGTCGCTCTCCCTCTAAAATCAATTGACCGTATGGGTTAAAAATTAATAGTTGACTAACATAGAAGGGACTGAATCCTCATGGTAAATATTGTGTTGATACATTCATTACATCGGGCATTACTAGGGTTCCCCATCCCCTGATCTCCAACTACTCTTCAAGGTGGTCAAGTTCGTGGAAAATGAATAGATGGGTTCCTTGTAGAGTTTTGAATATAAATATAAAATGTCACGTAGATGCATTCATTACATTGGCAGTTATTGGGACTTTTTAATTGAGACACCCTCTGACCCCATATTCCGTTATTTCCGATCATAAAGACATATATTTATTTTCAGCCCAATCGGCCAAAGGGGAAGAGGGGAAGTAAGAGGTTTGACTTAACTCAAAAATGTTAAAAATTGAAAATTTAATGAATATATCGACACGAAATTTTATATGAGGACTGGGAAGACTGTGATTCACAGACGATTTTTTAAATTTATTTTCGAAAACTATGTCAAAAGAGTTATGTACATCCTAAATAAGAGAACTTAATAATAACCACTTCATTCTTAGAAAAATCAATATTTTATTAACTTCTCTATATTGTCTTGGAAAATATATTGTTGGGGTCAAACCATAATTTATAAATTCTGTAATATTAATCTAGAAATAGAGAGTTGAGTAAAAGGAAAAAACATCTATTGTCTTATGTTAGACATAGAGTTAGATTACTAAACTTGGAGACAGAGGGGGGGGGGGGGGGGGGGAGGAGAGAGAGAGATAGTCGATAGGGATTATGTTTTGTTTTGCCACTGGACTGGCTTTGTAAATAGACTTAGTCGTTGTCTAGGCACACCATAACCAGCATTCTTGTTCAATTACAACATCCCTAGCTATAAGAAGTATAGAGAAAGTTGTGTAATCGGTCAGAAATTCGATATTATGTTTTCACCGGAATTTCATGTTTTCCAACTCCTGATCCCAATAATGAAAAAAAAAAAAAAAGGTTTATGTGGGTATTGCTGTCTATATGTGTGCGTGGTTGTGGACACGAAAACTCCCGATAAAATGAATATATCGATATGAAATTTTATATGTATATTCAGAACCCTCTAAAAGGACGACACCTGTTGATTTTCAGCCAAATCGGCCAAAGAGAAGGGGAATTAGGAGGTTATGAGAAACAAAATTGCATATGTAAATTCAAAATGGCATCCTTATGTAGATTACTAGGATTAGTTGAGACTAAAAATCAATAGTTGACTAACATAGAAGGGACTGAATCCTCATGCTAAATGTTGTTTTGTGTTACTAGGGTTTTTGATTCGCGTCCCCATCCCCTGATCTCCCACTACTCTTTGGCCAACTTCGTGGAAAATGAGGTGTGTTCCTAGTAGAGTTTTGAATTTAAATATAAAATTTCACGTAGATGTCTATACTCTAAATGCAAAGCTTCCGTTTATGATAGCCTATCTTCCTGGTCCATCCCAACCCCAGTTTTATTTACCCATCTTTGCTAACCCTCTCCATTTACTTAAAATTTCACGTAGATTCCTGGTCGGGGGGGACCTCCCCTTTGGCCGATTGGGCTGAAAATATGTCGTATTTATGAGGTTTCGGACTTCTTACTTCCAGCTCATATTATCCCCTTCCCTGGGGGATCAGAGCAGGGGCTCAACTCACAAATCCCAATAAATGCCAATGTAATGAATGTATCGATATGAAGTTGTATATTTAGATTCGAGATCCCATAAGGAAAATACCTATTAATTTTTGCAAAATAGGCCAAAGGGAAGTTAGACAAAAACGTAATTTGTTCTGAGAAAGTGCAGGCCCTGTGATTTGTCGACGAGGTTTTCTACATATTTATCTGTCTAAAAAGAACAAATGAATAATTATTTTCAACATATAATGGTTGCTACATATTCGAGAGATATTGCATTTAAGTTTTGCTTTTTATTAGTACCTACATTAATTATAATTAACAAAAATACTGTTGATACATGAGTCCTCCAGAATCAAAACTCACAATATCCAAAATTAACAAAATTGAGATGGCAGTGGTTATTTTTGTTTGTTAGTTCGTTGGTTAGAATCAAAAGTCACCATATCCTAAATATAATGGGCCTAGAAGTCGAGGGTTGGAGTCAGAACTAACATTATCCACTAGGATTATCCTAGTTCTGACACTAAGCGTCTTTTAGCCAATCAGAAAGCAGTATTTGCGAGCATAACCTGCTCAAAGAAGTTATCGTTTATTTTTTTATTTTGTGCTGTATTTTTTTGCAGTTTTTATTTTGAATAAGATTTTATTATTACCTATGCTTTATGTAAAATTATAATTATGTGTCAATTTTTATCATTTTAAATTATTTAAAGTTGTAATAATTTTTTTTTTTTTTTTTAATTTTATTTATTGACAACAGCTCAATTACAACTATACTGTCATGTGAAAACAACAAGAAATCAAGTTGTAATAATTGTAACAATAAATTTATATTGCATTTGAAAATGCTGAATGGTTTTGATTTATTTATACATGTTTGAGAAAGTTGGGAACAAAACTAACATTATCCTACGTGGTGGTTTCAAAACAAATATTACCCAAAATTTTACTGCTTTTATTTTTATAACGCTACATAAAAGTTCATTTTTTTCGTGTGTATTTCATTTTATAGTGCTAACAGAATGTAAAAAAAAATCATTTGCAAGAACCGGCTAAGCAAATTGTAGTCGAGAGCGGTTTTTGGCAAATTCCCAAAATTGTGATTTTTGGATATTGTGTTTTGATTCTGGTGGATTCCCATATCAAGATTTCGATAATTCTATTTTAAATAATCACATTTGTTAGGTAGGATGTTGGTCGGAAGTGTAGAATTGGATAAAAGAAGGAGAAATTCTTGTCCCTGATTATATAGGTTATGCTAAATGTGGGGCGGACGATGACCAGGGTAAGGATATCGAACAATAAGTTGCAGGAGGTTGTCTATACTCTAAATGCAAAGCTTCCCTTCATGGCAGCCAATCTTCCTGGTCCATCCCAATCCCAGTTCTTTGCTAACCCTCTCCATTCAATATGTTGGTATTCAGGAAGTAGTTGCCTTTAGTTTTCTGTAATATTTAGCAGGATTCCTTTCTGATGGAAGGTGCTTTCTCTCACTTTGCTTTGATGGATTTTTTAATCTGTAAACACCTTAACTCGTACCCTCTATAAAAAAAAAAATCATACAGTAGTAATCAAGAAAAATGTGTTTCTTATGCTTCTGTCACCATATATATTATTGTATTCCTTGTTCACAGAATCCCCTATACCCCACCAAATATACATACACTACACTGACACTTACATACACTACACTGACACTAAGGGGGAATTAATAATTAATATTATAAAAATATATCGGGACATATAACATTATACTTATGGGACAAATAATCTGGATGTATTATTATAGGCTATTATAGTATAAAGTAGGAATTTAATGAATAATATATACATTTAGTTAGATATATATATGGCGACATGTAGAGTAGAATTAAGATTATATAATGTATAATACTATAAAGGTATAGAGATTTCAATTAGATCCAGATGGAGTAAATAGGCCTTAGAACTTATAGACCAAATCGATCCCTTGTCTAGATTTTAGTTTTGCCAAAATACATATTATAAAGCCGACATAAGTTTTGTAAAATAAAGTTAAAGATGTATATATATGTGATAATAATTTAGATATAGAATAAAATCGTTGTAAATACCGTATATATTGAAATATCCAATTTTCTATAATGGAAGATTTCTGAACGCCAGTCTAGGCTGTTCTATGATATTATAAAATACCCAGGCCGGCAGAGCGACACTCACACTCACTTTTTGCAATAGGACACTCACTATCTTGTATTTGTACTATTAATCTCTTGTCTTCAACTTTTCATTGTGGGTCTATTATATTATAGTTTATTTATTGTATCCAGTTATTTCACTTATATCTGCCGAGCCATGCTTGGACCCCAAATTGTAAGTACAACATATATTTATCTGCTTCTCTTGTGTCTCTTTTTCTATTACGATACCACTATCCCTTACGCCCTTTTTAGATATTCACTTCCACTGCGTATACCCTTGATAATTTCCAAATAATCCTAATTAACTGGTAGCAATCGTAATACTTCTCTGGAATGATGATATGTTGCTTTTTTCCAGAATTTTTTCCCAGATGTATCTCGACAATATTTTGGGACACTTACAGATCCTTTCTTCGGGTCTCAGAAGAGTGAAAATTCACATCATAAATCTTCGAAACTTAAAGAACAACTCAGAGATAGTTAGTTTCAGTCGTCTTATCGTTTTTAGACAACTTTCTTTTATTGTGTTTATTGAAAAATTAATTTCACTAAATTTTACTTCAAGACGAAGAAACAAGAACTGCATAACGATTCGATGACATTTATGTGTACCACTTAATAAAACCCTGTTCTGTATGCGTTCATCTCTGTTCTTTGGTCCAGGTTCTACGACAATGAGGTGACAAGGAAGCTGAAGCAGCTGATGGGATCAGAGGTGGTCCGGATCCTGGATCGAGACTACATGTCCCTCCTTCAGGATCGCCTCTACGACAGTCACTGGGAAGCCTTGAAAAAGAGGGTCATCGCACGCATGGTGTGTATCTTACTGTGTATGTTGAACTATGTATCAAATCTCTAGGGGTCGAGAAGATTTAACCTTTGCTAACAAATGTTTGAGTAAATACTATTACTTATGACTTACGCTCTCAAGACTCCTCATCACCGTTGCTATTTCTATTTGCGAATAAAGAAATAAGTAGAACTAAGTTATTAATGTTTCATTACGCTTAAACTGACAGGTTTGTCTTTCTTCCTGCTTCACAATTCCATCATGGGATGTAGTTTGTCCCATTGGAGCTCCACATTACTAAATTCATGACTGCAGGAGTCATTATTTTTTGAAAAATTTTGTCTACGTTTCAAAAATCGTTGTTTTCAAAAAGCTTTCTCATAGCCAACTGGTCGAAATTTAAGCTTAATGTGGAAATATAAGTCCAGATCCTTAGACTGCTCATCTACCAGTATATCTAATGCAAAACGTGCAGAAACAACTTCTCAATTATTATACAATGTAGAAGGCTAAATATATCCGGGCAACACCGGGTGAACCTGCTAGTTATTTTTATTGAATTAAAGAAAGTTGGCAACTTGTGGAGAAGTTTAGAGACATAATGCTAAGTCCACATACTAACAACCACTGATATGTCGATCTATCTATGTAAAGCTTCCTGAGTCCCAAGGATATTGGCTACAGTTTCAATAAATGGCAGTAATGGATTTACAGTGTTATTTTCTGAAAAGCTGTCAAAAAAAATTCATCTATTATTAACGTTATAAAAATTAATGAGACAGTTCTGGGGAAATTTTAATGGGCAATTTAATGAGAAAATGTAGTTAGATGAAGCTAATAATGAACCAGTAATGAAGGCAAAACAAGCATAAAATATTTTATTTTCTGTAGATATTGCGGTCATTTCATAATTCAGATAGTAAAACATAAGCCTGAACGATTACCAGGGCCTAGGATTTGCAATCTTTAATTAAAACTGGACATTTCCGCTCATCAACCTATTCTATGTTCCAAATATACATATTCTTTGAAGCTGGATTTGAGTGTAGAAAATAAAATGTTATGGCCGAAAATCAATGGAACGTATTAAATAATATCTTGTTTAATATTAATTTCAAAACAAAAATTTAAAGAGATAAAAGTTGTGTAACATTAAATTATGAAAACTATTATTATTCAGTCAAGTCTTTAGGTCAAATATTATTTGTGTGAATCGCAGCAAGGAACATAATTTGTGATGGAGTGAGAGACGAAACCGATTTCTACGCGATAAATATCGAGTTTCTTGTTTCGTAGTTTCGAATTCAGAATTACTCTTACTTCATGAATTAAATTGGAAAAAAAAATCATTGATTTTCCGGAAACTCGACCTGTGTCGAGGTACAAAATTTCGTGTCGTCTCGTTCATTACAACGAGAGTTATCACACAAATATGATTTTTTTTTTCTATTCAATTCATGAAGTAAGAGAAATTCTCAATTCGAAATTACGAAACAAGAAATCGGTTTCAACCTTCTTGAAGTCTCTCACTCCATCACAAATTATGTTCCTTGTTGCGATTTACACGAATAATATTTGACCTAAAGACTCGACTGAATAATAATAGTTTTCATAATTTAATGTTACTCAACTTTTATCCCTGCAAAATTTTGTTTTGAAATTAATATTAAACAAGATACAAATATATATATATATTTTTTTTTACATTTCAATAAAATCAGATATACAAGTGCTCAGGGGGGTGGGTTTAGTGGAAAGCCATGCCGAGGCACAACACACTATTGTGAATGCGCGTGCATCCCTTCGTTGTAAGTATTCCCATCGCCCTGCGGGAAAAAAAACAAAAAAACTTCCCCTATCCTTCGTATAGCTGGGGTATATAATATCATAAATATAAAAAAATATAAATATTATTTTGAGATGACAGTTCAGCAGGTAAAAGCGCTTTTCCCCTAAATGTATGTTAAGAACAATATTATGGTATTTATTTTAAGCCAAAGAACGAAAATAAAATTTTTGTGAAGACTTTCTCATTGCTATAGCCTAACATGCATAGCAATATGGTGGTTCTGAATTTATTTATACCTAGACAGTCGGTTAATTTTATTTATATAAATTATAGTATAACTACGGTTGCTGTAATTTAGAAAAGGCTGGTCATAAGAAAGCAAATTGTTTTACCTGACTTTCATATTCAATACTTCTAACAACCGTAAGTAGGCAAGCGGTAATTGATGAGCAACCAACCTCTAGCTGTTTTTCGAGTTGGATTCGAATTGTTGAAATTTAAGCCATTCATTTTCCCTTCCAAACAAACTTCGAAAGACATTCATAGTGGCCTTACTTCCAGACTGTCATAGGAACTTGGAAACAATTTCCAATATCTTTAAAACAAATATAAGTGGGGCCAGTGTACCTTAATGGAGATATCGAATTCCTAGAGAGCTCATTTAGACATGGAAAATAGAAGTGTGGGAGGAGGAACAGTAAGGTTCCTTAATGAGTCCTTATTTAATTAGCTTTTCCAACGAACTTAACTTTAGTTCCAGGAAATAGGATATTCCCTGTAGAAATAAAATTAAGACAAAAAATTATTTTGTTGAGTTAGTTATTATCACATGCCCAGGCTTCAACTACGAGGTCATATCGCCTGCTACTAGAAAGGACGTTGTCTTCCCACTGTTTTATTTGCGACCAGGACCTGTTTTCAACGCAACAACGTTTTTAGGTTAGGTTTGAGTTAGGTTTTATGACTCATGCCTGGGATTTAACTACGAGGTCATATCGCCTACTACCAGAGAGCTCTTTCGTCACTCTGGTGGACATGAGCCCGACTCTACTGTGGGAGTCCTAAATTTTGCCTACCTTAAATTTTTATTCACCTAGGGCAGGGGTCTTTAACGAGTACCTGACATCGTAAAGGCTCGGAACCATCGCTTAAAGTCCCATCCGAAAGACGGCGAGCTTAAGTTTATTTTACCTCCCAGATTAAATAAACTAAGGGTGTCGGCCGGGTTTCGAACCCACGACCCTGAGCTCAGAAGGCAAGCACGCATACCATTGGGCGCCCTCTAATTATGTTGATGTTTGGTGGCTAAGACGTGGTTAGCCTTCTGTATGCTTTGAAGGAATTAACTCAGGAATAAAGTAAAAATTACTTACGTTCTTGATAGCTCTAGAGTAAATCCAGGGCCGCCGTTACGCACAGGCGAAGCGAATTATTTTGTTCCCTTACTACTTGTATTCCAAATATGGAACTCCACAGAGATTAATAATATATCTAATTTGATTTTTGGTAGGTTAAAAAAACCTTTAAATGGGACGTTAATGAATGGTCCAGAGCTTGTGCAATGTTATTTACTTGATAAAGATCCCTAGGAAAAGAAAATTTAGGACTCCTTTAGAATGGGATTTTTGTCGTCCTCCTATACAGCTCATGTATACCAGGTCTACAAAAAAATGCTCTTTTTTTTTTTTTTTTGCCTTTATGTACGGTGCATATTAGCCATGTCAATGTGTTATATATAATTATTTAAGACATCCATGGCCCCGGGAGGGAGTTCTACCTACGAAATAAAACTCACTCCCGGACGGGATTCGAACCCGCAAAACATGGTGAGACCATGCGACCAAAGCCCTACGCTCTAGCTCGCACGGCCACCATGGCCCCCCCCCCAAAAAAAAAAAAAAAAAAAAAAAAAAAAATGCTCTAGTAGTAGTTGATATGACGAAGTTAGAACCCGGGCATGAATCACAAAGAAAAAAAACAAATGTCACAATAAAGGTCATTACCTATATTAATATGATGTTGTTTGCCCAATATTTTCAAAATGATCCTCAATGACTCCGGGTATGAATCATAATAACAAAAAAAAAAACAGAAAAAATAAGAAATTAGAGAAATAGTTCCTGCAAAAAATATTCCGAGAAGATAGAAGTAAGTAGATTTTACTCCGTTATCAACAAGCGTCTATTTTTGCATGTTATGATTTTGGGCTTAGTAGGTTTTCTTCATTAACATGGTATCGTTTACTGTTGGTTTATCTCTACATGTCTGGATGTGACGTAGGAACGAGAAGGAGAGAAACGGAAACAGCTTTACCTCCGAGGGAAACTGGAAGGAGCTCCTATCCCAGGACATCCGGCCTACGAAGCGCTCCGACTAGCCGAAGAGGACGCCAACAAGCAGATACAGAAGGTAACTCAACTCATTGCTCTATTATATCTCTTTGAGGTCAAATTTTAGAAATATCTCAAAATGTTCCAAAAATTTAAGAAATATGTATGAAACGATATTCAGATTGAATTTTTTTTCAATTTTAAAACTTATTCCTTTCGGGTTTTGAAAAGTTCAATTTGCAAGTAGGACTTACAAATAAAAAAGACTTATTGAAAATAATTGTGAAGATTTAAGGATTTTGATAGTTCAAGTTCGAAAAAAATTAATATGTATATGGTTTCGTTAGGTGTTTGTCCGTCTGTCAGTGAGTGGCATCCTACCTCCACACAAAATAATTGTAGCGTCTTAAAACTTGAAATGTATTTGTGTCCATAATTTCATGTTTTCCGTACTTACGGTACATACCTCTGATTCCAAAACTTTCTGTCTATGTATGTGTGTCTGTGAAAACGATAACTACCGATATAATAAATGTATCGATACGAAATATATGAAAATTCAATACCCCATAAGGACGGTACCTGTAAATTTTCATCGAAATCAGCAGAATGGAAGGAGGTATCCAGGGTAGAGAACTCAACTCAAAAACCCTAATAACTGCCAATATTATGAATTTATCGACACAAAATTTAGCATCAGGATTCAAAAGTTCCTATATTATTTGCTGATTTTTGGCTCAAACAATCGATTGGTTTTTGAGGCAAACATTTAATAATTCTTTGTGGGGAAGTACATTGTCGGTGTTTCACAGACATTATGAAAAATGGTCAAAACGTTTTCATGGGACCTTAAAATGTATAAATCCGTTAAAAATCTCGGATTTTTACACGATTACGTATATATATACTCGTATATAGTCACAAAAATGAACCGTTGGTTGAATATGAAGAGAAATAATGTAGCTGGATACAGGAGGAAGTGGAGGGTTATTGGTATCTGATCGTAAATTAACACAGTTTGAATATAAATCATCCAAAATTGCATTAGGTTTCTTGTAATTAGATTCTTTGGTAGGGATTGTGAATTTTCATTCGATGGGAATTGAAATCATGCACCACAGAAAGGGTCAACAAACCTTTTGTTCACTTTTTTTTTTTCAATTTACAAATAGGTATTTACAACTGTATAAATAATATAAACAACAAGCAATTGTGCTAGAAGTGTAAAATATATGACATTGTCAAAATGTCAAGAGGGGAGAAATTCCCTGGGCACTGAGTTGCACTCATTTATAGCTAACTGTCACTGCTGCTATTAAGGAGGTCTTTAGGCCATTGGCGCTTAAGGCGTCGTTGGGGAAGTGTGACCGAATGGAGGTCACGGACTGGAGGATTATTGTGGGAACTAAAGGAGGAAAATAACTTCTTCTACCTGGAATTAGATACTTCGCTGAAAAGGGGAATGCTATGGTCAGTATGGAGGGTCTGGTTCTAAATATAGTATTGAAAACCTTAGCAGAACCCCAGAGTTCAAAACGGTAAGTTCACATAAGTTTCAACAAGTCATTATATTTTCAAACTTAATTTAGATCTCCTGCCTAGTAGTCTTAGTAACAGTTTGTAGCGTTCGTTCATTTCTGAATTTTCAGTCTCATGTAAGAGTTCCATGTTAATCGCTTGTTTAAAATAATTTTAATAATGAAAGTAAAATATTAATACACATAAAATAGTTTAAAATGTTTTATTCATGGTATTTTTGGTTCAAACAAAATAATTTAAAAAATATGTGGGATGTTGGTGATATTTTTTCACTTGTCAGGGTGAACAGTCTTGCAATTGGTGCAGGAAATATGTCTACGAAAGTACATTATTTCATACCAATTTTTCGACCTTTGAACTATACTTATATATATTTTTTTTCCATATTAATTTTGTGCATTATACACTGG
The DNA here is from genome assembly GCA_963662175.1 of Aradus depressus. NCBI lineage: Eukaryota > Metazoa > Arthropoda > Insecta > Hemiptera > Aradidae > Aradus > Aradus depressus. The sequence goes on along the minus strand of OY759217.1, from coordinate 29,097,265 downwards.
CATCCCAGAACATTTTTCTATTTCTCATATGTTTTTCTTGTCTTCTAAAAATTTAATTTTTACATTTTTTAAAATAAATAAATTTTTTTTTTAAGCTGAAAATTCTTTTAAAATACATAGGTTAGGTTAGGTTTTATGACTCATGCCCGGGCTTTAACTACGAGGTCATATCGCCCACTACCAGAACGCTCTTACGTCACTCTGGTGGACATGAGCCTGACTCTACTGTGGGAGCCCTGAATTTTGCCTACCATAAATTTTTATTCACCTAGGGCAGGGGTCTTTAACGAGTACCTGACATCGTACAGGCTCAGGACCATCGCTTAATGTCCCATCCGAAGGACGGCGTGCTTAAGTTTATTCGGTCGGGTTTCGAACCCACGTTCTTGAGCTCAGAAGTCAAGCACGCATACCACTGAGCTATCGGCGCCCTCTCTTTTAAAATACATATTGCCTTTTTTTTTTTTATTCTTATTTTAGAATAAGATTCACCCTGAGAAAAAACACAAACGTCTGCGACTGGAGTACAACCAGTTCATGACAGAGTCGGATGTGGAATCAAACCCTTCAGAGGTGTCCTTGATCCCGGAGAACATCCCGGACATAGACGCTATGAGGGCACAGGCTCGGCGTTGTAGGGACGTCATCGACGAAGAGACCGCCCTCGGGGCACTGCCCACCAAGGAGATGTACCATCGGCTGGTCTATGAGGCCCCGCTCGTTACGGCCATGCGGGAAGCTGAGGTAAGTAGCCAATAGAAGCACTTCCCTTCATTAGGACTGTCTTATCTGTACCCTGTCGGTACATCCATCTCGGGGTGCTGTCCTCCAAAGAGAAGTACTAGCTGGGATGCCGGCCGTTGCCCAGCACGTATTAACTGGGATGCTGACCATTGCCCAAAATACATCAATAATCAGCTAAACAAAGGAATAAATAAAATTATAATTTGTGGTTGAGGAAGAATATCCTTAATTTGAGGCCAGTATAATGTTCACTTGATGAAGCTGGTTTGGAACAAGCAACGGATTGGTCTTAGGTCTTCCCAAAATATATTTATAGCATTATCGTTTCGGCGTTATTCAGGAATTATCAAATTTTATATGGTAGTCAATACTAAAATATGATCAATTAAATACCATGTGACCGGGTAACTAAGATTGAAACAGTTAGTAATTTGGTGGTAGGTGTTTAGTTGATTAGATTTTAATATTGACATTATATAAATAATATTGATATTATATAAAATATAATGGTTATAAATTGTTCTATTTTATCACAAAAGTTTGATAATGCCTGAATAATATATATTTTGGGGAGCAGAATGCCAATCTGAGGTTCGTTTCAAACATCCGAACATCTTCATCGAATGAAAATGATCATTTAAATTTTTTCCTGGGATTAACACTTTAATCAATATCTCATCCGTAACGATGAGAGCGTGACCACTGATCTACGAAACTCCTAGTATAATTTTAAATTCTAGCCCCTCCGCAGAATTTTTCCTTTGGCTCTCCATCCATTATAATATATTGTACATTAAAAATGAACTTATACCCAGGTGCACCGTGACAAAATTGCAATTCAGAAAGGTTGAAGGAAAAAAAGTTTTTGTTACGCTAAAAGGGTCTATCTCTTAATGAAAAATTACAGTTTTCCGAAAATCTCTTCTCGGAAAAATGGCTTTTTATATTGGATTTTTTTAAAAATTGTGTGAGTGAAGCACCCCCGATTGAGGGCTGAGTCAACATAATGGTCTGTTGAAATCGCACTTTGTCCCAACTCGATGCAACGACTAGTTCAAAAGTTATGGAAAGTTGTCACTTTATTCTGATACATATCTGTTTGCTTTGTTGCAGACGGTGGAAGACTTGTACAAGTTGGCTGATGAAATTATGTCCACCCGTTCAAGAAAAACATCTAGTAAAGTTGAAAAAATGGAAAAGGAAGAAAATGTTTGATACAAAACACTGCGTATTTTATATTGACATAATTTTAGGGTTCTACCGGTCCAAGACTATTCTATAACGAATGTATGACGTTATTATGTGCTTTAAAAAAACATGTGCCTGAAGAACAAATATAAGTCAAAAAACTTATTAATCAATTAATTTTTTTGCTCTCTCTCCAAAACCAGTTGACTGTTTCAGCTTCTGAATTCACGTGCAAATTTTTGTGTCAATATATTGATTACATCGGTTGTTATAAGGATTTTTGACCCTTCTCTTCAGCCGATTTTGCAGTAAATTAGTGCCGTCCTCATGGGGTTTTGAATTTAAATATAAAATTTCATGTCGATACAATCATTACATCGGCAGTTATTGAGGTTTTGTGTTAAGCCTCCTCTAACTCTCCTTCTCTTTAGCCGCTTTGGATGGAAATTATCTAGTCTTCTTCATAAGGGTGTTTTGAATTTCCATATGAAATTTCATGTCGATACATTCATTACAATGGCATTATCAGAGATTTTGTGTTAAGCCTTCCCCCAATTCTGCTGTATGTAAGTTTGTTTGAGATTTACGGGAAAACGGCTGAATGTTTTTTGACAAAATTCATAGAGCCTTTAAAGAATCGTACAACTTAGAATATAGAATTGTTCGATATTACTGTTACTGATATGCAGGGGCAAAGCCAGGAGAGGCGCGTGCCCCCCTCCCCTCCCCCCCCCCCCTGGCCAGAGCGAAATACCAAGATAAAAATTAAATGAACTAAGAAAATTGTTTTTATTAAAAATGGATTGCTTGCAAATTACCAGTAGGATCTTCAAATTTCCTGTGCGTCTGATTCCTAAATCAGCAATCAGCTGTTACATAAATGTACATGTACAAAACAAGTCATATTACATTTATTTAAAATATACATGAATTCCATCATTTCATTTCCTCGCTCAAAATTGTCATTTATGTTATACTTTATACTCTTAAAGCTGATTGAGCTCATGTAAAGTCCATTAAAGTATTACAGCCAGTGGTTACCTCAGGGGGAGCTTCCAGAGGTCCGAGGCTCCCAAATTAATAACAAAAAGTCTGCCACGCTAACCACAGAAACTGCGGGCTGTGCCCCCGGGAGTCTATACCCCCCACCCTCGTAGCCTAACTTTGCCCCCACCCCCTGCTCAAAATCCTGGCTACACCCCTGGTGATATGCATTCATTTACTAATCGTACAACTTAGAATATAGAATTGTTCAATATTACTGTTACTGATATGCGTCCTCGTAAATCCAAAATAGTTAAGTCTATCTATCTGTAGTATTATACAAATGTCTGCTAGACATTTATAAAGGTAGGTATATAAATGCGGCCATTAGTGCGTTAGTCCATTAGAGACTTGGTTGGAACAAGACCCCTCCCTCCCATTTCCCCTCCAATTTATATCAATGAACTAACTGGTCAGTTTACGTGACCTGCTTCATCCCTTGCCAAACTCCACCCCCTCCTTCCACCCCTAATAAACTGTAATCTAAGCCAGCTTCACACATTTTACCCTCCCTTCTGACATCCTTTTACTTCGCCAGTAATACGAAGTATAGGGGAAGTCATGCAATCGGCCAGAAATTCAATGCTGAACTTTCAACGGAATCTCATGTTTTTCGACCTATTGATTCCAAAAATAAAATAAAAAATCTGTCTGTGTGTATATTTATGAACACGATAACTCTCGATAGAATAAATGTATCGATACGAACTTTTATTTGTGTATCCAGAACCCTCTAAGAACAACACGTTTTGATTTTCAGCCAAATTAGTTGAAGAGAAGAGGAGGATTAGAGGGTGTCTTCACACAAATAGTCTCAAAAATGTCATTGTAATCAATGTATTGACATGAAATTTCATATGAAAATTCAAAGCCTAAAAGGACGAAACCTATTAATATTCAGCGGTGTCAGCCGAAATGGAGGGGGGAGTCGCGACGAAAGAGCGCTCTGGTAGTAGGCGATATGATACATAGTTAAAGCCCGAACATTAGTCACAATAACTAACTAAAATAATAACTCTCCACGTACAAACATCAAAATAAAAATGAACTTGTAAGTGGCATAATTGAGGGGGTTAGAAGCAAAGGGATGTAAGTGACAAAATGTCATTTCGAGATAATTACCTTGAAAGTTATAGTAACATCGTAAATTCAGGTATTACCCAGGTATTTTTCACTAGTAACAACATTACTGGTACTAACAATCGTTCTGATTTTTAGCCAGTAGTTAGGGTAGGTGTCAAGGAAGATGTTGACACACATATCTCTATTTCAGCCGATTTCTCACTTACATCCCTTTGCTTCTAACCCCCTCAATTGTGTTACGTTGCAAATTACCTAATTGGAGATGCGACATAAACAAAGGCAATTAAATCAGAGCACCTTAAACCCTTATTTTCTTCAAATAACGGTTTCGAATTTTATATTTTTTATGTAGACACAAGAAAGTAAAAAGAACGAGCTAATCCTACTTTCGGTTAATGAGCTTGCTGTACATGGACCCTCATATATTCACAATTACTGAAAATGTAATGTAAAAAAAATTTACTTCAAAGATTTTTATGTAAAATGTGTGTTAATTATAAAATAAATTAAAAAATTAAAATAAATAAAAAGTAATATATATATAGAAGTTAAAAAAAAAAAAAAAACTGTACAACTTTGGTGACCTCTAAAAAGGTCTTTACATCAGTAGGCTGTGATCTCTACCTTTTAGACCTCGTTATCAACATACAAAGAAAAATAAGCCGTAGATGAATCGCCGGCTATGGACTTCCCCTGAATGAATTAATCAATTAATTTTTCGCTTTCTCTCCAAAGCCAATCCTTTTGTGCTAAAACTCAATATTTGATTTACACAGTGGCTTCTGAATTCTAATACCAAATTTTGTGTCGATACATTACATCAGCAATTATTGGTGTATTAGAGACGAGTCCCTCTTTCATTTCGGCTGATACCGTTAAATATTAATACGTTTCGTCCTTCTAGGCTTTGAATTTACATATGAAATTTCATGTCAATACATTGATTACAATGGCAGTTTTTATAGTATTTGTGTGAAGACACCCCTCTAATCCTCCTCTTCTCTTCAGCCAATTTGGCTCAAAATCAAAACGTGTCGTCCTTAGAGGGTTCTGGATACACATATAAAAGTTCCTATTGATACATTCATTCTATCGAGAGTTATCGTGTTCACAGACACACAGACAGAATTTCTTGTGTTACAAAATACCGTCAGATTTCAATCGATAATAACTACGAGACTAATAATGCGATAACAACGGTTGAGGTCACAATGGATAGAGCATGTCTGTACGTGTTTTTTGTTTAGTGTTTGTTTTGCCTGTGATGTTATCGGACTAGTGTGGGCGCCGGCGGATGATTGTTGCGAATTAGGGTTGTGTGACGCGTTTAGATAGGACGTTGATTCGGGTGTCATTGTAAAGAGCTTGAGGAGCACTACTAGGACTTAAAGTGAAACAATAAAAATATTCGCCGAATGATGAGATTCCATTGAAAACTCAGCATTGGATTTCCGGCCGATTGCATGACTTCCCCTATTCTTTGCATAGCTGGGAAAGTAATAGAGGAAGTTTAGGTTCCACGTCATAGTACACCACCTACCTACAGCCTAGATCAGTGCGTGTGTATAAGTTTGGATCTCAGTAGCAATATCAATATATTCAAAATATAAAGAATTTATTATGGACAGTTTTTGGATAGTTTTTTATGTATATTCCAGAAGAAAAATGAGTAAATTTTTCACATTTTCAACTACTATACCACTATCATTTTTTAGCTTGTTCAAATGTCTCGACCAAAGCCTCTGTGGTAATTTGAAGCTCGCTTCACATTTCGTCGAAAACTATGGAGAACAGAAAGCATAGACAACCATAATTCGGGAGTTCTGGAGAAAATATTTTCATACACAAACTTTTAAAATTAAAATTCTGGAATTTCTTAGGTGTAGTTTTTTAGAGCAAGACCAAAACCGCACAGATACTAAATTTCGAACAACATTTTCTACAAGAAAAGTGGATATGTACTTGGGACCTTTAGAGGAGCATAACTTTTATAATAAGGTTTCAAAGCCAATCTAACTTGGTGAAAGAATGATCCAGGGGCAGCTTAAGCCTCTCTCAATTTTTTTAAACATTTTTTTTGGAAATCGGCACTATCAAAATTTTTTTCAGAGATAGGGTATGGAAACTAAAAAATGTTTTTATGGATGTTCAACAAACAAAACTAAAACAAACGACGTTTTTGAAATATTGCCTATTCCACAAAAAAAAGTATTCATAAACTACAAGTTAAACTAAACCTGATGATGGTGTAATGCCAAAACTGGTATATTATGTATATATTTTTGTGGAATAGAGAGCTTTTGTTTATTATTGGGAAGATTGTATAAAATGTCGTCAAGGAGCGTGACACGGACGTTCGGACTAAACACAACGACTCTCTCATTTTCGAAATTATTCACGAATTTCAAAGGATGTTTTCGATCCAATGATTTCTTAGGGTATGCGCTCTCACTCATCACTTTGTGCGATGTAATCCATACCTATTTATTAGGCAGTGAACTTAAAAACTTCACCCCGGGCTAATGAATCTGCACACCTTTGTACCGCTTTTACCCACTAAATCATATTTCTACCTCAAAAGAAAAAATATATAAAAGTAACAAGTTATATAAATATAAGTAACAATAGAAAAATCAATAAGACTGAGAGTTAATGTTCGTCAAAAAAAAAGTAAAACTGTTCGCCCCCGCGAAAAAATGAAAAAGGCTTATTTAATAGGAAATTTAGACATCATAACATTAGATCTTTTGGGGATTTTGTTGCCAGGCCTTCCATAATGTGTTAATATCCCTGTACGAAATGTTTAGTCAAGGATTTTAGTTCATCACGAAACTGAAGAGTTTCCGTACCTTAAGCTTTATTTTTAATTTCCCGGTAGAGGTACTCCATCAATATCTTATAATTTCTACTGTAATTACTTATATTAGAATCATCAACTATTTTAGTTATATATTATTTAATTTACTGATATTTTTTAATTTATTTATAGATACATTTTTTTTTGTAAAATATAAAATATTTATAATTAAAAATATAAATAGTATCTAGTGTACTAGACATTTTACATTAATGTATCTTTTATTATTAATTTTTTTTTTTTTTAAACTAATATTATTCATCAAATCTGTGTTTGTATTCTAAGATTTAATATCGGTGTACACTACAATGACGAAGACGGTAGGTACCAGAACTTCCTACAGTGGCGGATTAAGCTTCTGCGGGGCCCTAGGTGATTGCAAATGTGGGGCCCCCCTATTTTTACCCCCCCCCCCCCCCCTCCCCCCCCCCCCCATAAAAAACGAAAACTTTTCAGCTATTTTTTTTATGAATTTATTGACCTATTACCTTATTTGGGAAAACTGAAATAACATTGTGAAAAATGAAAAAGCCGATTTGTTTTTTTATTTTAAAAAAATATCATGCTTAATAGGCGGCCCCTCATACCTTTTATTGGGGAAAATAACTCGGGTCAAATTCCTTGTCTTTGACCTGAATTATTTTTCCCAAAAGCGTGTAAAATCATTTTTAAAGTGACAAGGTTTTTTTTTTTTTTTAGACATTGGGGCCTTCAGCATCGGGGGTCCCTTTATCATCGGGGGCCCTAGGCACCTGCCTAGGTTTGTCTATTGGTTAATCCACCACTGACTTCCTACATTAAACCCTTTATTTGTGCATAGCATCATGTATGTTGCTGGTCCAAATAAATGTTGTTTTTGTAGTAATATCGCTCAATGTATATAATTTATAACCTATTTTGATGTACAAAATGATGTTTACCATGTTATGGTTTAACTGAAATAATAATAATAATTATTATTATTATTATTACTACAGAAATGAGCGCGACTGAATGGTTTCCCTTATTTACATGCTCCACTTAGCAAACACAACTTAGTTCCTTGCTTCCCATATTAGATCCTGATTGATATTTGAATTTCCCCCTTCACAATTTTGCAATAGAATAAACATTAAATTAATTTTTGGATATAACTTTTCTCTTTTTGATCTAGGGAAGTCTCATCTAAATGGTCTCGTCCTTATCTTCCCAATCCAGGATATCAAATCAGAGATGACTTTTATTACCAGAGAGATTTATTTGAAAGGTTATTGCTACCATTAATGGTCTTATTATAAAATGTTTATGGTCGATGAACCATAAAAGAAAATCCTCTCTATATTTGATCATTAGGATATATATAAGGTGTGAAAAAAGAGTTAAATGTAGTTGAAATGAGACCTGAGGAATATGTTATACAAAAAATCACATTGAATCGATCATATTTTAAAATCAAATACAATGTATTATTTAAATAAAAAGCTCTAAGAAGAATATTTTCACCAAATTAATTACTAACAAACAACGTTATTTCATTTGAAAATTTAAATTCTCACAATAGTTCATAAAGTCAAAATCATGTGAATACACTCATACTGCCATAAAAAATTTCACACGTTCTTATCTTATATTAGACTTGATTTCTAATAGAAATAAAAGACGTTGTCTAACCATTGTTTTATTTTTGACCAGAACTGATTTTCAAAGCAACTGCGTCATCATCAGTGGCACATAATGACGAAATTGCGTTGAAAACTGATTCTGGTCAAAAGTGAAACAGTGTCTTTTATTTCTATGTATAATATAATTGTTTTAGTATTTAGCAAGTCGAAAACCATAAATGCTTATTGATAGCTTGAAAAGTACTGTTTTGATGAGTTTGAGGTGGATCCGACGAACGCTTACGGTCAGCTTACCAGAGCGACAGTTTATCAACACAGAAGAATTCACTTCTATTTTAAGCTTCTCCTTATCTAAAAAGATCATTCCTGCGTTATTTTCCCCTTGTTTATGATTAACCCCGCAACATTTCAATTATGACATCAAATGTCACGTGATAAGTACGTACATGTTGTCCTGTCAAGTGATGTCATGTCCAACTCAATTTGATTTGACATGGGCTACACGATGATAACCTTGACGCATGAAGACAGGCAGATTCAATGTGGGATCATGTGGGTGTGATTCACCTCGTATCATTGGTCGGACAGTACATCCTTAACTGACCTACCCCAAGGGCGAACATGCACCAACTCGTTCTACTATCTACGTACATTTCTTATAATTTTTTTTTTCTTCTTTTCACATTCTCAAACAATCAGAGGGAGGAAGGCCCCCTAGCAAGAGCTCTGAAATATAAAAATAGTCGTCAGTGAATCACCGTTAATGTACAATAGGGTGTACGTTATTTTGTAAAAGTTAAAATTTCTTTGCTCTCACCCCAGAAACTGGTTCATGAATATCGAAAAAATATTGCCTGAATTTTTGCAGATTTTTTCCATTGTAATAAACCGTGCCGGTAAGGCGCTCGATTTTAACACGGGATTTTAACGGGGTTTTCGAACTTTTAACGATTTTTGAATATATTTTCAAGTCTTTTAGATCTAAAAATCTGAAAAATCACATATACCGTCAAAACCCCCATTAAACCTCTTTTTTCAATGCAAAAACAAAAAAATAATCAACAACAGACTAATGACCGCTGCTACTGTCAAAAAGTACATTTTGACTAAAAATTTGCAATCAGTGACCTAAAAAACATATATAATCGTAGCAAACAATGTATTTTAACTGAAAATTGATAAATTAACATTTTTTGGTAATAAATGTCAGTTTTTTGACAGTTGCAACAGTCACAAATTAAATTCCGACAGTGAATTCGAATTCAGCGACCCCAAAAACGTAAATATGTGATTTTTCAGATTTGTAGGTCTAAAAGACTTGAAAATTTATTCAAAAATCGTTTAAAGTTCGAAAACCCCGTTTAAATCCCGTGTTAAAATCGAGCGCCTTACCGGCACGGTTTATTACAATGGAAAAAATCTGAAAAAATTCAGGCAATATTTTTTCGATATTCATGAACCAGTTTCTGGGGTGAGAGCAACGAAATTTTAACTTTTACAAAATAACGGACACCCTAATGTACATCCCTCTTTCCATAGTTATTGCCTGCTAATTTTAAAATTGCATGGATCTAGATCAGTGATTCTCAACCTGTGGTCCGCGGGAGGTTTTCATGTGGTCCGCGAAATATATCAGCCTTTCGGCATAATAATAAAAATACTAAAAAATAAAAGTCTAAAAAAATATAGCATTGGGATTTGTCTTATAAATAACAAAATTAATTAGTTTTGGGTCTGGTTGCTTGATGAAAGTCCACTACTCAGTAAAAGGGCATTAAAACTTCTTCTCCCTTTTCATTGCACATATCTTTGTGAAACAGCGTTTTCAACATTAACTGTCATCAAGAATAAACATCGCAACCGATTATTAAATTTGAATGTTCCATTGAGATAGGCTTTGACTTCTTGGCAGCCAAATATTGAAAAACTTTTAAACGAAATGCAAGATCAAGGGAGTCATTAAGGTAAAATTTGTGTAAATATAACAATAATTAAAGAAATAATTATAATATAGTGAGTAAATAATAAATGTTTCAAGGTTAATGCTCATTTCTTGGATCTTTTTGCCATATTTCGCTCTTTTGGGTTTTTTGTTCTCTGACTGAATTCCATGACTGGTCCGCCATTGATCAGGTAAGGAATCTAGTGGTCGGTGGGTATGAAAAGGTTGAGAACCACTGATTTAGATGTCAGGTTTCTACTCTGCTAACCATAACAACATCAGGGATTACTTGGAGGAATTGTTGTTAGCTACAGACAATCCACCAGTAAAAAATCACCGGTAATGTTCTTCCGAAGCACGAAATAATTAATTATGTTTTCGCTCTTCCTCCAAAGTCTCCAATCAACCGTTTGGGCTAAAAATGAGTTGTTGACTTACATGGAGGTTTCTGAATCCCTAAACTAAATTTTGTGTCGATACATTCATTACATCGGCAGTTATTTTTGTGTGAAGCCCCCTCCTTTGATCCACCTCGCTCCACTAGCCTCTGACCAGCAGTTGTGGCAGATCGAGAGGGATAGGACTGAGTGGATTAGGGGAGAAACTGGCCATTGCCAACACTCCTAAATGGTGGCTACATAACAGGTCTCTCGGTCAGCACTGCGTCAGTTTTGGGGGAGGATTGGGAAGACAGAGATGGTGCAAAAGGATTTTCATGGTAGGAAAGTTTAGAATGGATGTTTAGGAAACGGGACTTAATGAGATCGCAGACAAATGGAATTTTAAGGTCATTATGGAGGATGAGATTAGAAACATAGAAGGGTGCATCGACAAACTGTTCTTAGGACCTTGGATAAGGGCTGGATACGCTTGATGTTAAATGGCTTAGGGGGCTACAAAAACAAATGTATATATATATTCATTTATACAAGCATTTATGTTTGAGTGTTGGTATGGCAAAAATATGCGAGACTCAATGCACTCTCAAATCCAAATTGACCTCTTTTCGGATAATGCGTGTGATGTGGATAATGTTATTCAACCGGTAAATATAGTTGGAATCCCCATCTATGATCCTATATTTACTCGCTCCAGGGTTAATTAGGTAACATGACCTGAGGTATCTTCGTTAGAATCTTAAAGATTGATGATCTTCAAGTCCCCTTAGAGTCATCCAAAGCCCAAGGCAAAGTTCCACACACCTTACAACTTTATATTATTCCTGTCACTTCTTCGGCCGCCCACCTCAATCCCTAATGACGTACTTCTTGCAATCCCGTTTCCCACATTTGTTTTGTCCAGGAAATCCAGGAAACTGCTCCTGGTTACGTTAGTGTGGGGGTACTGTACGATATCTTTGTTGTAGCCAATATAAAGATACACTATAAGTTTCACACAAAGACGAGGTCATGGGGTATATGAGGTCAGAGTTCCCCACTGGACTGAGTCTACCTCCAGCTAATGGCTACCCAGATGACCGTCCCAGGAGGCACATCAAATGTTCCACCCATATTGTACACTTGGCCATGCCCAAAGTTTTAATTTCCTCCGAGTGCGGTTGTTTCATCTTGACTAAGCCAGACCAACATTGAAGTGGAATTCGCCAAAAGAGAGAGAGAACCAAATAAAATATTTGTGCGACCAGGGGTCCAATGGCACCCCCAGGACGGGACATTTACTTCATCGATATGAATATATTTCGATTGTTCTGTTATTGGGCTCCAATGTGAGTCTCTACTAAAGTTGAAACACTTCTCGGATATATTTACATCTACAGTACCATAATCTTGGTAGGATCGTCTTCTTAGGGCTATGAATGAGGGCGCCGGTAGTTCAATGGTATGCGTGCTTGCTATCTAAGTTCAAGTTCGTGGATTGGCGAAACCTGGCCGAGGCCCTTAGTTTATTTAATCTGGTTAAGCGATGGTCCCGAACCTGTACGATGTCAGGTACTCCTTAAATACCCCTGACCTAGGTGAATAAAAATTTAGGGTAGGCAAAATTTAGGACTCCCACAGTAGTGTCGGGCTCATGTCCACCAAGTGACGAAAAAGCGCTCTGGTACTAGGCGATATGACCTCGTAGTTAAAGCCCGGGCAGAGTCATAATAACTAACTAACTAGGGCTATGAATTCATATTACGGCCAAGATGGGTCCCAAAAAGTGGTCCTTGTGAAAAAAGGGCTGCTAAGACGGTGCTTCCCAACCTTTACATCAAGGCACTCTCAGGAAGCACACTCAATATTTAAGTAAATAAATAAAAACAAAGAACTTGTTTAACTTGTATATTGTTTAATGTTGAACAAATTTTAATACACAAAGTGTACCAGTTTGAAACACTTTGTGTTAACGATAAGTATAAGTATATATAAGATAACGGGTAAGCCGAAACCGGTACACTTATTTATTGTAATGGAATTAGTCAATAAGCTTTCCACTATATCGACACAGATTGCAGAAATGTATTCGGATTTAAAATTTATATCGCACAATATTTAAAATAACAGATATTGTTTTTTTTTAAAAATATTATAAAGAAATGTTACAATATTTTGTATTATATTAGAATTGTAAGTGTAGTACAATTAGTACAATTTTCAAATACCGGAATATTTTTTCATTCACAGTTCGAGTTAACTTCAAACGGAACAGTAGCTGGCTCACTGGTCGGAGAGAGTTCGACTGATCTGGTTACCTGAATTCTCAAGTCGTGCTTTGAGGTTACCTGATTGTTTATTTTCCATGTTGAGGGGTTTTTCAGTCGAATAGACGCTAGGCTTCATTCACTCTTACCTTAAAATATATTTTTATTATTGTTAATTTTTTATTATAAAAACATAAAAAATAAAGAAAAAATAAACTATATGTGATGGCCCACGACAGAACTTTCTTATACCCACCACTTCTTTTTTTTCTCTCCCGCCCCCCTCTCAAATTCATTTTATACTGGCATTACTGGGTATATGAAAGTTCCCCTTAGGGTTACAGTGTACAATGACATAGGAAAGATGGTTACGCCATGTCATTTATGTATTATTATATTATATATTATGGAAAAGTTGTTGGTATAAGAAAGTTCAATTATGGCCATATTACATATTTTTGAAAAATAATTTTATTAATAAAGATTATACGACTAGGAATAAAATAACGTTAAAATAAGAAAAGGTAGTGAAAAGAGTAACAAAAAATATAGAAAAGTTTTAAATAAAAATAATTCATGTAATTTAAAAGGACATCGCTCGTCGTTGGAAAGCGGAACCTGTGAGCGCCCCGCGTAAGTTGTTGCACTGGTCAAGTGTCAGTTCTTAATGCACGTAAGCTGCGTGATATCCCCCTTTCGCAAAATAAAACCCTGCCTCACCATACCCCGCACATGGAAAAATCAATGAAGCCTGCGCTGGAATCTTCAAAGTTCGAAAAAGCCTCCCAATGTGTAGTATCTCATAATAACCAAAATATAAGAAATAAAATACAAAGAAGGCAACAGAAAAAACTTTTTTAGCTATTATTGTCACTCTTTATATTGTCTCTAATTTCAAAAATGTCCCTCGGAGCTCCTTGGGAAAAAACCTGGCTCCGCCACGAAAAGGGCCTTTTGCCGCCTCCACGCGCAACCCCTTTCGCCTCTATATAAGCAACAGGCGGCGGGAGCGGACAGCTCAGTCGTGCACCGCCCCCGGACTTGCCTGTAAGTACACTGCTTACCCCACCATTACCTTGACGTCATTTGTTACGCTCTGTGTTATAATAATTTCTTTTATTTTTATATACAATATTTATTATGAAAATAGTTATAATTAACACAATACTAGACATAGTAGATAATTTCTATAAAAATTTAGTGTAGATTATAAATAATAAAAACCTTAATAATTATTTGTCTAATAAAATTTAGTGTAGATTATAAATAATAAAAACCTTAATAATTATTTGTCTAATAAAATTTAGTGTAGATTATAAATAATAAAAACCTTAATAATTATTTGTCTAATAAAATTTACTGCATTTATGTATACTCTTTATATTTGGTAAATTTTGCAAGTCACTAATATTGCTTTGTTAATTAGTTATTGTGACTCATGCCCGGGCTTTAACCACATCGTTATATTGTCTATTACTAGAGCGCTCTTTCGTCACTCTGGTGGACGAGCCTGACTCTACTATGGGAGTCCTAAATTTTGCCTACCCTAAATTTTTATTTACCTAGGGCACAAGCTCGGGACCATCGCTTAGCATCCCATCCAAAAGACGGCGAGCTTAAGTTTATTTTATCTCCACAAATAAAATAAACTAAGGGCTACGGCCGGGTTTTGAACCCACGATTTTGAGCTCAGTAAGCAAGCACGCATACCACTGAGCTACCGATGTCCTCAATATTGGTTTGTTAGTTAGTGCGAAACCTCGCTCTGGTTGTAGGCGATATGACCTCGCAGTTAAAGCCCGGGCATGAGTCATAATAACTAATTAACCTATTCGAATTTTATTTAAAAATAAGAATATTTAGGTTACTTCAAACTATGACGGCCATCTTTAGACCGTTCGACATAGATAAAGTCAGCTGTTTAAGAAATAGGTTTTACACTTTTTTCTACGATGTTTCATTGCCATGAAAATTGAGTTTAAAATGTGTGACTCATACCCGGACTTTAACATCGAGGTAATATCGCTTGAAAAAATTATAATTCAAAATACTTGTTCATAACGTTAATAGTATCGAAAAAACTTAAAACAAGAATATTTCCAAACAGGTAGTTCTATAAATTAATACTACCCAGCTTATACTGACACTTTTTGGGCCTGACAAACATATTTTATTGAAAAAATTATAAAAATTGCACAATTGTTGACGGTTGGCACCTTTTTGCATAGCACTAGTACAGTAAATCCCACAAAACCTGAAGGTAACGATGAAGCATTAGATTCCGCAATATAACACATCTATGAGGAGGGTTATTGTATTATTTTGGATATATATGATAATATCATATATTATATGATTTGTTGCCCTTTTCCCCTCGGTTCTTTTAGTGAAACAGTACATTTTCTTCTGAAGTATATAATGTATTTATGACGAGAACGAAAATCTATTTCGTAAATGTATTTCAATCGTAAAACATCGTAACTAGCAAAATTTGCACAATGACTGGTGAATGTGCACATAAGCCGCTCAACTCAGTTTAATTAACATATGTACTTAATTTCCTACGTTTGCCAGAAATTAGAATATTTTATAAGCTACAAAGTTGAATCCTCAGAAAGTCAGAATGACTGTTACATATTCATGTTTCTTAACGAATACTAAACTTCTGAATTTTCTTATGTATGTCGTTACTTGATGCGCCTTTTTTTAAAGCTTTTCAATTTTCTAATAAATTTTTATGAAACTCAGAATGAGAATAGAGCCCAAAAGATGGAAGAACGCCACTTATTGATATATTTTCCTTGTATGTTTCCCCACCTCTTCTGAGAAAAATAAGTATTATTAGCGTCTGTTCTCTTACCAAGTTTAATAATAATAATAATATTATTTATTTCCGTTAAACCATAACATGGTAATAGGATACGTCATAATGGAGTGTTCATTAAGTTAGCTTATCAATTAGAGGGCGCCAGTAGCTCAGTGGTACTCCTAGACTGTGGGAGTCCTAAATTTTGCCTACCCTAAATTTTTTTATTCACCTAGGGTAGGGATCTTTAACGAGTATCTGACATCGTACAGGCTCGGGACCATCGCTTAACGTCCCATCCGAAGGACGGCGTGCTTAAGTTTATTTTACCTCCCAGATAAAATAAACTAAGGGCCTCGGTCGGGTTTTGAACCCATGTTGTTGAGCTCAGAAGGCAAGCGCGCATACCACTGAGCTACCGGCGCCCTCTAACCTCAATTAGATACATAAACAGTTATTAAATCTTAGGACAAACATGTGATTAGTAATAACATTAATATTGAAAAATAACACGAAATTAATAGAAAATAATTACTAAAAAATAAATCAATACAAAAATAATAAATACAATGGATACAGTTTTTATTTTAATTGTGATAAATATTCTTTACGATTCTTTCCAGGTGTAAATTCTTCACAACGATATTTTAATACGTTCTTCTTCCTCAGGTCACAATGTGCGAAATATGGAAAAAAATAAATAAAATAAAATAAGAATAAATAAAAAAAATAAACCAAGATAAATAAAATAAACTAGTGTATAAGTAATAAAAAAATAATGATATTTGTAATTGCGGAGTTGCTAAGCATGATAATCATTCACTTTATCATGGAATTGGCCCAGAAGAGAAGTTTTTCTCGACAAACAAAGTGTGATAAGTGATAAGTAAAAAAAAAAAAAAAAGAAAAAAAAAAAAAAAAAAAAAAGTCGGTGACTGCCTGAAAAACTTTTTGTAACCAGTTTTTTCGTAGATATATTATCTTCAATAGGTCGTACGAAAAAAAAAAATGTTCATTCAAAATTAAAGAGCAAAAAATTATTTACTGATAGGTCACATTACTCTTTTTTTGAAGGAAATGTAGCATAGAAATGGTATACTCTGAGAGCGCGCCCAGGATTGCCTATTTTGTGTTTATTTTTGCAATTTTCTCTAAAATGACAAAATTGCATGTAACCTTCATTGAAGAGCATGAAATTTTGTATCGATTGAGACAGCGAAAGGATTTTGTGAAAACAACCGCGCGCCTGGTTACCCAAATTACGCAAGAATTAAATACATGAGTAAAAAAGGTAACATTTCCTCGAAGATGAAACTTACAGTTTAGATCTTAGGAAACTTCTACTCTTCTTAGAGTTTTTCGAATTTTTAACTAAATTTGAGAAAAAATAAAGAAGTACTTAGTTAATTGTTGCTCCTTGTTAGGAGTATTAGTTTTATGGCTAAGTTTATAAACTTAATGTATACATTAAAATGTATAATTTACATAAATTTTGAATTAGAAAAACTGTAAAAAGAAACTATCATCTTACAGAAAATGTTATGCTCTTTAATTGTACACATTTCATTTTTGAAACTGAAGGAACATTTTTTGAAGAAAACTACAACAATTTGAAGGATTCGTTTATTTGGATTAATCCTTACTGTATTTCCTGTTCAGTCTATGTAGGATTAATTTTGTCTAGGGGGTGCTGTTATATCCCCACTACGTGATGTGCGTCACCACTGGTATTTTTAAAAATAAATTATTCATTTTCACAATATTAAATTATTTGTATTTTTATTTCTGTTGCTTCTTGACGTAATTACTTTCCCAGCTATACGAAGTATAGGAGAAGTTATTTAATAGACCAAATAATCGATGCGGAGTTTCAACGGAATTTCATGTTTTCCGAGCTCTAGATTCCAAATATGAAAAAAAAAATTATCTGTCTGTCTGTGTGTGTGTGTGTGTCTGAAAACATGATAACCCCCAATAGAATAGAATCAATTATCGACACAAAATTTCATATGTGAATTCAAAATCTCAGAAGGACGACACTTATTAATTTTCAGTGAAATCAGCAGAAGGGAAGGGGGGATCAACTCAAAAACCCCAATAACTGCCGAGGTAATGAATAATTCATCGACACAAAATTTAGTATGAGGGTTTAGGAACACCTATGTAAGTCAACTGTTGCATATTAGCGCAAACGGTCGACTGGTTTTGGAGGAGAAGCGAAAAGCTAATTGATTATTTCGTTCTGGGGAAGTACTTTGCCGGTGATACACCGACGCCTTTTTTTTAGTCTTGAGAAAAGTCTCTGTCACCTGCTATAAACTAAATAAACAGGGTGGGCAACCAAGGAATGGGAGTTACTTAGAGGAATGGTTCTTAAACTGGGGGTTACGGCTCCCCTGGGGAGGTATAAACAGACTCTAGGGAAGGTGTAAGTTCATACTCAACTGTAAATTGTTTTGTTGCGTTCTTAGCTCGCAACCCAAAAAAATGTTGTACTGTAGTAATCTTATGAAACTGTGACGAAAAAGCGAACGGGTATGCATCATTCGCAGCAAAGCCTTCGCGACTGGCTCTAGCTCTGACGTCATCTTTTGCCATACGTTGGTTGGTTGGTTTATTTGAGATCCACGGACAGTCCAGACCAGAGCGTTGCAAGGACATTGCCCAGGAATGGATAGTGGGAAAATGGCAACAACGATGGTCACGAAGCCCGGATGGCTGAACAACTTACGCATAATTTCCGGATGTCCGGGTACGCCTGGAATCGACGTGGGTACAGCCTGACAGCCTCTTCTTCTTTAGAAGGAAGAACAACCTAAACTGTTCATATGGGGGCATCGAGACTGCAGAACATGTAGTCCTCGATTGCCCGCTGTATGACCAATTCAGGGTGGACGATTCGCGGGACTGGATCATACTTGGGACTGGATTTGCGACAGCTGATGACGGAGACCGGTTACCCAGTGTTCAGCCGGTTATTCGGCTCCTGGCGAGACCAGAAAAAAGAGGTGTGACGGGCTAGGGCGACCACCGATCTCCATACATTGGTCGACTGGTGATCGCTCCTGGCCCGCGATAGCCTCACTTAAGCACTTCTCAGATCTCGAGCTTCCTCCACAAAGATGAAGATGGGTGAGGTTGCACACATCCAAGGTGCACCCCAAAACAATAAAACGTTGATTTATTCGGGGCGAACAACTACTTAGGAATATCCATAAGAGGTTATAAGCTATCGTAACATTAATCAACAATTTTTAAGTACCTAATGTGTCGTAAAATCATTTCCAAAATTTTTCCGGATCTAATAATTATTATTTTGTAATTACACGACTATCTAAGTATTGTCGAAAACATAATTGTAACACACGATTTAAAAATCAATAAATCCTCAATTTGGAGACATATTCATGCTTAACAGAATACAAAATTACACGACGTGATATAATTAGATTATAGATACGTGAATAAATACGCAGTGTGTACATGACGTAAGTTAAATTATGTATAAGTATATAATTGAATGATTTAAGTTTCATGTCGTGTGCGCCCTGTATATTATTTCAACATGTATCTTATTTTAATTCTCATTAGCCAATTGCATCTATTTTACCAAAAAATGAATTGTACAAATCAAGATTGTTGGTTGTTTCCGGCATTTCTTCCAGAGGTGTCTTCCTAATTTTTTTGGACAATATTTCGGGACACTTACACGTCTCTTCTTCCGGTCACTCATCGTCGTTCATAGTGACCGGAAGAAGGGACGTGTAAGTGTCCCGAAATATTGTCCAAAAAAATTAAGAAGACACCTCTGGAAGAAATGCCGGAAACAACCAACAGTAGAACATCCCAGAGAAGTTTAAGAAACACAAATCAAGATTTTCACATTAAAATTGTTGCTACTGAAATTGCATTCCTTCTTTCTTTTGCAGTGAACCCACACATGATGTTTACACATATTGAGTATATTAATTGAGTTCACACGGTTTTTTCCGAATTTTACGTACCTATACAAGATTCGAGAATGCACAGAGATGAGAACATTACACATAAATTTGATGCATAGACGTTGGCTGACGAAACTTGGAGAACATATTTCCAGATTCCAATGCTGGAAACATTTACCAACAGATATCAGTGTATATCAGAATAATTAAAATGCGTTTATACCTGGTCAATTAGTTATGGAACTTTATTGAACTTGTTCGCAGTTTTGAGGAAATAAAGAGAAATTTTAAATAGACTCACTTCTGTAGACCTCCGAAAGCATCTTGAAATAGCTGGGTATATTTTTCCTTCGTCTTCGAATGCAATCCAATCAAAAGTATTAAGTTACGAACTTCCTGGATCCGGAATGACGAAAAATCAATGAAAGATCTACTTAAACTGGAAATTAAAAAAATTATAATCGAAAGTTCACCGAAGAGAAAGAAAGAAGATCTGGAGAGCCAGATGAAGAAAAGAAATGAGTGTTTTCGAAAACAGTGGTAAAAGAGGATTGTATTAAAACTTTGTGTACAGATCATTGCTAACAATTCCACTGACCAATGTAGGGGCCGAAAGGGCCTTTTCTACAGTTGGGTACTTTTGTACCAAGCTGAAGTCAAGATTAGGCGATAACTATTTGGAAACATTATTCTTTTTAAGTGCATATTTTTCAGCATAAATATGTTAACTGTAAAATTGCGTTTTTTATTTTATTTTTTTCCATAAATCATTTTTTCAAACTTACATATTTAGATGTTATTTTAATCAATCCCGAAAATAACGATAATACCGGGATTGAAAGAGTTGAATCCCGAAATTTCGGGATGTTCCAATTTCCCGGGATTGCAATCCCTACTTGGGAGCGATAAGAGACTTAAGCTTTTAAATACACGTTTAATTTTCACAAAACTATTTCATTACTTTTGCTCGGGTCCAGGACCCAAAAAAAACACATAAAGTTTAGGCTAGAATCATGGGTCATCATCTTTCCTAAGGTACGTGTGACAGCAAAATGTTTAAGAATCACTCTCCTTAACCTTAATGTCAGTTGCCTATAAAGTTAATATCTACAGAACGAGGTGGGAGTATGCCTCCCCTTGGAAAATGTCATTACAGATGAGAGGTGCCCTGGGGTACATACTGCTGCAAAGTGGGAGGTCCCTCTAGCTCCAGATAGAGTACAGCACTTGAAACCCTCGGATAAAGCTCGACCCAAAAAATCCAAAAACGGTTGGGGACCCCACATTTAATGTAGAAAGGGTCGGCACATTTCTCGCTCAGAGCGGCAGATCTAGGCCTTGTTGGTATATAATTACAACGGTTTCCCTTGAAACCACCACAACTCTCTAACTCTGCAATTGACTTTTCTAACTCCACGTAGACTAACTCCTAACTTCCTTTAATTACGCATTATAAATTATTTCCTTAATTTAATTATTTTTCCTCTAACCAGAAATTGATGATGACAGACAATGTTTGAGAACATGGAAAGGTTCCTTTTCCCGGCCAATAACAATATTTCTGACTTAAAATTATAAAACAGTTTATACTCTACTCAATAGTTAGTTATTGTGACATGCCCGGGCTTTAACTACGAAGTCATATTGCCTACTACCAGAGCGTTCTTTCGTCCCTCTGGTGGACATGTGTCCAAATCTACTAGGGGAGTTCTACATTTTGCCTAAATTTTTATTCACCTAGAAGGAGTCTTTAACGAGTACCTGACGATCATACAGGCTCGGGACCATTGCTTAACGTCTCATCTGAAGGACGGCGTGCTGAATGTTTTTTCACCTCTTTAAATAAAAAACCTAAAGATTTCGGCCGGGTTTCGAACCCGCGATCTTGAGCTCAGTAGATTAGGACTTAATATATAAAGAGAGACTTAATATATAAAGATTTGTTTGTGCATTTCAAAACTACTTAACCGATTTGGATAATTCATTCACTGTTGTCAAGATTATTTGTTTCCGGTGGACATAGGCTATACATCTTTACGCTTTATCTAAAGGGAGCTGAGTAGTGATGGTAAAAATGAAACAATTCAGCGCCATTTATTTCATATGCTTCCTAAACAGTTGAAGATATATATCAAAATGATGTATGGAGGAATTGTAGGCAGTAAAAAGT
Organism: Aradus depressus; assembly: GCA_963662175.1. Lineage (NCBI taxonomy): Eukaryota > Metazoa > Arthropoda > Insecta > Hemiptera > Aradidae > Aradus > Aradus depressus. The sequence continues at coordinate 29,075,242 of OY759217.1, read as the reverse complement.
TCGAGAAAAAATGCATGAAGTCTTTTTATCTCTATACATAAATCTGTACTTTTGTATGTCCGTGTGTTTGTAATACGGAGAAAAAATTGCTGACTCAATTTTGTTGAAATTTCATAAATTGTATTATATTATGATACAATTTATGAAATTTCAACAAAATCGAGTCAGCAGTTATTGGTCCAACTTGTTACAAACACACGGACATACAAAAGTACAGATTTATGTATAGAGATAAAAAGTCTTCTTGACTTTTCTCTAGAACTTTTTACTGCCAACAATTCCTCCGTACATCATTTTGATATATCTTCAACTGTTTAGGAAGCATATGCAATAAATGGCGCCGTTTCTTCTCAGATTTGCTTCACTTTTACCATCACTGCTCAGCTCCCTTTAGATAAATCGTAAAGATGTATAGCCTATGTCCACCGGAAACAAATAATCTTAACAGCAGTGAATGAATTATCCAAATCAGTTAAGTAGTTTTCGAGATGCAAAAACAAATCTTTATTATAGGATCATATCTCAACGGAAGAGCGGTTATGGTGAGGGGGAGCAAAAGCCAAATATTTCTTTAACGGTTGACTTTTCGAGGTTAATGTATAAAACCAAAAATGTAGCAAATCATCAGCATATGTGAACATCACCAATCACCGGCCTCAAAATCATTGAAAATGTCAACTTATTTCTAAAAAATCATGTAACTTAAAGTTACTAACCTCTACTAATAATTTAAAAAATTAATAAAATAATAATTTACACAGTTTACCCCCATGTCTAACCGTTGAGGAAAAGTCGTGAGGAAAAGGAGAGAAATCATTTTTATCTGTGATATTTCCACGCAGCCCTTCTTGACTGGCCAGATAGAAATTGGACACAGTAACTACCGAGAGTATCTTTATGATCCCACGATAAGTTCAATCTCATCCTACTCAAGGAAAAGAAGTAATTGATCACAAAAGTTGGCAGAACTGAGTTCAAAGGAGAGAAATCATTTTTATCTATCAGAAATCATTTTCTATCGTTCTGCGATACTTAATCACATACAAATATAAGTAAGATATCCATAAATGATATACACACATGGACGTTTATATTCAGACGCTTCACTCGTCAAAACGATATATTTTTTTTTAATTTGCAGATAATCTTAATTCTTTAGATATTTTTTTTCCTCTTCAGCGAAATAACCAATCCGGTAACCAGCTCTAACCGCCCCATTCACAACTTTTTATTTTCAAACCCCCCTCCCTTCGCCTACGTCCCTAATTAATATTTAATTCATTTAAATTCAAAGACCTTGGGGGCGCTAGTGGGAATTATTAGTTGCAGATCTGAAAATGTAAAAAAAAATTAAGAACGTAGAAGGACTAACGTTTCTTAAATTCACCAAGAAAAAAATATATCCTTTGAAAGGAAAATATTCGTAGTCCTCTACTAAAAGTAGATTCGATTTTAAGTTAATTATTATTCACAATGTTGGAAATACAGATAGGTACTTCGAATTGAAAACATTTCTTTAAACTTTACTTTCATTAAGAGAAAAAGTTTAATAAGACTGGAATATTGAAAAGTACCCAGAAATTCAACTTATTATTTAAATTATGTTTTCCTAGTATTTTTTTTTTTTTCTATTTTCTCTAAATTAAAGTTTGTGAATTAACTTAGCTTATGATTTATGTAATCACATGTCGCTAGAAATATTAATTGATTATATTTGGAAAATAAAAAAAATATATATAGAGGAACTATTTCAGAAGTATGGAACAGCAAATGTTTTGTCGTTCTGCGATACTTAGTTGGCATACCAAAGTTCAGTTGTAGATTTCAGGCATTAATTTTGTACAACTTTCTTAAATATTTTAAGGAACTTTAGAAATATTTCAGTGGTGTATGAAACAACTTTTATTTTTATTTTTTGCGTCACACTATTTGGGGATAAAAATTTAACTTATATGATTTCTCAAAGAATAACCTTTATCAAAAAGCCTGAAATTCGAATTTTTGATTTTCAGCCATTGCACATGAAAATAGTTATTTTAGTTCCCGGGTATCCGAAGGAACACTTCTGAATGCGTTTTGGTGTCATTTTCGAGATGATATCTGTTTGAGCGAGTGTCTGTCCACGTGCTTGTGTGCATATGATTGGAACTTTTGGAGCACTTATATAATAAAAGTGATATTACAGATTTTGTTACCAAACCGTGGAGATATGATGTTTGTTACCGAGGGTGCTGGAGATTGCTCGTTTTGAAACCCCAGTGGAGATTTCTGATTTTCTTTCTCGATGAATATCTTTATTTTTGATTGCATTATTTTTCAATATCTATCTGAAGTTAATTAACACATGCATTTAGTTAAGAAAGAAGGCATTATATTTGGTGTAATGTAATAATAAAAAAAAAGTCAAACCAACATTTTTATTGAAACTTTTTTTCATATGAAAAAGTGTTTTATAAAAATACACTAACATTTTTTTATACAACTGAACAAACATTTATTTTTTAAACTCTTAGCTCTGAGCCTATCTCTTCCCTATCAATTTTCCCACAGAGCTCTTCATCAGGAAAATGTACTTTAAGCAGCTTTTCAACATCTTGGAGTTTAGCTCGACTGATTAACATCATATCAGTCAATATCAGTCGTAATGTATATAACTATACATTACGACTGATATTATATACACTACGACTGATATTGTATACACGCTTTCCACAATTGTACCTGGCGCAACATTTAGTTACTTATTATGCTTACTGTTATTACATATTGTCACATCGGGCCTCTCTGCCCTTAGTGAGCTTCACATTGGCGGGTCATCGTATCATCGGGGAAGAAATCGTAAGTCCACTCACTGCCAGGAACAGTACTTAACATTTATTTTACAGTGAATCAGGTCAACACCCAACACATGCCCCTTCCTCCAAAAGTTTGGTGCTTCAACTCCTTCCACAGTCGCCCTTCTTCTGGCCCTCAGCAGTCCACCTCAACAGACTCTCATGGCAGACTCACACCTCTCTCTCGTCCAGACTGAATCTACTCCCATCTCCCCACTCCCCTCCCTGGGGTATGAATAGTGGTGGGGTGGTAGGCAGGAGATGACGGTGGAAATCGCCCAAGTCCCGGGTCCTCCAACAATATACTCTTTGTTATACATATTCTATCCGATCTTTCACTGGAGTCTAAAACCGTTCTAAAGTTTCGATACCAATTTTTCGAGAACAATGACTCTTTCCAGTTACTGATAAATTTTCTTATAAAATTTCCAGATTTGAAATAGAACCGATACGATTGTATAGAGCCACAGCGATTTCTTTCATTTCATTCATGAATTTGATAGCTGCCCTGACAAAACAAGTATGACTGAGCGTATGACCATTTTTTTGATGCAAGAATTTAGATGGTCGAAATTTCCAAGAAACACGTCATAAAGAAAAGGCCAAATGTTGAAATTTTGAATTTCGCACCATTTTCTCATTCCCCTGTAAAGGAAACTCCTTCTCAAATTACAATGACCTCTATGAAATCTTTTCTTTCCATTAAGATATGTTTCGTTTTTTCCTTCAAAGAAAGTAGGATTTAGCTTATAGAGTTACCAAAGCGGGAGCCTTGACAAGAAATGTACTTGAAATCCAATATAAGAATTCAGAAAATCCTATTCCTTCGTAATTTAATTCCTTGAAGAGTGACGTTATTAAAAGCATTGATAACACCTGCATCTCAATTTTTTCATCTTCAAAGACAAAAAGAAATTCAATTATCTCTCACTCGATAGCGAATTTTCCTTATATTCTATCAGCTAACAATTTTACTAGAACACCTGTACGATGTATAGAAGAAGTTGTGTAATCGAAATTCGTTGTTGAGTTTTCTCTGAAATTTTATGTTTGAAACATTACACCGACACGCTGATATATGTACAAAAAAAGAATGTCTGTGTGTCTGTGAACACGATAACACCAAATAGAATTAATGTATCGATACAAAAATGTCTGTATGTGAAGACGATAACTCTCGATAGAATGAGTGTATCGATACGAAAATTTCTGTGTGTCTGTGAACACGATAACTCTTGATAGAATGAATGTATCGATACGAAAATGTCTGTGTGTCTGGGAACACGATAACTCTCGATAGAATGAATATATCGATACGAAAATGTCTGTGAACACGATAAGTCCCGATAGTATGAATGTATCGATACGAAAATGTCTGTGTGTCTGTGAATTCATTATATCTCTCGATATAATTAATGTTTACCGACTTAGGACATTTCTAGTACCCCCCTCTCATCATCCTTCCTCTTCGGAAATATAAAATTTCGTGTCGATACATTCATCCTTTCGGAAGTCAACGTGTTCATAGACAGACAGACTTTTTTTTTCTTATTTGAAATCTGGAGGTCGGAAAACATGAAATTCCGTTGAAAACTCCGCATCGAATTTTTCACCGATTACTCAACATCTATACTTAAAGTATAGGGAAGTAAACATTGTTGCAACAATATTATAAATAATTAAAATATGTAAAATCCTTCTGTAAATTTCTACGTGAAATTAAGGTTTAGAGCAGGTTCAAGAAAATTGGTAGGTGGGGTCATTATTTACGTTAATCCTTACGTAGGCAGATTAATCATGGTAATACTCTCGGAGGTAGGTACGGCTCTTCTGAAACAAAGGTTACCCAATCAGAGGTCACAATGCACTCTCCCAGACTTTCCACCTCAAAATATTCTGGCTGAATTGGTATAAATTTGGAAGTAATCTTTGAATATATAACGCACAAGAGCTTAAAGAGACCCAGGCAGATCCCAAAATGTATAAGACTTTCCTTCGGATTCAGTAAGACTCTGACAGAGCAGACTTGCATTCGTCTGAGATCCACACTATTCAAAGAAATTCAAGATCAAGTTAGTTATTGGGCCTCATGCCCGGGCTTTACTCTAAGGTCATATCGCCTGCTACCAGAGCGCTCTTTCGAAGCTGGGTGGACATCAGCCTACTATGGGAGTCCAAGATTTTGTAGACCCTAAACATTTATTCACCTAGAGATGGGGGTCTTTAATGAGTACCATAGTACAGTCTCGGAACCATTGTCTAACGTTCCATCCGAAGGATGGCATGCTCAAGAATTATTCATTTTTGGATCTGTACAAAGGTGGTTGGTATAAGAAAGTTCTGTAATGGCCACATAATATATATTTTACTTTCTCTTTCAGTTTTATGAAGGTAGTAAAGACATTTATGTAATAAATATTGTTTCATTGATCACTTTTTACTCTCAATGTCATGATATTGAAATTGAATCATCCATGAAATAAGGTAGATGTTTTCTGACTATCGATGGTGTGCTTCGATTTTATATTCGATGGGAAACTTCGAAGCTCATCCCTAGTTAGTTAGTTATGACTCATACCCGGGCTTTAATTACAAGGTCATATCGCCTACAACCAGAGCGCTCTTTCGTCACCCTGATGGACATGAGCCCTACTCTACTATGGGAGCCCTAAATTGTGTCTACCCTAAATTTTATGCGCTTAGGGTAGGGGTCTTTAACTAGTACCTGACCATCGCTTAACGTGACATCCGAAGGACAGCGTGCTTGAGTTTATTTTACATCCCAGATAAAATAAACTAAAGGCCTCGACCGGGTTCCGAACCCACGAACTTGAGCTCAGTAAGCAAGCACGAATACCACTGAGCTACCGTCATCTGTAATCCCAAAGATGTCATGCTTCCAAACCACAAACCATGTATACGCAGGAGTTCAGGGGTCTAATTTTTTTTTTCCTAACATAAATTATTTTATGCAATTATTCTAGAATTTTCATCTTTGGAATAAATATGGTAGACAGGGGGATTTTAGATATTCCATTTAAATTGAGCTGAATGTGGTGGTTATTTTCAGTGACTTCATCAAATTATTGTTAACAAAGCCTATTCAGCTCCTTTCAATGGGGTATCAATAAAGCCTTCAAACTTCCACTTATAAAGAAGAATTAATTCAATAACCCGGTATTTTTCGTCAGGGGTTTCAAAATAACAAGGGCACCACACACCTACGCAGGGTGGCGCGAAGGGGGGGGGGGGGTAACGAGGGTGGCGAAACTGAGTTCTTGCAGGTAAGACGTAAATCGCCAATCCCCAGGAATACCCTCCGCCTCCCACGGGTACTTTACATGCACCAAATAGAATTTACTTTACACATTTCGAGTTCAGTCACTCGAGTGTCATTATATTCGGAGGCCGCGTTACTGCTCATGGCGACAAAACAAATTTTGCAAAAGATTATTATTATTTCTGGGGAAGTTAATCAGAATTTAGATGAGTTTTCCACGAAATTTCATGTTTCATAACACAAAAACTCAAATAACTGCCAATGTAATGAATGCATCGACATGAAATTTATATTTAAATTTAAAATTTCATTAAGACGGCACCTATTAATTTTCCGCGAAATCGACCGAAGGGAAGTGGGGATGAGAGAAAGGGTCTAGGCTCAAACACGCTAATAACTGCCAATGAAATGAATGTATTTAGTATGAGGATTCAGAAGCCCCCATGTAAGTTAAATATTGAGTTTTAACCCAACCGGTCGATTGGCTTTGGAGGGAGAGCGGAAACTTAATTGGTTAATTCGTGCTGGGGAAGTACATTGTTGGTTATCCACCGTCGACTCTTTTTTTGTTCTTTATATCATCACACGTGACATTTATGTATTAATATTACGATTTGAAGGCGAACATAGATGGTTGTTTTGAACACAGGGCTACAGATGCGATCATGATTTTGAATTTTCGTTTTTTTTTACATTTTTCTAAATTTGGTTTCTGTTTTAGAAGTACCCTTTGAGATAAGACGGGATATAAATGAATACGCGTTACCACATATTGCCCCGAGTCAATTTTCAAACAATATATAATTTATTTTAGAGTGATTAGAAATTATAAACGGATATTATATCATCTGAGAAGAGTGAAAATGAGAATAGCGACCCTCGGTGTATTGCTCTAGTCGTTAGTTGGATTCAAACAAAATGTAATTGATTATCGTTATGATTACTTGATAATTAGGTTACCAGGTAATCATGACTACAATTAAGCTTTTCTGCCAATTACTAAGTAATTAGATTACCAAGTAATCACGATTAACTAGTAATCGGTTGTGCCGATTACTAGTAATCCCGATTACTTTTTGTAATAAATAACAAAAAATTTCGAAACTGTTGAGAAAGCCTAATAGCATTAGATAAAAAAACTATTAAATTAAATTAAAATCAAGTATAAAAATTTATTAGTAAATAAAAGCTATGAATGAGGATTAAATATGATATTATCTCTACACAATACATCCGAAATAAATTAAATATATAAAAATGTATACATTTAAATTCCTTCAATAGACTTTTACACATTTTCATGGAAGCACAGTTTGGTTCTCCAAATCGCATGTTTCATTTTTCAGGAATGTAAGGTATATCTGCTATGAGAATTAATTAAGATAACTGTGAACAAGTAACCGCTTGAAGAATACTGTAATCAGTAACAGCTTGACGATTACGATTATAAGTAATTGTGATCGACCTTACTTATCGGACGATTACGATTACATAGTCGTAATAACATTGCACCAACTTATTACTAATCAGTAATCGCGGATTCAAACAAAGGATGGATAGTTTGCCAGAAATGTGGTAAATGGGTGCAATGCGCCAATAGATCATGAAGCTACGCACGTTTGTGCGCTCTGGAAATTTTTTTTTTTAATATATACCACTCTATCTAATTAGTGTTCCTATTTTTTTAATATCCCTTATTTTATTTATTGTTGACTATCCTGCCTTCTCCCCCACTCTTCTCCATCTCTTAGAGATATCCTAAAAACTCCTTGATATCAAAGTTCGAACAAATCGAATAATGTTTTCAGACAGAAAAGTGGAAAAGTTTCAACAAAAGCCTGGTAAAGCTAACCGTAAAACTTTTTTTATTAGATAACCTCCCTTGCTCATCTAGCCTTCTGAAATGTCCTCATAATCAAACTATAGCTGCCTAAAAAATCTTACAAAAAGGGACAAACAAGAGAAAACTTCATAATATTGAAAATATTTATATATGTTATAACCCATTTTTCTAGACGTTTGCTCGATTTACACGAAAACGGTTAGTGCTATCGAAAAATTGATTCTTGCCAAAAATGTTCATTATTAAATTTCTAATCGCAACGGTGGTATGACCTTGCGGCCAAATCCCTACGCTCTAGCCCCCACGGTCGTCTCGTCTGGGTTAGATATTTTTTATTTCTCTGATAGAACTCCCTCCTGTTGTGTAAATAACCAAAACACCATTATAGAGGCATGGTTAATATGCATCGTACAAAAATTCAATAAAAACAATTAAGAAAAATAAAAATATAAATAAATAAAAAATATATATATATTTTCATTTTTTTTATTTTTTTTTTCTCATTTTTTTAATATATATATATATAACGTTTTTTTAAGACGTTTTAATTTGCCGTTTTAAGACTTTTGGAGGGCCTGAGGCAGACTTCATCCGGGGGCCCTTGAATTATTTTTTCAATATTATCCTCAATTTTATTTTTAATAATTTATATAATACACCAGAACATTCTAAATATATAATAAAATTAAATATATATGAACAATTTTGTCATTTGTTAAATCCTTGGTTTTTTTTCTTCATTTTTCCAATTTATCGCTCTTTAATTTTTTTGATCGAACGGGGGCCCCCTGAGCTCGGGTGCCCTGAGGCGGCAAATAGGCACTATATAGAGTATATAATATATATATATATATATTTATATATATATCATATCAGGACTTTTTTGTGCCAACCACGTTTTTACAGATCACTCTCCTTCCCTTCTCTCAAAATCTTTCTATACTGGAATTATTGAGTACATATATGAAAGTCACAATCAGAACTTTACAACGGAACGAATAAATCACTGACGCCAACACATTACTTCTATATACCCAGTAATATCAGTACAAAATGAATGTGAGAAGAGGGAGAAGAGGGGAAGTGATCTGTAAAAAAGTGGTTGGTATTCTTGTTTTCCTAAAAAACCTAAAAAAAAAACTGACAAAGAAATTCACCGGAGTGTGGCGGAAGAGAAGGGGTGGGGAAATGACCTAGTTAGTGTTTCAAGCACGTTGAAAGTAACCTCGTTCCAAATTGGGAATTGTTTCTCGCTTTTTGAATGTTCAAAAGATCGTTGAATGTTCTCTGTCCCAATCAGCTGTATTATTAGCTAAATACATGTAAGGTTAATACAGGCTAAATTCGAATCCTAAGCCTGGATTCCAGTGAGACTTAAACAGGTCATAATAAGGCCAATTAGTTTACATTGTCGTTCGGTAAGGCTCCTCATTCATTAGCTTGGTCCATAGCGGCTTTGTGTGGTACCATATGTAAATGATGTTAATATCCCTGTTTGGCATTGTTAAGTCTTGAAGAAAATTCATAGCTTCATATCTGTGGGAAGCCTAGTAGTGGCTTCGGTTAGTGAATACAATGGGAAACCAGTCTATTGTGATACAATCTGGGCGACGCAAACCTTCCTCCAACGCGATTCTGGATCCTCAAGTTCTTCTCAGTTATCTGAAGAAAAAATAATAATTCAAGAAGTGGAGCTTTCAAGATAGTAACTTACTAAAATATGCCTTCCATAATTATCACTCATATGACTGTATATCATTTCCCCACATGAGCGGGCGAGCAGCTGATATTTGGGACGTTGAGCACCTGCGACGATGATGATGTGGGTGAGCGGTTCAGTCCTCTTCAGCACCCGGCCTTCCTCAAACCCTCGTTCTGTCGGCTTTTTTACCATCGGCATAATTATCAATCATATGATTATACAACATTTCCCCCCATGCCCCGAGGCTAATGAGCGGGCGGTCTCGGCATGTTTGCGACGTTGAACGCCTGCGACATCGACAATGTAGCGGACCAGTCCTCTTCAGAATCTCGTTCTGTCGGCATTTTTATCATCGGGATTATTATAATTATAGTCATATGATTGATAATTATCAATATAAAACAGAGGAGGGCGCCGTTAGCTCAGTGGTATGCGTGCTTGACTTCTGAGCTCAAGGTCGTGGGTTCGTAGCCCGACCGAGGCCCTTAGTTTATTTTATCTGGGAGGTAAAATAAACTTAAGCACGCCGACCTTCGGATGGGACGTTAAGCGATGGTCCCGAGCCTGTACGATGTCAGGGACTCGTTAAAGACCCCTACCCTAGATGAATAAAAATTTAGGGCAGGCAAAATTTAGGACTCCCACAGTAGAGTCGGGCTCATGTCCACCAGAGTGACGAAAGAGCGCTCTGGTAGTAGGCGATATGACCTCGTAGTTAAAGCCCGGGCATGAGTCATAAAACCTAACCTAACCTAACCTATAAAACAGAGCAGTGGGCTATGGAAAGTTTAATGAAACACATCGTAGCCAGTTGGTCTATCAGAATAGCAAAAAGAAATTGTAAAATACTATTTTCTATAAATGGGTGGCTTATTATAAGCATCTCTAAATTCATGGATACATAACTTTTACTATGTTTAAGTAAGAAGCCGGGTGTACTTTCGTACCTTCCAATTCGACTTTTAAGAACAAAAATTATACCAATTTGTGTAGAATAATTTGAAATTTATGTTAATACAATCAGTTAAGAAGAAATTAATTGTTATTCACAAAAATAAATGAAAGAAAAAATGTCGGGCTAAACGGGAGTTTTATGCTAAGAAAATGTAACCCGACAATGAATGAGTGGTCTCAATGAATAGTATTTGTCATTCTTTTGGAGAGAGACCTGTTAATCTTAATTATGCTCATCATCTTGAATTTATACCAAATTTTTGAAAGGGAAGAAAAAAATGGGGTAGTTTCCCTTAATTTACCCATCATTAATTTTTTTTTTTTTTTACTTATTTTGGGAGAACTTGTGCTGCTTCACTACAAGAACCGATGAGAGGCTCAACATTTTATTATTTTGGATAAATGATATGATGATATAACATGATGACTCTCCCGTCGGTCCTGTTAGTGAGGCAGTTCAGGTTCTTCCTGTAATGGCGGGTCATTTGAGGAAAATAAAAAAAATGTGTGTTTAACTAGCGTATTGTGGGCAACAGCAACAAATTAAAAATTATTTTACGCTGAACACTTTTCAAAAATAAAGATTTTCGAAGATTTAGTTTAACATGAAGTTATTTATACAAAATCTCACATATTTTAGATATTTTTTAATTAGTATATATAGTTAGTTATTGTGATTCGAGCTCGCGATTTATCAATGAGTTCATATCGACTCATGCCCGGGCTTTAACTACGAGGTCATATCGTCTACTACCAGAGCGCTCTTTCACGCTCTGGTGGACATAAGCAAGACTCTACTGTGGAAGTCCTAAATTTTGCCTACCCAGGTTTATTCATCTAGGATCTTTAACAAGTATCTGACATTGTGCAGGCTCGGAACCATCGCTTAACGTCTCATCCGAAGTTATATCAGTGTAAGTACATTAGTATAAATATTTTTTGATATAATATACTATATAAACGTATGTAAGATGACTGTTTTAATCCGTTATTATAACACTTCCAATCAACTCTCTCTTAATCCTTTTTGATCACGTGACCAGTACCTAACTGTATGACTTTTTTTTTTTTTTGTCACCAAGTGAAATTGTGGATTTATTAATTATTTACAGTGAGTTTAGGAGAAAAGCTAGGGCAGGTGCTAGGCGATATGAGGCCTTTAATGGCGTCAAATCTCAAAACCAATACCAGATGGGAGAAATACAAAAAAACATTTTTTTTACGATTTTTTCAATTTTGCCTAGTTTTCAAGCTATATTGTTTAGATCCGTTTCAACTGGACAACCTGTATATATATTTTTTTTTTTCAAGTTCACAGACACTTGCATAAGCAATAAACCACGTTTCATTTATTAAAAGTGTGCTAAGCGGACTGGGGTAGAGGTCGGCCTGGAGCAAGTGGCGGCCATATGTTGCTTATATCACGAATATAACAGCTGTGAAAACTTCGGAAAATTGGGTGGCCGGGTTCACAGGTTCCATTTCAAACCCCAGGTAAAAAATATATGTAATGTTTTCATTACAGGACTTCTTATACCAAACACTTTTTTACAGATTCCTCTTCCCCCTTTCAAGTTCATTTCGCACTAAGTAATGTGGTTTGTTTGTTTCATTGTACAGCGTAATTCTGAGAGTGACTTTCTTATATGCAGTAATGCCAGTATGAAATGAACTTGAGAGACGGGAGGAAGACTGATTTGTATGAAGGTGTTTGGTATAAGAATGTCATGTAATGGTCACACACTTTTCCGAACACGCCGTCCTTCAGATGGGACGTTAAGCGATGGTCCCAAGCCTTTACGATTTCTCCCAAAATTATGGACTCCCATAGTAGAGCCGGGCTCATGTTCGCTTGAGCGACGAAAAAGCCCTCTGGGAATAGGCGATAAGACTTCGTAGTTAAAGCCCGGGCATGGAGTCACAATAACTAACTATTGATTAGAGATTAAACTGTTTTATAATTTTGAATCAAAGGAGGCCGGTAAAAGGAACCTTTCCATGTTCTCAAACATTGTCTGTCATCAACAATTTCTGGTTAGAGGAAAAATAATTAAATTAAAGAAATAATTTACAATGCGTAATTAATGATACTTCTAACTTCCATTAGTCTACGTCAGTGTTGCCAGACATACGATAATTATCGTACATGTACGATAATTCAAGCAAAATTAGGAAAAAGTACGATATTGTACGATAAAAAATAAAAATTTTTACTTTATTCAAATTCAAACCATTTCGAAATTTCCCGCTTATTTTATGTAACTGTCTCTAGGTCTCTATATGCAGCGATAGATCGATATTCAGAGTATCGATTCCACACTATCTTCATAGTTGTATTCAAAGAGCAAAGTATTTGAATGTCCTCTGCTAATCTTATCGTGTAGAAAAACCAAAACAATATTTCGAAAACGGTTTCTTCGGGCAAGTGCAACTTTTTTTAATTTTAATAAAAAACTTGTATAATCATTTAGTACGATTTTTTTGTACGATTTAAAAAAAAAAAAGTACGATAAAACGTACGATAATTTCATTTTTCACCGTACGATAATTTTCGACATCTCGATACGATATGTTGTAGTCAAGAATCTGGCAACACTGGTCTACGTGGAGTTAGAAAAGTCAATTGCAGAGTTAGAGAGTTGTGGTGGTTTCAAGGGAAACGGTTGTAATTATATACCAACAAGGCCTAGATCTGCTGCTAAGAGCGAGAAATATACTGACCCTTTCTACTTTAAATCTGGGGTCAATAACTAACACAAACAGGAGTTATTTTTTCGAATCATGAGGACGGAAAACATGAAATTCCGGTGAAAACTTAACATCGAATTTCTGATTTCGTTATTTTCTTAATATTTATTTTTCCTTTAGTATCACTTATTGACTGCCAGGAAAGTGCCTTCCAGATTCCGTTTGTTTCAACCGTCTTTTAACTATTCTCACAATAAACTGTCAACTTGCTCTTTCTTAGATTGTTGCAGTATTCTTCATGATCTGAAATACTCTCCTTTATCAACATTTCTTTATATCGATGCTTCTTTTCTTTTCGATTAGTTTCAAATTATCCTGAGTGTCTGAGTGGGCGTTAATCTTACAAGTTAAAAGTTTCGGGTTCGTTCCCCGCTAGGAATTTGTATTTTGATAATATCAAATTTCTGGATTTTCATATATTTGAATCATTATTTTATATTCATTATTTTTTATAAAAATAATAATATTCATAGGTAAGAAACTGAGTTCTGTTTGTTTCTCACTTCGTAATCTTAAAAAAACCGTTCCAAAGGAGAAACACTGGAGAGCTTCTAGCTAATATTTTCAGATTTCAAAAGAAATGCTAAGAATAATAACTAATATTAATCAAAGAACAAGTTTTCGAATAACTAAACATCCTCTCTTTTTGAAAGAAGTATAATTCATAAACCACATCCTGAAAGAAAGAAATACCATAAAAATAATTGTAATTCATTTTAAAATGTTTAAGTTAAAAGAAACTCTGTATTCGGAAACGGAATTGTTTTCTCATCGTTCAAAAGTCGTATAATCATATAAAAGTTCATAATTATTAATAGAGTCGACAGTATCTTTTCAATGTAGAAGGATATCGAGGTTCTGTCGTGTAAAAAAAAATGCAAAATTTGGCCAATGTTTTGAAAACTATTTATTTTTTTCTTCAGGGCCTACAGAATACAAACAAACAAATTAGATGATCATTAGATGCATTCCACGCAACCCCCCTTCCACCGAGGGTCACTTAGGTAAACTCAGGTAGCCCTCAACCGTTTCATACTGGACACAAACTCACAACACACATCCACTCAAGTCATTATAAGGTAATTTTTATTTTCTAGTTATTTAGAGAGATATATATTGTTTTATATAGTTTATTACTACTTTCAAAAGTTATATTTATTTTTATTATTTATTTATTATTATTATTATTTTTCTCTCTTTCATTTATGTTAAAAAATCCATCTCTTTTTCAAATTATTATAAAGTATATGTTTATATCATTGTTCATAATGTCTAATTTGTTTGTTTATATTCTGTAGGCCCTGAAGAAGAAAATAAATAGTTTTCGAAACGTTGGCCAATTTTTGCATTTTCTTTTACACGACAGAACCTCGATGTCCTTCTGCATCATATAAAAGCTTTAATTCATATTTTGCTTTTAGTTTTATTTTCTTGACAGAGGTCCTCCACCAATATTCAGTACCTAATTGCTATCGTAATTAGTTTTGTTTAATATGTTTTATTATTATCATTAATTGTATTATTTATTTACTATTTACTTTATTGTTATTTGTTAATTTATTTATTTCTAAATATATATATTTTTTTATTTTTTTGTATATTTCGCTCCTTATGACCTGAGGAAGGAGCTCACAATCGCTCCGAAATATCGTCCTGTCAGAAGATTGATCTTAAAGAAATATAAATACAAAATATTTGTTATTAAAATAAATAAATAAATTATATTTATTACTATTAAGTATTTTATATCCATCTATTATTTATTTATTTGAAAAAAAAAAAAAAAAAAATTATTATATGTTTATATTTAATATCAGTTGATGTATATAACTTATAAGCTATTCTAATGATCAAAATTGAATGACGTAACCTATTATGGCTTAACGAAAGTAAATATTATTATATCCAGAGACAGAGAGCCCCCCCCCCCTCAATTCCTTGCAGTCTTTTTTTGTCGCGGATCATTTTGATAATCTAAAAACTGTGACTAAATGTCAGTTTAATGACTTCGGTAATTACTAAAATGTCGTATACTTGTTATGGTTTCCATTATATGGTTCCATGTAATTTACACTAACAACTGATATTCACAATATTGTTACACAAAGAAACTAGGGAATCATAGCTTTAAATCTGATATTCACAATATTGTTACACTAAAGAAACTAGGGAATCATAGCTTTAAATCTGCTTCTGGGCCTGGCAAAACAACGGGTTCACAAGTCCATTGTAAAACATTACACTTGTTCCAAATAATAGTTAATAGTGGAATCGTCATTAGCTGTGACTAAGAAAACGAACTGAAGACAACAGAAGTCGAATTTAACCTTTTAGTTTTGTGTTCAGTGACACTAACCACTCATACAGGACGGGATCTATTAATTCGTATGAGGCTGCATCGTGCATCTAAAAGCGGGTCCTCCTTCCAATTTGAGACACTCAGGTTTGTTTGCCGCCCACCTGGGTGCTAAGTGGCAATCAGAACTATAGGAGGGACGAGCCCAGAGGCTTAAGGTCTCCGGTCTACATCCTCCGCTCTGCCCTTTATAACCTATCACAGGGAGGATCCGGCCCAACATCCAGGCGGTTAATAGGTTATAGTCAAAGGTTCTTCATTATGGTAGGGGGATAGAAAATCTAACACTTCATTTTTATTCAGCGATTCCGGATGTAAAATAAACTTTCTTTAAAATGATTTCTAAGAGTACCTCAGATCTGAAGCCCTTACAAGAGACAAGAGAAAGGACAGATGACGCCATATAGCCGTTATAAGGGCTTATTTAGTTTATATATTAAGGGCGTCTCCGAAACCCGGTGTTTAGGCAATTTGACGCCTCCTGGCAGAGAATGAAGAAAGCAATAAGCCCTGCTGCCGACTAGAAACACCGACTAGGCCCTCGGCGCCACACCGTAGTATAGCTAGCCAGCGCCCCATCTTTATCCCGAGCTCTCTCGGCGCGGCTACGAGCGCCGCAAATGAAATTGAGATGGGCTGGGGACGACCGCCAATCCAGTCCACCACAGCTACAGCTCTTCATACACTTCAAGTAAATAACAGAAAAATTGTTGTCAAACACCCAGAAGCTGCTTCCGACCACCTGCGTATATCATCACCGAATTCCGCAGAAAATGATTTTGTTACATAAAGTTGAATTTTATTTAACAAAAGTTTCTACATTTCCATTCCAACTTTTATTTTTGTTGATAGAAACCTTCATAAATATTCATGGAACTCTGTGTAAACAACGAATGTAGGTCCATAAATAAAAAAGTAGAGAAACGAAGTTAAAGATATTGTGTGAAAATGCAACCTCATAATTCGAAAATGGGGTTTTAATGGACTCATGCTGCGTCGTCTGTAGAACTCTCGAAAATCAAAAATTAGAAAAATAAATATAATACTAACTGTAGTAAATAAAACAAACATTTTTTTTTTTTAATTTCGTCTATACACAAAAAAACAGAGAGGGAAAAAGAGCAAGAAAGACTCAAATATTGTTTAAAAGATGCTAAGATAGTGAATATGGCATCTGATAGCTGTGGGGATTTTTTTCATTTTTTGTGGAATAGACAATATTTCAATATAATATATTGGAGTGACTGTTCAAAACATGTTTTGTCACAGTAATACAAATTTACAGTACAGGTGAAAAACGCATATCTTGAAGAATACTGATATTAAAGGCGTCGATAGATAGCTCAGAGAACACGTGCTTGCTTACTGAGCTCAAAATCGCGGGATCAAAACCCGGCCGAGGCCTCCACTCCTCCGAAGCTACAAGATGTATATTTTGATTTTTTATCGGGGAGGTGGAAAAACCTTGAGCACGCCGTCCTTCGGATGAGAAGTTAAGGGTTGGGCCTCGGGCCTGTGCGATGTCAGATACTGGTTAAGGAACCCCATCTTAAGTGTTAAGTGTATAATTTAGGGTAGGGAAAATTTAGTTGAGTCGGGCTCATATCCACCATATCCCGCTCTGGTAGTAGGCGATGTGACCTCGGGCATGCTACTTCCCTTTTCAAGCTCCGAACTCTATCGTTACGTCGGCATTGTCTCCATGATTTATTCAGCTTATTTTTAGGGTTCTGTACCATTAATGGTGGGAGAGCTCATGGTGTCCGTCATTCTGTCTCATTATAAATTTTGAACCGTTTAACCTAAAAAGCTATTTAAGTATCATGAAGATAGGTCAGCTCTCAGACAGACTCAATGTTCCTGAAAAAAAAAAAAATGGCGCATTCTTTAGCCTTTTTATTTTTCGCATACTTTAACCAAAAAATGTTGTATGCATTTTGTACAGAGGAAATAATGGTACTATCAATTTCAAAGGGTGTGACGATACGAGGGATAATCAACAATTTGTTAAAATCCACCTCCTCACTCTAAAACAAATTGGGAAGATTTATTCGAAGAATTTATGAAAATATTTGTGAAAGCTCGCAGCAACTTCATTTCCATAATAACTCCTACTGATGAGTTTCATGTTTATCTTTTAATTTGGCCAAACTCATTCGTTAAAATTATCTAACTCAAAGAAATTTGACATTTTATTTTGTATTAGTTTTTTGCCTTATCTCAGTGAACCATACCAATGGTTTTACCAATATCTGTCCTCAGAGCGTATTCACATTCAACCTGCATATATCTTCAGAGAAGATTGATACTTCCCAAAGGATTAAACTTTATTTTTTAAACAAATCAAATTATTTTACTGATATTCTTAGCCCACTCTTCCAAGCCATACTCCTTTAACTACAATAGCGAGTTGTAACAGCAATATCAAAACATTACCTCACTTTGTGATTATCCATGTCAGGTTATTGACCGAGCGAAGAGATGTCTTTCTTTAACTTGTCTACACAATATCTATTGGATCTGGTCTCAGATTTACAACAAATCTTCCATAAATTTTAATTAGATCACCGGACAGAACGCTATTGTTTTTGGCTATGATCCAGTAGTTAGTAGT
This sequence comes from Aradus depressus, assembly GCA_963662175.1. NCBI lineage: Eukaryota > Metazoa > Arthropoda > Insecta > Hemiptera > Aradidae > Aradus > Aradus depressus. The sequence continues at coordinate 29,056,911 of OY759217.1, read as the reverse complement.
CACTTAAACAAATAATGAAAGTAAACAGCTTTTATCAGTCAGGTCCATCAGTGTTGTATGTACATCGATTTTTTTCTGAACGAATTACTTTCCATTAAAACGGTTTTCTTAGAGCAAATCAAATTAAATATTAAATTTTTTACAATATAAAAATAGTTTTTGATATGAAATTCATTTCAAAAAACAAGTTTTTGCATTTTTTATAAACAATTTAGAAATTAAAAAATAAACGTTAACATGGCAACACTAATGTCATTTGACTTTGATCATCGAAGTGTGATTTCAAAAAGGTATTTTCTATCGCTCAAGCAAACTGCGAAAATGGCTTCCCTCCCCTATTTCTTGGTACCTACAGTAAGAACAGATCAAATTTGTAATTGGTATGATATATTTGAAAAAAAAAAACGTTCTACACATTAACAAAAAAATTGTTTTTATTCAAATATAAGAAAATATGAACACTGGAGCAGTACCTATGTCAAAAACACTTCGTTCATTCCATGAAGCGGCTGGCAGGGCAGCTTCTGAGGGGTCCTCCTCTGGCAGGAGGTCATGCGGTCCATGACGATTCAGTCGTCGAGTTGCGTTGCTTGGCAAAGACCGGACCACATTGCTTCCACTAGAGTGTTCGGGTGGTGTGAACTTTTGAACCTGGGAAGATAGAGTCCCAAATATCGTGCGACTTTGACATGTTTTAAAGGTACATACTTTTTTAAAAAATAAAATGCTGTATTCGCCGCCCCCCAAAATTTGCTACCTACCCTGCTCTCCCACTCCTCTCCCTAGGGCCGGCACTAATTTCAAACCATATAAAATATTCTTTTAATCATTAATTAGTTATGGCGGCGAAGTCATCAAAGTGTGATTTCAAAAAGGTATTTTCTATCGCCCAAGCAAACTGCGAAAATGGCTTCCCTCCCCTATTTCTTGATGCAGTAAAAATTGATTCAGTCAAACCTTTTATACGCTTACAACGGATGAACAGCAACAACTACCGCTGAGTAGTCGATTTAAAAGTTCCTAACGCAACACAGAGATTTAGACCGAAAACAAACAACTTCATAGTCCATTTTGCAGAGAAGCATTTTTTTCAAAGAAATGAGATGAAGAAATAAGATGAACTGGAAACTTATGTGAAATGCAAACATTGTGAATATTTCCTCTACAACAGGAGAGAGACGAGACTCATCTATTTAAATAAGTTCATTGGCATTGTAGATAACCAATTACCTAGCAACATAAGATAACAAACAGACAGGCTTACCAAATATCCATTCTAGAGGGAGGGAAGCACCCCTAATGGCAGGGTTCCCAGGGGAAGGGAATTCCTTGTTGCTAGCCTAAATGTCAGTCTATTTAGCTATTTGCTGTCTCATAAAATATTTTATAGCTCTCCTTGAACCTTCCTTGGGGAGAGTCGAGTGCATTGCCCCGAGACACTACTTATTATTGTTAGTTTTTTTTTATTAAAAAGAATTAAAAATAAATACAAAATAAAATATAAGTGATGTGTAAATAACAGGTCACTCCCCCTACCCCCTCTCAAATTCATTTCATACTGACATTCATATACCCAGTTATTCCAGTAGGAAATGAATTTGAGAGAGGGTAAGGGAGGGAGAGCGATCTGTAAAAAAGTGGTTGGTATAAGAAAGTCCTGTAATACATATTTTAAATGTATTTCTACGCTCGCCAATCTTGAATATATTTCTAAGATCAGTTGTCTTTTCTTTAATTTTTAAATTCATATTTGAAAAAGAGAAAAAAACTTACGTTGCGAAATTTGGGCAACGCTATCATCCTTCGTCAGATTTTCAATGTCCCTAGAGTCGCTCATATTTCGCCGTGGTAGTTCGAGTTGAAGTAGCTCCAACCCCCTTACCGCCGAAGCTACCTCCTAGGCTCCTTCCTCTCCCTAATGCTTAAATCCAAAGAACCCTACTACCTCTACCAAAAGTTTCAATTCCAGTCCTCGGTTCACCAGAGGCACACTAGATCCCGTCCTTCAGACCTCTTCATCCCCTCCCATCGCTCCTCAGCCTTCCACAATTCATTCCTTGTCCAGGCCTCCTCTCTTTGGAACTCCCTGCCTCCCCCAATCCGTCACTCTCCTTCCGTGGCTTCCTTCAAAACCTCCCTTTTCCAATTCCTCTTCACTAAACAATCCACTCCCCTTTGATTAGATCTTCATCTCTCTCCCCCGTATTCTCTAAATTGTCAACCTCATTATTCTAATCACTTAAATTATTTACTTATTCCATTTTTTTTTCTCTCTATTTTCACTATATATATAAATATATATTTTATATTTAAATATTTCATCAAGCATATATTTATTTTTATTTTATTATGTATTTTTATTTTTCTTCTTCCCACACTTTTCTATCTAGCCCCTACTGTCTAAAATTAATTTAATCTCAAACCTTGTCTGGGCATCCTCCCCTCGGTTTCATAATCAACCATCACAGTATTATGCTCTGTCGATTTTATTAATATATTTATTTTTTTCTTATTTATATACTCTTTTTTTATTTTTTTACATATTATTTTTTATTTATATAGTAGATACTTCTATTTATTTTTTTCTTCATAATTAAGCTGTTAATTTTATGTTATTTCATTTTAATCTTTTGTATATTTATATATTATTAATTTCTAGTTTTCTCCAATGTAGCACTAATTTATTTATTTCATTCTACGACGTACTGATACTATATTTCATTGTTTCATTTTCTTTACTCTGTATGTATCTATTCTTAGGGGACCTCGATCCCAGAATAGTAAAATGTCTTTTCATTTTCATTTCAAATTTCTTTTCATTTCATCCTTAGCAAAAAATTATATTAGGTTTTTACAAGGAAATTGGACAACATGCACAGTTATAATAGAGCTATTAGAACTCGATGAATAATGAAAATTAGGTGGTTATTTCAGGTGGTTGTCAAAGAACAACATCATAAAAATGAAGCCTACCGTTAAGCCAAGCTTTCTTAGAGCTATTTTTACACTCTTAGTGAAAGTTCGCCTACTTAACAAGAATTATGTCTCAAGTTTGTATTTGTTCTTATAAGCAAAACATGAGTTATGGTACTCCTACGGAGTCATAACTCCCACACATGGATAACTCATGCCTTGTGGAGCCTATGAATAATGTATGCAAGTTTCAGCATACTTTTCTAAGTAAGACTTATGAGAACATCCTCCTGTCTCAAACAAAACTCACACAAGAATCTATGATGTTTGTTTCCCGTAATTTACACTTCAATAAATTTCAGTACAAAAGAATGGGAGGACTATTGAGTATTTGAAGGAAGGATCGTCAACAAGGCGACTATATGCCAACTGGAAAGTTGGGATTTCAGGTCAAAAAAAAAAAGGTATGTAAATAGGATATTGTAATTGGGAAAAAAGTTATTTGTACTCTTACTACACTACTTAAAAACTGAATTTTGCATTGTTACAAATGGCATTTTGGAGAATGGTTTGTGGGGCAGAATTTGTACAGAATGGTACATTAAAACAGGTGTTTCATGTTCAAAATAAAAAATATGTGATGTGGCCAACACATGACTTTCTTATACCAACCACTTTTTTACAGATCACTTTCCCTTCATACTAGCATTACCAGGTATGTGTAAGTCATGTGTTGGTCAGCGGTTTTCTAGGTTTCATTGTACAGCGTAGTGACTTGCTTACACCTAAGAACCTGGCGTTCTTCATACTGGCTATGAAATGATTTTGAGAGAGGAGAATGAGTGATCTGTACAAAAGTTGTTGTTATATGAAAGCCATGTAATAATCACATCGCGGCTCAAGATCGCGGGTTCGAAAGCCGTCGAGGCCCTTAGGCATGTATCAGGGAGGTGAAAAAATCTACCGTCCTTCGAATGGGACGTTAAGGGATGTGCGATGTCGTTAAAGCCCCTACCCTAAGTGAATAAACCTGAGTAGGAAAAATTTAGGATTTTAGAGTCAGGTTCATGTCCACCAGAGCGACGAAAGAGAGCTCTGGTACAGGGCCAGAGCAAAAACCAAGATAAAAATTAAATAAACTAAAAAAATAGTTTTTATTAAAAATGGATTGCTTGCAAGTTACCAATAGGATCTTCAAATTTCCCGTGCGTCTGATTCCTAAATCAGCAATCAGCTGTTACATAAATGTACATGTACAAAACAAGTCATATTACATTTATTTAAATATATATGAATTCGATCATTTCATTTCCTCGCTCAAAATCGTCATTTATGTAATACTTTATACTCTTAAAGCTGATTTTACGTGCGTAGTAAAAATGCAAAGCGCAGCAGCAGCAAATGCACGCTATTGGATGTGAGTCATTTAATTCTAAAAGCACAGAAACCACAGCGTGCATTTGCGTGCTGCGCTTTGCATTTTTACTGCACATGTAAAGTCAACTTAAGTATTACAGTCAGAGGGAGCTTCTAGAGGTCCGAGTCTCCCAAATTAATAACAAAAAGTCTGCAACGCTAACCACGGAAACTGCGGGCTGTGCCCCCGGGAGTCTATACCCCCCACCCTCGTAGCCCAACTTTACCTCCCCCCCCCCCCCCCCCCCCCTCCCAGCTCAAAATTCTGGCTATGCCCCTGCTCTGGTAGTAGGCCATATGACCTCGTAGCTAGAGCCTGGGCATGAGTATATATAACTAACGTACATATTTGTTTTCTCTATTGTTTTTATACGTTTTAATAAAAAACGACCAATAATACAAATATTTTTTTTAAATTCATTCCTATGTGCAACATTACTTTGAAATTTATTTTATATTCTTTGAGGCGCTATAGGTTTGGACGTATTGGTCCTATCTCAATTCTGTTAGAAATTATAGTCATGTTATAGCGTTAGGCTCAATATCCTCCTAATATTTTATAAATAAAAATGCTATATTTTTTCGGTGTTATGCTCTAGCTTGATATGGGGAACTGCAAAACATTGAAAGGCAATAATGATTTGGAAAGTTTTTCATGTTCTCATATTAGAAAGAATATGACTTTCAGCTAGTTCTTCTCTACTTTCATCCCTGACAACCCTCGTATCTGAAATTTAGTTAAGTCGACAAGAAGAGATCTCAAAGTCCAAACTGTATTAAAAGCAAAATTACTCCAGACTGCCCAACCACAAGACGTGGACCGTCTTTCCTCTAAATTCATTTAGATAACTTTCATATTCGGTTATCGAAGCTGGTTCTAACCAAGAAATAAGGAGGGAAGTATCGGAAATTTAGTTAAATCTTTGGTTAGATCATTATTATATCAGTTGTTTTTAGTATGTTTAACACTATGGTTAAAACATTTTAACAAGAAAATTAATTCATCAGAGATTTAAATACTAATAGATCCATGGATCAGTAACCTTGGGAATATAACAAAAAAGTGTAAATATTTCATAATTTAAAGTAGTGGATTCATAATTGAAAGCTTCAGTGGATATGATTAATTGTTTTGCTGATATGATTCTAAAAAGTTACAGATCCCCCATCTCCTTTTTTTTTTTAAAGGCATTTCGACCACGAGAGTCATGGATGCCTGATGGATGCAGGTCTGTGAGGATCCTAGCGGGCTAATTTGGATAGGCGCAGATTAATAATAATAAAGGTCGAGATTGCAGTATACAGAATAGAAAGGTTACGTGATGAAGACAATTTTGTTTTATAATTTAGGAAGGAGATTTGTGAAATGCAAAAAATCAAACAGTTGGGTAATTAGGGAGCTATTATTAGATAGAATTTCGGAAATATCCGATATTCATTAGAATGTGTCTGACAGACAGTCCGACCCCACAGAGGAGGGGGTTCCTGAGCCATCAGATATCCATGGGTCAGCCCCGTCTGCCCTATACGTAACTGAGTTAAAATTACTTCTTTCCTTTTTTTCCTTATTGAAGTCTTCCAGACTCGAGTGGAGCTTTTGATGATCCTTAGCTTATTATCGGTCATACCGAGCCACCGAATCTGCCATTTTATTCATACTTTTTCCTTGTTGTAGGCAACGTAGTCACTAACAGGGATTTCGGATGTAGGTAGTCCTTCTAGTATGACGCGACTGCCATTCTTATCTGCCTAACATTTTCTTTACTAAAATTTTGCTATACAAAAGGCAATAAAGGTATTTTTTTTTAACAAATAATTAATTTCATGTAAGGTTTGAAATAATTATTATTATACTGCGAACTCAAATCTAACACAAGTCAACAGGGTTAATTTTTGTTGTTTAATATCGGAAAGTTAACCTGGCAACACTGGTGTCTGTTGATTTGTGTTCTTTAATATCCAAGTAGTAGAGAGCGCCTGTAGCTCAATGGTATGCGTCATGGCCCCCACAAGGGTGGGGCTGGTGCAACTTTGGTTGCAGGGCCCGGGCCCAAGGGGGTCCGGCTCCAGTCCTTTTTATTTTTTTATTTTAGTAGGTTTTTAGTGGGGATCATAGCTTAAAAAGGCAAAATATATAATTATAAGAAAATTGAGTATAATAGATACATATTCTAGTTGTGCGAGTTATTAAGTTATTATTTAATTAGTTGCGTGCATGGATAGTTACTCTTGTTTGCAAATTACTAGTATAAAACAGTCCGCACGAGACAGGTATAGACGGGCCCCACGCACTCCCTCAACCCTCCCCCACTCCTATTTCCCAGCCTATTGTCCAGCTGTTTCCCTCAGAGCAGTGTTCTAAAAATAGACGCATCGACGCATAGTATCAGTTTGACTGATTGAAAATGAATTGGCCAAAACTATTGACTTTTCAGATGTTATTGATAAATTTAGTCAAAAGAAAGCTAGGAAAGCTATGATAATTTAGGGCAGTTAGGCTATAAGTAAGCTTTTGTTGTAGCCAGTGTATTAAACACACACAAACATCGTAATTTTTAGAGCTCTTAATGTTATTTTTTTTTAGATCGTAATACTAGTTTTTGTCAATTTTTATTTTAATGTTAGTGAGTCAAAGAAATCTAAAAATTTAAACGTTAATTTCAGTAAAATAAAAGTAAATGATATAATCACGGTAGCAATTGATGTGTGAAATAATTTAATCAATAAAGTTTGGTTTTAAAATTTAACTGATGCTGTAACATTAATTATACCTTACAATCTATTTTTAGTTTAAATAAAATTGTAAAAGGGTTAAAAAAATAACCATGTAATTATAATATAGCACATGACTATGAGATGGGGGGCCGACCTGATCCTGGTTACAGGGCCCGCAATCGAATGTGGGGGCCATGGTATGCGTGCAGGCTTACTGAGCTCAATATCGCGGGTTCGAAACCCGGCCAAGGCCTTTAGTTTTTTTTTATTTGGGAGGCAAGCGATGGTCCCGAGTCTGTACGATGTCAGGTACTCGTTATAGATCCCTCCCATAGGTGAATAAGAATTTAAGGTAGGCAAAATTTAGGACTCCCATAATCGAGTCGGGCTCATGTCCACCAAAGTGACGATATGACCTCGCAGTTGAAGCCCGGGCATGAGACATAATAAATAACTAATTAACTCCAAATAGCATTACAAATATGCAAAAAGCGTCTGGTTTTCTTAATTGTAAAAAATGTTATTTTATATTCGTTCTTTTCAATAAAAAACGAATTGTTGACAAAAAACATATATATAACTCATAAGCCATAGCTCAGAGAATGATGAAGCAAGAGGACATATAACCAAATAATTAACACCCAATTATAAGCTAAATTTAATAATTTTCGTTAACGGAAGAGAATAAAAACTGTCACAGAATTGCGCAGATAGAAGAGAAATAATATTGGAGTCAGTCAGATTGTACTTTTTTACTTTTAGGGTATATACTTTTTTTAGGGAGTGTAAGAACTGGGTGGGTGGCAATATTAACCCAGACTTAAACCAAGCCACGTACCTACAAATAAATCCCTTTTTATTGGGCGGAGCTTGATTTAAGCAACTAATCTTACCTCAACTTTACCACAAGATGTTTACTACAAGATGAAACTTTCATAAATGTTGTCTTCATACCAAATAAAAACTGGAGAAATGTATAAAAGAAATTGTACCTTTACTTTCATTATTGTCAGAAAAAGGCAATTTCAAAATATTTATAGGTGTATATAATGTAACGATCAGAAATAGGGTCCTAAAAATATTTATAAAAATATTATTAATGATAAAAGAAAATATTATAATAATCTTAAAGTCAGAACAACTAGAAAATATTAGATATAATATAGTTTATAATAATTAAATATAATCTGAAGGGATGTAGAAGGTCTGGTTTCCCGATGGATCTCCCTCTGCCCTAGAATGTTACAGATGTCCTGAAGAATTTGTATGCCTTGAAGATACACATCATATCAGTTCAGTAAGTCGTACCACTGAAATCTTTATAAATGTATACTGATCAGTATACTAGTAAAAAAGAAGATGGATTCCCTTTGCTATTCATTACAACCTCCAACTCTTCAAGTCGACTAAGAATTGTGAAATCAGGCCCTAGACTATCAATTCGCTTGATCAAAACCGCGCGTCAAGCGATGGTGTCAAGCGTGATTGATAATCTAGGAACCCGTTTGACGCTTCAGTCAAGCCTTGACGGTGATTGATGGAAAGTTTGAATTACTCAAGCGGCTGGGCGGAGCGCTTGATAGTCTAGAGCAATTTCGATCAAGCATTGCGTCAGTCACCTGCTCGACACCAACGATGGAGGGTCGTCCGCTCGCTTCCAAAGGTTTGGACGTCGTAGATAATAATGCCGATCGAGAATTTATTAGCCTCCTCATTGATTTATATCGTGATTGTCCGGAGTTGTGGAAAGTTAAAAGTAAGGACTATTTCAATAAAAATAAAAGAAGTGCGTCACTACAAAAAATAATGAGGGCGTTAAAACGGTTGAAACCTGATTACACTGTTAAAGAGGGCGCTGGTAGCTCAGTGGTATGCGTGCTTGTCTTCTGAGCTCAAGAACGTGGGTTCGAAACCCGACCGAGGCCCTTAGTTTATTTTATCTGGGAGGTGCAATAAACTTAAGCACGCCGTACTTCGGATGGGACGTTAAGCGATGGTCCCGAGCCTGTACGATGTCAGGTACTCGTTAAAGACCCCTGCCCTAGGTGAATAAAAATTTAGGGTAGGCAAAATTTAAAACTCCCACAGTAGAGTCGGGCTCATGTCCACTAGAGTGACGAAAGAGCGCTCTGGTAGTAGGCGATATGACCTCGTAGTTAAAGCCCGGACATGAGTCATAAAATATAACCTAACCTTACACGGTTAAAAACTTTAAAAAAAAATCAATGTATTAAGAACAAATTTTAATAGGGAGCACCGATTCACTACAGTCCAGGAGGAGCAGTTCACTAGTCGAAAACTCTGCTACAATCAGCTGGACGCGCTGTTTTGATCAAGCGGATTGATAGTGTAGGGCCTGCTTAAGAATCAGCTCTTCTAATAATGAAATTATAATTAATAAAACTCATAATAAATTTGCTATTCTGAGATCATATAGAAAGATTTTAATTAAAGTAATTAAGTCGTTTTTTTATTATCACTCCTATTATTTAATAGTCCAGAAAAATGGCTTGGCTCCAAGTTCTGTCTTTGACAATATACTGGAATCTAGGTATATAAAATTGATTTTTTGATTCTTAACACCAGCAATAATTTGTCCTTCGTATTGAGTGAAAATGAGAAGGGGAGTGAGTAAGTGTTCACTACTGCTGACCAGTATCGCATTAGAAATAAAAGACGTTGTCTTCCTACTGTTTTATTTTATACCAGAACCGGTTTTCGACGCAACAGCGTCATCATCAGTGGTTCATCTATCATAGAATAACAAAATATACAAATAATAAAAAGTATAAATAATTCTTAAGGCATCAGGGTACAGAGTAAAATTATAAAATTAACTTACCCACCCACACAGCACAGCGGTTGGCACTTTTTATTATTTGTATATTTTGTTATTCTATGATAAATGAACCACTGATGATGACGCTGTTGCGTCGAAAACCGGTTCTGGTATAAAATAAAACAGTGGGAAGACAACGTCTTTTATTTCTATTAGAAATCTCGTCCCACAACATCTTACTATCACATATGAGTATCGCATTACATTCTCATTTATATAAAAGTAACGATTGTCTAGAGCTCCTTGGGAGCTAAAGCGAAATAGCCATCCTCGAGCCGGTTCAGGAAAGCCTCTGAATGAGGGACAATGACGAAGTAGGCTGAGAAAAAGAGTTCACTCGGCATTGTTTTTACGAGCATAAGAAAAAAACAGTATTCCTATATAAATTTTAAAAAAATAGTCAATGACGTATGGATCATCGGCGATGTACTTCCCCAGCACGAATTAATTAACTAAGTTTTTTGCTCTTCTTCCAAAACTCCAATTTGACCAAAAATCAATAGTTGACTTACATAGAGTCTTCTGAATCCTCATACTAAATTTCGTAATTTAACGTTGTTTTTTTCATTTTTAGAATCAGGGTGTCGAATAACATATTCCATTGAAAACTCCTCATCATTCTGATCGATTATAACTTCTACACTTCGTAAAGCTGGGGAAGTAAGTAAATCTTTTAATTAAAAAAAACACTGAATTGTTGATTCTCTGTGTAACAAATATCTCATATATACCATCTTCGAGACATTTCGTGTCTTAGACAGGGTCCTCTATAGTTGGTGAAGACATCAGGGTCGCAACTAGGAATACAGAATTGTGTGTTATCAGCTGTTGAAATAAACAAAATGAGGAAAAAATGGAAGAACTGAGGGTCTACCCAAAAGTTTATTTGGCACAGCTTTCAGTCACATGCGACCATCTTCAGTGCTAACTTGATTTAATACAAGCTGAGAGATTGTAATGCTTAGCAGTCCGACGTGGTCTGTAGTAGGGGAGAAAAGGGGACTCTGGCGCAGGGCTAAAGGGCAACTGGGTTAGTATCCTTTTTCAGTGCAGGGGCAACTCTTCCCTCCTCCCACCGCCCCTCCTCATCATCCTTACTATATTAATACCTTCTTTATACTAATTCATCACATTACCCCCCTCCCAATTTTTATTTCATGATTTAATCTTACATCCCCTCATGTCAGTAAACACATCCAATGTGCTTCCCCATATTGATTGTAATCTCCTCTAATATTTTATTGTAATCCTACTTCCCCACATCAATTATCCTAAAATCATAATTCGTAAATCCTGTTTCCTCATATCAATTGTACTTCTCCTTCTAAACCTGGAATATTTTCAGAACAACCTCAATAGGAACCCTTACACCGGCACCCCATCCAAAATATTTTTCAAGACCGGCATACATTCACTTTTACTTCCTCATACTAATCCTCCTTCAACCCTCAGTTCAGCGGTATAGTCAATCCATCTCAATTTTCTCACTTATACTTCCCCACATAAATTGTCTAATTTTTTTCTCTACTTGTCTACATCCGAGCAATTTTCTTTAGATTTCATCATAGTCCAGTAATTTTAGCTTCGGCACCATCCTGCTTCGCCCAACTCCTACAACCTCTCCTCTAGATCGGCTAACATTTTCATCATAACCCGGTCTACCCATACATACACCTACACCCATTAACCTCTCACTCGCTCTAGGGCTAGGTCTAGGTCCAGAGGTCTCATGGAAACATTCTTAGGCGGTATATTTAACTTACATTTATTTTCTTCGTAGGCTGCTTCTCATCTCCAACACTTTCTTAGGATGATTCTCACCAGCATCTCTACATCAGGTATCTGTAACAGACTTTACAGGGGTGTGTATTTCTTTTAGTTCGCTTTATTGATTAATCAATAAACCGGTAAGCCTCTTCACCAGCGTCAAGGTAGAAATACGTCGAAGAGGTGGGGTGGGATTAGGGAAGGAATAAAAGCTCGAGTCAGGGCTTCTCTTCAATCTTTAGGTTTTTCTTTTGTACAGGTTTACGGGTTTTACACCACGCCAGTGACCAATTAGGTTTACGGGTTTTCACACCACGCCAGTGACCAATTAGGTTTACAGGTTTTCACACCACGCCAGTGACCATTCAAAAACCAAGAGATATCAGATCAGTCTAGATTAAGCCTCAAGAGGATTTTAGGAATGGGATGGGAATAGGAATGTTTTCCGATATTTAAGTGCCCTCGGAAAAACGGGTAGCCAGGTTATACCTCCCAGCACTAGGTTTGAATTGAGTAATGTCCATGAGCTAAGGTATGAACCCCATCAGATAAAACTACTCTTTTGTCATCCTCGGGGGATAAAGCTTTTTTATTTATTCTAACGCTAAACAGCTCATGTTTCTTAGACTGAATCATTTTCATGTCTGTATATACTATTTTTCCTTCAAAAAGTGATTTCTCAAAATCTTGCAACGATATATTTTTTTCAACGGCTGCTTTCTTAACACCTTTAATACATTTTTTAATTTTTTTACTTATATCCATAGCATATATCTTCGGTTTTAGTCCTACGAATTTATTAATGATAACCCCATTAGTCTCATCTTTAAACTTGCCTAGAATTTTTTTATTTAAAACAGAATAGCAAGGATGATTCTGCGGGAAATCAGACGTATCAAAATAATTCTCCATCGCTTTCATGTCCTGATACCAGTCGGGTGTATTAATTAAATAAACTAAGCTGTCCGTATCTGTGTACATTAATTTTAGAGTATTAGGATTATATTTTTTCATCATTACATTATAGTGAAAATCGTACATCACAGTTTTGGACAAATCTAAAATCGACATGCCTACATATATAGGCTTATTAAATAATAATTTTGTTTTACTCATAGTTACAGATACTAAGTTTTCATGATAAATTATCCTGTCTAGAAAGTTAGCTTTGGCGATCAGTTTCATTAATTTTTTAGAGTCTGTAACTAGCATCATGTTCATACGGTTTCTTATGTTCTCCATAGTTTTCCCGAAGACAGCGTTATTCAAAAGTTTGTAAAAATCTTTTTCAAAGTCATTTTTCGCCTTTTTACGAAGCTCAGTATTACAATCAATGTATGACTGTAACCAACGAGACTGTCGAAATTGTATCGCTCTATGAATTTTTTTAACTTTTAAGCCATGTTTAATCGCTTGCTTTAAGTTGACGTAATGCACAACATATCGCTCGCGAGGATTGAAATGAGCAACTAATTTGTTTACTTTCCCGCCTGGAGGACTCACTGTCTCAGGTAAAAATGGTAAATCGTTATGAGCTGTGTGTAACTCGGAGGGGTAGACTACGTCAACCTCCAGAATACATCCTAATTCTCCATTATCAGCCAAGTTTTCAATATTTATGCTTTCGGGGTCTTTCACCCATTCAAAACCCCCATAAGGTAGAGGTCTACTCATCGCATGTCCATAAAGATTATTTGCGTCTAAGTATGCAATATAAGAGGATTCCTTTTCCGGATCATACTCGGGCATATAACTATTATTAGCACTCGCATACCGGTGGGATACTTGACATAAACCTCCCCTGATCCCCCGCTCAAAGAATAATATCATGTCATAATCCATTAATTGTTCCAACTTCACCTTAGTATGCTTCAACATCGCATCCCATGTCATCCCAGGAGCAGTGAAATAATGTGCGGGGTCCACCTTATGACTATTAAGCATAACATCTCGGAAATTCTGGAAAATATCCGCGAGGATGAGTACATCCGTTTTAAGATAGATGTCGCTGTATTCTCCAAGGGTAGAGCACTTGAACATATCCCAAACACGTAGCCCACGCTCATAGTCCTCTTCACTCAACGGGGTATCAGTCAAAGTATTATAAAATTTTTCCCGGGGAGGTAGACATTTCTCATCCAGTTTTTCCCAAGCATCAACATAATCGTAACAGAAAACCCCTTTTTTGATCACAAGAGGAAGCTGATCCTCAGTAAAGTACTTAGAGGTTTCCCTAAAGGCTGTTTTTGGAAGCACGCTAGCCATATAGTCAAGACTACGACCTAAAAAGCGATAAGAGTCGATAAATCGAAGCTTAACACCGTGAACATGCTTAGTGAAGCTTATATATTTCTCCTCAGTATTTGGAATCACATCAACCCGCTCTGAATCTTTACCCAGCTCCATAACTATAATGTTTGCATCATAATTCGATAGATTATGAAAAATTACAGGTATATATGAGGGGGTTTTACACCGTAGGTTGCAACTATTACAGGCTGCTCCTCTATATTTTCCGGTCAAGTGATCATGATCCTTTACTTTAGGATTAATCTCAGAGAAACTCCCTTCACAAAGGTAACAATTTTGATCTTTTTCCCACTTCATCTCCTCGGCTTTGGTTATAATGATGGGAATATTTTTTTTATAAATTTCTGAAATTTTGAAAGCTAATGAATCGATGTACTTGATAAAGTGAGCACCCGCATCTTCACCTCTATAAATGTATGGAGGTATATTCATAGAACCATCGGATACTACGTGCACGCAAAAAGACATGGGCACATGTCGCTGATAAGGAACAGTCGCCTTTGATGTATCTTCAGAGAGGGGAGTCAACATGGTTTCAAAGTCAGCGTAAATTACGAAAGGGAGTCGGAGCTGCCGCTCAACATTTTTGAATTCCAAAATGGAGTCCTTAGGGAGCTCTATTCTAACAGGGCTGTTTTTATCGCAGTATATCTTATGCTTCCTCAGTTTTTCCTCCCCCGACTTACCGTACTGATTGTCAAAATGCTGAAAGCATCGCTTGCAAATTATAATTTTGTTTTTATGCTTAGTAATTTGTGACCGTACGAGCCTTTCGAAATTTTTAATGTATACATAATGCTGCTTAACACCATTATCCAACAGCAACAAATCGCGGTGCTGGGTTTTTTCGGTTTCGACAATTTTAATAGGGTACACATTATTGTTTTCGTCCAACCCGAACACATTTATAGAAATATTATTGATTTTTTCAAATTTTTTTATTTCATTCAAAGGAGTCGGGAAAGATACACAAGAGAAGTCATACCCGTGCTCCAAATTTTTATAGTTATTTACCCGCTGAGGATCCTTTCCTACAAATTTTGCTAGGATGGAATACTGAAAACAGAGGTGGTCCAAGTTTTTAACATTTACACATGCTTTCCGGGCTTCAATGTTTATAGGTAAGGGAATGTAGGTACTTCCACGAAGAGGTTGGTATCGATTTATACGCATCCTTAAGCCATCCACGGCAGTAAGAAACCATCCGCTCTTCTTCATTTGCGCTTCTTCCATCTCAACAGTTAATCTCTTAAAAGATACATCTAAGTATTCGTCTATATTGGTATCCTTAAAGATAGGACGATTTTTAGTCTTGAAAGCTTTATCCGTTAGATCGCCTACGACATTTTCAAACAAGCACTCTACTAGGAAATTAACTTTTAAAGCCGAATGGATCTGAAGTTGTTCCAAGATTTTTTTCTTTAAGCAATCACGCACATCTTCCAAAAAGCATGCCAGGTCCCCGTGTTTATTGGATCTTACAAAATAAGACTTAACTCTACCCTCGAAAGAAGTATCATAGAGAACCAGATTAGACTCATTAGGTACAAGCTTTAATAAAGTTTTCTTAAGAGGCTCATTTTTAGTTGTTTTCATAACCGGAACATCATTACACACAGACTCATGTCGACTACCATTAAACCTATTGGGAAACTCATGGCCGCAGTGTTTACACTTACAGACCTTTCCACAACTAAGTTCATGTCGCTTTAGGTGACAGGATTTATTGAAACTCGACTTGCAATGTTTACACACAAAATTATTAGGTCTAACCCCATGATTTAAAGCCATATGTATGTCAAAATCCATTTTAAGGAGTATTTCATCTCCACAATAATTGCACTTATGCATGATAAATCAGTATTTACCCCAAGATAACCGAATGTTTAAAGTACAATTCACCTTCACAGATCTCAGCGATGTTGCCACCTCAAAGTCTCAATGAAGACTGAAACACAGCTTATTCTTATAGGATGGAGGAACCGATCAAACCTGAAGGGAGCCGCTTATAGCCGAACACATCCGATGATAGACGAGTCAAACGATTGCTGACACCTGTTAACAACATATATATTAAATTTAATAAAACTATAGAGAAATTCAATATTTAAAAAATTACTGAATACAACACGCTTTGAATTATTTTTTAATTTAATACATAGGATGGCATTCTCAAAAGTGTAGGTAGATGATTTTTCCCACATATTCTCCAATCGGAAAAATTACTGAATACAACACACTTTGAATAAGATTTTTAATTATAATACATGTATAACACCGAAGGACGGCATGCTCAGAATTGTAAGTAGACGCTTCTTCCGAATATTATCCCAATCGGAAAGTTTACTGAATACAACACACTTTGAATAAGATTTTTAAATGTAATACTGTTTAGCGGAGGAGGGTATACTGAGTCTCCATTGGTAACGTCACTGCACGGGGCCCTCGTTACAGACAGGGATGGTGTTCCGATGATTACCCTGGCTTTAGCTGGATATATTCAGTATATTAGTAGGGCTGTTCGGGAATTTCTCGAACCCTGAGTGAGAGTCCACTAGTTAGACCAATTGTATCGAAAGATTCCAACTAGTTGCCTCCTTAACCCAGAGCTGCCGAGAGAGCAGGAGCCGATGATAACCGAATGCCATCTCAATAAGCCTATTTTTTGACTACATAGACTTAGTACACAGAGATAATAAAAAAGTAGGTAATATTCGGTTAAATTCAATATTTTACATAAATTGGGATAATTTCCGGAGAAATAGCTAACTTTATGTAAACGCTACAATGTCAAATATATAAATCACCCACCAAAAGTTTAACTGAAATATGTAAAATATAGGTTAGCGCAAAAACAAAAGTAAATATACAAGAAAACTATATCAAAAACATGGTACACAGACCATTTAGCTAAAATATGTGCAATAATCACAGAATAGATCATCATAAAATTAATAATATTAAACCTTAAAATATAAATAGCCAAAAGTATACTAACTTGATAGAAAATTGGCTGATTGCATTAACAGATCAACCAGAAAGTGTAATACCTCATTAACGCCTGCTGACCGAAGAACACAAAAAATTTTTTTTAAATAAATTAATGATTTTAAAAATTAAAAATAATATGTTCTCCTCCAATAATATTGAAAGCAAAAGGTGAGTTTAATATAAGTATTTCAATTCACTAGTTCTAATGTAGAGAGCGTCCTTATTGAGATAGAGACTTGTATAGACTGAAACATAGGAGCAACGCTCAGCGAAGGGGAGAGGGGGGACTGCAAGACTCGACAGGCACTGACATGTTCTCTGAACCTCGTCACCTAGAGACTTTCACTATATCAAGGATTTACATACACATTATAAGCACATTGATTATATAAGAAATGATTCTTCATATGTTATTCTTATCGAACACATGTAAAACATTATGAACATAAAGAAGAAAAAATATATATACGTGATGTGGCCATTATAGAAGGTTCTTCTACCAGCCACTCAACTACCAGAGAACATGAAATAAGTTTTGAATAATACTATTCTTATAGAAAAGGTTGAACACAATACCAATTTATTTATTTATTTTTCTCTGGTGGCTAATAAATTGGGATAATTTCCGGAGAAATAGCTAATTTTATGCTGACCGAAGAACACAAAAAAAAAAATTTTAAATAAATTAATGATTTAAAAAATTAAAAATAATATGTTCTCCTCCAATAATATTGAAAGCAAAAGGTAAGTTTAATATAAGTATTTCAATTCACTATCTCTAATGTAGGGAGCGTCCTCATTGGGATAGAGACTTGTATAGACTTAAACATGCATGGTCTACAGTTATCCAAACATGGGTTAGAGCTGTATGAATTAAAAAGCATGTAGTGTGGCTCCTACCGAAGGATGGTGTGCTCAGGGCGTTGAAATGCATGACTCCTGCGAGGTAGCTGAAGGATCCTGAAGGATGGTGTAGATGATCCTGTGTTCCTGTGGTAGAATGTGGGGAGGAGTGATCCTGTGTTCCTGTGGTACAACGTTATGATGGGGTGATCCTGTGCTCCTGTGGTAGAATGTTGTGAAAGGGTGATCTTCTGCTCCTGTGCTCCTACCAAGTAGATGGGAGAAGTATGTTCTGGCACAGGAGCACAGGATCACCCTTTCACCACAGGAGCGCAGGATCACCCTCATCATACCTCTCCCATCTACTTGGTAGGAGCACAGGAGCAGAAGATCACCCTTTCACAACATTCTACCACAGGAGCACAGGATCACCCCATCATAACGTTGTACCACAGGAACACAGGATCACTCCTCCCCACATTCTACCACAGGAACACAGGATCATCTACACCATCCTTCAGGATCCTTCAGCTACCTCGCAGGAGTCATGCATTTCAACGCCCTGAGCACACCATCCTTCGGTAGGAGCCACACTACATGCTTTTTAATTCATACAGCTCTAACCCATGTTTGGATAACTGTAGACCATGCATGTTTAAGTCTATACAAGTCTCTATCCCAATGAGGACGCTCCCTACATTAGAGATAGTGAATTGAAATACTTATATTAAACTTACCTTTTGCTTTCAATATTATTGGAGGAGAACATATTATTTTTAATTTTTTAAATCATTAATTTATTTAAAATTTTTTTTTTTGTGTTCTTCGGTCAGCATAAAATTAGCTATTTCTCCGGAAATTATCCCAATTTATTAGCCACCAGAGAAAAATAAATAAATAAATTGGTATTGTGTTCAACCTTTTCTATAAGAATAGTATTATTCAAAACTTATTTCATGTTCTCTGGTAGTTGAGTGGCTGGTAGAAGAACCTTCTATAATGGCCACATCACGTATATATATTTTTTCTTCTTTATGTTCATAATGTTTTACATGTGTTCGATAAGAATAACATATGAAGAATCATTTCTTATATAATCAATGTGCTTATAATGTGTATGTAAATCCTTGATATAGTGAAAGTCTCTAGGTGACGAGGTTCAGAGAACATGTCAGTGCCTGTCGAGTCTTGCAGTCCCCCCTCTCCCCTTCGCTGAGCGTTGCTCCTATGTTTCAGTCTATACAAGTCTCTATCTCAATAAGGACGCTCTCTACATTAGAACTAGTGAATTGAAATACTTATATTAAACTCACCTTTTGCTTTCAATATTATTGGAGGAGAACATATTATTTTTAATTTTTAAAATCATTAATTTATTTAAAAAAAATTTTTTGTGTTCTTCGGTCAGCAGGCGTTAATGAGGTATTACACTTTCTGGTTGATCTGTTAATGCAATCAGCCAATTTTCTATCAAGTTAGTATACTTTTGGCTATTTATATTTTAAGGTTTAATATTATTAATTTTATGATGATCTATTCTGTGATTATTGCACATATTTTAGCTAAATGGTCTGTGTACCATGTTTTTGATATAGTTTTCTTGTATATTTACTTTTGTTTTTGCGCTAACCTATATTTTACATATTTCAGTTAAACTTTTGGTGGGTGATTTATATATTTGACATTGTAGCGTTTACATAAAGTTAGCTATTTCTCCGGAAATTATCCCAATTTATGTAAAATATTGAATTTAACCGAATATTACCTACTTTTTTATTATCTCTGTGTACTAAGTCTATGTAGTCAAAAAATAGGCTTATTGAGATGGCATTCGGTTATCATCGGCTCCTGCTCTCTCGGCAGCTCTGGGTTAAGGAGGCAACTAGTTGGAATCTTTCGATACAATTGGTCTAACTAGTGGACTCTCACTCAGGGTTCGAGAAATTCCCGAACAGCCCTACTAATATACTGAATATATCCAGCTAAAGCCAGGGTAATCATCGGAACACCATCCCTGTCTGTAACGAGGGCCCCGTGCAGTGACGTTACCAATGGAGACTCAGTATACCCTCCTCCGCTAAACAGTATTACATTTAAAAATCTTATTCAAAGTGTGTTGTATTCAGTAAACTTTCCGATTGGGATAATATTCGGAAGAAGCGTCTACTTACAATTCTGAGCATGCCGTCCTTCGGTGTTATACATGTATTATAATTAAAAATCTTATTCAAAGTGTGTTGTATTCAGTAATTTTTCCGATTGGAGAATATGTGGGAAAAATCATCTACCTACACTTTTGAGAATGCCATCCTATGTATTAAATTAAAAAATAATTCAAAGCGTGTTGTATTCAGTAATTTTTTAAATATTGAATTTCTCTATAGTTTTATTAAATTTAATATATATGTTGTTAACAGGTGTCAGCAATCGTTTGACTCGTCTATCATCGGATGTGTTCGGCTATAAGCGGCTCCCTTCAGGTTTGATCGGTTCCTCCATCCTATAAGAATAAGCTGTGTTTCAGTCTTCATTGAGACTTTGAGGTGGCAACATCGCTGAGATCTGTGAAGGTGAATTGTACTTTAAACATTCGGTTATCTTGGGGTAAATACTGATTTATCATGCATAAGTGCAATTATTGTGGAGATGAAATACTCCTTAAAATGGATTTTGACATACATATGGCTTTAAATCATGGGGTTAGACCTAATAATTTTGTGTGTAAACATTGCAAGTCGAGTTTCAATAAATCCTGTCACCTAAAGCGACATGAACTTAGTTGTGGAAAGGTCTGTAAGTGTAAACACTGCGGCCATGAGTTTCCCAATAGGTTTAATGGTAGTCGACATGAGTCTGTGTGTAATGATGTTCCGGTTATGAAAACAACTAAAAATGAGCCTCTTAAGAAAACTTTATTAAAGCTTGTACCTAATGAGTCTAATCTGGTTCTCTATGATACTTCTTTCGAGGGTAGAGTTAAGTCTTATTTTGTAAGATCCAATAAACACGGGGACCTGGCATGCTTTTTGGAAGATGTGCGTGATTGCTTAAAGAAAAAAATCTTGGAACAACTTCAGATCCATTCGGCTTTAAAAGTTAATTTCCTAGTAGAGTGCTTGTTTGAAAATGTCGTAGGCGATCTAACGGATAAAGCTTTCAAGACTAAAAATCGTCCTATCTTTAAGGATACCAATATAGACGAATACTTAGATGTATCTTTTAAGAGATTAACTGTTGAGATGGAAGAAGCGCAAATGAAGAAGAGCGGATGGTTTCTTACTGCCGTGGATGGCTTAAGGATGCGTATAAATCGATACCAACCTCTTCGTGGAAGTACCTACATTCCCTTACCTATAAACATTGAAGCCCGGAAAGCATGTGTAAATGTTAAAAACTTGGACCACCTCTGTTTTCAGTATTCCATCCTAGCAAAATTTGTAGGAAAGGATCCTCAGCGGGTAAATAACTATAAAAATTTGGAGCACGGGTATGACTTCTCTTGTGTATCTTTCCCGACTCCTTTGAATGAAATAAAAAAATTTGAAAAAATCAATAATATTTCTATAAATGTGTTCGGGTTGGACGAAAACAATAATGTGTACCCTATTAAAATTGTCGAAACCGAAAAAACCCAGCACCGCGATTTGTTGCTGTTGGATAATGGTGTTAAGCAGCATTATGTATACATTAAAAATTTCGAAAGGCTCGTACGGTCACAAATTACTAAGCATAAAAACAAAATTATAATTTGCAAGCGATGCTTTCAGCATTTTGACAATCAGTACGGTAAGTCGGGGGAGGAAAAACTGAGGAAGCATAAGATATACTGCGATAAAAACAGCCCTGTTAGAATAGAGCTCCCTAAGGACTCCATTTTGGAATTCAAAAATGTTGAGCGGCAGCTCCGACTCCCTTTCGTAATTTACGCTGACTTTGAAACCATGTTGACTCCCCTCTCTGAAGATACATCAAAGGCGACTGTTCCTTATCAGCGACATGTGCCCATGTCTTTTTGCGTGCACGTAGTATCCGATGGTTCTATGAATATACCTCCATACATTTATAGAGGTGAAGATGCGGGTGCTCACTTTATCAAGTACATCGATTCATTAGCTTTCAAAATTTCAGAAATTTATAAAAAAAATATTCCCATCATTATAACCAAAGCCGAGGAGATGAAGTGGGAAAAAGATCAAAATTGTTACCTTTGTGAAGGGAGTTTCTCTGAGATTAATCCTAAAGTAAAGGATCATGATCACTTGACCGGAAAATATAGAGGAGCAGCCTGTAATAGTTGCAACCTACGGTGTAAAACCCCCTCATATATACCTGTAATTTTTCATAATCTATCGAATTATGATGCAAACATTATAGTTATGGAGCTGGGTAAAGATTCAGAGCGGGTTGATGTGATTCCAAATACTGAGGAGAAATATATAAGCTTCACTAAGCATGTTCACGGTGTTAAGCTTCGATTTATCGACTCTTATCGCTTTTTAGGTCGTAGTCTTGACTATATGGCTAGCGTGCTTCCAAAAACAGCCTTTAGGGAAACCTCTAAGTACTTTACTGAGGATCAGCTTCCTCTTGTGATCAAAAAAGGGGTTTTCTGTTACGATTATGTTGATGCTTGGGAAAAACTGGATGAGAAATGTCTACCTCCCCGGGAAAAATTTTATAATACTTTGACTGATACCCCGTTGAGTGAAGAGGACTATGAGCGTGGGCTACGTGTTTGGGATATGTTCAAGTGCTCTACCCTTGGAGAATACAGCGACATCTATCTTAAAACGGATGTACTCATCCTCGCGGATATTTTCCAGAATTTCCGAGATGTTATGCTTAATAGTCATAAGGTGGACCCCGCACATTATTTCACTGCTCCTGGGATGACATGGGATGCGATGTTGAAGCATACTAAGGTGAAGTTGGAACAATTAATGGATTATGACATGATATTATTCTTTGAGCGGGGGATCAGGGGAGGTTTATGTCAAGTATCCCACCGGTATGCGAGTGCTAATAATAGTTATATGCCCGAGTATGATCCGGAAAAGGAATCCTCTTATATTGCATACTTAGACGCAAATAATCTTTATGGACATGCGATGAGTAGACCTCTACCTTATGGGGGTTTTGAATGGGTGAAAGACCCCGAAAGCATAAATATTGAAAACTTGGCTGATAATGGAGAATTAGGATGTATTCTGGAGGTTGACGTAGTCTACCCCTCCGAGTTACACACAGCTCATAACGATTTACCATTTTTACCTGAGACAGTGAGTCCTCCAGGCGGGAAAGTAAACAAATTAGTTGCTCATTTCAATCCTCGCGAGCGATATGTTGTGCATTACGTCAACTTAAAGCAAGCGATTAAACATGGCTTAAAAGTTAAAAAAATTCATAGAGCGATACAATTTCGACAGTCTCGTTGGTTACAGTCATACATTGATTGTAATACTGAGCTTCGTAAAAAGGCGAAAAATGACTTTGAAAAAGATTTTTACAAACTTTTGAATAACGCTGTCTTCGGGAAAACTATGGAGAACATAAGAAACCGTATGAACATGATGCTAGTTACAGACTCTAAAAAATTAATGAAACTGATCGCCAAAGCTAACTTTCTAGACAGGATAATTTATCATGAAAACTTAGTATCTGTAACTATGAGTAAAACAAAATTATTATTTAATAAGCCTATATATGTAGGCATGTCGATTTTAGATTTGTCCAAAACTGTGATGTACGATTTTCACTATAATGTAATGATGAAAAAATATAATCCTAATACTCTAAAATTAATGTACACAGATACGGACAGCTTAGTTTATTTAATTAATACACCCGACTGGTATCAGGACATGAAAGCGATGGAGAATTATTTTGATACGTCTGATTTCCCGCAGAATCATCCTTGCTATTCTGTTTTAAATAAAAAAATTCTAGGCAAGTTTAAAGATGAGACTAATGGGGTTATCATTAATAAATTCGTAGGACTAAAACCGAAGATATATGCTATGGATATAAGTAAAAAAATTAAAAAATGTATTAAAGGTGTTAAGAAAGCAGCCGTTGAAAAAAATATATCGTTGCAAGATTTTGAGAAATCACTTTTTGAAGGAAAAATAGTATATACAGACATGAAAATGATTCAGTCTAAGAAACATGAGCTGTTTAGCGTTAGAATAAATAAAAAAGCTTTATCCCCCGAGGATGACAAAAGAGTAGTTTTATCTGATGGGGTTCATACCTTAGCTCATGGACATTACTCAATTCAAACCTAGTGCTGGGAGGTATAACCTGGCTACCCGTTTTTCCGAGGGCACTTAAATATCGGAAAACATTCCTATTCCCATCCCATTCCTAAAATCCTCTTGAGGCTTAATCTAGACTGATCTGATATCTCTTGGTTTTTGAATGATCACTGGCGTGGTGTGAAAACCTGTAAACCTAATTGGTCACTGGCGTGGTGTGAAAACCCGTAAACCTAATTGGTCACTGGCGTGGTGTAAAACCCGTAAACCTGTACAAAAGAAAAACCTAAAGATTGAAGAGAAGCCCTGACTCGAGCTTTTATTCCTTCCCTAATCCCACCCCACCTCTTCGACGTATTTCTACCTTGACGCTGGTGAAGAGGCTTACCGGTTTATTGATTAATCAATAAAGCGAACTAAAAGAAATACACACCCCTGTAAAGTCTGTTACAGATACCTGATGTAGAGATGCTGGTGAGAATCATCCTAAGAAAGTGTTGGAGATGAGAAGCAGCCTACGAAGAAAATAAATGTAAGTTAAATATACCGCCTAAGAATGTTTCCATGAGACCTCTGGACCTAGACCTAGCCCTAGAGCGAGTGAGAGGTTAATGGGTGTAGGTGTATGTATGGGTAGACCGGGTTATGATGAAAATGTTAGCCGATCTAGAGGAGAGGTTGTAGGAGTTGGGCGAAGCAGGATGGTGCCGAAGCTAAAATTACTGGACTATGATGAAATCTAAAGAAAATTGCTCGGATGTAGACAAGTAGAGAAAAAAATTAGACAATTTATGTGGGGAAGTATAAGTGAGAAAATTGAGATGGATTGACTATACCGCTGAACTGAGGGTTGAAGGAGGATTAGTATGAGGAAGTAAAAGTGAATGTATGCCGGTCTTGAAAAATATTTTGGATGGGGTGCCGGTTTAAGGGTTCCTATTGAGGTTGTTCTGAAAATATTCCAGGTTTAGAAGGAGAAGTACAATTGATCTGAGGAAACAGGATTTACGAATTATGATTTTAGGATAATTGATGTGGGGAAGTAGGATTACAATAAAATATTAGAGGAGATTACAATCAATATGGGGAAGCACATTGGATGTGTTTACTGACATGAGGGGATGTAAGATTAAATCATGAAATAAAAATTGGGAGGGGGGTAATGTGATGAATTAGTATAAAGAAGGTATTAATATAGTAAGGATGATGAGGAGGGGCGGTGGGAGGAGGGAAGAGTTGCCCCTGCACTGAAAAAGGATACTAACCCAGTTGCCCTTTAGCCCTGCGCCAGAGTCCCCTTTTCTCCCCTACTGTCTGTAGAGAGGAACTGAGGCTCTATGTCAGGTGAGCACTGAAGTTTGTCGCATGTGAATGAAAGCTAGCTCTGCCAAATAAACTTATGGTCACTGATCCATAGATCTACAAGGATGTTTTGTGGGTAAATTATCGCAAAGGCGACGAAACATGTTTGTAATTTTGTAATGCTATGGTTGGGATGGTAAAATTGATAGACAGGGAGGCTCCTACAAAGTTACCGCTTTCTCTATCTCTCTCTCTCCTTTCCTCTAAATCTTTCCTTTTCTTTGCCCTGATTTGACTAAAAATGAACAGTTGTCTTACCTAGAGCCATGTTCGTTACTCCAGGGCAACTCCTGGTGAATCTGCTAGTACCTAGAGAGTTAGGTTATGCCCCATGCCCGGGCTTTAACTACGAGGTCATATCACCTACTACCAGAGCGCTCTTTCGTCACTCTGGTGGACATGAGGCCGACTAAATTTGGCCTAAATTTTGCCTACCCTAAATTTTTATTCACCTAGGGCAGGGGTCTTTAACGAGTACCCGACATCGTACAGGCTCGGGACCATCGCTTAACGTCCCATCCGAAGGACGGCGTGCTTAAGTTTATTTTATCTGGGAGGTAAGAAGACATGCACGCATACCACTGAGCTACCAGCGCCCTACCTAGAGAGTGATGATGAGCAAATGATACCGTTTTCTGTAGATCTTCCTTCCTACAACATGTATCTCATTTATATAATGGCTCCCATTTAACGGCGGGAGAGCAAAAACTTAATTTATTAATTTGTTCTATGGAAATACATTGCCAAAGATTCATCGACAACTTTTTTTTTTTCATTTTTGATTTTAGGATGTCGGAAGACCGGTGAAAATTCAACATAAAACTTCTGACCGATGACATAACTTTCCTTATTCTTCGTATAGCTGGGAAAATTAACAAAAAACAGATATCTGAAGTAAGATGGGCTATATTCTAAGCAAACAGCAGACAGAAAATCACAATTTTCATCCATTTTTTACCTCATTTTATTTCTTCCTCTAACTCATAACACTGATCGCTGTACTCCTAGTTGTGGCCCTGAACTCTTCACCCACTATAGAGGATACTTAGACAGGAACTGTCTCAAAGGTGGTTTATTTGAGATATTTGTTACAGAAAGGAACAAAGCCTGATCCTGTATCACCATGACTGGTATGCTCAGTAATTGGAAGGTTGCCTATCTCCTATCTACTGAAACAGTACACCTGCTCCTTCTTTTCTTAGCCATGCATCCCGCCTTACTATGACCTTCTGGAGCGAGGAAGGCTCCAATCCCAACATGTTTTAAAGGAATATTATTTTTTTTTTTTTCGTTGCAGCATTTACGAAGTTTAGGGAAAATTTAGATCAAAATTTTCAACAGATTTTCCTGTTTTTCGACCTTCAGATTCCAAGAAATAAATTCTGCCTGTCTGTGGGTGTCTGTGAACAGGATAGCTCCCCATAGAAATAATGTATCAACACAAAATTTTGTATGTGTGACCAAAACTCCGTAAGGACGACACTTATTAATTTTCAGAGGAATCGGCAGAAGGGAAGGAGGGATCAGAGGGGGCTCAACTAAAAAACCCCAATAACTGCCGATATTATGAATGTATCGACATCAAATATAGTATGAGGATTTAGGAGCCCATATGTAAGTCAACTATTGAATATTAGTGCAAACGGTCGACTGGTTTTGGAGGGGGAGCGAAAATTTAATTAACTAATTCGTTCTGGGGATGTTCACAGGCGACATTTTTTCTCTCTCTTTATTTTAAAACTTATTTTTTTCTATGTAGATGTTTCGAGCTGCAAGCCCTTTCTCAGTATATATAATTTAATTTAAAATATCATTGATATAATAATTGCAGTTGGAGCCACCCAGGGAGATAGACATAGCCACATTATGTCATCCTATGTATTATTATAATAGTGGCCTCTGCTGTCGATGCGCCTAATAAGAAAAATAAAATAATAATTTATTACATTTATGCTCACCAAAAAGTATTAATAAAACAGCTTTACCAAATCATAGTTTTACTAAACAACATAATTTCGATTTTGATAATCCATAGATTTTAAACTACGAATAAATAAATATATCTTAAAAAATCAGAGAATATATAATATATATTAAAAAAACAAATTAATGGCGGTGTTAATTTTGAAAGCGATGGAGAGTAGGCAACCATTACACTGACATAATATACATTGAAAAAACAAATAACCTGCTATTAAACCAAAATCTTATCTAATAACTTGCATAATAATAAAACATAAGATAATAGTAATACTTCAAATACAATAAAAATATCTAAATTAAAATATTAAAAATAAATGGTACCTAATCAGAATTCAACAAAATAAAACGAAAATTAGAAAATATAGAAATACAAAAATATAAATATCAAAACATAGGACAAAAAATGGGATAAAAATTAATAAGAAATAAAAACGAAAACACAATAAACCAAGAAATATTAAGTTAGCTTGAATGAAGACAGACTTGTGATAAAAAAGACAGTCATAACAAAAAATCCGACTGACGAGATGTTGACTTGAAAAATAATAAGGTACCTAAATAAAAATGTTGAAATCAATATCGATCAAAATTAAATAATTTAAGTAATTGATTATACTTATATTTATTAGAATAATGATCATTAGAACTAGTTTGGAAAGGGGTAAAAATGTGAAAGAGATGAGAAAAACTGTTTATAAATAATGAAATGGACGACCAAAACACAGGTTGATCAGCATAAATATTGCATAAAACAGTTATTATAACAATGATATTTGAAATTTTATAGATTCAGGAGTTGGGCTTGCAGCCTGAAACATCTATTTATGTAGAACAAATATGTTTTTGGATACAGAGGGAGGAAATAGAGCTTCAAAAAAAAAATACAACTTTATAAGAAATCTCTTAAACATCACAAACTCGAGTCTTATAGGAAGCCAAATTTTTGATTACATTAAATGTTACTCTCATTATGGATAACAATAAGCTGAACTACACGTAAAATAATAAGTCTCTTGTACTAAAGTCTTCTTTAAATTGCCACAATAAAGGCAGAGATTTCTTTAAGCAGTTTCAGCTTCCTTATAGCAGAAACTTTATTATATCGAAACAGTTTTTTTAAGATTCAATTAGACTCCATGATGGGGATTATCCGATACTTCAAGGAGCTTGCAAAACAAATTCAAGTGTCACTACACACCTTTGTGAATTTTGTCGTGCAGCCTTTGCTCTTATATTTACATATATCGGATGATACCTTAGTTTTCACGGTTACAGAGCTAGATCAAAAGTCTTTGGCCAAGAATTCCAGAGTTTAATTGAAAGACCAGCAATCGGCTAAAGAGAATCGATGAGTTTTTCAAATGAGAATTGAAAAATTAAAATATAATAATTGCCAGTATGTGAATATGATAATGATAACGCCCGAAAGAATGAATATGTCTAGACAAAATTGTATAATATAATAGCAGTATTACCCGGCGTTGCCCGGGGAACTTTGAATGATTCCCATAATATCTCTAATACGATTCCTAGGCATTCCTTCGACAATACATTCATGACTTTGCAATTTTTTATTATTCATTTAAAACTTAGCATATAGTCAAATCCGGGAAAAAAGGCAATGTTGTGTATTGTTTTGATATGAAAACTATTTTTAAGGCCGAGCAGCGGTGATCATCGTAGCTAATAATAATAACCCATGCAACGGTGGACACCCAAGGTGCGTGGATGGGGTAAGGTTAGGGTAGAAAGAAATCTCAAACATTTTTAGTGCTCTATAGAATCCTATACTGAACATTTTATGCCAATTCGTGCAATGATTCTTGTTCCATACGCGAATGAACAAAATGGAGGAGTGGGTACGAGGGTAAGGTAAGGGTAGGGTAGAAAGAAGTCTCAACCATTTCCAGTGCTCTATAGAATTATAACATTTTAATTCAATACAAAACATTTTACGTCAATTCGTATAATGATTCTTGTTCCCTAAGCGAATGGACAAAATGCGGGGGTGGGTCCGTGGATAAGGCAAGGGTAGGGTAGAATAAAGTCTGAAACATTTCCAGTGCTCTATAGAATTCAATACAAAAAGGTTTTATGCCAATTTTTGTTCCATAAGCGAATGCACCAAATGAGGGGGTAGGTGCGTGGGTGTGGTAAGGGAGGAATATGTTCTAAACCTTCTCGGTGACTCGACGAACACAATTGCTGAACATAAGAACAAAATCGGATCGAAGTTTAGGAGTCTATAAAACACAAACATACAGACATTAGATTTTATATATTAAGTGTTTCACAATATCTCTACGAAAAATGTTAAGTATTATTTTTGATTTGAGCCCTCCTCTGGTACCGTCCCTATGGCCGATTTACTAGAAAATTAATAGATGCCGTTCTTACGGGGTTTTGAATTAAAATATAAAATTCAGGTTTCGATCTTGAGCTCAGTAGCCAAGCAGGCTACCTCTGAGCTACCGGCGCCCTCTAACTTTATTATACCTTCAATAACTAACATGAAAAGAGGGCGCCGATAGCTCAATGGTATGCGTGCTTGTCTTCTGATCTTAAGGTCATGGGTTCAAAACCCGACCGAGGCCCTTAGTTTATTTTATCTGGGAGGTAAAATAAATTTAAGCACGCCGTCCTTCGGATGAGAAGTTAAGTAATGCTCCCGAGCCTGTACGATGTCTGGTACTCGTTAAAGACCCCTACCCTAGGTGAATAAAAATTTAGGGTAGGCAAAATTTAGGACTCCCACAGTAGAGTCAGGCTCATGTCCACCAGAGTGACGAAAAGAGCGCTCTGGTAGTAGGCGATATGACCTCGTAGTTAAAGCCCGGGCATGAGTCATAAAACCTAACCTATAGATTTGAATCCAGAATCCCATAAGAATGACACCTACCAAATCTCACCAATCAAGAGGGACTAAGAGGAGGGGGAGGGGCTTAATCCATAACCCTTGTAAGTCCTGATTACTTTCAGAAGTCCATAAGTAAAGAAACGAATGATTTTCACCCTAATTAAAGAAAAGAGTATTGAAGGTGAACGAAAATTTAGTTATTATAAAAGATTCGAGCTGGGAAAGTACATTGCCGGTGATTAACCGACTACTTTTTTTTTTCATAATCTGATATTCACTCGATAAAATGGTACTCCTTATAAAAAATAAGGTGGTATTCCTAATAAAATTTTTAATAAATTTTTCTTTAAATAAAACCCACGGTTTTGAGTTTCTATAAGTCCTATTTCCCTTTAGCCTTATTTAAAAAAATTGAGGAGGCTGCCCCAGGGCCATCTTTTACTTCAGTTTGATAAACATTGAAATACTGGTACGAAAGTTATGGTCGCTAAAGTTCTCATTTTATAAAAAAGTTAATTTAAATTTTAAATTATATTAAAATTTAATATACGAGGTTAGAAAAGAACAATAAAATTAGTGCTACAGTGGGAAAAAAAGACAGTAATAAATGAGGAGGTGAGATTCAAAAACAGGTTTCTCACATTTTTTTAGAAAATGATCTTGATATGGCGTTTTTTTCGTCTCATTGAGAGCTATCGGTATGTGTAACTGTAATGATTCAAAAATAGTTTTCTCTCATCGTAAAACTGCTTCAAAAAAAATGGATTTGGTTCAAAAGTAGGTTTCTCCAACAACAGCTGTGCATCAAAGGCAGGATGTTAAGAAAGTATGAGTCTTGTGTTAGGTGAAAACTGGGAGATGAATGTTGAAGAATCTAGTCTGGAGTATTACCGAAGAGATCTCCCAATGGTTGATGGACACCAGAAGGCAGAATGCGATTGCCTCGAGCATGAGGTGGCGTCCGTGTTTAGCTGCTTTTTTGTTGATTTATTTGAATGATTTTAGGTTTTTTTAAACAATAACAGACATTTTTCACTTGCACGTTTTTGTTTATTTCCTATTCCATATCAGTCGACTAACTGAATTGTCTATCTGCTGCTCATAAAAAATAATTTAAAGGACAAATGAAAATGTTTATATGCAGATATGGAGTGTTTGGATCATAACCAGGTTTCTCCTAAACATCTCTCTGTTTATTTAAAAAAATACTATAAACATTTTTGAAACCTATTGGCACTGAAAAGACAATACCAAAGTACACCTCTGTAGGTGTACTTTGGTATTGTCAAGGTTTTTCCTGATTTTCCAAATTTTGTCTTGAGTGAGAAATCTGTTTTTGAATCCCACCTCCTCAAATATAAATAAATAATTATTTATTTATTTACATATTTACAGAGGCATAATGTTTGCCATTAACAATAATTAACGCAATAATTTCGACATAAGTTGTGCAGTGTCAAGTGCGTGGCCGTACTGCTGAGGTACGGGACCGAAGGAGGAGTCCAGACTAGTCCTGGAGCAGGTCCCTCTGCCATACCCGCATTAGACGTCGTGGCGCATTTGTGGGGAGAGTGTTTGTGGATAATTGTTGAATAAGTGGATTGGCGTGATAATGGAGTTTGCAGTGTTGAATTCAGAAATTTTTTTTCCGGGGGGGCTAATAAGAATATAAAGTAGCCAGTTGCTTAAAGAAGTACACACAGTTTCCCACTTTTGGTTATAAAATCGTTTTATTTACCTTTACCTTTTTTTGATGAATTAGCCAAGGTATCTTTGGTATTCTCTTGATATTTAAATTATAACTAACATTTAATGTTAACTATAAACTTAACATTAACTCTAATGTTAGTTATAATTTAAATATACATTAGGGTGGTCGTAAAAAGTAAAAAGTTCGATTTTTCAAAGTCCCCATCCAAATTCTTGTGTAGTTTGACGAAAAAAAATTTTGTGAATTTTTTCAGATTTTTTTGAATTAACCTGGCCCTGTGGGCGGTCAAAGTTTAACACGTGTTTTCAATGGGGTTTTTGAACATTTACATATTTTTAAGTGTAGTATTTTTAATATAAAAATCTAAAAATACATGGATTATGGATTTTCGGGGTCGCTGAAAACGAATTTCATATTAAAGAAATTTTTTTAACAGTCACATTTCCCAAAAAACTCGTACAAAAATTGACGAAAATGATAAAAATTTTCGAATCGATGATTCATTTTATGAATTATTAATTTTTTAATATGAAATTCGTTTTCAGCGACCCCGAAAACCCATAATCCATGTATTTTTAGATTTTTATATTATAAATACTAAGACCTACATAAAAATATGTAAATGTTCAAAAACCCCATTTAAAACACGTGTTAAACTTTGACCGCCCACAGGGCCAGGTTAATTCATTCAAGAAAATCTGAAAAAATTCACAAAATGTTTTTTCGTCAAACTACACAAGAATTTGGATGGGGACTTTGAAAAATCGAACTTTTTACTTTTCACGACCACCCTAATATACATGTATAAACAAGGTGTTTCAAATCTATCTTTTTTGTAGTGGGTTCTTTGTGACACCTTAATTATTGAAGATAATGATGAGAGCATGTGGGAGGGGGTTGACATTCTGAATAAAGAGGTTATGCTTGCCCTCTGAAAAGGTTAACAGTTGCGGTTATCGAAGGCCTCTCAGGGCAGGATATCAGATGTGGTTATCGTTACCCGAACCACATCACTTAGTGACGTCAGAGAAGGGCACTCCCTTCTGATGTGTCTAGTAAATGGGTCATTTCATTGCCCTCGACCTCTGACATCACTCTTACCAATGTCTTCCTCTTTACGACCAACACAGGACCAGTGACCAACTTCCATAACTTTTGAAACAATGGATGTACAGAGATGAGATAAAGTGTGATCTTCATTAGGCCGAGAGACAATATGGGCAGTGGAATTATATTGACAGCCCTCCACCAGAGGCGCCACATGCACACTAACTTTAAAATTTCCAATGGAATGGTGGGTCAAGTTATACATGTTTAAAGATCTTTCAAAAATAATCAAGTTTTGTCTGAAACATTTTGCATATATTTAATTGCTACAGGATGGCGGCACATCACTGTTATAAAAATCCTCACATTATCACAAATGCTTCAGAAACTTTGAGGGGCCCGGTTCCCCTACCGAAAATGGATATCTTAAGAACGTCAAATAGTAATGGAGGCCGAGTAACACCTCATTTTGAAGGTCTTGTTAAACGGAACAATGTTTATTAATGATTAATTTATATTTCAAGACTAAATTAGATTTGTGCTATAAGACCCCCTCTAGAGACCTTTTTTTTCATTCACTGTTATGATATACCTTTTCTGGGCTTCAAATCTGCACCAAAGATGGCCATATAACACACCGTTGGAACGCTCTTCAAATGTATATTATTAAACAAAAACGCCTGCTTCGAATAATTTTTCTAATTTTTTTTTCGACAATATTTCGGGACTCTTCCAAGTCCCTTCTTCCGGTCACTATGAATGACGTTTGTTGAATGAAATATTGTCGTAAGTAGAGAGAGTTTCGTGTTCATTTTTTACTTCAGAAAGTATTGTAGTTTCATTTTAATTTATTCAAAGTCAAATTTTATTAAAGTCGAAGCGTTGTGTACACGAGGTACATAAATTCTATCATCTCCTGAATAATATGATAAGGC
This sequence comes from Aradus depressus, assembly GCA_963662175.1. Lineage (NCBI taxonomy): Eukaryota > Metazoa > Arthropoda > Insecta > Hemiptera > Aradidae > Aradus > Aradus depressus. Next base: position 29,022,968 of record OY759217.1, on the reverse strand, counting down.
ATAGCACATTTTTTAGCCGCGACAACAATTTAGAGTCAACATTTTCACTTTTTTTTTTTTTTTTTGGCCTTATATACGATGCATATCAGCCATGTCTCTTATAATAGTGTTATCTAGTTATTTACAACTTCCAAGGCCCCGGAGGGAGTTCTATCTACGAAATAAAACTCACTCCAGGACGGGATTCGAACCCGCAAACCATGGTGAGACCATGCGACCAAAGCTCTAGCCCGCACGGCCACCATGGCCCCCTATTTTAATGCTACTGTATTGCATATTAATATTTGGCAAATAAAATTGATGAAATACCAATGATAATATAGTTCTCTTTACATTTATATATAAGATATAAGCCCCCACATTTGCACCTTCAACCTAGATGCTATATAATATATATATTATATATATATATATATTTTTTTTTTAATTCAACTTTGTCCGTTATTTCTTGAAGGTCAAACAAATGAAAATGACCTTTTAATATAAAATACAAATGAAAGGTGCCCTATTCTGAAAGATTGTTTTGTGAAAGGTATTGGAGAAGCAATAGCCATCAGGATGACAGGGGTCAACACTGTAAAACAGGGAGCTGGGCTAATGGATGTTGGTTCAATTCGTACAGAACCAGCTATCTACATCCACCCATTGTAAGACCGACCCTATGGCGGCATTCACTGGGAAAAAAAAAGGTTTTTTGAACATCCTTCCAGTAGGTGTTTGTCAAAAGAAAAATCAAAATTTTATCACAATTTCAATCATGTCAAACATTTGAATACTGGACCATTTTAAAGTTATGGGATTGTGTAGGCTGTGCTTGGTGCTTGATTTTATGTGAACTTGAAACAGATGTTTATGGTTTTCTATTAAATCTAATAACTTTGATCAACAGTGAGGTCGTTTTGTTGCTAGAAAGATGCCAGGTTTCCTTCATAGCTATATAACGACAAAGCAGGGCATCAAACTCATATTCATATCAAGTGCTCCTCAGATAAAAGCAACCTCAAATTTTTATGTTAAAAAATGGCCATACTATCCATAATAGTTCTGGCCAACTGACGAACGAATAGGTCTTTTCATGGCATATGGAGTTATGCATATGTCACAAGAATGCCAAAAAATGATCGACATACTCCTTAATTAAAATGGTCGAATCTACGTTATGTTTAATCATTATTTTTGGCTTGTGTACTAATTTATTTTATTTCTCTTGGTGTATTATTTAATGTATTTTTATGATTTGTTTTAATTTTTAAATTTTTTATATCCAGAAAAAATATATTATTATTTAAAAAAAAAAAAAATTTGTTTATTTCCTTTTCTTATTATTCTTTTATGGATTTATTTATAATTTTTCATTTATTCATTTAGATTTGTTTATTTATTCATTTATAATTGATTAATATATATATATATATATATATATATATATATATATATATATATATATATATATATATATATATATATATATTTTATATATTGTTATAGTTACATTGTTTTCTTGTTCATTTCTATATCTCGCACATAGGGGGTGAATTCCCTATAAATTTATATATATATAATAGTGGTAATACCCGGCGTTGCCCGGGGAAAATTGACTTTTCTCCTTATATCTCTCATCCTAATCCTATTCAATTCTTCAACAGGACATTCATGATGTTATAATTTTCAATTATTCATATGGAAAAAGACTGATAGTCCTTCACAGCAGACACCCCGGCTAGTATCTGCTTGGCAGCAGCAAACACCCCAGCTAGTAAGTGTTTAGGACCCCTGGGCATCACAGCTAGCACGTGTTCAGGAACGCTGGGTTCTACATCTAGTGTATGCCTTGCAACGGCGGACAGCCCAGCTAGTAATTGCTTAGAACCGCCGGGCACCACAACAGGTACATAGTTAGGAACGCGAGGCACCACAGCCATTATGTACCTTGCAACGGCGGAACCCACAGCAGAGTAGCAAAGTTAATATGAACCGGTAGTGTTCGCATTTGTACACAGAATAACTTAATATAGATCTGAGATTGAATTGGGAATTATGTGTTCGTAACTGCGACTGTACTGGAAATGCTCTCATATCTGTGACTGGACTAGGAATGCTACCAAAACACCTTGGTTTTGTATTTTATAGTGGATTTTCTTCCTTGATATGGATGTATTCTGGAACTCATCCTCATTTATTTCCATTAGAATTTCGCAGCGCTACTTCTTCTTGAAATTTGATCCTTCTTCCTAGAAATTATTTACATTCTGCTGGCTTGCAATTCACTCTCACGCCAATACAGATCATGTGTATACGTAAGGTGGGTTGCGACGGTTCTAAAGAAACACAAAAAAAATAAAATTATTCTCCCAAAGATTCAATGTTTCACTATTTTTCCTCTGTAATAAGTAATCATTAAGGGACTGTTGTCGTATATTAAAGGTTCAATTTTGTGACCTTCGACCAATGAAGAACTAAAAAAAAAAAGTTTTTGACTGGACAAAAGACATAATACACAAGTGAAGGACAGAGGAGCACTTTTTCTACTCCGTTAGTCGGGATAATGAAGACTTGGTTAATCAAATCTTGTATTCCTCTTTGTGAGGAGGAGATGGGTCGAGATCACAAGAAAGTTCCTCCTTTGCCAATTTACTTGGTATTAAATTATATCAAAGGCAAATGACTTCCCTTATTTTTTTTTTGTTTGTTATTTTATATTGAGATTATTTATGGCTATGAGTGAGAACAGGCTCGGCCAAATAGATATAAAGATATAATATTGTATGCTATGTGGACCAAAATGAATACTTTCTGGTCAAAAGTACCCTCGAAAACAAGTATCTGATGGGACCATACTACTTTACAGATCACTCCCCACCATACACTGAGTATAAGAATTACCTACAATGAAACAAATAAACTTGCTAAGGCCATGACTTTCTTATTTATATCCAATAATGCCAATTTGAAATGTGGGAGAAATTATATATAATAATCTTTTCCCAATTACTTTCATATACATATACATATACAGGGTGGCCCAGATAAGCGGGCCACAAGTGAAATAACTCCTAAAAGGTTAGAGATATCAAAATTGAGCATATGACTAAAGTTGTAGCACTCGCCGAGAGCTATTGTATGGCGTCCTCGAAAATACAAAAATGACCCTTTTAATGGCTCAAACAGGCCTTCGAAGGGCGGGGTTCCCTTTTGACCCCGTTAGTTGGAATTTAATAACTTCAGAAAAAGAAAAACGTGCAACTTTAAAAGTTTTTTTTCCGAGAACTACTTGACGTATCAAAACTCTGTTTGCACAGTTCTTCCTTGTTTCTTTAGTACTTTAATAAAATGTAATGAAACTTAAGGGTCAAAAGGGAACCCCGCCCTTCGAAGGGCTGTTTGAGCCATTAAAAGGGTAATTTATGTATTTTCGAGGACGCCATTCTATAGCTCTCGGCGAGTGCTACAACTTTAGTCCTATGCACAATTTTGATATCTCTAACCGTTTAGGAGTTATTTCACTTGTGGCCCGCTTATCTGGGCCACCTTGTATATATACTTAAGCTACAACCCCTGAATTTTGTACGAATTAGTGTAATTTTTTCGCTCTACTAAAAAACAGAATTTTTTGAGTTGTCACTTTTTTGTGTGAAATATGATATAGGTATATCATTTTATGGCCGCAATCCTCGTGACAGCCAGTTAGGTACCTATATGTAATTTAATAAATATACGAAATAATGAGCCAAATTTCCCTCACGGGACGGGTCTCCCTGTCATTTGGTGAATGTAATTGGAGTTTACGAGACAACATTAGTATAATTACAATGAGAGATCCTTTTGAAATAACGTTAATAACAATAATGGATATTAAGGATGTATACTATAAGTACTAGTTGTGGTATCCGCCGTGGTACGGGAAAGTCTTTCAATAGCACAGACTAGTTACAATGTAAAACCATAATCTTCATTGCATTATCATGAATATTGGTGAAAGCTTGGAAAAGATATTATATTGGCAACGCCGGGTTACACAGCCATTAGCTTATACATATTTTGAGGCAAGCCATCAACAAAATCTCGATATAACGAAAAAGGGTTACCGCAGTATAAAATATATTACATAAATATATTTTTAAAAAAATTAAATCATTAATTCAACAGACTGACCCTGGCCTAGGCGAGTGCTTACTCCCTGACTTTGTTTCCAACATAATTTCTTATACACAAGACCAGGGTGGATCCAGTAAAAATACCAAGTGTCAACGAGTCATACTTCATTAGGTGCAATTATAATTAAATTAAACCTACCAAAAAAAAAACAATCAAATATGAGTATGTATCGTGCTTGCTTAATGAGCTGAAGAAGTTCAAAACCAGGCCTAGGCAAAACTCCTTGAGCACGCCGTCCTTTTGATGGAACGTTAAGCGATGGTCCCCAGCCTATACGATGTCAGGTACCAATAAAAATTTAGGATAGGTGAAATTTAGAACTCTCACTGTAGAGTGAGGCTCATGTCCGGCGATATGACCCCCCGAGCATGAATCACAATAACTAACAGTTCTTTAAGATAAAATGTTTTTTTTTATAGGTGAAATAGAAAAAACACAGTAAATTGATACATTTTAAAGCATTAAATAATTTGATTATCAAATTTTAAAAAATGTATATCATAATATTAATTTTAAAAAATTAATTATAACTAATTTTTTACAAAATCCCGCCCATAAAATAAATTCTCTAGTTATATAATAGATATTATTAGTTAAAAATTGTATAAATAAAATTATAAAATGTAGAATATTGTAAATTAAACGGCATCTATTTTTTACCTTAATATGTCCTTTACTGTTTTTGGGTGCACCTCGCACCTGTGTAACATCAACCGTAGAATTTACCTGCAAGACCCGAGTAACTTGAAAAGTGATATGTAGTTTCAGAAATTGTAATTAAGAGAACAGCACCAAATTGGCTTCGAGAGAAAGAAGAGTGATAATTTCGTAAGAATCTGCAGGCTTCCCGTCCACCAACCATCGCTTTGTTTCAAATTAATTATTTTAATATGAGGAAGGTTTTCAGCTATAGAAATACTTTGACTGTGATTCACTATTGTTGAACTTCGTACTGACGATAGCACAAGCCAAAACCGGTGCACTATGTCTATATATTGTTGGGGAAAGACAATATAAGTGTTAAACAAGGTTTTGCTTTACTTGTATTCACCAAAGTTTTTAGGCGGGAAAAATGACATTTTTATAATTTTCTTCAAAAGGGGGAACCTTCAATCCGCGCTCTTCAGATCTTTTCTCTATCTCCCTTGGGCTCTTGGGATGGGCGGATTTTGAGGCTGCCAGCAATTTAATCCTCTAAAACACCGGGATGTAGATAACCTCAGTGAAAATTACCTAGTAATCTTTTGATACGGAAGAACAGCCAATGACACTACATCTTCTTTTGACTTTTAATTATAATTGTAATTAAACTGATTACAGTGTTAAATGAACAACCCAATGTAATCAACTTTATTCAAAAGAGAAGATGAATTACATGGTAAGAGAGATTTCTGTTCAGAGAAATAGGCAATCAAGGGGGAAAGGGTTTGAAAGTTTAAGATCCCTCTTAGACAAGGGTTTGCAACCCCGGAATTTCAATAGGTACCGAAAATCCATGGGTTAGGAACAACAAAATTACGATATTATTCATTTTCTTGTGAACATTTTTGATGGGTAAACATCTTAGCTCTCGGTAGGGGCTATCTCAGACCGTCAGAGCGTAAGTCTCGTTGATGTGAATGCTGCGTAAGAGCTCGCGTACACCTAATCCGTCATCGGCCGAAGTTTGCTCGGGCGACGACGGCCGAACTCGGACGATTGAATCAAACACTTGTAAAAGAAAGAGAGCGCATACACAAACATGACCGTCATCGTCCGATGACGCCCGAAAACGACCGATCAACCGTCGAGTCCGAACTTGTTGGGATTTCTCGCCAGTCTGCCGGCGTCTACAGTGCAAATTGAGTGTATTTATAGTTAAATTTTGTTGTTATCTACCTAAACGACTATGGATATTGAAAAATTAATTAGTTGTGTTTATAATAGACCAACCCTGTGGGATAAACATTCAAAAAATTACAATAATGTAATTTTTGTAAAATAATTAAGCATAACAAACGGTTATGGGCTGAAGTTTAAAATATATTGAAATGTGCTAGAACACATTCTAAAATATTCGAAGAACTTGATGGGTTGTAATTTTAATTCTTCAAAAAGGTGGTGGTATTCACCCAGTTGTTTTCTGTACATAAATATTTCATTAACCTACACACGCCGATGTCGACGTATTAAATTGCGGTATGAATTTTCTAAAAGATACATTTCTTCGAATTCCTCCATTCTAAAAACGCGTTTTCACTCTGTTAAGCAACACTGAACACAGTCAACTACAGAATAACGGCAACGTCCAATGTCGGCACAAGTGGTAACACTGTTGCAGTGTAAGCACATAAACGTCCGAGTTACTCGTCCGGGTAGTTCTGTCCGCCATCGGCCGACAAAATCGGTTTTGGTGTACGCGAGCCGTAACGGTGTGTGTCGGACGGTTGCGCGCGCAGCGGTTTTTCCCGTTTCTTTTCCCATTTGCTACTTAAGTTATTTTTTTAGTCAGCATCGTTGGTTGCTATTTAAACTATTCATAGCTCATTAAAAAATTGTAATTGTAGTTTAATTTAGATTATTTCGAATATGGAAAAGTCACAATAAGGATTTCAGTAAAATTAGCCAACCTGTTCATCTGGAGTCTACTCGTTCATTATTATTCTTAAATTTGAAAAAATAAATAAAATAAAATAAAGTGATGTCTAAAAAACATGATTGGGGATGGATGTATGTGATAGCATATTCATCTATTTTCATACTTCATTATTCTCGCAGAATCTTGGAAATAATGTGTTAGAAGTGTAAGAAGATGTGAGCTGACACTATCAGTGAGACATGCGGACTTAGGGACAATAGTGAGAACCTCCTGGTGTAGGAAGTACAATGGAACGGGGGCCTCACTAGAACTTCTCCCAACTCAGAACAACACCTAACTTTCTTTGTCTTAGTCCGAACTTGCACTACAACTCCCACTTAGGTCCTCAAACTCTCCACTTTAATAATACAGTTCTCATTGTCAGTTAGATAATGCCACTGATGGTCAATAATAAATATATGAAGAATGTTTTTTTTTACTTTCAAATGCATTTAATATAAGGAAGTATTGTAATCGTGCAAAGTTTGTAAGCGCTCGAAATCGGAAACAATTTTAAGTGAATTGGTCAGAATAAAGTTCCAGTATAACCTCAATCTATGAGAGGTGATGTACGTGAGCCTTGTACACCTTGGAGAACCTACCTTTACACACATCTACACCTAGGAGAACCTATATTTACACACTAATACACCTTGGAGAACCTGCCCTAACACACATGCTACATCTTGGAGAACCTACCCTTACACATGTGTTACACCTAGAACCTACCTTTACACACTACATCTCGGAGAGCCTACTCTAATACACATCTACACCTTGGAGAATCTACCTTTACACACATGCTACACCTTGGAGAGCCTACCCTTACACATGTGCTACACCTTGGAGAACCTACCCTTCCACATGTGCTACACCTTGGAGAACCTACCCTTACACATGTGCTACACCATGGAGAACCTACCCTTACACATGTGCTACACCTTGGAGAACCTACCCTTCCACATGTGCTACACCTTGGAGAACCTACCCTTACACATGTGCTACAACTTGGAGAACCTACCCTTACACACATGCTACACCATGGAGAACCTACCCTTACACATGTGCTACACCAGTCAAGTTACCAGTCCATCACAGTGAAGAAGACCACAATCAATTGGATGAAGCCTGTAATCCGTGAGTGGTAGTTGGGCTACAATAATTGGAAGAAGGCTCTCTGTCCCTGTCCTAATTAGGTGAAGAGGACAAACCCTCGTCATAGAGGAGATGGGGGTTGGCAATAAGGAAGAGGATATGAAGACGGGAGGGTGACATGCGGTGGCTGGCCCAGATAAGAGGGGAGACAGTCGTAAGCAGGACGTTGAACCTATCGTCTTGGACAGGCGAGACACGACTGTTCTCAGCGCGAGGAAGCCATTCTCACAATACACATAGAAATATGTTTTTACAAACTGAATAGCAATTCACTTTTGAAGTAGGTCTTTATTTTCTATTTGTAGCAAATATTTAGACATTTAATTTGAAAATATTTTATTTGTGATAAAAAAAAATAAAAGAGCTGCTAGGGGTGAAAATTGAGAAGTAGGGGAAGGCAGTAGGTTCAATCTAATGCACAAACACATATTTTTGTATAGTTTAAATAAATAATTGAACAAATGAGCATGGGTTCAAATCGAGTATTTTGAAAATAGTAGACAAGTGTTTACCCACCTAGGTAGGATGCGTCCTTTCTCCTGCTGCACATATAGTTACACATAAAGCTCTACTGGTACGTCATCTTTTAGAATCGCTGTTCATTTCGATTATACTTGACCGATTTGAGTGACATACGTTTAGTCATAACTGTTCAACTGAACAGATTCATTAATTACTTTTAAAAAAAAATAACGAAAGCTATTATTAAACAACTTAGCTAGACAAATGTGGCTCGCAACTTTTCAAACCAGATCAGGGCCAGGGACAACCTTTATCGGTGATAATATGAATTTATCATTTTTATTTCTGCTGATTGCCCAGAGGCGTTTAGAATAGGCTGGTAAATTGTATATAACCAGTTCCTAATAACCATAGCGTTAATATTTTAAGATTAACAAGAGATAATAAGACAATAAACTTAATAGATAATTCAGTTACAATAGAAGGAAGTAAATAGTAAACGCTTTGGCGCTTTCGCTAAGAGAATACACACGAGCAATTATCAGATCTGGATATACCTATTCTAGCACAGGAATCGGCAAGCTGAACGGAATTCATTCTTCCTAATACAAAAAAGAGTACTGAACGTGAAAAAAGAATATATTGTCAAAGTTTTTTTTCACGTTCAATACTTCAAAAATGATTACTAAGTGCGGATTACCGATCCCTGCTTTAGTACTACCTTTATAACCGACGGATAATCGAGTAACACCGGGGTGACACCAGCGTTAAAACAAAGGACATGGACAGACATGGGACGTTTCCAGATTAAACTGTTAATAGAACACACGTTTAAATATTTTCTGGAATTTCCCTATGTCTGTTTATGTCTAGAATTTCCCTTAGTATCTCGCACAAATGGTTATTTCCTTCACAATGGCAATACACTAATAATCAATGAAATAGGAACTGTCTGGATTTACATTTAATTGTCTCTCGAGCGACAGCTGAGATCCGAGATGGTAATCTGAAACAAGATGTAAATTAAATGGAAAATGGAGAGGTTGTCTATTCTCGTCCCAAGGATCCCCCCCACCCAATTGAAAATAAATATGAGTAGTCCAGATTCCTCTTTATTTGCATACTCCATCATAATGGTATCATAAGCAAGCCCTCTTGCTACTGAAACAAAATAATTGTCAAAAACGAAGGCGGTTAATTCAAAACTAATAATTTCCTTAATCCTGTAATCTCAGAGCAATTGGACGATACTATTCTTTACATCTCCAGTGAACTTCTTGATAAATTTGAGGCTGTGGCCACTCAATACAAGATATGTTTACACATTGAAACAAAGCATTTATAACTAGAATAAAATAACTATTTATTAATAGCAGACAGATACAAGTTAAGCCAACTGGCATACTTAATTAGAGAATACAGAGGGATTCTTCCGGGAATACGTAAAATGAACAATCAGTCAATCCTTCTGAAATATCAAAAAGTAATTTGAACACCTGCTGCACCTTCTGAGTTTAAGGTCCCAATCCCCCCTCATGCCAACGTTTGAATCCACAACCAGGAACATCTTCGACTTGCATGTTTGTTCTTTCTCCCTGACTGCTCCAAAAGGTCTCTAGTCCACCTTTTTATCCAAGTGCGGTTCATCTCTCCGATTAACAAGTTATTTGTGTTTGTACCTTTTTTTGGTAAATACATTCTTTTAAATTCCATTGTATGTTTACAGTATAACGATTATATCACCGTTTTTAAAAGAAGAAAATAAGATTGAAAAATAATTGACAAATAAAAATTAAAACTTTTTGTCTTGCAAAATTTGGCCGCAACAACCAGTTTTCAAGAGGACGTGGTGGGTAGATGCGTGAGGCGCGCCACAGTGGATGAGTGTAGCAAGGTACGCTGCTGACTGGATTATCAGGTCACAGAGATTTCAACTCTTCTTCTTTAGGTGTGGGGACATCGAGACTGCAGAACATGTAGTCCTCGATTGCCCGCAACATAACTAGACCAGGGTGGAGTGCGGCGTGCGGCGGCTGCCCCCGGCTCTGGGGCGCAGGCAGAACAGAACCCCCGAAAAAATCCCGAGATCACTCGGCGTAAAGAGCCGGCAGAACGCAATAGGGTGATGTGACCCCCCCCCCCCCCCCCCCCCCCCCTAAGGGGTCAGGAGCACCCCAAAAAAAATAAAAAGGACAGGTGATGTTGCAAACATGCAAGGTACATCCGAACACAATAAAGAATAGAGGATTTGTGGCCGTACGTCCAAAGTTCGCAAGTGAGCACTTCGCATCGAATCTATACTTTTTAATACGTTTTGTACCGCATTCATTTGTGGAGGTAGGTAACAGTTAAACTGAACATTTAGACAGAACATTTTCACACAAATAACTTAAATGGCATGAAATATACGTTTTCTAGAGAAGAGAAAGCGGTTCCTTTCATGGACGACAGTTTTGAAATCCCTGCGCTGCGGGATATGAACGTCCATCTTTCTAAGGGTTCCGACGTCTATGCATTTCCTTCTTAGATGGAGACTTAGAGAAATTTGAGTCGTCCATTGCCTTTGGTAATAACATATAGTTACATGACCACCCCATTTCCAACGCTTGGGGCAGATTCATCCTAACAAACGTTCACAGAGCAGTGGTAAGGGTTAGTTGAACAACTTCCATGGATTAAAAGAACATTTAATTTTGTGAAATGTGTAGATTGAGTATACAAAAAATATATATACGTGTACATTCATTCTACACACAACATGTAGCAGTGTTAACATGCTATGATTTTTTTAATTATTTTTTTTTTAATCATTACATTTATAATACACAACAAGAACAACAAATTCACATCCATAAGTCAGAGTACGTACACTTAGCAATTAGGTAGGTACTAACATTTTTTTTTAGACAGGAACCAAAAAAATAACAATCGCAACAAATTATAGTCTCTCTCTGTACACATTTCCAAAAAGAAAAAAAAAAAAAAAAAAAATTGAAAATAAAACAGTCAATTAAAAAGCTCTTCTCTTTTCTTTTAAATTAAGGAATGTACTATTTATTTTTTTAGATTCATTTTGTATATTAATATCAAAAAGCAACCAAATGTTGCAAAATCGTGGTAATAAAAATAAATAAATGCACAAGTAATCTTTATAAGTAATGTGCATCATAATAATCTCATTTGAAGGATGTCAGTGCAAAATGTTTTACAAACAAACCTATCTACATCTGTACCTAAGAGACCAACTATTGCTAAGTACATAAAATTAAGTAACAATAAAATAAATCATTAGTTTGACAAGGCGATTTCTTTCTTTTTCTTAAGTTTTTTTGTACTGAAGCGTAGGTTTTTTAGACCTAAAAATTGACAAAACAACCCTCTATCACCAAAACGAAATAGTAAAAATTACTATTACTATTTTATTATTTTTTTTTTTAATTGCAAGTAATTACAATTATTGAAGCATTTTTAAATTAATCATTAAATATAATCAATTTTAGAACTTTCAAGGCATCATCTATTATATATAAATGGCTGGAGAAGTGACCAATGGCTGGAGAATCAGCTTCAAATAAAATAATATAACGCTAAGTTGCTAACTTAAACTTACTAGCAGGTTAGTAACGTTATCTGTCCAGTTAGTAGCTAAATTAGACGATTTTAGAAATAAATTGACATTTTCAATTATTCTAAGGCCATCATAGTGGTGTAAACATAGTGGTGTGTACGAAACAAAATGATGGGATTACATTGATTGTAGGAAATGATCAAAAGAATATAGAGTTAAATAAGCAGGTCACATGAAGAAAAATATGCTATTTACATAACCCATCGAGATCTTTTGGCGTTTGAGCTAGATCCATGGATAAGATTCACAATGGATCAAATGATAAGATCATTTTCATCGTCTTGCCTGCTGACGGTTCTCTCATCAAAATTGACCTCCAAAGACACATTTTTTAGCAGGGGTTGAAGAGGAAAATGCAGTTGTTCTTGGAGTCCTTAACAGAGTGACACATTAACATGGCAGACTTGCCACCCACAAACTCATGCTGAAGAGTGGTGGCCATTCATACCCCTTCAGGTAGGTTAATAACTTCAAGTTAGATTACTTTAGAAATAAGTTGACATTTTCAATAATTTTGAGGCGGAAAGTTTCAACTTACTTCAAAAATCCTCAAACTTAAAAGTAGTAATCTGCTTACTAACTGGGCAACCTGCTAGTATTGCTATTTGTTTAACGTTATAAAGATACATATATACACACGCACATAGGTTAAGTCCAATTCTTGAAAACTATTGTGAAATGAGCAAAAAATTGTCTGCCATGAAAAAACCAATCTCTGAGTTGTATAAATGTAATTCGTACTTATATTATGGACATTTATTTATTGTATACAATAAAAAATAAAGAAAAAACGTATGTTTATTTTTAAATATTGTCTATTTCACAAAAATACATATATGAGAGTATTTTCGGTATTTCTACCATCTTCAGCCACGTCTGTGTAGTATACAGAACAGTATTTGTTAAGATGTGGCTGAAGATGGTAGCAATAACGAAAGTACTCTGATATTATATATATTTTTGTGAAATATACAATATTTTTTACATACGTTTTTTATTTATTATGAGTTTCACAATATCTCTGCAAAAAAAAAATGTCAAGTATCATATACAGAAGTTCCTCCAACTAGAAAGAGTGAAGGGCAATTCAAAATTGCGTGACTCCATAAAGTGATGTAGGTTCGTAAAAGTTGATTTTCAACATCCAAATGACTTTGGTCGGAAAACTGGTCTCTTAGTGAATAATGAAAAAGCCCGATGTTCTTGGAACCGATTGCAGATTGACACTTTCTCTACTCCCTACCTCCAACTACTGAATTATTACTTCAAGGTCGTACTTTCTCCTTATAGACCATGCGTCGTTAATTACACAATGGATGATGGCACAAAGGGTAGATAAAAGTGTAAGCTCCGTCAAACTGAAGGGGAATCATTTACGCAAAACATAGTCTAATTGGACCAACATCACAATTTTTAGAAACAACCAACACAATTTGTAACAATAGTTGCTAATTGTGGTTCAAACAATAAACTCAATACAATCAATAGCCACAATAGAGTTGTAAACGCTCCCTTCAACAGCAATTACTATACAAACACCTAAATATCCCCACCGACCAGCAACTAATTCAAACTCTTCTTAAACCCTTTCAAATGAATGTTATCCTCTCAATTTCACCATCCTTCACGGTATCTGAAGAGGTGACACCTCGGAATGCTTTTAAGAAAGTGTAACATTGAACTGTGTTATCTAGACGCGGTGCCGAATGAGGTTACCAATGAACAATAACCTATGGGTATGTTACTTTTCTTAAAAGAAAACTCCGTGCGCTCACCAGCCTTCATTACAAGAAGGAAAAGAAAAACCCAAACCTTCCGCGAAAGTTCTTTCCTCTCAATCATATCCGAACACCTCTTCACGACTCTCATGTCTATGGCTGACCAAGCATATTCGTAGCGTTTGTGAGACTCGCGGGTTGCAGAATGAGGTGGATGCAAGAAATGTAAAAGGTCCAACCAAGGTTGGTCCGAAACCGCTTCCTTAACAAATAACAGCTAGAAAACGTGTATTTTGGCTATTAGTTATTAAGAAACTTTAATCAAAATAATCTAAAACATTGAGTTAAAGACAAAAAGTTGAATATCCTGTCGAGTTTTTAAGTAAAATATTCCTCGTGTTAATCGCAAAGTGAACATCATAGTGATGGAGGAAGGTTTGTGGAGCGATGAGGTCACAGCCTCTTCCGTCTTCAAACTGTCTCCATTGCTTTTGCTATTAACTCGTGGAATATTTGACCTTAAGTCGTATTAATGCTCTACACATTCTATTTAAGCAGTTTTCTATTTGATAAATTTTAAAAGAGATACTTCACAAAACCTTAACTTCTTTATGCTGTCCACGAGTCTTACAAACACCCCTTTTTTTCAGTTAAATCATGTTTATTGCATATAATCTATACGCAGTTGCTAAATAAAATTAAATTATTGACAGAGTGGTTGCTTTTTTCATGGAACTTCAAGAATTACACATAACACATATTATATAGGTAATACACAGTTTTTCTAAAAACCTAAACTCTATCTTTGATTCTGAATTTTAATTTTCTTAAAAATATATATTTTATATGGATGGCCTTGATGTCCCCTTTGAATGAATACCATCCTCAGATTTACAATAGTTTTACAATCCTTAGGTACAGAATTCGCTTTTTAAAATGTTTTTTTTTTCTTCTTTAATAAATAAACTAAAAATAAGACAACTTTGATTTACACATAATGTATGTCTATATATTAATGTAGTTAATATCAAATATGGGGGAGAACTGAAGAGAACATTAAAAAAAAGGGAGGGGAGAGGGAGTTAGTAAGAAGAAGATGGATTATGGTAAGAAAGGAAAGTGGGTTATATTTGTCAATAAAGGAGACATCAGTATTTTATATATATTATAAAGAGTATGCGGATGAAGAGATGAACAGGAATTGATGGAGAAGTGTGGGTCGGAAGGAGCGAATCTAACCGCTCTTAAAGAGGAGGATCGCCACCTGGCCCAGGTAGAAGTAGATGAAGTGCCGCGTCTCGTGAGTCACGTAGCTACCAAAGTTGCGACCCACTATACAGTGCCAAGTTGGGTTGTACTTCTTGTCAAATTCTTTCTTTATGTACGCTGCTATATCCTGAAAAAAATTTAAAAAATGTTTTAGTAATCGAATTTATGCTTGAGATAACTATCGTTCTTCAAACAATAGCTAACATTAATAACATAGAAACACCCCTTTTAACAAACTCTTTAAATTTATTACCAAATCAAAAATAGAATTGTAATAAGAAGATAAATAGACTAATACATACTCGCTCCGGCTTTATAGGACTACAATTAGTCTTATGGCAAAATGAAAAAAAAAAAAAAAAAAAAAAAAACTATCGTTAACTTACTAACCGTGGAAATAATTTGTTTTTTTATTTAATGAGAGAGATAGAGAGGCAGTGGTGGAAATAAGAGTAGTTCCATTAGACTAGAACCGAAATTAGTTATTATTTAGCGACTAAAGCAGCGGATACACTGGCGCTGAAATTTAACGAATTCTCGTGATGTCGCAAGAATTCCGTCAAATGAAACATGACCCTTGAATCGGCAGGAAGTGGTGCCGATCTACTCTAACGACAACTGCGAAATTCAACCTACAACCAAATCACTTGGTTGTTTCCGACTCTTCGACCACACCGTTTCTATATATATCATCCCACAATTTCTTTCTTTGGCATACATGTTTTTCTTTCTTTGTTAAATTAATTCATCACGAGTTTTAATATTGAAAAAAGTATTTCACTAGTTAATGACAGTAAACAGCTGCGGGGTATCTCCTGTAAAAATGAGGGAAGCATGTATCGAAAAAACTGTGGCAGGACATAGTCGAGGTAATGAATAGTAACTATTTAGTAATTATGTTTTCAAAAATGTCATTTACCCACTTATTTCTTTTATCCTTCAATAAAGTTAGTTTTAATAACGTATTTTTCGTCAAAATATTAAGATTGTTCATTCATTCTCAAGCATAAAATGCTTATGTCGGCAGAATAGGTCAGTATTCATCCGACAATGCCAGAGTGAAAATTCGGCTAAAGTCGGATGCAGTGTAATCCTCGACGCATACAGATTTATCGGAAACCGACAGACCCGATTCATCTTCTATCAATATTTCTCTATATTCTGTTCCTTACTCAACATACAAAGTCAAACTAAAAGTACGGCAATTTACAAGATTTTTTTTCGAACTCTACTGACATGGAAAATGTATACAACACTGAAAATATTAGCAAATTCAAAACATTGGCCATACCCGAATTTCTTGATATCCTTAAGGATTTTTCGACACCGTATGATACACGAGAACCTTTCAAACCAAATAAATATTTTACTAATACTTCGAAGTACCCATTCGTTAAATAAACACCTGATAGAACAAATTATGTTTCTTATTATTATTTAAATAATATTATGAGAAAAAAAGATGCCTTCTGAGAATAGCGCGGCGAGTTCAAAGAAATCCGTTGGCGAATTGTCGCATATCTACAGGATTGGCTACCCCGGAACTTTAAACACTAATCACTACTTAACCACTTACTGGTTTTAGAGTAATGACAGACTTTAGCGATATTACGACACACGATATAATTATAGAATGTCGACCCTAGCAGATTCAAATTAAACTTGAAGACCAAATTAAACCTCAATCATTAAAGATCATGTTTCTCCATTTCTTTTCCACAAGATCGATATCATTTTCTTCAATATTTTAAAAATGCAAGTGCTGGATGCAAAGAATGTAACTTTTTAACGCTTGCGAGAGCTGACAGCATATTTGTGATGCCTGCATGCTAAATATAAAAGTGGAATGGTTTGCACACTTCTCTTATGTACTATATAATTTCGAAAAAAAAAAAAAATGAATGTCCGCACCGAGCATTTCGATCGTATTTCTTCACATCAGAAGAAATATTCCATGAAAAACATTGTTAGGATCAGATAACCAAATTATAAGGATTCCTTATGTTGGTGTTTAGAAGGACGTTGTCTTGGTAACCGTAGCACGGATCAGTGTCAACTTTTTGTAGGAATATTTGCACTTTATTAATGATCCATATCAAAATTCCAAGTTTATAACTAAACCTGACGATGGTGTAATGCCGAAACCGACAGTACATTTCTTGTGGAATGGACAATATTTAAAAAAACAAAGCTTATTTTTTTTATCGAAATGACTTATGTAAATTGATCCGATGGAGCATCTACTTCACAAATAATAGTCGTTAGTGGATCAAAACCAATGCGTAGCCATAGACAGAATTTTTGTAATAAACTGTTTCCGCTTTCCCTCTAAGCCTTTCGTTTCCTTTTCCAGAATATAAGTGTTATATGTTTATTCATTTGTTAATTCATTCTGCCAAAGTTATTAGGGTTTTTGAGTATCCCCCCCCCTCCCCAATTTAGCTGAAAATCGAAGTCGAAGTAAAACATGGACACAAAATAAATATTCTGCACACATTCTTCTTTCAATGAAAACAAATACCATCAACTGTTAACGTACGCTAGGTCAAATATTGAGAGAAGATATTTATTTACTCATCTCCACAGAAAGATGTGTGCCAATATTAACTTTTCCTATTATACAAATGAGTGTTTGACTAAACCCCTTTAGAATAACTGAATAAAAACTGTTAAACTCTTCGGGATGTAACGAATGTATGTGAATTCCAATAAAAAGGATACATCACACAAAATACATCCTTTCAGTAGTCTATAAAAAAAATCTATTTAAATAAATAAATATGACAAACAAGGGAGAGCTAATCCATAAGATTGTGAAACTGGGATCAACATAATACGAAAATTCTGTCATCTTTTCCATGATTACACATCCAGATAAGCCTAATAATACAAAAAATATACATTATAAGCCAATGAAAACATTACACAACAAGAATACTACAAATAATTTCTTGCACTTCATGTTCAAAGCAACTCTCCAATGATTTCATTAGAAATCAGAAACAACCAATAAAAATCCTTGAAAGTTATTAGAATACATATTACAAATAGTATAATAAATTTTTAAAAAATATACCTTATATGGGCACGCAACCACGCCCAATTAACACCTGTAACCGGTAAACACAAAAAGATTCAAATTAAAAAAATAATTAACAGTTTTTACCTTTTCAATATTGTACTTTTCAAGGGCCTGTGTTGCACAGTCTACAGCATCTTGCTGCATCTCCTCCGACATGTCGGCATTTTTAATAACTGCCTTGCGTTCCGTCATTTTATACCTTTTTTGTTTTGAAAAAAGAGAAAAAGAAAAAAAATGCTATGTTAAAAAAACATTGGTGAAAATATTAACCCATGACTTTAACTTGAATAACAGCAAACAAATGAGAGATTAAAAATCAGATGGAAAAACTCTTTTAAACATGTGACATCTTATCACTACAAAACTAATTTAAAAACTAGAATAAAATACCTTTAATTTTTTTATAAATAAAATGAGTTCTCACTTTATCTTAATTTTAATGGCAATACTTAAAAGATCAAAGAGGATTTGAAATATTTTACTCCATGGGTATCTATAAATAAATTATTGATTAGTAACCACATCCATGGAAATAATCGGATTTAATACGCCATATTCTGCTGTTGATTAAAAACATTTTTAAATAACAGTTTGAGAACATACAATCAGTTTAATCCCAAGATATAATGTTAATCAAAATATGAAAAAATTGAACATGAATTCATATTCAAGACTAACATAAGCCAATTTCACCCATTTAGACTGCCCTACTCACAAACAAATGCTAACCGTACCTCAATTCATGAGTTAACAATACATATAATGAAATAATGAAAGTGAAAAGTATTTTACCTTCAAAAATAAATCCTTTTTACTAAAGTTATTACAACTTGGCACCAACAATGGCAAACGTTAACATAAAACTGTCGACTGTCTGAGGGAGAGCTCCTATTGGTCCGTTGGCAGCGTCCTCCCCGGAGTCCTAAACCCTCCCACAATCCCCTGTAATCCAAAAGCGGTCAATAAGAATATTTTCAAAAAATAACGTTTTTTTTCTTTTTACATAAGAAATTTCACTTTGAACATTATTGACAATGAAGTATTGCTGTGTTCCGAGTGTCTTTTCATTTTATTTTTTTCACTATTTTTTAAAATACATATGGGCTAATTCCAACCTAATATGTAACGTACATGTCTCTTCCCCTCGGTTTAAATCAAATAAAAAATAGCGCTGGGATAGAAAACATGACAAAATAAATTATGAAAAAATCAAAATATTATAATTATAACGAAGTTTTGAAAAATATTAATTGCCAAAAATATTTTGATATTGTAACTATAATAATGTATACTGATTTATATTGAATTAAGATCAAACCATGACATACCTTCGAGGGTTAAGGCAATCAGTACTTGATTGTGTTGAATACAATGTTGAATCGAGATGGGTTCACTTTTCGCTCCCGCTCTGGCATACAGACGGTGTTTGTTTCTGGGTTGTCCCACTGGGATTTCGTCCAGGGTTTTTGCATTATTGCTCAAAGAAATTACTATTCATTATTTTTTTAAATTAAAAAAAAATTTTTTATGTCTCGACATACAGCGGTAGGTTTTGTATTCATGTTATCGAAAACCTAAAGGCCCAGAACGCTACCCCTCCATAGCTAACTAGTTTTGGAAGTTCGGTTGGAAGTCCTCTGTTTTTTTGGGTCGAAGAATGTCGAAGACTCTCCATAAATGGTGTGATTAGTTTTCACATTCAGGATGTACAGCGCGGTATCCTCCATTTCTTCCTATCTTCCGCAACTGGGTCAAGGACAAGATTCAATTTAAAGTGATGTTTTCTTGCAGTGAAATGTCATGTCCTGTATCCGATCGCTCTTCTTAATGACTTCTGGTGGCTGATAAAGAATCATTATTCTTCTTTAATTTTTTTTTTTTTATGCGGGCCTCTAATCAACTCTTTGTTGTCACTGTCTGCAACACGGTTGTTAACTCATCCTCCAGGACTCTTTTGCAATGCCCCATCATGATCCCCTGGTGTGGTGCCTGGTCCTATAACGCTCCCTTTCGATGCTGCACGATCCAGTTTGTTGACTGGCTCATTTCATTAACTCCCATATGTTCTGGGATTTTCCGTTTCTTATGTGAGTTTGTTTAGAAAGTCTGCTTTTGCTACTTCACCATATCAATTGTACAATACCCAAATAGTGAAGATACTTGTTTGAATTGTTGAAAATATCTGATTTCAGAGACTGCCCAATGAAATAATGATGCTGATCACCCTTGTATGTTGTGTCGCCCTCAGTGCAGCCTTTCCTCTCTCACAGGACTCTCAGGAGCTACCCACCAGTAAGTATAGTTGCGTCATTATAAAGAGACATCTCCTTACCCTCCTCAGCTGTTTCCCTGTCATTGTTGGCCCCTGTCGTCGAAGGAACCACTAGGAAGGTCCTACCTCTACTGCTAAATTAAAATTTGAAGCACCCTCAGAGTTCCAATACTGATGAATAGAATCATGAGTCCAGGTGACTTGAAGAATCTTTCGGAAATATAATAATTAAATTAATTTTTAATTTTAGTGATCACTTTGCCCATTGTGTTTAAGTCATTTCTAAAATAAAACAAGATTTATCAATTTTCTCTTTATTAGTTAGTATATGCCCACCAGCCAGATCTGGAGCTGATAAAGCACCCTTTGGACCGCAACTCTTCTGTGGAATCCCTCGCAAGGTCGGCAATAAAAAGCCAACGAACGAGGAAACACATTCAGTTATGGAGAGTCCGTAAGCAAAGAAATTCAAAACACTTCGTGAGAAACGGATGGGAGAAAGAGATAACTTCTGAGTGTAAGCATAATAGATGTTAGAACTACGATGGGCTTCGTTACAGGAATAAAGGTATCGTCAGAATACCTCTTTGCAGGAAATATGGCGAGGAAAATGAGCCCCAGGCCAATATTCCAAGCCAATGTAACTCTAGAAAGTGAAAGATCTTACTGCTTCGGGTCTGCTATAGCACATCCGAGACAAGTTATGGAGCGACCTATCGCAGAATACTAGGTTTTATTAAAGAAACAGAGCTTGTATAGGGGCAACATACGTTACGGTGCACTACTTTAGCTGCAGTATAATAAACATTTAAAAAACAATAGATCCTTCCCACTTTTGCGGTGGCGCGGGCGTTCATGTTAGTAATATGCACGTAAAAGTCCTACCGCCTCCGTCTTTTATCCTAAAATATTCAAATTTGACACACAATATCTAATTTCAAGAAGTGTCCATGGATGGAAAATGTAAAATACTCCATTTCAATAATCATTTTGAATGTACGCTACCCTAACGTTCATAATCTTTTTTTTACTAGCAAAAATATGGACATGTTAGGTCCACAAATTTCGAGCTGCAAAGAGGCATGCATCCTATAACCTTAAGAACATTGCCCGACGGCATTGTGGTGAACTAATGGATTCTTCGAGAAGTCTATTGCAATATACTTTTTTGGGGGGGGAGGGGGGGATACGAGGTTTTAATTCCCAATTTTAAAGAGGCTTCATTCCCCTTAGAAAAATTCCCTATTTACGCCAATGTCAATATTATTGAAACACAAATTACCCATTTATACCGTTGACTCGATTTGAATAAGAAGCGCTGAATGGAAAGGCATCGGTGTGCAGCTGCAGCTGATCATTAATGATTCAAGCCAGGTCCCCATTTGTCCTTTACAGTAAAATATACATTTCTTAATACATCTATGGATCTTTGTGTGACTTTCTTTCATTATCTCTGTTACCAGACGATGTGGATAACGATATGGACACGGACCAACTAGCCGACTACCTGAGGAGCCTGCTGTCTGGGGAGGAAGAGGATCTGCCCCTCGTCTACCTCCCCCCCGTTGAGAAGCGGAGTCGCTACTACCGCCGCTACCCCTGGAAGCGGCAAAACGGCCATAACTACGACCCTGACGGCTACCTCTGCACTCCCACCCGGCAGGATGTCTTTCAGCTATTGATCGCACTGCATGAGGCCCGCAGTGGCAACACGGACAAAACGGTCAACTTCTGCAACCGACGCCGCCCCGCACGAGCTGTATTCACCAACATACGATTTTTGGGGAAGCGTTAATTTCTGAACACTCTTTTCTCATTTTTTTTCTTTATTAATTATTCTCACTTTTAAACTTCATTTTTTATTTGTTCTTATCAAGCTCAAGTTGGAGTGCAATACCTATAAGTGGCGCAGAACGCAAACCGAAATGTCTCAAGTCGGAAAAATCCATATTTATTTCTTGGTTGAGAAAAAAATCAATTTTTAGAAGAAAAAAAAAGAAATAATAAAGCTTCCATAATACTTTAAATATTAAAACCGACTTCTAACAGTGATGAACAAGCTTTTTAATCACATTTTAGTTAATTTTCCGCAAGTAATCCTCGTGTAAGTGCTTACATAGATCAATTCAGGGAAAAAATGAAAATCCAATTTATTTGTTCAATATGGCCATGAATAACGAATAAATTTCATTTTTCTTTTCTCCTCTAGAACAAGACGTCAAAACAAGTTGGTAAAAATATAAAACAATTAAAACAAAAAAACACATTATATGTAGGTATATTGAAAATAATTAAACAAAATGTGAACAAATTTGCATAAAATAACTATTATGAACATTTCTTTCTTGGTCTGTCTTAGTTGTTCGAGGATGGTGAAAATTCAGCGTTAACTAATTGAAGACATGGCCAAATAAACAGTAGCACTATTTACACGAATTGGGTCGAGTACAGAACTTGGAGTCTTGAATTTAAGATATAATCTTTGAGGACTCGCTAATCTACTCGACAAATCTATAATTCAAAGTTGATCACGTTATTTTTCTCTTCTTTTAAAATTTATATTTCTGACTCAAACAATGGTTTCCCGCACTGCGTCACTTATTCTAATATTGTACATTGTATTAATTAAATATCAATGATCTTCATGTAACTGAAGTATTTAAATGTCCTTAAAAACACAATATTGCATTAAAATCATGGCACACAAACAAAAAGGTCCTGGGCCTTTAAGAATTGTGATTAAAAAAACTTTGTATGTTTTCTCTCTCTGATGAAAATAGACTGAAACTTATTTGTGGTTCATAACGGAACCTTTTATAAAACTTAATAAAATGGTGCTATGTTAACTTGATAACAAATATACTTTTTGCCATTAATCAAATAATTTCTAATTAAAATAATAATAAAAAGTTCATGTTATTTGGTATTACATTGGTACGAACCAAATGAATGGTGAATACATTTTAATGGCAACTGCATAATTATTAAAATTTCCCATTTCTGATGCACTTATATATATTTTTTTTTATTTGTGTCAGATAATTTATGTAAATAAACATTTCCATTAATTGTATTGTACTATGATGCGACTTAATTTGAACGCAAAGGATTTATTCATATCACTATGAAATGGAAGAAAGCTGGTCCTATTCTTTTTGTATTTTATTGTCTAATATATTAATTATTTCATGTTATATTAATAATACATGTACATTTTCTTCAACAAATAACTTCTTAAACTTACTTGACCGAACTGTAATAAGTTTTACATATTTTTTCAATATGAAAATACTACTGATTAGAAGTTATTTTAAATAAGACAATTGGTGTTGTGTACATTATTTTATTCATTTTAGTGTTAAGAAAAATATGAGAGAGATGAAAACTTGATAAATCGGTCAACTTGTAAAAATACATAAAAGAATGTATAATACCTATAATTCTAATTAAAAAATGTTTTAATTAATATTCCTCAATTAATGGTTATGTAGTGTTGTAAAATGTTTGTTATCAAGAACTGTGCCAAGTAAATGCTTCGGGAGTGCTTTCCACTTAAAAGAGGAATGTATAGATTACTCCTAAACACTTTCAATTTTTGTGGATAATATAAGTTATTTATGTAATTTACTCAAACACATTTAAATATAATTGTATTAATTGTTTTTAAATATGATTTTACCATATAATTTTGACCCTCTCACTCTAATCTTGAAATAAAAGTAGAAATATAGAAAAGTAATTTTTGTTGAGAAATTTTCCTACAAGTTGAATAAATAATTTCTTTTTTTTAATAAATAAAGATACACGAGTGAAAGCTACGAAAACAAGGAAATTTTGTTACATGTATATATAAATATAGGTATGTATTCACTTATGCAAATATTTATTGAAAAGTATTTTCGAAAAAGCTAACTTTAAACTAGTGAACATGTGAATGTTTTAAAAAAAAAAAGTTTTAATACAGACAATTAGAATAAAAAAACAACGATTTTTCAAAATAATTTATTATTAATTTTAATCACAATAAGGCACAGCTTTGAAGTTATTCATTTAAAGTATAATACTATAGCATTATGCTATACAAACAAGATGTTTTTGACATCCCTCTCATCGGATGAATAACTTCCTGAATTCCAATTCCAGGGTCCAGTTTTTCTTGCACATGCTATTAAATTACATATCAATTTTAGTCTGAAAGTGTAATCGAAGAAAACAGCTTATTGACAAATAGCATTAAAAAATCTGGAAATGTTTCTCTACTCGAATAAATAATAACAATAATCACTTCGCGCTAGTTCATCCTATAACAAAAGTATTTTCAAAGTACATATAGGAATACCTAAGTATTAGAGTCATATTCACGACTTACAATTAGATAAAAATAACCAAAACAATAATATGCAATTACAATATTTTGAGCTCTTTTCCTTTCATTATTTTTACTAAATATGCAATAAGAAGAATATAATGCTAAATTTCAACAATTAATATCTATATTAAAGCTTAGATTAAAAAAAAAAAAATACTACTATAAAAAATAATAATACACTTAAAACTATTTCATAGAAAGAATAGTAATAATAAAATTAAAATTTGGATAATTTCAACATGAATGATAAAAAGGGATAGTATGAAAAATTGAAACAAATTAATCTAGTACAAGCCACTTTCTATCGACTTGTACAATTTGCTTCGTCTGAATTGGATTTCGGATCCGAATCTTAACTTCCAGCATTCCACCCAATGGTTTTCGTCCATCCATCAACTAGAAACAACACTTAATTACAAATTTGAAAAATAAAATGTAATAAATAGATAAAATATATTTTATATCTTATTGTCACCACAGGTTACAAGATATGACCCCTCTAGGGTGCCTTGAGAAGGATAAACATTTTATGCAGTGACAAAATTTAAACTCTCTTCATAAGTGACAATACCCCAAACGTTTGAAAATCTCAAGTCTAAATTCATTACGACCTACAGAGAAGGTGGTTCAATGAAAAAAAAAAAACATTTTTATTCTCTGTCTACGTTATTCAAGTACTTAATTTTATTTATTTTAATAAGTTCTACGACATACTACGCATGGTATCAATGTAATTAGCGTTGTTTGCTATGTTTCCGATAATAGATTCAGTTGTAAAAGGGTATTTGAGGAAAGATACGAAAAATTAAAGTGTGTATTTTGAAGAGAAGTATTTATTATATCAAAAACGAAAACGAGCTATAACGTTCACAAACTTGTAGGTAAACTTTAAAAGTAATATTTCTTTTCAACCATGGTTGATGGAAATATGTAGAATGTATTTTCGCAAACAGCTTCACAAAAACAAGAAAATATAAAGGAAAAAAGCTGCATATAATTAAAGATTAAAAAATATATCTATTTATTTAATGTTGGAACTAATAAAACATTTGTGTAGCAATGAAAGGAGAGGAGATGATGAATCATAAATATAATATCAACGTACATCATATGCAGTGTGTGTAGTGCATCGGGTTTCCAGCAGTTGCAGCTTCACATTTGTTGTACCAACCAGAACATCGCTCCGCAGGAACCCTCTAACGAAAAATTATATGTTTCTATAAGAAACTTAAAAATAAAATAAAAACAGACAATCAATAATAACTACCTAATGGACGATATTATTTTGTCTGAAAAAAGTATTGTTTTAGACTGTAAGAAACTATTATTTTTGTACATATATCAATGGGAAAAGCTTTTAATAACCAAAGAAAAGATTGGTATTTATGGAATAAAGATGAGAATTTTCATGTTTAATAATAAAATTCAAATATCCGCAAAAATGAATTTGTTCAAAACCACATTCACAAAAACCAAAATATAAGATGGAATAGAAAAGGTCATCAAAGACTTTATTAAAATGTATTAAACATAACGAAATTGCATGTTGAGTTTAAATATAAATAATGTCGAATACGCCGGTAGCTCAGTGGTATGCGTGCTTGTCTTCTGAGCTCAAGAACGTGGGTTCGAAACCCGACCAAAGCCCTTAGTTTATTTTATCTGGGAGGTAAAATAAACGTAAGCACGCTGTCCTTCTGATGGGACGTTAAGCGATGGTCCCGAGCCTGTACGATGTCAGGTACTCGTTAAAGACCCCTGCCCTAGGTGAATAAAAATTTAGGGTAGGCAAAATTTAGGACTCCCACAGTAGAGTCGGGCTCATGTCCACCAGAGTGACGAAAGAGCGCTCTGGTAGTAGGCGATATGACCTCGTAGTTAAAGCCCGGGCATGAGTCATAAAACCTAACTTAACCTATAAATAATATATGTTGGTATTGAACCCATCTATAATTCAAGTACCCAGGAAGATACGACCAAAATAATTTTGGTCCTGAAAACAAAGTAAATGGTTTCTGCAGTTACGCTTCCTTTGATCCTAAACCTCCAGAATACAATACTATTAAGGAGTCCCGTAATGAAATTGAGTAGATTGATACGTACTGTTGCATTGACCCTTACAGTAAACGTTTTTCTTCAAAGTTATTTGAATTTTTTAATAATAATTAAAATTTAACTTACCCCTTGGACCAAACCTCCAGTTTGAGGGAGTTCCTTTTGAAGACTCTTTGACAGACCCGACTCGTCCTTTGGATCGGAATTATAAAAGTCGCTTGATAACTGGGATTATTTGTGTTGTACACAGTCGATGTTCTATCCCTCCGAGGTTCTTCCTGAACAAAATTAATTGAAAAAAAATCATATATATAAAAAAAAACAAAAAAAATAGAAAGAAAAACATTTATCAAAATAAAATAGTATGTGAGGTGAACAAAAACAAGAAAAGGATCAAATCATGTTTTCATGCTTTTAGCAGAATATGAATGCTCGGAAAATTTAACAGGTTAGGTTAGGTTTTATGACTCATGCCCGGGCTTTAACTACGAGGTCATATCGCCTACTACCAGAGCGCTCTTTCGTCACTCTGGTGGACATGAGTCCGACTCTACTGTGGGAGTCCTAAATTTTGCCTACCCTAAATTTTTATTCACTTAGGGTAGGGTCTTTAACGAGGACCTGACATCGTACAGGCTCGGGACCATCGCTTAGCGTCCCAGCGTGCTTAAGTTTATTTTATCTAACTCCCAGATAAAATAAACTAAGGGCCTCGATCAGGCTTCGAACCCACGTTCTTGAGCTCAGAAGACAAGCACGCATACCACTGAGCTACCGGCGCCCTCGAAAATGTAACATTTGAAGAAACAAAACTCAAGATACTTTCATGAACATGAGAATTTTTTTTATATAATATCTACGTCTATTTCTTTTTTTTTTTTTTTAGTGCGTCAAAAAAAAAAAATTATTGTAAATGAAATTCGAAACATTTCTGGTCTGTCGCGATAAGCAAGCTATAACCTAGAAGGTATAAAAACTATAATACAATGTACGATTGTTTTTACACATTAAGGAAGTGACCAATGTTGCCACAGTATAACTTACAAGAAAGGGTCTTTAGGTTGTGGTGACACAACAGTGGATTGTTTCAATTTCTTATGTAAGGAAAGCTGTTATTAAAAACGTTTGCAATCAAATAATGAAATTTATGAAAATGAAGTTTTTGTTCCCTACAATGTCACTCAAATAGTTGGTACGTACAATCAATTATATATTAAAACAGCAAAATTCAAGTTACTTAGTTATTTCATTAAGGTTTAGTATGAGAGGTTATACATTATTTGAAATCCAAACTTCTATTAATTTCTTACCGAAGGATACGGGAACTCGAATTTGACGTACGTGTCTATCTCTTTGGGATTAGGGACGCAGTAGTTAATGCCACGAATGATGCTCAGCTCCAGGTCATTGTCGGTCAGGTCCGAGTTGCATCTAAAATTAAGAAAACATCAATGTATAGTCAAACATTTCAATAATGTCCAACACAGAGAGAAAACACAAGTTAAAAAACCAAGAAATACCTAAATAACAAGTAAAGATCGACTTACTGAACGATAGAGAACTTTCTCAACTCATATCTAAACTTGGGGACTGGCTCGTCCCTTCCATGGAGCACCGTCACAAGATCCAGATCTTTGTTGGTGTTCACAGCCAACTGTTCGAATTTATTCGCATTTGCCACATCACCGATAGCTTTGTAATGACTCCTTGTTTCCATACACATCTAACAACACAGTTTAACATAGTCTATACAAAAAAATATCCATTTACAAAGAAAACTCGGTTCTTTCCTTCAAGAACACTTAATTGAATCATTTAAACATCTTAAAATGGCTTTCATCTATATCATAGGAACACTATTAAGTTGTGTTATGATAGTGCCACACATTTATGTCAGGACTAAATTGTAAATTTATCTGAAAATTATAAATTACATTTAGCGTTAAATAAACAAAACTATACGGATTAATACCATATATTCAGGTAATCACTAATGTTCTACTTTTCACAAAACACTTCTCGAAACCTGAAGTTTTCTGCAACATTTACCCTAAATTATGAATGTAAAAGTTCAGTTTGCTAACGTTTTCTTGCATCAGTATGGGCACACCTACGTAAGAACAATAAAATAGTTCCTTGGGATAACAAAAAAACGTTAATATAACAGCACTGGTGCTTAGCTTGTCCCTGTACCAACATTCCCTCGAAAACCAGGCTGCAGCTAGACTCATGATATTAACACTAGGTAACTGCATCTGATTTAGCTTGGATTATATACTACTAAGTAACAAATGTATAATTTATAAAACTAAAATACCTGGAGCTGATCCCTGAGGTCGCTCTTGAGCCTTTCGTATATTTCACTGTTAGTTCCGGGAAGACAATCGGTCACTGTCACTATCTCAAAGTCATCCTCCATTCTCTCTGCTGGAGACACCGGGATCTGAAACATTTCAGCTCATACTCAAGGGGCCAATGTGTATTTTTTTTTGTTTTCTGTCCGATATGATTACAATAAAGACTTATTTTAAATGCTTACAGTAGACAAGTCAACCGGTAGGCCAGATTTAGATGCGCGGATGAGGGGATCGAACTGTTTGGCTTTCCTCAGATACTCTCTCGCTTTGTCAACATCCCCTCCCCTTTTGGCCACCACTGCTGCCTCTTTGTACTGCCGCTGTCGTTTGAGCAGGGCTGCCATCTGCTTCTCCTGCTTCGTTGTTAATTTACTTCCTTCACCTAATGTATTGAAAAATATCAGAAGAAAGTTTGCCTCAATAGTCCATTTTAAAAATCTGCAACTATAAACTAGAATCAACGACGATAATAAGCTTTTGTTTTGGTCAGAAACAATCCAAATCGAATGCTTTATGATATATAATAATACCGATGAAGAAAATATTTATTGTATTCGACTTATTTAATGGGAAGTTGTAAAATGAATATTTTATAATAGAAAGATATGCTTCAACTATCAATGGGTTGACGAGCAAAACACTTTTGGGACTGGGGAGTATTTTAGATGATAATTCGAAAAATATTAGTAAATGCTGACTAAATGTGAGTGGTCTACCTGACTTGAGGGACGAGGTAGAGCCAGTTGGTGAGGGTGCATGTGCAGTTGTAGATGCAGCAGGAGGGAGAGTCACGACTGACGGGAGGGAGGCTCCCCGAGGAGGCACAGGAGGTGGAAGGCCAGCTCCTCCACTGGCCACCGAGGCTCCACTCGGACCACCGATACTGGTCTTGTCCAGTACAGCCACCGAAGGAAGGCTTCCGGGGATCGAAGAGGGACCCTTGGTGTCCGCAGGAATCGAAGTAACACTCTTACCTTCCACAGGAATTGGAGGATGACCTAAATCAAATTTAAATCATACTCATTTTGAGAGCAGCAAGACACTAGAATTTATTTTCTCCAATCACTTTACTTGAACAAAAAATTCACACAACGAAAGAACGATTAAATTAAATATTAGGAAATCGGACCTGCACGGAACTTTCTCTTATTGTTAGTGCTATCATTGGACTTTGGCATGTTTCAGGTTAAATAATTTTAGCCAGGTGATCCAGCTGCCATGGTTTGTTTTCGGGGTTCCATAGTTCGAAAACCGTACACGAACCCTATTAGTGTCTGTCTTTGGTATTAATTAAACTTTGCAAAAATATGAAGAATGATACGTAGATCTAATAAAAATTTATGGTGCAAAAAATAATTTTGGTAAGCTTGCGAAATGCTCCCAATTTTATGAAATAAATCCTAGTACAGTAAAATACCAGTAGGCTAGACATTAGGCACTGAGTTCGTTTGATTATATCTTTATTACACTCATTTTGGAATTCTTCTTTGGGCTTCTCCGAGAGTGTATGTGAGTTGTGATGAGAATGAAGCTTTCCACAACTATTATAAAACAATGGAGATATATATTATATAAGATAAGGCACCTGGTGGAGTGGGCAGTTCCTCGACGGGTACTGGTTTCCCCGCCTTATGCAGACGGATAGCTTCTTCATACTGCTTCACGATCCGGCCCATCCGACGGGCCTTACTTTGGTTGTTCTCACTTTTGGCCTTTTCCTCCTGTTTCTGGAACACGGCCAGTCTCATCTCAAGCGCCTCCAGGACAGTCTTCGGCTGGGGGATCTCCGCTGCAGCCTGCGACTCTTCTACACTACTCGGTTGGCCTGGCTCATCCAAACTTTTCCCCTGGGAAACCTCATCTCCTAGAGTACAAAATAACAAACTTAAAAAAAAAAACTCTATTGGACTGATACATTTTACTCATTTAACATAATATAGTAACAAACATAAGTTTTATTAATAGTAACAAACATTTTTATTCAGAAATGATCAAATTTATTCGTAATAATGGAGTCCAAAATCAGGAAAACCCTACGCCGAAAATGTGAGCAAAACTGCGGTTTTTTTTTGTTTTTAATTTTATATTTACATATATACAATATATAATAAGTAAATATGATACATAATAAATAAATGTCTGAAACTGCCGTGAACTTAAACAATATATATATTTTTAAAAAGCACAAGTGTGGAAAATATTGAAAACACTCACGCCCTTAGCATGAATCTGGATTCAGTCAAAGGCAAAACCCTTTCATTTTGTCTTTCACACTTCTGCCCGATCTATCTTCCATATCACATATGGAATTTGACAGCAGGGTGGACCAATACTAACGAAATTTTTAGGGCATGATCAAGCTGAAACGGGATTGCACAGGCTGTTTCGCATACCTGATTTTTATGGCAAGCGGGACGGAAAGAGATATATAGGGCCGTTTAAGTGTAGTAGAAAAATATCGACTCCGAATGTGAATGGGGGTCTTGGTGGTTGATGAGTGCTTCGATAGAATGATTGGCAATTCACCGTTGGTAGTGGCAAATGGTTAGAGGTTTTAGATAGCATACTAGGAGAAGACTTTAGTGGTTGAGTGATTAGCTGTTATCCTCAGAGGTAGTTGCGGATTGATGGGCTAATTGGACCGAGCCAGCGTTAGCAAACTCAAACGATACATTTCATTCGTAGATACATACAAAAACAATGACAGCAACCCAACGATTTATATTCAAACAAAGAAAAAAAAATTACTAATACAACGCCGGCATCGAAAATACTTCGGGAATAATTTCCAATATGGTTCTCTCAACCGAAAAGATAAGAAGAACCCAACGATACGGTTTCGGTAGTCAGCTTACCAAATTGTAAGCTGAATATCTAGTCATTTATACTATTAATTCAATAACATTTAAACATAGGTAGGAAAACTGTTTATCGATTATATGAATGGTTCTTTATTGATTTGTTCATTATTACCTGGAATTTTCATTTTTGGTCAAGATTACAGACAGCGACTGTACTTCAGATAACGTTATAAATTTTGTTGAGTAGACAATATTAAATGTTAAATTTTACTTTTTCAGAATGTAATGTATTTTATGAGCCTCACTGAATTTGTTGCACTCCGTTAGCCACTCCACGAACTTGAAGACTGAACTCTACTGGCTAGTGTTGGAACTGATAAAGAATGTTTTATTCTTTAGTTACTTTATACACTAATTATTCCTTCAGGGCATTAAAATTGTTCAGTTTTACTTTACTTAAGCCTGTTCCTCTCCAATCTCGACCGATTGAAACCTTCAATGTCTAAATCAGTTCAACCTATCTTGAAGATATAAAATCACGAATTTTACACACAAGTTCAATAAGGTATGAGGTCGCTCGTTTCAATAAGACAACCCCCCCACTCCTTAACAACGCCAGGTATACCTGCTAATTAAACATAAACATGTGGAATGGAGGAGGACCTACTGGAAGCCGATGGTGAGGGTGAGGGCTGTTGTCCTCTGGAGGAGGCTCCAGGGGAAGAGGGCAGATCCCCTAGCGGCATGAAGGGGCGGAGGCCCTCCTGGCCCGCCACTCCTGGTGGACGACCGGGCATTGTGCTCATGTCCACATCCTTACCCTCTTCTTCCGCTGCCTTTATCACACTTTCAAATTGCTAAACAACAACAACAATAATATCATTAGTGGAAAAAAACATTAAAATATGCTTGCATGGAAAATATACTTTTTTGAAATATATTTCAAAAGTATGCTTGAAGAGTTCGAACAATGCTCCTAATTCGATTAAATACATCTTAGTCTGTTTAAAAAACCTCAAGGCCTGGGCCGGGTTTCGAACCCGAGATCTTGAGCATAGTAGTGACTCAACCCCGGGGACTTTTCTCGTACTACAATCCAAGAAATCTCAAAAGATATGTCACCTGCAAATAACTAAAATGCTATATTCACTGTGACAGACTGAAGAGCGCTCTGGTAGTAGGCGATATGACCTCATAGTTAAAACCCGGGCATGAGTCATAAAACCACCTAACCTTAACCGTGACAAATAATGATGTAAAGAACGGAAAAGTCAAAAATTCAATTTTCGACAAAAGCAACTCCTTGTCTCAAAATGTTGTTTAGAGGCAAGATACAGCATACGACGCTGCATAATTTCCAAACCTCTAGCACAAATCGCTGGCTAAATTGGGGCACACATCAAAATAGTACACTGAATTTGGTCAAACTCTATCCGTTGTGTAGATATAGTGTCATTTTGTTCCATATGTCCTAAGGCGTGAAAAAAGCTCCAAAACCCGTCTTTTACAATTCAAACAGCACATCATGACTAACTGCGTTGAACTAAAAATCACAAAAAAGATTAGTTACTTTACCAAGCCATCAAGCGGATCCAATCCTTCCAATATTTTGTTGCTTATTATTTTACCATTATATCTCATGTAAACCCTTCAACATAATGTTTTTGTACATATTGTATAATAAATAAAAAAGAAAGATAGTTACCCTGAGGATTCGGACATATGATAAAGCCAATTCATTTTCACCGGCCCTTTTCGCATTAAGGGCAGCTATCTTGTACAGCTCTCTCATTTCCTTCAAGATGTTCAGTTTCTCTGCATGTACTTTTGGTTTTTCTTGGACTTCAACATTGTAAACTGAAAAATATTTGTAAAAAATGTGGAACAATAGAATTGTCAAAACATACTAAGTGCCACATTGAAAGACCAAATAACATTAA
Organism: Aradus depressus; assembly: GCA_963662175.1. Lineage (NCBI taxonomy): Eukaryota > Metazoa > Arthropoda > Insecta > Hemiptera > Aradidae > Aradus > Aradus depressus. The sequence continues at coordinate 28,989,088 of OY759217.1, read as the reverse complement.
AAGCTAACTAATTATTCTTTATTGTAATTCAACGTCAGGATAAAAAAAGTCGTCACCGAATCGCCGGCGATGTACTTCCTCAACGCGAGTTAATCAACTAAATTTTCGCGCTTACTCAGGGACTTGTGAATCGTTATACTAAATTTCTTGCTGATACATTTTCACAAGAAGGACTGAGAAGACAAAGGACATAAATTCAATTTTCGTTAAAAATTAGGTTAAATGCATTTAATTGGCAAGCTTCTTGCGCTAGACATAAGAACGAGTGATTTAAATTGCAACTTCTTTCTTTGGATTATAGACATAATTGATCAACAAAAATAGTTCTTCTGCCAAAAACCGAGTACTTCCCGTGCAAGCCGAACGTCCCTCAGCTTCTTTGCAACAATATCACTATTCTGAACAAGAATTATGTATTTGTTAAAATTAAACTCGGAAATATCTCATATTTAATGCGAAAGGGAATAAGTGTGAATAATATATCCGATGCGCAGGATAATCAGAAACTAGCAAAGGGTTGGGGGAAGTCGAGGTTCTGTCGTGTAAGGGCTAAATTAAACTCAGAATTTGGTCAACGTTTCGGAAACTATTTATTTCCTTCTTCAGGGTTATATTATAACTAGAGAGAATGTGTGATGTTTCTGTGCCTGGTGGTGAAAGAAAAACGCATTTAGTCTAGTGTACTGTTATGGACTTGAAAAAATAAAATAAAACTTGTTTATTTAAGATATTGTCTAATTTCACTGACTAAAGACTGGTCTTATCTCTTATGCTTTTGGCTGAGGATGGTAGAAATACCGAAAGTACTCCCATGTATATATAGTTAGTGAAATTAGACAATATCTTAAAAAAACAAGTTTTATTTTATTTTTCAAGTCCATTTGAATTATTTCACAATATCTCTGCAATAATTTTTTTTTTTTTTTTTTTTTAATTTATTTATTGACAACAGCTCAATTACAAGCTATACTGTCATGTGAAAACAACAAGGAATCAACAGTAAAAATCATAAGTACAGTAATGAATTGTAAAGAAAAAATAAATAAATAAAAAATAAATAAATTAAATGGCTATTTCAATGTCCTGAAGAAATTCTATTAGTTTTTTATATTTGTCTTTGACGGGGTTCTTCAGGCAAACCTGCAGGGTGTCCGTCCGGTTGAGATCTGGATACTTTCGTCTCGTCTCCTCCTACTTCAGACACCTCATTATCACATGGTCCATATCCTCTGTGCTGCCGCACCGGTCGCACTGAGAACTATTACTCACCTTGATGATGTGTAGGTTTCTGTTGACACGCCCGTGGTTCGTCCGAAGCCTGCTCAACTGAACTACCTCCCGACGACGCAAGCCCATGTCCTGGAACCATGGTTTTAGATCTACCGTCTTTTGAACAGCATAGTGCTCTCTTCCTTTTGACGTAGATTCTTCAACGTATGCTTGTTGCCAGTTCTGCATAACAACCTTCCTTAAACAGCGTCTTGCATCTCGTGGAGGTAGCTGTATTTGAGCATGTTCACCGACATCTGTTGCAGCTTCTTTGGCAGCGGAGTCTGCCAGTTCGTTGCCCTGAAGGCCTACGTGTCCGGGGATCCACTGAAGCACAATCTTATGCGTTGTTTTGTTTGTTATAAATCTATTAACTACTTGGCATAGAATGTGATCGGTGAGACCCCTGGCCCGGTGGAAGTTGTTTAAGCTGAGGATGGCGGACTTTGAGTCCGTTAAAATAACAACATCATCCTGTATGTGAATAGCATGTTCCAGAGCATCGATAGTAGATGGTAGATGTTTCTTTTCGGGTCATAGACACCTGAGCCTGCATATTCGTCACGTTTTGAGCCATCTGAGAAAATTTTGTAGGAGTTTGCGTAGGTGTTGCCTAGAACGGATTGCGCTATCGAGGAAAGAATGTTTGGAGGAGTGTGTTGTTTTGAGAGATTCCTACTGTCTAAAGTATAAACACTATCAAGTTGAATGGAGGTCGGTGGTACTTGAAGGCTCCATGCAGGTAGACCTTTGTGGGCTGGAATGTTCTTCAAGATGTCAGTGCAGGGATGGGTGTCGTAGACAAGAGAGGTCAGAGGGACTTGCTCTCCATGGTGCAGCTGCGACCTGTAGTTCTCATGTAAAGGATGCGAAATAATGTCAGTTTTCATAGTGTACTGTTAGATCTCATGCCACATTGAATGATCAAATAACATTAAAAGCTAACTAATTATTCTTTATTGTCATTCAACGTCAGCATAAAAAAAGTCTTCAGTGAATCACCGGCAATGTATTTCCCAACCGCGAATAATTCACCTACGTTTTCGCTCTCCATCTGAAAGAGTCTCTTACCCAGTGGCTTCTGATTTGTTAAGACTAAATTTCGTGTTGATAGAATCGTTACTTCGGCTAAAAATAGATATGTATCGTCCATACATGGATTTTGGATTTACATATAAAATTTTGTGTCGATATGTTCATCACTTCGGTAATTATTGGATTTTTTGTGTTAACCCTCTAATCCCCCTTCCATTCTGCCAAGTAGGTTGAAAATCAATAGGTGTCGTTCTTATGGAATTCTCGTTAAATATATAACATTTTGTGTCGATACATTAATTCTATGGGAAGTTATCTTGTTCACAAACACATACAGACAGACTTTTTTTGTTCACTTTTGGTACCAGGGGGTTGGCAAACATGAAAATCCGGTGACAACTCAACATCGAATTTCTACCGATTACATAACTTCCCCTGTAGTTTATGTAGCTCAATTAATAGAAGGTAAAAAAATCTTTATTAATTCCCCAGATTTAGTGAATGTTCTCCATTTTAGTTTATGTGAGTTGGTCTCCTTGAATTTGCTCTACTAACAACGTTCTTTATATCCCTTAAAAATTTAAGGGATAACAACACTTGTAACACTTGTTACAGATGTGGGGAAGAAGACGAGACGGCGGTTTCTAGACGGGTGTATGCTCGGACGCGATTCCTCATTTTCGGCAAAGATGTCATCATAGAAGAAGATTCTCCCGATTCAATAAGGAAACCGGGAGACTGAGACCATCATGAAGGTCTTGGTATTGGTAGTGTAAACGACTAGGTAACAGGGTAAGATGGAAGCCCAGCGCTCCCAGGGAAGGGATGAGAGCGCTGGATGCTTAGGTCCTTAGATGCAAAGCACCAGCCCACCAGTATAATATATATATATAAGGGTGTATCGAAGTTTTTTGAATTTGATGGCCCTACGAAAAATTGAAAGTATTTGACATGCAAACAATAACAGAAAATCAAACAAACTATGGTCGATGCTTTAGAGGGTCCCACATTCGTCTCAAAAACACGATTTTCACGCTTTTTCGAGTAGTATATAAGAACTGAAATTGTTTTCGATGTTGTTGTTATTTTTCTGTCAAATTCCAATTCCAAGTCGTGCCCCACTTAATATCATCATAAAAAAACATTATTTCAAACACTTAGAAGTTAACCAAGGAATATTAATTATAGACAAAATGACATACGAGAAATAAAAATTATTCAAAATGCTACCATTGCGTCAGATTTTAATGCGGATTGATGCGTTGGAAATAATCTTGATCTGCAGAAAATCACCGGACTCTGACAACCGAGTTTTTCGAGTACCCAAACTAAATTTTGAAGCTACTAATTATACAGTTCTTAGGAGTCATTACTCATTTTTCAATTTTGTCCTATATTGATTAAAATTACACACTTTCTTAAATTTCAATTTCACTTATATAAAGAATTTACACTAATTTTCATCAAATTTTGAAATACTAAAGTTATCCGCATTAAAATCTGACGCAATGGTAGCATTTTGAATAATTTTTATTTCTCGTATGTCATTTTGTCTATAATTAATATTCCTTGGTTAACTTCTAAATACTTGAAATAATGTTTTTTACGATGATATTACTTGTAATTAAGTGGGGAACGACTTGGAATTGGAATTTGACAGAAAAATAACAATAAAATCGAAAAAAATTTCAGTTCTTAATATACTACTCGAAAAAGCGTGAAATTCGTGCTTTTGAGACGAATGTGGGACCCCCTAAAAGCATCGACAATGGTTTGTTTGATATTTTGTTATTGTTTACATGTCAAATACTTTCAATTTTTCGTAGGGCCATCAAATTTTAAAAAATTCGATACACCCTAATATATATATAAAACTATCCTGTGCTCAAAAATGTACATATTGTTCTAAATCGTTTGAAGAGCAGCCACATAATGTTTTTTTTTCTAAAAATACAAGTCACATACGTATGTTCTAAAGGTCATTAGTGTTCCTATACACTTTTTGTTTCTCATCCAACCTCTGTAATATGTTATTTCCAGATGTACTTGGTTGTCAGTTAGTTTTACCTATAGTTTCAGTAGGCCTGATGAGTTGGGAAGGCTCAACTCGATCAGATGGAGGGAGTGCTTCTGAAGGCCCCTTCTTCACTGTTATACTAACTGGTAGAGGAATGTCGTTTTCATCAATAGCTTGTCCTCTCCGAGCCTTCTTTAGAAGCTCCTCCAACGTGTTCAAACCTCTCCCCAGTCTACAATAAAATTGTAAATGTTCCAATTAATATTATACAAATACTCTTATCTCTAAGATAAACGTAAATGAATTTTTACACCCTTGAAAGTAAATACAATTTTATATTTTTGTTTTTCATGCATAAGCATAATTTCGTTCAGTTCACCTTCGGGCTTTGGCTGCGTCACCCCCTGATTTAGCACTTGACGCAGCTTCTTTATAATTTTCTAATCTTTCTTGAATAAGCTTCTCAACATCTTTGCAGGAATCAGAAGCCGCACTACTAGAAACAGCTTTTGATTCTTCAACCCTTTCGCCAGTATAATTTCGAAGCTCAGCCTAAATAAAAAAATATATAATTAAAAAAAGGAAAACAGCGAACCCCCTAATTCAAAATGTATTATCCTACGTCTATTCACGAAAATGACCACCCATAATTTAGAGTTGAAACAATTCCCAAATAATTGAGTGTCCCCAGTTTTACCTTTTGAATATTCTATACAATTCTATTTAAGACGTACCTCGGTTTCACAGACGATATTACGCACTGTATTTTAACAGTTTATCTTTAAGAAGCATATGTTCAACCAAACAAAAAAAACTATTTGCTCATTAGTACTGACGAGAAGTCATACAAACTGGTCTATCAGTCTTTTTTTATTTTCTAATTGTTTAGAACCGTAAAAAGGGATGTAAGTATATTCGGGGTTTTAGGCAGTAACTGCCAAAATAAACATTTGTGATTTGAACGGGAAAAAAATAGCTTCCTTCCATGTAGATGATAAATAAAAAATAGCACAACTTTCTTTTTGATTCGAATAAATACGAATATAAATCTATATATATATATATATATATATATATATATATATATATATATATATATATATATATATATATATATATATAAAGCCGAAACCGGTAGTTATATATGTATATATATCTTTAGTGGAATAGACAATATTTCAAAAAATAAGTTTGTTTTATTTATTTATTACAAATTTCCACAATATGTCCGCGTTCCTCAACTTAGAAACCTGAGTAGGCTAAATTCAGGACTCCTCAGTAGTCGGGCTGGGCTCATGTCCTCCAGAGCAATGAAAGATCGGTCTGGTAGTAGGCGATATGACCTCGTGGTTAAAGCACGAAAACAAACAAATAAAATAAACACGTTTTTGTATAATAAAAATAATTTCCCGATTTGGTCGCACAAGGCCTAGTAAAAATAATGAACATTAAAAATACCTATATAATTGTATCAGGATTTGAACCAGGGTTTCTACATTAATAAGTAATGATTTACCGACTGAACTAAGTGAAAATTGACTTATACAATAGATGAATTAATTACGTTTACAATTGATGGGGTTAGAATCAAAGTGATCTAAGTGACATTTTTAAAACTTTGAAGAAACTGTGCATTAAGTTCTTAATTGATTTAAAAAATCTATAATTTATCGAAACCGGAAATATTTTGTCTTCTGCATTTATGGTCACAGTTGCTGTTAGCAAACCATAAAATTGAATAAAAATCTTAATTTCAAGGTCACTATTGATATGTTCAAGTTACTTGTTCATGTCATCAAAATAGTATGAGTGATTTGCAACTAGATCTCAGCACTTTTTTACTGTACAGAACTATCATTTTTGTACCCGATTATGCACTTAAAAAAATTTTTTCAAAAATGTTACTTGGACAATTTGGATTCTATCCCCGTCAATTAATATTAAAATAACATAATTCAGGAGTAAAGTAAAAGCCTCTCAATCTCGAGAATTGCGAAAAGAAAAACTCCGGGAATTCCAGGGAACTTTGTAGAAATCGTAGTAACTATCGTAGTAGTTATATAGTTCTAACATGTAAAGCAAACTCACCGATCATACGAAGGAGCCGAAATTTTAAGAAGTATAAATTTCTTATATATAAATGTAAAGAGAACTATATACTCATTGGCATTTCATCAATTTTATTTGTCAAATATTAATAAGCAATACAGTAGGATGGTGGCCGTGCGGGCTAGAGCGTAGGGCTTTGGTCGCATGGTCTCGCCGTGATTTGCGGGTTAGAATCCCGTTCAGGAGTGAGTTTATTTCGTAGATAAACTCCCTTCCGTGACCATGGAAATCTTAAATAACTAGTTAATGCAGTGACATAGCTAATATGCATCGTACGTAAGGCCAGAAAAATAAAAAAAAATTAAAATAAATAAAACAAAGAACTTGTTTAACTTTTGTACTGCTTAATTCCACAAAAATATAGATAAAGTGTATCGGTTTCGGCTTATACCATCGTCAGCACAAAGGACCCCGCACATTTCTTATGTAAATTGGCCCCCGGTTAAATTGGTAGAAAGTGTTACCTGTGATAGATACTGAGCTCCTGAACAAATGTCTCCATAGACTCGAAGCTAGAAGAATCGAATATTTTGGAAAAAACGCATCTCAAAGTCAATCGTTTTCCCAACTGTCTCAAACCTGTGAAGTACTATGTTTTCAAAGGAATTTCATTTTTCTGCAAATTGTTTTTTTTTTGTTTTTTTAATCTACTGCTCACATACTTCCTATATGATATTTTACGAAAAAAAGGGATTTGTGAACAAAAAATATTGGAATAACAATTGAAAATGAATATTTTATTTAGACTGATATTAGTGATTTTTTTATATATAAACAATAATGCTTCTGCTTGCTTTATGTGGATTTTTGGTTCTCCTATATTCACAACTTCTAAGGTGAGGAACGCGGACATATTGTGGAAACTTGTAATAAATGAATAAAACAAACTTATTTTTTGAAATATTGTCTATTCCACTAAAGATATATATACATATATAACTACCGGTTTCGGCTTTATACCATCGTCAGGTCTAGTTATGAACATCATAACTAGACCTGACGATGGTATAAAGCCGAAAGTTGTATATATTTTTAATTGGTAGTTGTATATATATATATATATATCTTTAGTGGAATAGACAATATTTCAAAAATAAGTTTGTTTTATTCATTTATTACAAGTTTCCACAATATGTCCGCGTTCCTCAACTTAGAAGTTGTGAATATAGGAGAACCAAAAATCCACATAAAGCAAGCAGAAGCATTATTGTTTATATATAAAAAAATCACTAATATCAGTCTAAATAAAATATTCATTTTCAATTGTTATTCCAATATTTTTTGTTCACAAATCCCTTTTTTTCGTAAAATATCATATAGGAAGTATGTGAGCAGTAGATTAAAAAAACCAAAAAAAAAACCATTTGCAGAAAAATGAAATTCCTTTGAAAACATAGTACTTCACAGGTTTGAGACAGTTGGGAAAACGATTGACTTTGAGATGCGTTTTTTCCAAAATATTCGATTCTTCAAGCTTCGAGTCTATGGAGACATTTGTTCAGGAGCTCAGTATCTATCACAGGTAACACTTTCAACCAATTTACATAAGAAATGTGCGGGGTCCTTTCAAAATTGACTGTGCTGACAATGGCGTAAGCCGAAACCGATACACTTTATGTATATATTTTTGTAGAATTCGACAATATAATACATTTCTTTTATTAGATTTCATAATATCGAGACAGATTGCAGCAATGTACTCAAAGTAACATTATTTGACTGAGCAATTATTTAAATATTAACACATTGCATTTTACTATCAGTATTCTAACAACCAGCTTTAGTTCGTTCAACCAACGAACTTATCGATGAATTCTGGAATTTCAGAAAGTTCACAAGATGAAACATTGAAAATAATTTAATAAACTTACTAAAAGTGAAGGGTCATCCTCATCCTCTGAGAGTGATTCGTCCGAGGGAATGTCACGGAGGCTCTGAGCAATCATAGAATCCAAATTTCCTTTCGGTACACTTGGTCTTGCTGAAAATAGTATCATAAACAAAATTAACTCAAAAATTGTAGAAAAATGAATATGGAAATAGAGGGGGAGAGTACCTTTCTTAGAGCTGCTGCCTCGACTGTCGTTGCCACTCGGACCGAGTATCTGCATAAGTTCAGCCTCCAGATCTTCATCGTCTTCATCCCCGTCCTCCATCTCCAAGTTGGGATTCATGTCAGGTATATTGAAAAACCCAAACTGTAATGATCAATTACTAATAACTAGGAAACGGATTTATATATATTTTTCTTTTTGCATAATATTATGAACATTTTAAGCACAGGAAAAATATGGTATATCATACCAACCAGCGACAAAGTTCCTAAGACATTCTAAATCGATTTTTAAAAGTTTACAAGTTTCTGTCAAATGTATTATTTCACCCTCTATCTCAATATTTAATTTTCAACCACCAACTAAAACAGTAAGATCTCAATTTACAGATGTAGTTTTATTGATAGCAACTGTAAAATCAATGTTTTTAAAAGCTTACACTAGTTACAAGATGGGGGGGCACTCTTTCACATTAATACAGAGGGAGCTCAATAATACTCTGAAAACTGAACAAATTAATGATGTCAAATGAAAACCTGATGTTGATCCTGCTGCGGCAGTAAGAGCTGCTACTTCGATGGAGAAAACACCACGACACAATAAAGTTTATTACTCCACAAACCCAACTTTTTTGTCACTATATAATTTTTTTTTTTTTAAATAGAAACAGAACTTGTCAATAGTTGTTATGACCGAAGCTGTTCAAAAATCAAATAAGAAGTAGCCCATAGAGAAAATAAGAATAAAATGAAAAAGAAATCGATGACATATTGGGAAAAATACCGGTTTAAAAGATAAATCTGCATCTGATAGTAGTAGACATGCACAATGGGAATCAGGTCAACAAATATATGAAAGATAATATAAACCCAACGGAAATCGCAAAATAGGAATATACTCAGTAGACGTGGAACGTCCTTTTAACCGCTATAAACAATTTTTAGGCCTAACTTGTGTCGTTTTTGTTTGAAAATCTGAAGGTGCACGTAATTACAAATAACTTAAAAGATTAAAATTAAATGTTCTCATTTTTTTTAGGTTGGTTCTGTGTTCTCATTGATTGTAAATTCGATTTTATTTTACATATATATACTTTTTCTCCGGAAATAATAACACAATTTATTTTTTTTCATTACCATTCCCTAGTAATAACATTGAACAGATCCTCACTTAGTTAATGGAGTGAACAGCATAACTCACATCTCAGCTTCAGTCGAGTTGACCTATTTATGGACAACAAATTTTGCGTCGAAATATTTGTGAACACGACAGCATCCCTCAGAATTAGTATTGCGAATTTTTGGCCTGCTGGTTTTCGTAGAGCTGGGGCAGTAAACGAGGCGGAAAAGTTGTGCTCGGATATGAATAGAATATGTAGAGAAATATGTGGGAAAGCAAACATTTGATGGAAAAGAAAAAAAAACGTTGGAAATATTTCCACTTTCCAACGTCTCGTCAATAACTACTTCAAACCACACTCGAGGAGGAAGTTAATATATATGCTATACTTCGAATAATTTTTAGCAATTTGTAAATTAATTATCTGGTAGAATAAATTATTTAGAACAAACTTTCTGGATCATCTTCAAAAAAAGTATGTTGCAACTTACTTTTTTATTTTTCAATGCCCCAGGGTCAATTTCATGTTCAACGCTAAATTATTTTAAATGTATTTGAATGATTCAGGAATTGAAGAAATGTTCGAAGACGATATAGAGTGAAAATGAAAATAATAGGTTATGATCAATAAGAAAGAACAATGTCAGGAATTAGAATGCACCTCAAATACAGTTTTACGAGAACAAGTACGTAGTACAATTTATCACCTCGAGAACAAATTCAGGAGCAAATATTGCAACAACCAAGGAAGCTTATACTCTTCAAAAATTGGCCAGTTTAAAATCATTAAAACTTACTTGTGAAATGTCAGATTTTCTTTTTGACTGCTTGGATACACCTTCTTTCCTATTTTTCGACATAGTGATTTGATACTTGGCGCACTAGATTTAGGCAGTTAAAAGATACAACCATTAACTTTACTCATTAAGTGATTCACGGAAGTAAATTTAGAGAACAAAACATACAAGTGTGAAAACAACACTACAGCAGGAATAGCAATGACCAAAACACAAAGAGGTTACTGGTCAAGCTGATAGTAGCATTCGATTGAAGTTGGATCGAGTCATTTAAATTCGATTACCAAAAGTGTGTACGTCGATAAGATATTTCACTTAACTCAGTGCTGCCTTTAGTTAACTGGATTAGCCATAATTCAGTGATCGAGCACAGATATAGCCAGAAATATTTTTCGAGCATGGGAGCCGCGGTTTCAACAAAAGAACTACATGACTTTATAGGAGCACTTGTTATACTTCATGATATAAAGGTAGAATAATATTATTATAATGTTTATTACATTTTATTCTTGATGTTTTTTTCCCGGCCCCCAAACCCTCTCCTCGGGTGTGCCCTTGGAACATCGAATGATATTCCTTCATTGATCTTGTAGAAAAACAAAGTCGTCTGTTAATGTATTTCTCCAGCGCCAATTAACCAACTACGTTTTCGCTCTCCCACTAAAACCAATTCACCGTTTTGATAGGAAATCAATAGACATTTAACTCCGGGACTTCTGAATATTCTTACTAAATTTTGCGATGATAGATTCGTTACATATTATTAGGGTTTTCTAGAGCCCTAATTTGTTTCGGCCGATTTCGTTGGAAATCGATTAGTATGTGTCGTCTTTAATGGTTCCTGGACCAACATACAAAATTTCTTGTCGATACATCATTACACAGTTATTACGGTTGTTGTGTACAACCGTCCTCCAATCAAAAATGTTGAGCACCACATACCCTGCATGTTTCTTAAAAATGTGTTGTCTTTTTCGCAAAATTATTCGTACAATTATCCGGAGCACATGTAATTTAACAAATAGGTATATGTTTTCATTTAGGTTTTATAATAGAGTAAAAAGAAATGTTACATAATATAAATACAGTCAGTAACAAAAATGTTCGGACGGTTTGATTTTTCAATAAAAAATTATAATAATTAAATGCACAAGTAATAAAAAATAATTTAAAAAAATAATTAAAGCCATTTTTCAATCAAGAATAAGAATTCAAAAGTGGGTTAGGATAAAGGAAAAACAGCTTTGATTAGAACAAATAAATATTTTAATTTAATAAATTTTATAACAAGTAATGTAGGTAACAAAAATTTTCGGACAAAAATGTAAACAACTATAAATAAATTCAATGTTTTTTTTTTACGATTTCACAAATTCAAAAACCATAATGTTAATTAATATTTGGTTGGGTACCCTTTTTGTGTAATAACATCTTTCATTCGATTCGGCATTGATGATGAAACTAATTTTTTGGTGAAATTTGGAGATATTTTACCCCACTCTTCTAATAACTTTTGTTTCAATTCGTTTTTTGAAGCAATGGGTGTTAATCGAATTTTCCTGTCGAGCTCACCCCATACGTGTTCAATTGGGTTGAGATCGGGCGATTGGGGGGGGTTTCATAACTTTAGGGCAGTTATACAAAAGCCAAGTACGTACCAATTCACAGGTGTGTTTCGGATCGTTGTCTTGGTAAAAATGAAAAGTCCGTAAAATCCCAAGTTTTTCAGCACTCTTTTTCATATTGCTCCTTAGTAATTCGGCATAAACTTTTCCAGTCATGGTGGTTTCAATGAAAACCAGTTCACCAATTCCACTAGACGCCATACACCCCCACACCATCACTGAGCCACCCCCATGTTTTACTATTCGTTTTAAATTTTTTGGATTCAGCTCCTCATTACGCCTTCTCCAAATTTTGTCGCGACTGTCGGGACTAAATATATTAAACTTACATTCAAAAGTATTTGCTTGCAATAGAACAAACCGCAATAATAAAATATTCTTGTATCTTGTAACTCTTCACAACATAAAAAGAAATCTCAGGTCATGTAATGTCAGAAAACTAGATTTTTGTGATATGACGTTGGAAGAGAGCGACAGCAGCGCTGACCCTCGGCAGAAACCGTCCCTTCCCCCTACTGTATCCCCTCCACCTTCCCTCTAAAGAAACTAAGTACCCAATTTTTCTAATTTAAACGTTTTTTCTCCGATATTTCGACAAATAAATGTTTCCAGATCATGTCCGTTTACTTCCATGTAATATATGTATACATATACTATTACTTTACTTTTGTTTACTTCCCTATACATATAATATATGTATACAATAATATGTACTAAAAATTTTGTAATCGTGTGAACATCAGAGATCAATTGCATGCGTGTGTTTATGTGAGAGCTCAAACGCTTTGACCTGACATCGTACAGGCTCATGACCATCGCTTAACATCCCATCCGAAGGACGGAGTGCTTAAGTTTATTTTACCTCGCAGATGAATGACATTACTCCAAAAAATTTCTGAATGATTCTGGAACTCTTTTGCGAAGCTCAATCTTTTTTTATATTTTTTTGACTCACAAACGGTTTTTGGTACTCTCCCATTATATCCTGCTTCTTTTAGAATTCTTCGAACATTTTGTGGGTGAACTTTCTTTCCCGTTTCTCTGTATACCTCGGCGACGATCTGAGGTGCACTCCTCGAGGGCTTGTTTTTAATTTTCCGGACAACGCTACACCTTTCTCGGTCGTTTAATACTCTTGGACGGCCAGAGGAAGATTTCAAATCTATCCGATCCTCGTGCTTATACCTTCGAATTACATCGGCTACGGTGCTTTTACTTCGGCCTACCATACCACCGATTTTGCGGACACTTAATCCTTTTTCATAATTAAAAATTATTATCTGTTGAACTTCAAAAGATGTTCGACCCATCTTGACAGCAGGAAATACAAATAACTACTGAATGCAGTAATAGAAGGATATAAACACATTTTATTTGTTCGGTATTAGCGGTTGTTTGAGAAGGGATTAAAGATCATGATCAGAGTCGCATTTGTTTACAAAACAAACAACAGGTGTCCAGAAAATTTTGTTACGTGAATTTCTTGTCTTCAATTATTAATGCAAAATTTCCTATTAGCTGTAAATGTTTAATTAATTGTTTTACGGCGTTTTGAAATGATTGATGATCTCGAAATTTAAAACTTTGCTTGAATTAAATATTTTGCCATATAACTATGTGTAACTGCAAAAGAAAAACAAAATTATAAATTGTCCGAAAATTTTTGTTACTGATTGTATATTACTTCGCTATGAATATGTTGGTATTTGGGTGTTACATAGGAAATAAATTTGATGTGATTTAAACATGGATTTTTTTAGAGTAGTACTGATTGTTTCTACAACGAATTAACTCCATTACTAAATTACTAATTGTATAGCGCGTTTGGAGCTTGAGGAGCCTGTGACCTACTAGAACACGATTGAAGGCCGCTTCTACACTTTCTATGGACTCAAGGAGTGAGTTTGGCGTGAAGACGGGTTGGTGAACTGCTAGAGTGCAGATACCCTCCTGAGTGGTCGTAAAGCCGTAGGGGCAATGCCTCAGACAGAGCTGGCCCGAGGGGTGGTTGAAGCAGACCCCGCCAGCGCTCACACACTTGCTGAGGGTGCAGTCTGTGTCCCGGCAGTTCCCACCCTCGTCCCGACCATCCATGCAGTCCGGCGTCCCATCACACACATTTCGTAGATCCACACATTCGGTCCCGTTGGAGCATGCGAACCTCTCCTGGTCCAGACCACAGTTTGCCTCAGTATAGTCGAGGTATATACATCCTTCTTCGTCCGAATTGTCTCCACAATCATTCTTTCTGTTACAAATCTCTTCCGGCTTAACACACCTAAGATTTCTACATCTTTTTCCTACGCATTCTTTTGAACAATTCGGTTTTTCGTCACTTCCATCGCCACAGTCGTTGACCCCGTTGCAAACTCTCTTTGCATCAATACATTTTTCATTAATACATCTGAACTGGTTATTAGGACAAGGTAGATCACATCCTATCTCATCAGAATTGTCTCCACAATCGTCTGTCTTATCGCATATTTGGGAAGGAGTTATACAATTTAAATTTCGACACCGGATTTGCGAAGGTGGGAGACAACCTTTACTACACCCACCATACTTTTCGTCACTCCAATCCCTACAGTCGTTGTCGCCATCACAAACATAATTTGGGCTTATACAGTTTCCATTTCGGCATGTAAATCTACTTAAGCCGCAGGTGTCAATGACAGATCTTCTCTTCCGATGAGCTACCGAAGTATTCCTCTCCGGTGTATTGCAGTATCCATTAAAGCGACACACATATTTGCTAATGAAAGTCCGGATTTGGTTGGCCACATCTGCCGTACAGTTGACTTCGCTGAGCTGGCAGGCAGCAAGCTTTGCTTCTGCAGTACCCAAGTTCATTGAAAGACCATGTCCTACCTCCCCCAGGATCCCTTCTATCTCAGACAGTCCCTCCTTCACTGGTATACTCATTGATAACATTTCCATCATGACGGCATCTGACATTGTTGTTGTATTGAAGTTAACTCTTCTTTTACAGTCACTATTGTTAGGCATTTTCAACCAAAGTAAATAGCCTTCATCTTTCTCCATTTCTGATATAATATTCAGCGAACTTCGACGAACTTCACTTAATTCAATTTCAACATGTTCTGTAAAATTTCTAACTGAGTCTTCAAACTCTGCGAATGTTTCCTTGATTGAGTTGAAGTCCATTGTATTTACGTTGTCTAGTAGTTCGAAGGCAATGTTTTCTTGAGGAGAACTCCTTGCCAAAGTTATCTGCAACAGTAAAGATTTATTTGATTGAGCTGAAGAATTAATGCATAATGGTTTAAATGAATAAATGCATACTGGGGTTTTTGGAAGAATTTCAACGTCGACAGATGGGACCAGCAGCATAGTTAGGTTTTGGATGGTCTGTCTGCTAGAATTTTAAGTGGCACTCCTCTCCCTTGCATGTTTAGTGATTTGACAAGTAAAAGTAGATTTTAATTATTTGATATAATATTGAAGTGAGGTTCCAAATCAATAGGGAAGGGCTTTAGGAACTAAGATTACATTTCTAATATCTATTTTAAAACTGTATAATTTCGTATGTATCTATATTTTTTTTTTAACTATGTAGATTGTACGATCCACTGGTGTGGATAGCAATGGTTCAGGTTGTTTGGATGTTTTATATTTATATCAGTTGGTTCTGTCTTGTTTTTGTTTAATAATGCCACATGTTATATATGTAATGTTCCCAGTAATAAATGTCATTATCGCTGAAACGGTTGTCCTTTCATTAAATAAACTGTCAACTAAAACACAGGTCAAGAGACACCGCGAATTAATACGGGGGAAAGTTAATCAAGTTACAGTTAGATTTGAGTTAGTTGTTGTGACTCATGCCAGAGCTTTAACTTCAAGGTCATATCGCCAACTACTAGAACGCTCTTGAGACCGATTCTACTGTGAGACCTAAATTTTGTCTACCCTACATTTTTATTAACTTGGGGTAGGGGTCTTTAACGAGTACCTGACGTCGTACGGGGCCATCTCTTTTTTTACCTTCCAGCTAAAGAACCTTATGGAATCGCGCTCCGAACCCGCGATCTTGCGCACAGTAGGCAAGCACGCTATCTCTATATATATTATACAACTTGATTTTACTGAAAAACATGAAATGTACTGTTTCTTTTTTGGGGAGAGAGGGGGATTTTACACTTCTTTTTTTTGCAACAGCCAAAAACATCAGAATGTGTTAAGATATACCTTTTAGGTGGAAGCAAATAATTATGTGAGAAAATAACTTTTAATATAACAGAAGTACATTCATATAGATTACCTAATTGACTAGAACTTTTGGTATATATGACAATCACATGTCAATAGTAAACAACTGATATTAATAATCCAGTATACTCATTAATGTGATGTGACGTATTTGGTGGAAAGATTTAAATCTAACACTCCCCTCTCAAAACGTACGTCACTAGAATCTATCAATCTTCTCAGACCTAATTTGTAGACACAATTTTCATGATTTGCGCGACCCAATGGTTTCGTTAAAACATCGGCAACCATCTCTTGCGTAGGTGTATGCTTCACGTCCACCAACTCATTCTTGATTGAACTTCGGATGAAGTGAAACTTGATGTCGATATGTTTAGTACGTTTGTGAAAAACTGGGTTGTTGGCTATACATTCAGCACCTCTATTATCAGTGAAAACTGTTATTTTACTGAGCTTCTTCAGATCAATTTCTATCAATAAGCTTCTCAAATGTATAGATAGCTTCCTTGATAGCTTCAGATAGACTGACATACTCAGCCTCTGCTGTTGATAAAGCGACTGTTTGTTGCTTCTGGGATCTCCAGGATATAGCTGCGTTGCTTAAAGTAAAGACATAACCCGTGAAGGAGCAGCGGTCTGTGAGATCACCTCCCCAATCAGCATCAGAATATCCGACAACTGCATCATTCGATTTAGTATAAACTAGTCCTAAATCTTTAGTCCCAGCAAGGTATCTCAGAACTCTTTTTGCTTTAACAATATGCCACCTTTTAGGGCAACTCGTGAACTGTGCCAATCTTGCTACTGTGTTTGATATATCGGGTCTTGTAGACACCGATAGGTACATGAGGGCACCAATGAGTTCACGATAAGGAAATTTCTCATACGAGTTATCACTTGAGCCATCAATAGTTTCTTCATAAAACTTCAATTCTGATGGAGTAGAGACTGAATTACATTTGCTCATTCCAAACCGTTGTATGATGTCTAGAATATAGCTTCTTTGGTTTATCACTATCTTATCTTTGGATTGATTTATTTCTAGCCCTAAGCAGGACTTTGCTAATCCTAGATCATTAACCTCGAACTTGGCTGCAAGTCCTCGTTCAATTTCTTCTATCCATTTTTCATTTTTAGAAGCAATTAGAATGTCATCTACATAGAGTAATAGGAACAGGATATCATTATTGCGATGAGCATAATAGAGACATGGCTCACCAATGGTTGGAGTTAACCCTAGATCCTTCAGCCTTTCATCTATAGCTTCGTTCCATTTTCTTCCTCCTTGACGAAGTCCATATAACGCCTTGTTAAGTCTACAAGTATCACCACCAGCTTTTATAGCTTTCAATATCTTGTTGGCCTTATAACTTATATCTTTGTCATTACTGTGACTAATTCTCTGCAACATTTCCTCGAGCATATCAGGCGATTTATTGGTCCGTCTGACTGATACTTTTTAGTCAGAACAATACGAGAGCCAACCACATTTTGCCCTTCCTTGTACTTTACTATTTCAAACGTATCGTTTTTGATTAAACTGGTGACTTCGGCTTGAATTGCACGTTCCCAGGCCTCTTTTTCTACGCTATTCATAGCTTCGTTGATTGATACTTCTGCCACACCAGCAAATACCTCGTCATTTTCACTTTCTTCATCGGCCAACACATCATCATCACCCATTTCTGCATTTGGAGTGCCCTCTTCACTAGGTTGTGAAGATTGAAATATCTTTCGAGGTCGACCCCTGAGTCAAGTACGTAGCAATTTTGGTCTAACACGACCTCTTGGTGGGTGTTGATTCGGTGGGGCTGATTCAGGTGTTTTTGACAGACTAGATAACCACTTGTCCATCTCCGTCTGTATGACACTGTCTCCATCATTTGAGATATCTTCACAATCTTCTTCTTGTTCATTCATAAAATCTACTAGTTGCTCATTTTTAAACGAATCTGGAGAATCTTTTACAAATTTTACGTCTCGAGCAATCACAATCTTTCTTGCATCAGGTAACCACACTCGGAATCCTTTTGCTTCACGAGGATATCCCACAAAAATACCTTTTATTGATCTCGGGGCGAATTTATCTTTGGTTGGAAGTTTGTTGGACATATACTGGAGATCCAAAAATATGCAAGTTTGATAAATCAGGTTTCTCTCCTTTGAACCTCTCATAAGGAGACATTCCACCAAGAGCCGCCGTAGGTGACCTGTTACGAATATAACAAGCCGTGGCTACAGCTTCAGCCCAAAACGTTTGAGGAAGTTTGGACTGAAGTAACAGACATCTTGCCATCTCAACAATCGTACGATTAAAACGTTCGGCAACTCCATTTTGTTGTGGAGTATGTGGAACAGTAAGTCTACGTTGAATACCACATCTTTTAAGTAGACTATCAAACCCGTTACTACAGTATTCTTTACCGTTGTCTGACTGGAGACATTTGATACTTCTTCCGGTTTGATTTTCCATATGACTCTTATATTGCTCAAACGCCGGTATCACTCCATTCTTTCGTCCTAGGAGGTAGATTTCTGACCTTCTAGAGGCATCATCTATAAAGGAGACAAAATACTTAGCTCCATTAAGAGATTGCACTCGAGTTTTACCAACAACATCTGAATGAACTATTTTTAATGGCTCACTACATGGTAACTTACTCTTTGTATAGGGCAAACTAGTCATTTTTCCTCTAATACAAGTATCACATTCAGGAACTTCTATTCTACTAGCATCCAGTCCCATGGTATCTTTAATTACTCTGACCACATCCTTGAAGTTTAAATGGCCCAGCTTCTTGTGCCATTCTTGGAGATCATCTTGACTGACATGAGCAGATACCTTAGCAAACTGGGAACTCTGTGAAAGAAAATATAAATTATTCTTTCTAATTGCACTCAGTCTTACTCTGCCTTCATTATCCGTAATTATCGCTGAATTTTTGGTAAAAGTTACACTATGACCCCTATCAGTAATCTTGGCAACTGATACTAAGTTTGACCTTAAATCAGGAACAAATAACGTGTCCTTCAACTCAACCATCTTTGAGTATCCCTCACAATTTAAAGGAATCATAACATTACCAGATCCTTGAACATCAGTTGACGAGTTACTAGCTAAATGCAAGGTCCCACAGGCAGATTCTCTCAGTACCTCAAACTTTTCTCGGTCATTACATAAGTGACTAGTACAACCACTATCTAAAATCCAAGGTTCTTCAGATAGTGACTTACCTTTCACTGATCCAGCACCAAAACACTCGGCATATGACTCGTCTGCTGCATTAGCTGCTTCATTTTTCGGATCACGCCTATTTGAGCTGTTACCTTTACTCTGCCCTTTACACTCTGCTGCTTTGTGTCCAAACGCTCCACAATTATAACAGCGTATCCTACTTTGTTGCTCTGATTTATTACCGTTTCCATAAGACTTCTTGAACTTGGATGTCTTGGAATACTTTTTATAGGCCATTGCTCCTGCTGCTTGTACAAGTTCATCATTACTTTGGGTCTCAGCATGCTCTAATATTTTTGCTTTCAAAACATCTGATGATGGCAACTCATCACGAGCTTCAATTGCTAACCTAAACTGCTCGAAACTAGCAGGCAAGCTATAAAGTAATGCAATTGATACATCTGGATGAAAGTTAATTTTCATTGCAGCTAATTTATCCAAAGCACCAAAAAATCGACGAACATGTTCCCTAATGTCGCCTCCCTCTTGAAGTTTAGTGAGTAATAAGGTTTTCAACAATTGTACCTTCTTCAGAGGTCCTTGAGGGGCAAAAACACTTGCTAACTTAAGCCATACCTCTCTGGATGTTTCACAATCACTAACGTGATGTAGCTCCTCTGCTCCAATCGATAATATTAAATCAGCTTTGGCTATTTGATCTTTTTCAAGCCAATTGCTACGTTCGAGTTCTCTTGCTGCAGCATCAGCTCCAGTTAAACTTGAAGGAATGAGTTCGGTTCCATCAACATAACCCCAAACACCATTTTTCACTAGCATAGCTTGAGCGTGAATTTTCCAGGAATCATAATTATCTTTCTTCAATTCACAAATCTTAATTGCACTCATTTTTATTCTCACTATTTGAAGAGACGTATTAATGTAACATCAAATTTTTGTACAAACAATTATTTATATTTTTAATTCACACCTGGGCCCATAACCTGTTAAGATATACCTTTTAGGTGGAAGCAAATAATTATGTGAGAAAATAACTTTTAATATAACAGAAGTACATTCATATAGATTACCTAATTGACTAGAACTTTTGGTATATATGACAATCACATGTCAATAGTAAACAACTGATATTAATAATCCAGTATACTCATTAATGTGACGTGACGTATTTGGTGGAAAGATTTAAATCTAACAGAATGTCAAAATTATTGTTTTTTACATCCAAATCATTGATTTTCATTCACAAATCATAGGATTTAAATTTAAGAAGAAAAATCTAAACACAATAGGGAATACGGCGTATAGCGTTATATTAATCACACTTAAATACTATAATTCGTGAGTAAAACTCAAAGATTTGAATGTAAAAAAACATTAATTTTGACATTCCAAAAAAAAAACGGAGAGCATGCCGTCCTTCGGATGGAACGTTAAGAGATGGTCCCCAACCTGCGTGATGTCAGGTACTCTACTTGAATAAAAATTTAGAATAGGAAAATTGTAGGAATCTCACAGTGGAGTCAGCCTGATTCCAGTCAGGCTCATGTCCATCAGAGTAACGAAAGAGCGCTCTGGTAGTAGGCGATATGACCTTGTAGTTAAAGTCCTGGAATGAGTCACAGTAACTAACTCAAATGCAACTCCCTAAAACGCCAATAACTGCCAATGTAATGAATGTATCGACACCAAATTTAGTATGAGGATTTATGAGTCCCTATGGAAGTCAACTGTTGAATATTAGCGCAAACGGTAGACTGGTTTTGGAGACATTATAAAATAAATAAAATGGTCGCTTTAATGATTAATTTGATTATCATCAAATTTTACATATAGTTTTAATAACATAAACATAGTCCTTGTGGGATCTCAACTTTTAAACAGGAAGTGGGGGAGCCGAAACATAAAATGATTACTTAGTAGATATCTAATTTGCCTGTAAATTAAATGCACAGTAGCAAAAAGTTTTTCTTTTTTTTTTAATTGGCTTATGTACAGTGCATATTAGCCATGTCCATGTCACTTATAACGTATTATTTAGTTATTTACAACCCTCCATGGCCCCGGGAGGGAATTCTATCTACGAAATAAAATTCACTCCCGAACGGAATTCGAACCCGCAAACCCCATGTGACCAAAGCCCTATGCTCTAGCTCGCACGGCCACTATAGCCCCCTAGCAAAACGTTGTGCACAGTAATTAAAGTTCAGTAGAAAACATATTATTCTCAGTAACAAAATTAATTCACATTTACAAGATAAAATTCAAATAACACTGTTAAAAAAGTAAACGAATAGTAAAAAAAAGAAACTCACGGTAAGAAGGATATATTCACAGTAAATAGATTAAATATTAGTATAAAAATATTTAACGAATAGTAAAAAAAAGAAACTCACGGTAAGAAGGATATATTCACAGTAAATAGATTAAATATTAGTATAAAAATATTTAACGAATAGTAAAAAAAAGAAACTCACGGTAAGAAGGATATATTCACAGTAAATAGATTAAATATTAGTATAAAAATATTTAACGAATAGTAAAAAAAAGAAACTCACGGTAAGAAGGATATATTCACAGTAAATAGATTAAATATTAGTACAAAAATATTTAACGAATAGTAAAAAAAAGAAACTCACGGTAAGAAGGATATATTCACAGTAAATAGATTAAATATTAGTACAAAAATATTTAACGAATAGTAAAAAAAAGAAACTCACGGTAAGAAGGATATATTCACAGTAAATAAATTAAATATTAGTATAAAAATATTTAACGAATAGTAAAAAAAATTAAGGCAAAGGTAAATAAATTAGCCTGTTCGCAAGAGTGTTCTGAAATTTCCAATTGCATCTTATCAACCGTGTTATTGGATTAAATTACTAGGCAATACATTTTCAGTTATTGGGTTGAAATTGTATTTACAGTGTTGCATTTCAATGTGCATTTATCTTTTTTAACTGTATATTAAACCTTTCTTATTGGAGCCATGGTGGCCGTGCGGGCTAGAGCGTAGGGCTTTGGTCGCAAGGTCTCACCATGATGGTTTGCGGGTTCGAACTCCGTCAGGGAGTGAGTTTCGTTTCGTAGATGGAACTCCCTCCCGAGGCCATGGATGTCGTAAATAACTAAGTAAACAACACCATTATAAGTCATGGCTAATATGCATCGTACATAAGGCCAAAAAGAAAAAACTTCTTAATCGGTGAGCTGATTTTTTTTACTCTGCGTTTAATCCTAGACATTAAATTTCACCATAGCATCCGTATAAGCCTGGTTACTAAACTTACTGACGACTTAAACCTGTTAGTGTTAAATAAAACCGTATATAAATTTTCTTAAGTAGTCCGAATATCAACCGAAATACTTTAAGATTTTTATTTTTTTAAATCATGGGTCGGAAAACAATTCCACTGAAAACTCAACATCGAAATTCTGTGCTATTACATAACTTCCCCCATACTCTGTATAGCTGGGGAAGTAAAACAATAAAATATCTGAAAAACGGGAAAAAATTGTACGATGTTATTTTTAAAAAAATCCCTACAATAAAAAAAAAATATTCAAAGTTGGTGTACCTATATCTTTTGTTTTTAAATTAAAAATTTTAATTTTATTTCTACACCATATTGAAAGGAATAAACATGAAACAGACCACAATTTGATATTTTTCAATAACTGTTGTAGATTTTTATAAAAACTACTGATCTTATCTTGGCGGAACACTGTATCATAATGCCCATGGACTAGTTAAAAATAGTAATTTAAGAAATATTATATGATTAACTTACAATTAGGAATCCTGTTAATATCCTTAGTTCCATATTTGTACAAATCGGCTGTGAGTCTGTCAAATGATCTTTGTTTTGAAGATAAAATTCATTAGATATGAATGGGTCAGGGTTCAGTGATAACTTTATAAGGAAAAGCACTTATGGCGACTCAATAGAGCTACTATTAAGCTAACGTCGACTAATATACGTTTAAAAATACCAATATACTCTCGGCCAGGCAGACCTAAGCACATAAGTCAAAAAATTTATTTGTATTTTTATTGTTGCAACTTACGTAATTTAGTACATTTTTAGAGTGTAAACATTATCGAGGTTGAAAAAGAACATTTCCGGTTTAGGTGGCATTGAATGGAAACTGACTTAAGTGTTTTAGTACGATCGTGAGTTGAAATAAAAATAAATTTCAAGTTTGCCAGGACTCCTGATGTAATGACTTTATCGACACAAAATTTGGTATAAGGATTTAGGAGCCCCTATGGAAGTCAACTCTTGAATATTAGCGCAAAGGATCGATTGATTTTGGAGGGGCAGCGAAAAGTTAATTGATTAATTCGTTTTAGGGAAGTACATTGACGGTGTGTAGTGTTTTGTATTTAACATATGACATGTAATGCAGTGGCGGCGAGTGGAGTCTAAAAATGGGGGGGCAAAGCCACCGGGGTGTCTGGGGGGTATGGAATACCCCCCAGCCCTCTCCCGGAAAATTTATTTAAAAATTGGTGCAATTTAGTGGGTTTTTAAAGCGATCTAGATACACAATTTTGTATCAACACACTTAGTTTTATTTAGTAAAACACCTAGTTTACCTGAAATTACTAAAGAACTTACTATATACAATTTTTTGTACCATATCACACAACAATATGGTTGTGTGGAAAAAGTTCAGACTTTTTGTTTTAAAACAAATAAAACAATGTTAAGCGTCTGTTCTTCCGCCTACCGTACACTTCAACACATTTGTCTAAGTTGAGGTCCATCTTCTCAATGGCTAACATCGCACAGTGTGTCAGCCGGTCTTGAAGCATGGTATTCCGTAAATAACTTTTTACTCTTTTCAAGACACACATAAAAGACCGTTCAGCAGATGCCGTGGACACTGGGACAGTCAAAAACAACTTTAGCAACTTGAACCGATTTGGAAACACATTTTTAGTGTGAATGTTTTCTGATTTGAATTGCTCCACTAATTTGCTATCAGTTTGTTATCTGAAACAGGTTGTGGATCTGTGCTAGAAAACATATCAATTTCTGCTGACAGAGAGTCACTGTCAATCCCAAAAGCTTCACTAACAGCTGAGCAAACCTCTTTTAGGTTACTAGAAATCAAGTTTTTCTTCAATGCAGCCGCTAACAGTGTTTCCATGTGGTACAGAATGTAAGCTGGTTTTTTTCAAATCGTGACTTGATGTTTTCATGGAGGGTGTCTAGCAGAGGATAGTAAAAAGTTCTTAAATAAAAGTGTGAAAAACCATTTAAGTGCTTCCTCAAAGAACTTCAGTCATCAGAGTTCACATCATACAATTTTCGATTGATTGAGGAGAATGAGACATGAATTTAGTCAGCTCCCTTCTTCATTTAATATTTTCATTCCTTAAAATGTTATGCTGACCAGCAGATTTATCCAGCGTAGATCACGTATAACGTCATGTTTTAGAATTTAGTTGCTCCTTGCTTAAAATCGGAGCACCGTAAAATTAATGTCCTAAGGGAAACAGTAGAGAGGAAATATATAAAAATATCAATTATAAAAAGGCGGGAGAAAAAACTGGCTTGCATACTTTTACCTAACATGAATACAAAACACTCCCTACACTTTTATTATTATTGGATCATAATATGTTTTTTATTTCATTTCATTTTATAATTTTATTTCATTCAAAATAATTTTTTTTTTCACTCAATGCATGATTTTGTGTATCTTGAAATTACTAGGCAACACTGGCAACCTTGTTTAGTTTTCCGTGTTGCCTAGTGATGCTCTGTTCAGTGTGCTTGTCAGACGAAGGGGTTTAGTTTATATTCCAGCTCAGTGAAAAATGTGTAAACGCATTTCTATGTATCGTTTCTTTTTAATTGAATGATGCATCTAAAAGTTTCATTTCCCAAAGAAGCAGAACATTTAGATGTAGTCTGCTGTGTTTCATGGAATAACACTGATGAAGTGCTCTCTTGCGGGTAAGTTACGAATTTACCATCAGTCATCAAAACTTTTTATGACAAAATTAGATTGTACAATGTAAAAGATAACATTTTCTCTCATAGTCAAGTTTATAATTAATTAATAATTCTTAAAATAATTTTTATTAGTTCGTTTGTTTTTGTGACTCATGATCGTGAAATAGATTTGTGATTTTTGTGTAGCACCTTATAACAGTAATTTCTCTCATTTCCAATGTTTTATTCACAAAAGAGGTGCAATAAAATTTCCGAATTTTTTTACAAAGAATTCATTGTTCAAAGTTCACAATGATAATGGCCGAGTCATTAACATTGTTTCAGTAGTGTTTATAATGGCCTCGAAAAGTGATGAATGTAAGAATACCTACGTTTATTTGCGGGAGTTGGGAGTGTATTAAGGAATATATTTAATTGATATCAGTCCTCAAGGGTTACAAGAGCCTATTGAACTGTCTCAACGGCTGCGCTACAGGTACTAGCAGACTGCAGAACATGTGGTTCTCGAATGCCCGCTGTATATCTGGGCCAGGGTGGAGTTGATTCGCGGGACCGGCTGACGGTGACTCCTAACCGGCCATAATCTCAATTAAGCTCCACTTTGATCCTGAGCTCTCTCGACGCAAGACGGACAAGGCGATGTTGAACATGTGCAAGGTGCACCCAAAAATGTTAATAATAAATAAGCAAAAAAATAACGAAAAATTAACTATATTTTTGTAGGTTAGGTTTTGTGACTCATGCCCGGGCTTTAACTACGAGGTCATATCGCCTACTACCAGAGCACTCTTTCGTCACTCTGGTGGACATGAGCCCGACTCTACTGTGGGAGTCTTAAATTTTGCCTACCCTAAATTTTTATTCACCTAGGGCAGGAGTCTTTAACGAATACGTGACATCGTACAGGCTCGGGACCATCGCTTAACGTCCCATCCGAAGGACGGCATGCTTAAATTTATTTTACCTCCCAGATAAAATAAACTAAGGGCCTCGGCCCGGTTTCGAAAACACGACCTTGAGCTCAGAAGGCAAGCACGCATACCACTGAGCTACCGGCGCCCTTTATCTATATAATAAAAATGAGTGCTAAATTTTGCTAAGCGCAAAACTCGAGAACGGCTGGACCAATTCGGCTAATTTTTTTTTTCAAATATTCGTTGAAGTCCGAGGAAGGTTCTTATGAAGAGTTCTTAGCTGTTAATTCTAGGGATGGCGATCTGAGATAGATTAATCGAAGAATCGATGTTTGGGGTCATAATAATCGATGTGAACAATGAATCGATCAAGTGAATCGATCTCAGACACCCTAAAATCATTTACTTACCGTTTCGTTTTATTCAGTTTTTAGTGCATGTTATTTTCTTGGCTGAATAAAACGTAAATACAACTCTTACTGTTTCGTTTTATTCAGTTTTTAGTGCGTTTTATTTTCTTGATTGTTTTTAAATCTTCGCTTCTGGCAAATTCCTCGATTTATCTTGGTTGTCATCTTTGTCATTTACTTACTGTTCCGTTTTATTCAGTTTTTACATATCTACATCTATATAATAAAAATGATTGGCTAAATTTTGCACGGGAGGGGGGGGTTGTGGAGGTAGGCCTTAGTATAAAGATACCGGTAACTCATTAACTAATAGTCGGATTGTCATGGAATTTCACATGTAGTATTCTAAAAAGCCAAATTTAAAAAAAGGATGTGTGAAGTCTTAAAATTTGAAAGGGGGGGGGGGCTAGGCCTAATATAAAGATAGTGATAGGTCTTTAACGGATGATTCGATTGACATCGAATTTCACATGTAGTATTCTTAAAGGCCAAATTGAAAAATACGCTACGTGACATCTCAAAATTTTGAACAGGAGGGGTTATGGGGGGGGGCCTAAGTATAAATATAGTCCTAGCTCATTAACGGTTGTTCGGATTGTCACGAAATTTGACATGTAGTATTCTTAAAGGCCAAATTGAAAAATACGGTACGTGACATCTCAAAATTTCGAACGGGAGGGGGGGTTGTGGGGGTAGGCGTAAATATAAAGATACTGATAGGTCATTAACAGATGATCGGATTGTCATGGAATTTCACATGTGGTACACACAAAATACCTAGGGCATCCGCTGTTGCAAGGCACATACTAGCTGCGGTGCCCTGCGTTCCTAACTACGTACTATCTGTGTTGCCCAGCGGTCCTAAGAACTTAATAGCTGGTTGCACGGAGTTGCAAGGCGCATACTATCTAAGGTGCCCGGTGTTCTTAAGTAGGAACTTGCTGTGGTTCCAAGTAGAAAAAATAAATTAAAAAAAAATCCAGTCCAATAGCTTTTGACAGAACGACGTCTGTCGGATCAGCTACCCGGATATCTGAATCCTACACAAAAATTGAAATAAAAATGTTTTTCGAAAAAAGTCGGGCTAAATACCATTCTTCAAATTTCCTGCTTTTTAACGGTTTATAGATTTACTATTTGTTAAAACTGATAGACAGATTAAGATATATCGGGAAAGTCCCATCCGAAGGACGACGTGCTCAAGGTTTTTCGAACCTAAGTGAAATTTTAGCTACCTAGGTTTAGTTACATAACATACGACTCATTATCGAGCACCTGACATACAAAAAGGCCCTCAATCATAGCTTAAAGCCCAATCCGAAGGACGACGTGCTCAAATTTATTTTTATCTTCCCGATTAAAACATCTGAGCTAAGTGACTTGGCTAGATTTCTAAATGGCGATCCTGAGCTGGATAGACTCCATTCTTCACATTTCTAGCTTTTAAAGGTTTTTAGATTTAATATTTGTTAAAACTGATGAACAACCGGGATATCTGAATCCTACACAAAATCGAAATAAAAATGTTTTTCGAAAAAAGTCGGGCTAAATACCATTCTTCAAATTTCCTGCTTTTTAACGGTTTATAGATTTACTATTTGTTAAAACTGATAGACAGATTAAGATATATCGGGAAAGTCCCATCCGAAGGACGACGTGCTCAAGGTTTTTCGAACCTAAGTGAAATTTTAGCTACCTGGGTTTAGTTACATAACATACGACTCATTATCGAGCACCTGACATACAAAAAGGCCCTCAATCATAGCTTAAAGCCCAATCCGAAGGACGACGTGCTCAAATTTATTTTTATCTTCCCGATTAAAACATCTGAGCTAAGTGACTTGGCTAGATTTCTAAATGGCGATCCTGAGCTCGATAGACTCCATTCTTGACATTTCTAGCTTTTAAAGGTTTTTAGATTTAATATTTGTTAAAACTGATGAACAACCGGGATATCTGAATCCTACACAAAATCGAAATAAAAATGTTTTTCGAAAAAAGTCGGGCTAAATACCATTCTTCAAATTTCCTGCTTTTTAACGGTTTATAGATTTAATATTTGTTAAAACTGATAGACAGATTCAGTTATATCGGGAAAGTCCCATCCGAAGGACGACGTGCTCAAGGTTTTTTGAACCTAAGTGAAATTTTAGCTACCTAGGTTTAGTTACATAACATACGACTGATTATCGAGCACCTGACATACAAAAAGGCCCTCAATCATAGCCTAAAGTCAAATCCGAAGGACGACGTGCTCAAATTTATTTTTATCTTCTCGATTAAAATATCTATCCCAAGTGCCTTGGCTAGATTTCTAAGTGGCGATCCTGAGCTCGATAGACTCCATATGTGTGATAAAATAAGTTACCGTTTGGTTCCAACTAAAATTATCAAGGAAGAAATGTGGAATATAAGTGGGCTTTGAGGTACCGTTTTGACATATTTTCTGAAAAACAAATTAATACAGCTATGTTGGTAGATAGGCAGCCTCCAGAAACGAAGATGGTCAACCAAAGAAAGATTCAGATGTATCGGGAAAGTCCCATCCGAAGGACGACGTGCTCAAATTTATTTTTATCTTCCCGATTAAAACATCTGACCTAAGTGACTTGGCTAGATTTCTAAATGGCGATCCTGAGCTCGGTAGACTCCATTCTTCAAATTTCTAGCTTTTAAACGGTTTTTAGATTTAATATTTGTTAAAACTGATGAACAACCCGGATATCTGAATCCTACACAAAAATTGAAATAATAATGTTTTTCGAAAAAAGTCGGGCTAAATACCATTCTTCAAATTTCCTGCTTTTTAACGGTTTATGGATTTACTATTTGTTAAAACTGATAGACAGATTAAGATATATCGGGAAAGTCCCATCCGAAGGACGACGTGCTCAAGGTTTTTCGAACCTAAGTGAAATTTTAGCTACCTAGGTTTAGTTACATAACATACGACTCATTATCGAGCACCTGACATACAAAAAGGCCCTCAATCATAGCTTGGAGTCCAATCCGAAGGACGACGTGCTCAAGTTATTTTTAACGTAAATGTAATTTCAACTACCCAGGTTTAGATACATAACATACGACTCATTATCGAGTACCTGACATACAAAAAGGCCCTCGATCATAGCTTAAAGCCCAATCCGAAGGACGACGTGCTCAAATTTATTTTTATCTTCCCGATTAAAACATCTGAGCTAAGTGACTTGGCTAGATTTCTAAATGGCGATCCTGAGCTCGGTAGACTCCATTCTTCAAATTTCTAGCTTTTAAACGGTTTTTAGATTTAAGATAATGTTTGTACCTTTTTCATGAAACATTTCACAATTAAAATCTGAGGCCATGAGATGAACAAACTGTGAGAGGAGTGTTGGGTGATGTCATGTGTTGGGTGATGTCACGTAGTGTTGGGTGATGTCACGTACCCTTGTTTGAGCAGAACGTTTAAGGATGCTAGGAAATTTGCTAATTCAATGTTTTATTTAACGTTTTTGTGAACTTTTGTTTGTTTAAACACGTAAACAAATTGTCTCAAGAAAATTTGGTTCAATTCATGGTTGAAGTCTATGTTTTAATCAACCTGGTGGTCACAAGCGTTCTCAAGTACGCACTGGCTAGAACGTCCACTGATGCTAAGTATTCACTAGCTGTGGTTTCCGCCGTTGAATGGCGCGTACTAGCCATGGTGCCCAGGGGTCCTAAAAACTTACTAGCTGGGATGTCTGCCGTTGAAGGAATATAAGCGTTATTCCGTATGAATAATTGAAAATTATAACATCATGAATGTACTATTGAAGAATTGAAATGGATTCGAACGAGAGATATTAGGAGAAAAGTCAAAGTTCCCCGGGAACGCCGGGTATTACTGCTAGTATAAGATATATATATATACATATTTTTTCTTATTTAGGGATGATCATCTACTGATAAAATGGAATCTAATAACTGGTGATTCTCAGAAAATATGTGAATTACCAATCGAGGTGTTTCCTTTAGATTTTCACTCTTACTCGAGGAATTTCGGTGGAAGGAAACAAGGACAAGAACAACTTCTCATCACCTCATCTGATGGTAAATTGATACATTGATTTCATCTAAGGTATCCTATATTTTTATATCTCTTGAGCAAAACAAACATAACCTCAACGCGTCCTGGACATTGGAGAAATGCCACGAACCGAAATCTGAGTTTTCTTATATAGAAACTTAGTAGATAGTGAAATATAGCTTCAGAAAGGAAATCTTCTAAATATTTGCTTCAATAGAAAATAAAACTAATATGTACATAAAAAAATAGATAAATGTGGATAAATAAATTATGTGTAAGACTGTCTCTTCGACACAACGGGTTATCTCGGGAACTATAAAGCCCAAAATCTGAAATTTGGCATGTACGTAGATGACCTTGACCCCATCTAGGTCAAACATACAGATTTAAGTTTTTTTAATAAATAAAAATAAAAAAGCTTTAACTGTAGATTATATTTTTCATAAAAAGTTTAGTAGAACCTAATAGTATGAAATTATAGAAAGAGTGATATTTTACCACGCCAACCTCCCCTCTGTTTCTGACGTTATGAGCTGAAAAAATGTGGAGGGGTGCAAAGGAAGAAGAACTTTTTAGGAAAACTATAGAGCAAGTTTAGTTATTAGCGTCTGGTAACATTTACTATTATTAATAATATTTGTCTTTTTTGCAACTGTATTTTCGACTTAAAATTTGTATACTTATTACTATCGACTGTATATCCATCCGTGTCTCTTTGCTTACTAACATTGTTCATACTTTGCAGGACGATATCATTTGATAGGTAAGAGTGGCCGTATAGAGAAGACAGTGGAGGCCCACAAAGGTGCTGCCCTCGTGGGACAGTGGAGTCCCGACGGATCAAGTCTGCTAACTGGTAACTCATATTTGTATCAACTCTTATCAGTAATTCGTCTCAATTATAGGTGCATTTACACAAATTGCTTCAAACAAGTTACTCTTGGAGATACATTAAAAAAAAATTAATTAACTAGATCTTACCCGGCGTTGCACGGTTAACATCTTTAAGCATATTAATAATGTCTATGTTGGGCCATCATTATAATATCCTGTGTTTCGTGAATGTAAGGCTAACCGTTAATATCTTTAAGCTGATTCATAATGTCTAAGTTGGGCCATCATTATAATATCCTGTGTTTCTTGAATATAAGGGCTAACCCCGTTAAAACGTTGAAGAGCTAGGATTCATTTCATGTTCGGCCCACCATGTTCTCGATCAAAATATTTGTATCTCACATGGCTTATGTTTGAACTGGGCACATAAGAATGCTAAAGATGGAATTCAAAGGATACCTTGTGTATGCAGCATTGAGGTGGTCAACGCTCTCAAGAGACAAGCTTTCGGTGTAGATTTGTTTGTATGGTAGACGAATGATATGGGTTAAACGTAACGCTAGTCTCGTAATTATGGATTCCCAACTTCTAAAAAACAGACCATGCAATATTAAATACTTGAATTAGCCATTTTTTGGATAATAGGTAAATTTGTTGATCTCGTAATTTAGGAGGTGAAGATGGATTATTGAAGATTTGGTCTCGAAGTGGGATGCTCCGCTCGATCGCTGTTCAAAGTGGTGGAGTTCCTATTTATTCTGCATTTTGGAGTTCTGATTCAACACAAGTTCTTTACACCCAGGGAAAACACCTGGTTATCAAACCATTGGCTCCTAATTCAAAAACAAATCGGGTACTATTTGTTATTTCATTCTGTTAATTTAATTTATTTTATTTATATTTTTTTTCTAAAACCTCATATATCAATTTTTCTATTTTCAGTGGAAAGCTCACGATGGACTAATCCTGAAAGTCAGCTGGGACCATGTTAATGGAAACATTGTATCTGGTGGTGAAGATTGTAGATACAAGGTAAGTCATACTCACTTAATTTAATTTAACTACCTATATAACTTTCTGATTGAAAATCAAGAAAAGAGAAAAACTAAATATTGGTAAATGAAAAAATATCTTAAATCTTCGTTCATAGTTCAGTTCACTTACTATTTTTCTATGTCGAAACTTTTTACTGTAAAAATGAATTTCACACTTTTAGATATAATGATTAATAGAGTCGACTATCTTTCAATGTAGCAAATGAAAACTCAATATTTGGCCAAAGTTTCGGAAACTATTTCCTTCATCAGGGCCTTATAATGACGTTGAGTGGATGTGTGTGGTGAAGAGGTTGAGAGTGTGTTTTTTTCATACATACCCGGGAAGTTGACAATAATGGTGATTAATCTATTATAAAACAAAATACTAAGAGTAAAAAATAAAAAAAACTTGTTTAAAATGAAGCTTTTATTTGATTGAACTAAAAAGGAATAAATAAGTAATTAATGTTGTTACATATGATCTGCTACGTACTTAAGAAGTTGAATCTGTATATATTTATACGAAACAATAATAATTTGAAAAGTGAAAGCTTGTCGCCTGCGAATTACGTCAAATAAATAATACATAAATAGGCTTATGAGCGACTTTTTAGAGCGACTTACTTTTCAAATTAATATTCTTTCGTATAAATATATACAGATTCAACTTCCTAAGTATGTAGCATATCATATGTAACAACATTAATTACTTATTTATTCCTTTTTAGTTCAATCAAATAAATAATACATAAATAGGCTTATGAGCGACAAGCTTTTACTTTTCAAATTAATATTCTTTCGTATAAATATATACAGATTCAACTTCCTAAGTATGTAGCATATCATATGTAACAACATTAATTACTTATTTATTCCTTTTTAGTTCAATCAAATAAATAATACATAAATAGGCTTATGAGCGACAAGCTTTTACTTTTCAAATTAATATTCTTTCGTATAAATATATACAGATTCAACTTCCTAAGTATGTAGCATATCATATGTAACAACATTAATTACTTATTTATTCCTTTTTAGTTCAATCAAATAAATAATACATAAATAGGCTTATGAGCGACAAGCTTTTACTTTTCAAATTAATATTCTTTCGTATAAATATATACAGATTCAACTTCCTAAGTATGTAGCATATCATATGTAACAACATTAATTACTTATTTATTCCTTTTTAGTTCAATCAAATAAATAATACATAAATAGGCTTATGAGCGACAAGCTTTTACTTTTCAAATTAATATTCTTTCGTATAAATATATACAGATTCAACTTCCTAAGTATGTAGCATATCATATGTAACAACATTAATTACTTATTTATTCCTTTTTAGTTCAATCAAATAAATAATACATAAATAGGCTTATGAGCGACAAGCTTTTACTTTTCAAATTAATATTCTTTCGTATAAATATATACAGATTCAACTTCCTAAGTATGTAGCCATATCACATGTAACAAAATTAATTACTTATTTATTCCTTTTTAGTTCAATCAAATAAAAGCTTGTTTTTAAAAATGTTTTTTATTTATTTGTTTTCATTAAAACTTCTCAGGAAGGTCACAATTTAAAAATTTCTCAGAACTAACGTTTGTGAATATTTCAAAACCGTTTCACTATAAACGTCATTTTTGAATGATCTTAGTTCCATTGAGAGTCCTTGGGCTACGGGTTGCTCAATTTTAGTTTCCGTAGATTTGATAAACCGTTGAGGTTAAACGGACCTGTAATAAGATATGTTATTATTTTATAATTAAATGTTGTATATTGTGGTGAGGTGTGGGACAACTATGGTACCCTTATCTTCACTAGTCTTCTTCATGAACATCCCATTACATCCTTGGCCTGGTCCCCCACTGGAGAACTCTTCGCTGTCGGATCATTCAACACACTTCGTCTCTGCGACAGTTCGGGGGTAAGTATTCTTAAATCATCATTGCTGTAAAGCCTTTATGAAGTATATAAAGGTTGAATCCAATTTTATTGATCCCATTTGGGAAAGAAAGAATGAGATTCCGATAAAAAAATGTCTACAGTATAGACATATGTTCGTAAACTCGACTGGCAATAAATAAAAAAAACATGTTTTTGTATAATTTGATAAATGTGTCAATTCAATCTCAAAATTGAAAACAATTCTTTAGTCAAAAGTTGTAGAGAATTGAATTTAAAAAAGAAATAGGTGTTTTGAAACTACGACTCACTTGCAATGTTAAGAAAACTATGTAAATTGCCATCATATAATTTTTTGATAGTGATTATTGAACTTTTCATAGTGGTCTCATTGCTTGGAGAAGCCTGCCACAGGGAGTCTCTACTCTATCGCCTGGTCAGCTGACGGCACTCAGCTGGCTGCCGGTTGCGCTAACCATAAGGTTTTACTTGCCCATATCATTGGAAGGTATGTATGAAAAATAATATTTTCAATGTTGCTTTAATAATGATTTTTAATATGTAATTAAGCCATCTAACATCAAGCGTATCCAGTCCTTCCAATCCAAAGTCCTAAGAACCCTTCTTGTCGACGCACCCTTCTATGTTTCCAATCTCATTCTCCATGATGATCTTATAATTGCTTTTGTTAACAATATCATCAAGTCCCGTTTCATAAACTTCAATTCTACGAAAATCCTTTTGCACAATAACTGACATCCCATTCCCATCCTCTGGAATCCTTCATTCAATCCGAAAATTGAGGCGGTGCTGTTCGAGTATTTAAGTATGTCGCTACTGCTTAGGAGTATTAGCAATGACCAGTTTCTCCCCTCTTGTCCACACTCATTCATATACTTCTCCGTCTGCCACCACTGCTGGTAGAAGCTGGCTGCCCAAAGGGGTACAGGGGATCACCTGGGCTACCATGGTCTCCCTACCTTCATTAAATTGGAGAAATGAGGATGGCCTCGTTGTGATGGTGTTTCGGGGATTTCCAGCTGAATTTATTTCTTTATTATCATTCTTAGTTGATTTATTATTATTACTTTTTTTTTTCTTACCTGTCTTACCATGTACATATTGCCATTTATTATTTTACATTATTTTATTATCAAATTTACTGATGGTTTTATTTTACCGATTGTAAATACACTAAATAAAAAAAATAAACAATTAAACTAATATAATTCATCGAATATATATTTTTTAAATTTTAGTCGGTCATTGATGTGTGTGTATGTCATATATATGTAGCAATGGAGTTATGGACAGTTCTTCGCAAAATATGAATATCTCAGCGGACCTGGTATTATTCTCATTTTCTCAGAGTTTCGTATGCATAACAAACTTTGCCTCCATTTTTCTATAATGTGTTTTGTTGTTTGGTGTTGCTGCAGACGAACGGAGTGGGGCCAGTTTGAGGGAGTGACGACGGGCCGCAAGTCTGTGGCTGTGCACGATGTGACAGGAGAGGGTAGTGATGTGCTAGAATTCACAGAGCGGGTCATCCATCTCACTCTGGCCTATAATCACTTGGCCGTAGTCACTACCACCCAGGCCTACGTATACCGGACGCACAACTTCAACACTCCCATCGTCATCGATCTCAGGGAGGGCTCTGTTTCCTGTGCTCTTCTCTCTGAAAGGTAAAGCACTATATCTGTTATGATTAGCCTAAAGGTGGGTGGAGTGATGTGATGGAGGATCTGAAAGAGATGAATCATAAAACAACAATCACATCTTTGAGGGTTATACAAATTCGGTATTTTGAGAAACTCTAGTACATATTTCCAGTCAAACAGTAAGTTCAAAATTATATTTAATTGTAACGTACATACCTTATAGTCTAAGATCCTGATTTCTGTGACTCACTTTACTGAAATTTTTACCATGGTAAATTTATTTGATCTATTGAGATGTCAAAAACACGTGTCTGCCACCTGACCTTTATAAATGACAGCCTTAATATATGCTAAAAATAAGAATTTTTATAGTTTTTTTGTAAATTCATAATTTATTGCTCAGATGAAACAAGTATTAATAAAAAGAACATAAAATCCACCTTTCGGGAGAAAGTAATAAACTAAGAAACGTTTTTGGAGTGGGAGGGGGGCATGGCTTCTTTCATTTTGTGATTTGCAAGCTCCCTCCTCCTCCAAAGTTAAATTATATTTATTATATGGTATTATTTAATATTATAATAAAAAGACCTAGAGTAATTTTATATTTTGGGCCCCCACAATCCTCCCTCCCTTTCGAAATTTTGAGATACCACAAAGGCTATAACCATCTCACAAAAATGTCCTGTCGTATAAAGATAACTGCATCAAAATCTCTCCAGCCATTAATGAGGTTTGATAGCCGTACAAACATAATATGTCATATTATGACTCCAACACTTAACATTCTCTTTCATGAGTCCGGGGTTAAAAAGTAATAAGAAAATCTTTTCTACAGCCACTTAGTTCTTGTGGAGAGATCAAGTCTGAGTGTGTACAACTTGGAGGGTCGTCTGATATCTTCGCCTCGATGGGCCTCGCTGAACACCGCAACACTGAACCCTTTTCACATCAGCCTGGGGCCAGAGACACTGGTTGTACGGGACCAATCCGACGAAAGAGGTGAATATAATTATTCAAGAGCAACTTAGAAGCCTTATTGGGGACATCCAAAAGTACTCGTTTGCAGGAGGAGCTGCAAAGCTCGTGTTCGTAAAGTTTTAAAAAATGTACTTAGGGGTGTTTGCTTCTTGGTAAAAGTACACAAGTATTCGAACACTTTTAGATAGTATTCATAATTGTGGTACCTTATTATCTTCAGTTAAATTTCATTGGAGTATTCGATCCCTTCGTACACAAATTCAGTTAATAAACGTATTATGCTTTTGCAAAATCTATTTCTTTATTCCCGTGCGGCGAAAAACGTTTAATTGATCTGCTCAATATGCTTGGTCTGTAGCTGACACTAAGACACTTCTAATTTCAAGATCATACGATTGTTTAACATAGGAGCTAGAGCCTTTTGACAGGTAAACATTTGGTAATCGAAAACGTTAGGTTTTCATGTTTGACCTACAAATCCCAAAAAAGGAACAAATCATTGAAACGCAACTAAAGCTGTTTAAAACGAGCTATAAGACTAAAATGAACGTCTTGACTTTTGTTCTATAGTCTGTCCAAACAGTTGGTTGAACTTTGAGTGTCTAGCTGCCTTAACTGAAAACAATAATTCTTCCCGAAGAAACGGAATGTGTGGTTGTGAACTAAATAACTTGGTTCGTGTTAAGGTTTTCGAACCTGCTAAAAATCCACTTCCAATCTTCTCAGGATAACTTTCAGCGATGAGTTATTTAATTATATATTTCATTACCTTTATTTTTAATTACATACTTCAAAGTAGAAATGGAAGATGAGGAAATAAAAGTTGAATTGTAAGAATCACGATACTCACCCCACGCCAATGAACAATTGTGATATTGGACTCAGTAATGTGGTTATTCTGATTCAAATTCCGAGATACCTGGTTAGTTTTATTATTATTTGTGTTATAAATAAACTTAACTACTAAAATATACTTTATTTTTTCACAAATTCGAGAGAAACATTCAACGTCATTATTTTATTTTTTTTTAAACAAGTATGGATTTACGTATTTTTTGTATCTAGTAATTTATGTACGTTGTTGTGATGTAGTAATCCAGATGGTGGATATCAACGGAAAGGAGATGGGTGCTACTCTTGCCCACACGATCGGTGTATGTGAGCTCGGTCTGAGTCAGGGAGGGACCGCACTGGACCGTCTAGTGGCCTTTGTGGACAAGGCAAGGGACCTGTACATAGCCACTGTCCTGCCCAGGACTCCAACACAGCCGAGGAAGGTGGACAAACTGGGTAGGTCATCTCACCACACCCCAAGGGTTGCGATACTTCAAAAACTAAAAGTCTGACAATATTATCTTATTTCAGCCAAAATTCTCGTACATTCAATTTAAAGTATCCTGGAAGTACACTTTCAGGTTTTTTGGCTTCCAAAACGGTTTTATTCAATAGTTATATGTGACGTTTCGCACAAATTTAGCCATTATGAAACTAAAAACATAAAAATAAATAGGAAATCAAATTACAATAAATAGTGAGTCATTTAATAAAATAAAAATACACATTACAAAAATTTATAATATATATAAAATTATATATATTTCATAACATACCTTTAACAATTATGATCAAATCAGAGACATTATATGGAATCCAAACATTATTTTCATCAGTAATAATAGTGTATTTATCCAATTTTTAAAAAGGGGCATAAACACATTGGTGATGATCTATATACATTCTTAAATAAATCACCTACATTTGGACTTAGTTTTGTTGTTAGTTATTGTTATTATGAATCATGCCCAGGCTTTAACTACGAGGTCATATCATCTACTAACATGAGCCCGACTCTACTTTGGAAGTCTCAAATTTTGGCAACCTAGGTTTATTCATCTAGGGAGGTAACTCACATCGTACAGATAGACAGAACAGACTTGACGCATACGTCCCATACGAAGGACAAATAGGTTGCATCATATTGTAAATATAATTACCTTTTGGTGCTAAAATAATAATTAATGTGACATATGATTGTTACAGGTAGTATTGTCCAGTCATTTAAGTGGAACTCCAATCTGAACATTATCGCAGCAATGCAAGATATTAGCCTTACTCTCTGGTACTATCCATACATACTGTTTGCAGACAAACGGCTAACAAGAAGAACAACTGTAATTAAAGACGCCAGGTAATTACTATATTACATTAAATAAACGTTCTTAGGTCGAAGAAAAAACATGCGGAAATAACTCAATTATTTAGCAACATACAAAGCCAAGAGATCGCTCAAATGAAACCTGTGCTAGTTAAGATTTCCGCTAAAGCTGGGGTTTTTTGATATCATTCCATTATAGGAAAAATAATTTCAAAGCGTCAGTTTTGTTAAGTATATGCTTTTTTCAAACATTTCAAAAAACGATCCTCCAGTTGGTTTTGGGCGAATCCTGGTTAATCAGAGTTGCTCTTTTTGAAGCTCACCCTTTCCTCGTTCTGTCCCGAAGCGGTCCATTATCATCTCAGTCAACCTGTCCACGACTTCTACTATATGTTGTACGATTTACACCAAAATGAAAAACACTTTTCCTTAGGACTAGAACACGAGAACGAATTCTACGCAAATACTAAAATAGAAAAAGATTAAGTCCTAGTATAGTCTCGGCTCTGTGAGGTACAGGATGGTCGAGATACCGCTGGCAGTTCTTCATGGATGATCCGAATGGACTTCAAAAGGAGTCCATCTTCCCCATGAATATTTTATAGATAATTATTTTTTTCAGTGAATTTGGGCACAGGCCGACAATTGTTAGTTTCGTTGGGAACCATGTTGGGATCCGGCGATCTGATGGGGCACTGGTCAACAGCGGAATATCTCCATACGTGGGACTGTTACATGGCTACGTTAGTGCTGCCAATTGGAAGGAGGCATTGCGACTGTGCCGAATGGTCAAGGTACACAAGTAGTTTCAACTATCAGATGAACTAGCATATTGTAGTATCCGAAATCGAATTGCGCCAAAGGGATACCTGTTATTTTAAGTTCCCCTTGTTTATGATATTTAAAACTATTGAACTGCGCCACACATCCTTTCTAACTCATATTGAATTCCGCCAGCTATATTTTTTGTTTATATGATTTGTATTCTATTTGCTTTCTGTTTGGGATTGTGATGAATTTAATTCGCAAAATTTAGTTTTTTCGTTCTGACTGTGTTTATATTCTCTATTAGTCCGATAGTCGAAGTCCTGTGATATTATAAAAATATGCGATATCGAGCTAAAGCAAATGGAAATATAATTGTCATATTATATCGTTTATATTGAGAAATACATTTTTTTTATGAACTAGATATTTTTTTCTATGAACTATGTACATGTTTCTCTATATCAGGACTGTTTCACTAAAAGGACCGACGGGAGGGCCATCATTTTATTTCTTCGGATACATCAACTGGATTCACAAAGAGTAAATGGTTTCTATGCCACAATTTTGTAGTGATACCTAGTACATTCTTGTAATTTATACAAACGTCACTTTGTAAGATAATATACAATATGTACGTAGGCAGTGTTAATAAAATGTGTTTTGGTGTTCAATGTTTTTCAATTTATACCAATTTTCAAATGAGCGCAGTCCAATACAAGGATTATGTGGAGGTGTACGATTTGGTGCAATTCAATACCGGCCTCCGTACACTTGTTTCATTTTAAGTTGTGGGAGAAGCGCGACTCTGCTTCCCTCACCTACCAACGGAAAATTAACCTACTGAAACTATTTATTAAGATAATTTTTAAAATTATTTGAAATTTCCCAGATAACATACTAAAAAATGAATAACCTAATAAATTCATGGGTCTGAGACCTCGGGAATATAACAAAGAATTGTATATATTAAATGATTTAAAGTAGTGGACTCATAATCGAAAGCTTCTGTGGATACAATCAATTGTTTAATAATAATAAATAAATTCAGATCCACCATATCAAAAGAGAGGCCAACTTTGTATTTTAGCCCTATTTTAACATTTCTTTAACTAACATTTTGCTCAAACAGCTTAGAAAAACACGGAATAATATTAGAAATTTTCTTGAAAACGAAAGAAAACAATGTTTGAACGACAAAAAATGAAGTAAATAAAAAATGTCCAGAGCGCTCATTCGTCACTGGTGGACATGAGCCCGACTATAAATAAAATGTAAAAAAAAAAAAAAAATTACATTATTCAGGCTCACTCTTTAATTATAACATTTCTAAAAAGGCCTGTTAGTATCAACTTATTGGTTTCAAAATAAATACATGTCTTATCCATACTATTTCTAACAGGATGATGCTCTGTGGACTTGTTTGGCAGTAATGGCAACGCAGGCTAAAGATATCTCAACAGCTGAAAGTGCTTATGCTGCCATCAATTTGTATGATAAAGTTATGTACATACAATACATTAAGGTAAACTGTTCAACGTCATTCACTAAGAAAAAGTCGTTATATTCAGTCGTTACTTTCTGAACTCGTTGTTACTTTCATACTAAATGATATCAATAATTCGGCATCATTGTTTTTCATAATAAACAAATATGTCGTTATATAAGTACTTAGTGTAAATCTCTTTTAGCACCATCATGATTTGCTTGTTTTTTCAAATCTTGATAGATTGTTAAGATCTCTTGGGACATGTTTCTCAAACGCTACTAGAAATATGAAAACAGAATTAACACTTAAGACAACAACGAAATGTCCAAAAACCCTATGGGTCTTATACACTGTATATCAGTCATTGGTAACCTCCGGCCCAAAGGTTGCTGTAGCCGGTTAGTAGTTAGAGATAGTTGTTTTACTTCCACAACTACACGAAGTATAGGGGACGTTATGTGATCGGTCAGAAATTATAAGTTTTTTTTAGTGTTTACGAATGACGTCCATATTTCCTACAGACCAGGAGGATACTCCCTCTTGGTCTTGCTAGGTTGGTAATTAAGTTGCTTTATCACATTATTATTAATTATTCACGTGAATGGTCGATCGTTTAGCTTAAAGAACAAATATATCCTATTATAAGAAAGTGTGGTATATTAATTGTGTGAATGTTCTTTCAGAGTATCAAGAAGCGTGCAGTGCAGATGGCAGAGATGTCGATGCTGGGTGGTAACGTGCAGGACGCTGAGAGCCTCCTCCTTCAGAACGGCCTTGTATTCAGAGCCATCATGTCCAATATCAACACTCACAACTGGGACAGGTCGGTCTATCTTGGAATCCTCTACTACAGCAATTGCTATGGGGCTGTAAACAGCTTTTTTTCTTTTTTTGTTGCCGACCTCCGGGTGGAGGCCACGACACCCGTTAGCCGAATCGTCGGGGAAGAGGGCCGAACAAGTTTATAAGTGAAAAAATGAAACCACCGGTAGGCCTGCAGTCGTCCCTGGCGCAGGGTTAAAGTGGTTCATTTTTTCTCCACCAGGAAGAAACAAATCGGCTGAACACTGGGTAGCCGGTTTCCGTCACCGCAGGACCACATGCTCTGCAGTCTCGACTCCGCCGGACGAACAGTTCGGGTTGTTCTTTCTCTTGAAAAAGAAGAGCTTGGAGTTGAAATCTCCGTGACCTGATAGTATCTGGGATATCTAGTGGTCAGGCAATACCCGGATTTCCGGGAAATATGCATAGGTCGTTTGGCCATCCGATGATTGTTGCCATTTCTCCACAATCCATTCCTGGACTATGTCCGCGCATCTCTTCCTTCAGGGCTAGACGTAAAGGCTCAACTATATCTGCCCCTAAAGGCAAATCATCAAAAGTACGAGATGTAAACAGCTAGGGACAGATCAGAAACTGTCATTCATCACAAGCTGTGGTATAACTTCAAATTTTGGAGGCCCGGCAGAATTCTTCCGTGAACCCCCCACCATCTTGAGCATTAAAATTAGACTAGAAACTCTATTCAAAAAGTGTTTAATAATTTTTATTTTCTGGAGAATCAAAAACTGATTGTGGTATATAACGATTTATTTTATTTATTTTTTTAAATTATTAATTATTTTGTATTGTTACAGAGCTCTTGAGATTGCTCTCCGCCACAAGACCCACATCGACACTGTCCTGCTTTTCCGAGAGAGGTTCATGGAAAGACTGGGCAAAGCTGAGACTAATGAAAAATTCAAACAACTCAGAGAAAATGTAAGTTAAAATATAAAAGTTACATATTTTTGCCAAAATCCGCATTGGCAAAACCAATTTTGGCTCGTG
Source organism: Aradus depressus (assembly GCA_963662175.1). Classification (NCBI taxonomy): domain Eukaryota; kingdom Metazoa; phylum Arthropoda; class Insecta; order Hemiptera; family Aradidae; genus Aradus; species Aradus depressus. The sequence continues at coordinate 28,945,641 of OY759217.1, read as the reverse complement.
GTAAGGCTGACAATTTATAATGTCCTTTAAATGGACACATTTAAGTAATTAATTTTGTATTCTCCTGTTGTGGAAAACGTTTAAATAAATAACTTATTTTTGAAATACTATCTATTCCACAAAAATGTCTGTGTCTGCGCTTCTGGACCTTCAAATTTCAAAATATTAATATCTAATCATGTGTAAATCACGCAACTCCGTAAGGCTTCAAACGTTAAATTTAACATTCTAAGTCCTTGACTTGATCGCAAAATTAGCTGACTGGGTGAACATTCCCTATTACTAATACTGAAAGTATTCTGCTATCTAGACTATATACCGGTCTTTTCTTCCTAACAATTGCCATTCCATTACAATCTGTAAGGGAAAAAGTTCCAGTAGTATTTGTACGTGTAACGATCCCATGTCTTTAATACGCTATCATGTTTCTCAGGTGACGATAGATTCTGAACAGATTGACAATAAAGTTGCAGTGGAAATGAAAAAAGAGAAGGGAGAATAATAAACGTCACATTGTTTCCAACGAAGTATGAAGATAACATGTAAAATAAATTAATATAATTTTGTGTTACCAGTTTGTATAAAGCACGTGGTGGATCAAATACACTGATTTTCATTCTTATTATTTTGTATTTATTTTAATAAAGTTCCCAGAAGTATGGTTTCATCCTGGAGTTTTATGGCTGTTCTAACTAATGTCTTCCAATGAACAGTCGGCCAGCCTCATTTTCAATGTCCCTCCTTCAGCAGGACTCAGACAACTCGTTTTTTCACTGTAATTTCATGTTTGCCGGCCCCCTACATCAAAAAATGAAAATATTATACATGACATCTGTGTCTCTGGACACGACTGTCTAGATAGAATTGTCCAGCATTTTATATGTGAACTCACACCAAATATGTCTTATTCTGGATACCAGAAGTCATCTTGGATTTACCAGCCCTAGAAGAAAAACTAATGATTTTCGTCCAAAGAAACGGGATTCCACTTTAAAACCCCTTACTCTTGAATGAACATTTCTGTACGAAATTTAGTACTTATATATGAATTCAGAACTTCATTATTAAGACAACTGTTCAGTAACCAAATCAGGCAAAGGAAGGTTTAGAGGGAGAGTGGAAATATAATTTATCACAGATAATTATATAGCTAAAGAAATAAATTCCGAGGATTTTAATAACCCTACATCAAAGTTAGTCGTCTTAACTAAATCTCAAGTAATACACATGTGTATTATACAGAAAACATTACTTTATACACATATAAACAGTATATTTAAATGAACTTAAAAAAATAATACAATTCTTGGAGTATAATGGTCACTTGATCAAATCATCTGTTTTCTTATTCATTTACTTTCTACAGTTGGAGAGATATCCTGCTGCTCTGTTGGAAATTCTCTATGAAGAAGGTGCAACGTGTTGATTCTATCATTCTCCAAATGAGAACTCCGAATATTTTCAACAATGTCATAAAAAAATGCTTCTTTTGCATTTGACGCCCATATAAAGTCCAAATGATTGAAGCGGGGAACTGATACTTTAATTAGACTTCCCTTGTTCGGTATTGTTTCATATAACTTTTCAACATCTCGAACACTTGTAATCCAATCTCCTTCACTGTAGAAGAAATGCAAAGGTGTTGAAATATTTTGTAAATTATATTCTGGAGGAACTGACTGACCGTAAACTTTCATATTTTTATCAGGGCCATAATCAAAAAGACGAAAAGAAGCCTCTTGTTGAGTGCATTGAGCAAAATGTGCAAGTGATTTAAATGAAGCGCCGGATTTAATATGTGCAACTACAAGTTCGAAGAATTTCCTCTTCGCATCCTCCGTGGCATACGTGGAAAAATTATCTAGAATAAGGGGCACAATAGCTTGAAATTTGTCTGCATTCGTTAATAACAATTTATCCATTATTGTAATGAGTCCTTCACCAGGTGTCAACTTATAATATCCTCTTGTATTTAGCATGTCAAGCAGCGGATCGGCCAATGATGCCAAACGATGTAATAAACCACTTTTCATATTCTTGAGGTAAGCAACTGGGGCCAGGGCAAACATTGATTTGACATATTTATTTAGTTCTGGTCGTGTCGCTGCCATAACAAAGAAAATGGTGGATCCTTGTGAATGTCCAATGTAAAATAAATTATTAAATCTACTTACGTTAAGTATATGCTCTATCATTGCGGGAAGATCATAATAGCCCATTTCGTGCCAACTGAAATCCCAATATTCCTTTGAATTTTTATCTGGATTTAGTTTTAAGTGACGTCTTGAATATTTATTTCCCCGCGAATTGCCCAACCACACATCAAAGCCGAGGTCACTGAGTAGATATCCTAAACTGTAGCCGGGTCCTGGAGCGATCCAGTCCTCTGTGGAAGACCACAAGCCATGTTGCAACAAAATTGGGTACCTAAGTGAATCACTTTTTTGAGATAAAGTACTCTTATTTGCTATTATTCTGTGCAATGTAAGGATGTAACCATCTTCAGTCACTACATTGTAGCTTTCCAACGGATAAGACTCTCTATGAATAGAGGGTGCATTACTGTAAAATCGTCTAAAAAACACTAAAGGCCTTCGCAAATACATAACTTGAACTAAATTAAAACAAAGTCAGGGATCAAATTATTTCTTTTAACCATCAAAAAATTAACGTTCTAAATGACTGAGTAGTAAGATCTTTCAATACCTTTAACCGGATTGCACAGTAAACAACCCTGAAAAACAGATAACCAACTGAAATCATATGTTTTCATCAAAATAAAAGACGAAACAAATTAAAGATGAAGTCTCAATCGTCCTTGAATATAAAACACAAAATTCAACTTTTTGTTAATTAAGTTTAAACTAAAGGAAAAAGGAAAAGCTAGTAAAATTCAAGTATAAAATAATATTATTAAAAACAAAAATAATAAGAATAAATATATTTAAAAAATATTTTACTTCCAAGCTTCCCCAGAAAAGTTAGGTAACGTTTGGGTTATAGAGTCTGGGTTAGGTTAAATATTTTATCGATAATTTTCTTTCGATTCTAGTATTTTTGGTTTGACCATGCCCCCATCCCCAAATATTTGAAAATGCCTACAATTTTCTTATTTCCACCTAAAAATTGTTTCAGTATTTTACAAATTAATCTATTCAGAGTGATTAGTACTTACAATCAATTACACTATAGGAGTTAATAATCAACAACCATATATAGTAAGCAACTTGAGGTCGCCGGTAGCTCAGAGGTAGCCTGCTTGTTTACTAAGCTCAAGATCGCGGGCTCGAAACCCAGCCAAAGTTTTTAGGTTTTTTATCTGAGATGTAAAAGCAACCTTGAGCATGCCGTCCTTTGGATGGAACGTTAAATGATGGTCAGATACTCGTTAAAGACTCCTCCCCTAGGTGAATTAAATTTAGAGTAGGCCAAATGTAAGACTCACATAGTAGAGTCGGGCTCATGTCCACCAAAGCTACGAAAGAGCACTCTGGTAGTAGGCGATATGATCTTGTAGTTAAAGCCCCAGCATAAGTCACAATAGCTAACTACTCAGCGACATGAATGCTTGCATAAATCCAATAGCTGTCAAAGCAACAGTTCTTTTATCGTGTAGTAACAATGCCCGCCCCTATATGCCAATAGCTTGTACACTGTACGGGTGGGATGTGCCACTAATGATGACACTGTTCCGTTGAAAACCGGTTCTGGTCAAAAATAAAACAGTGGGAAGATAACATCTTACTATCACATATTTATACAGTCATTGAGTGATAAATGTTAGTAAATTGACTGTTACTTCTGAGAAGATCTCTGGGCCAATGGCGCTTAAGGCGTGATTAGTCATAAATGAGTGCGACTCAATGCCTACTCAGTATCACCACTGGGTGATTTTTTGACATTGCCATTTTTTTCTTCCTTAACACATTTGCTTGTTATTCTAGTATATCTATATTATTCTTTATACAGTTGTAAATATCTCTTTGTAAAGAACAAAGGAAAAAAAAGCGTCAAGCGATGATCTGACCCACATTCTTGTGGAATGCCATGTACGGTCGGTTCATCTCAGATTACAATATTTTACCGACCTAGAGACAAAGTTTAAAGAGTTTTATAACCTTTTCGATACAAATAACGTTATAAAGCTAAATATGTATAATTGGATTAAAATTCTAACTAAAAACAAGAAACAAAATTCAACTTAAGGATGGGTTTTTTTTCTATTTTCTTCTCATTATTGCCTGTTTAAGTATGTATTTATTCATTTACTCTTTGCATTGTTCCAGTATAATCCTGTTTCTAGTATTATTAACAGTTTATGTTAATTATGAAACTTTATTAACATTTTTTTAAATAATTGTAATTATATTTATATATATTTTATATTATTTTTTCATTTTAATTAAAGGGCATTATTACTCTGTCAAATCTCTATATTCAGTCTAGTCCTATTTTCAGCATGTTTTATATAGGTATCCTATTTCTACTGTTATTTTTATACTTTTCGCTCAGGTAGTTATTGTTACGCTTTTGTTTAGTTTTGTATAGTAACAAAATATCAAAACAATTGACCAACAAATATGTTTTTTTCTAATTTTATATTTTAAATTTTAATTAAGTGTAATCAGAACTTTCTGAATGACTAAGTTTCTTGACTTTGGAGCCGGATGGGAATAAACTATTCATCTCGAGACGGTAGTTTGTAATGAGAGAAGCACGAACCAGTGGCAACACTGGCAAATAGAGAGAGCAGAAATATTCAATTATATCCATCGTTTCTGTTGCCATGAAGTCTCTCATGCTCGTAGGGGGGTCCTGCAAAAATGGTGCTGAAATTACACTGATGTATCAACAAAAAACAACAATAAACTTATAAAAAATAAATGTAAACAGGAATCGGTTACCCTCGGTCAAGGGAGTATGAATGATAAAAACAATGTTGACAAAAATTATATTAATTTCAGTAAAAATGATTTGTAATTCCTAATTTCTAATGATGTATTCGTTTTATTACATATTTTTGGTATCCCTGCATTTCACGCCAATCATTCCAGAATGGATATTTTTTTGTAAAACTTTCTGAAAGATATATTTTTTCATTTTCCCTTTTTGTTTAACGTACATTTTTTTCCCCTTATTTACATACCCATTAGAAAATGTATTTACTTAAATGATCAAACTGAATTGGGTGAACTCACATAAATTGAATGTAAAAATATGGTTTCTTTGAAGAAAGTAAATGTATCATCGGTTGTTCGCCAAGGAGAGGAGGTGAAGTATTGGTGAGTCGCCATGAATATATCCACGATGATCGCTATTTGTTTTGGAGAATAATCCTTCTGTGTTGAAAAACGTATTATTTCGAACAAAAATACCCTCAATATAGACAGCTCTTTCCCTACTGCTAGCTTAGAAAGTAATTGATCTGAAAATAAAAAAAAATAAATGAATAAAAAAAAAAATTGGCATAACCGTCGGAAAATTGTTAATGTACTTCTCAAGGTCGTATGGTAAGTTTGCAAGAAGGCAATTGATAAGTAAGTTACCACTCTCCCTCTACATCATTGATATCCCTTTGTTCTGACCAAATGATATTTTGCTATAAATTGACTTCTATTCAAGAATTTTTGCATGGCAATGCTCGACTATAATTTCGAAGAAAGCTAAAATTTGTAGTTTTAAAGTGCTACCTGCCGGAGTAGGTGAGGAGCGGGAAGCGCCTTACTCTGCTCCCGAGGGGTCCCAAATATAAAATGCTAGCTCTTTAACGGTTGTTCGGATTTTCATGAAATTTCACAAATAGCATCCTTATAAGCTCGGTTCTAACGTAGACTAAGTGGCGTCTCCAAATATTGTACAGGAGAATGGTTGTGTGGGGGGAGACCGAAACATTAAATAGCTCCTTAGAGGTTAATGTATAAACCTATAATGCAGCAAATGTAATTTTTAACGTTTGATCATATGGATATTTGATTTATCTAGGGGGAGGGGGAAATACGTTGCTAATATGGGTTTCGATTTTTTCATTGAACATCGTTTTTAAGGTTCTACGTACGCCGTGAGCCATCCAGAAATTGCCATGTATGCTGAGGGGAGAAGGGGAGTCATAAGCCACCGGCCTCAAAGTCAATTATAATTTCTGCTTATTTCTAAAGTCATGTAACTCCCGGACAGATAACGTTATTTACGTGTTTAAAGTTAGTCCGGTCGGAGCCTGGTAACCATTGACGAGAATCTTTTGGGAATTATGTTTCTATTTCGCTTAATTTGTATTAAATAACTCAAAACCTCTCTGGAGTAAAGGTGTCAATAATGTCTATGTATGTTTACCTATAATAGATGACCATTCGGACCTCGGAGCAAACTTAATGTTGTAAGCAGTGACTTCATCGAGTGGACTCCAATCGACCATGTGAGGTTTGGGTGCTTCTGGGATGATAGGAATGATCTCGGGCACTTTTTTGGGTTCAGGTGGGGAGGCAACACACTCAGCAGAGATGAAGATGTTTGTATCTGACCTGCACGAGTCAATTAGGGTCTACTGGTATCAATATGGTTTGGACTAGTAAAAGAAAAACAAAGAAATACCCTAACAATTCATTGGAGTTATAACGTGAGTTATATGTTTTATAGATAATTGTTCCCTAATTATCACTGTTACTTACTTCCACTTACGTAAAGGAATATCTTGAATTTCTTCGCAAAATATAGTAGCGGATGCTGCTCTTTTCAGTAATTTCTCCATTCTGCTCTGATTTTTCAGACAGCTCTAATTATATCAGCCTATTAATAACTTGAAAGTTGTGCAAAAACAAATGACAAAATTAAAAATACTAAATAACATATTGCGGGGGTAGAGCTGCAGTTCATAGTATTTTTATATATATATTTTTTTTCATTTTTGCCGGCTCTTAACAGGTTGTGACCCTTTCCCCTAATTTACAATTTTAAAAGTCGATATTTCTATTATTTTATTCTCAAGTCGATGCTTTGTATACAGTTTTCAATTTTTCAGGTTATGTTTGTAGGTTTCTTTAGTTTGCTTGTATTTGGTTCTGAGACTATTGAAATAAGCTTCATTTTAAAGTAATGAATAACTTAATTTAAAACAGTGCTATGGATGTTGATCTTTTAAGGCCTGGCACGGTGCCTATATCTCCAGACACCTCATTGTGGTTTGAATTTCTTTTGGACGCAAGTCACTTAGTAAAACATCTTAAAAATCCTAATGCAGGTATATCTTAAATTAAATACACACACATATATATATCACTTTAAAATTATCTGATAATCTTGGTGTTTCCTCTAATATTCTATTTGTTTTTTTGCAGATCCCACACCTACTGACTTAATCATTAAATTTTTGACTCTTTATTTGAATGAAAAGCCACCTTCAACAGAAACATTGCCTAATAATGGTTCAAAGTCATTTAATAAAAGATGTATGGCCTTAAAAATATTGTCTCTAAAAGTAGTTGCTTATTTAAAGTGGAATTTAGGCGTTTTAGAAAAAACGTAAGTTACAATTACTGTCAGTCTATAGTAATTTCATTTCCATTAGAGATTAGTCGAATATATAATAAAGTCCGGGCCTGGGTCACAGTAACTAACGAGCTAACTCCATTTGATAGAATACAAGATATGACATCTCAGTCTTTCCTTAATGATTGTTTTCGATGATCTGATTTTCATAAAAATTTCTATTTTTTTGTTTCATCTTAGTTTACATTTAGAATTATAATTGTTTAGACAATCTCATATGCAAAATTAGAAGAACAGTTTTTTTATTTGCTATGCCGCATTGCGCACAAATCGTTATTCATAATTTCGAATTCCCTTCGAATCGATAACAGCTTTAAAATTATTGCATGTTTTGTAGTGCCAATGCAATTCATGCCAAAAAGCCATATTTTATGTTTTGTTTTTTTGTTTCTCACCTCCGTTATTATTTACATTGCATATTTACATGCCAGGTTTCAGATCTCCACGAATTTGAATTGGAAACCTCAGTATACGGACTGATTTTTTAGATCCTTTGAAATTCTGTTTAACCAAGTTTCAGTGGTTATCATTTCTTTAATTCGATGTATCCAAATTTTACGATTTTGCAGTATCCCAGTAGGTCTGCAGGCGGTGTTGATGAAGGACCTCCTCCTAATCGTGTGTCCTAACCAGACAGAACTCCGGCACCACCTCGACCTCGTCTTCAGCGACCTTCCACCACAGACCCTCTTCGCACTCACTCTCTACCATAGATGGGTCGTCAGAGGCTTCATGCTCACTGCTCTTACTTCAAAAAAACCCGAACAACCCGAAGAAACATCTGAAGCCGAAGCTGAGAGGTATTTAACCCAAGGTTCAAAGCTCTGTCGAATATGGCTTTTAGAAATAACTTGTAGGTTAAGAAACGCGGATATATTGTGAAAATAAATAATGGAAACAAAACTTTTTCATGAAATATTGTCTATTCCATGAAAAAATGGACCGGTTGTCTCCGTACCTTATTTCAGTCGTATGTTCTGCCAGTCTGTCGAATGTACAATTATACAATTGTTTGCACGTCGTGCACTGTAGATTTCTATACTCCACTTTTGTTCTCAATTTCAGTTTTATTCATACCTATATCTAAGCTGTGGATCATAGGATGGATAGTTTTAAAGCCGATATTATATTAATCTCAGACAAATTAGAAAAACGTTTGAGAAAAGGACATGTTAGGGGGTTTTAAACTATCATAACCATGAGCCAGTGCTTGAGGCAACCGGTCCACTTTCAGGACCCACATTATCGATAATAGCCACACTTTAGACACAACCGAAGGCACCAAATTCTGAATTTTTCCTCTCCTGTTAACTACACGAACATCATTCCACTTAAATTACATATAAATAAGTTTATCTTGTTAGAATTTAATAATTTTATCTTTAGTTTTAGTTTTACCACTTTAAGGGAAGAAAATATTTCAGAACAAACAAATTCCTAACTGCAAAGTTACAAGGATTTCCTAGTTGAAATTCAACCTCTTCTTTAAGTTTTATAAAAGTTTTTGGTCTATTGTTTGTAGGTCGGCAGCCTTTCTTCTTCGACTGTCTGAGTCGTCGCGGATTAGTTTCATCGAGCCCACGATGGCTTGCTTTAGCCTCCCCACTGAAGACGCTGATGCTGACCACCTGTGGACTCTTGGCAATACTATCTCTGTGCAGAAGATGCTCTCCGAACTTCTTGTAGACCTAGCCCAGTACTTTGTGTCAAGGACTCGGTACACTCAAGCTCGAGACTGTTTAGAAGTATGCCTCAAGGTAATAGGATGATGTCTATTTAATTTTTAGTGTTCCGTGCCAAGATTAGCAAACCGAAACACTTATGGAATCACTTCGGTGTCCGTCCGTCCGTCTGTCACAGACGATTTTCTCTGAAACTATTCAACGTAAAAATTTGAAATTTAGCATAGAGATAGATAGTGGTGGCCCAATTATAGGCATAAATCATAAAACGTTGAATGTTGATTCTGGGGATTAATTTCAGGGTGTAAATTGGGAAATGGTAAAAGAAACATTTCTCAAGGGCATCGTGTAGGGTGTCCATATATTATGCATTTTTTAAAACATTTTTTGGAAAAAACGCTTAAAAATTGCTGTCCCCCACCCTTATCACCAATAGGGTCGATCAGAAAAATCTGAAAAAAATCATGAACATTGAGAATTAAGTGTAAATTGAGCCAAAATTATCAGAATTAAAACATTCTAGGGCGATCAATTGTTATAAACAATTTAATTGTTTATTTCCTTATAACTGCTGAACCATTGGTTTAACTATTAATAATTTAAGTGGGGGGCTGGTGGCACGGAACAATAATTGTTCAAGTATAGTTTGCACTTGACCGATTTAGAAAAATATATATTACTATGTAGAATTATCGCCAGTAATTAAATGCTAGTATGCAGGGTTTCATTTTTCGTTTGCCTAGTCTTTTATAGTTGTTATGGCCAAAATGTAAAATTGGCTCTTCATTTTCTTTATAATAATTTGTTTGCAATGTAATGTTAACAGATGTCCTCTCCTCCAAGTGCTGAACTAATCGGTCTGTGTATGTCTGTTGGACTGAAGCCTTCAGGGCACTATGCTCCCTCACTCTCCCAACAGTTCCACGAAGCTATAGCGGACCAGTACGTTGTAAGTACTTCTTTCCACTTTGTTGTCACTTCTCTTTGTTGCTGAGTCTGTTGTCTGTCTTGCATGTTTACATCGGCTAAGGCATCATTAGTTTATCTCTGTAAAATGGAATGGATCAGTTCATATCGTTAAATAAACATCGGCAAGATGTCATGGAACTTTCATTTTGATGAAAGAAATTAAACTTGTATACCCTAGTGCAACAAGAAGATTTTCAATTGGAAAAAAATTAACTATGTGTATTTTTCTGATTTGTGGAGCATTTCGTGTTTTTTAAATAATTTTGCTTGATCCTATGTAAGCAATGTGGTCTCTGTGAATCTGGCAATGCTAATTGCAATAAATACAAACTAAGAACTTGTTCAGCTTTTATATTGTTTAATTTCACAGAAATATAAACATCGTAACGATGGCGTAATCCGAAACCGGTACACTATATATTAGTGGAATTCGAAAATATCAAAGTTGAACAAATTCTTTGTTTTTATTTATTTGATTAGCTTTCCACTATATCAACACAGATCGCATGAATGTATTTGGACAATGCTAAACGTATTTGTACTAGAGGTTCACATATCTTATAAAACTTGGAGAGGGATTTCAATTTTAATAGGTTCTTGAAATTTCATTTGGTTTGCATCTCAGATCTAACCAAAATCTAGTGGGAAAAGACATAGGACACTTCGGTTCTCATCTAGCCTGTAAAATAAATAAAAAATAGAATAGAACAAAGCACTTTCTACGGAATATATATGATTTTGAAGTAAATTATGTGTTCCTGACTTTTCTGTATATTGGTTTAGAATATAGATAAGGTGCTGGAGAGGGACAACATGGTTCGGCAGATCCCGATAGCATACAGACAGCTGCTGGAGCTGGACATCGCCTCAGAAGTGGCCAATGGGAAGTTGATAGCCAGTCGGGACGCAGTTGCCACCGTCCGGGCGCTCAATTCTGTGAGGGCTGCTCTCGATGGGGCTGTACAGCTTGGGGGAATTTGTCTCTCTCCGCAAGCACTAGCCAAGGTGAGATCCAGATCACTAATTTTTTTTGTATCTCTTATCTGCAATGCTTTGAATGATTTGAGACCTAAACTTTTCAGATTGTTTCATATTGTACAGTAATAATTGTTTCCGTAAAACCGTTAAGGCATGTGGCATCTCCCGCCCGTATCACAAGGGGAGAGAAATCATAGACACCGGTCAAGTAATCCAAGCCACTATCAAATTCTACAGTTTAATCTGTACTTGAGCATTCTAACTCCGAAATCTATCCATTCATTTTGTTTTTATCGTCCTTGCATTGTGTTGTGACATCAGATAACACGGTGCTGCTTATTGCACTCCGTATCACTAGAGAGAGGTTACTTGGCCTTCACAGATTTTCTTTTCCCGGCATCTGCATCTTCCTTCCATTTTTTAATACTTGAAAGAGCGTGAAAATGACAACTCACCTCGGTGTTACTACCTATCGAGAGAGTTGTCTTCAAGGAACTGTCCATAGCCACCCAACATCTTCGCTCTAGGTCTTCCTCATTCTCCCCTTCCTTCCCGAGTTAGGTTCATCATCTTCTTCCTCACGGTATCCTATATCCTATTAATTATTCAATCTATTATAGTTAAGTATTGGTTGTGTTTTTGTTCAGGCCTCCTCAAGCTGTGTCCTATTGGCCAACGAAAGAGAGCGACTCCGCTACTTCTTGCTTTACCTGCTGGCTTCCTCGGAGCCGCACACAGCCCGGGAGCTCGCCTCCAACATCCGGACCAGCTCTCTCCTCTCCACGGAAGAGATCTCAGCTGTTATCGATCCTGACTATATCGATCCTGTCCCAGTGGTCCTTCAGGAGGATCCAGCTCTTCCTCCGCACTCATCCAGTCAGTCTGAGAATCATTTGATAACAATATTATTTTCATGTTAAATGTTTCATCTTATGTTATTATACTTCGAAAATAGTCTTAATCTCTTCAATGCAAGGTATAAAGTTACTGGTGAGCAGTTTTAATAGTAACATTTGTAATAATTTTATAAATTTTAATGAACTGGGGCTTCCATTTTTCCATTAATGCTACATGTTAAATAATTTATTGAAATAAATTTCGTTAACAAAATTCAACTATATTCGTATATTATATATCAACTATATTCGATGATATTGTTCATTGATTTGTCTTGCAAAAGACAGGATTATGGCAGTAAATATATTCAACATGAAATGAGGTTTTCTATATCGTCAATATATCCTCCTTTCTCAGTGCACTTAAATGTGCAATTTATAAAAGTTAATTTCTCAGTGGTATGTCAAAATATGCTTGTTGCCGCTAGAAAATTGAAAATTCAACTTTCTTTATTTCTTGAATACAATATAATAGTGTGGTCATGTGTTTGTGTAGTGAGTAGAATGCGGAGTGTGACAGTGGAGATAGCTGCTCTGGAGAAGCTACTCATGACCAGCTACGCTCCCTCAGACATCAGATCCGCCCTTCTCCGGCTTCTCTCTCTCAAGCCCTCTCTCACCTGCGATAAAATCAACAAAAATGTAAGTTCATCCCCTTTATAGCTTGTTTTCCTCTAAAAAATTTCTAATACTCTTTTTTTTTATTTTCTTTTATCTGTACTGTAATTGCAAATTATCGATAAAATACAATTGAAAACTATTAAAAAAGATATTTTTAGGAAGTAAGTATTTTTTTTCCAATCAGTTGTGTTTGTATAGAAAAAAATAAAATAAAACAACTATAATGTGTCGTATTATAATTTCTCCTAATATAATGTTTAAAATTAAATGTAATATTTTTGTAATGTTATATTTTTTCTAGTGGGATGTCCCAGGTTCACTACAGTCTCTCCTCTCGATGCCTAACAATCTCCTTAGAAACTATTATTTTGTGCTTCTCGCTAAATCCTATGAATTGGATAAAATGAAGGTATGTTTTTTAATTTGAAACTAATCATATTTCTTAGTTTAATTTTTTTAATTTTGAATATTTTTTGAATGAAAGTTACGTGTGTATCTCCGTAGTAGTTCCTTATATCTGTGAAACTAACCGATCGATTTCGTTCAAATTTGGGACAGTGCTAAGGTAAGGCCTAACCTCTACTTCTATACTGTAGTAATTTCATTTTGTAGTGTCAGAGATTACATTTTGTACAGCTTTAGCGCTCATCTCTAGATGGTTTAAAAAAGAAGAACATTTTTTCTTAAAATTACATTTTTAACGATTTTTTTCAATTTTTTGTTCTTAGAACTCAGATTATCAGATTATATTGCACTTATAAAAGCTTGAAAATATTGAAATAAAAATAATATTGAAATAAATAAGTTAGACATATAGTTTTTGTGACTCATGCCCGGGCTTTGGGTATGAGGTCATATCGCTTATGTTAGAACGCTCTGGTGAACATGAGCCCCCTCTACAGTGGCATATCTACATTTTACCTACCCAGGTTTAGTTACCTAGAGCAGGGATTTTTAACGAATACCTGACAGGCTCGGGGCCATAGCTCAACGCCCCATCCGAAGAGCGGCATGCTCATAGTTTTTTTTACCACTTTTCGTTCTCCCTCTAAGCACTTCTCCTCTTCGGCTAATATGACTGAAAATCAATAGCTATTTTACTCAGGCACTTCATATAAAATTTCATGTCCGCAGGCATATTCTAATTTTTAAAATAAATGTATCTTGAATTCTGGAGTTCGAAAGCGATTCCGGTGAAAATAGAACATAGTAGTTTTGATCAATGACATTACTTTCCCTATAATATGCTAGGGAAGAAAAATGTCTTGCATTTTTATGTAGCCCTTCGAAAGAGATTATCTGGCATTGAATTGTCTTTCTCTTTGTCCCTGGGAGTTAAGTAATTTGTTTAATTGAGGTGTTACGTATGCTAGAACTGGGGCCAGGCTCGAGCCCTGCTTCGTGCTGTTCTGGAGGAGCTGGGACCTGATGGAGAGAGCAAAGAGAAGCTTCAGCAGATGATCAACAATGAGATCCTCCTTGTGGACATTCACCAGTGCCATGCTGACTGGCCAAGGAAGCATCTCAGTAAGTAACAACTTAGTTACAACCGATTATCCATGGTCTATACGGAATATCAGTTACCATTCTAACTCCACACGTAGGCAATTGTACTCATTTAGATCAGAAACCTCTTTTCTGAAAAAAAAAAAATAAATAATAATAATATATTTGCAAAGAGTCTGTTTGTCTGTTAACCCAATTCCGGTCAAACGGCTAAGTGAATCGAGACCAAATGTTGGTAGATTGTTTGACACGTAAGTAGTCCTATTGTTTTCAGGGGAAATTTGAGCATACATAGAAGCGATATTTGTTTTAACTTTTCTCTGAAATAGAACAGTATACTTTTCATCACGATTTTTCTACTAACTTTTAAGATAAAAGTTATTTCTCTTAACCTTGTAGATTCGGTTTTTTTTTGTTTATTTTTTTTTTTAAATAAAATAAGTAACCTTTTTCATATTTTGTTGAATAAGGTGCCATGAAAGTTTAGTAAATAAAACTACTGGTAAATTAATTCAATTGTCTTCTTAGCTTAAAATAAGTTGAAACAATATGTCATATGCATAAGATTAGTCAGTGGATTTTTTTTTTCTTGACATTAAATAAATCTATTTGACTATTTAAAGGAAGGAATATTAAAGTAGTGGTGTGTGTATTTTAAGATAACTTTTTTATTAATTAAGGTAGCTGGAAGACATTTGCTGATAGAGCATTTCACTGATATTCCGAAATAGTTTAATAATAATAATTTTTATATAATAAATAATAATACTATTACCTGCATGATTGTTTTCAATTTTAAATTTGAAATACCATAAAATTTACCCATTCTTCTCCCTTCTGATGAGTTTAATTCCAATACCTTTATTTCCCATTAGAGTATAACGCTCGTACCTGAGCAACGATTGCATCGCAGAAGTGAACGAACACACGAAACGAAACAAGGAACATGGGTCACACTACACGATTTTACATATAACTCAAATATAAATAAATGTCCCTGGTGAAGGATGGAGACAATATAGAAATACTGGGGTACTAGCTTTCCAATGAGCCTTTTCTCGAATTCTTTTCATGTGTACATCAGATTACATTTGTTTTGTCGGAAACTAACATTTTTCGATCAGTGATCAGAAGAAAATCTCATGTCACTTAACAACCAGAGTTCGGATCGTAAATTCCATTTTATTCTAAATTGTATGATAAGGAGTTATTTCCGGATGTTTCATTTTAACTCGTGTATAGATTGGAGCGAGCTGAGCAGCAGATGCCAGGAGATGATGTCTATGGTAGGAGGACGTGCTGCTGTGAAGGAGGGGGCAGCACTGGCCCTCCTCAACATGGGCTCCTGGTCCTCTCTCGCACAGAGTCCTCCCACCAAGTCCTCTCTAGCAGACCTCTATGTGGCCCTCTCCAGGGCTTGTCTCGCTGTCTCACAGTTCGGGGCCAAGGTCTCCACTGAGACATGGGACAAAGGTAAATTGGTAAATTACATTAAATATGCCACTTGTATTAGCTACAAGTCTAAACATTTTACCTAATATTATGGTCCCCTTTCTAGCTTCTAAGAAGCTTCTTCTCAAGGAGTGTTTCCAACATTTTGAGAACTAAGATTGCCCTTACGACTTCTTGTACGAGAGGATTTAGAGATTTTATAGTAAATTAATTTCTTAACGAAAAAGTTACTGTTTTAGCGGAATCGCACAAATCGAACAAAACACATCGAATCGAGAGCATTTAAGTTTGTTATGCGACTCATGCCCGGGCTTTAACTACGAGATCATATC
Organism: Aradus depressus; assembly: GCA_963662175.1. Classification (NCBI taxonomy): domain Eukaryota; kingdom Metazoa; phylum Arthropoda; class Insecta; order Hemiptera; family Aradidae; genus Aradus; species Aradus depressus. The sequence continues at coordinate 28,929,663 of OY759217.1, read as the reverse complement.
GCCTACTACCAGAGCACTCTTTCGTCGCTCTGGTGTGAGCTATCCCGACTCTACTTTGGGAGCCCTAAATTTTGCCTATCTAGCTAGGTTTATTCACCTAGGATAGGGCAGGAGTAACTGACATCGATCTTCAACTCAGTAAGCTAGCACACTATCACTGAGCTCCCGGCGCCCTGTAAAATACGAGTATACTTAAATATTTTTTCGGCAGACAAAGGATTTATTTTATTTTATTTTATTGTTTTCTTTAAGAGAAAAGGGGTCCATTTCTTGGAACAATTTAAAGGTCTAAGAATGGCAAGGAACTTGAGTTTTGAAACATTTTTTATACCTCTATGGTTTCAAAATTCTGTCCCTATGAAATAAAATATTATTCGATAGAATCATCACTCTAATTGGCAATTATCGAATAATGAAACATTCTCTATTTCTACAAGTCCCTTAAATAAGCTTTCAATCTATATGTGTACATGCATGACCATGTTTAACACAAGAAGCGCCCTCCTGAAAATGGGAAAATGCGTGGGTGGTTATCTCAAAAATATTTATCACCAATAGAGGTCTAATTGTATCAAGCTTTGAAGGCTTCGTTATGCCGGAAAAAACTTTATCAACGATTTTCAGATTACCTTCGCGCGTTTTCTAAATCCTTCATTTCTATTAGCCCTACGACAGAGAATAACATTTTTGCTTCTGTTAATCTGTCAGTTTGTTTTATATTTATTGTTTGATGTACGTTCGTTGGATTAATAGTTGAACTTTTGTGTTGTCATGTCAGTTGTGCCCATGTTTTGTTCGGGAGGAAAGCGGAGAGACACGAAGCTCCTGCACAGTCTCTCCTCCATCCTGGAGCCCAGTGCTCTGGCTGTGGCCATCTCTCTTCTCTCACGACTCTACAACGTTCTCAACGATCAGCCTCCTCTAGATCTTCATGGCCAGTTGGCTCACCTTTGGCCTGGAACTATTAAAAAGTAAGCAGGTATAAATTCTCATTTAGTGTGTTTCTTGTCTTTTCTGGGATCCTTGCTGCTTCATTTATTTTTTCACTATAGCGTGAGAGAAGGACGTATAGTTGTCCGGAAAATCGTCGGAGAAGGAGCTATAAAGGTAGAACGTTACCGAAAAAAAATATTAGCCCATAATGATGTATTTAAACTATTCTTTTGCACAAAATGTTTTTATTTTTTCTAATTTTTTTTATTTTAACCCTAAATTTTCCGAACAAGAGGTACTAGGGAATATTTTATCCCAATGCTTGATCCAACTTAATTATATTAAATTTTTTTTTTGTATAACTTAACAAAATTATTTATTTGTATAGCACACACTAAATTCTTATTTTCATTGTTTATAATTGCTCTTCTGACATAGGTTAAGGCAATCAAATCGATGATATTATCGATTCTATATGTAATGTCCTCTAGAAAAAAATATAAAGTTTTATCCCAATGTATATAACAGCGTAATTCGAAGTTCATACTTCGGAATAATGGCGCCAGGAGCAATAAAATGAATTTTTTGTAAGAATTTTCTTGTTTGTCAGGCAGTAAAAGAAAACAGGGGATAGAAAAATATCTCACATGTAGACGTCTAGTTTCAGAAGAAAACACCAATGCTACGGAAACCCAAGCTTCAAAACGGTAAACTCAAAAAAATGTGTGCGTGGAGTGAAACTCAACTGACAAGTTCCTTTGTACTTAACATGTATATTTTTTGGGTTGTCATGTCTTATCTAAATCTTATCAAGTTGTTTATCTATCTTTTTTTGTTACAATATTTTTGTATGTTTTGTTAGTGCTTCGCAGTATAGCCTTAAGCAGGTCTCCGAGTCGCTATATGAGCTATTGGAGCACGCCCTTACTCATTATCCTTACAACCTGCCCTGGCTCAAACTCTTGGGAGACCTTTATTTTGGTAATTTGTTTTTTGTTTGTAAAGCGTTATATTATTGTTGTTAATAGGATTTGTTATTTGTTACAATTAGTTACTATAAGAATTCTTAAATGAGAAGGTTCTATTTGATTTTCTGAAGAAATGTTTGGTGCTGCGAATATAGGAGACCAAATGGAGTGAAAAAAACAAACATTTGTTTTGTTTTTCAACTTTACCTTTGATTTTAATTAATTTTTATATAAAACAACATTTCGTTGAAATAAATGTTGTATAAGCTTTATAATTATGACGAAAGAAAGAAATCTGATAAGTCTACGTCAAATAGTATTATCTATATAGCAATATTGTGAAAATTGTGATGGCTCAAGATTGGTAAAGCAGAGAGTAAGATTGGTAAAGCTCTCTCTGGATATTTATATCTAACCTCCCGCCTTTAAATTGTCTTTAAGGTGTTTTTTACTATTAACTCGAGCAATACTTGTTATAAAAGTTATGTAAACTTTAATCAAGTAATTTGTAAAAAATGTTTATAATGGAGCATTCAAGGACCTTTCTTTACTTAATTTAGCTTCCTACATTATGCATCGAATATTACTATGCATTAAGTTGTCCACGAATCTCACAGACACCAAGTAAATTGAAATTAAATATATGGATCGAAATGTTAAAATCGTATTATTTTAGGATATATTTATGCATGTTGATGTTGACTAAAGAGCTTTCTAACATTTGGCTTTGACTTCAGTTAACAACCACCACCGGAGCGCGCTGCGGTGCTACCTAGAGGCGGCCGCGACTGGGACGGACCACTTTGCTCGGCCTCTCCATCGGACCCACCTTGAGGACACCATCATCAAGAGGATGATCAAGAGCTGTCAGCAGCTACTCTGTCACACTCAGGTAGGGGGGGTCCGAGAAAGCAGTTTTCCAAAATTAAAGAAGAAAACAATTTGAATTTTGGCGGAAGTATTGTTATCCTCACATCACAGAATTATCTATTAATTTTGATTATTCGAAATATATTGGTTAACTTAGCCAAAACTACCGTTTTCTTCTGATATAAATCGATTTCATCAAAACAAAAAATAAACAATAGTGATATTTTGGTTTATGCATTGTACGAGATTCGTGACTATGAACCCTTCATTCTGAGTGCGCTGTATTCAATACTTGACGTTCTAAAAAAAAATTTCACTTGTTCAAACTCTTAGAAAATATTGTTTAACAAATCTCCTTTTCCTTCCATAATGCAAATTATTTTGTTTCATAACTGTTTAAATGAAATTATTTTATTTTTTCTGATTGTCCAGGACCAGGGTAACACGACCCACGATAAATATAAGCCCTTATTGTTTTGGGCTACTATGTCTATTCATTTACCCGACAACCCTTTGAATCCCCCGTTATGTAGATCCCCCCCCCCCCCCCCCCCCCTCCATAATATATTCACTGTTTTATTAACTTGCTGCTGTTGTTGGCAGGCTGGGGTGCTGTGCCAGTTCCTGGAAGAGGCCGACTACACCCTGGCCTACAAGTGTCTCTCTGAGCCTGGCCCTGCAGATGCCTCTGACGCTTACCATTGCGCCATCTGGGACGTTACCATCCTCGAGTTCCTCATAGCTCATCACAGTCGCAAGGGGGAACAGCTTCGCAAACAGCAACTCGTAAGTTGGACATGTCACTTAGTTGTATTTGGCAACTTCTGGTGCAAATGTAGACGTCTGAAAGAGGCTGCTTTTGTTAAATGCTGAATTTTCCGTTCCAATGGGAAATGGATATGAAAACTTGAGTCTCATGAAATTCGAGGTACAACGAATATTTAGCTTGGATAAGAGGAAGGAATAACATGGGGAAAAACACTATACCAAGTTTCTGAAACTTTTGTGCCAATCGAACTGTTGGAAGCCTAAAAACTATTTCAACGACTACCTTATGTGAAGAAAATAAACATTTATTTGCAAAATTGAAGCCAGTAGTGCATTAAAGGAATCATTCGCTAGATTTTCTTGGATTGGACGAGAGTAATCGTCAAGCAAATGAGCTCAGTGTCAATATTAGAAGAATAGTTATTTTCTTAGAATTATATTTAACACACCGATCTTGATTGGCCATGGTGACATATGCTAAAAAATAAAAATAAATATCTGGTATAGCAAGTACTTTCTGTATCTTTTAGTTGGTAAGTGTGTCTTCTATGGGCAGGCTCTAGCTCCCAGAAGAATTCTTTGTGTAAGAAAATGTAGTTCTGAAACGAGGATTACCAAATTCGAATAAATATTTTAACATTACTATATCCTGCAACATCTTTAAGACGGTATACCTCTGATCCTATTGGTCCTATCTCGAATCAGGATACGTTGTCGATTCTAAATGTCATAAGGAACAATTTTTGTGGTTAGCAATATTTCGATAGGACTAACTGTTTTGCATAAATCTCAAACGTTTTCTATAAAATGTGGTTAGGCCCTGAAATAAAGTGGTCTTAATTTTCCTCCGATTATATCTAATTAGATTTAAATTAGGACATATAACTCCTTCATTTTGAATTTCATGTTTATATACAATTGTTTCTGAGTTAGAGAGCGCTCACATAATTCCAGCCATAGAGCGGAAAATGGTCTGCTCTTGTTGAGGGTACCTCGAATCGTAAAACTCTGTTGAAAACATCTCCAATGTTTGCACCATTATAATAGGTACTTCTTTCTAATAAAGTATAAGAAAGTATAATGTATTATGAATATTTCTTCGGTAAGTTTAACATGGAATATGAGTGTTGTACTTATAATGTTCTGATGGGATAAACGAAAAACAGTTGTTACAATACGTTGAACGGTTTTAAAAGATTTTGTTACAACTGATTATACTAACTTTTTATGTATTTTATTGTTTCAGATTAGAATAATTGGATTGTTAGAACTCAATGCGAACAATAATGAAGAGATCAAAAGAGAAGCTGAAAATATTCGAAAAAGTAGATTTCTAAGAGCTATGGCATCCCAATACCTTTGACTTGTGGCATACACATTGTGTTAATAATTGTTAATTGGACTTATTGAAAGACTTTGCAGAACAGATAGACAAGGATAAATAATAGGTTTTGGGCCGGGAATTTCCACTGGTAGACATAATGTAAATATATCGGAATGGATTTTCATTAAATTATTTTAGTATCTAACCCTAATTGAAATCAGAAAAGGACAACTTGCATGGTGCATGGGTGTTAAATTTATACGAAACTTTTGTTTAGATGCTGAAAACAACACTAAACATAAAGTTACTTTGTAGAAGGGGCCGTAATTAATTCATAATTACTATTTTTATTTATTCGGGTGCAGTGGGTGGGGCGTTTGTGTCAAACCGTCGCTGGGCCCCTCTATAGGATCCTTACCTCTTTCACCTGCTTATGGTACCTGCAGACGGAACACTGTCTGGTACAAGCTGGGGGAGGCTCGGCACAGTTGGAGCACCGGTCCTGGCAGGGTCGACCCTCGTGCACCGCCTCTCCACACCGACCACAGACTGGGGCCTTGGTACACCCCGTAGCAGGGTGCCTAAACTGTTACATCTGTAGTCCTGTAGATGTACTCTGGGATGTACGGCCTCACTCGGATAGAGAGGAAGTCCAACTTAAGTCGCTCCGGGAGCTCAGCTAACTCAAAAGTATACGGTTTTAAATATATGCTTTGCGTTTACAACTCCCATTTCTTCTTCTGAGCAAAGTAGTAACTACTCATAACATCAGATAATTCCTTTACAATAATTTAAATTTTGGTGCAGTTCGAATTTAACGGGGTAATTTTCATAGGTTACAATATTGTTTAAGTTTTCGAAATCTGGTTTACTTTTAACCTCAATTAGAGCCTCACCATTCCGAAGATATTTTATTTCCGATTTGGGGGCTCTTTTCAATAAACCTGAAGGGACTGGTATTTAACACTGAGTACGAAATTATATAAAATGAATTTACTGTTTCTCGTAACTTTTTATATTGTTTCTTTAAAACTGGGGAGCATCCCCGCATTTGTTGGCGGGTGTAATTTTATCATTAAGCGAAAAGTCGTTTATTTTTGTGAATATCGTGGTGAAAAAATTGTATTCTCAGAAATTTACGTACTCGAATAACTAAATTATTCAAGTTGTTCTAGTTATAGCATCACGTTTAACGTAAAAATTCAGTATGCTCAATACAATGGGTTGTTTTGCATGGCTGGGATACTGGCTCAGATAATTCTTCAGTTTTTATGGTATTTGTTTATTTGTAAATATTTATTTAAAAAATATATGTAAATAATAATGCTAGTATTACTGTAAATTAATGTTTGTGTTTATGTAAGAAATAAATATGTGTAACTATTGTGTACATAAAAAACTAAAATGTTTAATACATCATTTCATCTGAATTTAATTGCCAAGTGTTGGCCCAACTTTTTTTTTTCCTTCTTTCAATTGATTTACCTAATTTTTTCTTAATTTGTTTAATTAATTTCAGGCATTATTTGAATATCAAAAAACAATTTCTTCAGAACAAAATTAACACCTTTCTCCACACATTTGGTTTGGTTCTGGGTATTTGAGACATAGAGAAGAGGGATGAAGCATTTCAATTTTTCAACAAAATTTCCGCTCATTTATATAATTCGGAAACAGAATAATACAGGAGGGGGGAAATCAAGAAGAAATAGTGAATGAGGCTGCTGCGAAGGAGACACGACAAAAGATAATGAAAGAACTCAACCAAAACGATATAAGAAAAAGGTTTGCTCCACGTAGAGACGAATCGCATTAAAAAAAAGTGGCCACTATTAGGACACAGCCCTTGGAGACAAAAGGAAGCCAAGCTATTCGCTAATTGTATAAAATACATTTTATAATGTTTTATTTTGCAATAAATATTTAAGCCATCACCCTAATGGCCCTTTATTGTGTGCAACATCACCCGTCCTTCCGTCTTTGTAGAGGAAGCTCGGAATCTGAGTAGTGCATAATAAGGCTATGGCGGGCCGACCAACCCGTGGAGATTGGTGGTCGCCCCAGCCCGTCACTTCTTTTTTCTGCCGGCAAACCGGGTAGCCGGTTGCCGCAGATCCGGTCCAGCGAATTAACTCCACACGCCTGGCCGTACAGCGGGCAATCGAAGATTGAATGTATTGCAGTCTGGATGCCCCCGCATGTACAGTTTTGATTGTTCTTCGTCCTGTGTATCTTTTTTTGAAAATTAATTGGCCTTTTTCGGGATATCAACCTGGAAATTTTTTAAATTATAACCGCAGTTCAAAAAGCCATTTATCTAGATATTATATGATCTTGAAAATTTTCAAAAAAAATATATATCCTAGGAAAATAAGAGTTAAACATTTCTTTAAAATAAAGTGGAGTATTTAATTGCAGGAAAAATATAAATTATTTTTTGAAAAAAAAGTTAAATAAATAAAACAAACTTATTTTTGAAATATTGTCTATTCCACTAAAGATATATATACATATATAATTACCGGTTTCGGCTTTATACCATCGTCAGGTCTAGTTATGAACTAAGTCAGTTTGCAGAGAGCGACCCTTCAAATACATCTCAGGTCAAAGGGGGCTATTAGAACTTGGGAGTCCCCCGGCTGTACCGTTAGCTAACTCATGAAATATTTCTTAACAAAACCTAGTTCTAAATTTACATAAAACAATGTCACTAGACTAATACGGGAAAAATAACAAATAAATAAGTACAAATACAAGTAAATAATAAAAAATAGAAATAAAATTAATAACAATGTTAAGATTTAGATAACTTGAAACATATATGTGGAACCAAATATTAATAACAGATAATACAAACATATATGTGGAAACAGAACTGGTTTAGGGTGTTAACAAAGGGGAATAGTTGAAATAAATTTGGTCATTCATACAAATGTTCCTTTTGTTAGCTTTATTTATTTCTAATTGTTCTAAGCTATTAAGTAGCCTGCTTTTTGGGCAATAATGGAGATATTTGATGCCTGTAGATGGGTCGAAAGTGTGGCTATTGTCAATTATGTGGGTCGCGAATGTAGAACGGTTTCCTCGGTTCTTTATTTCGGCCGTGTGTTCTTTAATTCTTTCCTTAAAACGAGCCGAAACCGGTAATTATATATGTATATATATCTTTAGTGGAATAGACAATATTTCAAAAATAAGTTTGTTTTATTTATTTATTACAAGTTTCCACAATATGTCCGCGTTTCTCAACTTAGAAGTTATTAAAAAAGTTAAAATTCAACATTTCGTATAGCTAATTTAACATGTGATCTGTATTTTTTAGAGACATTTAAATAACACATATTGGGATACAATGATGCGAAGATTTTCCACAGGTTTGTCCAATGATGTTTTAAAAGAAGTTTATGAAGGAAAAAGACGACGATTTTTCCAACTGGAGCGCTTGAGAGAAAGTGTAGTGGACTGGAGCAGGCTGAGTGAGGACGAGGCGGCTATTCACAAGGCCCATCAGCAAGCAGTGTATAACCTTCACTTCTCTTACGATGACCCAGTGACGGGGGAGAAGGTGTTCACACGGTACTACAGGACTCTGACAGGGAGCTGTTGTGGACAGGCGTGTCGCCATGTAAGTCAACTGTAACTAAAAGAATGGAGCACTTCAGCCGTGTTGGTAGTATAACCTAAAGACAAGGAGGGGGGAGGATTTCGTTGATTCAAGATTTGGATGTTATACCCTATTCATAAGATTTGGAAGGATGAAGGACAAGGAGGTAATATTTTGGCTGGTTTGACGAAGCGGTTGAATTAATTCGCATAAATCAACACTGAAGTATTATTATAATAGTAACAGGTTGAGTAACTGTCGTGAGTCTGTTAACGAATGACGTCATCAAAGTGTGTGCGAAGACCGCAAGAGGTCCTTCGCGCATCACTAGGACGTATTTTCCAATTTAAGGTGCATATTTCTTTATCCTTATTTCTTTACCCAGGGGGAGCTGTTCCCTTATTTTACTTTCCCTGGCTCTACGGTCCTTGTAGAACCTGGGCCTCCCCAACGATCTTCCGCCATTCTTCTTTGTCCTCCCGGGTGTCCCTCCAGTATCCTCCTCGGCAATCTGTCTGGTTTCATCCTCTCTAAATGCCCCAGCCATCGCAGCCGCCCCTGCTTCACTATGACCACCAGGTCCGGGCACTTGTACAGGTCCCTCAGCTCCTTATTGGTCCGTATCCTCCATCTATCCCCCTCTGGAGTAGGACCGTATACCTTCCTCAATACTTTCCTCTCCCACGTATTGAGTAAGACTTCGTCCCTCCTTGTCAGGACCCAGGTTTCACTCGCATATGTGACGACCGGTCTCAGGACTGTTTTATAAATTACTATTTTGGCGTCTTGGGACACAGTCCTCGATCCGAGCACCTTCTGCAGTGACCGGTAGCATCTACTCCCGGCTTATATCCTCGCTTCGATGTTTTCTTTAACGTCGTTCCTTTCCATGATAACGGCCCCCAGGTACTTGAAGCTATCCACCCGGTCAAACCTGCAACCTCCAAGTACGAGTTCCTTGTCTTTTACTTCCTTCCTCGTGGTTCTCATGTACTTGGTTTTGCCCTCGTTGACAAGACCAAGCTTCCTGGACTAATCGTCACATTCCTGGAACGCCCCCGCCAATGCAGCTTTCGATCGACAGGTTATGATCACGTCGTCCGCATATGCGAGATGCTGACTGAGCCTGTTTTATATCGTGCCATTAGGATTCATACGGATGCCCCTAATAGCTTTCTCCAGAGTTATATTGAAGAGTAAGGGGGATAATGAGTCGCCTTGCTGAGGCTGATCCTCTCCATCCTTTCCCGTCGCTGAGTGGCTGATCCCTTTAGACAAATTCTCTCAGGGTTCTAACTTCGCTTCAGAAGACATATAATAATGGGCTCGGTTCAATAATTCGAACCAGTTAAGCCAAACCGATCTCCCTCCAGTTCAACCCTGCCCTTCAAATACAAATTTCCTTATGATGGTCAGAAAGCCTGCTCTGGAGCGGTCCACTACAGTCTCGCCCAGCCTCTACCTCTCAGACTGCAGCCGAGACTGTACCAAGACTTTTAATTTTAATTTTTCATTCATAAGTCATTTTGTGTAAAGTACATGTTTAGTACTGGTCCAAACAAAAATGTTTTTCTTTCTTCTTTCTAAAAATACAAATTTCCGTTTTAAAAATAGATATATCTCTACGCCAAAGTATTATTAATTTTTTTTTTCTTTTAGTGTACATACAATTTTGACCAAGTACCTGAGGCTCTTGCAAAAGAAAAGATCTTCAATACTTCATTTTGGATACACAGACCATTTTTCAAAGAACACGAGCAGAAAATAATAAAAAATCTAATTTCTATAATTAGAGTCAGACCCAAAAAGAAAGTATCCACAGAATAAATATAATTTAACAGTAAATATACGAAATAAAGGCTAATTCTAAATTGTTGTAGTTTTTGTTTTATGGTTTTGTAACTCATGCCCGGGCCCTAACTAAGTGTTCATATCGCCTATTACCAGAGCGTTTTTTTTTAATCATTCTGGTAGACACGAGCCCAACTCTACACTGAATCCTAAATTTTGCCTATCCAGGTTAAGTTACTAGGATATTTTTTTGTGTGTGTACCGGCCCCTTGTGGGGGTTCACACCTCCCATCCGTCGCATAGATGAGAAATAGATCTTTATTCCGTTTTAGTTTTTATTGATGGTGCTACGGCCGGAACTATCGGTTGGGTTCTTCAGCCTACCTTATTGGTGCTTCACGAGAGAGCTCGGGACCAGGGCGTCCATGTTGTTGGATTTTATGGCTACCTTGGGGATGATCGCAGGTGGGCCGTGTTAGAGCACCCAGCGGTCATCCCCGGCGCTTGGTTATATTGCCTTGTTTTCCCTCCGGCAGGAAAGTTACTAGGGTAGAGGTCTGTAACGAGTTCCTGACATCGCACAGGTTCGGAACGGTCGCCTAATGTCCCCCATTTTATGTAACTACTGTCTGTTGCCTGGTTATTCGGAAAGTTTATTTATCTTTCATGTCATCTTGACACTTCTACCAGCATTAATGTGCTAGATATCGAATAAACAAATCCAGTTCTCTTCTAACACTCTAAGATCAAGCAAGGACAATGCGACTTATCTCCTTGAGGATTTTCATAATCCCTCAAGATTGAGGATTTTCATCATCCCTGAATATGTCTGTAGTATATTATACTACAGACATATTCAGGGATGCCAAAAGTCCCGTTCCGTTCACAACGTTTCACAAATCTAGTTGCTCGTAATAAGTGTAGAAGAGCCCTGAGCCATGTTTAAATATAATAGCTATTAGAAAGAGTCTCTGTTGGTTTATAAACCCATATTTAGACTGATTGTAAAATAAGGAGTTTCTAACAAGAGATTATGACAATAATGGAAAGCCGGGAGCGGAGAATTTATCATGACTAGACACTTGAAACCGGGACGCATAGGGAATCAAATGACATATGAAAAACTAAAAATAGTAGCGAAAAAATGTAATTAGAGAATTTCAAGCCCCTGAAAATTGGAATTCGAAATGAAACACCACGCCCATAAATGATTGTGTGGAATAATTTATTAATATAATCTTTGAAAGTTTTTTGTGATGAAATATTGTAATTTAAATGATAAATATTTATTATTAGTCTGTGATTAAAAAATGTATATATAATAATAAAAACAAGTTTATAAGGAACAAACAGAAAATACTTTTTTCGCTAGTAAGTTGCGTGCTACACTGTTCGGACCTGACGTTCAGGCCATGTTGTCAGTTGACTGCATGTTTTTCGTGTGCCATGGTTCCGCCACGAATCGATGAGTTGGTTCAAAGTGTCACATTATATAAATTAAGACCTGTCATTTACCATGGCACAGTATTTCCTTTTATTATTCCGTACATAGCATTATTTTACTGTTGGTTTTTCGTTTATGGACTTGTAGAATTCACCGAAGCAGGATTTGTTGGAACTGCTGTTATTGCTATTCTGCAAATATTGAGTTGCTTGTGTTGCTACTGGTCAGTTCATGCACAAAGCTTCCTCACTTGTAAAAAGGTCAGTTTTTTATTTGGTTTTGAAAAATAGACTTCCTTTTTTGGTTTCTTACAGCTGGCAGGTTATAACCTCCCTTGTTTACTTTTTATGCCTGCTATTTTTTAAATAATTTTGATGTTCTTTTACATCTCTTCAACAAAATTATTGTCTATTCTCTTCCACGGAAAAAGATTTGCTCTGGATTGGTGAGCGAACTGTCCCAAACCCTCTTTCTGTCTGAAAAAGGCAATCATTAAACACAATTTGATTAATCATTCATCCTATTAGGAATATAATATTTCCATATCGGTTTCGGCCGTTGAATCATTATCAGTAGAGGTATAACAACCTGATAAATAATAACTAATAAAAGAGGTTCACAAGGTCTTAACTCAATAATTCCCAGAAGTTATCATTCATCTGTTTTCCTTTTTTGCTGTGGCTTGATTCTTTTATAAGCGATTTTTTATGAGAGAACCATAGAGGCCATTAAGCTATTTCACAAGAAAACCTTTGTATATAAACTTCCTTACCTTCCTTTGCTGTTGATTTTATGAAATAATTCAGAAATTTATTGTGCGCAATAGGTTAAAACTCCTTCAGAAGCAGAATGGGTCAAAGTAGTGCCGACAGAACATAATGGCTCTTCGGAATTAGTGAGGCTGCACCATGAAAAGGTAATATTATCACTATAATCTCAATCTAGAGGGAATTAAGTACATATAACAGGTTATGCAATGTCTGCAGACAAGGGCGAACTCAGTTTTATTTTTTAAATGTTCTAAATGCTAAAATTTCTACATTTTAGGAAGATGGATTGCTTTCTTGGTGGTTCATATTCCAAAAAACCAAGTATGTGTGGGTGCATGACCGCAAAGAGTTTCGAGGTTTGGAGTTCCCCGTTCATGATAGATTTGGCGACTATCTGCAGTGGAAGGGCTACCAAGATGAAACTGACTTCGCCAAAGCTGAGAGCTTTTACGGAAAGAATATGTAAGTATCTATTTGATTTTTACTGTCCTAAAACCTAGTTTTATTGGTAGGTACTTAAATTTTTTTAAAAAAAGAAATGCGTTTTTGTAAATTATGGTGATTTATTAATTAATTTGATTTATTTTTATAATTTTTCTACATCCAAATGCTAACCTCAAAAACGAGTAGTTTTTTAAAGTACGTTGAACCATCGCCACTGTACTTTTCCAGATTGAAAAGTATTTGTTATTTTAGAATACTTTGCGATAGGATAGTTAGCGGCATGCTGATTCCGTTCTCGTTTTAAACCAGGTATGCTGTGTCCTGCGTTCGCGAGCAAAAATGTACTTCGGATCCGGATATTGTTTTCTGACGCACTTCATATTGAAACATTGAGAAAAAATATAATCCTTCCTTATATATAATTCCGTAGTGTTTAAGAAACTTGCAATAACCACTGAACTGTTATTTATGTTTGATGAAATGAGCTGTCACGGGATGATAGGAAAGATAATTAGTAAATAAAGTATTTTTGTCATTTGGAAAGTAGGAGATATAAAGAGAGTTCAGGATTTTAGAAAGTAAAATTTAAGTTTCATGTATGAATGGTTTTTCAGGTTGGACATGATGGTTCCCGAATTTAAAGAGCTATTCATAGAGCGTGCAACTGCTCCTTTCTTCGTGTTCCAAGTGTTTTGTGTTGCTCTCTGGTGTTTGGATAAATACTGGTTCTATTCGCTATTTACCCTGGTTATGCTCGTCTTATTTGAATGTACTTTGGTTCAACAGCAGTTGAGAAATATGGCTGAAATTAGAAAAATGGGAAACAAGCCTTATGTTATACAGGTATTTATTGATTTTTTCACTGATTACATACACTAAAAACTATATTTAGGTATACGGGTTCACCCGTTTAGTGGTTGGTCTATAAATATACATGGTGGAGGTAAAGCTAGGGTTAAGTTCCTTGTTCTGCTTACTTGGCTATGTACATAGCAGTTTTTTTCTGCTGCTATGCCTATCCTCACTTCGGCCTCTTTCAGCTCTCAAAACATATTTATGAAATTCTCTTTTTCCCTCGTCTTAAATCTATAACTCGTAAGTATGGTGCCAACAGGATTATCATTTTATGTTTTTTTGCAAATTATACAAGATTGTTGTGTCAAGACGAGCTGACTGCAGAAAACATAGGTTTCGTTAACTTTCCTATATCACTACTATTTTTTCTGAGGCAAATAAAAAATTATAGCGTAATACTTTCGAAAAAAGTGTGTTCCATAGAATCCGTCAGCACTGTTCATAGTATTGGGGAAGTTATGCAACCTATTGAATATTTGATATTGAATTTTCACCGTAATCCATATTTTCCAAACTTCGGAATCAAAAAATTAGAAAAAATGCATTTGTGTGTGATTGTCAACCAAAGGCCAAAGGGGAGGGGGAGGATTTTTTGAAGAAAATTGGAAACTTACTTTATTACAAGTAATTCGAGTGGGGGATGCATAACACATTGCCTGTGTTTGACTTACAACTTTATTTTTCCTAATTTCCTATCCTGACATGTATCTAGATTAAAGATCCATATTTGCCGATCCGAAAATGGTGTTTCTAAGACAATTAGATATATTTATGATTATTATTTTAGTATATAATACATGTATATGTAATATTTCTAATTTCATACTTATTTTGTTAATTAAGGTCTATAGGAATAGAAGATGGAGAGGGGTGAATTCGGACCAGCTGATTCCTGGAGATATTGTTTCAATAATTCGCTCGGAGGCCAACTTAGTTCCCTGTGATATCCTGCTCCTCAGAGGTCCCTGTATCGTCGACGAAAGCATGCTTACTGGTCAGTTGATTGTCCTAGTTGTCCCAAATTAAATTGTTTTATTAAAAATAATAATATTTATTTACGTTAAACCAAAACATGTCAAATTGATTAGGATACGACTTAACAATGTATACATTGAAGATAGCTTATAAGATATATATTAGATACATAAGCAGCTAGTAACTCTTAGAGTCGGACAGTAGAGTAAAAATTAAAATGAATAAATAAATACTTGAGTACAAAGAGTAGATACAGTTTTTAATTTAATTTACGTTCCTTGATTATGCACACTGTGCGAAATACAGAAAACAAGAAATAATAATAAAAAGTTATATATATTAAGAGAAATTAGATCCATTAGTATGAGAGCAATAAAAAATAATTATTAAATAAAACGTAGATTCGACAGCCCATAAAGGAGGATGTCTGTAGAGAAACTCTGCCAAGGAAATTAAAATTAAAGCTATGTATCAAATCATGTTTTTGGATATGAAACACGATTTTTATATCATGGTTATTTTATTCTTTCTGAACAATGAGAAAATTTCCGAATAGAGGGTTTTCTCTGACATAAACACTTTTAGTTGAAATTAATTTAAACTACTATTAAGGCCTTTGACTTACATCACGTGTTTTATTATTATATAGATTAACTGAAAAATTATACACTTTGAAGATAGGCGAAATATAAGTGATACTTAAAGTATGATAGTTCTGGAGTCCGACATTATTTTTTGAAGTTTCAAAAACCAATCTATGTAATTTTGGGTATCAGAAGTTTTGCAAGTATATTGGATATTTTTTGAATTGCTTTATTATGTATGGTTTTCAGGAGAGTCTGTCCCTCAGATGAAGGAGCCTATCGAGGCTGTGGACCCCTCTCTGGAGCTGGATATGGAGGGCTCTGGTAAGCTGCACATACTGTTTGGTGGCACCAGAGTCGTACAGCACACTCCGCCTCCCAAAACATCATCTGGGCTAAGGGGTAACTTCTACCACCTATAACAACTGATTTGTATTTTATAAAATAATTTAATTCATTGTAATTCAAAGCTTTTCTAATCGATTATAACTTAATAACATCATAATTATTGCAATAATGTTAATTTGGTGAACGAACCTTCATGCGGCTCAAACAGAGCCATCCAATTCTTTTCACGCATACATACTCACAAAGTGACGATTCTTTAGGTAATCTTGCGCTTTGGCTGGCTGGTAAAACATTAAATGAAGAAACTAGGTTTGTTGTTGTATTCCGACTTATTTGATTAATTAAAAATTAAATAAAATTTCGTCTCAAGTATTTTAAAATTTTTCTTTTATTACCAACATTTGAGATGAAATTTTGTTTTTAATGTTTTCCATATTTTAAGACTTAATTGTACGTGAGGTATGGGAAAAACCCAGTAGGGGAAAAAAGGGTAACGTTTGGATTGTAAACGGGTTGAACTTCCATTTAGTATTTGTTAATTCGTGGCTGAAGATGATAGCAATACCGAAAGTACTCCCATATATGAGGAGTTTGGAGCCAGAGCGGACCAACTGGTTGAAACTGAACAGGTAGAAAATGGCAATTGAAAATTAAGTACATTTTGTTTATCTCCATAAATGGGCCCCAAATATTTATTTATATTTGAAATTTTAGAATAGTATTGGATGAGTGATCCCTTTTTGTGTTCTATAAAGTTTTTGAAGGCCGTATGATCCATTGTGACTTTGAAAATATATGCACAAAATACTTGTGGACTAAACTTAAAGTGCTGCTGTCTATCACTGAAGTGAAGAAACTAAGTGATCGACACTGGTTTTGAAAAAGGGAACCTATGCCAACATCAGGATGGTAATAACTCATTTTCCGAAAAATTGTGGGTTGGTCCGCTCTGGCTCCAAACTCCTCATATATATTTTGTGAAATAGACAATATATTTTTTTTTTAAATACGTTTTTTCTTTATTTTTTGCAATCAATGAATTTTGTTATTGTTTTTTCAAAGCCAAAAGGTGTTTAAAAACTATTTCTGCAGTTAGCATGATAATGTAATCATCGTCTAATGTTATCAATTTGGAAAGAGAATCTCCGAGTATTGTTCAGATAAAGTGGACTAATGTATCGCTTTTAGAGATAACTGGCATTGAAGGTTCTGCATCTCTTGTGTGAAAATATTTCCAATTTGTATTTAGAAACTTATGATTCGGTGACAAGTACACAAAAGAAAAAATACACAAGTACCATGGAGTAGATTGTTTTTTTATTTATGGGGGAATGTACAAAAATGAGAAAGAATAATTCACGAGTTGCAGGACTGAGGCGCGAAACGTTAAATTATGTTCATGTTAATGTTGTATCATGTAACATTGTTATACAATGAAGTTTGCTTTGTTTTTCTGCAGCCCAAGATAACGGATGCGTGGGATATGTGCTGAGAACAGGGTTTAATACTTCTCAAGGCAAACTGTTGAGGACCATTCTGTTCGGTGTAAAAAGGGTCACTGCCAACAATCTGGAAACCTTTGGCTTCATCTTGTTCCTTCTCGTGTTCGCTATTGCTGCTGCAGCCTATGTTTGGATTAAAGGTAAGTCTGGTACCTCCTCTAAATAAAATACCTCAGATAGAAAGTAAAAAGTCGTCGGTGAATCGTCGGCAATGTACGTCCCCAGAATAAATTAATCAATTAACTTTTCGCCCTCCATCGAAAACCAGTCGAACTTTGCGCTAATATTGAATAGTTGACTAACGTAGGTCCATAGTCCATCCTCATACTAAATTTTCTGTCGATAAATTAATTAAATTGGCAGTTTTTAGTTTTTTCGAATTGAGCTCTTTTCTCTTTGGCCGATATTGATGACATTTGACAGGTTATGTCCTCATTGGGTTTTCACTTCAAATATGAAATTTCATGTCGATACATTCATTACAACGGCAGTGATTACAGTTTTTGAGTTAAGCCTCTCTCCTAACCCTCCCTAATCAATAGGAGTCGTCGTTAGAGGACATGCCGTTTTGGATTCGCATATAAAATTTCGTGTTTATAAATTTGTTCTATCGGGAGTTATCATGTTTACAGACACACACATAGACAGACAGAATTTTGTATTTTCATATTTGGAATCTGGAGGTCGGAAAACATGAAATTCCGTTGAAAACTCTGCATTGAATTGTTGACTGATTACATAACTTCCCCTATACTTTTTGTAGCTGGGGAAGTAAAATTGAATAAAACTAACTTTTTTTTTTTTTTGAAATATTGTTTATTCCACAAAAAATTGTTATATACAAAAAGTACCGGTTTTCGGCATTACATCATCAGGTTTGATTATAAATATACTAAATAAGTGCGAACGGTACGGAGTATAAGGAACATCAGGATGAGAATCAGGAATTTCAAAAAAGAAGTTTTTAAATTTATTTATTACAATTTTCCACAATGTGTCCGCTTTTTTCAACTTAGAAAAAAGTAGGAATGATGTGACTTCTTCTTATTTTTGTTTTCTTTATTTTCAGGGTCAGAAGATCCTAACAGAAACAAGTACAGACTGTTTCTTGAATGTACCCTCATCCTTACTTCAGTGATACCTCCTGAACTGCCCATAGAGTTGTCGCTCGCTGTCAATAGCTCTCTCCTGTCTCTCTTTAAGCTCTGTAATTATCATTCATTGTAAATCTTATTAATATTTTTTGAAACTGTGTAAAAATATATAGTATATTTCGTAATAGTAATATATTACGACATACATTCGAAGACTTACGCAACGAATCAATGCATATAAATGTGAATTATATTAATTTAAATTAATTATAAGAACGAACATAATTTTTGTCCTAATATTTAAATAATATAGAATTTTACCTAGTAGTAACCATATTATTTATATTTTTCAGCGGTATTTTGTACAGAACCATTTAGGATTCCCTTCGCTGGCAAAGTTGAGATATGCTGTTTCGACAAAACCGGCACTCTAACCAGTGACGATCTTGTCGTAGAGGGCGTTGCAGGCATTCGGTACGTAACGTTTAAAAGGATTATTATATATTAACGGTGTTTTACTAGTGGATTTAGTCAGTATTTACTTGAACGTTTTCCCAAAATAGCTCATTTTGTAGTTTGTCTTGAATAATGTAGTAATTTGTGATTATGTGTTTGTAAATGGTCCATGTCCTTAAGACTTGAAGCGTTAGTTATGTGACAATAAATATACACAAATAACATTAAAACGTTAGCTTTAATTGCAACATCACCCGTCCGTCATATGTCGTGAGAGCTTGGGGTCAGATTAAGTCTTAAGGAGACTGTGGCGGGTTGCGAGCAACCAAATCTGGTGGACATTATAATGTGTCGATAATATAATTGTATTTCAATAATATTCTTCCAGTTTATCCTGATGTATTATTATTGCTTCTGAGGGTGAGTGGACGGTTCCTAGAATGTCTCAAAATTTGGAAACTTAATCTAGAGATTTCTCGTCTGTTTCTTCTTTCTTGATTGTTCCTCATATTCAAAATATTTTCAGATTCCTATTTGACATTCAGTCTTTGCCAAAGAGCTGAAATTGATTAATGTAAAAATAACAAAATTTTTATTTGTAGGGACAAAAAAGAAGGTGTGACTCCTTTAAGTGAAGTGCCACAGGAGACGGTTCAAGTGCTGGCAACCTGCCACTCTCTGGTCCAGCTGGACGAAGGGATCGTAGGGGACCCCCTGGAGAAGGCAACCCTCGCTGCACTCGACTGGAACCTCACCAAGGGTAAGTTTCTTCTGTCTATCTTCTCTGGTAGAAACTATTTACACTTTACTCCCTCCCCCTGGAATTCTCCGTACTTGTCCCGAATCTCGGGAATAAGGTGTCGAGACTTTTACTTCCCTGTTAGATTCAGAGATCTGATCATAATTTTTTTACATAATATGCTTATACGAAAAAGTAAAATATTATAAGAGCCTAAAACCCTAACTAAACATGGGCAGGCAAAATTTAAGACAGCAGAGTCGTCCTCTGGCTCTAGGCGATATGACCTTGTAGTTTTAGCCGACCATGAGTCACAAAAACAAACAAAATTATAAACCCCTCATAGCTCAACGTGTAACCTCTGGCTCAGTAAAGTGGAGATCCCGGGTTCAAATCCTGGAATTATTACTTATTATAATTATAGTAAAAGTAACAGGTTCACTCAGCGTGGTCCGGGAGTAATTTTGCTTTTATATCGTAATTGGCAACAGAATCTCTGTTGAACGGCACATGGAGATATCCCGCCATTAATAGCCATAGTCATAGTTAATAAAAAATTATGGGAACATTTAAAAATATATATATTTCCAGTTACAAAATCATTTCAACTTAATAAAACTAAGCAAATAGTTTCTACATTTATAGATTTTTAATAATATTATTTATTTTTAAATATTTTTCTTAATGATTCCTTGGTTTATTCCATTCAGGAGATGCTGTAATACCTCGGAAAGGTAAAGCCCCCGGCCTGAAGATCTTTACCCGCCACCATTTTTCCTCGACTTTGAAGCGGATGTCTGTTGTTGCTGGCTTCACTCAGCCGGGATCATCCGAAACTACCTACATATCGTCTGTTAAAGG
Source organism: Aradus depressus (assembly GCA_963662175.1). Lineage (NCBI taxonomy): Eukaryota > Metazoa > Arthropoda > Insecta > Hemiptera > Aradidae > Aradus > Aradus depressus. The sequence goes on along the minus strand of OY759217.1, from coordinate 28,909,333 downwards.
AGCCCCTGAAACTCTTAAACCTATGGTAAATCCCTCCCAAAATCCTGATTTATTGATGTGTATTTCGGCTGTCTGTAAGGTGGGATGTTTCATTTGTTTTAATCATTCTTTAATATTTTTTATATTATGGGCTACTTCTTGCTATTAAGACAAGTTTGAAACAAGTATGTAGGAATTCAGTAGAAGGAAGAGAGCCAAATATTAGGATGTAATATTCGAATTGTCCGAATGTCGCGCTTCGAGTTATATATCATATCTACGCATGACTTTTTTTTAAGGTATTTCGAAACCTTGCACCACATAGAAATAGCATTTCCAATTTCCATTGGCAGTACAAACTCAGATCTTTAAAACTGGAGTTTATGATCTTGCTCCACACAGGCTCTAGATCAAAAGAGGAAGAACCTTCTTCGTTCCTGCTTGTAAAATGTTCGTGACGTTGCTCACTTTATAACCTTTCTCCTACAACGCTTCTTTTGTCACCTAGTCTTATAGAAGGATGTAGGTATCTATCACCACCTGAAAGCCTCTATCCTTCTCCAACTGATATTTGTGAAACTCGTATCCCTTCTCTCGGAACTATGTGACCGTCATACTATAGGCCTCCAGCGAGTCTAGGTAATAGGCAATTTATCTTTTATGTTACTATTGAGCTGTTGGCACAACTCACGAAAGTTGACACTGGTCTTGAGGTAGATAGGAGGAGGCTTGCATTCCTCGACAAGTTTTCATGCTTGTCTTCACCTGGAGGGTCCTAAGTATCTTAAAAAGTCGGGGTGGGTTTTTTCTTTTGCTCGGCCACTGATGCAACTTCATTTCAGAGATTATGGTCATACTCAAGTCCCTAATAGACAACTCATCCATGTTCTGAAAGGAGAACTCCCAGTGACAGACATGAGAGGTACAAACACCACACAGAACACAATAATAAAAAAAACGAACGAAAAGAAACAAACAACAAGTAAACAGGAACAAAATGTTTTTTTAATTGAAAATATAAAACAAGGTTAATTTGTGTATTCAATTTGAAATAATATGTGTACCTATCTACGAACGAAATGTATCGTTCGGGTGCGGTACCAATCGCTCGGTCCGATTGGAAATGAGTTTTGAACCTAGTAAGAATTCTCTTTTTTCTCGTATAGAAAGATAGTTGAGTCGCCCATTGACATTTATCTTTTTATATTTAGTTCGATGAGCTGCCCTCTTGGTATGAGGAGAGCTACCTGAAGCTGTCCCGGCGAGGAGCGAGGGTGCTGGCTCTGGGCTGGCGGTGTCTTGGTCACAAGTCTCACCAGGAACTGCGGGAGCTCACCCGGGCTCAGGTGGAGTCACATCTCACCTTCGTCGGTTTCATCATCATCTCCTGCCCCCTTAAGGCAGACTCTAAGGCCGTCATCAAGGAGATCATCGGCTCCAGTCATCTGGTAACGTATATCAGTAATTGTACCGGGTATCCGCGTCAAAACTGACCCAATTTCGAGGGTCTGTTACTTTGACTAAAATAAGAGAAATTTTCACTTAGTCATACCATATTAGTGTTCGCTTAAAAATTGAAAATGAAATTTAGGAAAATAGAGTTTTTTTTCTCCTTCAAGTTATACCGGTAATGTACCAGTAAATTTAATTCCCACAATTTGTTGTTCAGTGTGTATTGCATTCATGTCCTGAGCCAATAAAGTACTTCTAAAATAGAACTTGTCTTTTCCGAAAAATTGGTTATTTTTTATTTTTTTGTTTACATTTAAAACAAGTGTATAATTATTGTAGCCCAGTACATACTGGCTATGATGTCTTCTGACGCCCAACAGTATCAGCATAAGTTGGCTGTATTGATAAAAGGAATGGGTGTTGCTCCTTTTAACCAACCAAACGCTCTTTAAAAGATTAGGTAACCGTACATAATTTATTACAGCAAATCCCCTCTTTTAATAAACGTAAATAGAAAAAAAAAATGGTTTTAATAACGGAAAAACTTCTCGAAAATGGTGGTGTATACAGAACTCTGTTCTCACAATTATCTTAGTATAGATACATATTTCAAAATACCCACCAATTTTTTTACTTCATTAGAACAAACTGAACTATGTAATATAAAATAACAATAGATCATGATCTCAGGAACAAAAAACAGTACCATTCAGTACTTTTACGGCGAGCGCATAGATCCAACTATTTATAATAAGTGAACAGTTCCTTTTAGGTCCTAACATTTTTTCGAGAGCTTTTTCCATTAAGTAAATTAAATTATTTTCAGTATCATATCATAACTTGAAAGAAGAGTATTTTCAATTGAAAGAAAAGGATACCCGATAATCCATGTTCCTAATGTTACTTGTGCAGAAAAACATATGAGTGGTCAAAGGAACAACATTCTAGTGAATTAAGGAAATTTGTGTAAATTTCATTTAACTGATTTATTTATATCATTATTTTTAAAGAGAGGGTTGTATTTTTTTTATTGCTAAGGAGAAAGTGACAAGTACATTTCTGTTACTAGAGATGTAAAATAATAAAAAAAATAATTATCTAAAGTGAAATAATGTGTTGTAGGTAATGATGATCACGGGAGACAACCCTCTAACAGCGTGTCACGTAGCGAAGGAACTAAAGTTCACGACAAAGCCTGGAGGTGTGCTCATCCTGAAAGAGAAGGGACAAGAGTGGAGCTGGGAGAACATAGAAGAGGACAAGACATACCCAGTGGACCAAGCCAGCCTCCATCACAATCACGATCTCTGTATCACCGGGGAGGTGAGTTATACCTTTTAGAGACATAAATTCAAAGCCCTATAAGGGCGACACTTATTAATTTTCAGCGGGATCAGTCGAAGGGGAGGGGGCTCAACTAAAAAATCCCAATAAGAGCCGATGTAATGAATATATCGACACAACGAACATTTACTATGACTATGAGGATAGTATTGAGTTTTAGCCCAAACGGGGTCGATTGGCTTGGAGGAAGAGCGAAAGCGTAATTGATTAATTCGTGCTGGGGAAGTACATAGCCGGTGATTCACCGACGACTTTTTACATTGTTTAATTGCTTTTTTTTTTATATAAATCTAAAATTATGTCATGTTGAAATTTCGCCTGCTTTGCGATCCTCTGTTTAAAAATAAAGTATTTTTTATTGTTTATGACTATGTACTGGTAGGGAAAAACTAATTATTTTGTAGCAACTTGTGAATTACTTTGTTCCGAAGGTGAGGACTCCAGACCTATCGGATCAGCAGTGGTTGTGGAAATATATGCAATTTTTTTTTCGTTCATGACAACTTCTGTAAAATTCATCGATTTGAATGATTCTGTGTGCAAAATATTTGTTTTATTGAGGACTCAAGGCCTATAAATTTTTTGGCGTCAATCATTTGAGCAGTTTTGGAAAGCACAAACAAACTTTGATGTTTTAAGAGTCGGGGAATACGATTATCAAATTATTTCAATAAAATTCTATAACATTTTTATAAATTTAAAGTGTTTGTGTGTTTCCAGGCTCTAGTATATCTGAAAGTAAATCGGCGGGATCTCCTAATGAAGCTACTCCCCAACGTGTCTGTGTTCGCTAGAGTGGCCCCTAAACAGAAGGAGTACGTTATTGTCAGTCTCAAGGCACTCGGCTATACTACTCTGATGTGTGGTGATGGCACAAACGATGTCGGGGCCCTCAAACACGCCGACTGTGGTCAGACCTCTTTTATAGTAGTATTAAGTCAAATTAGAAATAATATAATAAATCTCCTTATTAGATAATGTTTTAACAATACTGGCGTCCGCAATCTTGTTTGGAGAGTATACAGTTGGGATTTCCAGTTTATCTCAAGGTGAATCGGCGGGATCTCTTTCTTGATGAAACTACTGCCCGACGGGTCTGTGTTCGTGCGAGTTCCTTGAGGCAATAGTCTATTGGGCGATTATAGTAATCCACAGTAATTTGAAGCAGGAAACCCATTATAAACGAACGGCATAGTTCGAATGGATTTCAAAGGAATTTTTTGGGAATTAACCCATTTAGAGCGCCCCGTTTTCTCTGCAGAGTTCAGCACAGAACGTAAAGGCCGGAACGCTTCCCCCAAAATTAAATAAACCATCCATCCTGACAAGAGAACGGTAACCTCTAGTTGGCCGCATTATGCCCGAAGTAGTCAGGTGCGGACCGCATAATACATTTGGTTTTCAAGCGCGGGCCACATAGCAAAATAGATAGTTAAATAGGCACTAATTTGAACATAAATTATGAAAAAAGTATGTATTTTTCATCTATTCATATCTATTCTCTTAAATCGAATATTCATACCTTTTTTTGGCAGGTTTAATCCATTTCTTAGATAAAAACATAATTTCAAATCCTTCGCTGGCTGCATGACAGGTTATTAGGGGCCGAGGTTTGCCGACCCCTGATCTTATGCTGAGGTGCAGTTGCATTTTATTTATTTTTTTAATTTAAGCGAATTTTGACAGATGCTAAGAAAATAATTTTTTAATGATTCATATAACAATATAATATAATAACTCTCCATCTTATACCAAATTTGTCTCTTCAGATATATATCGTGTGTGTATCTCTTACTCTTGTTCTCCACCACACACGCTGCAGCTACTACTATCCTCTTCTGATGAGCTCCCCATTCCCTAACATCTTCGAAGGGAGACGCAAACATTCGAATTGATATTCGTTGTGATTTTTTTAAATATTTTTTTTCTCCTGCTTTATACTACAAGATTTTAATTTTTTTCTTATTAAAATTTTTCCGTTCTTTGTCTATTTCATTTTATTTTTTTTTCTTACGACAGGAGTGGCTATTCTTACGAGTGCGCCGGAACCGAAGTATGACAAAAAGAAAATAGAAAAGGATAAGGAGAAGGTGAAGAGTCTGACTGAGAAATTGTCAATGCCTCAAAGGGGTTCCAACGAGCAGAGAGCGGTCAGTTGGATTATATATGGGGTTTTTACATATACAGCTATACCTAGTATAGGGGAAGTTACGTAATCGGTCAGAAATCCAATGCTGAGTTTTAAAAGGAATTTCATCGTTTTCCGACCCCTTGATTCCAAAAATGCAAAAAAGTTATTTCTGTCTGTCTGTTTGTGCATCTGTGAACACAATAAGTGTAACCAAAACCCCATAAGGATAACCACTTATAATTTTACGATAAATCAGCCAATGGGGAGGTATATTGCAGGTGATTCACGACTTCTTTTTTTTATATTGGTGGCTGAGAAGCAAACTAGTGCTTCATATTTTCTACTTTTTAATAAGATTTTCAGCTGAGCTTTACTATCAGATCTAGTTAATCTACTGAATCTATTAACGAGAAAATGGAATTTAGTTGTATATATACTTGGACAGTGTTCGAACAAAGAACGGAAAAACTTGAGGTTTAAGGCGAGTGGTCAATGTGTTAGAGGTAGCATGCTAGCCGACTGTCAAGATCGCGGGTTCGAAACCCTTAGGTTTTTTATCTGTGAGGTAAAAACCCTTGAGCAAGCTGTTCTTCGGATGGGACGTTAAGCGATAGTCCCGAGCCAATGGACAAGCAATAGATAAGAACAACCTGGGATAAGAGCATTGGATGCTTAGGTCCCTAGTGTACACGCCAGCCCTCTCAATATATCTATCTATAGTGACATTGGTATTGCTGTCAAATGTTAGAATAAGAAGGTAACATACATTCTTCTGTCTATAGATTGCTGTCAACGCCACCCAAGAGAAGATCCAGAAGATGCTCCGGGAGATAGAAGAAAGTGAACAGTCTCAGATAGTGAAGCTAGGAGACGCTAGCATCGCAGCTCCGTTCACTAGCAAGAAGTCTTCCATTCAATGTAGTAAGTACAATATATTCTATTGATCATTTTCCTATCATTAACTTTATGTACAAATCTGTTTTACTTTTATATTCTTACTACATTATTTAATTTCTCAACAAAATTTAATATCAATACAAATCCATTCATTTTTTAATTTTGTTTCCAATTTCCTGAGGAAGTATTCATAAAAGCAGGGTATTTCCCTTAGAATCGAATGGGCTTTCCCCAACTCTATAATAATAATAATAATACCATCTGAGGTAGTACAGTTATAATGAAACTATAATTTCAACATAATGTTTATATTACGAGCCATTATACACGCTCTAAATTCCAAACAAAACTGAACTAAAATAAAAACATCTTTGGTGAATCAGGCAATGAATTTCCCCAGCTTCAATTATTTTTCAACTAATTAACTAATTGTAAGTTTTCACTTTTCCTCTACACTCTTCTTTATAATAATTTTGGCTGAAAATCCATGTGCCTTTCACAAGGACTTCTCAATCCTCTAATAAAATTTCGTGTAGATACATTCATTACATCGCCTGTTATTAGAGTTTTTTAGTTGAACACCTCCTCTCCTGTTCCCCTCCTTTTATCTGACCGATTCAGCTGGGAATTTGTAAGGCTCGTCCTTATTGAATCAACATATAATATCTCATGTCGATATATTCATTACATCGACAGTTATTAGTGTTTTTTTTAATTAAGCCCCCCATTTCCTTCAGCCGATTAGGCTGAAAATGAATAGGTGTTCTCCGTATGGAGTTTTGAATATACAGAATTCGTATCTTTCGGGAATTATTGTGTCCACAGTCGCACAATCAGACACGATTATTTTTCCTGTTTCCAATTTTGGATTCTTGTTGGAACAAGAATTCAGGGGAATTTGTTACATAATTCGATTACATAATTTCCCCCATACTACGTTCAGCTGGGGAATTAATATATGCCATTTCGAACATTGTATGTATCATGCAAGTCTCGGTATCTCTACGAGTGTAAAAAAATGTATTAAATCGGAGATGAGGGTGGATTTTGTGCCGGATTTGTTGTGGAATAGTCTATTATATTGTTTTGCAGGTCTGATTGGAAGATGGCCTCTACATGACACCAGCTTACACATATTTTCCCAATTTCAGTTTGCCACATAATCAAGCAGGGTCGGTGTACCCTCGTGACCACGCTCCAGATGTTCAAGATCCTCGCCCTCAACGCCCTCGTTCTGGCCTACAGTCAGTCAGTATTATACCTGGACGGTATCAAGTTTAGCGACAAGCAGGCCACCCTCCAGGGGCTTCTCCTTGCCGCCTGTTTTCTCTTTATATCTAGATCTAAGGTAATTTCTATATCTTTTTTCTCTATAATTTCTCAGGTAAAATTAGGAGCACTGTTCTGCTGACTTATAGGCAGAAAAAATAAATTTAGAGTAAACTCCACTATAACCACTTTTAAATTTAGAGGTAAGCAAAAATAAATATATCAGTTTTGTGGAATATAGCCAAAAAATATTGCTTTGACGAAAAGATAGATCTCTAACGAGCTAATTTACTTAGCTTAGCAACTGAAGTTAATATTGTATTATAATTTCCAGCAGAAAATAACCATTTTTGTGTATAAACCATTTTGTTTATGTTTTGAACATTGCACACAGCATACATTCCCAGGATATATGAAAACAAATCAAAGTAAAAAGAAAAATTAGTTTCGATAACTGACGGTAATTGTGACATCGTTTGTCGCATTTACCATTAATATGAAAGATCAATTGTCTGCCCAGTTTATGTTATTTTCCGTTCCTTAGCATTAAATCTTTTGAATTTGCTGGCATTTCATTAATTTAATTTTTTTAATAACACTGTTTTGTGAGTAATATGATCTAAAGTGTTGGAAAACTATTACAAGCATTGTTCAATCACATTTTTTTACTATTTCTGCTGTTGGTCTTGAACGTTTGTTGTTTGATATCCATAATTTATTTAGATCTACAACTGTGCTCTCAAGGAATGTATTTTTAATTGTTATAATAATAACATATATAAAATATTGCGGTTGCTCTAAGAGCAGATTTAAAGTTAAAACGTGAAAAGAAAAATGTAGAGGACACAACGCGTAGAAAATAGGTGCTAAATAGCATTTCTTGAGGTTTGAGGGATGTAGAAAAAAATGTTGAAAAAAATTAGGAATATCAAAGAAATGATAATTGCAATACTTTTAATTTCAGGGGGGGGGAGGCATATTTTTAGGAAACCTATGTTTTGAGCGTGTTCAAAGCTTAGCAGCTATGCACATAACCATTATGTTATTCACTGAAGTGGACAACTGGCTAATAAATTTAGACCAAGGGCATATTTTGAGGAAGATGATGATTTGTTGTTGGTTTGTCATGTTGCAGCCTCTGAAAGTATTGTCGCGCCAAAGGCCCCTCCCCAACATCTTCAACGTGTACACCATCCTCACCGTCCTTCTACAGTTCGTTGTCCATTTTGTCTGTCTCATATACTTGGTCCAACAAGCCAACCTCAGGTCACCGCCCACGTAAGTCATTATTACCTACTTTTAGCTTTCGTTTAGCACTTCATTTTATAAATGAATAAATTAAAAAATCAGATTCGTCACCTGTTGGACATGAGCCCGACTCTATTATGGGTGTCTTAAATTTTGCCTACCCTAAATTTTTATTCACCTAGGGTAGGGGTCTTTAATGAGTACCTGACGTCTTACAGGCTCGGGACCATCGCTTAACGTCCCGTCCGAAGGACGGCGCGCTTAATTTTATTTTACTTCCGAGATAACATAAACTAAGGGCCTCGGCCAGGTTATACATATGTATGATGAAATATTAAATTTTTTTTAAAACATACTTTTTTCTTTGTTTTTTCCAAGTGTTTCACAATAACTCTTCTGAAAATGTTAGGTACCATAAACTATGTTTCAAAAAATAAGTTTTTTTAAAAATTAAATTGAAAGAATAATAAATAATTACATTAGTTGGCTACTTCGTTCCAGAAGACAATGTCTGAGTATGGGAGGAGTAACAGTCAGCTTGGACAGTACAATCGCTAGTAGTAATAATTACTTAAACGTTTAATTATTAAACGTTCATAATTAGAAAATGGAGTAGATAATCATAAAATTTGGGAATATTCTCTTATTATAAAATGAAAAGAGAAAAAAAAAAAGATAAATAGAATAAATAAATAGTGAAAATAAAAGTACAATTATATAATAATAATAAAAATAACCAACATATCTGTTATAAAAAATAATATTGATGAACATACTCTCATCAAATATATTATGAATATGAGATTATATTGTATTTTATATTCACAAGTATATTTTATTTATTTATTAGAAATTTCCATGATATGTCCTTTTCAACTGACCAGTACTTAATGTTACATCTGTTAATGTAGATTTACACATTTTTTTATTTGTACCTGCTTTTAAAATATTTTCTTATTTTCAGTGATAAGAAACCCGTATTAAACATTGATGATGATGAAGATAATGATGAAGCGTTTGTACCGAATTTATTGAACAGCACTGTCTACATCATCTCGATGACGCTTCAAGTGTCTACCTTCGCTATTAATTATAGGGTAATTTTCGTATAAGAAAATATTTATTTGTTCCTTGTCTTGGCAATCCTTGATTTATAACCTATGTTTTTTCAATTTTATGTCTGCAAATTCTCAGTATATGTTTCCGGTTTAAATTATAAGTTTTTTGGTTTAAAATTCCCTATAAAATATACGTATATAGTATATTATTTTTCCCTATTTTTTTAGGTACAATGCATAACAAGGAAACGTTATATGTAAATGGGTAAAATGTTTTGAATAATGAAGAAGGAATCATTCATTAATGACATTTCACTATCTTGAATATCAGTTGATTAAATAGAACAATAAAAAATAAGATTGAAAATAGCTAAATTATTAAACAATTGGATTCTAAAAAATAGTTAAATAATAAAGAAACCTGCGATATACGTATAAATGGTAAAGTCTTCAATCAACTAGTAGGTCTCAAGGCCATTGCCTCTTCAGCATCCGAACATGAAGATTAGGAAGGGTTCTTGCCCGGTCTGCGGACTAAAGAGTTAGTGTGAAAGAAAAGCGGTGAATGGAATTTTCTATAGCGAGATTTGACTGTAGGGTTTGAACTCTGTGAGAATTCGAAAGTTTAGTTGAGCCCCAGAGTTCAGCTCCTTACGTCCATATTATTATTTAACATGAGTTTGTATTGTTGATTAGGTTCTTGTCTTTTAAGTCCAGTTTCAGTATTCCAAGTCAGGCGTCTGAAATATATAACCCAAAGTAGCGGATCCGATTCGCAACGGGTTTGGAGTCTGTTATAAAACGTGGTAGATGTTGCACGACGCAAGGTGATAAAATATTTAACAACACATTTCAGTTAGGCGATATTAAATTGTGACTGAGTATTTGGTAAATCAAAATGTTGTGCATCTAAGTTTCCATTAAATGGTCATTCTGCCTACGTTAGATATTCATATTATACCTACCTATCCTGTTTCATATATGTTTATTTTTGTAAATTTTGGACTTTAAATAGTAAACAATTCAATTTTTTGTCAATTGATTTATTTTATTTATGTTTTTTTGAAACAGGGTAATCCTTTTATGGAGAGTCTTAGAGAAAATCGGCCACTCCTACTGAGCATTGTGGGTTCTACTGCTGGCGTATTTGCTCTGGCATTGGGCATTTTTCCTTCCATTGCTGAAACCTTCGAAATTGTTGATTTTGACGATGAAGTACGTATTATGAAATATTATGAAAATGTATGTACCTTAAAATGAATTGTGGGTACTAACAACGAATAAAAGTTCATGGTATGATCCTAAGGTTTACGCATCATACTATGTATTTTATATATTAGATTACCCTGAACTGTTATTTGTGCCCACGAGTTATTTCGAACTTTAATCATATCGAGCCAATATCGTATGTGTATAATTACTAGACGATCCGGACAGAGTTAAGTTCACCCAAATCGGTCTAGTATAACCGAAATTATAGATTCTAATAGATAATGTAACAGTAGAGCTTTTATGAGTAACTTTCTTTGCGCCGAAGGAAAGGACAGTCATCCTACCTCAATGAGTAAAAACTAGTTTGCCATTCTCAAGATACCAGGTTATAGAATCCGTCTTTCGAGTTATTTTAATTATATAAAAATATATTTTACTATGTACCACCGCAAATTCCCGCTCCGCCTGCTCGGCGCCTTGCATCTCAATGTTACTTTAGGCACGTGGTGAAGCCACTAACAACGAATTCTACGATTAATGAAAAGCATTCAACATTAATTTTTCAAATGAATTTTCTTGTAAGTGTCCGCTTAGGAGAGGTAAATTTATCTCCTGATGACGAAAAATAGAGGGATGTCCGTTTCCAGGGGTGTAAAAATACATTGTTTTCCTATACTTCGGGCCGGCACATTGTCCGTTGGAGAAGGGTTTTACTGTATTATGTATTTGACCCCCACAAACCCCCTCCTATAAATGTTGAGATGCCTCATGGCCGGGCTTATAAGAACTGTACATGAGAAATTCATGAAAATCTGGCAAAACCATTAATGAGCTAGCGCTAATTTTATGTCCCTCCCCCCCTCCCACTCCACAACTTCTTCCGTTCAAAACGTTAAGGTGCCACGTGGCCTAAGTTTAAACGGGGCTTGTATAAAAATGTTGCATGTATAATTCCACTAAAACCCAATCTACAGTTAAGGAGTTAGCTCTCATTCATTTCTCTCTCTCTCTCTCTCTCTCCCCTGAGACCTAGTATGATATTTTTAACACTATTGTATTTATTTTTTCAGTTTCGTCTAGTCCTGGTTGGTGTTCTCTGTGCTGACTTCTTCTTCTCCTACCTGGTCGACCGTATTTGTCTTTTTATTTTTGGCGAAGGAAAGCTGAGGATAAAAAAGTGAACCTTGAACGAAGGAAGCCCCATCGGTCGGCGGACCGTCTTCACATTCTCAGGGATATTGAAAATTAAATAATGATTTGTTTATTCCTTGTTTTTGTATAAGAGAAAAAAAAGAAAGGACATATTCTGTTTCCCATTCCATTTATATTTCAAGTTTTATGTTATTAATTTTATTTTTTATAAATTATTTTCTAAAACCTTTCTCCCTTTTCTTTGGTAATTACATGTAATGTATTTGAATGTTAATAGTTAAACTGTTATCATTTTAAGGGTTTCATAGGTGAGCCAATAAACCCTTCTGGTTTTCTTTCGAATGTCTGCTGTCCGCTTTCCCACAGTCCAAACTTAAACAACAAAAAAAACTTCAAACTTGGTATGATGCACGAAAACCAAAAATAATTTCTCAATTGAGGTACCAAATTAAAAGTATCAGAGCCCTTAATGTGAAACAAAAGTTATTTTCCAAAATGACCATGAATGGCGCAATAGCGTGCTAAGGCTGTAGAGCTCGTGGTTTTTCGCCTAATGGCGACCTTTACCAAGGGGTCATTTAATGTAGTCCAAAATAGGTACGAATATATATAGGCGATACACTTCAAAAATAATATTTTTCAAAAACTACATTTGAAGTAACAAATTAGTACCCTAACACGAATCTAGTTATAGTTTTTCGAAGTTCAAATGTTAAATTAAAAATGGCTGCCGTCAATACGTGCGTAAGCCCTAACGCCCTTTCTCCCAAAGGGAATCAAATTTGACAGATAAATATAGTTTCATAGGCAAAAGACAGGAAAAATACGTACGTCTATTGAAATTGTGATACTTGTGAATCAAAGGTATTGAAGCCGTCAGCATGAAACCGAATTCAGTTTTCTGACAAAATCGCGACCATCAGGAGTGATAAAAAGTCATCTGTAGCCCTTTCACTTTTCATTCTGTTATCAAGTTACTTTGGAAGAGGACAAAAAAGTGGTCGGTTAGTCACCGGCAATCTACTCCAGCTCGCATTATTTGCAGTGAATTAAATTTCCTTTCTCTAAACTTTTACTCAAAGTGCCAATTAGCCTGAAAATCACTTTCTTACTCAGGGATACCCTCATATAGTCATGTGTCGATACATTCAACATATTGGCAGTTTTTGAGTTGAACCCCCTTCTCTTCGATCGACCGAATCAGCACTAAAATTGCAATTATTTTTGTTAAGGTTAGAGTCGCATTACTGTGAATATATGTACGTGCACCTACGAAACTCCTCATGATCTGATCTGTTCTTTGTAATATTTATTGTTTTTGTTTTATCCAATATAATTTAAAGTCAATTATTTCAGAACTTGATAAGAATGTGAATGATAGAATACCTTTAAAAATGTAATTTAAAAATGCCAGTAATTACTGACTTTGTTTAATTGTTAGCATTTTATTTGCTAAATAACAACAAAAAAAAAAAATAATTCCAATGTATGTGATTATTTGTCTATAATTAAAACTTTTTTTGTTGTTTAGTGTGCAAAGTTTTTTTTTTCTTTTATGTAATATAATTTTGTATATAAGCTAAGGTAGTTACATTATTTGTTCTTTATAAATTGAAAATAAACATATAATGTGAAATGATAAATTGAGAGTTTTATTTGGTAATCGAAAGCACCTGTGTGTCTCAGTTTGAAGAATTATATATATGTTCTAAGATATGGATTGAAGTGTTAATCCTTGAATGCGTTTTCTTTCACGGGTTTTATATAGAAAAGACAAAATTAAAATGATAATTTTATTTATTCATTAGTTCATCTGATAATTGGTATTGCAGAAGTAACATAATAGAATAAAGATTCACAACATTAAAAATCTTGATAAAAAAAGAGCCCTCAATCTGCCCAAGACGGTAGAGAGCCGCCCCGTAGTTGAACTGGAATCTTCTCCCTGGAGTTCTGAGTTCAAGACGGTAGAGAGCCGCCCCGTAGTTGCAACTGGAGTCTTCTCCCTGGAGTTCTGAGTCCAAGACGGTGGAGAGCCGTCCCGTAGTTGAACTGGAGTCTTTTGCCTGGAGTTCTGAGTCCAAGACGGTAGAGAACCGCCCCGTAGTTGAACTGGAGTCTTCTCCCTGGAGTTCTGAGTCCAAGACGGTAGAGAGCCGCCCCGTAGTTGAACTGGAGTCTCCTCCCTGGAGTTCTGAGTTCAAGACGGTGGAGAGCCGCCCCGTAGTTGAACTGGAGTCTTCTCCCTGGAGTTCTGAGTCCAAGACGGTAGAGAGCCGCCCCGTAGTTGCAACTGGAGTCTCCTCCCAGGAGTTCTGAGTCCAAGACGGTAGAGAGCCGCCCCGTAGTTGAACTGGAGTCTCCTCTCTGGAGTTCTGAGTCCAAGGCGGTAGAGAGCCGTCCCGTAGTTGAAAGTGGAGTCTGGTTTGGTCGGTTGAGGGCCGTCTCAGCTCAAGATTAAATTCACAGATACTCAACTGACAGGAGTTGTTGAATGGTGGGAAGGTTATTTAGTTACATGCAACTAAAAAGCGGAAGCTCCAGTTCCACGCACTCTCCGGGTGTTGGTTGAATTCAACTTTTTCGTCGCTAAAAAGTAAATTAAAGCAGGCAGCAATATCCCCACACTAACACAGAGCCGGAGAATTTCTCCTCGATGTTTGTTTTCATTTTGCTATATACCATTCTCGTTCTCAGTCCCTTATCATTATCATTTCAACATAATGAATGTAACATTTGAAACCAACAAGCCTGCGCCCATAATACTTCTTTCATCCATCTATTCAATGCTAAAATGAAGTCAAAAAATCACTGAAGGAATGTCTTTTCCTAATTTTATTATCACAACCATTATTATTTTTTTTATTTTTTGATTTCCTTTTCTTTGAATTAGTTGTTCCGCTGTAACATTGAAGATGACTGGAAACGTTGGAACTTGAATTAACAAGAGGTGACACCGAATTTATACTAAACCTAGACACGCCATCAACAGTTCCTTCAACTTTGTTTTGACACTGGGATATATTTCTCTCAATTACAGTTTGACATTTTGTTTTTTTACGATTTTGATTTTTAGGAGTTTCTACGGTATGATCAGTGTGTTCGTCTCTTTTCTGTTTTGTATATTCCTTCATGGCCAAAACCGCCCGTGGCGTCAAACCAGCAAAACTATCTTTTTTGCTTTTCTTCTTCTTTTTTACAGACAAAGTCACATCTACTTTATTTTCGACAGTCATATTCTTGGAAGGGTTGTTCATACCAAACTTTGATTTATTCTTGCAAATTAAACATGTTAAAACCTGAAAATCAGAGTTAAAGTTAGTACCTGTATAAACAAGAAATGTCAGCACATATTCTATAATAATATAACTGATAACTGGAAGTCCTTCCTTGTCCCATGTAAGAAAATAACAATGTAATTTTGTTTTTAATAATTAACTAGTAATAAACTTAATTAAAAAAAAAAAATGTTTCTTATACAGCACACCTTTATTACAAAACTAATCTACATTAATAAAGTTGAAAAGCCGTTTGTATTGAGAGTGTTTGTTCTGATAACGTGTCTGAACGATTGATCGGGATCATCTTGAAATTTTACAAGTAACAACCCTTAAGAGCCGGTTATCTTGTAATTAAATATAAAGAGGTGGAGCTTCCAAAATTATGCCAGCTCTTTAATGGTTAGCATTTCGCTAGTAACCAACAAATTTCGCAAATCAAAATTTCTATAAAAGATTTTTTTTATAGGAATTTAATTGTAGAATTAACGAGAATGGTGATATTCAAGAAAGAATGGAGTTAGTTTTGATTCTCTCCATTTGAATTTTAAGAAAATACCTTCAATTTTTAAAATATTTGGGAAATATTCACTGAAAAAAGTGGGGGTCCATATGATAGAATTTCCTGAGTTGTTTCTTTATTATAGCCCCCATGTTAAAATAAAATCAAACAAAATAAGTTATTTTTAAACGAGGATAATAATTCTACTTATTTCCCTTTAAAACACACTTTTTAGACTCATCTCCTTTATAAGAGCTTTTAAAGTAACTCTCTCTCTCTTCAAGACCCTTTCGAAAATTCTCTCTAGAAGACAGTATCTCTCTTGCTCCCTTTAAAACAATTCAATCTTTCTCTCTGTGGTGTTATAGAAAAAAATGTTCAATTATGTTCATTTTTGCCGATTTGAATAGGTTGGAAAGAAATAACACTACTAGCCTGAAACGGCACCTCGATAAGTGACTGGCTACTAATATGAAAGGGGGCGATCAACTGAGTGAGTTGAGAGGCTGTCAAATGTAGGAGAACTCCTCCTAATTGGCAATACATGAGGAGGTTGAAGTAAAACTGAGAGACCTTAGTGGCTGCGCGGTAAAATTGGCTATCCACACACTTAAGTGAGGGCATTAAATTTCGTATGTAGCCAGATGGTAAGCAAGGACCTGATGAGATATAAGACGCAAACTGCCGAGCAATGCCAGGAGTTGTTTAATTAAGCTGAGCATTTTTATAACATATTAGTAGACAAAAAATTGATAACAAAAAAAAAACATTAAAAACCACAGTTTTAGAGTGAGAAACTTAGTTAAGTAAACAGAAGAAATATTTTGAAAAAAATATTGTACTTACTAGAACATTATCTTTTCTTTGTTTCAAAAAATCCAAAAGATTTTGTTTGAACTTAGAAAGATTGGGCTTACTGTTCAATTTATTCCTTAATTTGACAGTTTTCTTTTTAACTGGTAAAACTTTCAATTTAAACAGGCCCTGGCTTCCACATTTTTTACACATTTCTGAATAATGTATTCCACCATCTTTTATATTCTTTGAGTCAACTATGTCCAAAATGTTACACCTAGAAGTAAACTAAATTTATAATAATGCAAATTATATATGTAAATTATACATTACAAAATAAAGAAAAACATCATTGCCATTTAAATCGCAGGTGTTAACATAAATAAAACTAGTATTTATTAGAATATCAGTGGCTAAGAAGTGATTTCATACGAAATCGAAGGTTTAGAGAAGAAGCTAAACAATGTTAAAACTGATTTCTCATGAAACAATTCAATTGTTTAAGCTTTTTAATGTATCAAACCAAATGTTTGGGTGCACCTTGAACGTGTGCTATATCACACGTCGGTCGATCGTTGAGGGAGCTCGGAGTTCAGGTTAGAACTAAAGTTAGGCTGTGATGGGTTCGGGACGGCCACCGACCGATCAATCTAAACCGATCCGTAGTCGTCTCCAGTCTGTCATATTGCTTTTTTCAGAGCAAACCGGCTGAACATTGGATAGCTGGACACCGTCACCAGCTGCCGCAGGTCCAGTCCAGATACGATCCGGTCCCGCGTATCAACTTCACCCTGACCTGGTCGGGCATTCAAGGGCTACAAAATCGTTTGAAACCTACATAAATATATATAAAATAAGATAGTAACGAGTTATAACTACTGAGGCAAAAAATCTTAAAGGCAATTACGAGTTATCACTTCATAACCAGAAGCAAGCCTTAGCTACATGATTCAGTGTACTTATTATATAATTAAATCCATCTCAAAAATACACTTCAGTAACATAACCCATCGCAATAGTCGGGATACCCTGAATGAGGCATAAAACAAACACCTTCATAAAGACAGTTCTCTCTAATATTTGATATATTCATAAGCTTAACAATGTAACATGGTGGAGGGGTGACGGCCTATTCAACAATCATTAATTTTAAGCTTCCAAAAACTTTTGAGAGTGTCTCTCTGAAAGCTAAAAGCGTTTACCATATGTCTGGGAAAATGTGGATAATAAAGGCTTCGGCATGCATTACCTCATTTGTGAAACAACCTGAAGTAGAGAATCATTTAAGAAACACTTTGAAGAAAATTCATCGGATGCGTTTAGTAAAAAACTAAATGTAGACAGATCTTGTATGTCTGTTCTCTCATTTTGTTTGTTCTCAGTTGTCATTTCAAAGGAAAGTAATACTTATCATTCACCACACAAAGACAGCGGAATACAAACTAGCCATGAGATAATAGGATCATGTTAGAATCGATACGGTTAAAATAGAATCCGTCTATCGATGTACATTAGAAACGAGAGGTTCATTTCGGTCCAGCTTTTGGTCGATAGAGATGACTAATTGACAAGTGAAAAAATGATAAGCTTCATCGGCTTGTGTATAATAAACCGTCCAAGGTCAAATGAAAAGACCACTCCTCGCGCCACGAACTGTCACAAACCTCGATCACCTCCCCTATCCCACATTTCTACAGTTTAGCAGGTCATTGACAATATATTTTTTTGTTCCTATGCGATTTCAATAGAATGTGACTAGCTCGGCCGTTATGCAATTCAATAGAAAGTATTATTAAATTTGATATACTTAGTGAGATGGTGTGAACACCTTGGGAACTATGCATTCAACGTTATTATCCCTTTCCTGGAAGCTCTATTGTGGCACTCCTAAATTTTGCCTACCCAGGTTTAGTGAGGTAGGGGGGCTTTATGAGGTTAGGAACTGCCATTTATTGTTCCCTTCAAAGGGCTCCCATGCTCAAGATTTTGTTACCTCCCAGTTAAAAAATCCTAGGACCCAACCGGGTTCGAACCTACGATCTTGAGTACAGCAGGAACGTACGCTACCTCTGTGCCACCAGCGCTCTCATGAAAGTATAAAATAAAAGAGCAGTTTCTAGTCTATTAGAAGCAATAATATTACTTCTAATGTATTATGTATCAATTTTTGGGACATGTCAACACTATTTGAAAATACGTGAGACGACGAAGACAGTTGATAACGTGTTATCATTCGATGTCCATTATCATGAAGTGATTAGATAATTTATACTTCTGTAGCTTCCGAGTCAGAAGAGTTTATAACGAAAATGGATATCAATTGTTTTCTAATGTATTTTATGTTTATCATTGAATCAGTAATTAGTTATAAGCCTGTAGTTATAATTCATGGGGTTCTCACTGGAAATGAAACCATGCTTCCTATGGCTCAAAGAATTCAACAGGTAGTATGGACCTTCTAGCTTCTAAGGTTACTAAATCCTATACTTTGGTTGCAGGTTATTTATAGTATTTATGTTATAGCTTCATCCTGGCACTAAAGTTTATGTGACGGATAGATTCGGTGGTTGGTCGAGTTTACGTCCCATGTGGACACAGGTTTTGGAAATTGGTTCAGATATTTTACAATATATGGCATTTCATCCCCAAGGTGTTAATCTTATAGGTAGGATTTCATTGATGAACATCAATTGAAATTTAAAATTAATTTTTGTTGTAAGTTTATTAATATATAGTTGAGTGAAGATTTTATTTTTCTTGCTTGAAATATGATATGTTGAAAATAAACTGAAATTTGAAACAAAATGATTAAAACAATCCTGCAGTATAACTTCCTATTCATTGATGTCATGTAAAGGCGCGTTTACATTCATATAGTAAGCGGGTTAGTGTCCCACAACTTGCAAGAGTGCTACTAACTCAGTGTAAAAAGCATGTGAGTACTTTAACCAAGTAGTGGGTCAGGAAGTGACAAGCTCCCACCACTCCCTCACTGTCCATTCAACTAACCTTTGAACTATCCTAATACGTATAAATACTTTGTGGTTAGTAAGGTGCAGCATGAATGCTTATGGGGCATTACAAATCCAAATTATTGAAATGACCAAATGCGCGCATGGGCTCTTGAAAATGGAAATCCATTTCCTGATCCGTAACCTCATAGGACGACAACACTAATAAGTTCCACAATCATTCCGAAAGGCGCAAAGGACATGTTTTCAGCCGATAATCTTGCGGGAAAGAAAGAAAGAAAACATGCGGCGAAAAGGATTCATCCTCATTTCACGAAGCTTCAACTGGTACTGACAAGACAACAACACTTATCTGTCTGGGTAAATATGGTAGCCGGGCTCCCTGCTTGTACAAGTAACTACCGTATCTACTAAACCAAGCCCTCCTTTACACTGAGCTACTTTACTAGCAGCTAGTTCTCATCAGCTAGCCTCGTGCGAGCCGTCATCTAGCGGGTAGTGAAATTGAGCAGATTCAACTTCACTAGCCGACAGTAGGAACTACCAGGTCACGTGACATTCGCCTCTGGCAACTATTTCTCAAACCCCGCTTGTGAACCCAATCAGCGGTAAAGTAGGTAGGTATATGCATACCTATGATTGTCCTTCCACCTGTAAAGCTGCATCAATACGCTTTGACATAAGCTCAAACCAATAATTGTTAATTCTAGTTGTTAATAATATTTAAGTGCTTTTCTTAAAGAACGAATATGAAAATATTCATAACTGGATATTTGTTTGTATAAAATGTTACGTTGAATTATTAGCCATAACAGGTGTGTAATATATTTTTGAACATTTTAGGAAAAATTAAATAATTCCTGTGATAGAATAGATTACTTTTAAACATGAAACATGTAGATAGCTTTAAGTTCTCATATGAAGGAGGAATACAATGAAAATATGTATATGTTTCCTGTATTATATATTTTGCTTATTCATAGGAATATATGTATAAGCTCTCTAGGTTCCCTGAATACGAGCACATTGTCTGTTTTTGGTATGTGACTCGGATATTCCAGGTCGCTCTAATTCAACTTGAGTAATTTATGTAATTTTTAATTAAATCTGGTGTTTTCTGTTTATTTTATTTGACTATATTTTTAGGCTATTCTCAAGGTGGTTTGTTGGCCCGAGCTATTCTGGAACAGTATCCCGAACATAACGTGAACACCTTTATATCTTTGAGCTCACCTCAGTGCGGTCAGTATGGAAGTAAGTTATGTTGATAAATATCCTTTTTGAAAAATAAAATTTAGTTTTTCTAGCGATAGCGAACGCGAGCCACTGGGATTCTCATTTTTTATCAATGTTCATACATTTTATACAAAAGAGGAAGTTGCACTGACCATATCATAATAAATTTTATTGTAATTTTTTTCAGCCCAGTTTCTACACATATTTTTCCCAACTTTGGCTTGTGAAACAGCCTATGAATTTTTCTATTCCATGATTGGTCAGCACACCTCCGTTGGCAATTACTGGAACGATCCTCATCACCAAAAACTATATTTTGAATATAGTGAATTTTTACCTTACATTAACAACTTGATAACGACCGACACCAGTGGATCTTTTAGAGACGGTTTGACTAAATTGAAAAGAATGGTTCTAATTGGGGGTCCGGATGATGGTGTGATAACTCCCTGGCAATCGAGGTAAGCACCATTGGTCTATTGGCTTATATATATGTATATATATTTTTAGGGCGTTCCAGGTCGAAAACCATAAAACGGAGACCTTATAATTATCTGTATCTGACGTCTTTCCCCACGCGATTTCTGGGGAACAGCTAGAGTACCCCAAAAAATGTGGTCCTCCTTTATTTCTAGGAAATTTGAATTGGTTGCTTTTGCATTTAATTTATATTCTTGCACAGAATTATGAAACTAGTTTAAATGCTAAATGAAGCAAGAAACGGGTCACAAAACTATGTGCAAGTCCAAGACGTATACCAGTTCATAGGGCTAGATACTCACCACCAGGGTCGTTAAACAATCAACCTGAAAATAGGTTCTCTATTCCCCCCTTCCCCCGAGGAAAAGTTGCTAAAAGAGAATAGTGTATTTGGTATGAGTTTGTTCATTTTAAATCTGGGAATATATTAAGCCCAATTTCAGGAGGTTACAAGCTCTAACCAAGTGTAGTACCTAGAAGGATGGAAAGTACCCCGCCTCTCCAGATGCTAATTTTTTTTATTTATTTCCCTACATTTGTATTTTTTTCTTTGTTTTAGCCAGTTTGGTTGTTTTGACGAAAATGAAACTGTCATTGAAATGAGAGACCAGTTGTTCTACAAGAACGACTCTTTTGGCCTCAAAACGTTAGACAAGAAAAAGAAGATAGAATTGGTAACCCTGAGCGGATACTCGCACTATGACTGGCACACCAACTTGACTGTTCTGGACGAGTACATCATTCCTCATCTCGACTAGAGGTTTAACTGAAATTCAAGTGTTGCCACTCAACAAGTGTCTTATCTAGATGAAATAGCGAAAAGAGACTATTCCCGCTTAGGTAATTCGACCAGGACTTTTCCGCTATCCCAATGTTTACCTTACGATATTTTGTCTATTTAGAATAATTTTACTTTAATTATTGATCACTAGCTGTGTACCCGACAATCGGAATCGGAAATTTCCAGCCACATCGAGGTCCTTATCAGCATTATTCATATTTTACTCAAACATTTATACATGCGTTGTCTATCCACTACCTCGGTTCACCGTGAACATATATGTATAGTTCGGTGGATTTAGGACCACAGTGTCCACACTATGCTATCAAATAATTTTGAACCTCCCCTTCCTATGATAAAATATTGGCTATATATTTGAACTGTTCTTAGTAAAAAATAGTTATTTTTTCTACGGTTTCCTTCCTGGTACCTACTCTAAGTATTATCTGTCATAAAAAGGCACATTTCTGATTGTTTCTTAGATGGGCTTTATTAGCTTGAGTTTACTATAAAATTAATTGAAGCGACTAAGAATTTTACGAGGGAAAAATATTTTTAGAATAGTTTTAATGTTAAAGTATTGTATAAAATGTTTCTAAGGACAGTACAGTCTCCATAACTATAAAGTCGCTTAATGTTAAAACAAATTCTTGAATCCCCTCTCTAACCCCACGCGAAAAAAAGAAGTACGTTATGTAATACTTATTGCCCCAGTTCATCCCGTACACATCCCTGGAAGTTTTGTTAAAATAGGTCTAACATTGGCAGCTAAGGTCATCATAAGGCCCCCACCTGTTTTCTATTCTCCTCGTTAATATTAATTCATTAGAAATAATTGTACGGGAAACTAAGCTTATACCAAATAATTATAATAATTATAGTTACAGAAAATTATCAAACACACTAAGTCTCCTATGTAAGATGCTATTGTACCATTGCAGTTTTATATTGCTGTTAATAACCATTGTCTTATTATGTATCTTCTTAAAATTGTTTTCCTGATATTATTATGTTATAATTTTATATGGATTGATAATAAATGGTTGTTGTTCAATTGCACCCTTCGCTCGCCAACCCCCTCTGGACCCCCAACACTCTTTTGTATGGCCTAAAGGAATGGTATTAAAAAATGGACATCGTTACATTAAATTGAGATGATTTTGCATATTTGGCTTTTTCGCCCTCACATATAGGTAGATATAGACACCTTGGATAGATTTTCAGTATACAACAGGACAGGCTATCCAACCACCATATAAATAGAACAGCGGAAATGCACACTGAGGCAGACATATATAATCAGTGTAAAACCGGCCAGACGTAGTACAGTCATGCTGGAAGCACACATCCACACATGGACGCTCTTGTAACTCTCTCTAGGCTGAGATAAATGTTGAGCTAACCCTATAAAATGCCATACCTCTATCTTACCGACCTCCATGCACCTCTGGTTTGTGCCCTCCTGATTACTGTAACGTTTGATGCCCTTATATCTACCCCCAGGCTGAAGTGAATCTTATATCTAACACTATAAAATGCCTTACCATTATCTTCTACCGACCTCCATGCACTTCATTTTTGTGGCCCTTGGTTACTGTAATGTAGGCAGTTGGGGTACGAACCCAGGTTCCTTTGATCAAACTAGAAAAGAACAAAAAAATTCGAAGTGACTACAACAAACTACAAAAAAGGATCTTTATTATAATAGGATAAATTGTTATTTATTCATTTTGTACGATTTTTAGGACTAAAGTGAAATAAGTTGCTTTGCCCGTTTTAATAGAGAAAACTGTTTCAAATATGTATAAATACAATTCGAGTCCGAGAACTATGTATAAATATGCTTATGAGAAAAAATATATACACCTGAAAACCAGAAATGATTGTTTTGAGTAACTGCTCGATTAAGTCAAATACTGTAATTTAATCTATCAAGTTTTATAACAATTTAAAAAGTTTTTAAATACCTTATGGATGAGAAAAAATCATTTCTGTTGTGGCCATAATGTAAAAATATACTTAAAATGTTCCTCTCTTTTTATAATCTAAAAAATATGTGATGTGGCCATTACAGGTCTTCCTTATACCAACCAGGCTACAGAAGGTATAGATCATTCTCTACTATAGATCATTCTCTACATTATAGATCATTCTCGCTCCCCCTTCTCAAAATTATTTCATACTGGCATTACTGGGTATAACATTTGCATTACTGGCATTACTAATGTCTGCTCTCAAGATAACGCTGTACAATGAGACAAAATGAAATGATTTTGAGAAGGGAAAGGGGAAAGAGAGTGATCTGTAAGCGTTATTGGTGTAAGAAAAATCCTGTAATGGATACATCACATTTTATTTTTTTCAAAAAATTACCAATACATAAACCATATTTTAAAGTTCTTTGCTATGAGTTACGATTTAAAAATTACTTATTATTTTTTTTTTTTTTCCTTATGTTCCATGCATGTTAGCCATGTCACTGTGTTTTATCTAATTATTTACGACATCCATGGCCCCGGGAGGGAGTTCTATCTACGAAATGAAACTCACACCCGTACGGGATTCAAACCCGCAAACCATGGTAAGACAATGCGACCAAAGCCCTACGCTCTAGCCCACACGGCCACCATTACTTACAATTGAATATATTCCTTATAGACCGTTAGTTTTCATTCTTCAGGGAGCTAACACTTTTGCGTATTGATCCTATCTGAAATTTGAGGACTAATTAGCGATTAGAAATTTTATAAGGAACATTTTTGCTAAGAATCGATTTTTCGATAGAACTAACAGTTTTTGGGCAAAACTAGGAAACGTCTAAAAATATGTGTTTCAAAACTACATTTCTATATAGTTTACGGCATGTAACTTGAAAACCGGACGGCATATGAAAAATCCTATTTCATATAACTTGTCTACTTCATTATTCTCTAAAACTATTACTTGAAACGAATGTTGATTGGGTTATAAACGTAAACGGTATCTTGTAAAATGTACTTAGGTCCCGGAGGAAAGTGGTCTTAATTTTCGTCAGATTTCGGCCAAAATCTAATCAGACCTACTAAATTAGCACTTGTGACTCCTTCATTGCAAATTTCGAATTCATAGCTACATTCGTTTTTGCGGTAGAGAGCTCACAACTTTTTAATCACTTACACACGCATAGATATCATCGCGAAAATGGTCAAAACGTATTCAGGGGACCTTGAAACGTGAAAATCCGTTGAAACTTCGATCTCGGATTTACGCAACTACAATTCTTCCTTACTACAATTCTCCATACACTTCGCTTTTCTTCCGGAAACTGTGGATATTTCACAACAGGTTTGTTTTATGAGATGTGCAAATACTGTCTATTTAAGGTTCAACTGGGTTGGACCAACATGTGGAACGAAGTTGACGGCCGCAACAAATTAAAAAACATCAAAAAAGGGGTGGAACCATGGAAAACGTCCATCAGGGATAACCGACGAGAAGAAGTGGCAGTGATGAGGCTACGAGTGGGTCACAGTCGGCTGAGCCACGGCCACCTGATAAGAAGAGAGCAAGCCAGGAAGTGCGAACTGTGTGAGGAGGAGCTGTCGGTGCGGCACATCCTGGAGGAGTGTCCACTCTATCAGGAAGAGCTGGCCAGGAGAGGCATCACCAGAGCACTGCCAGCAGCCCTGGGCAACCACCGAGAGGCACTCCAGAGAACAATAGACTTTTTTAGTGACACGAAACTAATGGACGAGCTATAATAATACGTAAAAAAAAAAAAAAAAAAAAAAAATTTGTATATATATGTATATGGATGTATGTCTGTATATGTGTATATATATGTATTGATGTGTATATATATATGTATTGATGTGTGTGTATGTGCATATGTATGGATATGCATCTGTCTCCATCCCTAAGTATTTAGATGCTTATGACCTTGATGTTGAGCATCTATAACCCTAATCCTAATCCTCCTAATCCTGTCTATTTAAATAGTGTTTGGTGCAAGTACTAATAAACTTGAAAAATTCATTTAGAACTACCAAACTTGTTCTTTCTTCACTCTGATATATTACCATCATTTTTACAATATATGTACCTACATATTTTATTTTAGTGAAGAAATATCAGCTTTTCATTTTGTTATTCATATGTATTAAAATAAAATTGCCCTTTAAAGTTATTGGAATCACAGAAAGTAAAAATTGTTCTTTTTAGTGTAAATTGTCAACAGAAAAAATTAGACTGAAAATTGTATTCCTATGGAAGATATATTCTTTTATATCGTAAATTAGGTAAAAGTGTATAATAACATAAATTGACATTTGTTTGAAAACACTGACATATGAAATATATAGTTGGGAGATCCTATCTCAATTATATATTTATTTATTTATATATATATATATATATATATATATATATATAATTATATATAAATTTGAAGTTCGTTTATAAATACAAACTCTAATAAATATATTATTTGAAGAATGTCTTAAACCAGCTGGTTAGTTTTCATGTGTGCTACTATGCACTTGGCGGTCTGACATGACTTAACTATATTTGTATATATCTTAACAGAAATGAAAAATAATCTATTTTCACGATATGGTTGCCTTGTTTTAGCAGATGAATTTGAGAAATCTTCTGTCTGTATTAATGACACTCGCATCAGCATGTAGTACTTCCGTTATCAAGCCCTTCCAATCAATGCCTGGTAAGTGGACGATTTTCTTATTATTTAAGAAATAGTATTTCAAGCCTTAAAATCTTTCGGTACTCAGAATGGATCAGGGAAAACGGGCTATATGATAACCATTTGACTGGTCTCTCTTGTATATGATGATAGTGTTGATGTGACGAGAAAATCTAAAATGTGTAAACACCTTTTAAGTTTCAACATCTGAAAAACTCCTCAAGGGGTTGTATTATAGCCGGGAAACTTGTGAAACGATTATTGTCGACATTATTCCTCTTTTTTAATTGTAAACAAAACATAAAATAAATATTCTTAAAACTTACCCACTTCAAGTTAGTTTCAAGTAGACTTCAAATAAAACACTATGTTTATTAGACAAATTATTGAAGTGGCAATTCAAACCAATTGCGTTAACGTTTCCACAAAACTTGTTAATCCTAGAATTTTTGAAAAAAAAAATAGGTTTTAACTTACATTTTATCCAAATTGAAATTAATTGAAACATCCGCATTACATTTAGACTTCCCCCCTTAAGAACTTACCAAGTATAGTGTAATCTGTTTTCAAATCTAAACAAAACTATCCACTTCCTTTGATCGTGGGGAATAGAATACGATTTTAATGAAATGTGCTATTTTTGTAAAAGAAATAAAATATTATGGATGAATTCCCTTTTTATTGTTTATTTACTTGTTTATATAAGCAATTTCTAATTTTACTTGTATTATATTTTCAGGACATTTCAAAATAAAAACATTGGAAAAAGATGTTGGTCTTGTGAACAATAAGGAAATAATACCCGGAGCAATTCAAAGATTTTTGCATTTAGAAAAAAAAAATATTAGTACTGAGAATAATATTTCAGTTCCTAGTGAGAATATTTTTGATAATCCAAATTACATCCAGCATTTGATGGCAAGTACCTTCATAAAGATCTCAAACTCACTGTTTGCAAGTGATTCCTCATTCATGGGAGACATATTTAAACTAGATGGAAGTGTTTTTCCATTTAGGCATAATAAAGGATTTTTTACACATTTAAAGAATACAAAAAAACGTTTCGATGGAAAAGATTTTTATTTAAGGCCACATGAACCAAATGATGAAGAAATTGAAAGCAAGAAGGCAGATTTAGATAACAAAATAATGCCTCCTCCTTCGTCTTCTCTTGACAGTAATTATAGTGCCGAAGTTCATCGTAAAGACTCTAATTGTTTAGAATGTTGGAAGAGTGGGCCCAAGTGTGTACAGTGTTTACATGGGGACATTAAATACAATATAGCCTTACCACAGGAGGGAATGTCAAGTGACCAAATAAAAAATATTGTCGGTAGTATATACAACCGAATGGAATTAAATCACAATTTTGGTAATTTGAGTTCAATTGCTAAGAGATCTATGAAAAACAAAGAAAAGAAAAGAAGTGTGGAGATAAAAAACATGAAAGAAGGTAAGAAACCTATCTCACAGTCTAACGATGGAATAAACTCCAAGTACAATTTGGAAAAATTACTGAAAAACACCAAAGGAGATAATCCTGAAGATGATTTTCTGATGTCGGAAGCAGATAGGAAAAGATATTGGAACAAATGGACTAGTAAACGATATGCTCGATCAAGACATAATAAAGAGACGAGTAATCATGTACTAGATAAGAGAGCAAGGCGGCTATTACTGCTTCGGAACGGAACCAAAGGGACAACGACGGAAAAGTGTTCGGTGAACAAGGGACGAACGGCCAAACTCACGATCCCCCCCTTCCACCGGTGCGTCTCGGCCGAACTCTGTCCCTGCGTGTACCACGAGGATTACCCACCTCGGACCACGTGTCCCCCTGTTGTCACCACCTGCATCTGTCCCCCGCCTGGTCGGTGTGACTGCTACACGCCACCATCCACGCAGAGGCACCGCCACACCACCTGCCCATCCTCCACCCGATGTACCAAGATCATCACTCCAACCACTGCCTGCTATACGCCTCCCGTCACACCAAAGGCCACTCACATTTTCGACGAGATCCGCATGTGCTTTACCACAGAACTGGACAGTTGTAGTACCACAGAAGTAGGATTTGTTGGGGAGCCCCCTAATACGAGTATTAATAAAAAGAGACGTAAGTTACAAGTTAGGCACAAAAAAATTCCAAAAAGAGCCTTAAGGCGAAAAAAATACGCCAAACGTAGCTGCTCATGTAAATGTGGTTGTCCGTGTTCCTTAACAGGCAAAACCAGAGATGGGTCTCAAAATGAAATCTACCAAAAAGCAAGATCCAAATGTCATCATGAAATTGTAAAATTTTCTGAGAGCGAATCAGGAAGGGGCCTCAGTCAGAATGGAGTTTCGAAATGCTCGTGTAGTTGTGGATGTGACTGTTCCAAGCAATATGGATTTATTAACGTTAACAATAGAAATAAAACTGACAGATTTACAAATTATGACCATCCATATTTAAATAATAGTGTTGAGTCTAATAAAAGCTAGTGCTAGACAATGAACAATAAGGGTTTTCAAATATAATTTATCATATATTGGGGATGCCTGGGAGAAGCTTTGTGTTATATTTCTTTAACCAATATATCTAACTTTAGCGAAAAAGATATTTAAAATGGAAATGTTTTATTTTTCATATTGGTTCCGTAAATTGTTCACTTATGACCAATAACTGAGAAAACATGAAATAACGGTTTCTATCTTCGAGTCACCCCCCCCCCCCCCCCTCCCCTTCATTCATAGGCAGATTCAAAATAAATGTAAATTTATATATTTATAGTAAACATATTCAGACATTTTCTTGTGATTATGGAACGAACAGACATGAAAGTGAAAAACCATACTTTTTTTTCAACTTGAAACACATAAAAACCAAGGGTGGGGGGGGAAACAAAATGAATGCATCTTTCATTCAATTTAACGTGTATCATTCTTATAAGGCTGGTAAACATAGGGCATGTGACATCTCAAAATATA
The DNA here is from genome assembly GCA_963662175.1 of Aradus depressus. Lineage (NCBI taxonomy): Eukaryota > Metazoa > Arthropoda > Insecta > Hemiptera > Aradidae > Aradus > Aradus depressus. Next base: position 28,879,899 of record OY759217.1, on the reverse strand, counting down.
TTTCTGGTTTGTGGTGTCGGTCGTTGCTTGGTATATGCATAAGTAGGGTGAACTGGATCTATGTTAATATGTTAAAAGAACTCGAGTCATTATAAGTACCTGAAGAAGGAAATAAATAGTTTCCGAAACGTTGGTCAAATGCTGAGTTTTTATTTACACGACTAAACCTCGACTTCTTTTAACATTGAAAAAATACTGTCGACTCAATAATTATTATGTTAATTAATATGGTTCCGTACCACAGGTAAATAGTTGCCTAGAATTAGTTTGGCCGGAAGGCATAAGGGTCTAAGATAGGTTTAAAATAACTTGTATACCAGCTCTTTTTTTTCTTCTTCTTTTTAACACATCAACTACCATGGCCATTAGGGTTTAAACATGAGCTCTACTACCATTAACTTTGGCAAAAAATGAGGTAAGTTGCCCTGTGAAAAATGATTATCGTGTTAATCCCTGAATGCATAAAAGATGAGTTTAAAACTATGAACATTATTATTTTATTTGTTCATTATTCATCTGATTGTTGTGCAGCTTGACTTATATGATGAGCAACGGCCAGCATTCTACCTTGTAAGTGCCGAGCAATGCTGGGCACTCAAACAAGTATGTAAATATTATAGAAGGACTTCTATTTGATTGCCATAAAAAATTATTTTCATAGATCAATCCAGACAGAAAAAAAAAAAATGAATTCAATTGTTTAATTATTTATAGCACATACACAACTAGTAGAGCAGAACAACTAGAAGATAAAATAGTGACATACTCTACCCATTGAGCTTATTGACATCCTACTTGCCTAAGTAATAAATATATATATATTTTTTTTTTTTTACTTCCTCAACTGTACGAATTATGTATTTATTACGATGCTGAGTTTTCGATGGAATTTCATGTTTTTCGATCTCCTTATTCCAAAAATAAATAAAAAATGTCTGTGAAATGTTTGAATATTTAAATTCAAAACCCCATAAGAACGGCACCTATCAATTTCCCGCAAAATTGGCAGAAGGGAAGGGGGCTTAATTCAAATACTCTAATAACTTCTCGAGTATTTCGTATTTTATTCTGTAAAGCATTGAAAATAAATTTAAAAAAATAATACACACTAGAAAAGTGGTAGTTTACGTCACGTCTTGATCTCCATTTACGTCATGTTTCATTTTTAAACCTAATGAGATTTTGTTCCATGGGTGACTCTTTTTAAGCTTTACCGATTTCTGCTATAAAAAGTACTTGGGCTGAACTTTCATTCTCGTACCAAATTTACCTGCTGGTTATATTGCAGAATTTAGTAATAAGATTACAGATAATGGAGGAATGTGTTCCACTGTAGTTGTGTCTAGTTGGGGTGCATGCTCCGAGCTGGCAGGCCCTAGGAAGGGCGTGGTTTGATTTAATACCCTAATGTACACAGACTGATCAGCTTTGCATGCTGCCTCCTTAGCTACCAATCATCTGAGGTCATGTCAGAATCAGGCCTTTCTAGCTCATATCCGTCATGAGATTAACACTGTCGGCCTCTTTCTTAAATAATGAAAAGTGATGTTTAACAGTAATCACCATCCAATATGTTGATATAGAAAATTCACACTTATAGGTTAGTTAATTATTATAACTCATGCCCAGGCTTTAACTACAAGGTCATATCGCCTACTACCAAAGCGCACTTTCGTCACTCTGGTGGACATGAGCCCGACTCTACAATGGGAGTCCTAAATTTTGCTTACCTTAAATATTTATTCCCCTAGGGTAGGAGTCTTTACCGAGTCTCTGACCTCGTACAGGCTCGAGACCATCGCTTAACTTCCCATCCGAAGAACAGTATGCTTAAGTTTATTTTACCTCCCAGGTAAAATAGACTAAGGGCCTCGGTCGGGTTTCGAACCCACGAACTTGAGCTCAATAGGCAAGCACGCATACCACTGAGCCACCGGCGCCCTCTCACACTTATAACAATTACAGGACTTTCTTACTCTTTTGTACAGATCACTCCCCTTCCCCACTGCCCATTCTCTAATTGCGGTTTTTGGCATGTATCTCTCATCATCGACCTGCGAAACATCGTTTAGTTAGTTTTTGCTTTTTTGGGGCGCTCAACTACGAAGCTGCGAAACATCGTATTTAATATAAAATGTGCCTTTCAGTTTTCTCTACAACTTTTATTTAAAGAGATTCATGATAAGGTCATAAATACAAGTGGTATCTTGTAAAATGTACTTAGGCCCCGAAATAAAGTGGTCTCAATTTCCGTCTGATTTTGGCCAAAACCAGATCTAAGATAGCACATCATCTCAATGTTCATAGCTACAATTGTTTCTGAGTTAGAGCACTCACAAAATTTTAATCACACACACCCATCATCGCGAAAATGATAAACGTATTCAGGGAAAGTAAAAAGTGAAAATCCGTTGAAAACTCAATCTCGGATTTTCGCACGATTACAATACTTACTTACTTATACTATAGGCATAAGTAAAAATTAAAAGACTGATGCAAGTCCATTTTCGGTGATTTTTATTTTTAGATATTTTGTTGTAAATAATGAATGTTTTTGTGGAGGAAACGTATATAATTATTTGGTAGCTCTGGACACGCCTAAAACCTGTACGTAACCCCACATTTAATTATATAATTGAGTTAATGGTCTGAGTTATTGAACTCATTTTTCCTAGCTATCAGTGATAAAATCGCAAATTATTGCCGAGTAGTCCAGATATTTTAAAATACACATCCCATTGTGAGATAGTATTCTTGCTATTATTAAGGTTATTTTTTCGTTAGCCCTCATGGGAATACAATGCAAGCTATGTACAAATAATGGAAAGTATTATTTCTCTCTAGTTATTATTTAATTAGCAGGTTGCCCTGTTAGAAACTTTAAGAGGGTTAGTTACGTATCTGCCAGGATAATAACTTTTCGTTGGATAGCCGAACAAAGAATAACAAGCGTAGATATTATCCTCCCCCTTTCTTTTAAAGAAATATTATGTAATGATATGCCACATCGCCTACGCTTGAACAAGACATAAGGATGTTACATGTATATTCCATGAAAATTCAACCAACCTGAGAACCTGAGCTGACAATCCTTCTATGCCCCCCTTTCTCCATGCAACCGACAACACACATGACCTATGCTTGAACCGGGCTTATAAAGATGGTATAAATGAAATTTCATGAAATAGAAACCAACGTTAATGCGCCAGCACTCATTTTATGCCTCCCTAATAACCTCCTCTCCTGTTCAAAATTTTGATGTGAAACATGGCCTATGCATGAACTGGCCCTATAAAGATGTGAAATTTCATGAAAATGTAATCAACAGTAGAGCAGCTAGCACTCATTTTATGTTTTGACGATGTTGTTATATATTTAGCAACAGAGCTTGACAGTGCCTACCTACATAACTTTTGGTCAAACCTGGTACGTGGGCTTTGATTTTTTTGTCTGTTCGTAATACTTAGTCATACAGCTATGTTATTATGTATTGAGAGGATGAAAAGAAAGACCAGTAGATATGAAAAAAAGTAAAATTTGTCATCAATCAGAGTTACCATAAAGTTCAGTAGCATGGGTTTGTTCCGTCTCATTGAATAACATTCATAAAAATAGTTTGTTGATAGTAGGGGTTACCAAGTGTCAAAGTATGATAAGAAGAAGTGATAAGAAGAGTCGGAGGTCGATGTGGGAGGTGGTAGAGAGAGGGCTGGCCTCAGTAGCGGGCGGGCCCTGAGCTAGAGAGGAGTGGAGGGAGACCATGATGTGAGCAGACCAGGAACCCGGCCAGTCCATGCATGGAGCCCGCCCCCTTCACAGTGCTCTGCCCCCTGTCCCCGCAGCTACCGCCCCCGGCACCCCCGCCCCCCCATCCCCGAGTCGCCCCCCGTACCCTCCGTGCCTCCAAGGACAAGTCGGCCTTTGTCATCCTCGCAGAGGAACCCTCCGGCCGAACCAGCCCCTACAGAGGCCGCGGATTCAAACCGCCCCCGACCAGGATCCCTGTATTCTCGGTACCGTCCAGCCCTGTCAAAAAGCCGCCTCCAGTGAAAGGCAAGTCGGCCCCCGCCAGCCCCAACCGGACTGCAACCAGACGCTCCATCCCGATCATCAAAACACCAAAAGCTGCCAAGAGAGTCACCACCAAGCAGCCAGGTTCGCCAAGGCATCCTCAGCCCACCCAGAAGTCGGATCCTAGGGCAAGTCTTAGGAGGCCTTCTATAAACGCTTCTACCGACAAGCTTACAGTGAAGACTCCAGGTGACACCCTTTCTGTGAAGTCTCCTACACATAAGCTTTCTGTGAAAGTTACTCCTGACAAACTTTCCGTGAAGGCTGTTCCGGACAAGCCCACCGCGAAAGCTGCTATTGACAAGCTTAATGCCAAAGCTGCTGCTGGCAAGCTTACCGTGAAGGCTGCTACTGACAAACTTATTACTGTAAAGGCTGCTACTGACAAACTAACTACCGTAAAAGCTGCTACTGACAAACTTTCTGTGAAAGTAAATCCAAAGCAAAATGAAGAGATAAAATCTGGTAGCCAGCAAAAGAAATCTGACGATCCAGCATCTTTGGCAGGGGACAAAGTGAACGAACCCGGTAATGACACTCTCAAACGCAAAGCAAAAACCCTTGGAAAACCAACTGAAAAAAACAAAATTAACATTAAACTGAAGTCAGTTAAAGCATTTTCTTCTTCAATAGATAAAAAAAATGAAAAAGCAAATGAAGTCTGCGAATCGAAGTTAGGGGCAAAAACGGGATGTGAACCTAAAGGAGACAAAGAAGCATCATCCACTAAGTCAAATGTAGGAAAATCAGCCGAGAACAAGAGTAATGGTGTTGGTGTAAACAGTTCAGTCAAAGATGACAGTAAAATTGTGAACGGTAAGAATGATATAACTACAATAGAAATAACCTCTGGGGCTTCAGATGATAAAGGGAATAATAAAACTTCTATAAATGTTAGTAAAAAGAATGAATCTGGGAGTAATGCAAATGGAGATAAGGGTTCTAAAATAGATAATAATAATGAAGAAAAGTCAAAAGATTCCAACAACAGTAAGAGTGGCATTACTGCTCAACAGAAAATCATAATCCATCAGGGTGAGTCGAACGGTGTTGTCAAGGTGGTAGGAAGTGAGCCGATCCAGGACCAGGTGATGTCGATCATGGAGGATGGAGGTAAGAGGATCGTAACAGAGGCGCTGGTCTCGGCGACGGAGGACGGACGGACGGAACTTGGCAAGTGGACTAGCAGCGGGAAGCAGCTGGGAGGGAGCAAGCTGCTGGAGCTGGCTCAGCCAGACCTCATCCCACCTCAGGAACAGGCTATCGAGGAGACGGGACGGGTCGTGGGACAGGCGGAGACGGAGCTGGAGGCCGCTAACCACTCTGTCACCTTCAGGTAGTTAGCTAGCCTATTTCTTTTTATACTTTATACAACTCAACACCTATTTAATGGAATGAAGGTGAATACTTACAGTGTGCAACAACCATATTAATTTCTGACTTTATATGGCCAGGAATTAAACTTAATTAGCCATAGCTAAAATTTTCAACAAGATATTAGATGGCACCTTCATCCATTTACTACTCCTTTTGTATTTTGTCAAAAATTTGATTTCAATTTTATTTAAATTGCTAGGAGGGGCTTATAAGAGCAGGTGGACCAGAGATACTCTGTCGTAACTATTTACTTAGCTTGTTGCAGTACAGTTTTAGGTCTTCCTAGTTTCTCACCTGTCAAAAGAAAATAGCCCATTACATGTAGTTTTTGTCCTCATTGCTGAGAAAATATTTAAGAAATATGTATTTGTATAATGGCCTCTAGAGGAGAATTTGAGAATCTCCTATCAAATGACACTTTAATTCCATGTTGAAAATCTCGATTCAGCAGACATAATTTTAAGAAAAAAAATATATATATTTTTTTTTTTGTGAGGTCTGATGCATTGAGTATATTAGCAATAACTTACGAATTATGTCGAAGTATTATTTAAAAATATATTTTTCTTTTTTACTTTCTCATACTCCAGGCAGAATGAATACTGAAACGCTAAAAATTGTAACCACTTGATCTCGGATATTGATGAAATTGGGTATCTTCAGTCTGGCGTCCCATTGGCCCTAATGTAATATCATATTAATCGGACCGCCAGAAGGGAGAGAAATAGGGTTGCGATTTTTTTTAAATTCCAAATTTCGTGCTAAAGACTAGAATGCACAATTTTCTGTCAGAAACATAAATAAATTACTAAGTACTAGAAGGGTGAGAAAATACAGCGTCTCTCCAGACGCCATTTTTTTAATGATTTATTTATTTATTCCACAATCTGTAAATACATCCAGTAGAAATACCTGGCATAATAATAGTAATGAGAAAGTAAATAATGGTAATAAAATAAATAAATATAATTAATAAAAATTGTGTAAAACCCTGTAACTATAATAATAAATAAAATAAGTATATTCTTCAAAATATTAATGAAATATTTATGGAAATAATAGTATTAGTAATCAAGAAAAAATATGTATACAGCAATAATTTGAAGAAAAAAAATATATATATATATTAAATGAATAACAACACTAAATAAAAAAATAAGCAAATAAAATAATGATAAATACAATTAATAAATAATATAATGTAGGAAAAATTTGTTTTTGTCTTTTTAGAGATATTTTTAATAGGGATTGGTCACCACTGTGTGATTTTTCCCTTCTTAACATTTTGAAAATGCCATTTTTTACACTTTCAGCAAATTTGCTTATTTTATATATTATTCCTACAGTTGTGAATACCTATGTGTAAATTTTAAAAAATAAATATATTTTTAATAAATCTTTATTGATTCATGACAGTAAAATTATGCAACCTAAAAAATGTACATCTTGCCTAAAATAATTAGAGAAAAAGTCCCCATAACAGAAGATATGATACGGAAAAATGAAACAACAGTCAAGAGGGGTATCAATTTGTCGAATTTAGAAAGTACATTATGAAAATCTGCTTTTTTGAATTTTCACATGATTTAAACTTTCAAAATGGTGTAGAAAAAATCGAGGATCTACCTGAAACAAGAATATGAGCGTAACCCAATATGTTTTCATAATAGTGCGCTTAACCGAATATATGAGTACTTCCGACTAATCCTACTCTTAATTATTGAAAAAAAAATTTTAAAAAGCCTTAAGATTATTTTTTTGTGACCTATGCCTGGGGTTTAACCACTTGCTTATTTCCAAAGCGACTAATGTAAGTCTTTGGTACTCTTAATTGTTGAAAAAAAAAAGTCGTATGTGAATCAATGGCTATGTACTTCCCCAGCAAGAATTAATCAATTAAGTTTTCGCTCTCCTTCCAAAGTCAATCGACCGTTTGGGTTAAACTCAATATGTGTCTTAAATAGTGGCTACTGAATCCTCTCACTAAATATTTTGTCGATACATTCGAGCACCCATCTGATTTCGCTGAAAATTAACAGGTGTCATTCTATAGAGCTTTGAATTTACGTATGAAATTTCGTGTCATTAAATTCATTACGATAGTTTTTAGAGCCTCCTTCCTAATGCCCCTTTTCCTTCGGCCGATTTGGCAGAATATCATTAGGTGTCGTTCTTAGAGGATTCTGGATATACATATAAAATTTCGTGTCATATCGCTTACTTCCAGGGCGACTAATGTATGCCTCCATTAGTTATTAAAATAAAAATATAAATTAATTAGGCAAAAACAACATATTATTCATCTTATTACTCCTGCCGCTCACTGTCTAAATATTCTATTAAACCTGGACAAAATTGCATCTCTATCACACCATGTCTCTTGTCGATCCACCTATTTCGAACAGAGCTAATTTAATGTAAGTTGTGGCTACGCCCTAGAACTGGATTACTTTCACCAAATCTTAACTAATTAGAGATGTGAGTTGGATATTTAAAGCCTCCGGTTCAGTGGGTTCGTGACTCGAGTTCCCTGTCAACTAAATCACGCTAACTGTTTATGCACTTTCATCATTGGTTAGTTAAAACCAGGAACGCCAAGTACATGTTTCCCGCTCACATGCTTACTAAAATCAGTCGCTCTTGAGCTTGAACGTTGAACGTAAACCCAAAAAGGATTTAAATTCCTTGGTAATATGAATTTTTTCAATCCCCCTTGGACAAAAATTAAAAAAAAAACGTATATAAATATGAGTCCTGCTATGTTTTTGAATTGTGAGTTTTTGTATGATTATTATTATTTCTGCCATAACATATACACATATATATTGATACATGTGGACTGAAATGTCTCATCTATTCACAATTACCAGTAAACACTACAAGTTAGGACTCCAGAAGATCCCTCTTCCATTTTGTTAGCCAGTGTGTCCAACCTTGCAGCCTTCGTCACATAGGCAGACATCTTCATCAAGTTGTGAAACGCGGACATATTGTGGAAACTTGTAATAAATAAATAAATAAAACAAACATCTTTTTTGATATATTGGTTTCGGCATTAAACCAGCGTCAGGTTTAGTTATAGTGTAGTAATGTCTGTCTTAGTATATTTATAATTAAATCTGAAGATGGTGGAATAGACTATATGTGTTTCTTAAACCTCTCTGGAATGTTCCACTGTTGGTTAATTCCGACATTTCTTCCAGAGGTGTCTTCTTATTCTTTTTTCCGACAATATTTTGGGACTCTTACAAGTCCCTTCTTTCGGTCACTATGAACCGTTCACAGTGACCGGAAGAAGGGACTTTTAAGAGTCCCGAAATATTGTCGGGAAAAAATAAGAAGACACCTCTGGAAGAAATGCCGGAACTAACGAATATACTATATTTCAAAAAAGAAGTTTATTTTATTTATTTAGACAGACGTCATTGCAAAAAGATCAAAACGTATTCAGCGAACCTTGAAATGTGAATTACATTGGAAAACTTGATCTCTGATTTTTACATGATTACTATACTTTATAATTTCTAACTATCAAAACAATATTGTAAAAAAGCAACATACTATTGAGAGACTTAAGAAACAGTGTTATTGAGCGGCACAATAAAATGACAGACATTTTTCAGAAATCTCATTTTGTTTTTGAGATCCCTGAAACATGAAAAAATGCAAAACCCTATTATCATGATTACATACCTTCCTTTCCTTAAGGGAAAAAAATGCAAATTTAATAGTGATTTTATTAGCCCTATTTTCTAAAAAACAATTAGGTATTTAAAAAAAGTATACTGATTCTAGATGTAATTGGGGCCAAGACTGGCCGTAAGCAGGCTGACAGTCCATCTTACCCCGATTGCAGATAGAGCATCACGCTGTGAAGTCAGCTCAAGGGCCCAAAACTGGGTCAAAGTCTCCCCCTCATCAACTGAGTCGTTGAAAAATATATATTTTCAAAGTCAGCTGGGGGAAAAAAGTAATAATTTCCTTGTCTCGTCCTTCTCTACATGGCTTCCTTGTCATCTGGGCTCTTCGCGCGTTTTGCATTCCCGGTATTCGTACCTGACTAATGTACCTCTTCATTAAGCGAAAAAAAAAAGGAATTATAAATAAAAATATTAGAGAGATGTGTGATCGAATCATAAATTGGTTTCGTAAATGAGAATTTATAGTATCAACATATTGAGAAAAATTTGTAGAATCGTTTATACATAAAAACAATTGTAATCCTCTAATCACTAAACTAATAATAAAATTACTAAAATTATTTCAAAATCAGGATTTTAAAAACGTGAGCCTTTCTTTTTCAATATTATAATCTAATTTTCGTAAAACATTTGATGATGCTTATATATTTTAGCTTTCCTAAAAGTTATTCATCGCTTTCAATGATTCACTCTGATCACGTACATAATGTAAGAATGTCTAGACTTCCCCAGATATACGAGGTATAGGGAAAGTTATGTATTCGGTCAGATATTCGATGTTGAGTTTTCACCGGAATTTCATGTTTTCCAACCATCTGATTCCACAAATGTAGAAAAAATGTCGTCTGTCTGTGTATGTGTGAACACAATAACTCCCCATAGAATGAATGTATCAATACAAAATTTTAGATGTGCTTCCAGAACCACAAAAAGCCGGCACTTATTGATTTTCAGCCAAATCGGACAAAGGGTAAGGGAGGATTGGGGAGAGGGGGGCATAACCCAAAAACTCTAATAACTGCCGATATAATGAATGAAGCAACATGAAATTTCATATTTAAATTCTAATCCTCATAAGGACGACACATATTAATTTGCAGCAAAATTGACTAAGGGAAGGGGGGTCAGAAAAGAGGGCACAACTCAAAAAACTGTATATGCAACGAATATATCCACACAAAATTTAGTGTAAGGATTCCGAAGTCCCTATGCAAATTAACAAAGTATTGATGGTCAATTAGTTTTCGAGAGGGAAAACTTTGTTGATTAGTTCGGACTGGGGAAGTACATAGACTTTGATACACCGACGACTTTTTTTCTCGTTGTTTTCTTTGAAAATCCTTCTTCACCCCTGATCTTAACTAGTCAATTGCTATTCGTATTGCACTATTCTCTTGTCTTATTCATATTATGATTTTACATATATGTATCTAGATATACGCTATCTGATGGTAGATGAAGATATTAACGGCACTGTTTAATTAGAAATGTTTCTGTTGATATGTCGAACAATGCACTGGTTAGAAAGTGGAATAGTTGGTGTAGCTACCGTGTGTTTCTTATCCAGTGGCTATCAGAGCATTGATAACAGCTCTCTGAATAACAGTTACTCCAGAGTCACTGGTGTGTCACATGTGACATTAGCAGCTAAATTAGCAGTTTGTTTAGTCACTTTGTTGAGCTCTTCCTATCCAGTCTTTCCTACAATTAATGTATGGTTGTTTACAGTTGCCAACCACTGTCATGAATCGCGTTACGTAATTTATAATCTAGCCCATTTGGCTATTATTAAGAAGTTTTACTTTCATTCACCTCAGGATCAAAATTAGACCATTTCTGGGAAAGATCTGTCTATGCAACGACTTGACCAATTTTGTTATACTGTAGAGCAGAGTTGGGAAAACTTTAATTTTAATATATTTAATTTTTTTTTTTTTTTTTTTTTTATGGCATATCAACCACGAGGGTCATTGATGCCTGGATGGTCAAATAAGTAAGAGATCCCGCATAGAAACTGGGGAGCGAACGGAGGGGGACCCCGCACAGGACCCCGGGGCACCCAGTGAGCGTCCCAACCAGGCCAGGGGACAAGCAACGGCACAACTGGGCGTCTCTCTTTAGGCATTGGGCTTAGGCCCCGGTGTAGCTAGGCCTGTTAGAGAGGGTGTGCTTGTATGTGGCACCGACCACACCCTCCAAGCCCGGGGACTATATCAGTCCAGAGATCCCAGCGGAGCCGATCAAGCCCCCCAGCCCAGGCACCGTCCGCACAATGAGACACCCCAGGGGCCCCGCCCAAATTAATTTAATTGTTAATTCAATAGCAATTGATAATTATTGGATTTAATTGCAATTCATTTTTTGCAAATACAATTCTTGTGTAATTGTTAATTTTTGTTGAGATATATATTAACTGAAAATTTAGTTGCAATTATTTCTAATTAATTAGCTATTTGTAAACTTGTAAATAACCACTTAATTCAATGAATGAAGAAATAACAGAATGAAACAACTGGATAATAAAAGTTATGTAAATTAAAATACCTTTTATTTTTTATAGTTATAGGACAAAAATAACCAATTTTTCTTAAAAAATCATTGAGAAATTTATAAAATAAACATTGAGAAAGTCAAATAAATTTTATTTTCGGTAATCATAGAACTATAAATAATCCCTTCTTCTATCTACGTCACCACGAAAATCTAAATATCCGCAACGTCCAGGAATTAATCAAAACCAAATTCTTATTTTTCCACAATTAACTTTCATCCCACCCTAACCCATTTACACAAGTCTTATTATCCTCTGAATCCAATACAAACAAGCCTACAACTTGTCTGAACAAGAAGTGGCCTCGAGATCGTGTAGGTGAAAAGTTATTTTCTTGTATAATTTAGACAAAATAATCAAAATTCTTCAATTAAAAAATAAATAAATTGTCCTTTTCCTTTCCCTGATAATTGGTTGGGGGAAGAGGGACGGGGTGCTCAAATATGTCCCTCTAAAAAATGAGAATGTACCTGAAAATATTTCTAATTCCCTATCAATTTGGATGTACGTACCATAAATATCGAACTAGTGTTCTTCTTCTCAGTTATTAATTGCCATTGTTGCAATTAACAATTAAACTGTTAATCGCTAACTAAAAACCAGTTCTGTCAGATTCGCGAGTTGTTACGCGTACCTATCAAAAGTATAAAGTAAAATAAAATGTTGTACACACAATTAAACTGCTGACGATTCCATGATTACTTGAAAAATCTACTGTTTATAGAATATATTGAACTCCTTGCCATGGCAGCACCATCGTCACCCAGAGCGTCAAACAAATTCCTTGGAATCCTGTGCTGCTCCCTGAAGTTTAGAACCATAAGGAAGGTCAGAAGCAATCCAGAGACTGCACACTCCGGCGAGCCTTATCTACCAAACAGGAAGCTATGGTGAGGCGGGGGTGACCTTCAGCCTTTTGATGACTACTTGGCAGGACACTTCACTTGATCATTCTCAGCTCGTTATCCTTTGCAACATTCCACACGTGTTGCCGGTCCTCTGCACAGCAGCAATGGCAAATGAAACGTCTAAAATCGTTGTAATCTAACTGCTCAAAAATTCCAAAGCCCACTGATAGCTCTAAGGGAAATTAACTATCATTTCAGTTCTGGTGATATTTTCGGAGCGGAATATCTTTTGAATGCCTTTAAAAATAAGTAAAAATACTTATACATTTCAAATTACAAAACCGATTTCATTAAGAATTTGCATATTTTTAAGCTTCTTTGTAAGAATTATGTACATCAAAATGAAAGAAATTATATTAAGTACCACTCTAAAACAAAGAAAATAATAAATATGAAAATAAATGGGGATACAGAAGTATCTGATTGACAGTTTCAAACGTTTACGAATAGTATTTCTTTTATTTCGTATAATATCTTATTCGTCATCCGCGCACATTTGTTCCAATTCTAGAGAGGATATGTTGTGAGGAGGGACCTGTCTTGAGGTTGCCACCCTGTTTAGACGATGGGAGCGTGGCCACCTAGCTGGCCAGTGGCATGGATCACAGATGATAATGAGTCCCTCTTACAGAATGTAGGCCACCCAGAACGCTCTTCCGTATCTATCTGTCTAAGCCTCTTATCCTACCTCTCCGCAGTTTTGTATCGTACCATAACTAACTCCATGGAGAAAAATAATTGATCAGTATTTTCAGCGGGGTGCAAATGTAATGTTCTTTGGAAACGTTGCCATGTTTAGAATTTCATGTTAGTAAGTTATTGTGACGAAATTTTATATATGAATCCAAAACGACGACACCTATTTCTTTTCAGCCAAATCAGTCAAAGGGAGGGTAGGACTAGGGAAGAGACTTAACTCAAAAACTTTGATAACTGCCATTGTAATGAATGTGTCGACACAAAATTTCATATGTGCATTCAAAACTCCATAAGAACGACACTTATTAATTCCCAGCGGAATCGGCAGAAGGGAAGGGGGAAAGGGGGGACCACTGCCGATGTAATGATTTCATCGGCACACAGTTTAGTATGAGGTTTTAGAAGCCCCTATGTAATTCAACTGTCGAATATTAGCGCAAAGAGTCGACTAGTTTTGGAGGGGGAGAGAAAAGTGATTCACCTACTTTTTTTTTTATTCCTTCGAAATATGACAAGTGATTTACAAAATTAATATTGCAAAAAATAATAATTCGGAAGGTGATGATTCTCGCAGGAAAACGGTACGAAAGTACACAGAAATATTATGAATTATCCGAGCATTACCGTTCGCTATTTTGTATTTTTTTTTACGGTGAACCATTTTAAATGTTGTTTTACGTCACAATAATTTTTAACTTTAAACTTTTTAACTGGGTCTACTGTTGATAAATAATTGCAAATATATGCTGGGCAGTAAATGTATTGTGAAAGTTGTAGGATAACGTCGGAATAACAGATAAATACAGTTGTCAACATTTAAATTTTATTCAAGATGGAGATAAGTTTCTCTACGTTGTCCTTATTTTGGTCAATGTTGTGACCTAGTCCTCACGCAGATCGGGATTATTCTCGCCCTTTTAAATTAAACCTTTTTTTTGTTGCCTAGACTTCGGTATAACAATACGTCTTGTTCAAGAAACACTGATGGTCGTTTGTGTGCATCACGTTCATTCTAAGACCTTTCTTTAATTTTCGGTTGGCCATATACATTTCCGAGCGAGGCACCTACTGCATACTGACACAAATATATTTCTGAATTAACGTTATTTTGTCAGGAAAGAGACTACTCGACCACAGAAGGAGCCATTATCCTCCTTTTGTGTCAGCTCCTTGATTTGGGTAGACGTTCCTGTTCAACGATTCTCCCCTGCTCTTAAATATTAAATAACTAGATTTCGAAAATGGAACTTTTTTTTATATTTATTAATTACTAAATGCTTCAGATTATCTAAGAGATATTTTCTTCTTTGCTTACTTTATGGGAAAGGGAAAGTCTATCATAGCGTTTTATTGCCTGCAGACATTATTTACATAAGTTCTGATAAACAGGTGTTTTTTTAGATTTGACATAGGACTAGGGATTGCAATTCCGGGTTGTGAAGTCTAGATTTATTGTGTATTACGGAATAATTTTAATAACAAATGATTGAATTTGTTTTTGTAATAATATTAAACACAAAACGGCTCCAAAAAGTTATTTGAATGAAAGTGAACAAATAAAACAATTATTATACAATGGTATGTTCTAATATTAAAGTTACAAAATACAACTTGTCCCGGGACATTCTAGATCAACAATGAATACATAAAATGGCCAACATAAATTATTCAGTTTGTCACAATACACTTCTCTGGGCTTTGCTCTTGTCTATAACATTACTGTGATTATTAACCCAACTTTCCTGCTAGAAAGTAGCACGTTGTAATAAAATATATAGGCTGCAAAAATTACAGGTTTTAGAGATTACAGATAAAAAAATTCCAAAAGTTAACAACATGTAAAATGATACATTGTATACGATGATATGTCATGATACATTATACTCTGTCGTCTATTTACATTTGAGATAAATTTTCATATGATAAGAAATAGTAAGAAATTGGAGAAAATGTTATCTAAATAAATTATTTGTTTGAGAGAGGTGAAGTAATGAATAATTGAATGTAAATTTCTCTGAATTAAAAACTAATAATGGTTCTTATTAGCCAAAAAAAAGTACTAATATTTAGTGAATTATCCTCGCAACGCTAGATAGCACATTTCAATGTTTCTGAGGTTATTCTCGAAATATACAGGGTGGCCCAGATAAGCGGACCACAAGTGAAATAACTCCTAAACGGTTAGAGATATCAAAATTGTGCATACGACTAAAGTTGTAGCACTTGCCGAGAGCTATAGTATGGCGTCCTCGAAAAGACATAAATGACCCTTTTAATGGCTCAAATAGCCCTTCGAAGGGCGGGATTCCCTTTTGACCCTTAAGTTTCATTACATTTTACTAAAGTACTAAAGAAACAAGGAATAACTGTGCAAACAGATTTTTGATACGTCAAGTAGTTCTTGGAAAAAAAAACGTTTAAAGTTGCACATTTTTCTTATTCTGAAGTTATTAAATTCCAACTAACTTCAGAATAAGAAAAACGTGCAACTTTAAACGTTTTTGTTTCAAGAACGTATAATTTTGATATCTCTAACCGTTTAGGAGTTATTTGACTTGTGGCCCGCTTATCTGGGCCACCCTGTATATTTTTCTATTTTTTAGAGGGCGCCGGTAGCTCGGGCGTGGTATGCGTGCTTGCCTTCTGTGCTCAAGATCGTGGGTTCGAAACCCGACTGAGGCCCTTAGTTTATTTTATCTGGGAGGTAAAATTCCTTCGGATGGGACGTTAAGCGATGATCCCGAACCAGTACGATGTCAGGTACTCGTTGAAGACCCCTGCCCCAGGTGAATAAAAATTTAGGGTAGGCAAAATTTGGGACTCCCTCAGTAGAGTCAGACTCATGTCCACCAGAGGCGATATGACCTCGTAGTTAATGCCCGGGCATGAATCATAATAACTAAATATCTAACTATATTTATTGATTTGATCTTTATAATATGCCACAATCATAATAATAGTTACTTTTGGATTGGAGATATATTTATAATAATAATTATTAATAGTAGTTTATAGATTACGTATTTTTGCATGCATACTTTAACATGATTAAAAATAAAATATCTGTTACATTAAATTAACTGGAACACTGCTCTACTACTGTTACCGAATTATTGGAGCCTAACACTTTAATTATAGTCACTCCTGAGTTTTGTTTTGCACTAAGTTAACATTTGTTGTGGGATAAAACAGAAAAAAAAATAAATTATGTAAAATAATATCTATGAATAAAACATCAGTTTCTTGTACCATTATCATGCGGGGCGGAGGAGACTATATCCATCCAGCACGCGGTGTTGAACAGTCTTAAAGTCTAGTGACGGCTAAAGGTTGGCTCTAATATCTAATGCATAGAGAGTTGTCAAAATATGGGCATCAATGTGCAATATAAGTGATTTTGAATGGATGGAAATTGATTTTTTGGAGGATGGAAACAGGAATTACTCCCTTGGGTGTTGTGTTAAATAAGGAGAGAGAGATATCTTCCTTAAGCTTATTTTTATATCTCTGTAATCACGAAGGAAATCGGTAGGGGTTATGCTTTCATTCATACTTTCTCAAATCAAAATGGTGATGAGAGACCATTTCTTAAAAAAAAAAATGGTCTGTTTGTGTGCATGTCTGTCGTTTCTCATATCTTAGAAACTAAACGACCTATTTTCACCAACTTTGGTATTCTCTATTATGACGTCTCTCCTGGACCAACAATTTTAAAGCAAAACGCTCAATCGGTTTTGGAAAGCATTCATTCAAACATGAGTAAAAAAAAATTGTTGAAACTGAATTTTTGAATTTTCAGTTTTTAGCTACCCTCATCTCAGTTCATATTGCGCCTATACAATTTTGAGTTCGTTACAGCTCGAGTCTCGTATAAGCCCCTGAATTAAGTCTCTTGAAGTTTTTACAAGTAAATAACTAAAAACTTCTTATTTTGTGGTTTAGGATTCCGTATCCTAGGAACATCCTGGAGAGTATAGTTGCTGGTAGTTCTCTCTTCAGGACCTCTTTAGAAGGTCGTGGAGCTATCTGACTTACTTTAAATTTATCTGACTCATCCTGACTTCGTAAGAAGTGTGAGTTAAGAAGAAAAAGTGGCTATTATAATTTGAGAAAGTGGGTCGATAAGTAGTGCGTGCTGGGTGGTGGGTGGAGTGGTCGGTGCTGTGGTGGTCAGTGGGGCTGCCCTATCTACTCTACCATCGAACACGAACCTTCCTCCAAGATCGATGTCCAGCCAGCTAAGATCCAGCCAGTTGTGCCTACCCCCACCCTTCCTCCTTTGCTGTAATCCACTTCCGCCACATTTCTTCCTGTCCTCTGTCGTCAACCCTTGCCAGGGCACGCCATACATGTTGACCGCCCGAGCGCAAACTGAAACCCCCTTCAGCCTAAATTCAATTTTAAACCAAAAATATATTTAAAATTCCTCGTGATATAAAAATTGTTAAATTTTTACAAAGGGAACCAGGAAGGTTTCGTTTGGAACTTTTGTTGGAAAGGGACTTTCTTTCTTATTAAGATAGGACAATAAAAAATATTGAAATGAGCATTTTCCGCTAGAAGTCGGTGTCTGATTTGTTCACTTGAGGAGGAGGGTTTGCTCAGTAACGTCGGTGTTCAAATCCCGAGACAAACTATCTTTATTATTATTTAAATTATAGTTAAATTGATGTTGATGTAAATAAGGGAGAGAACTGGGTAAAAGAAAAATAAACACACATAACCCCGTTCTCACCGTCCCTTGATGATTTATCGCTAGCAACTTAATTTTAATAGTTGACTGACAACTTTGTGACCGCTTTAACTCAAAAAAAAATTGTAGCGATGAACTTTAAATTAGAAATGGAGATGTCACAACTTCTAACGTAGATCTGATTTTGGCTGAAATAGGACAAAAATTAAGACCATTTTACTTCGGGGCCTGAGTACATATTCCAAGATATCACTTATATTTAAGAGCTAATCAAAATTCTTTACAAATAAAAGATGTTAAAAAGACTGAAAGGTACAGTTTATGATATTTACATTCTTTCAAAAGTCACTCAGTTTGCAAGATATATGCCGAAAACCATTTCTATACACATATGTGCCCTTTCATATATTACATATATAATTATTTATTTCTAAGTAATGTTTAATTTGTAACGGATAGCAACGAATTTTTAAAATTTATTTTTATTATCAGTAATTTTAATTAAAAAGGATGGAAAATATTGTTATTGTTTAATATTAGATGTATATAAATATAAAAAGAAAAATGTACTATAGAAAATATAATACATCAGTAGAAATCTCTAAAAGTACAAGGTTTGCCTATGCATAGTTCTGAAGGGGTTTTGCATGTACACTAGTTGCTGGTTTGATAACAGTTAGTTATTGTCACTCATGGCCGCATATATATAAGTACGAGTTCATATCACCTACTACCAGAGCCTTTTTCGTCACTCTGCTGGACATGAGTCCGATTTTTCAGTGGGAGTCTTAAATTTTGTCTATCCAAGTTTACTTACATAGAATTGGTGTTTTTAACACATATATGCCGTCGCTTAACATTCCATTCGAAGGATAAGGTTTTTTTTAACCTCCCAAATAAAAACCCTAAGGGCCATTCACACTAGTTGCTCCCTTGATAACATATGATGGAATATAATATTACCTGTTTTTTACTTACTTGTACCTATAATAAGAAAATGTTGCAATTGCGCGAAAATTCGAGATCGAGGTTTCAACGGATTTTCACGTTTCAAGGTCCACAGGTTTTGTCCATTTTTGCGATGATGTCAGTCTGTGTGTGTGTCATTGGAAAGTTGTGAACGCACTAACGAAGAAACGATTGTTGCTATAGTCTTGACATTTGTAATGAAGAAGTCAAATGTACTGATCAGATTTTGGCTGAATTCGGACCAAAATTGAGACCACTTTACTTCGGGGTCTAAGTACATTTTACAAGATTTCGCTTATATTTATGACCTGATCTTACAGAGAAATCTGAAAAATACCAGTATGAAAGGAAAGTGAAAGGGAGAGAGAGAGTGGTCTGTAAAAGTGTGGTTATTATAACAAAGTCTTGTATTGGCCACAGCACCTATTTTCATTAAATTTTAAAAAGATATATTCCAGAAATTTCAAAAAATCTGTTGGTTTCTTCTTTGAAAATTACAAAAAACGACTGATTACTTAATCAATACTAGAAAAATAACGGATGTAACGATAACCCGAGGAGCTGTGATACAAGGTCAACTTGTTGTATACAGGATGTATCAGTATCAATGGACCACATATAATAACTTTTGAAAGAGTGTTCATATCGAGACTAATCAAGGTTTAATTCACAAGGAGCAAAATAGGTTAAATAAAGTCTCATAAAACTGACACAACGAAACCATCCAAAGGCCAGTGCTGAGCCTGAATATATCTAAGAATAACGCATTTTGTTTCATTTTTATTAATCTTTTTGTCCCCAATCATTAGTTCTGAAAAGAAGTAATCCTGTTGTTGAATTTTGAAATAATTAAATTCATTTGAAGTTGAAGTAGAAATAAAGAAAATCCATTTATTTATATAATTGAATTTATTTATTATTCATTCAACACACTGATTAGTCTTATTTGGCCCAATAGAATCAATACAAATCTTGGATGTCAAAAAAAATAATGAAAAGTATAAATATATTGAAAAAGTACGTTATGTCCCCCATACTGGCAGGGCCTCGCTTTGCAATAGTCAAGTGACACTTCATTAAAAAACATAAACTTTTATTATATGTTATATCTTTGACCGTTTCAAAATGGCTGATTAAAGGAAAAAATATATGTATTACTTCAAACCGGTGGTAAAGGAGAAAGTCGTCGGTGAATCACCGGCAATGTACATACTTCCCTCAGAACGAATTAATCAATTAACTTTTCGCTCCCCCTCTAAAACCAGTTGACCGTGTGCGCTAATATTTTAGTAGTTGACTTAAAAAGGGGCGCCTAAACCAAAATACTAAATTTTTAGTTGAGCCCCCTCTGATCCCCGTTCTCTTCTGCCGATCCCGCCCAAAATGTATAAGTGTTGTCCTTATGGGGTTTTGAATACACATGTGAAAACTTGTGTCGATACATTCATTTTATGGGCAGTAAACCAACCCCTGATCTCCCCCTTCCCTTTGGTCAATTTAGCTGAAAATCAGTCGGTGTCGTCGTTGAGGGTTCTGTATTCAAATGTAAAATTTCGTGTCCAGACACGAATGGGGAGTTATCGGGTACACAGACATTTTATTTTTCATATTTAGAATCTGGGGTCAGAAAACATGAAATTCTGTTGAAAACTCCTCATCGATTTTTTGACAGATTACATAACGTCTCCTATACTTTTTATCGCTGGTAAAGTAAAAAATAATGTTCGTCTTTGTGGATGTATGTGACTAGAAAAACTAGAAACACTTTAACCGATTTCAAAAATTCTCTCACATATCTATTTCTAACTAGCCCCCCCCCCTCCCGTTAAAATTTTGAGACGTCACACATTCTATTTTCAAATTTGGCTTTTCACAATACCACATGTGAAATTTCGTGACAATCCGACCATCCGTTAATTAGCTAGCACTATATTTATAATTAGACCCCCCACAACCCCCCGTCCCGTTCAAAATTTATGGACGCCACATAGCCTATTTTTTAACTTGGCTTTTAAGAATACTACATGTGAAATTTGACGATAATCCGTTCATCCGTTAATGCGCTAGAGCAATTTTTATGCTTAGGCGCCCCCCTTACAACCCCCCCCCCCCCCCCCTCCCGTTGACAGCTAGGAACTCTCTTCATAAGAACCTTCCTCGGACTTCAACGAATATTTTTTTTAAAAAATTAGCCGAATTCGTCTAGCCTTCTCGAGTTTTGCGCTTAGCAACACATTTAGCCATTCATTTTTATTTATATAGATATCCATGTTTAGAAATAAAAGAGTTTTTGGGGTAAATCAGCGCATGTGCAGAATCTATTTACAATAAAACTTTGTTTTTCAAATTAAACCGTGCTAGTGAGGTAAAGTTTTATGGGATTTTATGTTAAGGATAATGTAGGTATTAACCAACCTCTGCCGTTCAAATAAATCAGCATTAGATTTTTTAGTAAATTAAACCGGCAAAACATGGTAGGAGAGGTAATAACAAGAGTTTAATGCTTAGTGAAAAACAAGGGCAGGTTGCGTGCTGATGTCCGTCCCTTGATTGGTGGCCATTAAATAGCTTTAGCCAATCAGGGAGCAACTTATGTCCACGTGATCTCTTATGTAGACACATGCTCTACACTTCATCACTCTGGCAAAGTAATTTAACTTTAATGTTGGCAGTTATGTTATTTTCAATATTTTTTCTTTTATATTCTTATCGAGTTTAATACAACTATTTAAATAAATAATCAATAACTTATAATAATTAAAAACATTATTTTCCAATTTATTTGTATCCAACACATTTTGTCATGAGCTCTTCATCAACAAACATTTGGATTCAACTTTTTACTTTATGAAGAAAAAAATTGATCTCGCCAACGAGTCTATTTTGAAACATGAATTACACAATGTTAATGTTTCAACACAGTTGCATTTGGAATATTGTGCAATATTTTTTACAACGTTAAGCACTAATTGCAAATATAGTACTAAAAGTGTTATCAGATCTGCAGGGTAAGGCTACGGTAGACAGAGTCCTATGGAAACGTCATCATTAGTTAGGGAAGCAAGGGGTTAGCCAATCCCTCATTTAGAGAAAACTATTCATATTCTCTAATGAATTTCAACAAATGATTTTATTTTCTCCTTAAGCCTTTTGACACTCCCAACATTCATCAGTCTTATCCCAATAATATCCTGAAATTGATCATTCCTCTCTTATCTCCTTCCGCTCCGAAAAAATATATAGGTACATTTTTGAACCTGTATCGTGACACGCATTGTTGTTTTAAAAAATATTTACGCGCCTCCCCCGAATTTTAATTCGTGGATATCACATAGCCTGTTTTCTAAACTGGGCCATCCTTGAAATACCCCATACGTTTAGTGAAATAAGGGTTAAGCCGTTGCCGCTTGATGCCTGAGAGACAGATCGAGATCAGACAAACAGGTTAATTCATATACATTTTATTTTGGAGATGGGCTCAACAGCGCTTAGGGTTTGAAATCGGCCAATTTTCTGAAAATTCTGGGCTTGGGATCGCGAAAATTCCAGGATTCTAGTATTGATTTTTCGTCTAATTACTCCCTCTCAATTGTTGCTTTATGGAACGGTCCGCAAACATTAGGCTTCCTTCTAGAATCATTCAAACGATCTTCAGGATTCAAGATCGTGTTTGAAAAAGATTCTCAAATGCAGTGAGAGAGAAGGAGCACCTGGCGACTCGAAGCAAAATGTTAAAATAATGTACACTATAAAATTATAGTAAACAATTGGTTCATATTTTCTTCAGTCTCCTGGAAGGGTCGTGGAGAATGTGGCTTCTATATTCTACAAATTTAGGATCTCAGCCAATGATATTAGTCACTACACCTTCAAGACACCCAGCCAGCATAGCTCCTCATCTCTCTGGATCTTAATCTTAGCCTCCTTCTCTTTGCTATTCAATCTTCACTCTTGAAAAATAGTTCATGACCTGCCTTGGAGAAGAACAGTTTCCAAAGTAAACATGTGAGTAAAATATTCCATAAGATTCATGATTGACGGAGCCACCGTCACGTGGCTCTAAAGGTGAGGAGAGTACACGATCTGGATTATTTGCCTCTATAAAGATTGTCGAATCCCCGAGGGTGCTACATAATGTGTGTGTCGTGTTGACCCCCCTTCTGTTTCGTGCAAGAACTCCAATATTGGCTTAATGCGGAGGGGCCGCTGTTGCATGCTTGGCCTGGGGCTTGGTAGTGGGGGCTTCAGCCTTGGGCAACTGACCAGTCCAGTCCTACACCTGCCATGTACATCATATTTCAGTAAGTCCGTCCCGCCCTTCAACTCCAGTTATACACAAGATTTTACTATATACTTTTCCTCTTTAGCACTAGATGAGCTAGTGAATTTTCAACCATTTGAATGTTAGATTTAGATGTAATAACTGTAGATATTATCTCCACCAGTTCAGAGACCAGCAAGTGGCGCTCAAAAAGTTCATTTCTTGTCGATGTTGGTCTCATGTCTTTCCATTATAGTTTTGTCATTTACACGCACACTGTGACTTTCAACATGACCTTGAACACTCGTTTTTGCTATGTTATTTGCTCAAATAATGTAGCAGACACGTTTACCTTAAACATTTTTGATTTGCTCAGAATATTTACAGAACTTTTGGGCAGAGTGCCTGGATGAGAGTAGACCACGAATTCGGTTCAATTAAAGATCGTTAATAGTCTTCAAGATGAATCTCGACATGGAATTGCGCTAAAAAGAAAAAAAGAAATTGCATCTTTCTCCTATTGTATTAGACAATTTTCATCCCAAATCTTCCCACCTTGAGCTCCAAGCCATTTTTCAAATAACAATGAACAATCACTCAGTTTATTAGTTATTTTGGAATTGGAAAGAAGAGAATAATTATTTTAGGGTTATTTGTTTGTCCTCTTGAGACCTTATTTGTGTACACATTGCCTCAATCTTCCTGGAGTGACTCCGATAGTTTTGGTTTTATTTAACCATTTTTTCGAAAGTCTTACTCCGCAATTTCACTAATATTTTCTATCATTTCACATCCTTTCTATTGTAATAATATGGTTTCATTTGGCCAGTAGATATTTAACAATAATGTATTTCAGAGTTCATTTTTCAAAACTAGTCTTTTCTCTTAGCTAATTAGGATTTTCAGTTTTTTTTAAAATGTTTATATTCGTTCAGTCACTAGCATTCCTTTGGGAAGAAAGGCAAGCATAATGAAACAGTGTTTTGAAATTAGATACACCAATGAAGCAAGGAATAATTTGGAAAATTTCATTTTAATGTTCGCTTCATTGGCAATGTGATTTAAAACGACTAATGAATATTTAAATAATAATTTATCGTGTAAGCAAAGGATATTACTTTTTATTTTTTGTTTCAGATCCCCTGAGATTCACCCAGTGACTCCACGGCGCAAACCAATAGGGATATGTGCTCGGATCCAGGAGCGACTTTCTGGTTGTTATAAAAGGCCGCACCAAATTATTTCCAAAAAAAGAAAACCCCCCAAATTGTTTCAAAATGCTATTAATAAAAAAAAAACACCTCAAAAAAAGGCTTCCTTTATGTCAAGATTATGTCCTTGTTTTCGAAAGAAAAACACAGCTACCCCATCACAACCACCGCTAGCGGCAAACAACAAACCACCCAAAAATATCGGACAGAAAAAAGGAGGAGGTCGATTTTTGTCCAAATTAAATTGTTGCTGTAAGGGAGTCAAAAAGAATAAAGTAATGGCGGCTGCAGCAACTCAACCAAAACCAAAACCAAAACCTCTGAAGAAAAAATGGTGGCGAACCGTTTTCTGTTTGGACAGAGCTTGCTGCAGCAAGTGCAAGCGCGGCGGCAAGAAAGGCGCTCCGGATCTCAACAAGAAAAAAGAAAATCTCAGGAAACCATCACAAGATACGGTAGGCTTCATGTATATCCACATTTTGACTTTAGTCTGTTTGAATAAATATTGTGTATTCCATGAAAAGTATATAGAGACACCACCCACCTCGGCGGTGAACCATCGGTCGGTTTAATTAAAAGCAGTCAGTTTGCTCTTCTCAAACAACGGGTTAGAATTTCAACTTGGAAATCTCCTGCTGTACTGTTTGATATTTGTTTGGCCTCAAATATTGCTTACTTCTTGTCTATGAATAATGGTTAAACTAAAATTTACGAAAAATTAAATTATTATATTTTAACATGATAAACTGATTTAGATGTGAAATTATGTTAGGTAGGTACTATTAACGAAATGATTATTGTTGACATGAGAATATTATTAAGATGGACCTATTGGAAATGTTTAATAAATCTAACTAAATCAAGACATTCTGTTATGAGGATATTAGTAAAACGGTTAGAGTCGTCTAATGAGCTGAGATTAGCTCCGTCGGGGACCGATTACTAGTAAGGCGGAGGAAAAGTAATAAAATGCCTTTAAGTTTTGTTGACGAATTCGGCAAATTTGTACATAGGGGAATTCATACATGTAAGATAAGCAGGCCTGGTAGGGGCTTACTTTTTATGAATTTTAGACAGAGTAATTTTAGACAATTTAGTAAAATATGAAATAATATCCTTTATATATTGTATAATATAGGTTAGGTTAGGTTTTATGACTCATGTCCGGGCTTTAACTACGAGGTCATATCGCCTACTACCAGAGCGCTCTTTTGTCACTCTGGTTGACATGAGCCTGACTCTACTGTGGGAGTCCTAGATTTTGCCTACACTAAATTTTTATCCACCTATGGCAGGGGTCTTTAACGAGTATCTGACATCGTACAGGCTCGGGACCATCGCTTAACGTCCCATCCGAAGCACGGCGTGCTTAAATTTATTTTACCTCCCAGATAAAATAAACTGAGGGCCTCGGTCGGGTTTCGAACCCACGTTCTTCTACTCAGAAGCCAAGCACGCATACCACTGATCTACCGGCGCCCTCTTTGTATAATATATATATGGAATAAAATTAATCATTACCAAATTATCTGATTTGCCTAAAATTCATAAAAATGAAACCCCTGCCAGGCTTGAGTAAGAAATACGATACTATCATACATTATCAGTATTTGTTCATTTTCTTTATTGTAATTTATATTTATTTTAAAGACAAGACAATCCTCTGATTTTAATTTTATTAATATTCTCATGTTATCAGAAATCATTTTCTTAAATATTTGTATATTGCTATTACACGTTATTGTTTGTACATCATTTCACACTTGTGTTTGTACATCGAGTTTACACATTATTAGACATGGAGTGAAGAACATTTCAGTCAGAACAAATGTTTAGCTGTACAGCCAAGAGCATTTTCAAGCCGACATGCCAACCTCCTGATGTATAAGAAGGATTCGCATTTAGCAAACTGACTAAGCTTGAAACTAATCCTATCGATGATGTAATGCCGAAACCGGTATTGAATGAATATATATTTTTTGTGGAATAAGCAATATTTCAGAAAGAAGTTTCCACAATATGTCCAACTTAGAAATTGTCTGTTTTTCGAATGATTTCCTTAAGGAAATATTCACGCCACACTTCTAATTTGACTTTAACAATTCTGTTTTTTTTTTTTTTTTTTTTATTGAATATTTATCATTAATAATTTATTTATCTATTTTACTGTAATTTGTTTCTCTTAAGTTATGGTCTGACAGTGAGCACCTAGTATAAATATTACGACAAGGCGGTCCTGGTCGCTTAAGAACTTGATATTATTAAAATCTCAACTTCTCTTGGCTCATAGGGAGAGTTCAATTATAGCCTTCTGTGAGAGCGGGCTCCTTGTATTCAGTGTAAAAATTCAGCTTTATAAGCGCTTCGATCATGAGAAAGTTTCTTGCCGTTTGATTTTCATCCAAAATTACCTCAATCTATTGTGATGTTAAACAAAAACATACCTACTTAACGCCCGTCACGGCTCTGTTTTCTTATCGTTACGACAAGTGTGTCAAATCTGGGTTGAAAAATAAAAATATGCATATAAGCAAATACTTTTCGTTATTCTTGTATACTAAAATAATTAAGTACCTATTTCTGGCAAAATAATTCTTTGAATATACACAAAGAATTCCGTAATATTGTCAACAGTTATTAGCGATTAACTTTAGAAATTAAAACTACAATATATTATGTAAGTGCAAATTCACAGAACTACAAAAATTATTTTTTAAATTCATGTATCTAAAGAAATACGATAAAATGTAATAGAATTTTTGGACAACACAACGTTGTAGAAACTTACATTCTCTCATTGATGCTACTTTAACTCTCGAAAGCTGGCAACCAGTTATTTTAGAAGATTCTTCTTTCTTTTCGCCTTTTTTCAAATATTTTTTTTTCTGTAAGACTATTGAAAACATCTTATCTGGATGTCCACTTTTCTCAGGGCTTCCCCAAGTTGGAGCAGAGTCTGGTGGACCACACGTCCATGATGAAAGCAGCCATTCCCGTACTGCCTACCTGTTTAGCTTGGATGTGTCTAATACTAAATGTCTTCCTTCCTGGTACAGGTAAATAGAAATAAAGAATCATGTAACTCATCAAATCTTTTCAGCATTCTATCCTCCTATCTATGAATAGTAATCAACAAAATGTTGATCTTCTCATTCCAAGTTCCGACATCCACGTCCTCTTTCTAGTTTTCCATATTCTTCTCCTCCTTCCGAATTCTCCTGACATTCTTTGCGAATTTTCAGATTATCCAATACGGTTACTCTTGATTTTGGACAATATTACAATAGGTGTGAAAAGGCTATTTGCTCTTTTTGTATTTTATTTCCAATATATTACATTTGTAGCCAGTCTAATACTATATAAGGATGTAAAAAAGAAAATTAATTTCCAGATTCTAGGTTCAAACTCCGTGGCAGCCTAACGTTTTAATTAATTTGAAATAAAGTACATTTTTCATAGAGAGGATTTATAAAGTTCTTGAGCCACCCTCCCCCCGAAATAAAAAAAAAAACCCTCCCACCAACGTTGACTTTATATTTTATAAATTATCAAAAGCAATTTAACCATACATCAATTTTACACTCTCAACTTCGCACTTTGTTTACCTTTTTATTTTTTAATGAAGCTATATTTCACATGGCATCCATCTACTTCATGAAATACAACTAAAATATCTGAATATTAAAACAATACATATTTATTTTGAGAGGGCGAATTCACAACGCTAAATAAGTACGTAACTATTGTTACATTAAACTTCTAAAAAAGTGGAGTCATTGCTTGTCGCGTGCGTCCATCGGTCACGCCACAGATCTTTATAATTAGAAAAGAAACATTATTATTTAGCTCACGGCTTTCGAAGTTGCTATTCCCTCTATCAAGTTATGAACGATAAAAACTCCTTCAAGCATTAAGAATGGCAAAAACCTTGTTATCACTCGTGTTCAGGAGATCAGGCCACGTCAGACCATCTTGCAGATGTTCCTGGGTCATTCCATGCCAAATTTATTATTACCAAATCTACAACTTGTTTAATATTGAGACAAATAAAAAAAATTCCAAGCATTCTGCAAGTCCCCTACTAACGCTACGTGCCCACCTAATTTGAGCCAAATTGGATTTTTTTTTTTTTAAGGTGGACTTATTCAACAATCATTTTAGGTCAATATACTTTTTGTAATAATTATTCTTACTTCCAGGAACAATCACAAGTGGACTATTTTGCCTTTGTTTTGGAAAACCACGGTTTTCAGTCAACGACAGCTCGCTGGCGAGATTTGGCTCTTTTTGTGTCAATTTCATGGTCGGCCTAAGTCAGATTTTCACAATCCTCTTCTGTCTTGTTGGATGGGGATGGAGTATTTGGTGGGGCATTATTATGCTGCGAATAGCACGTAAGTATCTACAACTTTTTATCTGCATTTGTGACAATTACTAAAACGTTTGTAATCAATCGAGAGACGTAATAGTCTATTTTTTAACACTGAAAGTACGGTTCGATATAACATGACCAGTGTTTCTGACCTAGCAATGATATTTATCAAATGGAGCATACAATTTTTGACTCAACATTAGAAATGAACTTCTTCAAAAATACAGTTATTTTAAAAATATATTTCTTCCGATTTTCCGGGGCGGATCAATCGTGATGCGGCTTAACCGGGGTATTTTCGTCCCCATGGAAAATTTTAAAGTTAATAATGTAGATGAAGGGAAACAACCTCACGCAAATAAAGAAAGCCCTCAGCAAAAACACTCAAATTAAAACGTATAAAATTACCACTACGAATAATGAAAGAATAAATAGCGTCAAAGATCCGATGAAGGTTAGCGAAACCACACTCTACATCTCACAACCAGAGGAAGAGAAGAATGCACGGGGAGACAATTGGAGTAAGATTCCAGTAAGAATAAGGATATATTAATGAATTAAGATTTCTCACTTCTAAGAGTCCTTCTCGATATTTAACTTTATTAATTTACATATCTAAAGAAAAACACCTTAATTGTGGCCTCTTTCTTTATCCGTGGTAAGCGCCTCCATCATTGACCAGGTTAATCTGGAGTATAGTATATATATAAACATTTGAATAGGTAAATACTGATTTTTTTTTTTTTAATATTACAGGGAAAAATCGAAGAATAAAATTAGCTGAGCAGAACGCGAGCCAGTCAGCACCAGCGCCCCCAGTAGACCCAAATCGAGATGTGGAACAAGGACAATGAATTCTTCATTATTTTGTTCATTTTGTACATAGATCTTTTTATGAGCTTTACTTTCTTAAAAGAAAAGAAAAAAATATGTGAAATGTGTGTATATAGCATACTTCTTAGCCATTAAATGTTGTTTCAAAGAAAACAAAATACTACAAAATGTATGAAGTATCCGTCCAAATAAGACGTCCAGTTTTTTAATAATTCTAACCGATATAGATATAGAATTTTCACATCTAATGAATATTTTCAGGAACTATTAAAATTTCGAAAATCTCAAGTTTTCAGGGTTCAAAATAATTTTGCAAGTCGTGGTTTCTTTTTAACATATTGACTTTTGTCAGCGGGATTGTAGAACATTTTATTCGATATGTTCGATTTGATGGGTCTTTAAAGTGATAATACAAATTAAAAGAAAATATTTAAACAATTATATACGAAAAATAACAACTTTAGGAGCTTATATATTGTGTACCAAAGGAGATTTGGAAAAACAGTTTGTTCTGTCGAATCCAAATAAATTGTTCTATAACACCACTGACAAAAGACACTACGTTGAAACAAAACGACTTGCAAAATTATTTTGAAACATTAAAACTAGAAATTTTTTAACTTTT
The DNA here is from genome assembly GCA_963662175.1 of Aradus depressus. NCBI lineage: Eukaryota > Metazoa > Arthropoda > Insecta > Hemiptera > Aradidae > Aradus > Aradus depressus. Next base: position 28,849,627 of record OY759217.1, on the reverse strand, counting down.
GATAGCACCATGTCAAAGCTGAGATGATTCCTAAAATGTTTCATCAGATATCTATATCTCTAGCGGCCTAGAATACCACAAAGTTGGCCGTCCTATTTGAGACAATCTGTCTATATTGATGGTATACAAAAACTGGCTAAACGCATTTTTAAAGAGAACATGTGTTCTCAAGCACAAACTATTATCTTTTTTCAGGATACAATGACTAATTACATAAAATTATTTCTTCTTGATACATACATAAAATTAATTATTTAAAATTTTCATGTTAAATACGATACGTAATGATGAAACCTCTAAATTAAGAAAAAAAAAATAAAAAATAAAAAAAAAAAAAAAAAAAGCACTTAGTTAATTTTACTAAAATATCAACATAATATATGTAAATATCTATTAAAATTTAAAATATTAAAAATTGATTGAATATGTAATTAATTTATAAATAGCTAATAAGAAAGCTTTGAGCTAAATAAAACCTATATTGTTTAAAAATGCAAATAAAAATAAATTCGGAATTAATAGAGTAAATATTGTAAAGCAATTAATTCGAAATTTAAAAAAGGACTTACAGGGCTAATATTATTAGTTTTTAAAATGTTCATTCTATATTTCATATAAAGCTTATAATTTTAGTTAAAGAGGTATTATGAAGAAGCCCTTAAAATTAATTTTACATAAACGAAATCCTTTCTTTGATAAATCAGTTCTGGATTTGAATATGATTTTATAAGTATTTTTATTGAGTGTATTAGACGTTGTAATTATTCTTTAGAAATGAGCATGGAAAAAGCATATTTCACTGCAACTTATAAAATGCAATAAGTATTTTTTTTTTATTACTGATATGTATATAGAAAATGGTGAGGGTAATCTGGACTTAACAATATCTATCTTAAATAGGTTATTAACACCTCTATAATTCTAAAGAAATGAAACTTTAAAAAATTATAAACAAAGATTTAAGATTTTAAATAAGAATCGTTTTGATATTTCTCCTGTTCCAAATGTATGTATATAGATATAACACAAGATGGCTGGTTCCAAAATGTTATACAAATACGTATTTATACAAAGTACGTCTTCCTATTGTATATAGTTACTTTAAAGTTTTATATTTGTGATAAATATATATTTTTTCATAGTTTTATGTAATGGTTAACTTTACATTATAATGAATTATATATGTAGTTAGATTGGAATAATGTTTTTAAAAAATCTAGGCCAAGAAGGAGGAAATATATCACTTTTTGGTTTCTTTCAAAATAATTTATTTTTATAAATATTATAACAGTTACTGTTTAATGTTATATACTTTTTAAAAATTAAAGTAAACTTTTGTCCCTGAGCTTTATTTGTAAAGTAATGTATGCCCAACAAATCCAAGAACAACTGTCTGCAGTATTAGTTATCGTCGCATCACTGCGAGTTTAACACATACATCCTTGATATCATTGTTAAAAAATTGTAAACAGCCACATAGAACTTCTTGAAAAGGTATACATTCAACGATAACGAATTTAGCTTTCAACACATTTCAGTTTTTTTAAACGATTACTTTGTGATAGACAACCTCAAACGCACAAAGTTACAACAGTTTTTGAGGGAGAACCTCACCACATACAATTCTTCATAAATACCTTTTATGTAAAGGAGTGAAAATAGAATGTATTTTTTATAAAGCCCGAGAATGGAATGAAACTATATATGTTCTACCAAGAAAAAAGTGACAAACAAACACAAGTAAATAGCGACTAGCAACAACTACAACAAAGGTTACAGAAAAATTAAGAATTTAGTCCATAAATTATGAAAAGGAGGGTCTTCAAAAGTGTTACGCAACGCAATATAACTTTCAATTTATCATACTTTTGTCAACTTTTTGAAGTTTACTTTTGATTTTATTCTTTTCATGTTACATGGGGAGAGGGGGCGCTTCAGACGATTGTGCCACTCTGTGATAGACGGGAGAGGAAAGGTGAGCAATTTTCAAAAATTCCAATTTTGATTACATAATTTATGATGTCCATGTTAAAAGAAAGGTATACATTCAACGATAACGAATTTAGCTTTCAACACATTTCAGTTTTTTTAAACGATTACTTTGTGATAGACAACCTCAAACGCACAAAGTTACAACAGTTTTTGAGGGAGAACCTCACCACATACAATTCTTCATAAATACCTTTTATGTAAAGGAGTGAAAATAGAATAATTGCGCAACTGTATTTTTTATAAAGCCCGAGAATGGAATGAAACTATATATGTTCTACCAAGAAAAAAGTGACAAACAAACACAAGTAAATAGCGACTAGCAACAACTACAACAAAGGTTACAGAAAAATTAAGAATTTAGTCCATAAATTATGAAAAGGAGGGTCTTCAAAAGTGTTACGCAACGCAATATAACTTTCAATTTATCATACTTTTGTCAACTTTTTGAAGTTTACTTTTGATTTTATTCTTTTCACGTTACATGGGGAGAGGGGGCGCTTCAGACGATTGTGCCACTCTGTGATAGACGGGAGAGGAAAGGTGAGCAATTTTCAAAAATTCCAATTTTGATTACGTAATTTATGATGTCCATGTTAAAAAACAATAATTTCTTCCATTATAATATATTTTTCACCATCATTTACATAAAATAGATTTTTTTAAATGTATATACAACATAATTATAAAAAATATATCCAAAGATACAAATTTGATACATCACATATCAGATTTAGTAGCTAAAAAAGTTATCACAAAGAGCAAGTTTCAACATTCATCGATGAGCTCGCCGAATGAAAAGGTAATTTGAGAAAGTAATACGTTGAACGTTATAGTATTTCCCATGTAAACCTCAACAATAAGTAGGCAAAATTTAGGAATCCTACAGTAGAGTCGGGTTCATGTTCACCAGAACAACAAAAGAGCACTTTGGTAATGGACGTGATAACAACTTAGTTGAAGCCGGGGCATGAGTCACAAACAAATTTCTGTAATAATACATTCTAATTCTTTCGTCACCTATTAATTATTGTAATAATACTATATAATTATATTATATTACCAGTTTTGCCTTTCACATGATCTTTTTTTTTTTTTTTTTTGGCTTGGCCGTTGGACTCCCAATAAATTCTCGAAGTATTTCCGTTCTTCGAGTTTTTTTTTTTGACATACTATTACTTCTCTTCATCTTCTCATTTGAATTCTTAAAAATATTATAAAGACTTTCTACTATAAAAGATTTAGTATTTCATTCCATTCTCCATTGTACTGTACTAAGACACGCAAATTTAGTTAAAATGAGGTGAGATTTGTGTACGTAATTTTTAGTGAAGAAAAAACATTAGTTTTTTTCAAGTGCCACCACAACACAACAGTGTTTCAGACCGTGCACAAATTCGTCAAAGGGGTTCCCCCTGATCATGATATCTTAAATCTATGGAATGTTATGTTAGTATTGTATAAGGGAATAGAGGAGGGAGTTGAGTCTGTCCCGTCCCTTCAGCTCTGTCAGTTCCATTACCACGAAACATTCTGTCACATTAACTTGCAAAGTCTTCATCAGGTCACAAGTCGCCTTCATGCTGCCTGAAACATCGACAAGGCAATTGGGTACATTTTCATATATTACAGTGTTCAGATCACACAGTAGGCCTCTTGTCATAAAGAGACCCGGAACTGTGATCCAGTATGGTCGAAAGATCTCGCGACCCCTTGTTTCACACTCCATATAAGAACATGTGAACTAAGATACATAAATGACACCAAATAAATTAAAGATTAAGTAAGTTCGTAGATGTTCACGTTTACTTCTGTGTCATATCTGTAAAGAAACTACAGTAAATAAATGAGGGCGTCGTAGCTCAGAAGTAGCATGCCAGCCTTCTCAGCTCAAGATCGCGAGTTCGAAACCCTTTTATCTGGGAAATAAGAAACCTTGACAGGACGTTAAGCGATGGTCCCGAACCTGTGCGATGTCAGCTGCTCGTTAAAGACCCCTACCTCAGATAACTAAACCTGGGAGGTAAAATTTTGGAATAACAGGGAAGGGATAAGAACATTGGATGCTCAGGTCCCTAGGAGTACACACCATCCCTCCCGATATATCTATCCATCAGCAGTAAATAGAGGCCTTGATTTGATTATTTGGACCATATTGAACCACTGAGGAAATCAACCTCGGTCATAGAGGTATCCCACGAACTATGTTGGGTTGGTCCAGTCAATGTTTCACTGCTTCACATTTTGAACAAAGCTCAAATTCATCTAGTGAGCACAGAAAAAAAAGAGACAATAAATATGTTTTTTTTTTCTTGATAGAAGCAATTATATTATTGCTATTTAAGAAAATAAGAACTTTTTATTCAAGTAAAAATAATTCTATGGTCGAGGGAAAATATCCTTAATTTGAGGTCAGTTGTAACTTCAGTAGTAAAAGATGGTTGATAAAGTCAACTGATGTATATTAGGGTGGTCCTTAAACATACATTTTTTTTTGTAAGGCTGAATTTCTGTTTTTTGAGATAAAAAAACAAGAAAAACATGTTTTTCAAATTTTTTTGAAGTCATTTATTGTGCCTCTAGATAAATGAATTTTCAAAAAAACTATATTTTCCATATATTATATATATACCTATATACTATATGGAAAATATAGTTTTTTTGAAAATTCATCTATCTAGAGGCACAATAAATGACTTCAAAAACATTTGAAAAACATGTTTTTCTTGTTTTTTATCTCAAAAAACCGAAATTCAGCCTTACAAAAAAAAAATGTATGTTTAAGGACCACCCTAATGTATATAGAAAACCAATTGGGTGACCGAAAGACCATTGAAGTAATAATGAAGTAAACATTTTTTTTTTTCATCTTAAATTCTGTGAATTTACTACAATTATTTTAATTAGTAAATGACTGATTTAACAGTTACCTCCAGTGGCGAGGAGATCATCAACAATTAACACAGAATGTCCAGCCTGAAGACTTGTCTTCTGAATCTCAAATACATCCTAAAAGAGGAAATGAACTAATTAGTGTTTCCATATTCAATTGAGAAAATGTAAAACAAATAATTGGAAATATAAAAATAACAATAATAATAACCCATTATATATACATCCAGAGTTCATTGATAAAATTCAATAAGTCAAATATGAGGGATCTTAGTTACTAGTTAGTAAAGTTTACAGTTTTCTTTTGTCAATAATTGACAAAGGTTGGATTGCACAATCGCATTGTCAAAAAAATTAGACAGGTAATAATGAAAAATAATTATAGGTAGGTACTAGTAGTAGCTCTAAGGCTGATGGCCACAGTTGGCGATAGTCTGAGTTTGTAATTGTGTTTCGTATGTTGTATTCTGTTTATTTTCAATAAAAACATTCTAATACATTTTACTGCACAGAATAGATTCAGATAGAATAGAAACAGTGTTTGGTAAATTTGGAACTTTAAGCGATGGTTCCGAGACTGTACGATGTCAGGTACTCGTTAAAGATCCCTGCCCTAGGTGAATACAAATTTAGGGTAGGCAAAATTCAGGACTCCCACAGTAGAGTCGGGCTCATGTCCACCAGAGTGACAAAAGAGCGCTCTGGTAGTAGGCGATATGACCTCGTAGTTAAAGCCCGGGCCATGAGTCACAATAACTAACTAATGAAATGTGATAATAATAACCTATTAAAACAGTGCCTATATAAGAAGCCATTGTAATAAGACACTCTAATGACGTTGTTACAAGACACTATAGCCATTATTATGACATTATAGCAAACCTCACGGAGGGTATACTCGTAGATCTGAGTAACCACATTTTATCACAAAATCCTTAAAATTAGCAAGAAGACAGATAACGGAAAAGATTCGAGAAATGTATCCGCCTTAAATATATAGGATAAAACTGTTTATTTGAAATCAAATATCAATGTTCTGAAAATAAAAACTTAGTATCTAAAGTGCGAGGGTAGACCCCAAATTTCATACAAGAAAATAGTCATATGGTGCTGCAGTCTATGAGAATAGTCAGTAAAATCTTGCTCTTTAAAGTGACAGCCACTGGAGGGCAATAGCGCCAAGCAAAACACTCGGGGATGTTAAAAACTTCTCACTGCATGGTTTCACTTCACCTACCCGGAAACTGCAAATGAAAAAAGTATAACTACAAATTTTCATCAATCTCAAACAGTTTTAGAATCCTTACTATACAGGTTACATATTCCCTTGCTTCAAGATCCGTGTGAAGTGAATCAAGCAGTAAATTAAGCACAACTGTCCACTTACCCGTTTCGAGGGGCGAGTGCGTACTGGTCCTTTGTTCAACTTTTATTTATAAAACTAGAAAATGAATAAGCAAAATATTGTTTGTTGTACTTCAAATCGAATGGTTTGATGTCCACTCAGTAAAAGTTTCGTAATTCTAGATGCAACAACCTATATTTTACGATCATTCAAAGTTAATCTTAGTAAGTTTTCGTCTGCACTTGCCCCGACTCACCCGTACTAAAATTACAGAAAACGTTCAGAAAATAACGGTAAACTTAATATTTATTTTTTTTAACTAGTAGAGTGTCATATAGAATAAAGATGTCAACAGGAAAATTACTCACCGAACCATACTCCAGAGTATACTCGACTCTAGCAATGTCTCCAGGTAGTTTTCCCTTTTTACGGACAGGGACGAAGGGGAGAGAAAGCCGGTGGGCGACCAGAGGTCCCAGGAGAAAGCCGCGAGACTCTAGGCCCACTATAGCGTCGATATGTTCCTCCAGGCCACTGATGTGCTCAAACATCAGATCTATCAGGGCGTTAAAGGCTTCGACATTCGTCAGGATAGAAAAAATATCCCTGTAAGGTGAGAAAAAAAGTGAGAATTTAAAAAGCACTAAAATCTTAGTTAACCAACATCTGCTCGTCGGCTAAAACCCCGGCTTATCCAATAGATAAGCCAAGACAAATCAAAAGTGAATCAGTAAATTTAGTTGTTAAAACTTGTTTTAATGCCAACAAAATATGTCAGTTTGTTAACTAGTACTTAACTCATATGCAAAGATTGCAAACAATGAAAATTAAACGAGAAACATAATGAAGAGCATGCTGTTCAGAATATAAAAATTTAGTTCAACATTCACGAAATATAATATTTGTCTAATAATGCAGAAACATTAATTAAGTTAACATTAATCCTGCACAAACTAAAAGTTTAATTCGATAAATGAAGTAGGCCTAATGAAAATACATACATATGTAAGCCTCTGACGAATTGGATCAACCCTAAAGAATAAACCCCAGTTAAAAGAAGGTTCAATTTTTGACTAATAGGTGAATAGTTTATATAGGTTCATCATATTATCCAAACATTTCCAGATTCCTCCGGGAAATTTTTGGAACCTGGTTTAAACAGAAAATAAATATTTATTGTAGTTTTTAATTTATTTAAAAATCACCACAAATTCACTAATCGGGATGAGATAAACTGTATGTTATATATAATATATTATGTATGAGTTTCCTTACACAACCCAAAAAGTAAAACTATAGGTTAACAAGTGTTAAAGGAAATTATTGATAAGAAAGTAAACACTGTGTATCTTATCACTAGTAAAAATTTTAGTGTTAGGGTAGGTTTAATTCATTTCATGGCCAAAGAAAAAAAGCAATACATAACAAGAAAAAACAGAAATTGAATGTCTTTGGAGAACAAAGTGACAAAATATGTTTAAAAAATGGGTCAATTTTTATCCACCGTAGATATTCATTTTGTAAATATTTTCTCCAACAGACCACATTTCAATTAACTAGTAATTTGTTTCTCCACTAAAACATTCAGAAAATTAAAAGTACTTACCGGAATAAAATTCCTTTTTTGGGAAAATCTGGATATGATTTGATATTTTTCTTAACAATTTCTAATTTACTTTCAGAAGACATTATTGATCAATGTAAAACCAAAAGAACCTATCACAGACAATCTACAGACAGATCCTACATCAAGGATGAGAGGGCATCTACTAAATTTTAAATGACGGGTGAGGCGCGATAAATACACAGCTTTTGAGTAGTCACGTGTTGATGTGATGTTATCTTGGTAACTGTGACAATGTAGCCGTTCTTGTTAGATAATATGTATCCTTTCTTTAGCGACTGTTTAAGTGGGGCCCAAGAAACACCCTGGAAATTAATATTATATTATCTGGAATTTATTTGACAAGGTAATCTGATAAATATTGTTATTGATTTTGTCCTTTACCATATACAAAGATCTCTTCATTGTAGAAAAGAAGAGAAAGAGTTTGACTTATCATCTTTTTACAGTTTCGTAGGTAAACCAAAAAATTAATTTCGTTTTTGTTTTTGAAAGATTGTCTATTCTCTCACAGTCCAAACCAGCCAACTAAATTCAGGGAAATTTTGCAGAGGAAATATGCGTATCGTTAGTGATTGTTATTCATGCCTTTAAAGCCGTGGCTTCTACTACGAGATCAAATCGCCTACTACCAGATCGCTTGTTTTCATTCTGATGGACATGAGCCCAACTCTACTCTGGGCGTACTATATTTTGCTGATTCAGGTTGTTCAGTTACCTAGGGTATGGGGTCTTTATAGGTTCGGGTTCAACGCCTCAATCTCTGCCCAAAGCGTGAGGTGCACTGGTGAGTGATCCGAAAAGAGATGAGAGCAAGATTGAACATTGTAGGGCACACCTCGCAGCCCCTTCTGTATGAAGAAGTCTAGTAACTCCGGTAATTTGCGTCTAGAGGTTGGCCAGTAAATCGGTGAGTTGGTCGAAATAGTGTCTAATAAGAGTTGACTAACAGAAGAATATGGACCCCTGTCCCTGGAGGTACAAAGACCCGAATCCCATCGCTAGTGTTTGGCTTTGAAGTCGCCCCCGGCAAGGAAACATGCGCCCAGGTCCATAAAGAACTGGAAGGATGTTTCCAGCCTTGTTTTATGGCTTGCCGTGTGGACAATATACGGCCATGATATTGCTATATATGACGGTAGGGCCATGGCAGTTGTCGGGATGGTTGGCTATATACACTTTTTGTGATCAAGTAATAGGTGTGCCAGTAGTAAATCTTTGTATGGCTAAAAACCTGACAACGAATGCATTGTACTACTGTATGCTTTTTTTTCTTAGCTCCTTCATTTTGATTTTTGTATAGAGCAAGTTTCCAATTTCGAAACTAGACCACACCTTGGTGTGTCGGGTGAGGACTTAAATTCTCCAGGACTGTGTGTTTGGTTTTCACATTTTTGGAGGGATGATTACCTCGAACGGCCATTCAAAAGCATCTTGTTGGTTGGGTTTTGCATTGTTGCATTTTTGGGGGAGGGGGGGAAGTTAGGGCGCTGAAAATCTTAAAATTATAATGAAACAAAATATTTAATAAGGTTGTCAAACAACTAGTAATCGAATTCTCCAAATAAAACTAAGTATTAAAAAAAAAAGTTATGATTTTATTAAAATATCAATTTAAGAGTGATTTAACTTTCCGCCCCACCCTCCCCCTTACAATGCTACCTCAGAATAAAAATCTTGGAAAAGTTGGACTTCTGTTCATCTACGCTTTGGTAACAACAACGGGATGGATTGCATAATTTTACCAGCAATACCATGGGAAATCATTACGTGAACAGCTTCATTATTAAGGTGCCCTTGCAGATGACAATCCGTGATGAATGCTCTTTATAAGACCATACATACTAATGAAAATAAATGAGACCCTCTCAGTGTCTTTTTATTTCAGTTGCTTTCACAGCACTAACCTTCCTATTTAAAAAATCCGAAGAAGAACCTCTTCTTTCTTATGGTAAATGAGATAAATAAAATAAGAAACATAGAGCGCGGAGGGGGAGCATCTCATTGACATCGCTCGCTCTAGAATTTAATAAATTATGTTTTTTTATGGATAATTAATTTCAATAAAATTGTCAAGTTATTCTCTGTAGCTAAAGGGTCAACAGTGAAAAGGCTGCCGAATAAATGTAAGTACATAATAATTAATAAGCTGTAATACTATCGATTAATCGAGATCAATGAGAATCACTGCTACTGTTGTTTTTTAGTATTTTTCACAGGTACCTCATCGCAGTTCTTTCTTAGAAGTAGCCTCTACACCCCTGTACTTTGTCAGTAATTTATTATAATATTTACACAATGTTCAAAACAATTGACTCCGTTCGAGCATTCTTCAGCTACTGGTATTTTCGATACTTGATGGTCACAGAACTTTACATGGTTGAAAAATGGGAAAGAGTTGTCTGCAGTATCCTTTGATGAGTGTAATCACGTTACTTATTTTAAATTTTCGAATTTATTTATTTATATTTATCTATTAAAATAGTTGGATTTTAGAAACTAAAATGTCTTAACGCCGTTAATAATATCCTAATTGTTAGTTTATTGTTTTTAACTACATATTACGCATTTTTCACTAATATTCATTCCTTCTACCTTGCTATTCATTACTCGTTATTTACTTAATAATTTAGTATGCAAATGTTTCTTTCCTTAACTTAATTCATAGATGTAACTATTGTGATAGTTCTTAGCTTATTATCGTATTTTAATTATACACTTCTTAAGTACGCGCCTACATTGTGGCAATATGGCACTACAAATTATTCATCGGCAACATGATAATTATAATTTTATATTATTATCATTTTTTTCCGTTTTGCACCTCAAATATGTTTTATATTTCCCATATTCAATAGCTTATAATTTCCATTAATACGTGTTTATGAAGATGAAAAATGCATAAATAACATCATGCTATGTAACTATATTTACTGGAGTTAAAATTGTATATTATGTCGATAAGATTGTGATAATTTATTGTATTATTTATTATATTAAAAATTATGCCAAAGATCTTGCAGTGATCTTATTTGTCTCTCATTAGTTTTTTTTAAAATGATTGAATTGTCTCGGGTATATAACAATTATTGTTGTTGAAATAATTCTTATTTGCTAGCAATATATCATAAAGAAAAGAAAAATGAGAGAATACCCTGGTACTCTATGCATTTATGCTATGCATCTTTCGGTTGTCAAGATGTTAGTAGTTTGTTTTGGGCATGTTGTTTGTAATGAGCTGTTCAACTAAACGATTACGAAAGTTTGTTTCACTAAAGTCGTTCAATTGTAATCGAAATTATAGACATTTTAAAAGTTGCAACATATGAGCTTTCTTTGCGTCGGATGAAAGGACGTTTCCTTGCTTAATTGATAAATAAACGCTAGTCTGATATTTTCCAAATACTCGGCTTGAACGGTAAGTTTGTTCAATTAATTATAAATAAATAGATTTTTCTATGGCTGCTTACCCCCGCTCCGCGCTTTGACACCGAGAATTGACTGACACTTTAATATGTATAGATCTGTATTTGGAAGTAATTCCTGCAGGAGGAATTACAAATAAATATGTTATTAAGAAAATTTACTCCACAACTTTTGTAAGAATTATTTTATTGATATAAAATATGTCTACTTTCAAATGTTTGAGAAAAATGTTAGGTAAAGATCACTTGCGTGGAACCTGAGCTGCTGGTCCTTGAAGAATGTGCAACAATCCTTTCAGTTAGTATTCTTTGGTTCGCTATAACTTCTCGCTTTGGTCCTATTTTAAACCTGAGTTGGAAATTTCATAAAAGACATAACTTTTAAGAATTCAATTTTCCTTACACAAACATTTGTTTATTATTGCTGAAAATTAAAAAAAGGATTCCTAGTGATAAACGTTAACTTCACTCCTCTAGAAAAACTTTATTTTTTTAATGAATCTGTGTACTGTTTTACTTTAAAAAAATCAAATAATTATACTTTCACAACCGGCATACTCAATTTGATTGACATAGATCACAATGCTCGGACTCAAAGCTGACTAATTGAAAGTTGAAGGTGATCCTAGGGGTCCCTTAGTTTTAAGAAAAAAAAGTTGGATTTTTTTAAAAGCAGTCTGCGTATATTAACTTCCAAGTAGCGTATGATACCATTTGGAAGGCGTAACTCATCCATAAACTGACCAACCTCGGGATCGTGGGTCTTATGCATGAGTGGATAAAGTCACAAGGATTACTTGCGTGAATTACCGGCCAACCCAGGTATGTGCAGCTCAGAAAGGGCCCCAAGGAAGTTGAACCCTATTTAACGTCATGTTCAACGATCTAATATCAACCTCAGAGGAGTTGACGGTGTTAACTTGCTGTTGGCGGACAACTTTGTCATTATTAATATCCGGTAATTAAATAAATTCTAAATCGGCTACTGGGAACATTAGAAGAGAGGTGCGAAGAAAATATGATGAATTGTCAACACAAGCAAAGCAGCCACCTTTACACGATGTCCAGGAAACAACATGCAATTGACCTGCGGTACATGGACCAAGTAATATGGGAGAAAGATACCGTGGCATTAGTTGGTGAAGAAAATGACCTGAGATATATCCAATCCAAGCTAAAACTCCTGAAAAGGCTCTCAAGAATAACGTGGGTTTCAAGGAAGTGCTGCTACTCTACAAAACCTGTATCATTTTAGTTACGAAGAATTCATAAAATGTACTTTCCTTGCTGTGTCGAAATTGGCTTCCTTTAAACGTATAAAAGAAGCTCCGAGCTCCAATTATTTCTTTTTCTCGCCAGTTGTTACATTGAACTAACTGGCTTATTAAAATAGTAGCTATCTTACGCCGATTTTGGTCTCTACTCAATTTTAACTTGTTGAAGTGTAAGGGGAGGTAGCCAAGTCACAGATGAGATAATATTGTTCCATGTAAACAACGCTGTTTAAACTCGATTTATTTATTCAACTGGGAGTTAAATGGGATCTCTTCCTCAGTTTAGTATCAACGTCTGTGGAGTCAGTGTCTCTTCTTTTCGTTTATTAGCCCAGGCTAGGCATTACCGAATAACGTCCGATTGTGTATTACCATACAGTGTATTGTGTGAATTACTTTTTAGAGGTGGTCACTCTTTAGACAGAGAGCTAATACTATATGCAGCTGAACAAGAAAATAGGAAGATTACAAACACCACTCTCCGGAAATGTTCTCGTTTGTGTACAAGATGTGATTCGTGTGAGCTTTGAATCATCGGAACCGGTTATAACACATTTAAGGCCGCTATTCTGCTGGAGTTAATATCGTAATTGTTTGATATTTTTATAACAATTTTTACGTTCTTTCTTTCTCATTACTAGTTATTGTGGACCAATGACTGTCTTTTAACTACTAATTCATATCGTCTACTACAAAGCGCTCTTTCGTCACTCTGGTGGGCATGAGCCCGACTGGGAGTCCTAATAACCAGGCCTATGGGCGATTATATTGATAGTTATAACATTAGCCTTTAGCAATCTGATGGAGATGGACTGGAACATCGTCTATCAGTGAGTGGCGAGCCATTGTGGAGTCGCCGGTAATGAGCGTGCTGATCAGGCGGCTAGGGAAGCTGTATGCACTGGCCAAAGTCGAGATACATCGAGACACATCTTAAGATGTTTGAAACTGGTCAGGATCACGGGAAATGCTAGTACCAACAAAATGACTATTTTATATTGGGCTGCCTGAAAAGAGATGGGCAAAGTACCCACTGACCCGGCGGAGGAAAAAAAAAAAGGTTTTTTCTCTTTAAGAGGCGGAACCGAGCTCAAAGTTTGCCGAAATGTAATTATAAGTCTTAATAGTTAGGTGTTATAAATAATCGAGCTACGTATTAGAGATTACCTAATTATAGGCCTATTTCCGATTTTGATCCCCCCTTCCTCCCTGAGTTTTTTGTTGAAAGATGCAGAGGATATAGAAGTTACAGAGCAGTGTCAGAATACGATTATGATGTCGGAGGATTACAGAAATAATAGTGCCTATTGTAATAGGGCATGAAACAAGAAATTAATATGCACCTATTTATTATTATATATTTTTAAAATACAATACAATTTATATACTTTATATACAGTGTAAAAATATATTACAAACCTATAACGAAAAGTTAATATTATTTTTTATATATTATATATTTTTTACATAATTAATGAACTATATCTCTATATATAAAAGGCAACATTTCATTGCTTTCATGCACTCCGCATTTAACCAAATATTCTTCCCAATATCTTATGTATTAGTTATGTTAAATACAATACTTTATTAATGTTCCGATAAGACAAACACTGTACAAATAATGTAAAAGTTAGTTTAATAGCACTATCACATTTCCTATTATAGACACACAGAAATTGTCTATAATTTTATCATGGTTCATTCATACACAAGATGTGGATGAACCATCAACTCTTAATCAAGATGTATGAGATAGGATATATTAGAAGATTGGGACAAGGACTAGTAACATACTGCCATTGTTAACAAATAAAGGTTTACAGTAGCAATGACGATCCGAGAATTTACATAACTAAGTGATAAATAATGCAATTCTACACAAATATTTACAGCAATTAACTTCATTTTATATTATTAAGGTGAGTCAAGAGTGGTAATAAAATATTAAATACATAAATATAAACAATTTTAGAAGTTGCAATGAAAATTGTTTTGGAAATTACTATAAAATATTAACTATGTAAATAGCCATTGTACGTAATTATCAACTGACTTATTGGTATGTAAAATGCCGTAGTTTTCAGTTTTCATCAACTTTTATTAACACCAGTCTTGAGTCATAATGAGCCCAAAACCTAACTTTTTTTACGTAAGTCGATGAGTTCCTGGAGGACTAAACTTAGAGAAAAGCTAATAATAAAAACAACTAAAAGAGTTAACGAGATTTAAAAAAATATATATTGTTAAATGTCAACGTTTTTGTAATGAAAATGACACTACAGCAGCAGGGGATTGCATGAGACTTCTTGAGAAGGCAATACTGTGAAATAAAAACAAAATTGAGCTATTTTCAGAAGCTTTATAATCAGCTCTCAATATTGAATTGTCTTATTGAACCCTCGATAAACTCAAAACAAAATATCCCAATACCAGAAAGTGTGATCTGTTAAGTGATAGTCGAGGGGGATGGAATTACGGGCATCAAGTCATAGATGCATATAAAAATTGCATCTGTGAATACGATACTTCAACGAAAGGAAGTATGAAGCAAAGGGAACAACAGTTATGATAAAAAAGAGACCGCAACTTATCATAAGTCACATCAACATACTTTTATATAATGGGAGAAAGGATGGTTATAAAAATAAAACTGACTAAATAAATGTATTATAATATCGATAACATTTGTATCAAGTCGTTCATAATCTTATAAGCCATTTAATGATAACTAAGAGTTCATGGAGTGATCGAAGCTCTATATAAATGTCTCACTAGCCACAAATATACGTTTATATATTATTATAAGTATATAAAATGTAAGAATATACGTAATTTCTTTTTTCATTATTTATTTACAACAAAATTTGGAAACTGAATTTTTAAAGCCATGTTTAGTCACAGGCTATAAGCCATAAAATTTCTTTAGTTCAGTTTTCTTCCATATGTACACGCCACTAAGCAGATAATAGGGAAGTGGTTTCTTTCTGACTTCGCCATACTTTTCTGTAAAATATTTACTTATTTTACATTTGACCAGCAACATTCCGTCGCCTTGGGATGACAAGATCCTTCTGCCTTTTTAGCGCCCAACAGGTTGTAATTGGTAATTTATATCGCCTGTGAAAATATTGATCAAATATTTCAAGTCCTAGACGAAATAATGGAATGCACCAAGTTATCAATGGATCATAGAGGTCGGAAGGAAAATTTCTATCTACATGAAACACCGGGTTTCTATCAGACAGATTTCCCAATCAGATTCTAAAAAATATTGAGATGTATGAGAACCTTAGTCTTTATGCTAATTTTAATTATAATTTTTCCGAATTAATATGCTTTCCTAAGCAGTTTCATTGAGTTCACCTTAACTTAAGAATAAGATATGTTTTACAGGTAGAACTATGTTCCCAAATCGTAAACATGTCTCGTGTGGATATTTTTCGATTTGAATATATCTTCGTAACAAAGATTATACAGTAAATATTTCAAATGAATAGAAATCGTAGGATAAAAATGCTGGGAAAAAATGTACAGTTCTATCAGAAAGAATCTTGTAATCCCAAAGCCAGGATTAGTGGATAATAGCTCCCTTCCTTACAACATTGGAAAATTACAAGTACGTACACTGTTTTAAACGACAGGAACAAATGACTACTTGTTTTAAATAAGGAAATAGTAGATAGTTTTTCAATCTGACCACAAGTAAAGCTGTAGCGGCGGTGGCGGGGGGTGATGTACAAGATCCGTGGGTGTGTTGAAGAGGTTTCATGGATGATGGCTGTTGTGTGGCTGAGGGGGCGGCGGGTGCGACAGGAACTGAGGAGGCTGGCCCGGGGGCAGAGGGCCTGGGGGTCCCACAATGGGGGGGCCGCCACCCTGGTGATGATGGTAAGGCAGGGTCCCTGTCATGTGGTATCCCATAAACTCGGGAGGCGGAGGCGGCCCCTGGGGGCCAGTAGGGTACCAGGCTGCTTGCGGGGGTGGCTTGGGCTCACGCATCAGTCCATGGTACATGTTCAGAGCCTCCACCAGGCCCGAACTCAGTGTCGTCAATTGGGCATGCTTCCTGAAATCGAAGTGAATCATTTAGTAATAAGTAAAATCAGATATTGTGTTGGCCAAGAATGATAACTTAAATAGTAAGACATGACTACTGACGAAAGAAACTACTTTGTCGACCCATATTGCCAATATTCGGTCACCAGACATCAGTAAATTACTTCATTTTATTAATGTTATTAATAAAACAAAGTAATTTACTGATGCCTGGTGACCGAATTGCCTTTTCTGATTTGTAATGCACTTTCATAACTGTAAAATTTATCAACTTGCGCTTTTCTTATGCATTTACCGAGCATAATAAAAAATAAATGTAATTACGAACGGTCAAGAATATTTGAGTACAGCATATACTTCTTAAGTTATTACTAACGTGACGTAGAGCACTCCCTATTACAGAGATAGGGTTCCTTCGTTTTGACTTAAGCATAATGTGACATTGAGGGCTCACCTATCGACCCTCTCTAACTCGGCGTCTATGAGGGGTCCCATCCGGGTGACCTCAGCCTCTAGTGTCCGGATCTGCTCCGAATCGCACTCTTCAGAGCAGGGGTCCGCCTCATGGAGCAGCTGAAGCACCCGATCTATCTTCGCCTCGTCTATCTCCGCAACCGTTTCAACTGTTTTCACCTCAACCGTCTCATTGAACTGAAC
Organism: Aradus depressus; assembly: GCA_963662175.1. Classification (NCBI taxonomy): domain Eukaryota; kingdom Metazoa; phylum Arthropoda; class Insecta; order Hemiptera; family Aradidae; genus Aradus; species Aradus depressus. Next base: position 28,832,362 of record OY759217.1, on the reverse strand, counting down.
ACCTTTCTTTTCCACTGGAAATATAATAATAATAATGGTGTCTGTTAGTACAATAATAGAGCTGACATGAGTAAATTGCGGTCGACCTTCAAATAGACATGCGGGTGCAGTCTATACAGTCTGAAGTTATTTCTATAAAACTCCATTTTTCACATCAATAGAACACACCAGAGGTCGCAAGATTAGCTCGCATTCACATTAAATCTTTCTCATAAATACATAGTCCGAATACAATAGATAGAATAATATAAAAACAAAGAACTTGTTTAACATTTATATTGTCTAATTCCAAGTAAAAATATACATGTGTACCCGTTTCGGCTTTGCCACCGTTAGCACAAAGTTCAAAAGTGACATTTAAGTTAATATAATATATTGTATATTTTTATTATAAGCGGATGCACGCATTTTTCTTTTTCTTCTTGTACTTTGATATTGTCACATAGACCTTATTTCTAATATATACCAAGTACTCTACTATTAACCCCATTCTATAGTTTAATTGTTTTTTAAATGTCTTACAATTACATTTTCTTTATTTTATTATATTATTGACAACTCAAATATTTGTAAATGTTATGTTAAGGTAGGGAATGTTTTTAATAGTATTATTATTAATCACATGTAAGTCCGGTCCTAGAAGTTAATAGCTTTTATGACGTATCCTATATTATGGTTTAACAGAAATAAATATTATTATTAAAAAGACACAGGATTGCTGAAGGGTCTAACACACACAGGGCACACTATCGAAAAAAAAAAAAAAAAAAAGTATGTTCTTGATTCGGGTCTTTTATCGAGTACATAACACACGATTTCGAAAATTTGTTAAAAAAATTAATAGTGAATGTTACTTAGACTACTTTTTTTATAAATTATACTCTATTTTCAGAATATGCACTTATCTCATTTTTTCACTTTAAGTCAAGCTAGTTTTCCTCCCAAAGTAACTAACAAAAGTATTTAATCTCACCTGTGGGCTCCTTCAAATTAGAGGTGACGAAGTTAGCTGGGAAGAGTCCTTCTCCTCTTTGGTTGTACCCCTTCCACCAGTTGGCATCAGAATCGTCTGTCACGAAAACTGAAATAACAACAATTTTTTTTTTTTTTTTTTTTTTTGGCTTTATGTACGGTGCATATTAGCCATGTCAATGTGTTATATATAATTATTTAAGACATCCATGGCCCCGGGAGGGAGTTCTATCTACGAAATAAAACTCACTCCCGGACGGGATTCGAACCCGCAAACCATGGTGAGACCATGCGACCAAAGCCCTACGCTCTAGCCCGCACGGCCACCATGGCCCCCGAACAATTAAGGACTGTTGTTAATAAACATAACGAAAATATTAATAACACATTGACCCCTAAAAATGGTATTTATACACACTGACTTTGAATGGAATTACAAAAATAGACAGAAGCAAGACAACAACATACACAAATAGCAATTGTAATGGTCATATTTATATTTATTTTAACAATAACAGTTATTGTAAACCGGGAATTTTCTACTCTGTGACACACATCTTACTGTTTCCTGAAATTAGTTTTTAACTAATTATAGTTTTATTATATATGTAATATTAAACTAATACGTAAACTTAATACTAAATAAAAGACTTCGTTGTCATCAGCGGCCTGGAAGTCGTAGAATGCGCGAAGCTTCCACCCTGCGGTTGAACTATTATTATTAAATTATTTACATTTGGTTTTCAAACATTCGAACAGTAGTTAATTTTAAAATACTGAAATGGAGTTGTGGAACCTAGCTGTAAAAGCTCTAGTTTCGGTAGACCCCCCCCTCATATGTAACCTTTATATTTTTGAAACGTCTTATATCTTTAAATCAAATACAAATCTTAATAATATAGACACATATTATTTCTCCACAGAATTGGTTTATAGCTTAATATTAAATGAAAAATCATGTTTTACTTATTTCATTAGTGAAGAATGTCAACTCGTTGTCCTCGGCAGCCTCAAAATCGTAGAGAGCGCGCACCTTGCGGCCTTCCACCTCACGGCCCACACCGCCACCTAGTGACAGCACCGCTCCTCCCCCCACTGAAGGGTAGAGACCAGCTCCACTACTGAAGTTTGCTCCACCGTTCGACTTGGGCGAGGAGTTCTCTTTCAGACTTAATTCGATCGCTAAAACAGAATAAATAAATTAGTAATTAGCTTCTTTTTTAATTTAAAAAATGTACACATTATAAACACAAAGTAAATTTTAAAAACATATATGTATATAATGGCATGTTGAGTCATAGCTACATACATACCTTTGGCGATATCATCCACTTCTTGCTGACTTGAAACGCTGTCTGGATCTGTAGATCTTTGCGCCTGCAAGTAACATACAAAACAAATGAATGAACAATCTGCTATTCACTATAAAACAGAGGTCGATGGATTCAGGTTCCACATCTTGGTTAGTGCCTCGTACTTCTTTTTGAAATACTGTCCTTTCCACAACAATCTTAATTTTTAGTCCTTTTTGACAAGAATATTTGAGAAATATGTCAATTCTAGTTTATGACCTTATAAAAATATCTTAAATGTTTTTTCTGAATCTAAAATTATAACAAAATTTTCTAAAAATGACAGCCCGTTTTTGAATACCAATTTCAAATGTATTGCTCACAACAGAACTCAACACTACTGTACTTCCCTACTTGGGTATCTTTTCTTCTTCAAAACTTCATATAGTTCTTTTCTATATCTCGTACATTGGAACCTGATGAAGGGTCGTAAGAACGCGCCGGAACATCGTTGTGATACACACTTCCGGAAGTTTAAAAAAAATAGTTATCTTAATTTTTATTAAATTGAAAAATGTATCTACTTATTATAAATGTATCTATGTATTAATATATTTTTTTTACTCATATATCTTCAAGTATTTATTTATTTAGTTTTTATTCATTTCATTTGACTTATTTTAAAAGTTTTGTTATTACAAATCATACGTGTATTAGATTCAAGTAGTTCTAAATCTAATTTATAAGCTAACTTAATGTATAAATTCTTTTGACGTATCCTATTACCATGTACTGGTTTAACGGAAATAAAATTATTATTATCATTAGAAAACTACCGACATTGTGCGTAAGATTTACCAACAAATAAAACAAAGGGTTAGGTAAATACTATTCTCAAATATGAATACAAAAATAACAATGTTGAACAGTTAATATCAGCTAAGTCACTCTCAAAAATAAATAAGTACACATTTAAGCAGAAACCTAAAGCTAATTATTTTTCCTCAAAACTATGCAGCCGTAAATTCGAGGATTGAAATATCTTCGTGGTATTAAGAGATGGAAAGGTCCTTTTCCAAGTTGGAAATATCAAGCAGTTAGAAACTCTCTACTCGCTATCAAAGAAAGGAACCCCGAAAGACCAGTAAAATATGGTTTTTAATACCTCGCAAGGACGTGAACCAAATAAAAAGTTTTTTAATACCGTTAGTTTCGTTATGAGTACAAGAAAAAAATTAAATAATTAAAATATACTTATATACGTTCATAAACTTGAAGAAAGGTGACAGATTTTTTTTTTTGGAAAATTGCAACAAAAAAGACCAAAGAAAGTTATAGGGGTGGTCATCGGTGTATAATAATATACATAAAATACATTTCAAAAAAAAAGTTTGTTTTATTAGGTTTTTAGACTTCAACATTTTAAATCATTAATTACTTTGACCAAAAGAAACCAGTATGACAAAACTCAGACGCCGGTACAGGATCAATACCTTACAATTAATTATACAAAATGTTTCAAGAATTTTTATCTTGCAGCTGGCGGCTACCATTTTAAAAATCTCGGAAAAGTAAATTAGACATTTACCGTAATATTTATCGTTGACCTATTTGGCCTTTACAATATAATTTATGAAATCATTTCGAGTGGAATGAGGAAGCGACAAAGCCAATAATGAATGTTAATTGTTACAAAAAGTATGAATATTTTCAATTACCATTTACCCAAATAATCACACTATGCTAGGGGGATACCTCTTTACAATCTCCCTTCTAGCTCATCTACTATAACATACCTTAGGGAGTGGTTCGGCGGGGGTGGAGAAGTCGACCCCCTCCTGCCGCAACCTTGTGTACAGAGAGGACATGAGACTCAATTGAGGGTCCCCTTTGAACTCTGCCTCTGACCAACGTTTCACCAACAGGCGACACTTGTCACCAACCTTCCCGTGACCTGGCCACTTGGAGATCACTTTCCTCAGCTCAGTCTCGAAGTCACGCGATGCTACCTCTAATTGGAATGTTTTACCGCAATTATTCACACAAGCATCCAATAACTGAAAAAAAAGAAACAAAACAAAATCTAAAAGACGATCATTTCATCAAAATGCTTATTATCAAACTACAAAGTTAAGATTTACAATTAAAGTGAACACAGGAATTGTTTGCGTTGAGCGCTCCAATTATATCGCATCGGGTGAATGCCACAATGAGGACACTCACCCACTTTTTTCGATGATGAAGGTTAAAACAAAAACATAAGATTCAGTCCTTAGAAGAAAACGGGGGACCTTAAATGAACTATTTCTAAACTATGACGTTAATAGCTAGAAAGTACAAAATGAAGAGGAACCAACCAATTTAATTTTTATTAATTTTCGCTAAGAGTGGCTCACTATTAACTGTTGTAAATGTAGATGATGGAAATCGGCTCAAGGTTTTTGAAATTTTGAAACACTTTTTTTTCCAGACCAGTTTTTTTCGAATATTATGATTTCAAGGTAGGCAATGTAGACAAGAAAATAAAGCAACTTGTACAAGCCATAGCTAAACCTTGGTCGAGAAAAAAAGGGTTTACATTTTATGACAGAATTTCAAGAGCCACCAAAATGGAAATACTTGAGTATTCATAGTCATTCATTCCTATGCCTGATTTTTAAATTAATTGGATCTGGAAAAAAGTTGTTTTCTTTGGCCGAAAACTGATGTCACCGCAATCTAGGTGCCCTAATTCACTAATATAAACAACATTTTAGAACATTAAACCAAATAACATCAATTACATAAAAAAATTGAAAGATCACATTATAATGCACATATTTATTTAGATTAGACGAAAAAAAATCAAAGGTCAATGAATTAAATATCAAAGTAAAGTAATTAAAATTTGAAACAAAAAAATTACATAAAATCCAATCGAATGGTTAATTACAAAAAACATTTTTGAATTTATGTTTTAAACATTTTGATGATTGTAAAAAATGCATAATTGCCAAATCATATTGTTGTTTTAAAAAAAGGCATATACTTACTATAGACCCTTCTGAATCATTACAAGAAGAATAACAAACGAAATATTGAAAAATATAAGGTTATCAAACGTCAACCATGACACATATTCAACTACAAGACAACACAACACAAATGTTGTGCAATACTCCTAGGGTATACACCTAATTAAATGTAACAGTAAATGAAAATATTTAGAAAAACGAAAATCGAAAGCAAAATAATATTAATACAAAAAACCTTACCGTAATGGCTTGAAGGACTATGTGTGGATCAGGGTTATGTAAACGTTTAACAATTGATCTTAAACATTCTTTAGCATTCAATGAAGAAGTCCCAACTTTATCGCATATTTCCATTATTATTCCCCATTCTTCAGATGTGTTATTTTCACTCGTTGCTTTTTCTAATAAAAAAAAAATTATAAAGAACACTATGGAAAACTATTCGTGAAATAAAATGAACCTAAGATTAAGAAAAACTTAATAATCTGAGTAAGCTTTTATATAAATATTTTGAAAACAAAAGAACAAAATAAATATACCCCAATAACTATTTCCTGATTATGAATATATACTTCAAACTATAACAACCTAAAATTAGTAGCAAACCAATCCAAATACTAAAATGTAGAAATGGAATTAACTTAGAAAATTGTATCACCTAAATTAGCAATAATAATTAAATTACCAATATAATAAAAAAAAATCTATAGGCAAATAGCTGAGTGACTAATAATCACAACTACTTACCAACATCAGCATCAAACGTGGATGTATTTGAAAAAATACCCATTTCACCATAAAGAAATAAAATATAAAATAATTATCACATAGATATTCTTCAATCTAAACAAAATCAAATTTGTAAGGACATTTCACTTATCTATCATGAACTTCATTTTTGCTTCTAAACTCTGAAGCCTTGATCCGTGACTTTTCAAAATTTTCTTATCAGTTTTATTTTTGCAATATTCCTTCTTAATGTGATCATCTTTAATTAAAATTTTAATTGAATGCTACAGGAAATAAAATTTTGATTTTTAAATAGTTTACAGTAACTCAAGTTGAGGGCATATCAATAATGTTCATTTATATTTATAACCTAATAAGATTTGTTAATTATTACATACAGAAAAATGTTTAAAAAAATTTGACATGAATACATTTATATTTTTACTTTAAAATAATTTTAATGTGAATCATTAACCTGGCTCGTTTTTACCTTCATCCAGAAAACCCGCCCTAACCTTTATTCTATTTATCAATTTTTATTTTTTGAATTTGTCCACACTTTTATGAAATGGGTATTCTAGGATTATCTAAATTAATTGCAGATATCGCTCCGCAGGCTATTAAAGAAAGTGAAATTAAATGTTACTTTGGTAAGTGTTACTCTTGGTCTATGAGTTATATCATAAATTTTTTGTTTTTGATGTTTCCTTTATTCTTATAGATTTTGTTGGATTTCAGGAAGAAAAGTTGCCATTGATGCCTCTATGTCTCTATATCAGTTTTTAATAGCTGTCAGAAGTGAGGGACAACAACTAGTTTCTGCTGATGGAGAAACTACTAGGTAACCGTTTTATAGATATGCTATATTTCTAGTTGACAAAATCATGTTTTATTGTGAATACTTTAGGTGATATTTGTTCTCATTTATTCAGCCTTATACTCTGATTATTATTAAGTATTCAGCCAAATAAACATTTTTTAAATCAATTACAAAAAGAGCTTGCGTATCTCCTGAAGTCGGATTGCTGGAAGCCGATGTAATGTCTGGCACCAACAACGACTGGACTCTCAGCAATGGACGCACGGGTACAGAACTTTTCAAAATTGTGTAGAATCAGGAAATGCGCTCGCTGATGAAGCAATGTTAACTTACTAATTGTAACTCCAGATGTGTATTGTCATATTAGCGAGTGTCTAGCCATCGACTTTTCTAACTCATTTTTAGATAGATGAGCGTTTGTAAATAAACAAAAAATGTACATATACTCATTTTTCCCAAAAACATTTTGTGGACAATTTTCATATATTTTTTTTTTTAGTCATCTGATGGGTACATTTTATCGGACCATACGTCTAGTAGAAAATGGCATTAAGCCTGTGTATGTTTTTGATGGCAAACCTCCTCAGTTGAAGTCTTCTGAGTTGGTAAAGAGAGCTGAAAAACGGGAGGAAGCTCAAAAGGAACTGGATAAAGCCACAGAAGCTGGTGAGTTATATATTGTTTTGTGTTGCCACACTCCAATAGATAATTATTTTCTTTTAATTATTTCTAAGTTCTATTTATTTTTAATTTTTTTTTTTAAATTTTAGGTGATACCGATTTAATGGACAAATTTAATAAAAGATTGGTTAAAGTGGAAAAGAAACATGTGAATGAATGTAAAGAACTATTGAAGTTAATGGGAATTCCTTATGTAGAGGTGAGTTTTTGATATTTTTTCAGAATAGTATGATGTAACATCAATTAGTAAACATACAAAGGCCTTTCAAACCAAAAAAAATAGGGTGCCTTGGCCAACTTTAAACGCGTTTTGTGGAGTATTTCACTAGTTTGGATAAACATTACTACGGACTACTTAAACATCATTACTAACTACACATCCTTAGGGTATAGTGCAATATGATCCCATAGTGCTCCTCTGTTTCGAGTTAAGTGACTACTAAAGTAAGTGGAATATACCGTAAAAGATCCTAATACGGTCATTTCATAGCGAAATGTTTGTAGCTCTCCATTCAAACCCGCAATCCCCCCCAAAAAAATTATAACAAAGTTCGTTTTAACATTTATTTGAAATAGATAATATATCTACAGGACTGGTCTACCATAGAATTTTACAATAATTTTTCACGTGAACCAATCAAGTAAACTTTTGAAAAAACAAAATAAGTAACGACAATTTGCATAAATTAGTATCTCATTTGGAGTTTTTTAGTATGTTATATTGAGAGAAAAAAGGGTCGTTTTTGAAAATGACGATTGAACTTTTATTTTAAAAAAAAAATTGTTCTATTATTAAAAAATAATGTCAAATGTTCTAAATTAAAGAGTTTTGTAGGCCCATTTCGGATTTATGGAATTTTATTTTTATCGCTCCAACTGTTTTGGTTGTTAGCGACGGGCTAACTTCTCATTCTAATCCAAACTATCATCAGAAGTTGGAAAAAGTATTAAGTTTAAACATATTGATGCCATTGGGACTCGCCCCACCACCGAGGTCTCCACATCAGCTGTGTTATGTATATGCTTATGAATGAAGAGCGTAAACATCCTTAAAAAAATTAATTCGGTTACGCGTACTATCATGAAAACTATTTTCTAGAGCCGGTTCTTATGCTCTGTTGTAGCAGTGGCAACTATGACATTAAACACATTCCGAGTTTCATATGTCTACGAGTTTTTGTGTGGGAGCTAGAGGCTGCCCCCAGACAGACCGACAAATGACCGAAACCATAAGATTTTTTTTTATATTTGAACTACAAAACTGTAAAGAAAGTGTGTGCTTAAAATGATACCTGGTATTTTATAATTACATTACTACCATTAAACCTCCATGATGTGTTACTATAGGCTCCATGCGAAGCGGAGGCTCAGTGCGCTGCCCTCGTTCGAGGAGGTAAAGTGTTCGCCACGGCTACAGAGGATATGGACGCTCTCACCTTCGGAACCTCAATACTTCTTAGACATTTGACCTTTTCCGAAGCGCGCAAAATGCCAATACAAGAGTTTCATTTGGATAAAGTACTCCAGGGTTTGGAGATGTCACAAGAAGAGGTAAGGGTTTTGTACTCACATTTATGCATAATTGCAAGGAATATGTGTACGAATATGTAAATATATGCATACATTTAAGGAATGCAAAAATACATTTTTCTTTATGTATGTGTTATTATGAATTAATAACATATTAATTTCCCGAATTTAGAAGCAACATTTTAAAAACAATAAACGACTTCCTTTAGCGTGACCAATTTTTCGAAAGTTGAGCAAAGTCGGTTTAGTTGAGTATGTTTTGGGGAATTAACAGAATTGATCAAAACGGAAGTTTTCCCTATCGAAAAACGTAGGTTCTTGTCTGGTCAGTCAAACATGATACCAAAATATCTTTGACACAATTGCAAATATAATTGTTTTCAGCAGATGCAAAAAACTTTGTGCTGATGTATCAATTATTCATAATAGTCATTAAAAAATGTTTAATGACTAGAGGAGCAAAATCAATTATTAGCATATTTTGTTCACTTTAAAAAAAATGCCAGTCGCAAAGAGGTGGTGTTATTTTTAATTTTTAAGATTCCTAACTTTGTCAAAATTGTTATCTAGCGGCCAGGAGTTACTAGAATTATTTCGTTGTCCCAGCAGTGACGCATATAAGTCAAAATACCCCAACTTTGCAGTTGTGTCGTTGTTCTTTCGGAACAGCTTTGTGTTTCATTCGTTTTTTCAGTAGTTTTTATTGCAATGAAATGTCTCTGTTTGAAAAGTTAATCGGGAAAAAGTATGATTATTCTTTACATTTTATATAACAATACCTTATTTTTGAAAGCTGTAAGATTTTGTGCAAGATTTGTTATCTGGGCATGAAGAACGTTTCACAGGGTCAAATTTAATTTTTAGTTTAAAACAATTAGAACAACTCATTTATTCACTAATTATGATCATGAATATATCAAATGTTTTACTGAATTTGATTTTGTTGTATAAAAGATGGATTGTTCTGGAATTCTTGTGCTAAGGCATTTAATTGTAAACCCACGTAGCTAGACTACAATGAATGCAGTTCATCGTAATACGACATATGACTCACCTTTCTATGTTTCTGATTGAGCACTACACACTGACTTGGATCTCAGACAGCCACAGGATGTTTCGCTACAAATTAGCAGGAAATCACAACAAGAATATTCATACACTCATACTACCCGCTAATCACAGACAGACTGACGTGTACATGGCACCTTTGACTTCAACTACTAAAACATTGTGACTTAAATCAACAACCCGTGGCTCGTAACAATATACGGTAAAAATGAGTAGGCAGTGAATGTGTACATTTCTCCACGAGGTCGGTGTGTAGATTATGCCTTTAATTATCAGATTATGATAACACTGCTTCACTAAAAAGACCGACGGGTGAATCAACATTTTATGCTTTCGGATCATGATATGATTTGTTCTTTTCATATCATGTATCCGAAAGAATACAATTTTGGCTCTCTGCTTAGTGAAAGTTATTCTGAAGTATGTACTGTATTTGTAATGAGAGAGAAAACCTAAGTTGTAAAAGTAAGTATATCATTCGTAAGTATATCGCTGTACTCACTTTCGTGAAATGGCTAGGGGAATTTGCACATTTACTGTAATAAATAATTATTCTGTTCTTGTGGGACTAAATATTAAATTCTTGTTATGCTTTACTTGTAATGTCCTTGTTGACAGTTTATCGATCTGTGTATCCTGTTGGGATGCGACTACTGTCCCAGCATTCGCGGTATCGGCCCTAAGCGTGCCATTGAGCTGCTCAAACAGCACCGGAGGATAGAAAATCTCATGGAGAAGCTGGACAAGGCCAAGTACACGGTCCCAGAGGAGTGGGGCTTCAAGGAGGCCCGGGGTCTTTTCCTCCAGCCCGAGGTGGCAGATCCAGACAACATCGAGGTGAGTCAACTCCAGTGGGCCCTCCACTTTCCTTGATACTTCTAAAACGTCTAAGAGACAAGTAAAGGAACTCATCTGTTGGTTGGACCACGAATTGAAGATGTCGAGAGTTCCCCCTCCCTTCCACTAGCCTTCCCACTCTCACCCTGCCCTTCCTACCGCCTGACTTATCTTCCCATCCGTGGGTCAACCTAGCTCTATAAACTCTTTTTCATGTATTTGTTTGAAACCGTTTTAGACACGTAACTGGTATGTATCAAGGGTGATTTTTTCTTTGTTTATTTATTAACACATTTACGACATAACATTTGTCATTAGTAATTGTGATGATGAGCAATGGCAAGTGTGTGGTTGTACTGCTGAGGTACGTGACCGAAGAGGAGTCCAGGCTAAGGACTACCAGGCCAGGACGGAGCAGCTCCCTCTGCCATGCCCGCTTAAGTCGCCGGGGTGGATTTGTAGGGAGAGTGTTTGTGGATAACTGTTGGATAAGTGGATTGGCGTGATGATGGAGTATGTCCTGAAAAGTTTGATAGCATCTCCAGATAACAGTGGCTATAAATGGGATGTTAAGATCATTATGCAATGTGAGATTGGAAACGTAAAATGGCGCATTGGCAATGTGGCGTAGTATAATAGAAGTGACTGAAGGCGTTGTATGTTTGATTTTTTGGCTGATCCCCATATTTCGATACCTTAAGTCCAGATGGGTTTTAGTATGGTGTTGTTTCTATATGTGAAGTTTGTTCTCAAGGGATAATGCCGATCGTCGTCCGATGATTGATTTCAGTCCAAATCGTCTTTTGAGGTCTGTGCGTTTCAGTATGATGTGAGTTGTCCAAATTAAACGTCTGTCTAAATGAATTCCTAAATATCGTACAGTGTCGGATGTAGGAATGGGCTGGTTGTTAATATGAACTGGTGGACAATGAATTGTTGTGTCTCAGAGTGAATGTGGTTTGCAGTGATGTGTTTCTATTAATTTTTATTCTCCATTTATTGGTCCAAATCAAGGATGATTAATGTACAAATGAATAACAAGGTACTCATGTTTTAACGTAACTCTCGGAATAAATATACTATAAAATGTTAAAACTGTCTGTATTCTGTTTCTTAGGCGGTCAAAGTGAAAACAAAAAAAGCGTAGTTTTCGTTTTTTATTTTATTTATTCGTACAGTTTTCCAACTTGTTGTGTTTATAATGGCAAGTTAAGCTTTGTTGATGAAGGGAAATGGGTGTTTTGGTTTCAGTTGAAGTGGACAGACCCAGATGAGGACGGTCTGGTGGCGTTCCTATGTGGGGACCGTAACTTCAGCGAGGAACGAGTGAGGAATGGAGCCAAGAAGTTGGCCAAGTCAAGAGGAGGAACGACCCAGGGCCGTTTGGATGGCTTCTTCAGTGTCGTCTCCACTACACCAGCCAAGAGGAAGGTAAATTGCAGAGTTCCGACAATAAGCTTAGCGATTTCCTCGAGGAAGAATAATAGTGCCAACGTCGACAGTTCTTGGACCTTACATCGGTGGTCGGGTGAATGGAGGGTTTAATAGATGTCCCATCACATATCCACTGTGTATTTAATTAATCTAGTTCCACGGTCAGCCGGAAGCCTACGCTACATAAGATGGTTGTGTCAAAACCACCATGTGAACCACAATCATACCAAAGCGGCATTTAAGGAATTCAATGTACACCTGTTTGGGCTATCGTGTCAACACGATTTAGATTATACATTTGCTAAAACACCTGGAGGAATCCTCGATTTCATAAATAGCCCTACATGATTTAGGGTAGGATTTACATTGTGCTATTGTTTTCAGTGCAACATATTCCACTGAAAGATTTACTGTTGTATCTGAGTATGAACAACAGGTCCACATATTCCAATGTTCATGTCAAAGGTTGTTTGCTCGTGAAAATAATACGAGTTTTTTTTAATGAATAATGTTCAATAAAAATTATTATATTATCTTTTAATTCAAATATTTCTGCTGAGCAGGTCTGAACAAGTGTTTCTAGTAATTAATATATGTGATTTATTAAGAATTAATTAACCCTTTAATTTATATTTTATTGAACTACAAATAGTTGTCCCTTCCTCTATAACAAAACGGCCCAACGCCAGGAAAATTACATGCGCCATCACCAGAATCTTTTCGCTAAACTGACATTTTTTTGAGGCAATCGAGAGGATATCATGAAAAAATTTACTGCGATTTGCGAAATTGTTTCAAAATTTTATATTCAATATGGCGTTCGTGGGGGACTAAAAGTATCTTATTTTTTTTAATGTAATTGAACTTTTTTTGATCATATCAAAAAATTCTCACAACTTTGAATCCAATATTACTATAACGCATATTGTATTTCTGTGACTAATTTTCCATTGCCATACCCTGGTATAAAAGAGTCAGGCGCCGGTGATCATTCTTAGGTTAAATTTGATGTTTTTGTAAATTTCCCAATTGTCTACATGAATTAATGATCTTTACCTAGAGACAAGTCAGCTGCTGAAATAACCCCTAATTGATTAGCATATTTCCAAGTTAGAATTTGGGCTATTTTTTCTTAAACTGTCATTAACCAGACACTTGACCCTAATGTGTAGTGAATAATGAGGAAAACTTGATTCTACAAACAGAACCACATACTGATTGTTCTTTATGTTGCAGGCTGATGATAAGAAGAAAGCTGCAGCTAACAAAAAAGCGAAAGGTGGTGGCAGTTTTAGAGGAAAGCCAAAATGAAATATTACATTTATTCTTGTTTAACTTACCAATTTACCTCGTCTTGATTGTGTGTTTCTTTTATATTTTGTATTATTAACATTAATTTTTTTATTTTATTGTATTTAAAGTTGTTAAATATATTGTACGCAATATCCTGTTTTTTTTTTTCTTTCCCTCTATAACTCCACTATACGAATTAATTTATTCATTTTCTATCCCCTCGCAAATAGAAGTGTTTCAAAACTTCTAATGAGGCAAGATCAATTGAGGGGGTTAAAAGCAAAGGGATGTAAGTGACAAATCGACTGAAATAGAGATATGTGTGTTAACATCTTCCTTGACACCTACCCTGACTACTGACTAATGATCAGAACGATGTTAGTACCAGTAATGCTATCTAGCGGAAAATACCTGGGTAATACCTGAATTTACGATGTTACTATAACTTTCAAGGTAATTATCTCGAAATGACATTTTTGTCACTTACATCCCTTTGCTTCTAACCCCCTCAATTTTCACGAAAGTGAAGTAGTTTTACGTGTATAGTTGGTAATTTTTGGTACATTCCACAGAGTAATTTCGAGAAATTCTTGAGAGTGATTGATGAACTACCAGCGCTCTCATTACAATAATTTTGAGTTTAAATTAAAAATTTGCTTAAAACAAAGAAACTTAAGTAATTAATGAATAAAACAAACTTATTTTTGAAATATTGTCTATTCCACTAAAGATGGACAAATCGTAAATTCAGGTATTACCCAGGTATTTTCCCCTAGATAGCATTACTGGTACTAACAATCGTTCTGATCATTAGCCAGTAGTCAGGGTAGGTGTCAAGGAAGATTTTAACACACATATCTCTATTTCAGCCGATTTGTCACTTATCTTTAGTGGAATAGACAATATTTCAAAAATAAGTTTGTTTTATTCATTTATTACAAGTTTCCACAATATGTCCGCGTTCCTCAACTTAGAAGTTACTAAAGTAATTGTCATTTTTCTTTTAGCACATATTGATTCGAGCCCTACAAATAACTCTTATTACCCGTTTTTTATTTCTAATGCCTGGCCCTTTTTAGGAACATACAAAGATAGAACTACGAGTACCTGATATTTTAGGTACAGATGAGCCAGCCAGGAACCTTTCGACTTTCATTCGTTTTCTCAACTTTATGACTCAATAAATCCGACAACTTTTCAGTTTACATCTAATTGAGATGACACCGATGAAAAATAATGGTATGAGGGACAGGTGATAAACTACACTCAGTGATATCTTTCAAATACATTTTATTTACATAATAAATATTTTAAAATGTAATTACATATTTATATAAAATGTCTATAGAAACTAGCTTAACTTTAGCTGTTAAAAGCACGATAATCCCATCGTATTTTAAAAATTATGTAGTTATTTTATCTAGAAACGGTCAATGCTTATACAATTAACATTGCAAAACCTCTGAAACTACGAAATTACTAATCCATTGACCAGAGTGAGTATTAAATAGTATATTTTATACACATAAAATTATACACTTATCTACAAGAGTAAACATGTCGCACAAGATACATGAATCTGATCTAATAAGACAGATCGATCTTACTTTACAGATTAAAGATTGAAATGATGAGACCTAAATTCCTCCCGAAGAATTTCTTTGAACGTATAATTGCAAAACAGAGAAAATTAAGTTGAAAATAAATAAATTATCTCAACAAAGTGATTCTTCGCTTTCAAGAAATACAATTTACACAGCGGAATACTGTGTTTTATTCTAAGAGATGTTTAATAGCAAAATCGCAACCAGAAGGGGAAGCACTAATTTAAGAGTGGGAAGAATCTAAACAAGATGGTTGGAGAAGCATCCAGTACGGCTGGACGCTGGAGGGTGGCGGAGACAGGACTCAGGATACAGCCGAATGGAGTCATTTCCTTGAGGCTAAAGCTCTTGAAATTATATATCGTCCAAGATGAATAATCCTGTGGTTATGCCCCTATTAAGAACATCCGCTTATTAGGAATAAATCCGAGCTGGAGAATCACAGCACCTTGTCAAAATTACTCAAGTGCTTTTAATTTTTGAAATAACTGCTTTTGCTTGTTAAGACACCCTTATATAATAATAAAAAAAATAATTACAATAATACATATTTTATATTGCACAACGTTCCGAGGGTCTACAATCCCAAGAGAAGCTGGGTGGAGCTTTGGAGAGGGGACGGGGGGACAGGAGCGCAGGCCTGGCGTACACTCATCTCCCAAGTGTCAAGAAGCTGGGAGACAGTGAATTTGGCGGGGAGCTTAGCCACCCGGGAGGCGAGAGCCGTCTCCACCCGGCGGAGAAAAGCAGTGGGGGCAGGCGTGGTCTCTTGGAGGTGGCACCGAGGGGGAGTGGCCGGGTAGTCCTCGGGCACTGACAGACAGACAGGGGGCACACAAGGGAGGTGGCGGTCGTCCAGCCAGCAGACCAGCTGCACCCCTCCACTCACACGACCGTCAAGGCTCACCTGCAACACGAACACATTACTTTACTATTTGAATGAAACTTCTATCTGTATTATTTGGCCAAGAAATGAGACAAACCTAGATCGGTGGTACTTCATTTCTAATGGAAAATGGTTTTTCGTAGAATTGAATGTATTGATGGCACAACTGAACATTGATCATATATTACAATTGTATTCTTTGGTTCAGAAATTCTAACTACTGCTATTCCTGCATTTCTACCTTGAGAAATAGTGAAAATAGCATACTTATACTTCTGGTACCCTTACCTTAAAACAAAAACTCTATTCTTACCTTAAAACGCTGATCGAGGCGGGCTATTTCTCCCTGAAGAACTTCTGGGATATCGTCGGGAGATTCTTCAAGTTTTTTCCTTTTGATGGGAGGTGGTGTGCTCCTGCAACAAAATTAAGGACCATTTCTGTTAGGATTCTGGTAGAGAAGCTCCATTTGATTGGACAACTCTAGAGAAGGAAGAAGCTTGCCTGATATCAGATCCAAAGAGTGCCTCAATGGAGGGTCCAAAGGTCCTCTGGAGGGTGTGGTTGATGACAGGGCTCTGGAGGTTGGAGCGTAGTGCCTCTATTAGTGGGTGCTGCTCCCTCATACCCATATCACCCTACAAAAAAACGACAGAATTTAGATGTCTGAATAACAATCCTCAATAAAAATAGGAAAATATTGACGAGGAATATTTTAATTAAAACCTCTATTGTATTGCCAATTTTGCTCTTCCTATCATTGTAATTTAAAATAAGAGAGAAAACTACTCTTTGAGCCATGCTCACAGAAGGGACTGATCAAAACAATAGTAAGTTAGTTGTTGATCCACACTTCGGCATTCTCTTTCCAACTTAGATGTAATGTCTATGGCAAGATGGAAAAGTCAGTATCACTCAGCCTCTACTCTGTCTCAAACTGACACTAAAATTAATACATTCAGACATAGCTTGAAAAATACGCAAACAAGCATACCCTTTTCAAGTCGACTTTTTCCAAAACGATTTCACATTTGAGAAGAGTCTCCAGAGGCATTCTCTTTCCGTTGGTCAGGATGTCCAGCAGTGTCTTCATTTTGCTCACCTTTTCCAAATCTAAGAAGCGAAAAATAAAACCCAATTACTATTATGCATTACCGTAATATAGAAGCATTCATTAATGAAAATGATGATATTACTTTGCTTACCATCGTTGCCAACCCGGGCGATCATCCTCCGGAGCGGCTCGATATACTTAGAAAGCTGCCGTATTTTCTCCCGGTAGGCAGCCTCCTCATGAAGATGGCAAGAAGGTGACACTACGTTGGGTTGGGCTGCACTCCCAGGAGTGTTCAGTTGGGGTGAGGAGGCCAGGCTGCCCCGGAGGCCCCCTCCACTTCCTCCCAGGCCCCCGGGGGAGGGCGCCAGTGCTGGCGAGGACACCATACCTGTCCTGTAACACATACGCACTTACAGTTAGTCTATACAGAAAATTGATACTACCCAGTGTTCAGTTGGGGTGAGGCCAGGCTGCTCCCGAATTTTAATGTATTATTTCAACTCTTTTGAAGTTGGCAACATGTTATCTCATAAATTAAGATGGCAGTATAATTTTCCTTGGAGCCTCTAAGCTCCTCCAAAGGTTTAAATAAAGGACGTCATCTGAATTAGTCAGTCTTCAGTTACTTTTTATTTAGTTCGTTAGTTCCTTGAACTGTTCATCTGCGTCTTTTGCCTGTGATTCTGCGTACTGAGTACGTATTTGTTGAATACGTGTTCTGATATGTAAGACTGTCCTCTTAGACTGTACTTACCCTTGTGAGAGTGTGTTGACAGGGGAGGACTGTGGCGGAGTGGGGCTCTGCCTCAGGTAGGGTGTGCGGTAGGGCTGTGGAGGTCCTGCCTGAGGTCCGGTCTCTGTTTTCCGGGGCAGTGCACCTCCCATCAGTGGTGAGCCCCCACTCATCATTACTCCCCCAGCCCCCGGCTGGACCGGGCCCCCCTGCATCACCCCAACAGTGTTGGTGAAGATCTGGCCCGCGGGCTGCGGCGACAGCTAAAACAATACATCTCACTTTGAAAAGTTGTTTGAAAACAAAAATCTTTTATTTATCATTACTCTGAGGTAAGATGAAAACATTTTGTGTAAAATTAATTATTTGACATGTTGCTATATGCCCCTTATTATTTAGGAGAGGACTTTTTTTTTTTGCCATATGTACGATGCATATTAGCCATGTTACTGTGTTATCTAGTTATTTACGACATCCATGGCCCCGATAGAGAGTTTCGTACCGGCTCGGAACCATCGCTTAACATCCCATCTGAAGGACGGCGTGCTCAATGTTTTGAGATATTTTTCAGGTTCTCGGTTTGTCACAGGTACGACTTCTCCATACCTGCGCTTCTAATTAATTACCATTGTGATTATTTCAAATGTTAACTTGAAATCTCAGAATATTCTTTCCGAAAATGTAATATAAAAATCAGTTTTTTGGACTTTCCATGTAGAAGTCCCAAGTTTTTTATTACGCCCCATTAAAGTTTTAACAAAAAATGGTTTATATGATCTAATTCCAAATCTGTTTTCTAGCCAGGACTAAATTTTAACCTCAAATTTTTTGCAAATTAAGAATGCTTCAATACCTTGATAGTTTGGCGACAGTTGCATTTTATTTGAATTTTCAGTGAATAATTTTAAAATAGTTGCCGAATACCACTAGAGAGGAGACAGACATCACACGTACACGTTACAACGGTACCGTTTTATTGTCTTTAATAAAAAACAATAGTTAACTCACTTGCATTGCATTGGGTTGTAACTTCTGTTGAATGACTGGTCGAGGATTCATTCCCTGCATCACTGCAATAGGCAATAAAACAGAAACTCTATCAGCAATTCCAATGAAATCGTGTTACATTTTATCGGTAAATATTATCTGTGTCAATCTATAAATGAGAAAGCTGATATAACAACTTGAAGGAGAAACAGCTCTAGTAGGCCTGTTCATAAAGCGATCCGAACTAGCGCTAGGATTTCGAACACTTGTGCAAGGTTCACATTTAAGTTTATGAGCTTGTGAACCAAGGTAAAACAAACCACATCACATATATAATATGGGGCTGTTTTGACACTGATGTTTATTAATAGCTGTTATGAAGCTACTAACACAATAAATGTAGACAGCGGTGCCACCAACACAAGATCAGTTTATTTGAACCAGATCAGTTTCCGAACTGGTAGTACACTGTTAAGGCTGTTAGTGAAGCCCACATATTAATGAGTCACTGTTTGCTCTAGAATGTACAAACATATGTGTCACAACTTGTGTTCTACTAAATACGACCATCTTTTATATGTTAATCTATAAGAAATAAAAACGTTGCCTTATTTCGGCTAATAACTTCAATATTATGGGTTTTTTTCTCACATATATTTATACATCGAATTTTATTAATATGAATATCTTTAATGTAAATTTATAATAAGCCATACTCATTCCAGTAATGCATTTTCGATGTTATACAACTTTCTCGACAGCGCTAAAGTAAATCCCAAAGAATAATATATTGATGAAACGAGAAAGCGTTATCATTACGGTATTGCACAAAAATCGTAAAATAGATTTTTGTACCATATAAATAATTATAATAAAACATATTGACGTTCGAACCGGATAATTTTTAGTTCCTTGCTGGAATCTGTTTTTACTCCTGAAGCGAATTAGGTAAAGAACATAAAGCTCTACAACATCACATTTTTGAATAGCTCTAATTTCAATTATGCAACATCCTTTTGAACGAAAGTGTGATCGTTTGATTGAACATATATTATAAAGAACAGGATTAAAACAAACCTACTAAGATCCTCTCAAGCGAAAGATGGCATAAATTATCTACGAAGACTACCAGGGGGGGCTCTTATTCTTTGAGTAAGTCATTTTATTTTTGTTTTTTATAACGCCCCACCCTTATGGAAATGTCTTCCGAGCTCAATTACAATTATCCATAGCCCCAGGAGAAACGATTTATCTATGAAATAAAACTCTCCCATGGGCGGGATTCGAACCCGCGCCCCTGGTGAAAAACCAAAGCCCTACGCTCTAGCCCACAGGACTCTTCTTTCTTTGAGTACGATTAAATCCTTTTTTTTTTTTTTTTCTTGTTTTAGTATTATTGTACACATCAATTAGATACTTTATTCCTGTATAAAATAATAAATGTAAATATATTTAAATAAATAAAGACGAAATAACGCAGCGAGCTGGCCTACTGAGCTCTAGATAGCGGGTCTGAAGCCTTACGTTTTTTAACTGGGAGATTTTAGCATGCCGTTCTTCAGAAGGAACGTCAAGTGATGATCCCGAGCCTATGCGATGTCAAGTACACGTTAAAGAGGACTCACAGAGTCGGGCTCATGTCCACCAGAGCGACGAATGAGCTCTCTGCTAGTAGGCGATATAACCTTGTAGTTAAAGCCCGGGCATAAGTCATAATAACTAACCTCATTTTTTATGTACAAGAAAGAAGAAAATAGTTAATATTAGCATAAGTTGAATGTTTCATGAGACAATGGCTCCAATTCTGTTTTACACTTCTGATGAAATTCCCCGGAAACCACGACGTCATTCTTCAAAAGCGATGAAGAATCTAATTTTTCTTTAAATTTATATTGCGACCAATAACCAACCGAACAGAAATTTTTTTTCTTCTTCCAAGAATATACAGTGGAACTGAAAATAATTCGATCTCTTGATAGAACATAAGCACTTGAACTTCTAAAGTCTATAACCCTGATGTGGACCCGACCCTTCACCACCAACATACAGAAAAAAAATTATAGTAATTGAAAACTTACTGTTGGGGGGCGTAGGCTGCTGTGGTCCCTGTGGGGGTGGTAGTCCACCTAGCATCTGATTACCGGTACCTGCACAGACAATAATAAATAGTTAATAATACAATATAAATAATCATAATTCGAAATGAAAGCATTTAACAAGACTGACTGATGGGCCAAAAATAATACATGAAACGAAGCACAGCTTTAAATACATGCTGTATACTGAGGCGAGCTGAGAGTGGAGGAAAACGCCAGTCTTTCTATTATAGTCTTGTTGAACTCTTAGTTTATAGAATATTTACTTTCCCAGCTATATTCCACGTTTTCCTATCACCTGAATTAAAAAATTGCTTGTTAACACGAAATTTTGCAAATGGACCCGAAACTCTTAAAGGGGAGGTGAATTCAACTCAAAAATCGTATAACTGTAGAGGTAATGAATCTATCAACATGAAATGTAATATGTTTATCCAAAATAGCATCATAACGACACCTGTTGGCCTTAACCTTGAATAACTAAATAACTAAAACCCTAATAATACGGGGATGGGGGTCCCATCTTTTTTTTTTTTTTCTTTTACGACTTGTGGCATATAATTCGATGAGAGAAGTGTAAAAATATACGAGTATGCCTTTTTTTGGAGGGGAGGGAGATATACAAAATATTGTTTTTGTTCGGCGATCCGCGACAATGGTTGAATTTATATTAACAAAACTAGTGGTTGTCAATTTAAATGTGGGACCCATTTTTTATTTATAAAGCAAGTTTTCGCTCTCCGTCTTCTTCTTTTTGGCTTCATTCCACTAATAAACTTCAGAATCCACACATAAAATTTAATACAGAAATATTCATTCCATCGAGAATTTTTGGGGTCCCCTCCTCTGAAGGCCCTTTCCTCTCTTTGGTCGATATGCCAGAAAATCAATATGTGTCTTACAAGTAATTTGTTATTGAGGGAGTTTCGTTTGATATGTTGTCTTCACTGGACTTGTCTAGGTACGGCTCCAACAATTCAATTAGTCTCTCCAGCCAATGTGGTGTTCTATTTTTGGGCTTTTGTTTTCATATTTTTTGTAGCTTTTTCGTTGAGACTTTTAACTACCCTTATCATTTTTTCGCTAAAATAAAAATCATTAAACCAATTCATTCATGGTTTGATTTCTTTTAGAGGCATATTAGTCATAAATACTAATATAAATCCTCCTCCTCTTCCAAGGCCTTCTCAACGAACAAATAACTTCTCTGGATCAAACAATGTGAGAAAACGCCATGTCCTAAGACTATCCGAGCGCTCCGGATGATACACGGAATAATATCCCGTCTTGCTTCTTCCCCACGCCCACTAGGAACAACAAGAATTCCTAGGCAACAGAGGTTTTTCTGGAGAAGAAGTCGCCGCGGCTTGCTTCTAATGGTGGGCGTTTAACTTCAGGCACAATTTAATTCCCCCTACCTTTTTTAGAGGATTTAGCTGAAAATCAATAAGCATCTTATTCAGGCCTGAATCCATATTCAAAATTTCGTGTCGACTTTCGTATTCAATGAGATGCATTTCGAATGGATCATGAAAGGTAATAAATAGGTATTTACCGAAAGAAATCACCTGTGTGCTGAACATCAACCGGATAAATGACATTTCGTCATCCTGTGTACCATTCTTACTGACTGTCAATGGCATCAGACATTTTTTCAGCAGCAAACAACAGCAGACCTGACATTCCAACCAAACTGTAATTAGCACTACTAAGAATCTTTGGCTAGTGAAATGCTACAACTCAAGTAGCAACTGGCAGGTAGTGGGGCTCTGAGACCTACGTAACAATGCAAGCTTTGTAACAACTACCTACCAATTGCATATTCTGCAATTCTGACACTGAGAATGGATAAACTATTTAAAACATTCATGAAATTTCATTCTTCCCATTCAAGTATAGATTAGGTATACATCAGAGAGTCCGACCCATCGTGACGTGCACACTTAAATAACATGTAAACACCACAACCTTAAAAAAACGAAACGTACAACACGAACACATCACAACTAATCACTTCCACAACACAAATTTACAGCAACCGAATAGTTTCGCCAGACTGCTCACAGAAAAATAATAATAAATTAATAACTCTCACAATGATTTATCATTCTGTGTACGACTGTATTCACTAGAGCTGCAATGTGCAATATTAGCAGAAGTTGCCTAAACTATAGAGACAATGTCACAAGAACGAAAACACGAGACACAATAAAAAAAATTATATGCAACAAAAAAGTTCTCGCAGTCACAGCCTACAAGTAAAAATAATGAATGACAAATTCTTGAAGTTTTTCTTCGTGTTACATTTTCCACAACCTATGTAATAGATAAGTTCTTTTTTCTAAAGCTGTCAACCTCTCTTTTTTTTTTGTCATACAACAGATAGCTCAGTCCCTGTTTCCGGTGTAAGGGGCTGTTTCATCGTAGTACTTATCAGTGTAGGATAAATATTTTTCTCTTTCTATTGAGCCGATTCGATGCATTGTTTAAATTTTTTCCAAGGCACTTACCTATTTTTCATCTATCCATTTTTCAAGAGTTGTTAAAAAAAAAAAAAAAAATTGAGAGTATTTAAATCATTCATTTTTTGTTTGCATAGTTTAATTATGATTCTCATTCCGATCTTTCTTATCAACTTTGTTAAATTTGTTGTCCTATTGTTACTTTTCGTGCAAGTGATTTATAAATTGAGAGTCATCGACGTCAAGTTTAGGCATTTAATTTAAACTCGAATAATTACCGTATTGTCATGTTTTGAGACTATCATTAATGAATTTGATTTCCCTGGCTAGGTAATAATGCATTTTGATAATGCCAAAGTCACAGTTTTTTAGGCACCTTTCGTTCAATATAATATTCAGAACAAAAGGGCTTACTTGGTCCCTCCCTGTTCTTGAATAATAGAGCACAATAAATACAGATTTAGTTTTAATAAAACACAAACTACTTTTTTTATTTTCTTAAATTTTCACATTAAAATAAAAATATAAACATGACTGAATCTTACCCTGTCTGGCAAGGTTCTGAAGTGCATTTATAGGGTCCTGTAAGTTGGCCACGCCTCCAGCGCCTGGCATAGCAGTCCCACCAGTCTTCTTTTGATCTGACCAATCAACAAAAGACACTCTCAGAACACAACACTAATACGGTTCCCCTGTGATCAAAAAGTTCCCCAATCCTATTCAAAATATTAATAGTCCCCTTGAAGTAGTAAAGACGACGTAGAATATTATGCATTAGCGTCGACTTTTATCCTTGACAAAACGTTTCGTACATACTTCTCTGGTAATCGTCATAAGGTCTCTCAACGATATTTGTTTTATCTGTATATTAAAATAAAACCTTTTTTCAATCTAACCTTTAGCCAGGGAAATACAAGTAATTGTTCAGCACAAGTCGAATGTAGAGCGATTTGAGAATAATTTAAGAAGAACAATAGTTTTAAAATAACTTGAGATACTTTTAAAACGGTTCATGTCGATTTTGTCTTACAGTCTCATGCGAAACTCTTTGATCGTTTTCCAACTCCAACAACCTGAAGTTCACCATCAATGCTGATTTTGGTGTAGTATAATATTTCACTTGCTGCACTACAGTTTTGTCTCGATGTTGCAATCATAAACTTACGTTCCAAGATCAGTTTTCGCCCTTACTGGCTCATTCTAACACGTCTCTCAGGAAAATTCTGACTCTGTTATTCTAAGAAAGAAAGAGCATCCAAGCATTCAATATTCATCTAACGACTCTCCTCGACTACGGACTAGCTCAGACTCTGACGGTGCAGCACATTTTCCAGGAGTGTTCCTTATATCGAGAGCTGCTGAGGACCAAAGAATACCTGCCATTCTAGCCGTGGTACTTGGCAATAACGTTTGATAGGCAAAGCGGACAAATTTCTTAGGCATGCGAATTGGCTAAATTAGTGGTGATTAAGAGGATTTGTTTAAACATATTACTCTTATTTTCTTAAATTTTCTTTCGAATTCGCAATAGGCTATTTTAATGGGACAATGACGCTTATTGAGCGCCGGAGTCAAACCTAATCCTAATCTAACGACTCTCGAATAAACCTGAATACTTATACCAAGCTACCGTCATATTTCGGGAACACACTAATCTTAACTATTATACCAAGTCTCACAACTTATCAAATGTATAATGAAATTTGTTATCAATAGACCCTCCATCAACAGTGGAAATTATCCTGTAAAACCGACGAGTGATGCTGCACATTTGCAAGGTGCAACTTCAAAAGTAAATGAACAAAAAAGTAAAAATTAATGCCATCAGGAAGACAGCAGAGCATTATTAAAAAGGCATTCTCAAAAAAATATTAGCTGGAAAGCCAAGACCACAATTTATCATTTATCCACTAGACGAAGGGCGCGCAGAGCGCCTCTTGTCCGGGAACTTTTTGATCACAATCTCTACAATAATGTACCAAAAAAACTACGGTTTTTATTAATACTAAAAGATTATGTTGAGTTAATGAGTATACCTATACAATTTTAATGAATTGTATACACTTTAAAGGACTGACAAAAGTCCATAATAGAAGATGGCCGAACTTGAGGAGTCATAGAATAAGTCTCTAGAACTTCCCCTCAAAATGACATACAATAGAGGTCAAAACTTTAGGACTATGAAGGAATTTTGTTTGAAAAATAAAGCTAATGATATTAATTAATACCCTCTCGTGCTATTCTCTGGAGAAAAAAAAAATACTACCAATCCCTTTTTTTGTGCTTTTTCATTTTTTGATGTTTACTTTTATCAATAGGGCTTATAGTCTGCGATCTAACTTCATTGTCAACGGTTGCTACTAAAGGGAGGAATTATTTTTGTAAAATCTAGAATTTTTTTTTTGGTTTGATTTCTTTAGTTTTTATATATTTTTCAATGAGTATTGCGGAGTAACTTCACAAATCGATTTTATAATCCTCTTATTACTTACATTCTTTACACTAGCCTGTTCCCAAATTCTAGCTTACTAGGGGTAAGTCAATTGATATATAGTGTTTCAAAATGACAATCCTAGTTTTTGCACAATATCCACAGTGATGGCCAGAGACACACCCAGGTTCCATAACTCACGCTCACACTCGGCCCAACACACTTGCCTGCCAACCGCTAGCTCACCCACTAAGAGAACAAAACTTCCTTTTGTACCAAACGTCTCAAACTTGGACTCATCGTCAAGAATACAATTTTCCCATGTTCAATTCAACTATTTTTGGGCTTATAGCGGTCATTTCTTCTCATTTATCTGTTTCGACCTTCTCGTTTTGGCTTTAGCCCTACAACTTTTCAATTTTACATAAGGCTCATCCAAAGTCTTTTTAATGTTGTTCTCTAACAATAAAAAAAAGTTTGGATATCTCTAAACCAGATATTTCCCCGGTGTGATGTCTTCCGCTTCATGGGTCCATTTTGACTTTCCTGACTTTTGTCCAACTAAATCTTGTTCAAAGGTTTGAGTGATTTTAGTAGTCTCATGCATGCAGCTCCTCTCATTGAATTTGTTTCAGACATGCGTTCATTTTTTACGTTGAAGACCTCCGAAAATCAACTTGTTTCGAAAATTAGGCTAAAATATTTGAAATTATCTGAAGAAGCGTTCAATTTACTTTTAGAAACGATATCTCAAATTTGAAAAGTATTCATCACATATAGAAAACAATTTCTAAAAAAAATTTCACTTTTAGCCATTGTTCAAAATATCAACCCCTATATTTCTTTAAATAACAGATAAAAAAGAAATGCAAGCATGTTGTCAGACCTACTAAATCTATATGCCCCGCAACTCTGAATCTAATCGAAAAATATATATTTTTGTGCTGAATATCGTTCGGTGTGAAAGCTGGGCCTGATACAAATCAAAATTCAGTATTATATGAATCTATATTCATAGAATATACACCCATTTTGTAACCATATTTAAAAAATAATAACAAAGTTGTTATTATACAGTCCTCCTATTGTTCATAGCTACCATCTATTCAATACGCGGTATAATCGATTCTAGAGCTAGGATAGAGCAGGACGCTGTAGAGAGCTTCTGTCCGAGTTGGAAATACGCAAGGGCGTTAAACAACAAATGTTTAATGTGTGATAGACACCCTTGTCAAAGAATACCTACATGTTTCCTAGATTTTATTATTTCATTGTCTCCCGTCCCAATTCCAACATTACCACTATATATTTGACTATGGGACAAATAATGAATAAAATTCGTGTGTTTTAGATTAATGGGTCCTGTTTTCTTGAGAAGAACAGCTTATAAAGGAATCTTCACTTCTGAGGTAAGGAACTATACTGATATTGTTATCATTTTCTGAGATGGTCTGGAAACTAAACTACCCCAACCAAAAAAAAAGGTATACTTACTGAGTTCTCGTACGTGAAGAATCAATCTGGCTACGAAGCCCAAATATTCTTCCTGAAATTTAAAAATAAATAATTTAAAAATCCTATAATGATCAAAACCGCTACCTCAATTATAAATGACTAATACACCATACTGTTATCTGTTTTTCTGATTTTCTTCCCAAGCTATTATAGAATTCTCAGTACCAGATTATGTTGGTACACTTTTAAAAGACCAATTTTCCTTATTTTTGAGTTGTGTAAGGAGATTCTGAATTCATATATAATATATTAAAGCATCATTTCTCCTATTTTTTCATTAAAATTTTTTTTTTTGCCTTCTTAAAAACTAGCAATTACAGAGTTTCGGGAAGCACAATAGGGAAGCAAAAATTAATCTGTTCTTTATGTTAACGATTACTTCCGTCAATTAGAATCTGCCTTTTATAGAACATATTTATTATTTAAACATTTATATATTTAAACACCTAGTCCAAACTGTTTCGACTAGGTATTTAAATATAGAAGTAGACTCTTCTATAAAAGAAAGATACTGATTGACAGAAGGAATAGTTAACATAAATAACAGATAAATTATACGTAATGATGATGGGAGTGCTTCCCGAAACGTTTGTAATTGATACTTTTTTTCTTTTTAGAGCTAATTAGTTATTCTGACTCATGTCCGGGCTTTAACTACGAGGTCATATCGCCTACCACCAGAGCGGGAGTCCTAAATTTTGCCTACCCCGATTTATTCACCTAGGGTAAGTGTCTTTAACGAGTTCCTGACATTGTACAGGCTCGGGACTATCGCTTAACGACCAAACCGACGTGCTCAAAAAAATTTCAGCGCGCCTCTTTTTAGAGAGCATGTACATACAATGCCTTGAAATCCAACTAAACGTTGTACACACCTGACACTACAAATGAGTTATTATTGCATGCTGAAAATGTTACTAACCCGGAATTACAAAAACATTAAAAATACCTTTGATTTGGCCTTCTGGAAGACATGACTCTCCATTTCGCTTCCCTTTTTGACGGTGGACATCCCAGAACGTTGTATAGCTTCATCTCTGTAAAATATCAATTTGTCAATAAACTAGCCGTATTTTTTAACCAGTAGATAAAACATTAGACAAAGAGAGAGGGAAGAGTGAACATGCATTGCGTGGGTGGGGGAGAACGCAACTAGAAAATTTTTTTATTTCCGTTATTTCTTACTTAAGTAAATTTTTTTTATTTTTTGGAACAAAAAATATTTAAAACTAAAATGTTTTTCACATTGATTTATTAACTATTTCAATTTAGGATCAATAGTAATTGAGAAAACATGAAATGAATGTGTTTATCTCCAAGTGAACCTTCCTAATTCAGTAATTTTGAAATCCTATGTAACCAACAACCAATTCCTGAATATACAGATTCAAAATATGAAGTATTGTTGAAATTGTTCTTCCATTTTCCCTTACTAGATAACAGAAATATAATATGCTACGAACATTATTAACTTTAAATACATTGCCAATAGGTTATATAAAATGAGCATTAATTATGCTATTCAAGTTAAAACACAAATTATAAAAATGTAAACCTTATTATTAAGCGCAAAGTTACACAAACTCAAATCATGACCCAGTAAATAAATGTTTCACTTCAGTACTTCAAATGTTACAATATACGATCCTCGCACATATTCATTTATTCAGATAAGGTGCTGAATAACTAAAATAAAGCTACACACCAAGATCTCATGAAAGAAAAAATCTTGACGAACAATATAATTCTAAAATAAAGTGTTATTGATTTTTAAGATGAGCCACAAAAAAAAAAAAGCAAGTCCACTCAATAGTGTCGAATTCTATTTAATTTAATATTTTAATAAATACTGTGCCTAATAGTAGTTAAAGAAATCTTCCAATAATAGTTGTTTGAAAAAAAAACAATAATTAAAACTAAAAAGAAAAATATAATAATTAAAAGTTCATTTGGAACTAAAAAATACGCATGATCTAACCCTATAATAAAAAAAAAAAGGGACAAAAAGGCTGAACCAATGATATATTAACTTCAATTTCTGAATTTAAATAAGACTTACATTTTAGCAACAACACTCTGCCTAAACTGTGTAGTACGCCAGTTATCGTCTGTAGACATTTTTTTGCAAATATGAACTTCAGCAGTCAATATACAAAAGCCAAATATTTTGGTTACGAGTTTTCAAAGCGGCCAAGTAGGTTAATCCAAAGAAGCTTGCAAAAGAACAAAATTAAATCCGAAGGAGTACAAATAAACAAACAGAATAGAACTTTTTAAAAAACTAAAGAAAAACTGGAAGTAAAATTTGAAATTAAGAAAAATTTCAGTGTGAGAACTGTTGGAAAACGGTCAAGAAGCAAGATGCTAACAAGAGTAGTAACAAACAAGTGGCTGTACTTACTTTTAGTATGTTACCAGGTTGAGTTTCTACAAAAGCCGTAAAACAAATTAGCGTGGCAATCGCTCTCCCAATCAGCTGTTTGTAATGTCAACCAAACTGTAAACTGGACTATTTCAACAAACGTTTTCTACAGGAGTGTGTCTATTGAAAAGATAAGGTCAACAAAAAATAATAGTAGGCTACTAAAGGAGTTGGCTTAATGGCATGTCATTCTTTCACAACTCTCAAGGTTATTTTAACATTCTCGTCCACCATGTTTGCTCTAAAATAACTGACGGGGAAACAATGAACTTAAGGGGAGGGGAGGGGTTATAAAGCCGTCATTAAATAATTCAATAATGCTTGCATTATATTCTGTTTACTCAATGAAAACATTTAATATGGAAAAATTAAATATTTAAAATGAATATACTGAAAGTTACTCAGCTATTATTATACATTTAATATTTCGTTCTTTACAATGTGGCAACATTGTAGGTAGAGTGAAAATATTTTTTTCTTCTCTCTTTGTTTCTGATTTTTATCAATTTATTGCCATCAAATTCTATTTTTTATTATTATTAATCTATATAATATAATTCAACTTGCTTATTTAATGGCAGAACACTTATTGTTTTTCTAAAACAACATTTTTAGTGTTCCGGTCGATGACCGTATAAGAAAGATGTTAATTATTATGAATCATGCCCGGGGTTTAACGAGGAGATCATATCGCTTACTACCAGGGCGTTCTTTCGTTGCTCTAGTGGTCATGAGCCCAACTACTATTGGAGTCCTAAATTTTGCCTACCTGAAGGTTTTTTAACCTAGGATAAGGGGTCTCTAACGAGTACATGACATCGTACAGGCTCGGGACCATCGCTTAACGTCCTATCCGAAGAACGGCGTGCTCAAGTTCTTTTCACCTCCCAGATAAAAAACCTAAAGGCCTCAACCGGGTTTCGAACCCGCAACTTGAACTCAGTAAGCAAGTACGCATACCACTGAGCTACCTGGCGCCCTCCAAAAAAAAGATGTGTTCCACAACGAAGACAAATTACAGATTGCAGGCCAGCCTGTTAGCGCAGCTGATTCCCGATTCATCCTCCAACATTCGATGATAAATCTTCATGGTCGACATTTAAAAGACAATTCGAGGCTGCTACTTCTGTTTTTGGACTGAAAAGGAGAAAGCCACGGCACTCTGTTAACAATTGTTCGACGTCAGTAGGATAAATAGATCGATCCTGGAACGGAGGGATGTCCCCTTTGTGATTATCCGTGTATCATTATGGTATTTGAACCTCCTTACACACCCCCACCACCTCAGCCATCCTTATCAAACCCCACTCCCGCCATCATCACCCAACACGATGAACTTTGACATCCCGCCCCCTCCTTAACCACCCGCCACCACTTCTTCCATCCCTAGCCACCCGACCAAATTGCATGTGCACGACAAGATCAAACTTGAGAAGACCTGTCTTCCATTTTAATTTTTAATGTTTTTTTTTTTTATATTATTGTTTTAATATCCAACATATCTTAAAGGAGCAGGAGTATGACGGCTAGAGAGAGAAGGGATGCTACCCCAACCCTCCCCTTGTTTTTTATATAATATACATATTTTATTTTAGTATGAAGATATATTTCTATTCAGAGAATATAGAAGTGGTACGAATTTTTGTATATTTTCTGAAGAACATTTTAATATCGTAATGTTGCTAGATCGGTTTCATGTAGCTCCCATATTTCATAATAGCCTACCATAAGTAGAGATGGAAAATATTTTCGGATTCTTCCCTTTAAAATAATCGAAGAAGAAATATAAGATGTATCTTTTGATACGAATCCCCACATTTTTTCTGAAAAAAAAAAAAAAACGGGACGCAAGGAACCTTCGGATGCAAAACTGGAGAACGCTTGCGTTAGAAAGGAATCTTTGGGAGAAGTTTCTGGAGGAGGCCAAGCCTCGAATGGAGCTGTAGCACCGAGAATGATGATGATGATACGGCAATGTTGGTACAATATCATACAGGCTCGGGACTGCAGTAACGATCCCTCCGAAGGACCTCAACCTGTCGACAAGAAATTTGATATGTAAGTACATAATATAAAGGACGACATCGACGAATTTTTCCTCCGAATCGGCCAAAAGGAAGGCGGAGATTAGAGGAGCTTATTATTTTACTCAAAAAACCTAACTGCATTTGTGATGACGTGTCGACTTAGTTTACTTTCAAGTGATACTGAAAATTTTTTAAATAAAAATCAACTCTGAGAAAGTACTATTTTGTGATTGGTGACATTGTCGTGAGACTCTCCATATATAAATGTTCTTTTGTAAATGGGAGCTGATGTGAAGATTCCCCCAGACAATTGGAGTATTAGAGTCAAAGGAAGAAAGGGAGGTAGTCATGGCAACAGAGGAAGTAGCACGTCATGACCAGACCTCTCTTATCCCTAATTGGTGACTGGATCTGTTCCTATCTCAGGCTTCTCATTTTATAATCTACTTATAGACTCTCATGTTGAAGATCAAATCCATCGATTTTATATATAGTGAGTAACCAAAATGTTCAGCAATACTTCATGAGTATATTCTACAGGCTTAAATAAGAATATATGTTCCTATAAACCGCAAAAGCTATATTGAAAAGTTTTGGTCAAAAAACTCAAAGAAAAAAAAACTTATTGGGGGAATAATAAATTATAATATCTCTAACAATTTCTGTTTTGGAATAAAATAGCTCTCAGTAAAAGTTATAGGGAACACATTTTTTAACAAAACTAGTGCAAAAAACTTTAGGTTTAAATAAATTAAGAAATTTCAATAAACACTTAAATCTGTGTAACAGCAATAATATTTTCTTGTTCTTATACGGTACGGAATATTAATATATTATTGATACTTTCTGGTGGTTTGGAATCGCAGTAACAGTCATAAATCGTTGAATTATTTGATATAAAAATAATTCTGATATGAAGAAGAAACGTTAATTTGATCCTCAAACAATTTTAAGACCAAAAAGTGTTAGCCACGCCCGTCGAATAGAAAAAAAAAGGGAGTATAAAAAAGGTTAACTTTAGGGAGGGAGAGGCGTTGAGATTGAGTGAGCCTACTTCTCTATATAATGGATTTGGAGTGTACTTGAGAAGGAAGGATGGGGAGGTAACCATAGCAACCTGACCACTAGATGTCAGATCAATTGACGCTCTTTCAGGAGCCATCATCAACTTTACCCACCTCCATCTGTCTTTCAGACACAACGTGATAGGCAAAATGGGGCGAAACAAGATAAAAATCCTTCAATATGTGAATTAACGATTTACAATGGAAAAATTAGTGATTATGAGAAATTTCTGATTATCAAATGAATTCTTCTGGTTGCATACATCCGGCCTTTTTTTTTCGTATTTATTAATTTATTGTACGCTCAAATATTTTAAAATATTAATTACTGCGTTGTGTAAGGACATTTTGAAAGTATAATATTATATTCGGCTAGATTATTCTTCTATTTCTTTTTTTGAGTTCGAAACATCATTTAAGCCCCACACTTCCATCATCAGTAGTAAATATAATATATATTTATTTATACAAAATAGATTTTTTTAGATTAGATACCGATAGGAGAACTTACTGAAACTTCTATGGTTTAAATTATGTTTTAGTCAAAAAAATAAATGAGAGAATAATATATATTATTAGAGAGAGAATAATATATAATATATAGCTGCCAAATATATTATTATATTAATAATTTAAAAAATTATTCCGCCTAATGTCTAAAGATGATGTTTTCGATAGATATCTTGTAAAAGTTCATTAGTTGCTATAATTATATGCTATATAATTGGCTGTGTGAAAACATGCTATCTAAAGTTATTTGCAATAAGTTTTTGTATTTTCTGATATGATTGTAGAAAGAAACGAAGTTTGCCGCACTGAGAAAGACAAATACCTCGTTGTCCCGACACCCTCCTTACCTCCCACAGTTTTGAGATTCCACAGATTCCAGGACCGTTTATCATTCCAGGACCAGCTTTGAATCAATGTTCACTTTTGACACTTCTCTTCACCACTTGGAATATCGAAGATTTAGGAAGTAAAACATAATTTGGCTTAACTTTTCGAACAGGGAAATAATATTGAAAATCAAAAATGGTTTGCCTACTCTGGGATATCAGGAGTTTAATAAGCATATAGTGTGCCTAATTAGACTTTTGGGATCCTTTATTTCTCAATTAATAAAGAGACAACTATTATTGGGTGCTGCAACGGACATCTATGATATACTTATAGATATGATAGCGTATGAGGAAAATACCACTCAGATTTTTGTCCTCTGGACGAAAATTAAAGAAAAGAGGAAATTAAATAGAATTTTGATGCTTGGATGATAATGGAAAGGAAAATTTAAAAAAAACAAGAGACATGTTAAAAGATAATAATCATATTTATTTCCATTAAACCATAACATGGTAATAGGGTACATAAAAAAATGTGTACATACTTTAATAGATAGATATATATATTTTTTTTGTATTTATTTTTCTCATGCCACAACTGTGCAAAAAATGCACAACCAGCGGCTGGACTGACATATGCTAAACGAATATAATACAAATAAAACAAAATAATAAAAAAGAATAATGAAAATAAATATGACATGAAAGGCTTGAGAGAGGAAAAACAGCCAGCGGTGAACCTTCATGACATCACTTCATACCAGGGACGGGGAGGGGGATCCTCGTGACCAAAACACAAAAACATAATACCTGCCGATGTAATAAATCTATCAACATTTTAGTTTGAGGATTGAGATGTAAATAAACGGTTTTTAGCCCATCGGTCGATTAGAAATAGTTGAGAGCAAAAACGTAGTTGATTAATTCGTAATCGATTACTAGGCATACAAGTACACAACTATGAATTAAGCTGACCCATCTTAAATACTGATGATACTTTTAAACAGTATTAAAACTTAGAATGGGACACACATGTGATTAGTGATAAAAATAATAGTAAACAATAAAATAAAATAAAGGGCGCCGGTAGCTCAGTGGTATGCGTGCATGTCTTCTGAGCTCAAGATCGTGAGTTCGAAACCCGGCAGAGGCCCTTAGTTTATTTTATCTGGGAGGTATAATAAACTTAAGCACGCCGTCCTTCGGATGGGACGTTAAGCGATGGTTCCGAGCCTGCCGATGTCAGGTACTCATTAAAGACCCTTACCCTAGGTGAATAAAAATTTAGGGTAGGCAAAATTTAGAAGTCCCACAGTAGAGTCGGGCTCATGTCCACCAGTGACGAAAGAGCGCTCTGGTAGTAGGCGATATGACCTCATTAAACCTGACCTAAACTGAAATAAAATAAATAAAACATAAATAAATAATAATTCAATATAAATGAGTACAATAGAAAAATAATATTAATAAAGAGATTAGGTAGATTTTAATCATATTTTAAATTAAATTACCATAAATATTTTTTATAATCCTTCCAAAAGTGTCTTTTCCATGATGATTTTTAGGGACGTTCTTACGTCTCGTCCAAAGTTATAATGTGCGAACTAAAGAAAAAATAAAATAAATAATACATAACCCATAAATAAATGAACCAATATAAATCAAATAAATTTGTAAATGCTTAATAAAAAATACTGATATTAGTAATGAAAATATCAAAGAAAAGTAGATTGGAGGATTGACTATAGGAGGATTCTCTGGAGGAACTCTGCCAAGAAAATAAGAATAAAAGTTAAGTATGAAATAATGTTTTTTTATATTTATTATTCTATTTTGAACTAAAGGAAAAAATGACATTTCCGAATAAAGAGAGTTTCCTCTAACATAAACGTTTTTTAGAGGGGAGCATGTTTCCCATTGACGTGTGATAGTGATGTGTTGTGATTTATCTGTGTCAAGTTTTATTTTCCATGTTTCACTAGGTTTCGATTTGTATGAGAACGCGTTTTAATGTACATGAAGAGTATATGTGAAGTTTTAATTAAGTAAAAAATATAGTTTATCATCACAAATTGCATAGTTTTATAAGTTCTAAAATGATTGTCTATGATAGCATCTAAGGATGAGCTCGAAAGTTATTTGACTTAACGAGTGACTGATTGTGAGGCCAGTTTCCACTCAAGATCTGAGAGCGAGATGAGTGTCCGAGCCACTTAATGAAATTTTATCTAAATTCTTTTAAACAGTTTCAACGGTAACTTGTACTGCAATAGAACATTATCTACCACAGCCATAGTTAATTTATTTTGAGTTGGACTGTAGGTTTTTGCGCGGAGCGGCTCCTCCCCCCAATGTAACATTGATCCCGCCCCTCAGCCTCCTGCAATCAGTTCTACGATGGCATTCAGACTGGCAACAGGTAAATCCCACAACATGCCCCCCGCCTAACTCTCCTATATATACGAACTTTCATCTCAACAGCCCTCAGGATATAAACATCCAAAATTCATATTATTACCTCATTTTTGGCCCACATGGCAGAATCAATTTCTTTTTTAACCATTAAATTCTATTTAAACGTAGTTCTCAGAAGAAAAAGCTGAGAAATAGATGTTATATCAATAGACTGTCCGAAGCAAGAACAGATTTACTGACATTTTTCTCGAAATTGATATAACTAACTCTGCTTCTCTCCGCTTTGCTCGCTGACGTTGTTTTAATTCATTTGACTTCCCGAACCACAGGAAGTATAAAGGAAATTATGTAATCGGTCAAATATTCGAAGAGAAGTTTTCAACGAAATTTCATGTTAGAATCCAAATATGAAAAAAAATTCTATGTGTGACTGTGAACACTATAACTTCCGATCTAATAAATGTATCGATACGAAAATTATAAATGAATTCAGAACCCTATAACGACGTCACCTATTGTTTTTCATTCATATCGACCAAAGGGAAGGGGGGATTAGAGGGGAGGCTTAACATAATTTGAATTAAAGCCGATAGAATGAATGTATCGACTCGAAATGTTATATGTGTGAGCAAAACCCCATAAGGACAATATGAGGGGGAGGGATAAAGAGAGAGACTCAACTCAAAAACTGGTGTTGTAATGAATGTATCGATATAAAATTTCACATGAGAATTGAAAATTCCATAAGATGGACATTAATTATCACGGAATCGGCAGAAGGGAAAAGGGCTCAACTCAAAAACCCCAATAACTGCCGATATAATGCATGTTTTGATATGAAATTTCATATTTAAAGTCAAAACCCAATGAGGACATAACCTGTCAAAGTTCGGCTGAAGTAAAGCGGGGGTTCAATTCTAAAACCCGATTAACTGCCAATCTAAACAATGTTTCGAATGTAAAGAAATTTTAGCATGAGGATTTAGGAGCCCCTATTTAATTCCATTGGTGAATATTAGCGCAAACGCTCAACTGGTTTTGGACAGGGGACAATTCGTTCTGGGGAAGTGCATTGCCGGTGATTCTCCTACGACTTTTTATTATACTTCTCGACATTCGTAGGAATAAAAAATCAAAGAAACATTATTTTATAATATTTCTGCAATATTTTTTTGTTAAAAGATGGAGAGGAAAACTGCATTGAATAACTGTATGATTGTAGCAGGAAAATGAAACATTTGCGTATAAAATTAGGAAGAAAACAAAATTCGAATTATTTATTTCTTCATTCTATTGATCAAACCATTATAGATAATGCATATATTGCCCATAAATCTGGTAGTAACGGGCAGTAAGAAGTCTTAATCCGGGGTTATTTACTGGCGCCATTTAAGCACTCCATCCTCTTGCATATTTGCTACACTCAAACCAGTAGCATACTTGGTACCCTGAGGCCCGGGTGCAAGATTTGGAACCAAGGTCCCGCCTGCAGAGGGGGAGGGGAGTCTATAGTGTTGTAATGACAATGAAAGTCAGTTCCGTCAAGGGCTCCTCTTTCCAACATTCTCCGTCTATACCACCAATCACCAACCACTTTAGATTTCACTTTTTCTCAAAACTGAAATAATAATATCGAGGTCCCCTTCCCCACTCTATAGATATAAAAGAAAAATAAATTTAAAAAAATCTTGAATCTTGAAGTCCCCTTGGCTCCGAGGCCTATTCAGCAGCATTGAACTGAACCCACCAGTGCAGCGCCCCGACCTCAAAATAGTAATCTCAAAAAAAATTTCGTATATGTCCAAATTAACATTTTAATTGTAATAATAACAAATTTTTGGTAGCTGTATTTTCTCTCCAACATAAACGTTAGGTCAGATTTAGGGTTAAGTTTTATGACTCATGCCCGGGCTTTAACAACGAGGTCGTATCGCCTACTACCAGAGCGCTCTTTCGTCACTCTGGTGGACATGAGCCCTCCTCCTTGTGGGAGTCCTAAATTTTGTCTGCCCTAAATTTTTATTCACTTGGGGCAGGGGTCTTTAACGAGTACGATAGTACGATGTCCAGGCACGGGACCATCGCTTAACGTCCCATCCAAAGGTCGGCGTGCTTAATTTGAGTTTATTTTACCTCCCAGATAAAATGAACTAAGGTCCTCGGTCGGGTTTTGAACCCACTTTCTTGAGCTCAGAAGACAAGCACGCATACCATTGAGCTACCGGCGCCCTCTCTCCAACATAAATATATCGTTAAATTTAACTAGTGACAAATATTCTGTCGCTGTGAATATGTAAATAAATAAATTTAACCATGTATATTGGGAATATTAAGTAAAATACCTGTAAGTTACCAAATGTCCATATAAAATAATGACCAACAACATACATTTACATACAGATACTATAAATTAATATTAGTTAACATTTTTACAACAAAAAAAAAATTGTTTAATTATTAGAAATGTTATTTTTATATTAGAATAGTGACGAATATTATAATGATGGTTATTGATTGAATTTATGAAAAGTCATCGGTGAATCACCGGCTATGTCTTCCCCAGCACAAATTAATCTTCAAAATTAATATTCTCTCCCTCCGTTTGGTCTTAAACTCAATATTTGATTTACATAGTGGCTTCCTCATACTAAATTTTGTGTCGATATATTCGTTACATCGGCAGTTATTAGGGTATTTGAGTATTATATACCTCTAATTGCCTCCATCTTGAGAATTAATAGGTGTTGTTCTTATGGGGTATTAAATTTACATATAAAATTTCATGTCAAGAAAATAATTACAAAGGCAGTTATTATTAAAGTTTTTATGTTAATGTGTACATTCATTCTATCGGAAGTTATCGTGTTCGTTGACACACATACAGATTTTTTTTTTTTTTTTTCATTTTTGAAATCAAGAGGTTGGAAATCATGAAATTCCGTTGAAAAATCCGTATTTAATTTCTGACCAATTACACAACTTCCTTATACTTCGTGTCGCTGTAGACGTAAACATCGTTACTAATGATGGATGTACTTCACGAAACATTTCTGACAATATTTTATGAAACCAAAAATAAATGGAAGAATAATTAATATAGCTGCTAAAAACATATTATTGTGAATTAAAAATGTCCTTATACAACTCAGGAATTGACATTGTATTTTTATGATGATTGCAAAGAAGCAAATGAATATCGTAATCCATTCAAAATCACGTGTGTGTTGTAACTAATTTACATTTGAGAAAGTGTTAGAGTAGCACTACAAAAAAAAATACATTTTTTGAAAAAAATTGCAATGCGTTTTGAAGGTAGCCAACATTTTTTCCTTTGTAGTTTGTAGACGTTTAGTCTGGAAGGTTATTCTCTATTCTGAAGGTGAAACTGAGGGAGTTGATTTCACAATAATCAGTTTTACCTTGAAAATTTAATAGAAACTGGTTGTTCCAAGTTAACTAGTCTCATAATGTATTATCAATAAATACATGCAGACTTCGAAAGGAAAAGAGTGAATTTAAAGGTTTTTTTCTGAAAGGGCCTCAAAGGACGAACTGTCAGTGAGGTACTGACTACCAACCGGTTTGAATTCCTGCTCATCTATTACTGTAACTACTCGTAAATTTAAAAAAAAAAAAAAAAAAAAATCTTTATTTCTGTTTCCAGTGCACAAAGCACTCTACATAGCAAAAAATAAAAATAAATAAATAAAATAAAATAAATAGTTGAGTACAAGGTGTCCTGGTAAAGGCGAGGTTTTAGCCTTCTGTTTTGGGTTGGTTGGCCCAATCGATAAAATTGAGCTCCTGAGACCAAAGGTAGCCGGTCATTTTTTTCAAAAGTCTGAAATATCTGGAAGGCCGGTTTCTCGACGAATTTGGGTTTTCCGGACGAACCAGGGTGCGGTTACTGCCAAACGGAGAACCTTGTTTTCAAATCTTCGAAGTTTTTGAATGTTTGTTTTGTTTGTTGTTAGCCAGATGGGTGCTTCATATGTGAATAGTGGTTTGAGTAGAGATGTGTAGAGAAGAATGCTGCAAGTGTACTTGAGTGGCGATCTTCTGTTGATGAGGGGGTAGAGTTGCGATAGTCTGGTATATGCTTGCGTGAGTTTTGATTTTTAAAAAATGGATATTGATTAGGAATGGTTCTTTAATGAAAAAAAAAAGGGTTCCACAGGCAACGTACCTTCCTAGGATCAATTTTCGCCCCCCCCCCCCCCCTCCAAAATTCGACAGTTTGGGCTTAACTGAACCAGTTATTAGGGTTTTTATGTCGAGCCCTCCTCCTCTGATCCCCTCACTTCCTTCCGCTGACAATAGGTGTGCCCTTAGAGGTTTTAAAATCGATATATAAAATATCGTGTCGATACATACATTACAACGGCAATTATTAGAATTTCTGTGTGAAGCCTCCCCCCTAATATCCCCTTTCCTTTGGCAGATTTGTCTGAAAACCAATAAGAGATCTATAGCGTTCTGGATACACACATAAAATTTCATGTCAATATGTGCATTCTATTGGAAGTTATCGTCTTCACAGACACACAGAATTTATTTGTTCATTTTTGTAATCAGGAGGTTGGAAAATATGAAACTCCTTTGAAAACTCAACATCGAATTTTTGCCCAATATACGAAACTCTTCCTATACTTCGTATAGCTTGGGGAAGCAAAAAAATCGATCCTCTAAACAAACAGTTCCAATCTTTTATTTGGCGTACCACCTAATTAAATGTTCTGAAAGACAAGTACCATCTAATATTTTGATACATCATCTACCCACCTAGATACCAATCACCGTCAACCAATGGTGTAAATAAACCAATTTATCCCGATCTATTTTTCGTTTTCTCTCCTGTTTCATTTGAATGTTATTAGTTTTATATTTACTGGGCCTTAAGTTTTAAATTTAATAATGTACTAAATGTATAATTTCCGACTCCGGTTGCTAACTCAGAGCACCTCGGAATATGCCTAATCTTCTATATTAATAAAGCTGAAACGGGGTTTGTTTGTTTGTTTGTTTGTTTGTATGTATGTATGTTTGTTCCAGCATCACGCCCAAACCGCTGGACGGATTTTTATGAAACTGCCCATGTAGCATTCTTTTGAGCCCGATTGAATAATAGGCTATGTGGCGTCCCAAAATTTTGATCGGGAGGGGGGGTTGTGGGAAGGGCCTAAGTATAAAAATAGTGCTAACTCATTAACTAATGGGCGAATTGTCATGAAATTTTACAGGTAGTCTTTTTAAAAGCCAAACAAGAAAAAAAGGTGTGTGGGGTCCCAAAGTTTTGAACGGGAGGGGGGGTTGTGGGGGGGCCTAAGTATAAATATAGAGCTAACTCATTAACTAATGGGCGAATCGTCATGAAATTTCACATGTAGTATTTTTAAAAGCCAAGTAGGAAAAAAAAGTGTGTGGCGTCCCAAAGTTTTGTACGGGAGGGGGAGTTGTGGGGGGGCCTAAGTATAAATATAGAGCTAACTCATTAACTAATGGGCGAATCGTCATGAAATATCACATGTAGTATTTTTAAAAGCCAAATAGGAAAAAAAGGTGTGTGGCGTCCCAAAGTTTTGAACGGGAGGGGGGGTTGTGGGGGGGCCTAAGTATAAATATAGAGCTAATTCTTTAACGGTTGGTCGGATTGTCACGAAATTTCACATGGAGTATTCCTGAAGGCCAAATAGAAAAATAAGGTGTGTGGCGTCCCAAAGTTTTGAACGGGAGGGGGGGTTGTGGGGGGGCCTAAGTATAAATATAGAGCTAACTCATTAGCTCAATAACGGTTGGTCGTATTGTCATGGAATTTCACATGTAGTATTCTTAAATGCCAAATAGAAATATAGGGTGTATATGTCACAAAATTTTGAACGGGAGGGTGGGTTGATGGGGGCCTAAGGATAAGTATAGTGATAAGTCATTAACGGATGATCGGATTGTCACGAAATTTCACATGTAGTATTCCTGGAGGCCAAATAGAAAAATAGGCGGTGTGACGGCTCAAAATTGTTTACGGGAGGGAGGGTTGTGGCGGGGGGGCCTAAGTATAAATATAGTGCTAGCTCATTAACGGTTGGTCGTATTGTCATGGAATTTCACATGTAGTATTCTTAAAAGCCAAATAGAAATATAGAGTTTATATGTCACAAAATTTTGAACGGGAGGGTGGGTTGATGGGGGCCTAAGTATAAGTATAGTGATAGGTCATTAACGGATGATCGGATTGTCACGAAATTTCACATGAAGTATTCATAAAGGCCAAATAGAAAAATAGGGTGTGTGACGTCAAAAAATTGTGAACGGGAGGAGGGGTTTTGGGGGGGCCTAAGTATAAATATAGAGCTAATTCTTTAACGGTTGGTCGGATTGTCACGAAATTTCACATGGAGTATACCTGAAGGCCAAATAGAAAAATAAGGTGTGTGGCGTCCCAAAGTTTTGAACGGGAGGGGGGGTTGAGGGGGGGGGGGGCTAAATATAAATATAGAGCTAGCTCATTAACGGTTGATCGTATTGTCACGAAATTTCACATGGAGTATTCCTGAAGGCCAAATAGAAAAATAAGGTGTGCGGCGTCCCAAAGTTTTGAACGGGAGGGGAGGTTGGTGCCCAGGGTTCCTAACTTCGTACTAGCTGTGGTGTCCGCTGTTGCAAGGCACATACTAGATGTGGTGCTCAGCGTTCCTAACTTCGTACTAGCTGTGGGGTCCGCTGTTGCAAGGCACATACTAGATGTGGTGCTCAGCGTTCCTAACTTCGTACTTGCTGTGGTGTCCGCTGTTGCAAGGCACATACTAGATGTGGTGCCCAGGGTTCCTAACTTCGTACTAGCTGTGGTGTCCGCTGTTGCAAGGCACAAACTAGATGTGGTGCTCGCGTTCCTAAGTTCGTACTAGCTGTGGGGTCCGCTGTTGCAAGGCACATACTAGATGTGGTGCTCAGCGTTCCTAACTTCGTACTAGCTGTGGTGTCCGCTGTTGCAAGGCACATACTAGATGTGGTGCCCAGGGTTCCTAACTTCGTACTAGCTGTGGGGTCCGCTGTTGCAAGACACATACTAAATGTGGTGCCAAGGGTTCCTAACTTCGTACTAGCTGTGGTGACCGCTGTTGCAAGGCACAAACTAGAATGTGGTGCTCAGCGTTCCTAACTTCGTACTACCTGTGGGGTCCGCTGTTGCAAGGCACATACTAGATGTGGTGCTCAGCGTTCCTAACTTCGTACTACCTGTGGAGTACGCTGTTGCAAGGCACATACTAGCTGTGTTGCCCAGCGTTCCGAACTTCGTACTAGCTGTGGGGACCGCTGTTGCAAGGCACATACTAGATGTGCTGCACAGGGTTCCTAACTTCGTACTAGCTGTGGTGTCCGCTGTTGCAAATTAATACAGCTATGTTGGTAGATAGGCAGCATCCAGAAACGAAGATGGTCAACCTTAGAAAGATTCAGATGTATCGGGAAAGTCCCACTCGAAGGACGACGTGCTCAAAGTTATTTTTATCTTCCCGATTAAAACATCTGACCTAAGTGACTTGGCTAGATATCTAAATGGCGATCCTGAGCTCGGTAAACTCCATTCTTCAAATTGCTCGCTTTTAAACGGTTTTTAGTTTTAATATTTGTTAAAACTGATATACAGATTCAGATATATCGGGGAAGTCCCATCCGAAGGACGACGTGCTCAAGTTATTTTTAACGTAAATGAAATTTCAACTACCCAGGTTTAGATACGTAACATACGACTCATTATCGAGTACCCGACATACGAAAAGGCCCTCGATCGTAGCTTAAAGTCCAAACCGAAGGACGACGTGCTCAAATTTATTTTTATCTTCCCGATTAAAACATCTGACCTAAGTGACTTGGCTAGATTTCGAAATGGCGATCCTGAGCTCGGTAAACTCCATTCTTCAAATTTCTCGCTTTTAAACGGTTTTTAGTTTTAATATTTGTTAAAACTGATGAACAACCGGGATATCTGAATCCTAAAAAATTGAAATAAAAATGTTTTTCGAAAAACGTCGGGCTAAATACCATTCTTCAAACTTCCTGCTTTTTAACGGTTTATAGATTTAATATTTGTTAAAACTGATAGACAGATTTAGATATATCGGGAAAGTCCTATCCGAAGGACGACGTGCTCAAGGTTTTTTGAACCTAAGTGAAATTTTAGCTACCTAGGTTTAGTTACATAACATAGGACTCATTATCGAGCACCTGACATACAAAAAGGCCCTCGATCATAGCCCAAAGTCTAATACGAAGGACGACGTGCTCAAATTTATTTTTATCTTCCCGAATAAAATATCTGACCTAAGTGCCTTGGCTAGATTTCTAAGTGGCGATCCTGAGCTCGGTAAACTCCATTCTTCAAATTTCTCGCTTTTAAACGGTTTTTAGTTTTAATATTTGTTAAAACTGATGAACAACCGGGATATCTGAATCCTAAAAAATTGAAATAAAAATGTTTTTCGAAAAACGTCGGGCTAAATACCATTCTTCAAACTTCCTGCTTTTTAACGGTTTATAGATTTAATATTTGTTAAAACTGATAGACAGATTCAGATATATCGGGAAAGTCCTATCCGAAGGACGACGTGCTCAAGGTTTTTTGAACCTAAGTGAAATTTTAGCTACCTAGGTTTAGTTACATAACATAGGACTGATTATCGAGCACCTGACATACAAAAAGGCCCTCGATCATAGCCTAAAGTCTAATCCGAAGGACGACGTGCTCAAATT
Source organism: Aradus depressus (assembly GCA_963662175.1). NCBI lineage: Eukaryota > Metazoa > Arthropoda > Insecta > Hemiptera > Aradidae > Aradus > Aradus depressus. The sequence continues at coordinate 28,787,406 of OY759217.1, read as the reverse complement.
TATTTTTATCTTCCCGAATAAAATATCTGACCTAAGTGCCTTGGCTAGATTTCTAAGTGGCGATCCTGAGCTCGATAGACTCCATATGTATGTTAAAATAAGTTACCGTTTGGTTCCTACTAAAATTATCAAGGAAGAAATGTGGAATATAAGTGGGCTTTGGAGATGGTAGTAGGAAGTTGGCAGGAGTGTTGGGTGATGTCACGTACCCTATGTTGAGCGGAACGTTTAAGTCTATATTAATAAAGCTGAAACGGGGTTTGTGGGTTTGTGTGTTTGTATTTTTGTTCCAGCATCAAGCCCATACGGCTGGACGGATTTTTATGAAACTTCACATGTAGCATTCTTTTGAGCCCAATTGAATAATAGGCTATGTCGCGTCCCAAAGTTTTGATCGGGAGGGGGGGTTGTAAGGGGGGCCTAAGTATATAAATAGTGCTAACTCATTAACTAATGGTCGAATTGTCATGAAATTTCACATGTAGTATTTTTAATAGCCAAAAAGGAAAAAAAGGTGTGTGGCGTCCCAAAGTTTTGAACGGGAGGGGGGTTGTGGGGTAGGCGTAAATTTGAAGATAGTGATAGATCATTTACGGATGATCGGATTGTCATGGAATTTCTTATGTAGTATTCTTGATGGCCAAATAGAAAAATACACTATGTGACATCTTCAAAAATTTAACAGGGGGGGGGGGGGCAAAGCATAAAAAAATGGTGACTGATTAAAGGGTAATCGGATTGTCATGAATTTCACATGTAGTAGTAACTATGTATTCGCTGTGGGGTCCGCTGTTGCAAGGCATTTACTAGCTGTGGTGCACAGCGTTCCTAATATCGTACTAGCTGTGGTGTGCGCCGTCGCAAGGCACATACTAACTGAGATGCCCAGCGTTCCTAACACTAGCTGTGGGGTCCGCCGTTACAAGACACTTACTAGCTGTGGTGCCCAGCGTTCCTAACTACGTAATAGCTGTAGGGTCCGCCGTCGCAAGGAACATACTAGCCGTGGTGCCCAGCGTTCCTAACTACGTACTAAATGTGGGGTCCGCCGTCGCAAGGCACATACTAGCTGTGGTGCCCAGCGTTCCTAACTACGTACTAGTTGTGGGGTCCGCCGTCGCAAGGCACATACTAGCTGTAATACCCAGCGTTCCTAACTTCTTACTAGCTGTGGTGCCCAGCGATGCCAAGTATTCACTAGCTGGGGTTTCCGCCGTTGAAAGGCGCATACTAGCTGTGGTGCCTAGGGGTCTTAAAAACTTACTAGCGTTACTATAGTTGAAGGACTATAAGCCTTATTCCGTATGAATAATCGAAAATTATAACATCATGAATGTGGTGTCGAAGGATTGAATAGACTTACAGGAGATATTGAGAGAAAATTCAAAGTTCCCCGGGCAACGCCGGGTATTACTGCTAGTCTATATTAATAAAGCTGAAACGGGGTTTGTTTGTTTGTTTGTTTGTATGTATGTATGTTTGTTCCAGCATCACGCCCAAACCGCTGGACGGATTTTTATGAAACTGCCCATGTAGCATTCTTTTGAGCCCGATTGAATAATAGGCTATGTGTCGTCCCAAAATTTTGATCGGGAGGGGGGGTTGTAAGGGGGGCCTAAGTATATAAATAGTGCTAACACATTAACTAATGGGCGAATCGTCATGAAATTTCACATGTAGTATTTTTAAAAGCCAAATAGGAAAAAAAGGTGTGTGGCGTCCCAAAGTTTTGATCGGGAGGGGGGGTTGTAAGGGGGGCCTAAGTATAAATATAGAGCTAACTCATTAACTAATGGGCGAATCGTCATGAAATTTCACATGTAGTATTTTTAAAAGCCAAATAGGAAAAAAAGGTGTGTGGCGTCCCAAAGTTTTGAACGGGAGGGGGGGTTGTGGGGGGGCTTAAGTATAAATATAGAGCTAACTCATTAACTAATGGGCGAATCGTCATGAAATTTCACATGTAGTATTTTTAAAAGCCAAATAGGAAAAAAAGGTGTGTGGCATCCCAAAGTTTTGAACGGGAGGGGGGGTTGTGGGGGGGCCTAAGTATAAATATAGAGCTAACTCATTAACTAATGGGCGAATCGTCATGAAATTTCACATGTAGTATTTTTAAAAGCCAAATAGGAAAAAAAGGTGTGTGGCGTCCCAAAGTTTTGAACGGGAGGGGGGGTTGTGGGGGGGCCTAAGTATAAATATAGAGCTAACTCATTAACTAATGGGCGAATCGTCATGAAATTTCACATGTAGTATTTTTAAAAGCCAAATAGGAAAAAAAGGTGTGTGGCGTCCCAAAGTTTTGAACGGGAGGGGGGGTTGTGGGGGGGCCTAAGTATAAATATAGAGCTAACTCATTAACTAATGGGCGAATCGTCATGAAATTTCACATGTAGTATTTTTAAAAGCCAAATAGGAAAAAAAGGTGTGTGGCGTCCCAAAGTTTTGAACGGGAGGGGGGGTTGTGGGGGGGCCTAAGTATAAATATAGAGCTAACTCTTTAACGGTTGGTCGGATTGTCACGAAATTTCACATGGAGTATTCCTGAAGACCAAATAGAAAAATAAGGTGTGTGGCGTTTCAAAGTTTTGATCGGGAGGGGGGGTTGTAAGGGGGGCCTAAGTATATAAATAGTGCTAACTCATTAACTAATGGTCGAATTGTCATGAAATTTCACATGTAGTATTCCTAAAGGTCAAATAGAAATATTAGGTGTGTGACGGCCCAACATTTTGAAAAGGAAGGAGGGTTGTGGGGGGGGGGCTAAATATACATATAGAGTTAGCTCATTAACGGTTGGTCGTATTGTCACGAAATTTCGCATATATTATTCCTGAAGGCCAAATAGAAAAATAAGGTGTGTGGCATCCCGAAGTTTTGAACGGGTGGCGGGGTTGAGGGGGGGGGGGGGGACTAAGTATAAATATAGAGCTAGCTCATTAACTGTTGATCGTATTGTCATGAATCGGATTGTCATGAATTTCACATGTAGTAGTAGTAACTATGTATTCGCTGTGGGGTTCACTGTTGCAAGACATTTACTAGCTGTAGTGCTCAGCCCAGCGTTCCTAACTATGTACTGGCTGTGGGGTTCGCTGTTGCAAGGCACCTACAAGACATTTACTAGCTGTGATGCCCAGCGTTCCTAATTACGTATTAGCTGTGGGGTCTGCTGTTGCAAGGCGCTAGCAGTGTGGCCCAGCGTATTTAACTACGTAGGTACTAGCTGTGGGGTCCGCCGTTGCAAGGCACCTACTACCTGTAGGGCCCAGCGTTCCTAAAAACGTACTAGCTGTGGGGTCCGCTGTTGCGAGGCACATACTAGCTGTGGTGACCAGCGTTCCTAACTACGTACTAGCTGTGGGGTCCGTTGTTGCAAGACATTTACTAGCTGTAGCGCTCAGCGTTCCTAACTATGTACTAGCTGTGAAGTTCGCTGTTGCAAAGCACTTACTAACTGTAATGCCCAGCGTATTTAACTACATACTAGCTGTGGGGTTTGCTGTTGCAAGGCACTTAGTAGCTGTGATGCCCAGCGTTCCTAACTTCGTACTAGCTGTGAGGTCCGCTGTTGCGAGGCACATACTAGCTGTGGTGACCAGCGTTCCTAACTACGTACTAGCTGTTGGGTCCGCCGTCGCAAGGCACATACTAGCTATGATGCCCAGCATTCCCAACTACGTACTAGCTGTGGTGCTCAGCGTTGCAAGCCACATACTAGCTGTGGTCACAAACGTTCTTAAGTACGCACTGACTAGGACGTCCAGCGATGCTAAGTATTCATTAGGTGTGGCTTCCGCCGTTGAAAGGCGCATACTAGCTGTGATGCCCAGGGGTCGTAAAAACTTACTAGCGTTACAACAGCTGAAGGACTATAAGCCTTACTCCGTATGAATAATTGAAAATTATAACATCATGAATGTACTGTCGAGGAACTGAATAGCGTTATAGAAGATATTGGGAGAAAAATCAAAGTTCCCCGAGCAACGCCGGGTATTACTGCTAGTCTATATTAATAAAGCTGAAACGGGGTTTGTTTGTTTGTATGTTTGTTCCAGCATCACGCCCAAACGGCTGGACGGATTTTTATGAAACTTCCGATGTAGCATCCTTTTGAGCCCGATTGAATAATAGGCTATGTGGCGTCCCAAAATGTTGAACGGGAGGAGGGGTTGTAAGGGGGGCCTAAGTATAAATATAGTCCCAGCTCATTAACGGTTGGTCGGATTATCATGAAATTTCACATGTAGTATTTTTCAAAGCCAAATAAAAATAAAAGGTATGTGGCGTCCCAAAGTTTTGAACGGGAGGAGGGTAGTGAGGGTAGGCCTACGTATAAATATAAAGCTAACTCATTAACGGTTGGTCGTATTGTCACGAGATTTCACTGGTAGTATTCCTGAAGGCCAAATAGAAAAAAAAGTATGTGACGTCACACAAATGTGAACTGAAGGGGGGTTGTGGATTTTTGAACTGACCCTACTCCAAGGAACTCCCCCCTCCCCTCAGCCGAGATCGCTGAAATTTGACTGGTTATGTCCTAAATGGATTTTAGTTTTAAATACGAAATTTGATGTCAATACATTCATTACATCGGCAGATATTGGGATTTTTGATTTGAGCCCCCACCCCGGAACTCCCTCTTCCCCTCAGCCGAGATCGCTGAAATTTGACTGGTTATGGCCTAAGTGGATTTTAGTTTTAAATACGAAATTTGATGTCAATACATTCATTACATCGGCAGTTATTGGGATTTTTGAATTGAGCCCCCACCCCGGGACTCCCCCCTCCCCTCAGCCGAGATCGCTGAAATTTGACTGGTTATGTCCTAAGTGGATTTTAGTTTTAAATACGAAATTTGATGTCGATACATTCATTACATCGGCAGTTATTGGGATTTTAAATTCAGATTCGCTTATCCACCCATTCTCTTCCACCGGCTTCTTTACTTCTATACTGGAACGGGGTCTGTTCGTATGTTTATACCAGCATCACGCCCAAACGGCTGGACGGATATTCATAAAACTTCACATGTAGCATCCTTTCAAGACCGATTGAATAATAGGCTATGTGGCGCCCCAAAATTTCGAACGGGAGGGAAGGTTGTAAGGGGGGGCTAAGCATAAAAATAGTGCTAACTCATTGATTAATGGTTGGATTGTCATGAAATTTCATATGTAGTATTCTTGAAGGCCATATAGAAAAGAAAAGTGTGCGACTCACAAAATTGTGAACGGTAGGGGGGTTGTGAATTTTTGAACTGAGCCCCCTCCCCGGAACTCCCCCCTCCTCTCAGCTGAGATCGCTGAAATTTGACTGGTTATGTCCTAAGTGGATTTTAGTTTTAAATACGAAATTTGATGTCGATACATTCATTACATCGGCAGTTATTGGGATTTTTGAATTGAGCCCCCATCCCGGAACTCCCCCCTCCCCTCGGCTGATATCGCTGAAATTTGACTGGTTTTGTCCTAAGTGGATTTTAAGCACACAATAACTGTGGTGCCCACCTGTTCCGAGCACTTACTAGCTGGGATGGTACACCGTTGCAAGACCGATACTAGCTGTGGTCACGAGCGTTCTTAAGTACGTACTGGCTAGGATGTCCAGCGATGCTAAGTATTTACTAGCTGTGGTTTCCGCCGTTGAAAGGCACATACTAGCTGTGGTGTCTTCCGTTGAAGGACTATAAGCCTTGTTCCATTTGAATAATTAAAAATTATGACATCATAAATGTACTTTCGAAGAATTGAATAGAATTCCAATGAGAGATTAGGAGAAAAATCAAAGTTCCCCGGGCAACGCCGGGTATTACTGCTAGTTTAAAAAATAATTGGGAAAGTGCCCGCCGGAACAGCTGCTTTGTGTCTTTCCCGGTGGTAGAGTCGATATATTCATTCTGTCGGTAGATATTGTCTTCACAGACATACGTATATTTGTTTTTTTCATTTTTGGATTCATGGGTCTGAAAGCAGGAAGGTAACTGGAGAGGAGAATAAAAGGAGAGTTATTATTAAATATAAAGTATACACACATATAAATAAATATATATATATATATATAAATTTTAAACCAAATTTTCCTCGATCCGCCATTGGAATGAAACCCATTATCGATGTCTTGACAAATTACATAACTTCCCCTACAATATGTATAACTGAGATAATAAAAAAGCCACCTTGAATGTTAATTACCATCAAAGGCCATAAGTTAAAAAAGATCTTATTATATTTGCCCCTTTTACAAGTTTCGACAAAGAAGACCTTGTTCGTAAAAACGAGCAATGTAATATCCGGAAAGAGATATGTACGTCGTAAAATAAAATAAAACATAGAGGATTCCACGTTTTAGAATTAAAATGATTATAGCAATTTGATCAGTGAAGTATCACGTCTTCGTGAATGCAAAAATCACTTATACAATAATTGTATAAGTGATTTTTGCATTCACGAAGAATTATTCTGTTAATATGACTAGCAAGTTCACCCGGCGTTACCCGAGAGTAACTTTGTTATTATTATTATAGAATTAATTATAACTGAAAGTAATCAGAGCTAGTTAGTATCATTCTATTTTTGCCACCAGTAGGTATTAAGTAAAATATTTTTTAAAAAATCGTCGGTGAGTCACCGGATGTGTACTTCCCCAGACCAAATGAATCTATTAACTTTTCGTTCCCTGTCCAAAACCAGCGGACGCTATTATTCAATAGTTGACTTACGTAGGGCTCCTAAATCCTCACAATAAATTTCGTATCGATACCTTCATTCCGTCGGAAGTTATCATGTTCACAGACACACACAGACAGATTTTTTTTTTTTATATTTGGAACATAGATGTCAGGAAACATGAAATTCCGTTGAAAACTCCGGGGAAGTAAAAAAAAAGTATCCTATAAGCAATATTAAGATCTATCTGAAAGAAGTTGTCTATTTAGCTAGGAATAAATTCAGTGACGCCCATAAAATGAATAACATTGTGAAAACATAATATTCAAATTGAGTCACCTAAAATTCATTGGTGATAATGAACAAATCAATAAACAGCCAATAAATATAATCGATGAATAGTTTCTCGTAATATTTAATGAATAGTATAAATGATAATCAGTCGACAATTCAGTATGTTCACATATGAAACGTTCTTATTGGGTTATTCTTATCGGTTGTGAAAGATTACAGTTTTTTTTTAGCAGTTTTCTACTCTCAACGTAAATAACATAAAAAATGTATTTTTCTTCTTTGTAACTTAACATATGAAAGGAAGCTTGTTGAAGTTTATCAGGTTTATAATAAGTGGAAGGGCCCCAGAATTAGATCAGTGTTATTCTTTTGTCCTTAATTTATGTTAAGATAAAGAAAAAATACGAGAAGTCTATAATAAGCCAACTATTAATATCCAGGCAAATCGTCCAAGTGAAGGTTGTGTTTATCCCAAAACTTGATAAACTTAACTAAAGATCCCTTATAACTGCCGATGTAATGACATGAAACTTTATATGATGATTAAGTATTCCCTAAGCAAGACATCTATGGATTTTCAACCAGACTGGTCGAAGAGGAAGAGAGATTAGAGGTAGAGTGAACATTTAGTTGATTACAAATAATTCGAGCGGGGGGAGTAGGTTCCCGGTAATTTACCGATTATTTAAATATTTTGGATCGAGGAGGTCGGAAAATATAAAATTTCCATAAAAACTGAATACCGAATTTTCAACAGATTACAATGTAATGTCATTACTTCTCTCTTCAAGGAAACAGTAACTTTGAACCAAAATTTGATTTCACAAAATTCAATGCTCATATGACATAGAGTGATTCATTAAATAAACCAGAGACTTCTTGTTTGAACTGTCAACTGACCGTTAGCTGAAACTGCGGGGAAAGACCACAATGTGTGTGCTTCCCTAAACTCCAAGAGAGAGGACGGGATGGGAATTCCCCGACTTCCAGAAGACCTGCTCCGACGTAGGTCTGTCTTCTTGGAAGTGGGGAGGGGTATATCCCGGGTGTCCCTGGAGTGGGGCTGTACGGGAGTCCTACCTACCTTCTCTCCAGTAACTTGCCAGTTCTCGTTGAGTATTGTGAGTGTGACTCCGTTTTATCTTCACAGCTTCCCTTCCTTTAATTAATACGTAATTATTATACTAGCATATTTTATTTTTTTAATTATTTATTTTACATTTATTTATTTATGGAGTTAACACATTGGCTACCAAGGATAGTGCTTCTATCCCATCGTGTTTTTACATACGATATTATAAAATTGTATTCTGATAATATTTCGCACGCCAGTAGATTTTCAAATAAAATAATTACTACTCCATAAAATAACGTAAACATTTCATACAAATAAAAGGCTGTATCTAGTTTTGTTTCGGATAAAAAACCTCATAGAAAAATAAATAACAATATTTTTCATGTTGAATACTCATTTCAAATTGTGGGTTAAATCAATATTAGATAACGGAACCCATATAATCTATTTGATTGAAAAGACTGGCAAGTATCATAATACATTGCAGCAAGCAAAAGCAGGATATTTAGAAAATGAATTGCACTGCTCCTCCCTCTGTCGTCAATATGCACGCAGGCCATAAAAAAAGAAATCCTTAAAAACTTGAACCTCTTAAACTAGGTCAGGAAGGACTTCAAGCCTCCTCATGGCGTATTTGCTAAGATAGCTATTTTGTTATGTGAAGGTTCCGGAATTGATTCCCGAAGATGGCAGTTGTTTACTCCTAAACATTGTATATGTCTTCGTTAAGCAAATAACTATTTCATAGCAACGGCGCGTCACTACACGCTATAGTGTTTTACAACAATGGTCATATACAAGACTATAAGAAGCCTATATTATAACTAGAGTAGGGAGAATAGTATGCTCCTATAACTATAGAAGGCATTAGTATAAGACAGTGTCTTATTTTCTTATAACAATGGTTATTGTACAGTCACGGCTTCTTGTATATTGTCTTTAGACACCGTTCTTATAAAAATGGTGTATTTTGTATAAGCGCAACTACACAATTGGCGATCTTCACCAAAACCAAATAACTTACTCCAGGTTGTCAGCCTATTTTAACATCGTTTTTTATATTACATGCATTGCTCAAAGTATGGAAATCTCCATAAATCAATTTATTATTATTAATGAGCCTATTCATCGCCTAGTGTTTTCTGTTGCAATGCGTTATCTGTCTCCTTTTTCTTTACCTACGTCAGCTTTTTTCTTTTTAATTTTTCCTTAATTTGTGGAAAATAAGTTTAATAAATATCGATTGCGATAGTCGTCTTTAGACCTTTAGCTTTCATTCTTTCAGGTCTGCTCTGTCAATGTGAAGCTTCAACAGCTAGATTTCATAACAGACAAATGCATATCGCGCATTGTCTGTCACATTCTAATTATTGATTTCTTCATTGTCATATAGTGTTGTGTCAGGATCTTCTGTTTAATCTTTACCTAATTAGACAGATGATATCTCCTGATGAAGGTGAAAGTTATTTCTTACTCTCGAGGTTGAAACAGAATATAATAACTGATTATGAAAGGTTGTTTGGTAGTTCGGAACAATACAAAAAAAAAATGACTTTACCGAACTCCTTTCCTAGAACTTAAAAGAAAATGTTTACTTCTCCAGCCATACGAAGTTTAGAAGTTACGTATGTGAACTGTCAGAAACTCGATGTTGAGTTTTCATCCGATTGTCATATTTACCGAATCCAACAATGAAAAATAAATTCCTGTCTATGATCATGATAACTCTTTATAGAATAACGTGTCCTCTGACAACACTTATACATTGTTCGATTCAGAGAGTGTGAAATTCTAATGGAAACATTATTTAGTATACATAACTTTCTTTATAAGTACAGTGTATAACTGGGGAAGTAAAATGAGAAAGTTAGTTTCATTTTAAAGATCTCGAGAAAACTAATCCACAAACTAAAAATATATATTAAACTTATTTATTTTTTTGGTGGTTGGCTGGATGGTTGAAGTGAATTTCTTTTGGTGGTTGGCTGGATGGTTGAAGTGAATTTCTTTTGGTGGTTGGCTGGATGGTTGAAGTGAATTTCTTTTGGTGGTTGGCTGGATGGTTGAAGTGAATTTCTTTTGGTGGTTGGCTGGATGGTTGAAGTGAATTTCTTTTCTGCGATGTGACCACTAAACCTGAAGGTTTCATTTTAACCGCAGGGCCACCACGTCCTCAAAAAGCTTCTATTTAATTTTTCTGACCATTATAACTATTAAGTCACATTTAGAACGACCTCTAGGTTCGACCAAACACGATATACAGCAACTTGATTGTTTCTTCATTTTTTTCAACTGTAAATTTTCCTATATCCATTCTCCATTTTTTTTTTTTACTTACACTGGAATAACCCATAGGCAGGGTGTACCAGATTAAATTGAGCAACTTTCTTACTTTTTGAACGAATGGTTGTATCGAGAAGGCGCAAAGTGTGACTTTCATCAGGGACAGTATGTGTAGTAGCGTGTAGTGATTCAGTCCTCCATCAGAGGCGCTCCACCCAAACTGACTTTAAAATTTCAAATGGAAAGGGAGGTCAAGTTGTACCTCATTTTTGAAGGTCTTTCAAAAATAAGAAGGTTTTGTTCATAACATTTTTTCATATCTTTCAGTGTTTCAGGATAACGGCTCAAGGAAGTAAAACATTGCTGAGGAAACAAATCCTCAGTCACTCTATTTCATGAATAAAGTAAATTCTTTCTTTATCCAAGAGCCCTTGAAAATGACTTTCAAATGAGGTATTAGGTACATGGCGACTTTCAGAAAAGTAGAATTTCCTATCACCTCTCTGCACACCTTACCTCATAAGCAACCCAGATGTGAGCCCTTCCCAAGACTCTACCACCATACTCGTATACCCAAAAACATCGTCGGTGAATTACAGGCAGTATACTCGCCCAGAAAAAATGAATCAATTAAGTTTCGCTCTCCCTTCAATTCAAAACCAATCAACCGTTTGGCCGAAAAATCAATACTTACATAGGAACTTCTGAATCCTCTTTGTAAATTTTGTATCGATACATACATTACTTCGGCAGTTATTAAGGTTTTGTGTGGAGCCCGAAATTTCATGTTGATACACTCATTCTATGGGCAGTTATCGTTCACAAACAAACACTCATACGCACAAACAGACATTCCTTTTTGTTTTTTAATATTAAGAATCAGAGGATCGGAAAACATGAAATTCCAGGGAAAACTCAACATCGAATATTTGACCGATTACTTAACTTTCCTCTCTTTACTTCGTTTAGCTGGGGAAATAAAAAAATAAAAAAAGAAGTGTTTCGAGACGTCATTCTATACGGTTTTCACCATCGCAAACCTGGTGGCCTTCGAATATTTCTAATTTTTTCAGAAGTTTTACTTCTTCCTTACCTATATAACTGCTTCCTAACATATTGATTGGTGTGGTAGTTCACAGAATCCAAGTGAAACTTCTTTTATTTGCTAGCATTATGATTTAAATTTACTAGGTTTATTTTTTCTTAATTAAAAGACGCATATAAAATGTATCGGTAAATGATATAATTAATTTAGAAGATTTAATTTATAAAATTTAAGAAAGCAATTTTATATTCTCAAAGTATGTTTTATGTAGTCTATTTTCATATTTTCGTTATTACTTTTTACGTAATTGTCCTTTCGTTGTTTATCAGTTGCAGTGTTTACAGGAGAATTCTCTAATAAGGTCTACTAAAGTCTACAATTAATTTTTACCAATAAATATAATTTAATTAAAAATTTTAAAAACACACAAAAAATAAACCTTTAAAAATGAACAAATATTGGGGGAGCGGGGGAGCTTGAAGGGCTTAGGGAGGGAGGGGCTTGGTCTTAAAAACATTTGAGCTCAAACTCCAAGTCTCTAGAGCTGTAATAGAGGCCGAGATCCCTACACAAGCTCTAATGAAACCAAAAGATCTTGGAAACGGCATACCCGATTTACACCAAACATGGCTAAGAACCATCTCAAATACCAGTTTTTGAAGCAAAAAAACGCTTTGAAATCGGTTCAGCCGTCTTGGAGCTATGATGCCACAGCCAGACACACACACAGACTTAAAACTTATAACACCCCTCCTTTTGCGTTGGGGGTTAAAAATGATACAATGGCATTAATTAATAAAAATATTATAACGGGTATAATAATGAACAGCTGATAATATTATCAGCTGTTCCTGTTGTGCGTCATTTCCGTCGCATGTTCATCACGAATTAAGTTGCAGCTCGGGTTTCGTGAGGAGTAAGGATTTAAAAGAAGTTTCACTACAATAAACAACTACTATTTAATTTTTTTTTTAAATAAGGTAATTAAGTAATGACAACTTTAAATATTGTTTTATCATCTAGCGGGTTTGTGTTAAATTCTAAAAAAAATCGTGCAATATCAGATCCAGATAGTAATGGTCCTGTTCTAGTTACCACATCACCTGTTAGCCTTGAGGGTCACGCCAGGAGAACAGTGAAAGGTTCAACTTGACTATGTATGTTCCTGTACAAGTTGCCAACACGAATCAACTCATTATAATGCAGTTCCGCTGTGCTACCTCACTCCTCTCACTTCCCTAACTACCTTTTTATTTATTTTTATAAAAAATATATTAGCATCTACTTGGATAATTGGATAACCTTTGTCAAACAACTACTGTCCAAAACCGGCCTGTGGATAAAACAAAGATTCTGTAGTTATGTGACTCGAATCAGGTTTATTTTACACACCAGTAATGTTCCAACACACTTCCAAGTTTTTAATCGATTTGAAGAAGCCAGGCCGACCTTTCTTCTCAAGTTGGGGAACATAAGAACGTTGAGCTTAAATAAGGACAACCAATAGAGTCTATAACCGTAGCTAAATTCGATGTTAAGTTTTCACCGGAATTCAAGTTTCCCGTTACCCTGATTCCAAAAATGAAAACACACTATTGATTTTCAGTCAAATCGGCCAAAGGAAAGGGGGGATTAGGGGGGTGCTTTACACAAAAACTCTAAAAACTGCTGTGGTAATAACTTTAGTGACATTAAATTTCATATGTAAATTCGAAACCCCATGAGGACAATTACCTATTAATATTGATCGCCCGAAGGGAATGAGGGTGAAGGCTCGACTCAGAAACCCTAATAACTATCGATGTAGTGGATGTATCAACACCAGATTTAGTGTGACGATTTAGAAGCTCCTATGTAAGTCAACTAATTATTTTTAGTCCAAACGGTCGATTGGTTTTGGAGAGCGAAAAGTTAATTGATTAATTCGAGCTGGGGAAGTACATTGCTGCTGATTCATCGACGACTTTTGTCAGTCGGTAACTTGGTTCAGTTAAACACAAATCAGTCAATTTAATTAATTAGCGGACTTATCTATAATCTGTAAGCGGAAGGTCGATGTGGGAGCTCTTAAGCGAATATGATGGCGAAAAGCCATAGGTCCAGAGTTCCTTCAATACTCACTGATATGACTATGAAGAAAATATGCAATCAATGATTGATTATGTTGATGTTATCTGTCAAAAAGTGCATAATAAGCATTTTTATTATTCTAAATAGATAAGGTCAACATAATAAGATGTTATCTAAGCCCATGGTGTTAGATATTATTAGTAGTTGTGTTGTTCATTAAGTGATGTTGAATCAAGGAAATGTTGTTTTGTGTTTTATTCAGGGTATTTGAACGCTTTAAGATGTCCAATTAGTTTTAATTGAATATCTTTCTTCCAGCGTGTAACTTCTCATGATAAATCCTGTCACAGTATATAGATAACCCTACAAAACCTATGCAGGCATTCGTCAACCCACAACTTAACTTTTTTTTTTTAAATTTAAGTGAAAATTAATTTTAAAAAAGGCTTACTTTCAAAATTAGAGGATTATATTTATTGTCTGAGAATTTTTAATAACATTTTGGAAAAAATATTATAGAGAAGTATGATCAGGTCACACACTGAAGGGTTCCGTAGGCGAACATAACGTTAATGCACATTTAATATTTTTGGACAGAAAGACTCAAACATTCGTTAATAAGGTGTCGTATATAGTCTTCAACCTATGTAAAATTGAAAAAAAAAAAAAAGAAGAAATGTCTATTAACCCTAATAAAAGTGTTATTTCTCATTACAGATCCAGTTATGGACCACAAGAACTTCACGGAGTTTGCCTCTGCAATGGCTGAGTACATTGCCAACTATTTGGAGAACATCAGGGAAAGGTAAATTTTTATATTTTATACTCCTCGATCCTACACAAATTTTTAACTTAAGGAGTGCAAATTCGAATTTGAAAAATGGTCTGTATAATTTTACAATAACTCCAAGAGAGCTTTCACATTTCAGTTTGCTATTGGTGAGTATTATCAACAATTGTGATTAAAAAAAAAAAGGAAATAAATAAAGAAAAAATGAATTTTTTTTTTAAATATTGTCTATTCCATAAAATATATACAATATATGGAAGTACATTCTGTATTGCTGTCTTCTTCAGCCACCCACGACTTACAAATACCAAGCTGAAGTCCAACAGGTTCACATTCCGAACTGTCCCTTCTCCAGCTCCCCGGGGCTTCCCTTGTCTCTTTCTCCTGTATAACAGAATCTCAATGCAATGGAATACATTGAAAATGCAATGTCGTCTCTAAATGAAAATCTGAATAATAAAAATAATGAAATAATAACGGTGATGATCATATATATAAATCTGAAAATGTCTGTGCGTTGTACCGCTATAACTCACGAACGGCTTGATGGATTTGATTCATTTTTTTAAAAATTTGTTCGTCATCGTCTGTGGAAAGTTATATCTGGTCCATCCCAGCATCCACCCACGCAATCTTTGTAACTCAAAAACCACTGCAATGGTTAATGAGGAATCTTTTTGAATAGATAAGTTTTATCTACCGGAAGGTTAAGGTCTATTTTTTAATCAACCCCTGGTCCATCCCAGCATCCACTCACGCAATCTTTGTAACTCGAAAACCATTGCAACGATTAATGAAAAATCTTTTTGAATAAATTAGTTTTAGCTCCAAAGCTAGCGTTACTACAGTTGAAGGACTATAAGCCTTATTCCATATGAATAATTGAAAATTATAACATCATGAATGTACTGTCGAGGAACTGAATAGCCTTATAGGAGATATTGGGAGAAAAGTCAAAGTTCTCCGGCCAACGCCGGGTATTACTGCTAGTAAAAAATAAAGTGTATATGTATGTACATATATAAGAAAATTGATTCTGATATATAGCCCATTAGCCTTAATAAGAAAATGTTTTGAACGAAAGTTTTTAAAATAATCTTGGTATTAAGTGCTTAAATAAATAAGTTAGTTAATTAATGCAAAAATAGAGAAGACAAGTTATTAATTTGTCACGGTCATAATAAACGGATAAATTACACACTTTTATTTTTTGTTTAATCTACTGTATTTGCTTTAGCAATAAAGTTCAGGTTTACTTCTTTCGACCTTTATGAGTGATTCATAAGGAAAAAAAAAAATTTAAGAATATAGAAACATTTACAAATCAAGAAACAAACACGTGGTTCATTAGGCAAGTTATTCGAGCGAAAATACACTATTGAATATGTTATTATTATTGAACTTTTTTTACAGTTTCTTAAATAAATTGTCGAGAACTAGTCACAAAATTCTTGAAATTAATTTTTAATTTTCTGTTTCACGTACTAGAGCCTTTTCCACTTTTGAATGCAGGACCGCCTAGGAAGGGAGGCACTGGGGAAATTTTAATAAGGGGGTAGGGGGGGGGGGGCATTTTTTAGATCTAATATGAAATATTTACGAAAAAATATATGTATAATGTATTTACAACGTTCAATTATTCCTACTTTTTCGAAAAATGTAATTTGTTTTTGAGACAGGAGAACAACGAAAATTTCCTCCTGGGAAATAAATGTAATTCTGTCAACTTGTTCGTGAAGGTTGTATTTCAAGGCATTGTAAGTTTACTTGGTGGTGTTTATAGACATATTTGGGTTTCCAATAAGACTAATTTCGGGATTTGCAAACTGAAAAATAAAATAGGGGATTTTAGTTTGTATCTTATATCTTAGGACTGAGTTTTTTTTATCAGATCCAGTGTTTAGCCTGCCTCTGAACTGTGTTGTCTGATTACAGAAGAGTAGTGCCTACGGTAGAGCCGGGCTATCTGCGACCCCTGCTCCCTGCCGACGCTCCTGAGGGAGCAGAATCCTGGAAGGACGTCATGACAGACATCGAGAAGATCATCATGCCCGGGGTAAGCTGGGATAACTTGAGCTCAGTAGCATTCTGGCAATGTCCTTTTCAACAAACTGAACTTCTGTTGCAAAGCATAATTTTCCCCCTTGCACTATGCAAAATCTCTCTTCTTTCGCTTTTATTCCAAATTGCATGCCCTCAAACTGGCAAAATTTCTTTCTCTCCGTTTTTTATTTTCATAACAGAAATAAAAATTCTATCAGTGAGTAATTATAATATGGCCAAATTCACGAAAGCCAGTTTGTATTACAGTCTTCAAATAATTAAATTATTTAATTTATTGGTGATGATAAGATTAATACTCTTATCGTAAAGACGTCAAAACCCAAAAACAACAATAATAAAATTTATTTTGTTACTTATATGTAAAGTAGGCCTTCAAAAAAATTTGAAATGTACCTATATTTTACGTATGAGTTTTTCTGTTTTTTTTGTTTTTTTTTCTGAAAAAGATTTGAAGAGTACATGCACATAACTGACGAGGTGCTTTCAACGCAATTAATGTGCCATTAGAAATTTTTATCGAATACTGAATATAAGAGAGTAGATACAAACAACATATGCCATGGATATGTATCGATGATTGATTCGTAAAACTCATCAAGTCGATTTTGTTTTCACAGTTTTAAGAAATTGGGGACTACACTGAGAAAAACTTCATTTGGGAACTAACGACTAATCGAATACAGCGAGTTTTCATGACAGTGATTATTGTCAGACGAAAATTGGCAAATTTTACGAACTAGCAACAACAACACGATCTCTCTTTTTTTTTTTTAAATTTAGTGAGTTAGACCGATCAACTATCAATATAGAGTTTATTTTTCAGGTGACCCATTGGCACTCGCCCCGGTTCCACGCCTACTTTCCCACAGCCAACTCCTATCCAGCCATCGTGGCTGACATGTTGAGTGATGCCATCGCATGCATTGGATTCTCTTGGGTAAGTTGGCATATCTTAGTACACATCTCACAGAGGTCCGTTCATAAACTCATCGTAGTAACAGTGATTCTATATGCTGCCCAAATAATCCAAAGTTGCATAAATAATACCTTTGCCTCTATTTAAGTTATAAGTAGCTAAACAACAGACAGTAAGATCTATGACACAACAGAGCCCTTTTTTTTTTCTCATAAATGATGCATTTTTTGTAACAACCAAATTTACTATATGTAGTTGAGGCTTGTGTTAACCTTGACAAGTAGGTAAGGCAGAAAGATAAACAACTGAATAACCGGCCTTAGGAATTTGAATACAGTTGTGGACAAACTAGATCTTCAGTTCGTCTAGGAACTGTATTATATAATGTTGACATTAGCATTGCTTTAACTACACGATAGGATAGGAACAAAATGCCACTAAGCCCCTTCGGGTTTCATATCTCCGCTGTATTCAATTTCTAGATAGTAGATTCTTCAGATAATCTTCATTCCATATAACCTTCCCTCATGCGTAGGTGGTCTGGTTTCTGGTCATACACACAAGGTAACCAAATCCTTTCCATTCCTCACCTTCCTTAATATGAACATAAAGTAGATTTAAAAAAAAAAAAACTGATCGACCTCCTACATATATTGGAAAGTGGTATAATTCGTTTTTGTTTTTTTAAATTTCAAAGTCAGGATTTGACCCTGATTAAGCTGAAAATATTGTAAATTATTTTTTGCTATAAACAAACCTTGAAAAACATCCCAAATTGGCATTATTTGTAAAAACTTTATTTACTTAAACTATCTGGTTCCGCAATCATTCAAATTAAATTGGAGTATGAAAACTGACATTATTGCAGAGATATTGTGAAATAATTTAAATGAACTTGAAAGAAATAAAACTTGTTTATTTATGATATTGTCTAATTTCACCAACTATATTTACTTACTAAATTGAGAGTCTTATCTCATGCTTTTGGCTGAGGATGGTAGAAATACCGAAAGTACTCCCATATAAATATAGTTGGTGAAATTAGACAATATCATAAATTGGAGTAGTTTATGCAATGATAGTTTTATTGAACAAACTTCATTATTTTCAAGCAAGGTCATTAAGTTGTATAACAATGAGCGTAGGCGAGAAGCGATAGCCAAAACAACTAAACAGTAGTTATTTTTGTTACTTAAACAATGATTTTGAAAAATTAAATTAGCTAATTAATGTCTGAAACAGTAATGATAAAATAATGAGTTTTTTGAGCGATATATAGGAAATTTCGTTATGTCATTCCAAGTAATCGAAGGTTTTTCTTGTTCCTCGGTTTGGTTGGATCCGAAAAATGTTTTTTGATAACTGCTATTGTAGCCATGTTCTCCAACCAAGGGGAGGGATGGACGAAGCTGCCTAAGAAGCAACCAGCTTTCTACAATTCACTTACTCGAACAACAGTCTTTAAAATTTAAATAATAGAACAGAAAATTAATGGGTCATACAATGTTCAAGACTTTTCTTGTAAACAAAACAATTATCGGCCTTATAGACCTGGGGTCGGCAACCTACGGCACCCAGAAAGAGTCTTGATGATAACATGAAGTCATTGGACAATTATACATTCACAAGCAATTGTGAAACTTATTATAACGAAGTATACTTGCTATATCGTTAAATGAAGCAAAGCGAAGAAATTGAGAGATTACCTAAATTGACACAATTATTATCATTATTGAAGATTTCTTTATTTTTTATTTAAAAGTCTAACGTTACAGTTTTTCATTAAATCCCAAAAAAACATTGGTTTCTAATTATTTATTTGACTCATAACTTATAAAATAGTTAATTACAATTAAAAGTGCATAACGATTAAAAGGAATACCTGTGTAGTTCTTCCTTTTAAAGTGCTCGAGTGACTAACTACCAGACTGCGAGGCTGTTCGCACTTGGCAATACGTTCCCAGACAATTCTCCCATGGGTAGTCCCACACAACTCATGGTAGACACTTCATGGGTTTGTGGGCTGGTCATCATATAGTCCCTAGGCTGGAGCCCTATAGGTATTTTTATCTGGGAGGTTACAAAATCTTAAACACATCAATATCTTTGGATGGGTCGTTAAGCAATGGTCCCGAGCCTGTTTTTTTGTCAGGCATTTGTTGAAGGCCTCTACTCCGATTGAACATAGGATTCCCACCACAGTAGAGCCACTAGGACTTAAGGGCAATGAATCAATGTGCCTCCACGTCTCGAAGGGGTCTGTACTTACATAATAATAATACGGACTTATACTATATCGGAAAAATAATAATCTTTTAGTTATTTTTTTTCTTTTAGATACTGTACTCGTATCAGTAATGCCTCTCTCTTAGTAAATAGGAAATCTGTGCCAAGGACTAGAGATATTACAATAAAGATCAGATTGACCAAGCCCATTGTAGTTCAATTACCTACCAGAGAAAGTGACAATAACAGTGAGTGGTAACATCTGATAACGTTATGTAATGCAGTAAACATCAACCCAACAGCTGAGAATGACAACTATATCTTGAGTAAAGCTTTACGTGTGGAGCTGACTAGACAATCCTTCCATCAGATGCCAATTAATTCTGTATTAACAAAATATTAATGTGGCTTTTACGAAATTACGTCGGATTACAGTTTGGCCCTAGACGAAAATTTCCTAAGGAAACTAACGTTAGATGTTGTGGTTAGTCAGATTTTTGGACACTCAGACTAACCACAATTCAGTATCTAATCGCTGGTTTAGAAGACTGCATGTGAGGCGTCCTTCAAGTCACCTTAACTTATTTTTGTTAACTTGACAAAGCAGCCAACAACATGGAAAAAAATAAAAATTATAGCTTTTTACATTCCCGTTGAAAATGATTCTTACACGTCTTAAGAATTAAGCGTATAGATGAGTTACAGTCGATGTTATACAAAAGATACAATTGCTAATGGCAAATGTTATGCCGTTGTAAATATATAAATAAAATAATAAATACTTCAATTTCAATTATCTCGATTAATTTTAGTTAGGGACGTTATTTTCTTTTCCTATGCTCAGCTATTATTCCCATATTCGAAAATGCCCAAAATTGACAAAATTAAAATAAAGTCAGTTTCTTATGAATCAGATATAATAAGGAGCACCCGACTCCATTAATGTTCCCACAAAATTCTGCTATTCAAAGTTTAGTTAATTTTAATTTTAGTTGTCCCTCAAGTAGTCTATCGAAACGGAAATAATAATTATTGGTAATAGAGTTACTGGAGGAAACCTTGGTCCTTAATTAAATTTTGTATTGGTATGATTAGGATGTAATCATAATATTTCGTATTACACACAAATACATGATTT
Source organism: Aradus depressus (assembly GCA_963662175.1). NCBI lineage: Eukaryota > Metazoa > Arthropoda > Insecta > Hemiptera > Aradidae > Aradus > Aradus depressus. The sequence continues at coordinate 28,766,837 of OY759217.1, read as the reverse complement.
ACAAGGCGATTATTAGGCCTATTTTGACAAACGAGCGCAACACTGGGGATCTAAAGTTTGTTGGACGTCCCTTTCTTCCTCATTTTAAACAGAAACACTCTACTGATACTCAGTGCTCATTCAATGTTGTAGGTAAAATATTTAACAAAGAACCTATTTCTCTTATCATGACTGGTTGTTTTCGGTTTCAGATCGCTTCACCAGCCTGCACAGAACTGGAAGTAGTTATGCTGGATTGGTTGGGCAAGCTGCTTGACCTCCCTCAAGAGTTTCTTGCTTGTTCTGGAGGCAAAGGTGGTGGAGTTATCCAGGTAGGTACTCAGTTCCTCATAATGCTCCACTTATACATATCTGAAACATTTTACCGAATTTTATATTCAAAATATTTATTCCTTTGTATTCTCAATTATGTTTTGAAACGTTGATATTGTTTTTAACGTCTTTTTAACTGTTTGAAACGAAGGACTGACCTCCTGAAATATGCTCAAAATCATTTAGTAGTATAAGAAACTGGTAATATATTTTCATCTTTATATTGTAGGGGACTGCCAGTGAGGCGACTCTTGTAGCGTTGCTGGGCGCCAAAGCTAGGACACTTCGTAAGGCCAAAGAAGAACACCCAACCTGTTCAGATTACGACATCATATCCAAAATGGTCGCCTATGCATCTGGTAAATTTTTTATTTCATTTTTTAAAACAGTATGGGTATTAAATTATTGAGAGAATTGACACACATTGTCACAAAGACTCTGTTTCTCTAACTCATCAATCAACAACAACAAAATATTTTTATGAATATTAGTAGTATTTAAAATAAAGTATTTGTGAAAGGCCTAGGATCGCATTGTTTCTAACCCATATTTCTAGTCTTATTATAGCTATACATTACAATGAGATTATTGCCCACCTGTTAAGAAGGGGAAAACGGCGCTAATATCCCTAATTGTGAGGATACCTGGATTGTTTATTTAACAGTTCTCCGTTATTTTGCTTCAGATCAGGCACATTCTTCAGTGGAGCGGGCAGGCCTCCTGGGTGGAGTCCGGTTCCGACTGCTGGAAACCGATGACAAGTATCGTCTCAGAGGAGAGACCCTGGCTGCAGCCATGGCCGAGGATGCTGCTGCTGGCTTCATACCCTTCTTTGTAAGTCTCATTTATCCCTTTAACAACATATGAAATACGAACAAACCTCTTCTTAGATAAACAAAATAGAGAGCCATTTCCAAGGTCCTTATAGAAATATTTAAACAACTAGATGTGTAATCACGGAGAGCTAGTTGTAGGTGTTTAAGTCTTAAGACAGAGGGGGGGTCTAGAATTTATATTTGTGCTTGCAAATATGTTATCATAATTATACGTCCATTACACCGTGAAAGTGAACTTCAGGATCAGTATGTTGAAAAATATTTTCAGAACTTTTCCGTATTTAAAATTATGTCAATAGCAAGGTATCAAATATAATTTAATATTTTCGTCTTCAAAATTTAAAGTATTAATATCTAATCAATCTCCACCATGTGACTTCTGATTATATGCCACCGTTCTACTTGATTTTAAAAATATATAAAGATTAAACATTTTAGGTTCAGAGTTTTTAGGAAGTGTTGCTTCCAAAATATGGGGCCTAATACCTTTTACCTGTTCACAGAATTAAGAACTTGTAAACATGAGTTTTTCTCAAGATATACAAGTTAACAAATATATGCCGTTCGTTAATATTGGTCCTTTAGCTAGACTATTAGTTCGTTAATCTTACAGCCCTTCAACGTCCACTTCTTCACTATCCTCATACTCTGAGACCCTTTCACTATATCATCCTGGGTCATTCCTCTCCATTCTTAGGTGCTGTTAAACAACGCCTTGTCTGTTACTATTTGTAGGTGGTGGCCACCTTAGGCACGACAAGCTCCTGTGCCTTCGATGTTGTTGATGAGATCGGGTTGTCCTGCCGCCGACAGGAGGTGTGGCTCCACATCGATGCTGCCTATGCTGGCTCTGCCTTCATCTGCCCTGAGTTCCGACATCTGATGAAGGGGGTAGAGTTAGCTGACTCATTCAACTTTAACCCTCATAAATGGATGTTGGTCACTTTCGACTGCTCGGCTATGTGGTGAGTCTCTTCATTTCGTATGCTAAGTTATGAACTGTTTCAGGTGTGCTTACCAAGGTTTGGGTAAATAGGTTATTAATATGTTCCAGTTACATATTATACACGTGAAAAATGACCAATCCCCAAATAAACTTATAAAACTGCTACTAGTAAACGATTTTAAACTCCTCGTTATTCAAGATTTGGGCTGATGACGTAAAACTCGACATTGTTGATTTGATAATTGTGGTTAGATTCAAATCGTACATATACAACTGGTTTATTTCGTTAGGCTTCAGGAATTATTTGTACATCGAGAAGTGAAAATTGAATTGTACTTTTGACGGATTCTATTAATTTGTTTTCCCCATTAGTCAGGATAATTAATAAGTATTGTTAATTAATTTTTTTTTATTTTCACGGCTAACAGATTTAAGAGACAGCAGAGACTTCAAACATCAAAAGAATACGGATTTTGTAGTTCAATTACTTCTTTTTTTACATTTCAGTCCAGCCGCTGGTTATGCATTATCTTGTATAGTGTGGCTTAATAAATAAATATAAACCAAAAAAATTGTATTTATGTATGTGTGGTGAAATTCTGCCTAGACCTCGTTTTTAATTCAGTGCTGTTTATTATTTATACCTTTTTTTTTCATTGTTCGCAGGTTAAAAGACCCTTCAGACGTGATAAATGCATTCAATGTAGATCCACTTTATCTGAAACATGACCAGCAGGGGGCAGCACCAGACTACAGGGTAATCTAAATACTGTTGTATTTTACGTATATTCTTCCGACATTATTTTTATTAGATATTGTTTATTTTTATAACGTTATATACATTCACTTAGAGTGCACAGTGATTCCTCTAATTGATCCGCATTAGCGAAAAATTTATTTTATGAGCTATGCTAAAATGTTACTCAAATTCAGTTTTTGCTTAAAATATAGCGGGCAATATTATATTAAATTTTTGGAATTAATGAAAGTGAAAGACATAATCCTCTCTACATTCAAATGTTACTTGTGATTCACTTCCACTGTTTCAAAGATTTAATGTCTTGTAACATTATATATAAGGATCCACCCTTACAATATGTCACGAGGCGTCTGGTGATCTGAGCATGTGTTATGCACGTCTTCGATAGTTTATTGGCGCATCCTCAGTAAAAATAGCGCACGTTCAGATCGTCAGGCGCCTTTTGACAGGCCCAAGAAGAGGAATGTATATATAAGTCAGAACTTAACGTTCTAGTTTTGTTGTGTTTGTAGCACTGGCAGATCCCACTGGGCCGTCGGTTCCGTTCCCTCAAACTGTGGTTCGTCCTCCGTCTGTACGGGGCTGAGAACCTCCGAGCTCACATCCGCAAACAAGTCGGCTTAGCTCATCTCTTCGAGTCGCTTCTTCTGGAGGATCCGCGGTTCGAACTGTTCGCCGATGTCATCATGGGCCTTGTCTGCTTCCGACTCAAGGTGAGCATCAATAACTCCATCTAGTCGTAGAAGGAAACCTTGTAAAACTGTTATTTCATTGAATCGAGTGTAGACTAACAGTAGAATACAATATATATGAGTTAACTAACTCATTTCTGGATCTATAACATTTTGAGAAAAAAACAAATATTGTATAGAACAAATATTGTATATAACAACTGGTATTAAGGGAGAAACTGTATAGGAAGTAGTAAACTAAATTGAAATTGAGAGAAATAGGTACCTACTCATGTATAAATACGCTTTCTGGAATTCTGACGTTCCTGTAGAGAAGTTTGTTTACCCTGGCCTGGGGACTAAGTTCTGGATGAGATGAAGTGGTGCATCCTTTCTTAAGAGGACAACAAACAGGACCCATTCAATAGGCCACTCAATATTGTTTTTAAAATTATGAAATTTTCCGATCTAATGTGGCTTTTGTCTGAATTTAGAGATTTTAAATGCTCCTCCCTCTCCCCCTACCCCAAAAAATGTAGACGATTTTCATACTTTTTCAAATCGACTTGTCTTGGCTTTCAATATGATGCGCCACTCAATATATTTAAAAAAATCGCGTAACAGACAGACAAAGTTTGGATTAAGTAAATAAAACAAACTTATTTTTTTGAAATATTGTATTTCACAAGACATTTATACATGATCTACCAGTTTCGGCATTACACCAACGTCAGGTTTAGTTTATAACCTAAACACAGATATAACTAAACATAAAAAGATAAGTTTGTTTTATTTACTATAAATAACACTATATGTCCGCGGTTTTCAACTGAAAAATTGTAACGTTTGGATTATATTCATAGATAAAGCCCTTTCAACTAGCGATTCTCTATGCACTTCATTATTTCTCAAAATACTTGTAAAATGTTGTCCTTCAGGATACATCTGTTCCCGAATGAACAGGGTTGTTGATATTTTCGAAATACACCCCTTGTTATTTTTTAAATAATTTGTTTCAGGGTTCAAACGAACTGAATGAAAAATTGTTGAAGAGGATCAATGCAAATGGTAAGATCCACCTGGTGCCATCGAAGATCCGCGGTAGCTATTTCATTAGGCTAGCCATCTGCTCCCGATACACAGAACAGGAGGATATCAAAGGCTCCTGGGAGGAGATCTCAGCCCTGGCCGGGGAAGTGCTCCAGGCTGAGGAGAAGGCCAAATGAAACATGGACTGCATTCTAGTCTAAGGTGGAAAAGCCGCATTTAAATAGTACACAAGGGCATAGCCAGGGATGAGTTCGAGGACAAACCCTCAAAAATCAGTTTTTGTTGAAAAGAATAATCTGGTAAAAATGTAGAGTAATAACTTTACTCCACCTTAATATGAAACATTTTAATATGTATGTTAGCTGCTCTGCAATTATTGTAGATGCATTATTGGCCTCTTCCCCTTAAAATCGAAAAAAAAAAAATGTTGAGGGTTCTCGCCTCCTGAAAAAAGAAAGTCTGGCAACGCCCTTGCACACAAAATAGTCATTCATAAATTAAAATTTGTAATATTGGACTTAATTCATTGAGAGATTGCACAGGCTGGAAGCAAATAGCTAAACTTCATTATTACGTATATAACACATCCACCCTCATGGGAATTTAGGGTTAGAAGAAAATAATTTGTATGTAAGAACTTATCTATTAAATCAACAATCACTGTGAACAGTAATAATAAAACATGATTTATTATTATTGTTTTCATTTTTACAACTGCTTTCTTCAGAGTTATGACATTAAAATTTAATGTTATAACTCTGATGAAAGCAGTTATTATTTAATAATAAAATGAAAAATGAGGACTCATTCAAGTCGTTGACAACTAACATACACTTTTTTGAAGGTTCAACTGTTTTCAATGTTTAACTGAGAAATAACCAATGAAACCGAGATTAAACTTTTCATAAAAAAAATAAATTTTGATAACAGGATTGATTTAATTTACAAATTTCGCCAAGGTTTTGCAATGGGATACTTCCAGTTGATTTGGCTTCCTCTAAACCTTATAAAATCATATTTCCTCAAATGTCTCGATTTGATTAGTTACTCCTGAATCATTCAGATACTATTATAATTTAAAAGCTGTATTTCTTACAATTAAAAAAAGTCCTGTAAACAATATTATAATAATTATTAACCTTAAATATTCCAGTATATATAATACATATATATTATAACGCAGGTATGGTGCAACTACGAGAATGTCTGATCATCAGTAGCCTGATTAATAATTTTTTTTTAATATTATAAAAAGTATGCATCCAAATATTAACATTTATAGCTTATAAAGCATATATATACTTTCTACTTAATCATGGTATAAAAAATCAATAATTATACTATAAATGGGCATAATAATAAGTTAGTATTTTTGAAAGTATTTTTTCTCAGATTCACTGGGAATACGATTACCCGGCCTTCGGTTTCAAAGGTAGTCTATGTTCATAAAATTATGAGGGTAGTATTTTTTTTAAAAATAAGAAGTGAAATACTTTTTATAATAAAGTTACATTACACTTTTTTTATTCTTAAATCGTATACATATTTTGTATTTTATTTATATTTATAAGTTGTTCTATACTTTGAAGAGCATAACATTTTTTTTTACGCTCATTGTCTATATTAATGTTAATATACTGGGTGGACCAAATTTACCAGTAGATAATGTAAGTGGAATGTTTCATCAATGATGATGATTGTGTGTTCATAATTTAGGTCATATTCATTATTATTTAAAAATTTTAAGATCTACATTTGTTTTTAAACATTTTTAAATGAAATTTATTCATTTATTCGCTCATTCTCAAAAACTCCACTGGTTCTACACAGGGATAATGATTTTCTCAATGAATTTAGAATATTCTTATAATAGTTTTTGGTTCATTATTTATTCAAAATAAACCGAACGATTGTAGTTATTTCTGTTTTTATTACTTGTATTCCGGGTTCTTGTTTATTTAGTGTGGCTTGAAGATATTTGGCATTCCAGACAATCATTATTCAAAATAAATTATATAAAATTGTAGTATGATATAATATGATATATTATTAATAATTTAATCAGCTGCATTGTGATATACCAGTATAATATACAATAAGCTTTTTGAACCGCTTTAGACGTTGTATGACCAAAACATATTATAGCATTAATGACCAAGTATAGTTATGGCCTAAAACCTGTAAACTAAATATTACAGAAAATATTTAAATAAAAATAAAGTACTAAAAACTCCGTCATTAATATTGTAAGATATGTACTATAAATTAGCAAATTTTGTTACTGATCATGTTTAGAGGATGGTTGAATAGAATGATATCCCTTATCTAGTATATACTTTTTAATGAACACCAAGTTGATATTATTGTATTATATAATTTATTTTATATATAATATTATTTATTTTAATCATTATTACATTAATTATTGTTATTATATTGTATGTTTTAGACATATGTTTTTAAATTTTAAAAAAAAATCGATTTCGCCTCAATTTACCATAATTGGATTATTTTGGTTTTCTTCAAATACTGCCGAAATAAATAGTCTATTAACAGGATCTTTCACCTGTTTCATAGCGTTTTCATGTTACATTTTGATGTAAAAGTTAATAGTTTCAATTAAGTAACAATCAACCATTTAGTTTACTATTAGAATTGTATATTCAATATGTTTATATTGTTTGGACCAATTTTGTTGACCAATTGAAAAGTTTGTGATGTTAGATATGTATTTTCTGTGTATATAAAAGATATATAATATATAAATAATTGAATTATCTATATATATATATATATATAATACACAATAGAATATATTATATTAAATAAGATATTCGTATATTTGGGTCAACTCACGTGAATTTAGTAGGTCTGTAATTCTTCTTTTTTATCTCGACAATATACGGAAATATAGGGGATTGAATTTTCGAGCAATAGCAAAAAGTGACATATTTGGTCAATTTGAAAAAAATCAGGAGTTGCATATTTTGGTTATATCAATTTTTACATTTAGATCTACCAAAAATCAACTTTATTTGGAAATTATCAAAATTACCAAGTACTTTTAAAAACGAAATTTCAAAAAAGGATTATTTAAATATGAAGAATATTGTCTAGAAATACGTCACTTTTTCTATTGTTCAAAAATTCAATCCACTTTATTTTCATATATGAGGTTTTTTAAAAAACTGTTTTCGTTATGGATTTTTCCTGGGAAGAGGATTGGTCCTACCTATATCATCATTGTCTTGACGCTAAGAAGTCTATATGTCCCTTTTTTCAACATCCCCTGAGAGAGGAACATTGGAAGGAAACCAGGTGAAAATGCTTGAGGTGGTTGTCATGTTTTCCTGCGAAGACTGTCGAACGGTTATGCAATGTTTATTATACATGTGTGTGTTTGGGGAGGGCGTCAGTATATTGGTACTGCAACAAGGAAGGCCATAACGTCGCTCTTTTTCTTATAGGAGTAAAACAATCTTATATCTGTATATTGGAAGGTATTGTGATATATCTAACTTAAAGCATTAGCTATGTAGCATCCACATTTCTCTTATTCAGGTGAGAGTGGGTTGGTGGAGGAATTACGCAAGGAACCCTGACTATGACGGGTGAGAATGGCTGGACACCCTATTGCTGGAAAAAGCTATACAATTTCCTGTAGGTTAGTGACTCCTAGCCAACGCTGGGGCTTTATATAGTTTTTAAAATATAAGTATTATAATAAATTATTAATATAAAATGGCGTGATTTTGTAGGTTGTATAAAACATTTATATTATCTACTATATACATCGATTGTTCCTAAGTATACCCCATACAATAAATTTATGTGATACCATGAAAATAAATACCTTTATGCGAAATCATGTGTTTTTTAAATTATATCATCTTTTCCTAGTCGTTCTCTCCTTCCTCAGCTCAACTGGATCTAAACCTCTCTGGATTTGATCTTCCATATAATTTTCATTTTTTTTTTCAAGTATTGACCATATTCCCGGTGGAAAACATTTCTCGAATTAACCCCCATTTCACTTCTATTTATACCAAACGAAATTTTAAGCCTTCAGGGTGAACGGTATGAGCTTTGGGACTTCTGGGTAGCCTAATCAACAGATGGATGAACAAGAAAGCATACATGAGCGAATACAACAAAAGAATCTCGGTCACTTGCCATCGTGAACTATAAAAAAAAAATGTTGGTAGCACTTTATTTTTTCTTTAATACATTTGATGAAATACCTGTTAATTTCATAATTTGTAATTAGCTTCTCAGGCTGTCTATATGTATTTGCATTCACAATGGCATTGACCGAGGTTCACACGTTGCGAGGTCAAACCGTTCAAGATGGAAACCGTAAACAACTCGGAATTTTTACAACCACTAAGTTAGAGACAGAAAAATAGCAATGATGACTCAATTCGTACTGCATCCTTACAGGTAAAATATGAATTTAAAATTAATATTAATAACTCTACCCTCTCGCAAATCCCACCTGTTATGGTAGACAACTGAGAACACATAGATCACAGGCTCCAAAGAGAGGCACTATTTGTTGTATATTCACATGCAGTGTACAAAAGTTGCCTCCTGCCAGGGTTAATACAAAATACATGTACATTTGGCTCATCACCAAAATAAACTTCCAAAAAATCTATCTCCTCTTAAGAATAGTGAAATAATGTCTTCCAATAACAAAAAATTCTACACAATCCCAGAATATTGTTCATATATATTTATTTTTCTTCATTGCGAATGTTTATTAGAGAGGTTTTGGATTGGTAAACTCTATATATTGATTCCCAACATTATACAAATAAAGAAATGGAAGACTTACATCAGGCGACGAACTGTACTTTACACATGTAAGTGTATTTGTATCGTATATTTTATTTTAGCTTTTAATTCCAAAATTATTTTTCATAGGAAAAAAATAATTATTTTTCTTAGACGTCAATATGTTGTGGATACTTGAGCAATACTATAAAATAGCAAAAAATATCGTTCTTTCCACAATTCAAAAACAGTTTAAAAAGAACTTGTATGATCACTGAATGTTACGTTTTAGAAAAAGTATAAAACATAAATTGTCATGTTTTGTTTCGCTCTTCCAATTACTCTTAATAGGACGAAAAGCACTATTTCCGAGGCTCAAAATAAAGACGCTGAGTCCTTAGAAAACTAAGGAATAAACTTGACAAATAATCCATCAGAAGTACAAAGCGTTACACAATTATGTGTTGGCCTTCCTTTTGTGCCATTCATTGCGTTAGTCTTTTTGCATTTGTTTCGTGTCAAATAAATTAACTTCTCGCAATAAACACAGGAAAATAGGCGGGTCCCACTCTCCCCGCATGAATCATCCAAGGCCGAATGAATAAAAAAAAAAGGAATATTACTATTCTTTTCACTGTATAGAAAACTTAATAGATTCCAACGATGTTGTACATTAATATTGTACTTTTGTAAATAAAAAAGTTGGCAAAATTATGAGAAAATAGTTATTTTCAACATAAAACTATGTACTACCCCTCTGAGATATACCCACTTCTAAGATCCTATCTAGTTCAATAGCCTCTCTTGTATTGAACCAATAAAAATTGTATCAAGTGATTTTATGAAGTTTTTAACAGAACAAACATACAAAAATTTTGAAGATTTGAGAAAAATATCATTTCAGTAACAGCACCCTGGTCCGTCCGGAAGACCCAAATCCATCGAGAAACTGATCTTGGACTTACTGCGAAAGCACCACGAGTGGCCTCGGTGCCTGCCGATGTTTTATTTTTTCCATCAACTTCGCCTACCAACAAAAAACTCACTCTTACCAGGAACATTATATAACGAACTTAATATTCTCTCCAATTTCGATCAAATTTTGTATACTGTACTGCGGTGGGAACCTCTGTTGGGTCAACAACTTTCAGGCAAAACGCAGTGTGGAAATTATTGAGTTTTTAAGTGGAAATAAATAAACTTGGAAAAGCTACTGCCGAAATCAGCTGGTTATTATTGCTACGATGCCTTCAACTGCTCCCAAAGTGGTTGGCTATGTAAAAAAATTTTAAATGTTATTTTAAACCTCTGGTTATAACTTTTTTTTTTTTTTTTTTTTTTTTTTTTTTTTTTTTTCAGTTTTAAAAGAGGCTGCGCCTTGCGTTGCAGCAACATCACCCAGTCTACGTTTAGGCAAAGCTCGGGATCATTACATTGCCTGTTTCTGCTCCCGCCAGGAGCCGACGAATCGGCAGAACATCGGGTAGTCAGTTTCCGTCACCATCTGCCGTAGATCTAGTCCCAAATACGATCTTGTCCCATGAATCAACTCCACCCTAGCTTGGTCGTACAGCGGGCATTCGAGGACCACATGTTCTGCAGTCTCGATACCGCCGCACGAACAGTTCGGGGTGTTCTTCCTGTGAAAGAAGAACAGCTTGGAGTTGAAATCACCATGACCTGATAATATTTGAGACGTCCAGTGATTAGGCTGTACCCATGTTGAGTCAAGGCGTACCTGGACGTCCGGGAAGTATGCGTACGTCGTTCGGCCATCCGGGCATCGTGACCAACGTTGTTACCATTTTTCCACAATCCAATTCTGGACGATGTCCTTGCAGCGCACTGGTCTGGACTGTCCGCGCATCTCTTCCTCTAGACGTAAGGGCTCATCAATATCTGCTCCTAAGGGCATGTTGCGTCTACAGAAATACGAAGCGACAGCCCCATCCAAGATCAAGTCAATGGGGGCGGCTCCCGCTAGTACCTGTAGCGCAGCCGTAGAGACAGTACGATAAGCCCTTGTAACTCTTAAAAGGGCTGCTCTCTGGGCTTGCGTCAGAATCGTGCGCTGCCGATTCGTGGGGCGGTGCCACCAACCTGCAGCAGCGTACCTTGCTACAGCCACGAATACCCCTGTGTAGATGGTCCTACACGCGGAATAGTCGAGGCCCCAGGTCGCGCGGGCTAGGCGACTCAGGGCGTTGAAAGTGGCTATCGTCTTTTCTTTAATGGCAACAACGTGGGGCGTCACTTTCAGGCCTCGTGCGATCCGCACCCCAAGGTACGTTATCACAGCTGGGCATTCAATGTGCCGCCCATGGACTGTCAAAACCAGGGGTTGTCGAGCATCGGGTCTCCCCCTCATCAGTAAGGCCGAGGTCTTACTCGGTGAGAGAGCCAGCTTATTGGCGCAGCACCAGCTGCCTATATCGTCTATTGCAGTTTGCGCGCGAAGGGTAAGGTTGGCATGACTATCAGCCTGAACTGTAACCACGAGATCGTCGACATAGGCGATTGCCTTATGCCCACGGTTCTCGAGGTCACGGAGCAACCCGTCAAAGAGTATATTCCACAGGGTTGGTCCGAGAACCGATCCCTGAGGACAGCCTCTAGTGACGTCCACTGTAGTACTAGTATACAGCTGGCTTATGGTGGCGGATCGATCGCAGAGGAAGCTAGATATCAGCGCAAATAAATTCCTAGGCAATTCCATAGTCCGCAGTCTCGTGAGGATGGCTGGCCACCAGGCGCAATCAAAGGCCGACGCAATATCGAAGAAAACGCAGAGGGCATATTTGCCGTCGCGTTCTTCTACGTCTGCTCTCAGCATCCTCAATGCGTCCTCGGCAGATCTACCCCTCATGCAGCCAAATTGCCTATGGGATACTAAGGCGTGTACTTGCGTTTGAATTCCATTGAAGATAAGGGTCTCCAGTACCTTCCCAAAGACGGGGAGCAGGCTGATTGGTCTGTAGCTCTTTGCCAAGGAGAGGTCCCTGTCCCCGGGCTTAACAAAGGTGCATATTAGAGCACGCTTCCAAGCGCTCGGGAAATGGCCTCGCCTTAGACAAACGTTGAACAGATGTAGAAGATCTGTCTTGATGGTCGGGAATGCTTTCTTGATTATAGCGGCGTCGATGAGATCGTTCCCAGGGGCGCCGCCACTCTTTTGTTTCCCAACCGCCAAGAGCAGATCGAGCTCGTCCCAGTCAGGTGCATTTTCCGTCTCTGGCAGGGTACGAGCAGCGCTCCTGATATCGCGTTGGCCGGGCGAATCCTGTGCCGGATCGTCAGCGGGAAAGGCCTCCTCCAGGAATAACCTGTTCGTCTCCGCTAGGGACATTGCTTGCAAGTGGCCGTCCCTGATGGAGGCTACAGGTGGAATTGATTTGAGCCTCCCAGTGATGACACGGTAAGGTATTCCCCACGGGTTCCTACTGCTTTCTTCCTCAACAAAACTTCTCCAACTCTCCTTTTTTGCGGTCTCGACTCTCCTGCCATACGCCCTGCTGAGCTGCCGGTACTCCTCCCCCCTGGTTATAACTGCCGCAAGTTCTTTTATGGTTAAACTTCTAATGTTATAAATCTTCGTTATATGAGGCCCATCTTGCATTAGGTTTACATTCCAAAGTTGAAGCCAGACAAGGCGTCTCCAGTAATCTTGCCAATACCAAAAATCCTTATCGAATTAAATACAGGGTGGCCCAATTTCTAGGCGACAACCTACTTTTCTCCCAGACGGTGGTAGTAACAAAAAATGCAACCAACAGCACTTTTCACTATTTTTTATCCGACTATAATACACCATTGAACCTTCTTTTTTTTTTCAATAGTATGGTACGTTATCAAATACTGAAACTAGATTTTTGAAAAGAAAAAGAGACAAAAAACATATTGTGACATATAATATTCCTCGAGATATTCAGAGAAGCGCAATATTTAATATGATATTCATTTTTCTCTGACATAAAAAAAATAATAGCATTTTTCATTATTTGTTGATCTAATTTTAAATCTGCATTCAACCTACCCTTCCCCTTGAGGGGGGCTCTTGAAGTTTGGACCACCATGAATATCTACAGAAATACTTATTCGATCAAAATACTTTTTGTATAATTTCTCTTTTCAAAAAATTTTGTTCCAGAATTTAAAAAGAAAAACATGGGTCGAGGGCGTAGCTTAAAAAGAGAGGAAGGAGGAGGTTCAATAATGGATTTAAAGTAGGATAAAAAATAGTGAAAAGTGGTGGTGGTTTCATGTTAGTATTTGCAACCATTCGGTTGAAAATAGACCGAAAAAAGTCACGTTGAACTTGGACTATCCAAAAATACGAAGCCAAACCTGTGGGCAGGAGATTTCTCTATTCGTCCCTGTTTACATTTTCCTTTTTTCGCACCTGAAAACAGACGTGTGACGATACGAGCATTCGCATTGTGTGCATGGAACATAGACTACTGTAGAAGGACGAGAGGACATGTACAGAAAGATGTTCCCAGGATTGTCTATGTTTACAACTGTGTTAAGTGTTGGAGGTTCTCAGGATCCTGAAGGTCATCATATTCGAGATACAGCGGCTATTCAATTAGCGCCACCTTCCTCCGTCGTCACATAGTCCACTGGATGTTTATCTCTACTCAACTTACCTTGTCTCACCACTGTAGATCTCAGATTAGTAATTCACATCTAACACCAATAAAATCATTCGTTTTAAAAGAAATGTTGACTGAATCAACAAATAAAATTTATTTTATTTTCCATAAAAAAAATTATAAGAATGTATATTAATTATTCGATGCTTTTTTCATTCTTTCTGTCACACGGTAAATTGCCAAATGTTTCATTAAGAAACAAGAATTTCGGTGATACAGTAACTTTATAAGCGTGTATAAGGCGCAAAATAATTTTTTTATTTTCTTAAAACCAAATTCAAAAGTTGAAGATAAATCAACTCGTAATACGTAATAGTTAGTTATTGTGACTCATGCCCGGGCTTTTTTTAAAATTTATTTATTTATTTTTTTTAATTATTTTTTTATTTTTTTTTTTTATTTTTTTTCTTCACTCCCGGACGGGATTCGAACCCGCAAACCATGGTGAGACCATGCGACCAAAGCCCTACGCTCTAACCCGCACGGCCAACATGGCCCCCATGCCCGGGCTTTAACTACGATATAAAATTGTTTACTACCAGAGCATTCTTTCGTCGCTCTGATGGACAGCCCGCCGGCTCTACTAAGGGAAACCTAATGTTGCCTAACCTCAATTTTTATTCACCTAGGGTGGAGGCCTTTAACGAATACCTGACATTGTACAGATTCGGGACCGTAACCTAACAGCCATCCGAAGGACGGCATGCTTAAAGTTTCTTCACCTCCCAGATAAAAAACCTAAGGTCCACAGGCCAGGTTTCGAACCCGCAATCTTGACTCAATAAGCAAGCACACTACCTTTGGGCTATCGACGCCCTTTAAACGTAATATAATAAGGTTGATGTTGATTAGCGACTGTGGATTTTAATTGCAGGAGTATTGAGGGTCAGTCAAAGATGGAAAAAAAAAAACACTATTCAGATGCCAACGTTTCGATATATTTTATATCATCATCAGGGCCTACAAAAGCTAAAACACTTGATACAGTCAACTTCCGCACTGACACTAATAACCTAAGTAATTGTTATGCCAATTTACTTAGCAAGAGCTGACACCATAGTTCTGTCTCCAATATCTAAATTATCTATATTTATTATTTTAGTTTATATATATATTTTTTAAAATTATTTATTAATTATCTATAGATATGTCTTAGAGTATGCAGACACAAACAACCATAATAATACATATTTATGTTTCTTTCAACATTTCTGCTTTAATGTGACAGTTATGACGGGGTTTCCCGAGCTCCCTGTACCTGTTTCCTTTAGCACCCTAGTATTATTTTGTACCATTTCATTGCAATGTAAGACTCCATCCAGTGTACATACATGCCTTCTCCCCAACCCTGCTTATTCATAGTAAGTCATTTTAATGTTTACTCTTTATTATGTTCCACCTATTTGTCTATTTCCATTATTAATGTTTATGTTTAGTAATGTAATCATATTTAATTTTAATGTTTAATAATTATTCATAGTAAGTCTGTTTCAATTTTCAACTTCTTATAGTGTATTTTTAACGTTCAGTAATGTTTATCAAAAAAATTTTTTTTTTTTTGTTTTGTTTATTTTTGATTCTAATCTTGATTTCTCCCCCATGTTTGTAGGCCCTGATGATGATATAAAATATATCGAAACGTTGGCATCTGAATAGTGTTTTTTTTTTCCATCTTTGACTGACCCTCAATACTCCTAAAATAATATAATAAGGTTCGATGCTAATTTTTGAACTAGAATTTTTTGTGTTGGTTGATACATTTTAGTTCAAGCATAAGAAACGAACAGTGTTTGGAATGACAGTATTAGAAAGAGGGGTTATTTATATTATAAAAGAGCCCAGATATGTTGAGTTTCGTAATAGTGGATCACGTGTAAATCGTGTGTTCGAATCGACGCGTTTGCATACTCATGTTTTAAAATTTTTTATTTAAATTAGAATTTTCTGCCTCATCCTAAAATCCAGTACGTTTAGTTATAAACTGTATATATAATTACGCAGTTTGTATTAGCATAAAAACATACTTAAGGATACTCCGAGTAAGTGAAGGCCAGTGTGAGAAGCGGGAGGAGGGGCTGTGTGATGTAGGTCAAACTTAGATAATAGCCCGTTCAGCTCAGTCAGGTGTCGGCATGCCTTGTGACAACAAAGCCATACTCAAAACTCTACAGGTCGTAAGTAGTCTGTATGTCTCAAGCTACTAGTACCCATCACCCAGAGAGCAGTTAGGGACGATCCAGACTAGTACCCCCTCGTCAATAGTCCCCTAGGCCGGATACTTTCTTAGGAAGAAACTCCGAACGCCCTCCCGAATATCCATAATCAAATACTTTGCTACCCCAACTATACGAAGTACAGGGGCGTAGCCCGTAGCCATGGGGGGGGGGGGGGGGGCATGCCCCCCCCGGCCAGTGCAAAAAACCAAGATAAAAATTAAATAAACTAAAAAAATTGTTTTTATTGAAAATGGATTGCTTGCAAGTTACCAATAGGATCTTCAAATTTCCCGTGCGTCTGATTCCTAAATCAGCAATCAGCTGTTACCTAAATGTACATGTCATATTACATTTATTTAAATATATATGAATTCGATATTTTCAGTTCCTCGCTCAAAATCGTCATTTATGTTATACTTTATACTCTTAAAGCTGATTTTACATACGCAGTAAAAATGCAAAACGCAGCAGCAGCAAATGTACGCTATTGGATGTGAGTCATTTAATTCTAAAAGCACAGAAACCTGAGCGTGCATTTGCTACTGCTGCGCTTTGCATTTTTGCTGCTCATGTAAAGTCAACTTAAATATTACAGTCAGTGGTTATGTCAGGGGGAGCTTCAAGAGGTCCGAGTCTCCCAAATTAATAACAAAAAGTCTGCAACGCTAACGGCCCTGCTCAAAATCCTGGCTAGGCTCCTGACGAAGTATAGAGCGTGATATGTAATCGGTTCGAAATTCGATGTTGAGCTTTCATCGGAATTTCATGTTTATCCCTGATTCCAAAATTTAAAAACAAAATTTCCTGACTGTCTGTGTGTCCCTGTGATCCAGATAACTTCCGACAGAATGAATATACTGACACAATATTGTATATGTGCATCCAGAATATCATTCTGTTGACTTTCACTGAAATCAGTCAAAAGGATGGGAGGGATAACGGGAAGGGCTTAACGTGTATGACACTGAGACCCTATAAAATCTACCAATTTTCAACGGAATCGGCTTGAGGGACGGGAGGGGGGGGGGGGGGGGGTTGTACTTCGTATTGACATGAAATTTTATATGTGGATCCAGAACCCAACAAAGGTTGAAGGGTTGAATCAGGTGACTAAATTAACATGAAATTCAATTAAGGATTGGAAAGTCTCTGAGTAAGACCAATATATATATTTTAAATCAAATTGGTAGATCGGTTTCAGAGGGAGCACGAAAAGATAGTTGATTAATTCGTTCTGGGGAAGAACATTGCTGGTGATTCACTTGCGACTTTTTTTAAATTAATCCGAAAAACAGAGCAGAGCATCCAGCAAAAATTGACTGTTAAATTCAAAACTCCCTCATAACATTTTATATTTTTACATACAGGTTAGATTTTATGACTCATGCCCGGGCTACAACTACGAGGTCATATCGCCTACTACCAGAGCGCTCTTTCGTCACTCTGGTGGACATCTTTCGTCACTCTACTGTGGGAGTCCTAAATTTTGCCTACACTAAATTTTTATTCACCTAGGATAGAGGGGTCTTTATCGAGTACCTGACATTGTACAGGCTCGGGACCATTGCTTAACGTCCCATCCGAAGGACGGCGTGCTTAAGTTTATTTTACCTCCCAGATAAAATAAACTCAGGGCCTCGGTCGGGTTTCGAACCCACGATCTTGAGCTCAGAAGGCAAGCACGCATACCACTGATCTACTGGCGCCCTCTAAGTTGGCTATATAAACCCACTAACAGTCCTATGGGAAAGTTTCATGCAGCTCCGATTATATTTTTCCATACATTTTTTTAAACTTAAATAAGAACAACCTATTTTTTTAGTAAAGCCCATCATGTCCACCAAAACGACGAAAGAGCGCTCTGACAATAGGCGGTATGACTTCGTAGGTAAAGCCCGTGCATTAGTTATAATAAATAACTATAATTCGTAGTCTAAAATTATATATACTACACTATTAAACATTATTCTTTATCTATGAGATAGGAAAACGGGAACTGAAAAAGTGGAAATTGATGACGAGACGTGAAAGAAGCGGGACCGATAACGAACTACCTATGCAGTGTTGCCGAAGCGTTAAATATGGCAAAAAAACCCAATACAATGATAAGCAAAGTTCCTACAAGTTCCTCTTCAACAATACAAGCTTTGGGGGCTTTACTAAAAAAATAGGTTGTTCTTAAGTTTAAAAAAATGTATGGAAAAATATAATCGGAGCTGCATGAAACTTTCCCATAGGACTGTTATTGGGTTTATATAGCCAACTTAGAGGGCGCCAGTAGATCAGTGGTATGCGTGCTTGCCTTCTGAGCTCAAGATGGTGGGTTCGAAACCCGGCCGAAGCTCTTAGTTTATTTTATCTGGGAGGTAAAATAAACTTAAGCACGCCGTCCTTCGGATGGGAAATTAAGCGATGGTCCCGAGCCTGTGCAATGTCAGGTATTCGTTAAAGACCCCTGCCTTAAGTGAATAAACCTAGGTAGGCAAAGTTTAGGACTCCCACAGTAGAGTCGGACTCACGCGCTACCAGAGTGACGAAAGAGCGCTCTGGTAGTAGGCGATATGACCTCTTAGTTAAAGCCCGGGCATGAGTCATAATAACTAACTATAGCCAACTGGTATTGCACTGTACTAAAATTCATTTAATCGAATAAAGAGCACTATTCAAACTATCCAAAGCCACAAACAGCATTACATATTTTTTAAATAATGGCCTCATTTTGACCCTGAGGTCATAAAACATGAATAAAACGCAACATGAACCCCTCACTCCACCAGTACTATCGTACGCAGACCACTCACCAAACATACACCGTTTATTATAGCAACTCTTTTCAATAATTTGCCCAAAGATATAAAACTAGAAATAGAAAACCAGAGAGGTTCTCTGAGCAGATGAGTAGAGTCATGGAGTGGGTCACCGGACTGAGCTCCGATCAGGTTGAGTCCTTGTTAAGTTCTCTCTACTCTGACTAGCACGACGCTCTGTTCTGCTCTCTTCTCTCCCTGCCCTGCCGCGTTCCGCCCCATGTATGCTGTTGTACTCTGCCAACTTCATCTTCATTTGTCTTGTCTCTCACTCGATCTCGTAATGTTTACCTTTTATTTTGTAATGATCTAAAGGCATTAAATTAAAAAAAAAAAAAACTTCGAATTTGGTCATATTTAATTTTTTTTTTGTACACAATTAAAAATTTGCTTAGATTATTCACACTTTAAAATTCCCTGATAATTGATTTCATTTCCCTTACTACACAAAAAAATTTTTGATCAGGATAAGTTGAAATTTTGCCCCTTACCAGAGTAAAATAAAATTCTTACCATGTTAAGGAAACTTTGTAACGAAATAATTTTTGTCCAATAAAAAAAAAAAGGTCAGTGATTCACTGGCAATGAACTTCCCCAACACATTGATCAACTAAGTTTTTACTCTCCCCCTCACAGCCTCCTTCTCGTCGACCGACTTCGCTGAAAATCCAATAGGTCATTATTGGATCCTGGATCCACGTTTTGATACATTACATTGGCAATTATTGTTTTTTTTAGTTGAATTACCCCTTCACTGATCCACCTCTTTTCTTTGACTGATTTGGCTGAAAATAAATAGGTCGTTCTTATGGGGTGCTGGATGCATCGGGAGTTTTAGTGTTCACAGGCGCATATATCAATCCTTTTTCGATTCAGGGATTCGAAAAGCAGAAAATTCCAATAAAAACTAAACATTTATTTACTGACAAATTACGTTACTTTCCCTATACTAGTGATAGGGAAGTGAATATTGCATTTGATACAGTTTTTAAGTCAAATTGAAATTGACTGGTTTCCTGATTATTTTGTAAAATTAATTTTTTTTCTTGCATTATTACAAAAATATATATATATATATATATATATATATATATATATATATATATATATATATATATATATATAATACTACTGAATAAAAAATTTAGAACGAGTCAAAAAACTCCACTTTATTTATATGAATAACATTCTCTCAGAGGGCGCCGGTAGCTCAGTGGCATGCGTGCTTGAATTCTGAGCTCAAGAACGTGGGTTCGTAACCCGACCGAGGCCCTTAGTTTATTTTATCTGGGAGGTAAAATAAACTTAAGCACACCGTCCTTCGGATGGCACGTTAAGCAATGGTCCCGAGTCTGTACAATGTCAGGTACTCGATAAAGACCCCTATCCTAGGTGAATAAAAATTTAGTGTAGACAAAATTTAGGACTCCCACAGTAGAGTAGGGCTCATGTCCACCAGAGTGACGAAGAGCACTCTGGTAGTAGGCGATATGACCTCGTAGTTAAAGCCCGGGCATGAGTCATAAAACCTAACCTAACCTGAATAACACAATATATTTCGCTCGTTAGAGCATTCTCAAGTATACAGGATACAGACTTATATATATATATATAAGTCCTGTACACTTGAGAATGCTCTAACGAGCGAAATATATTGTGTTATTCATATAAATAAAGTGGAATTTTTTGACTCGTTCTTATGTTTCTTATTCAGTAGTATTCACAATGAACTTCCACAAGATCTCTGGCGAAAACATCTCTAATATATATATAAATTTTGAGAAAACCTGGGACAGATAACTTGTTAAATACGAACACAAATAAAAACTTGGTTCTGTCAATAAAGGTGGTATATGATTCTAGTTGGTATGCGGGTGTGGTCTTATCTACAAGGTGTGGACTACATGGGAGGCAGAGCGGGTGACTGTCGCCTTGGAGAAGATTTCCCAAGAAGGGCGATGGGCGGGGTTCACCCAGCCGACCAGCCTCTCATCCATCTTCATAGATCTCTCCTTCGGAGCCTACTTCATCGTCTGTCTCTCTTTCCTTATAGGGCATATCTCAGGCGATCCCACCACCACTGCTGTAAGTCAATGGTCGTATATTCAAAGACTCTAAGAAAGATAAGGAACTCTTTAAAATAATTTTCAGCATTAATTTATGTAGAGAAATTATAGTACTTTACAGGAAAGCTATTTATTCGAATAATCAATCTAAAATTAAAGATCAAAAGCGCTATAAGCAAGATTAGAACAATTTACCAAGATTTTATCACTTGAGTGAGCGCATTCCTGATGATTCCTGTGAAATATACAAATAGCTGCTCTTCTCTATTGACCAGCTTGTTATTCCCTGTCGTGAATCTTCATGAACCTACCTAATTATTATTATTATTTAGGTTTCTTAAAACACAAATTCCGTTTCATGAATTTCCTTCTCGTGGACTTGAAACAGGAGTTCCTAACCAAAGAATAAAGTATGTTTTAAGAATTGAACGGATTCCAGATCTAGTTCGTGAAAATTCACGTTTTCAGACTATGGTGGTACTTGTACGCTAATATTGTCATGTAACAAGCGATAACCTTATTTGCTAATTATTTTCTATACATCTGTAAGAGTAACTGGCTTATTTTTCTCGATAGTAAGGCAGAGATCGACAACATTTTCGCACTATATATATAAATATATATAGGGGCGCCGGTAGCTCAGTGGTATGCGTGCTTGGATTCTGAGCTCAAGAACGTGCATCCGAAACCCGACCGAGGCCCTTAGTTTATTTTATCTGGGAGGTAAAATCAACTTAAGCATGCCGACCTTCGGATGGGACGTTAAGCGATGGTCCCGAGGCTGTACGATGTCAGGTACTCGTTAAAGACCCCTGCCCTAGGTGAATAAAAATTTAGGGTAGGCAAAATCTAGGACTCCCAGAGTAGAGTCGGGCTCTTTGTAATTCGTCACGACATCCATCCATAGCAGTATTTGAACTTCAACGTTCCTTTGTGTGTTGATACCTATAGAACATCTGTTTTCAGTCTAGGTTACTAAGTAAACAATTTTGGGAATCTAATGGTTATTTCAGAGTTAGTAATTATGGGTCAATCTGGCTTTACCTACAAGGGCATATACTCTACTATGGGAGTCCTAAATTGAGCCTAACTAGGTTTAATCACCTAGGGTAGTTTTTAACGAGTAGCTGTGTACCCACAGGCTTGGGATCATCGCTTAGCGCCCTATCCGAAGGATGGCGTACTTAACGATTGTTTACATCCCCCTAAGGACCCAGACCGGTTTCGAACCCGCGATCTTAAGCTTAATAGGCAAGCATGCTACCTCTAAGCTACTTAAATGTTTTTATCAATAAATATAAATAAATAGCGTAATAAATATTTTATTTTATTCATTAAAATTTGTAGGATATTCTTATTTATAGTCACTAAATAGAGTAGTTTTTACTTACCATTACTGAGACTTTCTTGAAATTAAATAAATGTTAGAAACAATTATCTCTCTCTCCTTACAAAACTGTTATTTTAATTCTATCCGAAACAATTTTATTGGAAAGCTTCTCCTATGGTAAAGTTCATGGAATTATTTCAGATTTTCAACACAAATATGGAATGTTTTCAAAACCATATATAAACAGGGCTGCCTTTTCACTTTTTCCGATTTATATTATTATATCATGGAAATGTCTGATTCTTAATTAATTAAAAGAAACATGTATTTTTTTTTTCAGGAGCGGCTGCTAATGGTAGCAGGACTTATAATGATGATCATAGTCGGCGGGATCCTGATCCTATCAGCAGACGAGGTTCCTGACAGACTGCTGGACAACGCCATCATCCTGGGGATCCTGGCTTTTTTGGCGGGAGTCCTTTTTTTGACAGATGCTGGGACCAAATGTCAAAATAAAGAGAGAAGAAAAAGAGCAGCCCCAGCAACTCAACCAAAAAGGCAAATTGAAATAGTACCCAAAACTGAAGAAAGACAAGTGGATATAATCCAAACCCCTGAGAGCAGTCAACAGAGGGAAACTGAACAGAGAAGGGACGAGGGAACTGGTAAAGGGAAAGCTAAAGAAAATGGAATCAAAAGTGTTGAAATTCGGATCAAAGACCCGCCGAAGGACTGGTCAGGTTATGGGCACCAGAGGCCGGTGAAACTTCCCCAGATAGCCTCACTGGAGGAAGCCGAGAGGGTGGACGCCATGTTGCACGCGGAACGAGAGGAGGATCCAGTACTGACCCAGTCCCGACAGGCCACGGCGTCCGTGCGGGCCTCCCCCGTCCGACATACCTCATCCTTCTATATTGGGGGTCCCTTTTCCTGGAGGCGGCTCAATAACGAGCAGGTCAAGTGAACCTCTTGAACTGTATTCAGCACAAAAGGCCAGTACTAGATCCCAAGTGAGCCTCTTGCACTGTATTCAGCACAAAAGGCCAGTACAAGATTTGTCTCACCCTATTTTCTGTTTTTCATAAAATGGGACTTCATGTTCAAGGGACAACAACGAATTAACCTTATCATTCGTTCAATGTGATATGACAGTCACGTCAAGACATTTTACGACAGAACAATAGTGAACTTAAAGCCTTGTTCCTTGACAGTTCCAACTAAAAGAAAACAGACGTGTGTACAAGGAGGATTTAGTTAAAATACCAGATATTATGCTATCATGAAGCTTTTGGGCACCATTTTGGTGGGTTTTTTTAATTTAAAAACTAGGGAAAAACTCAATTTCGAAACAATACCAGCTTTTGAAATTGTTAACTAACATCAGCATTTATCTCAGAATTTATTAGACGAGTGAACTTCTAGCGTCTCATAAAAAAACTATAAATATGAAATTTTACAAATTATAAAATAATAATGATTTTTGAATAAATTTCTCGTAGCTATACAACAGAAGTGCCCACATCTTCCTTCTCAATTTTTGTACAAATTTATAACACTTAATGAGGATTCCAAATAACCTTAGTTAGATTAAATTTGTCTTCCTCAGATCTCCAGAAGGAAAACATCACGAACGGTTCTATAGCTAACCGTTGCTATTATTCTAATTTATTTTCGAACTGTTTTTTATCCATAAGAAATTAATTTTCCCCCCAAAAAAATAGGTATATAAATATATATATTCTATGGGGGGTACGAGAACACATTTCATATTGGAGAAAGCTTTCGATAGAGGTTATGTATGAATTATTCATTAGATAATATGTATAATTGTAATATTCACTATCAAAGACTGATATTTTTGTTTTATAAAAACGCAATAAAGAAAATTTGTTTTAATTATTTTCAACAAACCCAGACCAGAAATAATAAGCATTCCTTACCTAATAATGCTTTTCCTCATTTTGACATGAGAAAACAATGAATTCTTCGTATTGAGATTTTAATTTTTAACTAAAGGTGACATCTTAAGGATGCAGAACGCTTTTTTCCTCCGCGGAGCATTCCTAATGAGATAAATATCACCCATTTAACTATTTTAAGCATTTTCTTAAAATTTAGACAATGAAGGATGATTCACCGTGCTTTGCAGCTAATAATGAAATAAACCTATGCAAATATTCAGATAATAACCATGTTTATTATTGTAAATAACAATAATACCGTTAAATATCTTCTTTATTTTATTTTTTCATTTACAATAAACATACCTAAATATATAAAGGAACCATATATATATATAATTCATTATTTTTATTTTTACAACAACCAACATACAGGAAACATATAACACATCTATACATTTAAAAATACAAACACAATGGCAATTATATACAGTTAGTATTTACATAAACAAATACCAATATAAAACTTTTTGTCCGAGATTCACAAATATCATAAAAAATGATAATAAAAAATCCTGATATACAATAAGAAATATGTACATATTTATATAGTCTACATATGTTAAGTACATTGATCATAGACGGATTTTTATTTGATGTACTATGTACACAGATCTTTGTTATAATACGAAGGGGATTATACAGTGGTCAACAGTCAAAGAAAAATTAAAATATATTTAACTCTATTTCGTGATTGTTTCCTTAGAGACAGACAAATAGTTAATATGTGAAAAAATATAACGTGGAATACCATGTTATTAAATTGCACACATTTAGTTCTTGTCTTTATGAATCTTTCATGACAGCTCTTGAATAAATTCCCAATAGCAAAATCTCGATGTAACAAAAAAGCATTACGCAAAAAAACATTGCTCTATAATAAATTGTAACACATCCTTGTTAAAGCAGTTCAAACAAAATACTCTGAATCGAAATTAAAAAATATATATTTTAGATGGGTGGGTAAAGCAAACTGAATAAGGATAAATTGCAGAGATTAGAAAATTAATGAGAGTTTAGCAATAAGTAAGCTCACTCTTCATCTAAACTCTTTTCCTTTCCTTAATCAAATCGGCTGAAAATTGACAGATGCCGCCTTATGTGCTTTTAGATTTACATATACAATTTCATAATACTTGGAGTTCTGGGGATGCTGGATACAAATATAAAATTTGATGTCAATATATTGATTCCATCAGGAGTTCGTGTTAACAGGACGGATTGTTTTTTTTTTTTTGTTTTTTTTTTCACTTTTTGATTCAGTGTGTCGGAAAACTTGAAATTCCGGTAAAAATGGTATTTGTGGCCAACTACACAACATCCCCTATCCCCTATATAGCTGGGGAAGAAAAAGGTACTAGGCAATTTGAAAACTGGAGGTTGGCATTAGGTTCGACTTTTTCCTTGAGCAAAAATTCGAATTATTTTGCAAAACTATTTTAAAAAAAAGTTTTTTCGCTCTTTTAACTTTAACTTCTAAGCAACTCAGGACCCATGTTGACATATTTTTCTCTCAGATTAGCCTTTCATTGTAAGATAAACTGTCATGCTTGTCACAAAGACACAATTAATATAATTTTAAAGATTCCCTTATTAAATATTTTAATTTACACAAATAGTTTTCCATTGGTTGACCAATACTGTACAATCGCATAATAAATGTATGTACATAATAGAAATAAATCTTTATTTTATAAATTGGCACAATTTATACATACTTTTATAATAATTAACATATTAGATAATGAAATATTGTCAAATTTAATACCTTCTAGTAAATATCAGCCATTTTAACATGCATCTTTTATATATCATTTTTAAGATTAGAAAGCAATACAAAAATAAAAACAATTAGTATTTGAAACTAAATGTACAAATAGAATCATTTTAAAGTAAATAAAATGGCTATATCTTATTCTTATTTCTGATTTTCCGTCATTTTTTAAGGATTTATTACAACTCACTTTCTCGTTTTCACTTTTTTTCTTCAGCACCACTTTTGCAATTTGTATAATAAAATTGTACTTTATAAATGTAGAAAAAACTATTACGGAGTGTAATAATAAACTAATTTTGACCTCTCACAGATTTTTATTAAAGTAATAGCTAGCCGGCTTTCGAGGTTTCCCTCATCATCAGGCAGTCTGATAAAAAATTTGAATAAACTAAATAATAAAAATAAATAAATAAAAATCTACAACAAACATTAACAATTTAAAATATCATGGATGGGGACAGACGAGTTATTCCTGTCCACTCCAGTTGTGACTCAGATGGTGGACAGGAATAACTCGTCTGTCCCCATCCATGATATTTTAAATTGTTAATGTTTGTTGTAGATTTTTATTTATTTATTTTTATTATTTAGTTTATTCAAATTTTTTATCAGACTGCCTGATGATGAGGGAAACCTCGAAAGCCGGCTAGCTATTACTTTAATAAAAATCTGTGAGAGGTCAGACTACCTTATATTTGACATCCTGCGATATAATCACTTCTCACTACATCAGCCATCTTCATATTAAACTAATTTTGTTTTTACAATTAATTCACCAAATAATGGAGGGGTACTCCCCGCTATCCCGGTTAGTCTTGGTTTCTCCCATTCTGGTCGCGAACCTAATGGACGAAATTACAGCAATGTATGATAAATACGGGCAAGAAAGAAGACAGAAATATAGTGATTTTATATCCTTCCGTGGTAAATATGTTAAGTACAACTTAATTATGGAGAAAAATACTTTACTCTCAAAGACGAACACAAAACCAGTACGTTTCCACGAAGAATATCGTATATAAAAAATTGTACTTCAACTTTTGTATTTACTTTATGTTAGTTGGCATGAGTATCACCTACGATGTAAAGGGGTCGGTCGAACCCAAGACAAGGCCAACGTTTTCAAACATTTTCACTAGTCTATCGGAAACTTGAAATAAAACGGTTAAAATATTAATTTGAGAGAAATCAGAACAGTTGGCTTTGAAAAAAACATTTTTTTAGAGTTCCTTAGGTCGAAGACTCTACAAAAAAAAACCGAAACCCTATTAGTCTGTCTGTCCTCCCCCAAGAGAAAGTTACAGCATGATATGGAGATCCAGAAAAAATAATGAGAAAACCGAAAATATTGAGAGAAAGCATTATATTATTTAAGGATTGTACTTTAAGATTTGGAAGAGGTCACTTTTCTTTATGATTTCACAACTATTCATTCTTCAAGTACTCTAGTAGCGGAGTTAGGAACTATACGGTCATTATTTCATTAACAATTTTATACATTTGTCTTTTACTATCCAATACACTTATGGTCGAGATTCGAAACTATAGAATTGCCGAATTAATTAATAAATCCATGCACTGTTGGCCTACGGAACCCTTCAGTGTGTGATTTCTCTGTAATAATGTTTAACTGTATACAAGTGTGGAGCCATAAAAGAATTTTCAACATAACATTATTTATTATGAAAATGTTTTCAACTTAAAATAAAACATTCATGTGAAATAAATACATAAATTTTTCTTTTTACATCTATTTTGATTTCAACAATGAGCTTACTTAGAGAATGGTAAAATACTAAATTAAAATTGAACTCCAATAGTATTTCTATATATCAACATAAAATAATAATAAACGATTTAAAAACAAGAAATAAATACTTTTTAAATAAAATAATAATAAATTTCTTATATTCTTATTATTGCACAATAAAATAATACGGGTTTTTGTCATTAAAATGTAAAGAGATTCATTATGTATATCACTTATGATATAAAATCATTTTTTATATAATTTACACTTTAAAATATATGATCAAAAAACTGGAAAAAATAATCAGTTCAGGAAATAACTTACATCAGTATTTAGAAAATACACAATATGCCTTACATGGTGTTCTAATGTACATGATAGAGATTATATCTGTAACAGACAGTACTAAATTCTGTCAATAAAATATGAAATTCAAAACAGTCTGACATCACAGGAAATATATTTTAAAAATGAATCAATTAATTGAAAGCCCGAGTTTTATACAACCAATATGAGACTTTTATATTAAATTTAAGAAAATTTAATCTCGTTTAAATATATTTTTTTAAATGATTCTCTCTTGCAATTGTATGTCCACACCAGAATAGACTCATCCATACTGACATCTATGTCAAAAGTCATCGAGCCCCTATTGTCAACTTTGTGTGAAGTAACTCGAGATCTCATTAAACAAAATAATATTTAGTAGGACTCATAAAAATAATACTCCAACCAATGCTTGATATTAAAATTACTTTGCAGTTAGTATAAAACTATGTTATAGAGAAGTTATAGAAGAGCAAGTTACAAAATTTATTCAAAATTATCTACTT
Organism: Aradus depressus; assembly: GCA_963662175.1. Classification (NCBI taxonomy): domain Eukaryota; kingdom Metazoa; phylum Arthropoda; class Insecta; order Hemiptera; family Aradidae; genus Aradus; species Aradus depressus. The sequence continues at coordinate 28,738,094 of OY759217.1, read as the reverse complement.
CATAAGTTTTAAAAGCTAGTTTAAATGGACATATTTAATTGTATTTAAGATCACAAAAAAACATGCCTAACTCCATCTCACTTGCCCTACACACACCACAGAGGATATGTTCCGTTTTTCCCATTCAATTCAAATTAGTCTTTAGTTGCGCCTGAGTTACTTCATTTAACTGTACTTGATAATGCCCTAGCAGGTGAAAACGGTCGTATTTTGTATTAACACGGGTCATGCGTCAGAATGACATACTTCTATTTTACGTTATTCAGTCATTCCATATATATTCTTGTCATGATCTATATATTATAATTTACTTTTTTTCTTCATCTAATTCTGATTTTTTTGTTTAAATTCGTATTGGGAAAGACAGAATCACAAATAGATATTAGCACAGGAACACTCCCAAACATTTACTGAACTTCTGATCGTCAGTTTTTAGTCTGCCTGTCCTATCATTCCTACCTACAAATTAACATCGTCAAACCTAGTCGCAAGGTCCACTATACAAGTAACTACAATTATTGAAGCGTCATCAAAAATGTGCTTAAGACATTATTGTTGAAACTGATATATTAAACTATTTTTTTATATTTAATAAATTAAACCTTTATGCTCACTTATTTCATCACGTCAATCACAAATTCATTTTCTGCATTCTACAACTATCTCTCCAATTTGTCAGTCAATGATTTGAGGCAGTATTCCAAATTAAGAAGTGGACTATTTTGAATACAATTAAGTCAATGTTAGCATTTGGACAAAAGTAACAAAACAATTTTACACCGGTACCATGAAGTAAATGATTTTACTTATGTCTTCAGCATATAATTTAATGAACAAACTACCACTAAATTAGTTGGCGAGTATTTAAAAATATTATCACACTTTTATGATGAAGACAATAGATACAGAAATTTCATGGATGGTGTTTTGTAAAAGTAATAATAATAAAAATAATGATAATAATACTTGTCAATCCCATACCTTAGTCAGAACATTAATAAGAGTACTAATAATAACACATGTCCAAAGCTCAATGTGAGCTTTATTATTTACGCTTTTATTCAGTCAATTCTTCATTTGTTTTGTATCGAAAAAAATGAATAAACTAAATATAGTTATTATAGTATTAACTATAGAATTAAGGGACAATGACATCAATAGTGATTCTTCTTCCTTTCAACTGACGTAAGAACAAGGTACTTATAATAAGAAATTTAAAGCAAAAATATGATAAAAATCTTTATACAAAAACCATCTGAATACTCTTTTTTTTTTTTTTACATTATCAAGTTTTCGCTTTTAAGGATAGTTGCTTATTTCATAATAACTACAAGATACTAGAGGCCTAACTAAAGCCAGACTTACCCAGTGACGGCTCTTCGGGTCATGCACATTTTGAAAACTATAGAAATATCTCTTCATTAGCAACTAAATGTACGTCTCAATATGGACTGATAATACTAATATAGGTAAAATCAATATACTGATGCTAAATATTTTAAATACTATGTAGCATATGCAAGGGAGTCGGCAATAGGGTTGTATCTATTACATATTTAGCACAAGAGCCGACATAGGACTCACCTCAAAGGGATTCAAGCATGCAGACTTCTCCTTCGTAAAAAGGGGGGTCTAGAAGAGGGAGCTCCTCGGCCAAGCAAAATGAGGGAGGAAGCGATGGCCAGCTGCACGGGGGCGGCCGAGCCTCCTGGCAGTCGGACAAACAGAGTGCCAACAGCAGCCAGTCCGTTGTAGGTGGGCTCGATAGCAACAGGCCGGGGCTGGCCAGCTTCCTCCAGTAGGAGGGTCACTGTGGCAAAGGGCCTTTTGGCCATCACGAGCATCTCCACCACATGGCGGCGGCGGGCACGACGCATGTCCGCAGCCTGCTTCGCCTTCCACGCCACCACACAGGCGGCGAGAAACAGGAAGAAGCAGGAGAAGAACACTGAGAAGAAGACGAACAGATCTATGTGGAGCTGATCCTGTCGGAAAAACATAATTATTTATTAATTTACAATGGCATTTATGGAGTGTCAGTAGTGTGTGCTATGAATGTTCTGAGGAGTGTACTTGGTAGTACCACTTACACCCATGCGTCGAGGTTTATTGAAGGGGGCACAGACTGCATGACTGGTTCAAAGAGGCGGGACTTAGTTTACATGTCCGGGCATCAAAAGGTGTGACTACTTACCTGAAAATATCTGAAAAGGACACAGTTTTTCAATTCCGGATTAAGGATGTAGGACCGTTGGTAGATAAGGAGGTAGGACAGTTGGTAGCTTAGGAGGTAGGACAGTTGATAGCTAAGTAGGTAGGACAGTTGATAGCTAAGTAGGTAGGACAGTTGCTAGCTAAGGAGGTAGGACAGTTGCTAGCTAAGGAGGTAGGACAGTTGGTAGCTTAGGAGGTAGGGCAGTTGGTAGCTTAGGAGGTAAGACAGTATATAGCTGAGGTAGGACAGTTGATAGCTAAGGAGGTAGGACAGTTGCTAGCTAAGGAGGTAGGATAGTTGGTAGCTTAGGAGGTAGGACAGCCTGGAGGCATCAACCAATCAATCACCTGTCGGAAGAAGATGGTGCCATAGGCGGGGCGGGAGGTGGCTCGGAGTGCAATGAAGAAGCGGGTCTGTCCGAGGTCGTGGGAGCCCTGGGGGAGAGTGATGACGAGCCTGTCGGTGAGGTTGCGGACGACGAGCACTGAGGACTTACTGCTGAGGGTGATGTAGGTGGCAAGGCCCTCCGTCCAGTGCTCCACCACACTGTCCACTCTCAACCCGGCCCCCAGCCCGGTCCCTGCCCCTATAGTCCATGGTGAGCTGATGTTCATACCACCCTCCAGCTCCACCCCTCCTCCCTCGCTGCTGTTCCTATATCTAACAAACAAAAATAATTAAAAAGTATCAAGATAACGTAATTTTTATAAAGTAAATCAACCTAATTCCAAGAAACAGATACTAAACCAAAATATGGCTAAACATTGATTTTCAGAATATAATCCCATTTTATTCCCTTGACCTGAAAGAAAGAATGAGCTGAAATTTGGTGACAAGAGAAAATGTGTTTCGGCAATAAGTAGCAACTGACTAGCACGTATATTTAAAACATTTGAAAAACAGTTTTGACTTTGTTTTTAAATATAGACACGACTCAATAAATATATTCGATAAAAGGAAGATTGTGATTGACAGAAGGAACCTTAATATAAAGAGCAGATAAATCATACCTATTGATGATAGGAGTGCTACCCATTGCTATTTTTTAGAAAGTAAAAAAATTAATGTGATAAATATATTATATATGAATTCAGAGAGGCCAGTAGCTCAGTGGTATGCGTGGTTGCCTTCTGTGCTCAAGGTCGTGGGTTCCAAACCCGGCCGAGGTCCTTAGTTTATTTTATCTGAGAGGTAAAATAAACTTAAGCACGCCGTCCTTCGAATGGGATGTTAAGCGATGGTCCCGAGCCTGTGCGATGTCAGGAACTCGGTAAAGACCCCTGCCCTAGGTGAATAAAAAGTTAGGGTAGACAAAATTTATGACTCCCTGTATTTAGAACAGTAGAGTCGCGCTCATGTCCACCAGAGTGACGAAAGAGCGCTCTGGTAGTAGGAGATGTGACCTCATAGTTAAAGCCCGGGCATGCATATAACTACCTAACTAGGAATTTAGAGTCTCTTTACACAACCCAATTGTAATTTATCTGTTACAAATATATTTATAAAATAAAGCTAAGAACTTAACAAAATGGCATTAAATAGTGCCATTTTCTTAACGTTGGTGTTGGTTACAAACCTAGGATCGAGTTTGATCATGTGAGCCCAGGTGGAGGTATTGGTCTCTACTATAAATGTGTCATCCTTGGGGCTGATGTAGAGGTCCAGAGCCCCCTGTGTGATGTCTATAGTGATACGGATGTCCACATTCATGAACCGGGGCTGTACCGCAAAGAACACCTAACATAAACAAAGCAAACATAACTACCAACATCAGTTATCACATTTTGGTTTAAATAATTGTGATCTTATCAACTATCGAAATAAAATTACATTGAAATTGATAACGTTCACAGTTTCTGAAGCCACTAGGGCTTGATAACCAATTGACTGCCAAGAAAAAAAAAAGGTAAAAAAGTGAATGTTAAAAGTACAATCTTGACTATAGAAAAATATTTGTCCATTTATAAACAAGTTTTCTAAAAAGCTATTTCATTTTTTTGTTTGGGATAATGTTAAAATTAATAGGATAAAAACATATTGACTTTCATGGGAGCTTCTGAGTTCTCACAATAAATTTTGTATTCATAAATTCATTACATCGGCAGTTATTAGAGTTTTTGAGACAACCTCTGTCCTCCTCATCTCTTCGGCCGATTTTGCTGAAAATTGATAGGTGCGGTCCTTATGGAGTTTCGAAATTGAAAATAAAATTTCATGTCGATAGATACATTACATTGGCAGTTATTAGAGTTTTTGTGTGAAGCCTCTCCCCTACCGTTGGGTGCCCTGGGTCCTGTGCTTTGCCCCCTGGCCCCCTGTGGGATCCCATCATGGCTGTTTTCGTCATTTGTATAAAGAGTGCGCTGGCTCAGTTAGGACAAGGAATATAACAAGGTAGGGCAATAATAACCAAAGCAGTTGTTCGCTCCAAATAAAACAACCAACATTAAGATCTACAGTAAAAATAAATAAATACAATATAGATTTCAATAATTTAAAAAACGTAACTTAAGTATATTATTTTTTCAAGATATGTATCAGACTGCAGAATATGATTCGGAGTTAGTATCGCCAGTCATATAAGATTATTTAAGCTACTTTTGGAGATAAAATCATTATTATAAAGCCATTTATTTCCATAAAACATATCTTTCATATTGGGTAAATAATTATTCTGCTAAAAGACTGGAAAATATACATATTAATCTTAGAATTCAACCAAAAGGCTGTGTAAGTTATGATATAGTTGACTCACAGCCTGGCCGGGAGCGAGTGGTTTGGGCTTCAGTTTGCACTCCTCGATGAGCTTGGCGTCCAGACAAAACTTGAGGTCGACACTCATCTGTCGGTAGCACTGATGTCCCGCCGTCGGGGTCCCCATGAAGCTCTCTCTACATTTAGAGCACTGCACCTCCCAGCAGTGGGCCCCCTCTCCAGCCTTGGCAGCGCAAGCTGCATCGCTCTCTGTGTTGTTGCCACAGTTACATCTGATCAAAGTAAACAGAAACAATCAAAATCTAAAGCCAGTATCGACAACTTGTAGGTGACTGCCACAGTTGATTCTGTCATTAACTTTCGAAAAAAAAAAGAAGAGAAATGATGGAGAAAGAAAAATATTTTATAGTAAACACAGTAATGGAAGGCGGCATAAGAGGTCTTGGTACACTAATTAATACTACATACTACAAATAATAGTTCAAACGTCTTGTTAAGGGATGACAGTCTGCCTTCAACCAACCTTACATACTTTCAATGCAATAATCAACTGAGCGAGTCTTCTAGAACGATGAACAACGTATATATGATAGAGGATCGTTGAATAGATTCTGTAAGGACTGTGGAGCTAGAGCAAGTAGAAAATTCGATGAGCTGAATATCTCCAACTTGCAAAACATAACCGGCATTATGCATGCCGCAAGTAGTATGCAAGAAAAACGTATGTCTTTTTGAAAATATTGTCTACAAGTATTTCACAAAATAATATATATTTATAAATATATTTTTCGAAATACACAAAATTTTTAAAAAACATGCGTTTTTCTTCTTTAAAAAAATAATAAATAAAATATCATTTAATATACAGATTGGGGAAGGCTGCCGTTGTGAGTATTGTACGGCCTATGGTCAGCCCCGACTACCATCACCAGTGTAAACAGATACCGCACGAACATTGTTGTGTATTGTTAAAAGGGACCCACCTCTCTCCAGAGACAGGATCGCAGGTGTCCCCATGTCCGTGGCACTGACATGGCCGACATGCCACTCGGTGGTCCTCTCCTCCTCTGAAGTGGCCTCCAATGCAATCCTCACACTTGTCACCAGTCGTCATGTTACCACAGTCTATACATCTACCAACAATACAACACAATACAACAATTAGTACATACACTTTCAATCCAGTATCATCTAGTTGCCAGGAATAATCTCTAAGTCCATTCTACATTTTTTCAGACATTGATGTTCTATAATTTCCTTACTAACCAATTGTTGACTATATCCTTGAAAAAGGAGGTATGTGGTAAAATTGCTGGTCAATAAAATATCAATGAATTAGATGACATCACTCACTAAAAGGACTTAACGATGGTTCGTTAACAACAAGAGCTCGACCGATAATAGGATGGACTTAGTGAGTTCCGTAAAAAAACATAGAATTTTAGTAAAGACGGATGCATTTAAATAATAATTCCTACTTTATAAACTGAAGAGACAACTGACAGACATTTTTTTTTATAAAGTTTAATTGAGACGGAGTATTATTGACACGACTTAGGATGTTGAAGTATGTGTATGTGAGCGTGGTAGGTCACATACGCACACATACACATACCTCCACACCTTCAGTCGCGTACATACCTCGGATATTCCACTTAAACGTTAAAGCAGAATGAGCAACGTTTTCAGGTCTCTGGGCCCTAGGTTGTCCATGGGCGCGTTAAAGGATAAGATGAGTGTGATAAATGGACTTTTCGTGAATTGGTCGGAAAAAGGGGTGACCTATTATCTATAAGAGTAAAATTCACCTGGCCCTGGTGGTAGGTCCTTCCCCCAGGATAGCTTCCAACTCCTTCCTGGTGGCTGAGGATATAAAACTGATATCCTGTATGGTATCATTGACACAAATGTCCGTGTGTCCATTACAGTAGTCCGAGCAGGGGACACACTCCCCGTTGTCAGTGGGGTCTCCTACAAACAGGGGCTTGCACCGCGAGCACTGGAGGCCCTGTGTATTGTTCCGACAGTCAAGGCACTCGTCCAGCCGGTCCGGGCCGACACAGTCCGAGTGGCCGTTGCAGAGACACTGAATACTGCAGTTGGAGCCCACGTAGCCAAAGTCACAGGTGCAGTTGTCCGGAGCAGTGCATCGGCCCCGGACACATCCCTTGCTACACACCGGCACACAAGACCCGTCCCCGCTTGGCTTGAAACCTATCACAACAAAGACCATGAAAAACTGAAAATATTCCTTTTTAAATTACTTTAGTTTAGTGTGCTGGGGGCGAACGTTATAAGATTTAACCACACACAGTTCTCACAAAGCATGTTTTTTTGTCCACATACAGACAAAACTGAAGTCCGTTCATGAATGTATAGCAGAAAATATTGTAAAAAACAGAGATATTGAGCAAAAGGGAGGAAATGGTGGGGTCAGTAGCCACGATATTTCAGATATTATAATGTTGCATTTCTGATAGCGGCAAAAATAACTAATCCGATCAAGATATTAAGGAAGGAGCGAAAGGAAAGTATAAAAAAAGGGAAAACTTTTGTAGCCTTGACTAGTCAATTTGTATGGATAGTTCCTAGTTTTCCTGATAGTATTCATGATTTAAAAGAGTGAAGGAGTCACATACAATGACTTTATTTGCATTCAAGTTTAGAGCACTAGTACATCTTCAAACTTTTATAGTTAAATCTCTGATTTCTATGGTGTAGATCTTTGACCGTCCCAAATCGGGTAACCCCGGCTGGGGCGCTCCTTGATTCCTCAGGATCCTATGCTACGTCCTCCTTTGGTCCCCTTTGAGGATCCCACAGGATTAGTCCATTAAACCTGACGATTTGACTCACCTGCTCACTCAAAAAGGCCAAGAGAACAAACAAGTTGTGAATCAAAATCAGGTGATAAATCCGCTACTTTAAAGTAGCTATTGCACTGTGTGGTGTATTTCTTTAACATCTCTGTGCTTCATAGATTCGGCGGTTTTTCCCATAGGTGTCATTATGATACTTCGGGACGATTACACACCCTTTCCTCAGAAAAATAAAAATCTCCGAATCAGAACATTTAATCATCTATTAGTCAATATTTAGGTAGCTCTTTGAGCCTATCAGAACTGTCGTGACATAATTGTGCCAAGGCTCTTCCATACAATTAGGTGATTATACATATAAGGTAAGACAGTATTTCTGCAACACTTACCTTTGGCACAGATGCATCTATAGCCGATAGGCTGGTCGACACACGTCTCTGAAACGGAGTCGCAAGAGTGTCGGTTGGTGGCACACTCGTCCTCCGGAGGGCAGCTCACATAGTTCCAGGTGAAGAGAGGAAGCTGGGGGAGGTCCTCTTCAGAGTCGGCCAGTGTGACATTGGGGGCTCCCTTCACCAGGGTGTAGAGGGCCTCGCAGGTGGCGCTCTCAGGGCCAGAGGCCGGCATCTCCAGCGAACCTTCCGAGCAGACACCCTAAACAAAAAAACACTGTTACATCCGGAAGTTCCGCAAATATTTCACAGGTCATTGAATGTTCAAGTAAATCTGTCATATTCAGTAAACCAAGAATATTGTTTATTCAGAAATACACACTCAAATATTATTACTTTTAGCACATGACTATATTCATTCGCATTCTCAAACTGTCCTTTCCCCTTGAAAAATTTTATTCTAGTTGGGTTTTCGAGATGTTTTAGGGAAGTTTCAAAAGTTCAAGTAATTCCCTTTGTTCAACCTTCATCAGTTAATAGCAAAATTATACAATATTATAGGTCATAAGAAGAGAAATTACCATTAAACTGCTACTTCATTTAGTTTGTAGACTGGTGAGTTCAAAGCGAAATCGTCATTCAAGCGACAAAAATTGTCCAATAAAGACCTTTTTCTTGGCACAAAAGTAAATTATACCATATTGTGATGCCCAAAAATATGGACATACATTGTTTGAAATAAATTAGGAATGAAAACCGGTGGCTTGAACAACAGGAAGTCCAAGAAGAACTACAACAATACGGAGAAACCAAGGTGGGGAACTGAGCCACCAATAGGCACCCAGATCAGTCCCGGAGGGCGGGAAAAGTTGCTGTGAGCGGACCCCAATATGGATCGATATTCTTCAACTGTTGCCACCTGAGAGGTAGGAACAAGCCTACTTCGTCAGAGACCGCCGCCGAGGGAGGACCTGCCCCAACTCATCCGTTGCCTCCAGAGAGGGAGGATCACACTACTTCATCAACTGTCCTGAGCAACCATTCAACATCAGATCAACAGAGGGAAATCCATTGGAGCTCTTCTGGACCATTAAGACAACAGCAGAGGCTGATCAGCGCAGAACTCCAGGACCCAATAGCCATCACATCCAGCATTAAATCAAGAAGGTACCGTGAATTTTAAACCATTATAAAGACAAAGCCAGAGAGTATTTTGGGAAAATACATTTTCATTTTTAAAGACTTGTTTAATAAGGATTCTGAGCAATTGTTTTTAAGTTTTCCACACATGTTTTTCATTAAGAATATATACAATCAAACCAGAATGGCCTAATTTTTATTTCATGTATTTTGCTCCTCATGTCATTTTGACTTTTCACAACTGCTAGTCTTGGCGGACCCACGACCAAAGGAAGGTAAGAAAGAATTAGAATCATTTTTTTAGAACATTTTATTTAACAAAAACAAAGATAATAAGCATTATAAAATTACAATATATAAGCCTACAAAATAGCGCTTACACGTGCATATAAGTTAAATAGAATCGAAACGGCAAAATTTTCACTTACTCTCCATAAAAGCTCCACCTTGGAGTAATTATATAAAAACATCTAAGTTGAGGAACGCGGACATATTGTGGAAACTTGTAATAAAGTTCATAACTAGACCTGACGATGGTATAAGGCCGAAACCGGTAGTTATATATATTTATATCTTTAGTGGAATAGACAATATTGCAAAAATAAGTTTGTTTTATTTATTTATATAAAAACAGATAAGTTGCGATTAAAATTATACCTCATTCAGTTTTATGGATCGGTGAGTTCAGGGTGATGGATGTTATAATAAAGATAACGTATGTTATAATGAAGACTTTCATTTCTTGGCATATAAGTACTTTATTCACATATATAAGCTTACAAGTGAATATAAGTCAAACAGGCAACCCAATTAGCTACTCCAGATGACATTTACTTGTTTTCATTTTTGAAAAAATTGCTATCCCCAAAGTTATTTCGCCAAAAATTAAAAAAAAAATGCATTTCTAGTTTTAACAGTGATTAGTATGTTTACCTCTCCTTGGTGCCGACTGTTGTTAAGTGAGCACCATCCACAGTGAGCATGCTTGAGGCAGTCGGAGCAGCGGTCGAAGGCAGCACAGGGCTGAGGGCAGTGAGAGCCCCGGGAGAGGACGAGGCCGCAGACACCACCGGCACAAACCAGGCTCTGGTAGCTCGGGGAGATGCACTCGAAGAGGCGAGTCGACCATCGGCACTCATGCCAGTCACCTTCACCTCCCTTAAATAGACAATCAGTCAACAATTATAATTACTATACACCAACATCAGTACCCCACATTAAGAGGAAATTATACAGAGAGGAGTGACCAGAACACATTGAAATATTCCATAGGTGAACACTGCGTTAATAAACATATTGTACATTTTTATAGTATGTAATGTTGCTTCGGCCTTAGCCGCTGACCTGAAATTTTATGATTCCATGGGTAATATTTTGTTAATTTTGAAAATATTCACAATAAAAACACAGAAATGAAAGACAATGGGTAGGTATAGTTCAATTAATTATATATATCAGTTAATGTCGCCGCTAAGCAGTATTTCCTTTCCACCTACTTAATCATTGCTTTCATGAATTTTCACTGTCTATATATCACCCCTTCAAGCAACATTTCAGTTGAATAGCTTTACTAGTTTCCAAGATAGCATTAGGGTATGTGGATATCATTAAGAATACAATGTTATATCTAATCATGTTTTTAAGAGTTGTTTTATTATTGTTGGTTTTATTTTTCATTCATTCATACGTGACGAAATATATTACACGATAATGCAGTCAAAATATATTACACTTTCTTATTCCACGAACGTAGAAATGCTCAAAAACAGCTGACATCACTGATAGAGAAGTGTGTAGTTGCGTGTGCGCTGCGTGCGTCCGACACACACACACTTATGCATGTACATCTATCGAGACTTACTCTCTGACGGTCTGACATAGCCCCTACTGAGAGCTAAGATGTTTACACATCAAAAAAATATGCAAATAAAAGTTGTGAGGAATGAAAAGTTTAAGGACTGCTCCCCCCTGATTACCTGAGATTCAAGACAGGAGTGACAGTCGGTCAGCTGGAAACACCTCTTAGGGCAGATAGGCTCAGTGCGCAGCTTGAGACTGGACCTGTCCGAGATGCCTCGCTCCACACAGTTCCAGTCGTATAGTGGCTCCGCTGAGATTGTTACTCCCCCCTCGTCCCCTGTTTTCATTACTTGTCTGAAAAAACAACATCACTATCCATAATTGTTGCTGATAAAATTATTTTTAAAAATTAAATAATTAAAAGAAGAAAATGAATATGTAAGGATTCCATCCCGAAGAAAAATATGTAAATAGGGAAAGTAAGGGTTACCTGGTCCAGGCGCAGTGGGGAAGGTTGGTGCACTTGTCACAGTCGGAGGCTGCGCAGGAGAGCTCAGGACAGTTTTGTAGCAAACCCACTTCGGTGGCGGAACATTTGGCCTCTCTGGAACATTCGGCTGAGGCAGGGATACACTTGCCCCCACCACCGCAGGACCGGCACCACTTGCAAACCTGCCAACAAAACAACAGCACCATTACATCAGTTATGGGAAATATGGAAAAAAAACCGTTATTATAAAGAACATGAACATGGATGGAGGGTGACTCAACACTAAAGGCCCTCAAATTATTAAAATGTTCATAATAATATTAAACCTAGATCCAAAAAATTTTCGTTGCATGAAAATTCGGTCTAGAAGGAATGATTTTCGAATAAGTAGACTCATAAAATTATAAGTGTCCACAGGTCTCACCAATAATACAATGGACGAAACAACATAAAAAAAGTGAAATAATTGAGGTGATATTTTTATATTGAAATAATGACGAACATCATATGATGGGTTACTGATTGATTTTTAAATGTTTAGATACTGATGATGGAAGTACTTCCCGAAATGTATGATTTGATAGGATGCAAAGCCTAAAAACTAATGCGTGAATAATATAGCTGCCAGAAAAATATATTATTGTGAATTCAAAATTTCAATACACAACCCAGCAATCAATTAAAATGTTCTTTATATCTCTAAAATCATATAATTTAAATACAGTGTCTTACTATGTATGCACATGCCTGTTATTTTTAATTTATAGATGCTGAGGTATGGCTATACAGTTACTAACCATAACTGGTTTTCCCACTATTATTTTTCAAGATAGTAAAATCTAGTTTTCAACTATGTTTCAAATATGTAATTTCAACCGACCTGATCCTGCTGCAAAGGCCATTTGGCCAGACAGTCAGAACAGGTGGAGAACTGAAGACAGGACCTGGCCGACATCCATGGGGAGTCACAGGTCACCCCATTGGAGGTCTTGGAGGTGCCGTTGTGATTCTGACAGGGATCACTGTGATGGTCAGTTCCTGAGGAGTAGCAGTAGCTCGTGTTGATACCAGTTCCCAAACTCACTGAACAATAGGAACAGCCCAAATACGACCTGTTACGAAAAAAAGAGAGTTTATGTACACGCGCAGAACTTAGTTGATGCGTTATAGCCACTAATTTCCCTGGTTTGTTTCAACTCCCATCTTATCTTATTATAAAAATGACGGAAGATCTTGGCGACAATACACAAGTATATAAACTCTTAATTTTCTCTACAAATCTAATAAAATGAAGGATAGTCTGTCTTTAAATCAACATATTTTTTTCATATATATTTGAGTCATGAGGTGCATCTTCAAAGATAGATTTTGAGTTGCAATTTTATGAAAAATCTTGAAAAGCGTGGAAACTGATTTTTTTTTTTTTTTCAAACTGCATAAACTCCAACAAGAAGCCTCTTCTATTTCTCAAAACATGCTGTAAATAAAGGTGTCTCCTCAACGACCAATTCATTAACCGACTGAAATACAACTATTAAGTATTTTTACTCCAGCCAGTTCTCTTTCACCCAACTACATTGAATACATTTAACATTTATGATACTTAACATTTTCTGCAGAGATATTGTGAAACAATAAAAAATAAAGAAAAACATGCTTGTTTTTTAAATATTGTCTATTTCACAAAATGTATATAAAATATGAGAGTACTTTCGGTATTGCTACCATATATATTTTGTGAAATAAACAATATTTAAAAAACATACGTTTTACTTTATTTTTTATTCAACATTTAAATGTACGTGCAGAGGAAACAGATTTTTCAGAAGTGAATGAACAAACGAACCGGCATAGGTTTTTTTTTTACTTTCAAAGCTTCAAGTCAATAAAAGAGAAAAGTACTCTGAATAATGTCCACAGTTTTTACTTCCCCAGCTGACTGCTACAGTAGAATTCGGTTCTGAAGCAATATTCCTAATTTCCGCCAGATTATCATATTATAAGTTGTCAGATTTAAGTGAAACTGAAAATGTACTAATACTTTCGACATCATTTCGGTTCTGGGGCGATATTATTAATATCTGTAACGACAAGTATTATTAATATATCCATTACCATTATTATGTATTTTCAAAAAATGTCATAAAGGTCGAATTTTGTATACATACTTTTAAATTTTCGTGGTCTCCCAGCTGTAAAACCTATTTAAACAACGTATTGTAAGATATCAAAATTGCCCAAATCTGAAGTTGACTAACCAAACACAACATTTTTGAAATTTTTCTAATATATTATTAAATAATTTTGGCGGATTTGTTTTTGAAAATATTTAATTTAATTTGTATTTTATAATTACAATTTATGCTCAAAAACTCAGAATATATTATTATGTAGCAAAATGACATCTACCTGCACTTCTCCTTGCCGACCCAAAGGTAGCAGAGGTCAGCAGGCAGACTGATCTTGGTGACGTGGGACTCAGGTTTGCCAGAGAAACCACCCATCAGGTAAGCAATCACATGCTTCTCAGTGCTCCCTTCCACGTCCAGGGTCATAGCGTGCGAGTACGTCTCCGGCGGTATACTACCAATTATGTCCACATCTAGAAAAATTATTGTACAATTGATAAAAAGTTCATAAATGAGTCGGATAAATGCAAAACACATTTTTTTATAATTAATCTATTTTAACGCCACATCGTTCAGTATTTAATTGAAGCCGACAAGAGAAAAATCGTGGGTTTTGATTTAATCCGTCATGAATGTAAACCACTATTTTTATAATCTGGTTAAAATAAGGTTTGAACTCCATTATAGATGCAAAACTCGGTTCATCCATCAGTGTCTGGAAAACAAAATAAGTCATCTTGCCTTTACAATAAACCAAAACTGTGGGGAATCTGCAATTTCCTTTATTTTTATTTATTTAAAAGAATTAGCTGCAAAAAAGTTATTCAATTTAGTTTTTAGCGCCTGATAATAATGAATAGAATTTTCTTAAGCTTGTTAATCTTTTTAAGGAAAAGGGGAGGGGGCTTTTAAATCCTTTTTTATGAATCAATATTTTCCGCCACTTTTCAAAATATTGATTCATAAAAAAGTATTATATGGATGTATAACTCATTTTTGCATCCACTTTCTCTAAATATTAACAAGCATAAGAAAATTATATTTAATAATATCAGGTGATAAAAATAAAAATTGAATAACTAACCAAAATAAACATAAATATAACAAAAAGAAATTTGCAGAATCACTTCTCTCTTAGTTTGCTGTAAAGGATAGCAACCCGACCGAGGCCTTTAGTTTTTTTCTCTAGAAAGTGAAAAAAACCTTGAGCACACCGTCCTTCGCATGGGACAAGATGTCAGGCACCCAAAAAAGACCCCTACTCTACGTAACTAAACCTGGTTAGGCAAAATTAATCCACAGTAGTGTCGAGCTCATGTCAACCAGGGCGACAAAAGAGCCCGTCAAAATAACTAACTAGAACTTAGCATGAGAGTGGAAAGTTTTTTTTCATTTAGTTGGAATTACAGATTTTTACATGGGGACAAATGAACTTATATTTTAACGAGGAAAAGGAGAGAGTACCTTTAGGCGATAGTTTGATCCAATGATTACAGTTGTAAGAGTAGGCGACAAGAGGCTCAGGTATAGAGGGCAGTTCAGTTCGGCCGCCAAACACCAGCATGTAGTCCGCCGTCGTGATGGCAGAGTGCAGAAATCTACCTCGAGGCTAAACAAACAACCCATACCAACTTTTAACACATTGAAATAATATTTAATTAACTAAATAAATCAAACTGATCTAATGAGTTATTTATTCTCATTTGAAAATCCGCCTCAAAATTCACGGTTCTCTTAAAAGTCTGCCTACTTTAGCAAAATGGTGCAGCATAATTTGGTGAAGGCCCAAATAAAAAGAATGTAAGTAGTACAATTTTAATAACTTATAAACCAAAATATTAAATTAATTGCATTACTCCATAAGGAGAGAGGAATAACATGTTGATTGTTTTCATTCCGAAGGAGAGAAACATTAGTCTACTGAAGTATGTTTCATAGTCAAGTTTGGTCTTTAGAACGACATTGCATGAATCTGACAAAAGTCTATAAATATTCAACAAAAATTAACCCAAAACCGTCTTGAGAATGAAAATGAAGAAAGTTATACTTTTGTGATGTATCGGACTTGAACTGATATTTCATAAATGTGCTTTTTAAATAAACTGAAAAATGTATGAAGCAACTTTTAATTTTAGTCATTAACCTCTCATTTCATAATAGGCTGGCGGTGTCTGGTAGCCCAATACAATATACCCTTACACTCTGTACGACACATCTTGTCCTGGCAAGGGCAACTTCTAAAAGTGGCTCTTTAATACTGAAAGGGAGTCAAACATACCGTGTTGAATCTGGGAGGGTTGTACTGAGGGAACGTTGGTAGAGGAGACCAGGACTTGGTGGGATAGTGGAGGGAGTACAGCTTGTCTGAGATGTAGGTTCTGTTCACCCCATAGACGTAGCCTCCGAACAGATATAGGCTATCTGTACCTTCGTGGTACACCGTACTGTGCCCATATACACCTAAAAGCAAAGCGAAAAACAATCAGTCATAAGATAGTTCATTCATAAATTAGAAATTAATTAACCTTATGATTTAATACGTTGGCAAGGTAAGATCGTAGTATTCATTTGCCAACGCTTTTTTCGCAACTAAAAAATTAGTCTCCAGAGAATATTTGAAAAAAGTGTTAAGAAACATTAACCACTTTCAGAAAATGTCTACTTTATAGGCTGTACTTATATGCATTTTTTATGTTCGTCGCAACTCAAAACGTGTCACGATTGACAGTTAGAAAAACTCTGCTCCTGAGCTACGACATTTCACAGCAGGAGTCGTTACTCACCAATAGGTCCCGCCCCTGATGTCCGCAGTTTCTCCCACCGTTCCTCTTCCAAGGTGTACTCCCAGACCGAGTCGAGGAACCCCTGCTCTGGAGAGAAGCCTCCAATTAGAATCAGACTTTCTGACTCCCCGTTCCGTCGGAGAGTAAGTGTATGGCCGGCCAGCCCTGGAGGGCCTTCATCGCTCTGCAATATACCACAACATTTCATTGACATATATATATCAGTATATTATTGCCAATTTATTTTATTTACCATGCAGGTAAAACAGCAAACATTTGAGCGCAATTAGTGTATTATTTCGCTAATGCTTTAGCATTCTGACCCAGACAGCAGATATAATGTGTTGATTTATTTTTCCCTCTGCCAGGATATTGAAGTCGTCGGGGAAAATAAATGGGAACTGTGCTAAAAAGTTTTAAAATTTTTTTTTTTAACGTACATATCGACCCTTTAAATATTTTCTCATTGAGTTCGGAAATACATGAAATTAAAGCTCTTAAAAATATTCGCTACTCCGAAGGTTAATTTTAAGCCTAGCAATGTAAGCTAAATAAAACAACTCTTTTTCAAAAACCCAGTATTATATTTAAACTATAAACAAGCCCAGGAATTAATATGTGAATTGTGAACTATAAGCATGACAATAGTATATATGTATAACAAATCATATAGGTATCGGCACTTTGCATAGTAACTGTAACAAAGCTTAGTTTAATTTTTGCAATCACTTCATCGCATATAATCATATATCATGCTGACTGCATAACTCCTTACTTTTTTATTTTATGTTATATTTTTTCAATAGATATAAGCATAACGATGTCTCATTTACTTCGATGAAATTCAAGATACAATGGAGGATGATATGAAAATTTGACGTGGACAGGAGGACAAAAAACCAAGCCAAAGTGGAGCTTTCAGCATTACTTGAAATATGTAATATATAATGTTTTATAGTCGTCTTTCATCAAAAACTAGCTATTACATTTAAAATACCAATAGATAACATTTATCTGAAAAATTATTTTTCATATGTGAAATTATTATGATTAAAAAAAAACCAACTTACTTCAATTTCTATCCAGTGCCTTGCTTTGAGTCTAAACTTCCAAAAGTCGCTGAGAGTGGTGTTGTGCCGACTGCCTCCCTCCACTTCAGCTGAGGTAAGTCCGCCATGGATGAAGATTTCCTTCCGAGTGAGAGAGATCTCGGCCGCGTGGAAGTAGCGTCCTCGAGGCATGTGGGCATCATTTGTCGAGTCTATCGTTACCTAAAAATTAAAAAAATAGTTAGGAATCACCAACGGTACAGAAAGAGAAAAATAAAAAAATAATAATTAAAAAATGGTCAGTATATCCCTCTCTTATGGTCAATATATCCCTCATTCGAACACTGGGCTTCGCGGGGAGTTTCTCTACCTACTCACTACATTCTATTTATAAATCAAACTAATTTGCACACAAGCATTTTACCAGTCTCAAAATTATGCTGAAATTTAATCAACTGTTTTTAATAAATACAATCAATATAGAATAATTCTATACATAATTATTATGTAATTAAAGGATTTATGTAAATCTTTATAATTAAAAAACTGTAGGAGAATGGGTATTTTTTTACTTTTTTGAAGGGAGTGGGGGGGGAGGGGTTACTTGGAGCCGAAAAGAGTTTCATGTTTCTTCATTTACTATTTAAAAGTTGCAGAATCAATAAAAACTACTTTTTAATTTTAAATATTTTTTTCGCTAATTAAAAATAACAGAGATAAATAACATTTTCGAGTATCGATAGAGACGACAGATAGCGAGGTGGAGAAGTGCGGGGGATGGAGAATGAGCTTTTTATTCTTTGACCAGATATACCACGAAATGAGCTTCAGTTAAAGTAATATAACACCAAGTTACTCTAGGATACCGCCTGCTAGTTGACTCATATAATTTACAACTTCTAAGTTGAGGAACGCGGACATATTGTGGAATTTGTAATAAATAAATAAAACAAGCTTATTTTTTGAAATGTTGTCTATTCCACTAAAGATATTTATAAAAATACAACTACCGGTTTCGATAGACCTGACGATGGTGTGAAGCCGAAACCGGTAGTTGTATTTTTATAAATATCTTTAGTGGAATAGACAACATTTCAAAAAATAAGCTTGTTTTATTTATTCATATAATTTAGAATAAGGAGTATAGAACAAGAATGAATCAGAATTCCTATCTATTAGTAATTATACAAATGTAGTGTACATTCTTGTTAGGGAAGTCACTCAAGTATAGCAAAAACTATCAACGGTTTATCGAATAGAAGTTTGGTGTATGAAAAATTGAAAACAACTAAAATAAAACGCCATGCTTTTTAGCTATCTTTGATAGTACTAGAAGATAGATTACCTGCATCCAAGTGTTGTTCTTTGTGTCAAAAAGCCGTATGTCATTGAGAGGCCCATGGGAGAGGGAGTATCCTCCAAAGAGCCAGAGTGAAGAGCGGCGATCGGCCAACAGGGAGTGTCCAAACCGTGGTAGCATCTTGCGGAGATGGTCCAAGGAGTCAGTGAGGAAGCCTGTGTTGAAGAGTTCTGTGAAGACTAGCTGGTGAGGGTGGAGGGCCATGGAGCAGTCGAGGCCACCCCACTCCTCAGCGCACACACATAGACCGTAGTCCTGGGACAGAAGGTGCAACTACAGTGGTGGAGTAGTAGTGGTATTATGGCGCGGTACTGGCACCAGAAACTAAATTGGAAGGATGTAACTACCTCAAAGTTTATTGGTTCTCATAAATTCCTTAACCCACCTGGAACATGAACTATAGATCTTTTTGATTCGCCTCGCTATATAACCCAAATCTGCGTCGAAATCAGCTCTGTGGCCTGCTTCCATGAAACCCATCTATGCAGACTTGAATAGGTGAGTTTGAGAAGGGGTCATCTGCCAATTATATGGATTTCTCTTTTTTGTTTATTCTTCATTGTTATGTAATTTTACATATTTTGAGAAAAAAAGGGATTATTTGTGATAGACTAAAAGCGAAAAAATGCCTTAAGATTTTCTGTTCTGTTGGAAAAGACCTTATTTGCAAGAGTTGGCCACTCACTATTGGACAACACAGTTACAATCTTACTGTGAGCACGCTTTGGGTACGGAGGGAAGTTGAAACCTATCTTCAATTGGCCCCCGAACTGTCATGATATCTAGCAGATAAGGAGACTCACCTTGTCACAATGTCCTCTCTTAAGTTGGGCGCTACAGTTGGCAGGACAGAGCTCCACCTGACAGTTAGGTCCAGCCCACCCCTCAGGACAGGCACACTGACCATGAAGACAGACATGGCCCCGAGGGCACTCCTCACGGCAGCTGAGCAGTGAAATGGTCGCGTTGAAACCTCCTTTCGACTCACCTTCCATCTTGTAGTGCACTGTCATGATTCCTAGAAGTGTAGGATAAGGTGTAAAAATCAATCTAATTTTTGATTCAAGAATTATTACTACATTAATAAAATGAAAATGTTGAATCAATTTACCTGATTTTGCCTGAACTGTGACTGGATACTGAGTGTCCTGTGTACAAAACGACCCGAGGACATGGCTCTGATGATTACCTGCAGATACAAATTTTGGAAGACCATCGTATACGTACACTGAATTTTGGGTGCAAGGAACCTGGATGTCGTTGTCTATAGTCAGTTCGATGATATCATTACTAAAGAAACAAAATCTCTTATCAAGAATACTATCAACTGAATTAGACTTACACACATAAAACATCATGAAAAGGTGATTAAAACAAAGTACTTACGGTTTTCCTTCTTGTGAGAGTATCCAGAGACACTCCCTGGTGGGAGGATGTCCCTGCCTCGACTCCCAGACACTCATCTCGGCCAGCCGGCTGCCCAGACCATGGGCGATCCTAGGAGAGACCATCCCCCGGGACATGCACTGGTAGTAGCACGTACCTCCTCGTCTATAACAAAAACAGGACAATCTGTATAGAATACTTTCAAGTTGCCCTTAACAAGAGTAAAGGGGAAGAATACTGGAGTCAAATGTAATTAATTACGGTTCCAGACATGAAAGGACTTCCTAGGTCGAAAACTTCACCGGTCGACTTAGGTCGATTCGCTCTATGGATAATGTCACAGTTCGATACCAAAAAGTTAGTCGTCAAATATTCTTTAGAAGAAACAAAGAGGATTATTCACAATAACAATATCAATTACGTCAAGACACAGTCAGCTGACAGCAGGGTTTCGGGGTGCTTTTACGTTGCCTTGACTTGATTGTGATTTAATAAACAGGAATGACTTTAACGTCTTCATAATATATTTTAATGACTTAATATTTTTTACTCGTATTTGAAGTAAATTTTTTCATCCTTAAACCTCTGGCAATAAATATTTAACAATTATAATTCAGATTTAGGCTGATAGCTGAACGCTTTTTAATATTACATTTGCTTTTTTAGAGGTCGTTATGTTATTTAATCACTTTTTCGCCTCCCAAGGCAACCATTTTGAAAAACTGAAATCAGTTTTGTGTTGCCAGTTTCATTTACAAGAGGCATTTTGCAGTTTCTAAGCTAATCAGAGTGGGTGCCAATGCTTCTGGTCTGACTAACAAAAGTTAGACATGAATTATTTCCTGTGATACATAAAGGTGTAGTTACCTTGGATCTCCATAGTATCCCTTCTTGCACTTGTCGCATGAGGCACCCTCAGTGTTGTCCTGACAGAAGCACACCCCTGTCTGTGAGTCACAGATCCCCAACTCGACAGAGCCATGGTCATTGCAGTTACATCGGCGGCAGCCCTCGGTGGAGGTGGCGTTACCATGGCTTCCTGCCCTGCAAATATCATGAGTCAACATTGAATAACAATACAGTGGTGTAGGGGCATTAATCCCTAGGTCTGGCCTTGAAATCAAAACCTTAGACTTAAATGTGGAAAGGGTGCATACACTAATGTTTTTAGAAAGAGCAAAATTTATACATACATTTAATAAAGAAAGAAACAAAATAATAAAATAAAATGACAAAATAGGGGTGAGAGCAGTTGCTAGGCGGGAAATATTGGATAAAAATCTGGAGCAATCTAAATATTGATTTGAAGTAGTATTTGAAAAGTCTTTAGTCATGTTAAGTGAGTTAATTCATAAGTCTCTCTAGTTCGTTCATAAGTAAACACAATTTCAAAATAGGTTGGTTATGATTGACATTAGATAATGGTCAATTTCATTTCATACAGAGAATTTTTTCTTTGAAAGATGGTTTTTTGTTTGATGAATAAGTAAATAACACCTGTCTATACATTCTATAGTAATGAATTTTTAAACTGTTGACATTCCTTGTTTTTGTTTTTTAAATATTGAAGTTTTAGAGAGAAATGTTAAAATGACTTCTTAAAAATGTCAAATAAGTGATTTCATCTCTTATAAGTCCTGAGAAAGGTAAGTAATTTCAAATCTCTTGATGAAATGAATATTTTGCAAGAAATTTGATAAGTGTCTGCAGAAGTTCATAAGGCAACTTTTGATTTTCAACCTGTTCAACCAAAGAAGAAATTGAGTTTAGAGCTTAACATTTTAATGAGTTATTTACTTGCAAAATTGACAGAACTCTCCGGTGGTCCAATCCTGACAGGCGTCACATATGTTGACCCCCTTGGAGCAGGTTGAGTGGTTGTTACAGCCACAGTTGAGGGAGCAGTCAGGGCTGGTCCAGCCCAGGTCACACTGGCACGAGTACTGGGGCTCCTCCAGACAGTAGCCGTGCACGCACTTGTTGTAGCATCTATAAAACACAACCACTATTTGTGTTTATAGGTTCATATTCCGCATCAGCCTTCCGACCTCAAGGCTTGGAGGAGTATCATACATATGAAACTTCAACTAAGTTTGTATACATTTGTAGCGTCTCCCGTTCGGACTCATAAAAGGATCCTAATTATTAATTAATATGGCAAACCATTTTTGTTAAGTTTTTTCAAGTAATATTGACAGAAACCATATTTCTTTCTTTTTGCTCCAAGACATTTCAACTACCAAGGTCAGGGACGCCGGAAGCACAGAGGTGCTGAGCTCAAGACTGCGGGTTCTAAACCCGTCCGAGGTCCTTAGGTTTTTGTATCAGAGTAAAAAAAAACGTGAGCACGCCATCCATTGGAAGGGCGTTAATGATGGTCACGAGCCTGCGAAATGCCAGGTACTCGTTAAAGACCCCTGCTCTAAATAAATCTGGATATGCAAAAGTTTGGACTCCAACAATAGGGCTCACGTCCACCAGAGCGGCGAAAATAGTTGGCGATATGACCTCACACTGAAGCCCGGACCTGAGTCACGAAAACAATAAACAAACAACTACCAGGATCATGCCTGACCACTCAAGGGCTCGGGGGGTCCTGTTCCCGGCTCTACGGACAGCGGCGTAGCTGGCGCCACCAAGCTGTTCCCCGGGTTCGGTCTATAGCTATATAGAAGAACGGTCTATAGCTATATAGATTAGGGGCATTGCCCCCCCCCTCCCCCCCCCCCCAGGAAAGTCAGCAAACGGGAAGGGGCCTTAGAATATCTCTTCCGGTGATCTGACCGTATATCACAAGGCGATAATAAGGACTGGAGGAAGCGGACTCCTTAATCTCGCTAACTCTGGTGGGAGTATAATCACCCGACGTGTGCCCCGTGCGTTGCGATTTCTGCTGGGGAAGTGGAGTAGGTGGAGATCGCGGGGTAGTGCACGTTGTCTTGGTATGGAGCCCATCCACCATCATGTTTATCGGTTCAGTCCCAACAGCTAAACTTGTTGGTGGAAAACCATAGGGATTTATCTCGGGTCTGACACCCTTCAGAACCTTAAAGCTTTGCGAAATGGTACTATGGGAGGTGGATGATTTCCAAGCGGCACCACCAATTGCCGTTGGATTCGTAGTGGCTGTGGTTGCTAGGACTACCATTGAATGCAAGGTGCTGGCTGGATGGTAGGGAGGAAACAGAGCGGAAAGTAGATTTCCCGCGCCCTCCCTTTCAGACCGGACCCGTGGTGTAAGGACTTCGGCTAGGAAAACGTATCGCGCATCTCTCAGGGTGTGTCAGTCGTCACGTCTGCTGAGCACTCAGGGGGGCCAAGAGATTCATTTAAAATATATTTCAAAGTGGTACACATACGTTTTGGTGCATGTCTTCTTGCCATCGCCAATGTAGCCCCTTTTGCACTGACATGAGTAGGATCCATGAGTGTTGGTGCACTTGGCCTGGGGATGACAGTCGTGGAGGCCGAGGCCACACTCGTCCACGTCAGGGCACTGGGCGTAGGACCAAGCCGCCTCGTCCGAATATAGAGACTTGTTGTGGCGACGATTCACCTCCGCAGCACAGCTTTCTAGAGTAACAGAACGAACAGTGTTCCTTATAATAGAATGATAATTCAATATAATAAATGTTAACAAAATTCTAAAAATTATGATGTCAAAATAGAGACATTTATAATAAATGTTTTTTAGCAAAAATAGACTAAAACATATTTCATTGCCTCAGCAGGTAGGTGACTCATTTGTAATAACTAAGGCTTTGAACGTAGAAAGACTACTTTTGTTAATGCTCACGTCTTCAAACTACATCTCTTAGTTAAGTGAGGTAAAACTATAGTCTGTTTTTCGTAAGTTGGAACTTGACAAGTTGCTACATAACTAGCATCAATCACATGTCACCCAATCAGTCATTGTTGAAACGCATAAAAACAGGGCATAGGATAAGGCTGCAAAGACCCTCCCTTCAGCAAATAGGTCTCCAGCAGGCTTGGCTGAATTTTGTTAGCGTTACTAATTATAATTATTCACTCGATATTAACCTGATAAAAAAATATAAGATCAGTTAGCAGTTAATTGAAAATATTTACATCAAATTTAAGCTTATTTTAATTCACATTCACCAATCAGTTCCGACAGTGATAGGCGAATTACCTGACAATGGAATCCAAGTAATCAAAAATGAATTAGCAAACCGTAAATCAACGTATTTTTTTACTTATGGTTTTTTCAAGTAGTTTGAATTTGATTCAAAGCAGGAGTTATAAACAACGGTAATAGATTCAGTATTATTTTGAATTCCAACTTTTTTATAGTAATACTATATATATACTACCAATTTGTACCCACCAACACCAGGATGGCTAAAATCGCCAGGAGCACAAACGCCGAGGATGGGGTTGTCCACATCATAGCACCAACCACAGCCGAGGGTCTTCAAACAGGAGGAGCAATTGACATGTCCGGAGCAGGGCTGGCAGGCGGGAGAGCCCTCAGTGCCGTCCCCTCGAAGGTCGGACCACTCCCGGCACCGGCCGAACTGATAGGTCGAGGTGTATGAGGAGAAAGAGAAACACTCCTACCAACAAAGGACACACCTTGGTTATGTTCAAATATCTAACTTATACATTATGATCGAGACGACCCAGGTGGAGACAGGAGGTTGGAGGGGAAGCCAGAGGACTGGGGAGGTGGAGTTGGTGTAGGGTGGCTCTTCTGGACAGGGACAAATGGAAGGAGTGCCTTGAGGAGGCGAGCCGTTTATTGATGGACATTCGTGTCAAGGAAAACGTGTTATGCGTTAGTATATTTAAAAACATGAAAACTTTACAGAAGCCAATGCATTTTGTAAAAACTCCGATTTAGACAGAACAATGAATATAAGGATTATATTAAATTAATTACCTTCTATGAGATTTCTATAACTGCTCATTAATTATAATTAAAGGAAATGCAAGGAAATTAACAAAATGGATGTTTTTATTTATTATCTGTTTAATAGAAAAAGTTTATTATTTCTATTTATTCCTCATTCTTCAATGCGTACGCTTCTTTCTCAATCATCACAAGATGAAGAAGAACCAGTAATAACCTCAGTACATGCTCAAAATTATTTACGATAGAGCATCTAATTACTATTATTGGTGCAATCCACAACGAAAAAATTGAAAGATTATGAACTACCATCCCCTGATCCGAAGTCTCTAATGCTCACAATAGATTATACTGAGCACTCTCAACCAAATGTTTACACACACTGATTTTAAAATCGAGTACTACAATCTAAATTAATGCACAATAATTTAGAATAATGAAAAGCTGTATTCAAAAGTATTTTTAAAAAAAACATTTAAACACTGACCCAACCAATCTATTCAAGACTTGAATTATTTTCTAGCAGCCACTATTAATAAAATATGTAAATAAATGTATGGAAAATATATATATGTATGTATTTATTGATTCATAATATACCTGTGTGGCCTGACACCACACACAGCGTCCATTGCCATCCAGACAATTGGAACAGTTAGATCTCCGATGGCAGGGGGCAGGACACTCAGACACCGACTTTACGCTAACGTTGTACCTGTCATACACAACAAAATTAGGTCAAACCTACTGTTTTTTAGTTAATTATTTTAAAACTTTAAGTATGCATACAGTTACCTTCCAATGCGAGAACATTTGGCCTCGTCGGCCCACCACTCGCAGAGCCCAGTGTCGATACAGGATTCACAGGTTATGTAGTTGCTACAGTTGTTACAAGAGGCAGGAACCAGAGTCAAGTAATGCCAATCATCCTCCTTGCTGCACTCCTGGCGGATCAAATAAAAGCTTATAATGTAAATAAGTTGATAGTTACAGTCCCATCGTCAGTATGAACTGACTATCTGATTACTGAGGCTTTCTCATTTTTTTTGTGTAGCAATTTTGATATTTAGTTAATTTTTTTAAGTTGACAGATTGCCGTGTTCCTAAATGAATACATTTTACAAAAAAAAATATATACATATATAAATTTGAAATTATTTGATGAATTGGTTATTTTTTTTTTATATATAATTAATAGAAATAAAGTGACAATAATTGTAACAATCTTTATGGAACTGATGTACTCACTTGTGTTTCATTGACTGATCTGTCGAGACAGGAGCCAGTGAGTGGACACCAGCCACACTTGGAGTCGGTGAGACAGGCCAGACAGTTGGAATAGATGGAGCAGGGCTGGCTCGGATCCGAGTAGGACTCAAGGAATTCAAATGTAAACACCTAGATCACATCATACTTACACAAAATAGAAAACATTTTACCAGAGTCAAAAGGTAAATATTGAATTTTGTTAAGAGAGTGGCGATGAAGTACTATTCTAAAACGAAATAACCTCCAGCCCCCATTTATTGTCGTTATGGTCAAAGCAAAAATACAAATGTTATCGCAATTATGGCACAACTCTAACCCGAAAAAACATAACTAACAAAAATCCTCTCTTAATTTTCCATTTAGCTAATGTACGGATAAACAGATCGTATAATCAAAATACAAATGAATGATAAAAATAATAAAATGAAAATCCGGATTAAACTAATTGTAGGTGATGACCAAAGGAAATTATCCATCTGGATTGCTTTGCACTTCAAGTCAGTTCTTAAGGAAAAGCTAATAATGCGAGGTTACCTTAGGGTTTTCATTGGACTTGTTGTGTTGTAGCTCCATCTTAGACTGGAGTGCGGCCGAGTTTAGGTTTGGTCCGACAATAACAGCCTTCTTGGAGAGAAAGTCGAGCTGGTAGCGTCCTGGCTGCAGGAAGACAGGAGAGTTGGGGGTGGGCCAGAGAGCAGCCCGACACAGCCCCGTGTCCGAGCTCATGTTAGCAACAACCTCCTGAAAAGAGAAAACAAATAGAACATATTGAAACACAACCTCGTAAGTCACAAAAAATAAAAAAAAATGTTTATGGAATCTGTTGAAGGAAGTGTCATGACATAACTTCTGTAGAAACCTCGAAAGTCAAAACGAAGTAGGAAAATATTGAAAAATAATTGAAAAAGGCCCTGTCTTCATTTTTCTGCGCTAACTCCGCAATATTGGATAGTACAATAGTATATCAATTACCATAGATTTTATTAAGTAAAATGAATATTTATATTTTTGTCATAACTTCGATTGCTTATAAATAATTCTAAACATAAAAATAGTAATATAAAAGTAACGAGGCTTAATATTTTTACGAGATTTTTTGTCTCTCCTGAGAAATTAGGTTTTTCGACAAAAGGGGTTGTGTTTCAGTATCATCGAAATGGTAATCGAGTCACAGCAAACTATAGGTGAATAAAAATCAAATAGCTGTCATATTCAGGACTTCTAGGTTTTCATATAAAATCTTGTGTCGATACATTCATTACCTTGTCAGTTGTTGAGGTTTTTGAGTAAATTTCGGCTGAAAATTAGTGGGTGTCATACTTATGAGGTTTTGTATCATTAAATAAAATTTCAGCAGTTACTAGACTAGGTTTTTTTTTTAGGTAACCCCGAAAATCCAAGCTTTCAGATTTAGTTGAAATCAGCAGATGTCGTCATTCTTATGAATACACATATGTCAATATGTTTTCATACTATCGAGAGTTATTGTGTCCACAGACATACACAGACAGATGACTTTTTTCGCTTCAGGGGGACGTAAACATGAAATTCCGATGAAAACTCAATAGCAAATTTCTGACCGATTACATAACTTCCCCTATACTGTATACAATTGAGGAACTAAAAGAAAATGTTGACTTTACGCTGTTGACAATATTCACTGTACTTCTCTTTTTTATTTTAGTATTCCAAACAAAAAAAAACTTTTTTTTAGGCAAGCGTTCAGGAGTAAAAATACATATTTTCATATTTTTGTTTTATTCGATTCGTTTAAATCTTGTACTTCGTGTTCGATACAGATAGTAATTTTCAGAAGCAAAGTATCAACCGAAATTCTTTTCTAAGAATTTCTATACAATTGATAATAATAACTTGAATACAACAGATATTTTCTGCACTATTTTCTTGACGTTCGGATTTTAAAATATTTAGAAGAATAATATAAGTAGTAATCGGGCATTGGACAGTTTTGTAAGTGCCATAATGTGTCCTGAAAAAGCCAAAAATATTGGGAAATATGAAAATGAGTTTTAGCAAGTTTGCCACAAAATACAGACCATAAGGGCTCCATTGAAGCCAATCTGGAGAGAGGCCATGGAGTAAGAGGCGCAGATACGAAGCTCCTCGGTGCCCGGAGGCCAGGCGGGAGGAGGCCGGAGGAAGCCACGAAGTCGAGCAGTCACCCATCCTCCCAGAGCCTGCTCTGTCCTGCTCAGTCCACTCGGTCCTGCGCTGAACTCCAGCGTTGTCGCATTCATTATGCTAACCTGCACACAATATCTCAATATACATCGAAATGTCCACTTATTATAGGAGTAGGCCCGAAAATATATGACTGAAAATGTATGACCTAAATAAAATCTAGTTTTCACTTATATTGTTGATGCTATACGTCTATCCCGACAGGGCTATAGTAAACCTCAAAGAACAAAATCTCGATATAACGGAAAAGCATATCAAAGTGACTTCTCCTGGGTTTGAATCGCGAAGCTAGGGTGCCTGTCCGTGTTTTCAACCGTACCGATAGCCCGCATTACCGTCCATTTCTAATGCTCTACATAAATATCTCACCTACTCTTAACATTTATAAAGAACGTGCGGCTCGGTGGAGAGTAGCGCGAATAAAGTTACATATAACACTCTAGTCGTGTAACATCATATAGACGATGTGGTGTCCAAACATTTTGATTGAGGGGGAACACTTTTTTTTTACTATCACAATGTGTGCATATCAAGGGATTCGAAAAGATCGAATATGTATTTTCTTCACAAATCCACTCAAGTCATCATTATAACGCCCTGAAGAACGAAATAAATAGATTCCGAAACGTTGGTCAAATACTGAGTTTTGTATTAACACGACAGAACCTCGATTTCCTTCGATATTGCATTTTCTTATTTATCATTGTATATATATATATATAGTATATATATCTTTTTTCGGGGGGAGGGAGAAAGCCTCTTTTAATGCCCTTTCCCGCTTCTTGAAAGCGATAGATACAATAAAAATCTATTCGAAAACGGAATATGTTTCTCATTGTGCAATGAAAAAAAAAAAATTAAATTAGAAAAAAAAAAAAACAGTCAGATAAAGTGTTGTTTCACATTTAAAATCTTTAATTCATACTTTGCTTACATATTTATTTCTTGGCAGAGGTCATCCACAAATATCCTATACGCTCTATCGTAATTACTTTTTGTTTAATATTTTTATTATTATCATTAATTTTCTATTTAATATGTTAAAATCTAAAGCTAAAATGTGGGTATACTTACAAAGTCAGGCTGTGACATGTTGGCAGGATGCTTGTACCGTGTGAAGGTGAGTCCAGGGCGGCGGTCGAGGGCCTTACAGTCCTTAGGGTCGGTAACTTCCACCCCGCTATCTCCCCACCACCCGGCCACCTGCGAAGGAGTTTCTTCTGATACTCCACACACTCCGAAAGTATCTATAGCAGGGACAAGAAAAAGGAAAATGTAATGTAAATCCAAAAAAAAAAAAAAAAAAACTTCTTGTTGGAAACCAGGTGAAAATTCTTGAACATTCATCGATAACATACTTGAAAATGTCAGAGTTAATACATTTTGCAACTGCTTGAGTATAGAGAAGAAGTACAGAATGTAAATAAAAATAATGGCGTCAACAGGTCTGTGAAATTATCTTATGTGACGTCCCGTGTATACGGAGATGAAAAATACTATTGTTTAAAAATCTGGCGAGACCGATACATTGACGTAAAGAAATCACAAAAATTCAAAAGAAAATAGATATTGCGTCGAATCTATCGTCGGCCCCAAAACAAACCTACGAATCAAGAAAATGCCAACTTTTTAGGATTGAAAATCTGTAGCTCTAACGAAAATTATATATTTTGAATCAAATGAACTATGGCCGATGTTTAACAACCGCGAACCCTATGCCGCTTATTATCTATATAAGTGTACTTAGAGGATAATCCTACTTAAAATGAGGCTTAAAAGGCTATGAGGCGTCAAAAAAGTAAAATTTTGAAAGGGGGGAAGAATATGCGGCGCTAATAGGAAGGCCAATTTCCATTTACAACATAAGGTGTTGTATATAACATCAAAGAGTTCTAAAATGTACATATTTTTTTAAAGGGGGGGGGGGGGGGGTAGATAAGGAGTGTGAGAATATTTTTTAAATTTATATTCTTTTGCTTTATCGATTTATATTATCGCCAATTGAGCTCAAGATCGCGGGTTCGAAACCCGGCCGCGGCCCTTAGGTTTTTTATTTAGGAGATAAATCCTTGAGAACGCCGTCCTTCGTTAAGCGAAGGTCCCGAGCGTGTACAATATCAGGTAATCGTTAAAGACCCTTACCCCAGGTGAATAAACCAATAAACCTGGATATGCAAAATTTAGAACTCCCACAGGCGAGTAGGGCGCATGTCCACCAGAGCGACGAAAGAGCGTTCTGATAGTAAACGATATGACCTCCCAGATAATAAACTTAAGGACTTTGGTCGTATGTCAAGTTCAGAAAAACAGTGAGTCAAAACATGTTTGTGAACTATCCTTTAAAATGACTTTAATATTGGACATCCGACCTTTTGATATTGAAGTACAGATATAATAAGTACATAACTTAACATTAATAATATAAAATCTGAGAATCTAAAAAAGAAAAGAGGAATATTCTTTAAAGTTACTTCCTAAGAAGTTAAGCAATGTTTTCTTACCATGAACATGATGACAGCGGGCATTGTGGACACACCAGACACACTGGCCGAGGGACATGCGCTGTGCTATGGAGGTGACTGGCCTCGAGTTGGTGGCCGAGCTCTGACTGGACCCCTGCAGAGTGCAGGCTGTGCACGAGTCGAGAGCGGGACAAATCCCTGGACAGCGGGTCGTCTGTAGGTTCGTGGTACAGTTGATCCCGAGGGTACGGCCGTAGCAGGTTTCGTCCGCTGAGCACCAACCACACTCCGGGTCTGAGGTGCACTCCCCCAGACTACGGTGTCTAGAATATACAAGAAAATAGATTTATAAAGAGTTACAGGATATGAGTACAGGATTTCAATAGCGAACTATGAAGTATTGTTTGTTTAAAAACAAATAAGACCAAAGAACTTGTTTAACAATTATATTGTCTAATTCCACAAAAATATATACGTAGAGGGTACCTTTTTTTATTTGTATTATTTTTTTTCTATATAATACATATACCATAGTATCTTGAAAAACAAATAATACAAATAAAAAAAAAGGAAGGTATCTACCCTTTAAGTATATATTTTTGCTGAATTAGACAATGTAAATGTTAAATAAGTTCTTGTGTATTAATTAATTAAACACATTTATTATATATTATTATTTCATATTGCCACTTTTTCACTTACTAATTAAATAAATATGTACCTTATTATGATAACAATTTCCCTTACTCATTTAACTTTATTCTTTGTAGATTATAACGAACATTTTTTTTTCACATAACTATTATTTTCTGAAGTTTATGTTTAAAAAATCAATGAAACAAACTTATTTTTTGGAATATTGTATACTCCGCAAAAAATGTAATCGGCACTGCATCATCATCAAATTAAGTTATAAACTAAGACCTTTATGTTTAAACCAGATAAGATTTTTCCGTTAAGACAGTAGGACTTCCTTGGTTTGTTCTTGAGATTCTATGTTAACTTCATAATACCTTAAACAGATGACTTCAGGTTCATATCTGTCGCCAGGGTTCCTGACGAGGGTCGGAGGGAAAGAGTAGATGAGGAGGTCTGCATTAACGTTGCCATGGTAGCCTCCAATTAAGATCATGATGTTGTCTCCACGGGCTGCCGCGGCATGACCGAACACTCCTTGTCTTTTGGGATAGCGCGATCCTAGAACAATTCATGTTAACATATTTGATTATATAAGGCGGAACTAATTTCAGAAATAGTAAAAATTAGGTACTTATATGTTTAGATAGTCTTGTTAAAAAACAATTATGTATTAACCTAGCGCGATCAACTAAGGTTTCGCTCTCCCTCTAAAACCAATGGAATCGATTTAGCTGAAAATCAATAGGTGTCTTATCCAGGCACTCCTCAATTCTCATGTAAAATTTCATTTCAACATGTTCATTACATCGCTAGTTATTACGATTTTTAAATTGAACTCCCCTCCCTTCTCTTTGGTTGATTTCACTGGAAATCAATGTCTTTATTGATCCAAGATCCGTACATAATTTAGTCGGTTTGACTGAAAACCAATAGGCTTTGTCCTTATTGGGTTCTGGAAACACATATAAGATTTCGTGTCGATATATTCAGTCTATCGAGACTTACCTTGTCCATACAGACAAACATTCATTTTTGGATTCAGGGGGTGGAAAAGATGAAATTCCGGTTAAGAACTCAACATCGAATTTCTGACAGATTACATAACTTCCCCTGTAAACATGAAATAAGGCTTACTTCAGAAGTTGAATGGTGCGCTCTTAATCCAAGGTTCTTGAAACGAACACCTGACTTCATGAAAAAGAAGAACTAATATTCTAACAACTATTAACAGGTCAGTTATCGACCCCACTTTTTCGATATGGTGGGCAAAAAATGCTCGGGATACATTGTCAGTACAAAAGTTATTTCATTCAGCTCCAAATAGTTTGGTCCCAACTCTGGCTAAGGATTCTGTGGTATAAGTGTCATCTTTGTGTTTTATTTGCTGTTGTGTTTACAGGAAAAAACATTATAAACCTTATTCACTATCCTACAGATAGGACAGATTACATACAAAAACATATTAACTACGATATAAAACTTTTTATTTACGTTCACTGGGCATTATGATCCCTGCACATGACGTGATCACTGTAACGAATCGTTCTTATATAGCTATTCAAAAATATAACACTAAAAAAAACTAAAAAATTCAAAGAAACACACCTGAGGTGATAGGTCCTAGTATCTCATTGCTAACCCAGGTGTGGCAGCCCAGATGGTAGAGGTAAAGCTGATTGTCATAGCAGATCTCTTCTTTGTTGTGTCTGTGTGTGTAGCCACCAAACACCACCATGTAGTTACCTAACAACACAACATAACAGAGCTGTCAGAATTAACGCATTGGCAAAACCACTCAAAGGAAGTTGGGATTTGCCAATTAAGGATCTGATTAGAAGCAGCCCTCGTCACTCACCCTCCATCCAATCAAATCCATCATTGAATAGGATATACAGTAGACAGTACCAACTTAACGAAACAGACAGAAAAAAATACGAGTAGTTGGACAAACTATTGGTACATCTTTCATTGAAGCTTTTCGAATATTCTGATATTTAGCGTAACCAACTCAAATAGTTCCCATGACGTTACATCCTTAGGTCTCCTCATTCACATTCTTTCGTCTTCCTCACTAGCAGTGATCAGGTGAATCGTTTCGGGCAACTTTCAAGTTCCATCTCCAGGAGAATAATGTTGACAAGTGGTCCGAAATAACAGGACGAGTACTTACCCCATGTACTTTGGGGAAGAAGCCAGAATGTGGCTGAAGAACTGTTAATCAAATAATATTCAAACGGAAGTAGGTTTTATTACACTTAGAGGGGTTTAACTTACCAAATCGGAGGGCGGTATGAAAGGCCCGTCCTCCGGGGATATAGTTGTCTCTGAGACCCGCCCTGGGATAGACGATGGAGGCCCAGGTCCTGGAGGGGAGATGGAAGGAGTAGAGCCGATCGGAGAGACGAGAGAAGCGGGCGACATTGGCCGCGAGACCTGCCAATACGAGAAGAGCCTCTGAGGTGGGATCGTAGAGGGTGGTATGTCCAACTAGACGTAGGTCCAAGGTCTTCCCACCACGGGCTCCCACTTCCTCCCACTCCTCCGTACCACCTCCTGTCAACACAATCAACACTCATTAGAAATATAATATAATCTTTAAATACCAAATTAAATTAAAACCTGGGATCTTAAGATTTGTTTTTGGAAAATCGGAAGAATGAGTGATAAAACGAGAAAAACACCTACAGTCGAAGTGGAATTCCAATCACAAAATAGCTCATATCGAGTACTTTAATAAAGATTAAAAATTAAATAAGTTTCCCGTGGTTATTTTGTTTTCGATTTTAGGTTTTCCTAGTTGGTAATCAGCTGGCACTCTATGGATTTCATTTTTAGAAACGGCCATTTTATTATAATTAAACACTGTGTTGCTTATTTCTAATTTATTATTAGCAAAATACAAAATGTTTTTAATATTGAATAATGAATTTTTATGTGGAACTAGTCAACGAAATTATAAAATAATGACAAAAAAAAGGAATTAATTACAGATCGATTCGATCGGGCATTGATATTTAGTTGAATCAACTATAAAAATATATGAACACTAAATCTAGACAACAAACTGATAAATAAGCACTGAGGAGAGAGGCCTTCTAAGGAACTACAGAATGGGATACGAATTTCTTGTTAACTCTTCAACTTAATAAATTGTTACGACTGCATCACTTCTATAAATTCTATCGATGTTTATATATTAAAATGTTACCAATAGAAAGCTTAATGCGGTAAAGGGTATGTGAGAAGAGTCCATCAATGAGAGTGCCTCCGAAGAGATACAGCCAGTTGTCATTGGCTAGGGTGAGAGTATGGCGGGCCAGTGGAGGGGGTGCTATCCGGGACCTGACAGCCCGCAGACTCCACCGACGGTCCAACACTGAGTAGTACCACAGTTCTGAGGAGAGGCCCTCATCTGTCTCACCACCGTAGAGCACGAATCCATTTTCGTAACTGCAAAATACCAGTGGAGTTCTACAAATGTACGCCTTTCAATAAATTCAATATATGTGATACTTAATAATATTGTCTAGAATTAACAGAGGTCACAAACAGTCTTTGAAGAAAATTCTCTCGTGCAGTATAATTTTACAGGAGCAAAAAAAAACGTTTTAGATTAGGCTCAATACGTGGTTACATCGCTTCTACTCATTTTAAAAAAACGATGAAAGCAAATTAAATGCACATTTTGTATTTGAAACGTTATTCACCAGAATTCCAACATTCCGAGTTATCTTGAAAATCAGCAATTCAAAAAATACTCATCTCCTAATTTTATCTAAATAATCCTTAGAATTATCGAAATATACATCGAAGCGAAAAATGTAGCTTCATTATTGAACTTAATTTAGAAAAAAATTGAATAATAATCGGACAATTAGAACCTCAAATATTGTCAATTTTAGGAGTGGCGTATGCGCCATATCCCCCTCCTCCGGTAGTACCGCTCCTTGCAAAAACAAACTCAGCTAATAGCACAAGCTCTACTTAGAAGGGTTATGTTTCCCCACCTCTAGTATCCAGTATCATCGGACCCCTCCTACAAAAGAACTGCAATTGGTTTATCCAACTTACGGGGAGGCAGCATGGGCATATCTAGGTGAAGGTCTGGCCGGGGACTCTTCCTCTGTTAGAGAACTGGTACCGTCCATCTCACGTCGGATCCTCGTTGAATGTCTTCTCTCGAGACTTTTTTCCTAAACGAACAAAATTCAATATATAATAATTAGCAAAATCTACCATTTATCTCTCCTAAATGTTTAACATAAAAGAATCGAGAACATTTGAAATACCAAAAAAAAAACATAAGTAGCTTACCCCTGGATATCGAAGTGTCTTATTATCAGATAGACTGAAGAGAACATGTTGAAAAAACGTCTTTGGTGGAACTCCCCATTGTTCCTCATCAGCCCGGTTCACCTTATCCAAAACAGCCTTCAGTACCTTCGAGTCCAGGTGACTTGACGGAGCGGACGTCTCGTCTGAAAAACAACGTAAGTTAGAAGACAGCATCGATGTGATATATCAAATATGGCTCTCAAAACTAGGTTTTTTGACCTCGGTTCTAAACTAATTTTCTGTGGAGGACGCTTCAATGAAGAAATACACAAAATACGAAGAAGGCTTCAAGTGAATTACCTATAGTGCTTCCATTTTCGTCCTCCCAGAGCCCTGTGCCGAACTTGAACACGATGAGATCACCAAGAGCCTGATTCAGATCGTAGCCTCCAAACACATAGAGAGAGTCCGTCTTCGGAAGGTAAACAGCAGAGTGGGAGGCACGGGGCAGCATTCCACCACTGTACAGCCTCCTCCATCTGATGTCAAAACAAACAGAACCAATAATAAGGATGCAAGCTGTAATAAGTAAGATTAATGAATGTTGAAACTGTTGAATTAATCACACTTATTACAACTTGAACTTGACTTTTGAAGAATGACATTTATAATACGTGTAATAACAACGTTACTTGTTAGGTGCTAGAGGTGCGTTGGGAGGGACACAGTCAGGATGGGTAGAGTTCTTGGAGCAGTACGGCCGAGAGCAGTCCTCCCCAACCCAATCTCCTTCACAGATACAGACACCAGCCATGCAGGCACCCCGGGAGGTGCAGTTGGAGCGACAGTCCGTGATGGAGTACTCAGCCCGAAACCCGTCCAGCACATAGTTGGTGTCCGAGTAGAGCAGGATCAGCATCTGAATTAATATCAAATATAGATCGAGTGTTGAGACATTTCTCAAACACTGCTTCTACTCCACTCACACTTGAAGCAAATAGTCAATACTAGGTCTGAGGTCAGCAGCCAGAAGAGCTTAGGGATACTAACTGAAGTCAAGTCTGAATAGAGCAGCGTCAGCATCGGAGGCAATGTCAATGACAATCAAAAACTTAGAGCTCGTTTTAAGCATGTAAAGGCCATTTTATGAATACCAACTGAAGGGTTAAGTCTGAATAGAGGTAATAACTTTTCTAAACAATTTTAAAAATTCAAAAACAAATCCTTATGAATACTTACAAATCCTGAAGTGGCCACGACTTGCTGGGGCTGTGTCTTCCCACTGAAGCTGCCCAGGAGGGTTGAATTGAATGAGTAGCCATCGTAGACGAAAACATAGTCATAGGCACACTCAGTGACCAGAGTGTGGAACCTCAACGTGATAAACTGTTCTGAACTGTTAGCTGCAAATAAGTAAAAAACAAATAAGACAGTTAGCGTAAAAGACAATTCTCCAATAAGATAATCTGTAAAACATCATTATATTACACTAAGCCAAGAATTTTGTGCTGACGATGGCGTAAGCCGAAACCGGTTAACCATACGTATATAATTTCCTGTCATAAAGTTACACTTGAGAAGGGAGTATTGTTATATAGTATGGGTCTCTCAAGTACAGACTGGGTGTTGTATTCTAATAGTTATTTTTATAAATCAGTCCAAAGCCTTCAGTTGGGTGCTGATGGGTGGACCAGAAAACGCGTATGGTCGTTTTCTCTTCATATCTAATACAAAACATGCGGAAACAACTCCTCAATTAATATCCAAAGTAAAAAGTCAAGTGATGGGTCAAATGAAAAGCATGGCTGGGAATTCCGATCCGAGCTCTGGTTGTCACTCAACCTGACGGTGAAATGTTTCTTTCTACTACAGCGACCGAATGTTCCTCGGACTATTTATATTTAACGGAGATTGTTATTAATTTTCTAAAAGAAGAGCGCATAAAACAATGTTTAGGATTGGACTTGGAAAATGTGAATCTGCTTTTAAGTAAATTACAAAATGATTATCGATGAATACACCCTACAGTACTACAAACGGTCGGACAACTTTTAAATCTCAGTTCTTTTAAATAGGGAGTAATATCAATTTAATTTCTTCTAAGAGTAAAAACTGTCATTATAAGCGTAAAGAAAAGAGTTAGTTTCAATGTTAAAATTCGTCTTGCGTACGTCTTGTTTCGTGCTGTTTAGCGTCAATATGCTGCTAATTCAACTTCAAAGTAACGTTTAAAACGCGATAACGTCAATTTGTGTACTTTTGCATAGTAGCCGACTGAAGACAAATTCTCCTGAGCGCCCTTACTCTTCAAATCGAGTAATGAAAAAAATATATTTACCTTTGATGAGCCATTGGCAATGTGAGTCCTGTGTATAGTTGGAGCCAACAGGTCCGTCTGAAATGATTCCCCAGGGCTGAGTAAGGACCTTCCTGGTGCGGTTACAGGGCACCGGAGAAGAGATAGGAGTAAACACATGCAACACTAGCAGGATGGGCCCTAGTCTCAGTCCCATCTC
The DNA here is from genome assembly GCA_963662175.1 of Aradus depressus. NCBI lineage: Eukaryota > Metazoa > Arthropoda > Insecta > Hemiptera > Aradidae > Aradus > Aradus depressus. The sequence continues at coordinate 28,699,580 of OY759217.1, read as the reverse complement.
AAACTGAAACGAAAAAGGTAATGCATTAATTTAATATTTAAGAGGAAAATACAAATTGCAAGCTCACAAATTATCCTTGTTAAGTGATTCGATTCGTCCAGGAATTTTTTAAGCTTCGAAGGTGGGCAATAATAACTAAACACTATTTTCAGTACTACTAATAAATGTTATAACAGCTTCAAGTGTACTCGAGGGAATTTTCAAAATATCTAAATAAGTGGGAGGCTTCTCTTGCAGAGATCTTAAAGAAGGGATGCAGCTGGATACTTCTTATAGGACATGATTTTGGGGATCGTCTCTCTCCTATGACACATCATCAAACCGTCTATCCATCTTATGTAGGTAGACTCCTGACACCACATGGTTCGTTCTCAGCCTACACATAACTAGGATCCAACATCAAGGAGCAGAAACATTTATAAACCAGGGAATATGACTAACAGAATATAGAACTGATCAACCTCAATACTTTCGTCGTTTTTTCTTTCAGCTAAATTTTAAATGTTGCTTAAAATAAAAATGGACATCGTTTTAAAGAACAAAACGACCTCATAACAACTTGTAGCTCTTTTAGAGGGCGTGTCAACAATATAGTTATTTTTCAATCCAGAATGACCTCTCACCCAGGCAAATTCACTGTATTTACCATTCAGTAGTAACAATATAAATCAAACAAGAACTAAAACGTGCGTATTCAAGTATTCCACTACAGCTATTAGTAAGGATTAATATAACTCTCTGACTGTTAGCAGTTAGCTCAGCTGTATATATTACCGAATCTGGGAGTTTGATCGGCATGTTTCTATTGGTGTGAGGACCAAAGAGAGACGCAAGGGGCCACACATTAACGGGGACGTAATGAGAGTTCAGTAAAAGTCATTTGAAATATGCTCTATAGATGGGAATACAAATGAGATACTAATTGTTCTCAGGTCAGGTCCAAAAGATAGCTGAAATTTACTTAAAAGACAAATGAAGTATTAATGGGCTGGGCAAAAGCCACATTACATTTTTTGCATTTTACCGGGTTGTCATTCTCATTTCTTCATCAATTATACTTCTGCCTACTATCTATGATTAACTAAAATAGGTGAACCCTTCTATTTTATTTAGAGCTTATCTGAATTAAACAATGAAGCACTCCTTAATTTCATCATACATTAAATATGTAGCGTTCGATCTATAGAACTTCTGTGGTCTATAGACCCAGTCGTGGCACCACAATAGGTAGTTACGAAGGCGCATAGAAAAACGGTCTAGGAGGAATGGGCATTGCGGAAGGGAAACTCATCTTGAAACCGAGTTGTCGACAATCAAAAGAGTTGATGAGAGGACCGGATAAAAAAAAATAACAATTGAGAAATTTGATTGGGTACCTAAAAGGATACAGAAAATTAGAGATGTTTTCGCCAGAGATCTTGTGGAAGTTCATTGTAAATACTAATGAATAAAAAACTTAAAAACAAGTCAAAAAATCCCACTTTATTTATATGAACCCAATATATTTCACTCGTTAGAGCATTCTCAAGTGTACAGACAGATACACTTGAGAATGCTCTAACGAGTGAAATATATTGGGTTCATATAAATAAAGTGGGATTTTTTGACTTGTTTTTAAGTTTTTTATTCATTAGTATTTACAATGAACTTCCACAAGATCTCTGGCGAAAACATCTCTAATTTGAAATCGGCAAGTCTAGCTGACCAGAAAATTTTTTATTACAGACTCCACCTTAAACAAAGAATAGTTTTACAGAACATATGGTTCAACAAAATGTGCTTAAAGTTCCAAGTATTCCCCAGATTCATCATATCACAAATTAACCTAAAAGGTATCTGTCTGTACACTTGAGAATGCTCTAACGAGTGAAATATATTGGGTTCATATAAATAAAGTGGGATTTTTTGACTTGTTTTTAAGTTTTTTATTCATTAGTGGATACAGAAAACCTTTTTTTTACAATAGGTCTTGTTTCTGTCTCATTCTGCAGATGAAGTGAAGTGATGAAGGAAACAATCTTGGTTATTCCCACCTCTTCGATAAGGCATTCCACAAAGCAGCAGTTGGGGAAACAGAGCATCGAAAACATCTTGCGCATCTTAATACAGAGGTAGGAGAGTAAATAGTCAAGTGCAAAGGGTTGGCTGTTATGTGAGCATAATATAACAAGGGTACAAAACTCGCCCCTTCGACCAATCAAGAAGATCCACTTTCGCCAATATTCTCAAACAAACAAAATAGCACCACATAGGAGGCTATTCAGAGCGGAGGTGTCGTATGGAGGTGGTACGTGGGGAGAATGTTGGAGTGGAAGATAACGGTTCAAGAAGATGGACATTGGAAATGCCAGGAAAACCAGGAATTAAAAGGTCCCTGCGAAGACCAAACTTAGTGAATTTACTGAAACGGAGAAAACTTCAATGGTTGAACCAAGCAAAAGGACAAGAGAAAAACAACTAAAGATAGCTCAAAGCTAAGAGACCACGAAGAAGAAATTAACAGGAAAATTCTGTTAGTAATTTATGGCGTTTTCTTTACATGGATTTAACTTTTCTCTCTTTTGAGGCAGGAACGAGGTGTCACAGCCAACTTTCTACAAGATGTCATGAAAACTGAAAGCAGTAGAATCGGGCTCACAAGAGCGCTTTGATAGTACGTGATATGACCTCGTAGTTAAAGCCCGGGCATGAGTCACAATAACTACTTATATTTCTATAAAAATGCGTTCTAGAAATATAATACTCTACCTCTCTGCTTTTTAAAATTATATGCAATCAAAATTTTGAAACAATTGCAAGTGATGCACACAAAGAAAACTCAGATTTTGAAAAAGGGAAATGAAAAACATTCTAGCAGGTAACCTGATCTCATGCAACCTCGGGAGTATTTGTTTAGATTTTTAACACGTACTTGTCTAATTGTCACTTGCAACTTAATGAATAATGGTAACTGAAATTCAAGAACACTTTGTACAAAAAACGTGCATATAATACGGTAATTGGTGGATTTAAAAGCTACCATGGTTTCTTTCTCAAATTGTGTACTATAAATAACAATATGTACAATACATGAAACGTATAATAAGATATAAAAAAATGAATGTGTAGAATTTCTTTTCAATCAAAATTTGGTTGCACTGTTGATAATTATAAGAATTAAATTATGTTGGGGGGGAGAAAAAAAAAAGTTAAAGTTAAAACGCACAAAAATGCATCAATAAACAAACCTGTTGAGATGATTCATGATAACTGGAGGCTAGATGGAAATATTCAAGGTTGACCACTACTTTATCCTTAGTCTAATTAATTCATCCTATACGATAGTTGAACATTAAGAAAAAAAATGAAACCTTCAGATTTAAAATCACTTATTTAACATTGTACTCCAAATATGGAGAAAAGTATGTATATGTATGTGAAAAATAACAACAATAAAACTCGTGTCTTCATTAAATTATCAACCCTAAGAAAACAGCAATTAGACATATAATAGAATAAATTGAGGAAAACTAGAAATTTAATAGAAAATTGTTGAATAAATTCTAGTCAAATTGTAAACCTAAACTGATCGCTGTTTATTGTATGAAACGAAGAGGAATTTAATAAAATTGCCTAATGTGAAAATAAAATAAGAAGACCATAAAAATTAAAAATTATTGCTGACAACAGGGAAGTGTAAGGTTATTTTGGATTGATAAGAGATACAAGAGAGAAGGAACAGGTAGTTTCAAAAGTTCATCAAACTAACTTACTTTGACACACAGAAGGTATTTATTTCCGTGAAGATCATCCTAAATAAACAGAGAACATCATATGGGAACTTAAATCCCATTATAATCCTCCAATGTTTATTGTGAACACTGACTGACGGTTTCACGGTCATAAAATCTGACGTCACTGACAACTTTCAGATCCTTATGCTCTCTGGCGGCAACATTTGGGTAACTTTTGGGTAGGCTCACAGAACATAGTTGGTTCTATGTTCTGTGGGTAGGCTCGTTGGTCCAAGACAAGATGATAATTTTTTCTACTTGCGGGGCGGATATCAACAGAATATTTATAATATGAGCACTAAAACATGCTTTTAAGTAGTAACTATACAATTTTATTTCTAGATGTATACTGGACTGACCCTTGATACCTCTAGAAATAAGCTTTATTTAAATGGAAATTTCATACATAATATGAATTAGTTTTATATCCTACTTCTTGAGCTGATTGTTACATCCCTATTATTTTTCCCTTTAAAAAAAAGTTTAACAGTCCTCTCTGGGGCCACATAAAATAGCCATGAGCGCTGCGGATTGCCGACCCTGGTTCAAATCCAGAGACGGTTTTGATTTATATGGTTATAAGTTTAAATATATTTAATAAGAAGTGCATTTTTTTTTTTTTGTTCTCCGTAATTGCACGAATGTATTCAATATAGTAGTACAAATATGGTAAGATAACAGCACATCGAGTATATATAGCATTTTGTATAATAATATATATATATATATATATATAATATTCGATGGGCTCAGTTATCTTACCATATTGAATTCACACATCATAATATGATGACAAATCACCCACTCTCTCTCGTATATATCTATATATTATATAGATATATCTCGAGAGAGAGTGAGTGGGCGATTTGTACCGTCAGAACACCACGGATCGTTCTACCATCTCTCTAGTAAGTCCTCGCACTCTAACTCATACGAAGCGGATTTTTTGCAAAAGCCTAGTTCCACAATTACACCTGTTTTATTAACGCAGCAAAATATCTTAAATATGTATTAATATCCCAATATAGAAGAGCAGGGCCTGGCAGAGAAAATAAGTTCTCTGAAGTACTTTGGATGAAAAATTTGGATGATCGAGGAAACCCAAAATTCAAAAATACTTCTCCTCAGACTCATTCCTTAAATATATTCATTTTATTCTTTAAAGAGGGGTGTGTGCCTTAATACGAAGCAATATCACCCTGTCGGGATCAAGGGCTTACTGAGGGACTGGGTCCAGCCATTGGCGGAACAATCTGCGCCGATCATGTCGTCACTAAACCATCTTATAGAGCCTACTTCTATTCCCGCCAGGACGGTGAACATCGGGTTGTCAGTTTCCGTCACCAGCTACCGCAGTTTCACTAATCTAGTCATGGCTCAGGTGTAATGTTCTCAGTTTATGCAACATATACAATAGCAGTTTATGCGTCATACAACAACAGCTATGCTATTCGTATAATAAATAACTTATTTATCATCGCTCGTTGGCCCATTATGTAAATGAAGCTATTAAAAATATCTATCAAATAGATTGTAGGTGACATACCAAATCATATCTACTTTCTTGTTTTATTAACTAACTTTCATCGAAGTTCTTACTGACGGCAGTATTATATATATATATATATATATATATATATATATAAAATACCAATTTTCATAATTATGCTAAAACTGTATATATATACAGTTTTAGCATAATTATGAAAATTGGTATTTTATTAATAATTTCATAATGAATAACAGTATTGTTACTGTGAAAGGAATGGATAAAAATATTCAGCAATACAAAAAATATCACTGCCTGTCGTTCTTTTCTCATTTGAATCACTCTACCTCCCTCCCCCCCCCCCCTCCCCCACCGGACGTAGCCTACAGTTGTTTTGAAATTTGGGTGTCTTTCGATATTTTCAACAGAGACTGGTATACTTTTGTGGTCAAGAATGCTAAAAATTATAATCTTTTAGATAAAAATTAATATAAAAGATACTTAAAAATTCAAATAAAAAAAAGAAATAAGTAACGATACTTTACTGTTGCCTTTATATTGTAGGAAATAATGTATGTTTTACTCATTTCTAGTTGCAAAAAATTCATCAAAAATTAATATTTCAATAAATTATCAAATTTATCAATTGTATACTTATATTTAAACTACCGTCTAAATTTCATTAACAATCAATATTTTTTTGATACAGTAGCTTGAAATAAGTTTATATTTATTTGAAAATTTTGAATCGTGTGAATCGAATAGTTGTTAGTTGGAGAGGAGGGCGGGTGGTGGGAGGGGGGACAGGGACATTGTATTTTTTGTGCCATTGAATCGGTAGAGTTGAGAACGACCTGCGCCCTGCCCTCCGGCGCATGTCTGGGGTAGAACTTTCCTGCCACCAGCCAGCCACTATCATCAGTTCATGTATTTATGCTTCAAAAATGCAAGGAGTCCAACTGATATGGAGGAGAAGTAAGAAACCAGTTGTTTGTAATAAATATGTCAGAAACTTCTGAAACGTAAGTAAATCCATTTATTGTCTAACTTTTTTTTTTTGAAATTATTAAATATATATTTTTTCAATTATAAATATCATTCCACTCCTTCATAAAAAATATTTAAAAGGGCGTCTTTTATTATTAACTAATCTTCTTTGGAATGGGCGTTTACTTTTAATGGCTCAATTTCGAGTTGGTCGAACTTCATTCATAAACTACCCCATTTGTTTTCTCAATGAAACTTTTTTGACGTTAAATGTAAATTCTCTCGGTGACATATTTACTTATAAGGTTTTGTTTATATTTCGAAAATTGACAACAAATATTTATTTTTTTCAGATATTATGGGTTATCAATGAGGAATATAATTAAAATAACTTGTATTAGCAGTTTTACTTTTTTTTTTTTTTTATAAATTAACATTTTCTGAAAAACTTCAAAAATCATACGAAATATTGATAAAGCTTTATGAGACTATTCTTAACGAATATTAATTCTTAATAGATTGTTCGCAGTTCTATTTTTAAAGGATAAACTTGATCGACTAATTTCGTTTAAGTGTTTCCCCAAATAATGTAAACATTTGACTAGTTTCATTTTACTTTTTTAATTTATACATACTATCTTTACTTTAATTCCCAGTTGATTTCAACGTATAACGAACGTGAAACTGATTTACTAGAATCACGCCTTTTAGAATCTCAGTTACTAAGGTTCATCGTTTCTAGCAAAGGCGTATTTGTCGAGATTGAAGGGCGTATGCACGAAATCTGAAGTTTTACAGGAGGCTGATGAAACTGTTTTACATGCAAATTTTTGATGTAAAGAGATACTTTCGATCAACAAGACGAATACTTTTTTTGTACGCAATAATCTAATTACAATTGAATATGGCACATTTGGTTCATACACTTTCCCGTTTTTGGACATTTAACTTCTAATCCAAACAAAAGCATGAAAGAAAAGAAAAATCGTAGCTAGGAAATCATGGCTTTCTCGCATAATTTGTAGATGAGCCCTACAAAGTTATACGCCCAAAAAGTCCGCCTTTACACCAAAAAAATATTATTTTATTATCTTTTTTGAAATATCTTAACGTTTCAAGTTTTGGGTTCCGGATGGTACTAGTAAAATACAATTTATACAATATACAATTCCTTTGTCACATGATAATGTATTAAAAAACAAATGTATCTAATTATTTAATAAAATATTTAATTAAGATTAAAAATATTTTTTGCATAATATTTGCTGCATATTTAATGTGTGCAGTTTAGAATTTAAAGTAAAGGAAAACATTTATAAATATAGGTTCTGACAAATGTGTTCGTTCCTAAACAGCTTGTCTATCAACTGTGGGGTGGGGTGTAATTCATAAAAATCAAAGGATATATACTTCCCCCTTTGCATGGTAGGTAGATGTAAGCAAATATTTAAAAATAAATGTAAGCATAATTTACTTCATGTAACTTTCCATTTTCCTAATGTATTTACCTAAATGTGTTTCCCTCTTTTATGTAACATGTTGCATGTGGCCTTACATTTTATGACTTATTTACGCATTGATTGAAATGTGTAGCAGCATATCAATAATATAATCTGAACAGATTTCATTTTCATTTAGTGTGCACCCCCTGCAAACGTATGTTTTTTATTTGTATATTAGATATTATATCAAGTCACAAACACAGTTTTAAGTTGTATCTTTCTCATGCAAGTCAAATTTCACTAAACTAACATTAATGAACGAGGAAATATAATTACTGTTTGTTGTCATTTTTGGAAAAATAATTTAACTTAGTTATTGGATTTCAAGGATTCTTACTTACTTTTCTTTCCAAGCAAATTTCAGTCTGTTCGGGATTTAAATAATGGTTGGAAGCAGGACTAATGCCAGCTAATGTGAGCCTATTTTAAATAGGGGGAATGTTTCGTTTTTTGAAAATCCACCTATCCTCATGGCATTCGATACCAGTTCTTTGAAATCGAAAATTGATGGCCAAAATGCATTGTTCTTTTAACGTTTCTTTGACGTTAAACCAAACACTGCCTCATCGCAGGCTTACCTTAGCTAAAATGAACAAACGAACTCCTGAATTGGTTTCTTGTGACGGCTCCATAATACAAGGATAGACAAGGTCGATTAGTTGAAATTTGTTAGCATTCGACTAAAATGCTTGTCCTAGGTCTTCCGAACCTGAAAAGAAAAATATATGCATATGTAATTATGCGACAATGGAATATCTAAAATTTGAACAGACTTATAGACTACATCCATTTGCAGAACCTAGATTTTAGTTTTCTTTTTACCTGTCTGGTTTGTTGGACTGTAAAAGATGACTCAATTCCGTAACAATTGTTTCACCCCGAGAGGATCGCTTCAACCACGGCCTGCTTTCATCCGTACTCGTTTCTGGTCTTTCACATTTTTCATTTTTGAGGATAGTATCGCCTGAAATGATGCTTTACCACTGAAGATGCGATGCTTTACCACTACACCTTGTTTAATTTGATTAATATTTATGGTTATTGGATTTTAGCATTTATAAGTTCTCCCACCAGGGCAAGAAGAAGGGCCTATATGGTTACCATCCTTATCTAGTATCAGTAATATTATATAGCTATAATAATATTATAACAACAACTTTACATACCTCCAACTTCGAATAATAAATATGACCTCCAAACACGGCTTCAATCGTACAATGTCTTTCAATGTTGTGTAACTATGTGCTAACAACCTATGATGGTGATGGCACGTTTGATTTTTTTATGTGGTGTCTTCAATATTGTTCTGTTTCCATGAGAACACTCCGTTTAAATTTTTTAACTGAAAAAAGAAGGGCAATCTCTTGCCACCATGAAAAAAGTGTTATTTTACATAACTCTACTAGGGGGGTAAAGACATATATATCCTTTGGTATCCGAGTTGAAAACGTTCACTTTTCGGTCACCAGTGTTGGTTATTAATGGAAAAAAAACTAACAATTTATTATATTTATTTTAATGTATTTCCATCATTAATTTCTAGTAGAAAATATTTGAAGCATATAAGGAAAAAATATCAAGAGTCATCTGGCATATTTTTTAGTAAATGAATGAGCACATTCACATAGATGCAAGAAGTGCATGCATTGATTTATTTTTTACATTCGAAGTAAAGTTTTTAACTATGAGGAACATATACGAGATAACAGAGTACACTAAATTAATTATCACTATACATTTTATATTATGACATTCAGAATTTTTTAACCAAGATTTATGAGTCCTATTTCTTGTATTGTCAAAATTATAAAATGAATAACTATGAGAATACTTGTCTTTTAGGTTTTAGGCTGGATTCTGATTGTTTTTCTCCCTTAGTTTGACTGGGTTTCAGGTGATAAGAATTTCTCCGCTCTCCGCTACCATCTAAAAGTTTGGGCTAAGAAACTATAGATGGCACTATAAAATGTGTATTTCCCTTCATTCTCGTTTGTTTTCAATAATAAATAACTTGGTGTTCTTTTTGTTATGTTTTAGTGATGACGTAACCGAGGAAGATGTTGCTGAAAGTGACGTACTGGTATTGGTCCGGGTGCGGGCTCAGGTGATGGTCAAAGATGGTAGCACAGGAGGATGGGTACCCGAGGGAACCGGGGGTCTCTCCAGTGTGGCTGTCATCCGGGAGCGGATACCACCAACTCCTGCCTCTACAGTCACAGCAACAACAACGGAGAGCAACAACAACAACAATAGCAACAAACCGTCAACATCATCATCGTCAACATCAGTTGCCACTCCACCACCACCTCAGCCTTCCAGTCAAGAGCAACAACAAAACAGCACAAACCTCGACAACAATAATAGTATTAATAACAAAGAGAAAAAGGAGCCTCCTCGGTACAATTATATTATATATGGAGAAAGGCTTCATGACCAGTCGGTAAGATTTATGTACTTACATAATATTCATTAAGTTCAAGAGCGCAGGCTCAAAACACGACCGTGGCCTGGGAGTTTTTTTTTTTTTTTTTTTTTTTTTCATTGGAGGGGAAATGCTGTGACGCACATCCAGGGAAGGTAGCCCTGGATAGTGTGGGACTCGAGCCGATTTACCATACCCACTAAAACCCCCTCCTTGCCGATCCTGATTCCCTTCCGCGGAACTGACGGTCTGTCATTACTTCGCGGAAGGGAGGAAGGGTGGCTGGTAACGCCCCTTCTGTTATTACCGCTACTGTTCCTTGTCAGCCCTCTCCTGAAGGGCCAACCCGCCCATGATGAGCGCTGCAAAATCGCAGCCTTCATCCCACGACTCCTGGGAGCGCAGCATAGCGTCCACGTAACTGGTAGCAGTCTGTGGAGCGCCCATGCTGCACTCCAGATTTTTCCTTCCCTCCTCAAATCTGGGGCATGGGGAGGTAAAAAAACATTGAGCACGCCATCTTTCAGGTGGGACGTTCAGCTATGGTCCCAAGCCTTTGCGATGTCAGGTACTCGTTAAAGGCCCCTACCCTAACTAAACCTGGGTAGGCAAAATTAAGGACTCACACAGTAGAGTCGGGCTCAACTACTCCCAGAGCGGCGAAAATCTCTGTGGTAGTACGTGATGCCAGGGCATGAGTCACAGCAAAATAAATACATTGTTAATAACATCAAAGCATTGAGGAACGTATTAATGTTTTCAACATTTTTCTAATAGGACTTACTTAATGGTATTATCAATACCCAAAATAGGTTATCATGAATTTCGCTTTTTTTTTCTTCACATGTTCTCCCACCGATGATTCACACTTCGCAAGAAATATTGGGTGGTATGATAGGTCAATTGTCCCGACAGAATGGTTGCTTATTATTTTCTTAAAACTTATATAAACAAATATATTGTTATTCATAAGTTTAGTGCAGTCGCCATGTTTTACAGGCTCGAACTGACTGACAAAAAGTACAATCTCTTGGTTTGGTACCCACTGACCTTGCGTAAGTCCCCCTTTATTCGAGTAGTCAGAACCATTCTCAAAGGTGTTTCCGTATTTTGCTTCGAATATCCTTTAAGATTCATTGTATGTGAATTTTTTTTCTATTCAATTCACCCTATACACACAATTCCATATTTAAATAATGTTTATTTACCTATATTTGTTGGTAAATAAATGGTTGTAATATTTAATATATATATATATATATATAAAATCAAATTATTTTTTGAAATATTGCCTATTCCACAATAAATGTATTCTAAGTTTGTAATGTAAGAAGGTTAAGAAAGGTCCTAGTTTATAACTAAACCTAATTATGGTGTTTTTGTATGATTTTTTTTTTTTGGAATAGACAATATTTTAAAAAGGAAGTTGAATGGTCGATTAGGTTTTAAATTGAATGGTCACCTGGATAAAAAATGCTGTTACCAAGACGACATAAATTTCAAAAATCAAATTATAAGTTTCTATATAATTATTTTTTAGAGTTTTGTAGGTCAAAGACAAAAAAAAAACCGTCAGCAGGTTGCCTCTAGCTTCCACAAGAAACTTTGAATTTATTTGTGTCAGCTGTGTACAGAAGTGGCAGCTGTGAATAGAGCATAGCGACAGTGTCTAAAAAAATGTTCGCTCCGTAACCACCATTAAAACCAAAATATTTTATAAGAAAATTTGATAGCTGCGATTTATTGTTTTTAAAAATGTTTCTTCGAGATTCATGTTCTAAATTTTACTTTTATTACTTTAAAAAATACCATTTATTAAACTAAGATGTGTTTTAAATTCTAGTTACCTGATATATCGGCGCCTGCCGCTCCTGAAGCTACCTTCATGCGGGCCCGTCGTTCTAATAAAAGTCAGGTAACTGGGATTTAACTTACATTATAGTTTGCTATTATAGTTGCTTGCAGTCAGCAGATGTCGATAATGACCTATTAATTTTTAGCGGAATCAGTGGTGGGGGCTCAACTCAAAATTCTCAATAACTGCCAATGTAATGAATGTATCAACATGAAATTTATATTTAAATTCAAAACCCCATAAGGATGGTACCTATTAATTTTCCGCGAATTCAATCGAAGGGAATGGGGACAAGAGAAGAGGATCTCATTCAAATAACCTAATAACTGTCGAGTGTATCGGCAGAGAAGTTAATATGAGGATTTAGAAATCACTATGTAAGTCAAATATTGAGTTTTAGTCCAAACAGTGGATTGGGTTTGAAAGGAGAGCGAAAACGTCATTGATTAATTCTTGCTGAGGTACATAACCGCTGATTCACCGACAACTTTGTCTATCTAGTTTTTGATGCCCCCTCTCCCTCCGGGCAGATCCCTTGTTTATAGGATTTTGTAAGTAGACCTATAGTCGTTTAATATTTCATAATATCCTTGTAAATAATAACAATGATAAATAGCGGAATGGGTTGTTTCTATTGTTGCAGGTTGTTCTAAATAGCATATTGAGGCAGAACTTTGTCTACCATAAAGTGATGCCATGTTTTCACCATTGGAGCCTGGGTGAGGAGAAGGCCGGCCTAGCATTCGTCACTGCCGCTGACGCAAGACTATTTGATTTAGGTGTAAAAGTAGCCATCGAAGCCGTTTTAGCTGGTATGGTCTATTGGATTATTTATTTGGTTTTGATTAAGCTAATTTTATACTAGGATTCTACTCGGCTCTGTTACACCCTTCTGTTTACTTCTGCATAATGAACGCCAACAATTATTCCAACGGTGTGCTTATGTCCTGTTGATCTGCCAAATTATATTACACCATTTAGCAAACAATTTTACTTTTTTATACATTCAGTATACCGTAATCTTCCGAAAATCCAAGATCGAGTTTCTCGTTTCAAGATCCTCTGAAAATTTTAGCGATTATGTATGTGATTGGAACTTTATGAGCGCTCTAACTCAGAAACGATTGTAACAATGAACTTAAAATTTAATCTTGATTTTTTTAACCCATTTTTAGATGTTTGCGTGATTTACGCGAAAACGGTTCGTCCTCGCAAAAAATATGTACTTACGAAAAATGTTCCTTATGAAATTTCCAACTATCGAAATGCTCTCAGATTTGAGACGACCAAAGTTATAGCGTACCAAAGAATGTACAATAAATTTCCGTAGGAAACAATTCAAAGTAATATTTAATTGTAATATCAGGACTTTCTTATACCAATCACATTTTTACAGACCACTCCTTCCTCTAAATGCTTTTCAAACTGGCGTTACTGGGTATACGAAAGTTACTCAGAATTACGCTGCACAACGAAACAAATGAAACAGCTAATGCCAACACATTTGTTTTTTATACAAAGTAATGCCAGTTATCTGTTAAAACATGGTTGTTATAAGAAAATCCTGTTACGGTTGTATCATGCTGAAAACGATGGACTCAAGGCTAGATTGCGGATCAGTATTTTGCCGAGTATGCTTGATAGATTTTATCAAAGGACATTTTTTGTGATCAGGACGTTCTAAAATTGCAGCTGAATTTATGTTTGCTCAGAGGAAATAACACTAAATCTTGTTTTTTCCGCAACTTCTATAAAGTATCCCATAGATTTGTTGGCAGAGGAAAACAACCGACTGCTCTGCAATGATACGGATTCTGTGATAGCAGCTCACCTAGTAGTAAGTCATATCCAGGTTTGGCGGATTGGTTATTTTTGATTTCCTACTTTAGTTTATCCAATGAGATCTGATCTCAGCTCCGGTAGAAGAAGACCTTCCATGTTTTTTGATTGTTTGTTGACTTCTGTCATTCTACAAAGTTGTTTGGATGGACATTGGTGAGAAACAGATCGTGCGTCCAGTGTCTGCAAGTAAGACAAAATAGTGGATATGAGGAAAAAATCAGCTCGTTGGTCGCACATTTTTGAGGCAATATTGGGTCTTGAACATCAGCACTTACCAGATGAATACATGATTATAGACCTCAGGATGTGATTTAAATTCAGTATAGGTTCATAGTAGGAACAATCACTCATCAGACTCATTTTATTGTCAGCCGTAAATAGTACCAATATAGCTGAAATCGTGAAATCATGCCCCCAAACTACACCGAAGGAAGAGGATTAGAACAGGAAATTGCACGGTTGAAAGAAGGACAATTTTATCATCAGTCTCAAGAGTCAATGTAGGTCATTTTATTGTGAACATACCACTTTCGAACGCAAATAGTTATTATTATCTAAATAATTATTTTGCACCAAAAAGGGGAGAATTGCGGAGTCGCAAATCCTGGTCCAGGGGGTGACGTCCCTACCTTTAGTCCCAAGAGGGAGTGAAGTAATCTTTAAAATTATATTCTTGACGTTTGCATATGGATGTCCCCGGTAGTTGCAACGTTGAAAAAAATGTCAGCATACGCACCTACATCACTGTTCCTTACATATCCTTATCAATCAACCTAGTCTTCATTGTGTAGTGGTTATCGTCGGTGTCAATAATGTCCGGAAGGAACACCAATGATAAAATATTGCAAGTCACAAATTTTCATTCAATTACCTACAGATAATACGATTTATTTGCTATTATTGTATAATATTATAAACAAAATCATAAATAAATTCAATATAGAGGTTTTGTTCGCGGCGTCGAATATACTAGAGTATCTAATTAAAAATGCATTGACGAACAGTAGGTAGCATTGTCTTTTGAATCAAAGTTCAGGTGGAGTCATCTCGCCAGAAAAGCTTCGGTTCACCCCCGATAAGAAATATCCAAGACAGTTCTAATAAGTTTCACTGACAGAGGTTTTATTTTCACGAACTGTTGATGGAATCTTTTTAATTTTATTTACCTGTTTAAATTTTTTTTTTTTCTCTTTCTCTTTTGTTTTTGCTTTCTTTGGAATGATGTTTCCAAATGGTAAGAACTGTTCAAGTTTTGATACTTCCTTAAATCTAGAAATATTATTTTTAATATTGATATAAATTATTTCAATTTCAGGTATGGCTGCTGACTATCAAGATATACAAAATAATCGACCAGAAGCTGCTGGACACAATGAAGTTTTTATGGTGAGTTTAAAGTAAATATATTTTCTTGACTTCATTTTAGTAATTTGCTTTCATTGGAACATTATCAGCTTTCGTAGTATATAGGTTAATTAGTTTCAGCCAAGCTGTACAGAAAAATACGTATTTTATGCGTTCATTATTTCCAGGCTAATGGTTTCAGTTAAATATTCAGCATCTGTGAAAGTTATTTTTGATTATTTTTTTGCGACAAAATCTCATTAATTTTACTACTTCACCATTGACATTGTTCCTGTATGATCTAAATAGGCAGAAGTATATTTGCTTTTCCTGATCTGTTATGATATTAACATATGTTAACGCCTTGACGGTGTTGAATTTTGTTTGCAGGCCTTGGACTTACCTGTAGAAAGAGGTGATTCCCAGACATCATCTGATTCATCGTCAGTCCGAACTGTACGAACTCCCCCCGTCTGGCAGTCACCCAAGCCCATCGAGAGCACCCCTCAATCGATGCACAAACCCCTGCCCCAACCACCCCCTCCCTCCGAGGAGGGCTCAACTGGTTACTCATACGTACATCTGTCCACCGTACATGAGTACTTCTACCCACTTGTTGAGGAGGGCAAGAGCAGCTCCACTGGTGTACCTGAAGAGAGTGGGGAGAGTCTAAAGAAATGGAGTCCTGTCGACGAGTACCCAGCCACCAAAGTGATGGGTAACTTAACGCTAACTTTATTCAAAACATTGACAATTACACTTCCCTATCTGTATATGGTATAGCAGAAGTTATATCATTTCCCTTCGCTCGCCAACCACTTGGACCCCCCCCCCCCCCCCCCCCCCCCCCCCAATCACTCCTGTATGATCTGACTTAAAAATAGACGCCGGTATATAGAATTGCGAAGATTTACATTCAGCATTACACATAGAATTTATATTTTTTGGAATATTCGCCTTCATGCAGAAGACAGCTCCGATAGCTGGACAAACAACGAAAAGTGGACTGTCTAACGAATGCATACATAGAAAAATGCATCCCATCACTTCTGGTGGATCTGACTGTGATTAATATAGTGTTCTGTGCTTAGGTATATGTATTTCTCGTTGGTGCGCACTAGGTTGCTGTAACGATGGAAACCCTTACGGTTTTCTGTGGGCTTAGGTGGATGTTAAAGCCTAACGCTATAAAATGTACCTTCTACTTATCCTTGCACCCACGTTTGTGTACCTGTGATATTAGTAGGGTTGGATGTTGCCCTAACGCGATAGAAAGCCGCTGCATTCCCTTCTGCCTACTCCTCTCACCCCTGGTCAATGCACCTGTGTTTACTGCTATGTATAATTATATCTTTACAAAAATATTTTTAAGATATAAGAAATATAAAGTAATAAACGAGCGGAATGCAAAAAACACAACATCCTGAAAAAATACTTAAAAAAATGTTGATTGCCAGAATATCAATAAATATGCCCCTACGTATTTCCATAATATTTAACGATTAACCTCTTCTTGCCCTTCTCTCGGCTCCCATTTATCATTCATTTAGTTGGAATACTGCTATGCTATGTTGGAATTGAAAGTATGCCAGCCTTATGGATTCAGGAAGTATTCGGTAGAAGTAAAGTTTACAATTCAACATCTACTTTTTCTTGTGGTTAACAGGTCTTGGAGGATTCCGTCGGAAGGAGCGGTGTCGCTACTGCCAGGAGCCATTCTACCCCGAGCAGAATCCCCGAGGGGCCTGTGAGTATGCCCCAGACCGAGTGCGGTCGGCCATCAATGCCGTCTCCTGTATTTCCTGCGCTCAATGCATGCTCTACCACTGCATGTCCGACCCTGAGGGTGACTTTGTTCAGAACCCTTGCGAGTGCGGCCCTCTCGAGGAGAGCTGTTGGAAGCGATGGCTCGGCCTCGCCCTTCTCTCCCTCTGTGTTCCCTGCCTCTGGTGCTATCTTCCTCTGCGGGGCTGCCACCTTGGCTGTGTCGCCTGTGGTTTGTGTGGCGGTCGGCACGCCACTGCTCAGCAACAATGAGTATTGTGGACAGTCCTATATATCCTCCGGCAGGTTACCTAGACCACACGTCTATGAGGTGGAAACTGTGCGGAATATCTCTGTATATTTTTTTAAAGTATTTTTATTTTTGTTTGTATATATTTTAAGTAACAGAAATAGTGTAAAATAAGAGTAAAATTATAAGCCAAAATCGTCTTATTGTTAAGTGTGCGTTTCAGAATTCTTCCTAACTATAAAATAATTTTAATTTTAAAATATTTTGTTCACATGTTTTCTGTATTATATATTCGATGCCGTAGCATATCTTGAGTCGGATTTTTTTTTCTATATTTTTCTTGGGAATATTCGATAGACTTAGTAGCTGACTAAAAAAACAAAATCGTCAAACTCTTTTTAATCATCTTGAGAATCCTGGATTGATGCTCAAATAAATTTCTCTAAAGGATCGTTGGTGTAACTACAAACCTACAGAAAAAAATACCTCGAACATCAAATGAAAATTTACTCTGTTCATACAATGCCCGCGATGTGTCAGCAACATGATTCCACACTGCGTCTTGTACTTAAGACCCGTAGAAATAATCAAACATTTGTTCCAAAGATCTACTAAATTGAAAATATTTAAATATACAAATAGTTGCTCTATTATGCCTTTTCTGATCTACAGTCCAAATTCAAGAGCTTGGAGTTAAAGCAAATCTAGATAAAGATGTACTCTATGAGGATCCACTAAAATAAATAAATCAATATTTTAATAGTTTACCGCATTACTTTGCTCTTCTGTAATATTTTATTTCCCGATTTCAAGTGTTGTTTTCATGATTGCGTCACAGAGAAAAATGGTACTTGAACAACGCAAATTTTGCACCAGAAGAAATCCATGTAAAAATTAAAAAAACTATCTACAGAGATATATAATATTTCTCCGTTTTCGTGTTCACCTTAGCTTGGTACTCTGTATATCCCTGAGTCGGCAATAATTTCTCTTTTCAATGGCTCATGAAGAGAAGAAATAAGCTAGCTTTTTTTGGCTCAAACCTATCCAAAACCATCCCTTCTGTGTAGTATCTGTGTTTCTAAATGTTTATCGGATCAAATATTATAATTGTATGTGTATTTGTCACTATATACATGTTTTCATGCGTACATATATATATATATATATGTGTCTGTCTGTCTACGTATGTATATGTATATATTTATAGATCAAAAAATGATAATTTTCTCAAAGTATATGTAGAAATAAGTTATTTTATCTTTGTATATAATTTCGTGTGTGAATGTTATTTCTCGTTTAGAATGAGTACCAAATATATATATATATATATATATATATTATTCGTTACAAAAATATATGTCAAACGAATTAAAATTTTGAATGTGCATTTAAATGTCAACTGTGTAAACAAGCGCTTACAATTTCATTTGAAGTATATATAAATTATTGATATAAGGGAGACTAAAAAGTGCGAAATAGCTTTTTGTGCTCTTATATAAAAAAACAAAACAACTATATATATAGCGGGTGGGTGTTTCAAAAGTTTGAAAACACCTGAATATATCGGGTTCTACTGTATTAGGAATTTGTGAGTGGGCTCATTGGAAAGCTTGTCACCTAGCCTTTCGTAAGCGTCATAATATAGACTCAGTCCTTCTCAGAGGCGCTCCTCGGACATTAACTAACTTAACATCTTCGATGGCATGGAAAGTCGAGTTTTGCCTCATTTTAATGGTCTTTCAAAAGAAATAACTTTTGTCCGAAACACTTTTTTCATATCTGATACTTTTAAACGGTGGACCGTTGAAATGGAATATTGCTCATCTAAAAATCATTATTATCACAAGAATTGAAAACATGAAGTGATATCTTTCTGTTTCTAAAAACCATTCGAGTAAGCTTTTAAATGGTATGTTACATTACCACCTTAAAACTGTGTGTGCAGCTATTTTCAGGACCATTTTTTCTGGACCTATAAAATTGCTGAAAGAGGACATGGAATTTGAAAGGGTTAAATTTGATGAGTTATGTTTAATATCATTTTGGTTGAGCGTGAGAGAATATTTTTAAAAGATTATTTATTTCAGTGAGCCGCCATTTTGAAACAAAGAGGGATATAAACATTTTTTTGTTTCCTTTTGAAAGGAAACCACTTTTCTTTGGAGATTTTAAAGGTTGTGTTCGTGGAGCGCCTCTGGTGGAAGGCGAGTCAATATCATGAAGTTGTTAGAAAAGGTGGGTCACTAGCTTTCCAACGATCCTTTCAAAATTCTACCCAAAATATTCAGTATATTCCGAACTTTTTGAATGTCTGGTAAAACAATGATAAGTTACTTTTAAATTGTACAATTTGTTATTGTTATAATAATTTCTCTTCACTTTAAGTTATTGTTTCTTCCTAGTTAACTCGTTAATTATTAATTATTTTTTTAAAGAATTAGTATGTTTATTTATTTGACAGTTGATAGGTTGTATACTTTGTTCATATTTATTTTTATAGCTTATTATTAAATTTTAATTGATCTTTATTTTCTTCTCGTTAAATTTGTTTCATAGCATATTAATTGTATTGTAAGTTTCCTGTTACTGTGTTTTTTCAAAGTTAATGTTTTTTTTGTATTTCATGTTGTATCCCAGTTTTTTTTTTTCAATTACTTTATATTCAACTATATATAAAATTGTAAATACAAAGTTTAACTTTATTTACATTTTTTAAATGCCTCCCTCATTTAAGAAACGATTACTACTGTTTCCTTATTGCTTTGTATAAGAAATGCGGTGAAGAAAATGTGATATAAAGGAGGTCCACAAGATGTTTTACTGCTTCGGGTCTGCTTTAAAAGAAAGCAGGTGATGGATGGAATCTGCGGACTTGACTTCTGGACTTAATTAAAAATTTATTAAAGAAATAAAACGAATTCCCATGTGCAAGTCAATTAATTCGATATGCTGGATGTGGCACTTTTTTTTTGTCTACAATTTATTGTTTTTCTGTTAGGATCCACCGTTAGGGTATTTATAGACTGTCGTATTCCCAACGATTTATCCTACTTATTTGGAAGTAGTATAGTTTTGGAAGTTTTAATTGTTAAATTAAGTCAAAACCAACAGAATATTTATTAATTATGATTGAGTCTAGAACCATCATAATGCGATTGAGTGTTTATAATTGTGGTAAAACATGCATTATGTAGAATATGTATGTTGAATAATATTGTTTAATTATGACCAAATGCGTCCAATAAAGCTGAGACTAACGATAGATATGATTACGATATCCCATAAGGTCTAGTTTACACACTGGCATATAGTCCAGATAGCTGGTCTGTGTTTATCAACTGTCCTCGAGCCTTTACACCAGGCTAGTAGCTGACCTACCCAGTATTAAGAATAGAAACAAAGTGGGGGACGATTCCGAATCCAATAATGATATCTAATGTAATTACTACTTCACAGACATGGTTCTTGTTATATTTCAGAGAGATATCAAATGCTTCCATTTTCACTTCACACAGAAAACTGCGCTCTACTATTACAAATAATATAATCTCATAAAACTTAACATAAGCTGTTGCTTATATATTGGCATTCTTCATAGTTTCTTCCATTACGGGAAACGACTTGAGCGATAGGGCGACACATCAACCCCAGCTCCAGTAGATCTACTTTTCTTAACGTTCACCATTTCCAGGTTGAAGGTTGATCTTGAACCTTATATTTGTTTCTTGACCTCAGCGAAGGTGATATGATGTATGTATATTCTTTTACAACGACCCATCAAGTTTCCAGGAAGGTAGGCGAGATCCAGAAATGTTATTGTCTGTTCGTCACACCAACGATTACACATGTTTTTACTATCTAATCACAAAACAAACGGAACCATGTGCAAGCTTCAGAAACGACCAGGTTCCGAAATTGGGTGATTGGTGGGGAGAAGGGAGCATGGTCTGGGAAGGCCAGCAGAAAAACCGATTCAAGTAGCTGTCCCTCCAGTATCTGGACTACCAGCTACTTGCCCGAACTGATTACAAGCTAGTAGATATCCAATCACTGGGTCTACATTACTGATCCATTTTGGGATGGCTAATGGAACCGTACAATGGTTGAGGAAGGAAGTATGGAGTTTAGGAGGTTAAGTAGTTATGGAGATTAAGGACAGACCATGGTATTGAGCAGGATGGGCGAAAACAACCGGACATCAAAAGGGAAAATAGTACAGTTGAAGAAGTGGAGTCCTGTTACTTAGGAGATTGGACTTCAGTCATGACGGGAAGTGGGGAGAGAACCAGCAGAGTTGAGCCAATCAGCCCAATACCAAATATGTAAGACAATGGAAGAGGAACATTGGCATGACAGAAGTTGACCACAAAGTAGTATATCTCCCCATGGGCATATGGAGCCGAGAGAGCTAAATCCTTCATGCAAAAGGCTTAAATGCGGTTTTTGTAGTTGAGCAGAAAACAAGATGGGACCGGGCAAGAATCATCAGAATATAGGAAATCACCGTTGAGAGCTTCCTCCTAAGCAGCGACAGGCCCAGTGGTACCAGCATGTCAAACACATGCCAGTAAAAAGACTACCCAGGAAAGCCAAGTAAGAAGAAGAGAAGCACGCTTAACCTGGGAGGATTGCCTTCAGGGGTGCAGCTGGAAAAGATGGGACGAAACAACCTGAACCTGCATGTTTTGGGAATCCGGTAATATAAGTTGTGGACCGATGTCATTTCCTGACGCGTTTATGTCACATGCAAAATTGCCAAATCTGCTGGACATTGCCCATGAATTGAAAATAACTACAGCAGTTGCTAGGTAAAATGGATGGTAAACTACATGTATATTCTTTATATTCAAGTGATATTTCTACCGTGTTTCTTTTTATAGCTGTTTTAACGCATAGCAACGATGGAAGTAAGTCATCTAAATGGCATGGTGGACAAAGGAAAAGATGGGCGAAATGTACTTGCCTCCGCTCAGATTTGTCTTTCTTGAAGTGAGGATTCTTAGTATTGGCCATGGGTAAGTTTGCTTATTGAAGACAGTTCTGTATTTTATTATTTATGAAAGTATAATTGATGTATAAATTGTTTTTTTAATTTCTCTTCGAGGATTTATTAGGTGCATAAATCAATGAATATACTTACATAGCTATGTATAACTTGTATTTATTATTTTTTATTTCCTACTGCACTACGTTTAACAGCTTGGCATGTTATTCTCTATATTATTTTGAAATGTATTCAATAGTGCTCAATACTATTTGAAAAAAAAAAAAAGTTACAACCATATTACACTTTTTTTTTTGATACAGGCTCACTGGTACAATTTGT
Organism: Aradus depressus; assembly: GCA_963662175.1. Classification (NCBI taxonomy): domain Eukaryota; kingdom Metazoa; phylum Arthropoda; class Insecta; order Hemiptera; family Aradidae; genus Aradus; species Aradus depressus. Next base: position 28,677,023 of record OY759217.1, on the reverse strand, counting down.
TGTTTCTCCTGATTCTCAATAGACAGCGTTAGCATCTTCAAATCAAAAGATGAATGTTTTTGTTTGAATTGAGGTTATAAACACAGGCATAATGAAAACAATTTGTCAAACGCTTGTTGATAAACATTCACTCTTGAAGAATAATATAGAAATAATGTACAATATATATTTACATCTTATACAGCATTGGAAGTAGACAATTTGTACAGATTGTTTGATCTAAATTAAATACAATAGTTCTGTCCGTCGCAATATGGCCGACACTTGTTGGTTAGTCCGTGTTATGAAGTTCGTCTGGGAAGGTGCTCCCTGTACATGTTCTCTTACTCAAGTTTTTAGTTCGTCGTTATTCTCCTTGTTAAGTGTAGTTATCTACTAAAAGTGTTTTATAAAACATCGCCTCAAATATGTAATTATTCTGCGTTCTATTTCTTTTGTTAGTGTAAAGTAATTCCTTCGTTTTATTGTTAAACTTTTTTTATTCTCTTTTTCTTAGTTTTAGAAGTGGGTTACTAGACGTCCCTCTTTTCCGTGAAAATAATAACAATGTGTAGTGTTTTACGTTATATAGTTAACGTTCATGTTTTGTCTGTGGAAGTGTTATTTTAAGTGTTTATCAAGAGGTTCCTAACCATGGATAATATACCAGGATTATCAGAAAAGTATGTATACAAATTTACCTCTTAAACAGTTTCGACTTGATCGAAACTATTTGATTTTAATTACAACTCTTATATTAAATAGTACATTTAATTTGGAAGGTTACGTGTTTATTTATATTTAGTTAACTTCTTCCTATTTGCTTCAAAGTATGTTTATTTATGTTCCAAGGTAGTGCTTGAAATTGTTATCATTAATTTATTATTTTCTTACACCTACTTAAATGTGTAGTATTACATGAATGAGATTTATATCGCACTAACAAGTTAGTTAAATTTGTCATGGGGACGTTGTAGTTTGTTTACGTATTATTTCGCCTACCAGTTTTACCATAAGAAAATCTTATCTTACTATACATTTTAACAGGTGCCATATTCATTTCTGTGCTACTGTATGCCCATGAATTTAATTATTTTAAACTTTACATATTCCCTTACCAGGAAAATTGAACAGTAATCCATTAGTTATATATAGACATGATATAATTCATTCGTTAAAATATGTACCTATAGTTGTTTAAAAGCTTTTCTGTATGGTCTCGATGTTGCCTTTTATCGAACATTTTTGAAGTAATTTCCGTTTTTGTCCATCTGAATGGGAATTCCTTATTTATACTTATTTGCGACAGAAACAATTAAAATTTTCCGACGTTACGCTGTTAACCTAAAACTAAATAAAGTAGAAAACAAATAAGTAAAGCCAGTAATTTTATTTTTGTAATATTGTGGGATATGTCGAAAAGAGTTAGTTCACAAAAAGGATTAAATGAATAATTATTACCCATATTGACATTAATTTTATCGAATGAGTTACTTGTCATTAGTCACGATTTAATGAATAAACCCAGTCCCAATGTAATTAAATTGTAAATTCCTCCGAGATTAGGACATTCCTATATGTAGACAGCTTGGTGACACATTAAACAAATAGAAAATTTTCAGAAACTATTTGTTTTATTCACTTATGACAATGAAGTTAACATAGTGTTTTTTTTTTCTATCTAAAAATTCCACATTATTTTGTTCGTTTAAAACCTTGCACACGCCTAATTAGGGCTGAAAGGACTAGCCCTTTATATGTTGCTTAAGTTTCCCTTTTTTAACTTATTGGTTTATATCGAAGTTTTCTCATTGTGTTTCTTATTTTCAATGTTGCTTAATGTTAAAAATAGGTATACATTTGACAAAGCAGGTATTCTACTCATTATAATATTGCTGAAAGACAAAGCTTTGTGTTTTCTGTGAAGATTACGAAAAGAAGAACAGACCCCCTGAGATTTATTAATGTTTCTGATTATTTGTGTATAAGAAAATTCAGTCTTAACAAACAACACTCAATTTATAAAGGTACGAAGTGGCAAAATAAAAATTAGGTATAAGCAAAGTAGAACAATTTCCTTTATTGCTGAATTTCGATTTAACTGAATCTATGGCACGAAAGAGCTATCTACTTTCGTTTTTATTAGTACATTTATGTTTATTTAGATAATTAGTGACTACCTGATATGGCTTTGAGAAGAAAGAGATTGAGACAACGGAAAAGATTCCTAATTTTCATAAAAACAAATAACAACCTGCTTAGATTTGGGATATCGGAATATAAGATGTATGATAATATTAAAACCTTTTTTAAAATGCTTGCCAAAAAATGAAGAGATTTAGAAAAAAAATTAAATGCCTTAATCAAAATTTATTAATTATATAAAATTCATGCCGCGTTTGTCTGTTTTTCATACTTCCCGATGTGTGTGTGTTAGTACGTGGAAATTAGTTATGGAGTTTCCTTGGAACCGGAAAATGATGTGAAAAATCCTAAACCTATAAGAAAAATAGAAAATGGACTGCATTTGTGGCCATAAAAATTCTCCATGCTTCTTACCTTACGAGTCAAAAAATCATGTTTGTTCGATCGCGCTGAAATTCGATTTCCAGGGGGTTTCGAATTACAAAACAAACTAGTTGTTATCTTTTCTATGGTCGAGTCGGCTGATCTCCTAAATAGATATTTGAATGGTTTAATCTGGCATTTTGAAATATATTGAAGTACTAACACACATACTAACGTTGCATACGGTTTAAGGGGAATATGTAGACGTAGCCATAATTCGGTGGCACACAAATATTTAGGTAAAGTGAAAAATATTAAATAAAATAAATACAGTACTAACAGGTTAAGGTAGTTCGAAAACCTGCTCCAAATAATTTTATTTTATTATCTAGTGTATATATAACTTATCTGCCCATTATCAATTAGGTTAGGTTAGGTTTTATGACTCATGCCCGGGCTTTAACAACGAGGTCATATCGCCTACTACCAGAGCGCTCTATCGTCACTCTGGTGGACATGAGCCCGACTCTACTGTGGGAGTCCTAAATTTTGCCTACCCTAAATTTTTATTCACCTAGGGCAGGGGTCTTTAACGAGTACTTGACATCGTACAGGCTCGGGACCATCGCTTAACGTCCCATCCGAAGGACGGCGTGCTTATGTTTATTTTACCTCCCAGATAAAATAAACTAAGGGCCTCGGTCGGGCTACGAACCCACAACCTTGAGCTCAGAAGTCAAGCACGCATACCACTGAGCTACCGGCTTACGGTACATTATTCTTACACCCAGTAAAGCCAATATGAAATAATTTTGAGAAGGGGGAGAGAGAGTGGTCTGTAAGCGTCGTTGGTATAAGAAAGTCCTATAATGGCCACATATTTTATACTATAAATATAAGAGAGACTTTTTTGTCGTCCTCTTCCGCCTACAAGTTAAGGTTAGGTTAGGTTTTATGACTCATCAGATCATTTTTTTTTTTTTTTTTTTTTTTTTCAAGTTTTTGAATTAGGTAGTCGGATAACAAGAAATTCAAGTGAAAACTCTGGATCAAATTTCTGAATGACTGCATAACTTACCCTAGACTTCGTTTAGTTTGGGAAGCAACAAACTACAGATAGGAGAAAAAGAAGGAATGTCCCATGAAGTATTGTCCTAAGGGATAATTGAATTATTATTATTATAAGTCAATTATATAATGCTATTGTAAAAAGGTATCCTAAGGTTTTCAACGAATTAGGTTATACCGATTTCTATAATTTTATATCTGTGGTTAGAATGAACGATCATATTTGTGCTATATTAAGCCCCGGGATGAGTCATAATAACTAATTTCCGGTTTTATCAAAATGTTTTATTTGAAACAGCTGTTAATCTACATTTTTTATGTTTGTTGGTTTTTGAAACTGAAGTCTACGAGCTCTCTTTCGTCATCACCCAAAATGTCTTATCATAATTTGCTAATTTGTATTCGGATGTTCCCCCATTCATGATACACACACCATAACAAAAATTAGTGTGATTTCGAATTTTTTAGTGGTTTCAACCCCTATGACTGGTTCGGTTGGTTGAAACTTGTCAATATAATTTAATTTTCTGCTCCCCAGCTATACGAAGTATAGGGGAATTTATGCTTTTGGTGAGAAGTTCGATGTTAAGTTGCACCGGAAATTCATATTTTCCGAACTCGTGATTCCAAAAATTAAAAAAAAAAGTCATGTCTGTAGATACGTCACCTCCCTAAAGAATGGATGTAACGACACCCAATTTTATATATGTATCCAGAACCCCTGTTGATTTTCAGCCAAATCGCCCAAAGAGAGTTTGGGGGTTTAACATAAAACCTATAATAAATAACTGCCGTTGTAATGAATACATTGACACACAATTTCATGTATAAATTCTAAACTGCATAAGGACACCTATTCATTTTCAGCAGAATACCGAAGGGAAGGGGGATCAGAGGAGAGGGTTCAATGCAAAAACCCCAGTAACTGCCTAGTTATGAAAATATCGGCACAAAATTTAGTGTTAGGGCCAAGAAGCTCCTATTTTTTCCGATTTTTTTAGCTCGTTTGATTGGTTTTAGAGGCAGAGCGAAAACATTATAGATTATTCGTGCTGGGGAAGTATTTTTTTTCCACGTTTTAATAACGTTCACATTATCGCACCTTTGTTTTTGTTTCACTTCAATTTGTCATTTAGTCACTGGTGGAGGGCAATGCAAGGGTCCCTAGTGTTGTTTTAATTGCGGCCCTATACTGAACTTGTAGCTCCCTCTCTGTCTCCTTGTGAATAAATGAATGTAATTTGCGGAAGTTCATTGCTTTACACCGACCAATTTTTATGAGCCCACACAAAGAGTTGTTTAGATGACATTGTCTACAACGCGTTTAAGGCTGCCCATAAATGTTAGTCTTTTTATGGCACCTCCCATGCCTATGGCAAAGTAATGTCACTGAATTTGGGCTATGCAAATATAATTTTCCCTTAACACTAACACTGGAGGTCTTCTACAAAGAAGCAATACTTCCCCTCATCTCTTACTCTGTAGTTGTTTGGATCGACGCCCTGAATAGAAAATGTAATAAGATCAAAATAAAAAGGGGGTTAATGGAGTAGTAGGGCCTAGAGAACAATTTCTCACGATGCGGCATGCCTTTTCGCAGGGTCAAACCAATATGCGTCAAGCTGGAGGAGATAGCATCCGTTTACGGTGTTACCAAAAGCTAACGGCAACTTTGCAGGCTTAACTCATGAAGCGTATGATGCACCAGTTCCTTATAATGAGTGGAAACACCCAGATAGCATTATCGGAATTGAAGAGGTTAACTATCGGGAGGAAATTATGGATGAAAACACACTCCGACTCTATACCAATGGAAGCAAGTCAGACAGAGCAGTCGTCATAATGAGAAGAGAGGCGACTCTGGACGAGCTCTGCTATAGGCTGGACCAGATGTGCTACAATAACCAAGCCGAGTAGCTGGCTAGACTGAAGACACTGGGCTACATTGGGGAACATGAGGTGGGACCTGGAGTAAGCACAGTGGTAGTGTGCACGGACAGCCAGGTAAGCATAGAGAGCTTGAGGAACCATTCGCCACTAATGAAAGATATAAGGGTTCGGGTCGGGGCTCTTAAAACAGAGGGCTGGACCGTTAAATTCAGTTGGGTTAGGGCGCATGATGGCGATACTGGTAACGTCCATGGTCGTCCATCCTGAAATGGAAGGAGCAATGGGGGCGGACAAATAAAGATGCAGTTACAAGGAGCTTCTTCCCTACTGTAGAGGACAGTTTGGCATTCAACAACAAACATGGGGCACTACCTCTACAGGTTCAGGATCCTCGTTCGCCTCTCTGCCTCTGCCGCACCCAGGAACAGACAGTCCATCACATAATCTTCACTTGTGAACTACTGGAGGGCCTAAGCCTAACAATGTTTAGATTTTGTACAGAAGTTTAATTTTGATGAACTATGAATTGATTATCTAGCTAAATTAATGTGTGCAAAATGCAGTTTTGTTAAAGCATGTAATACACACATGGAGCACGCAGTTAAATATATTCCCTTCCAGTAGGAGTACTACTGATAGAAACCCGGGGGGTAAAAAAAAAACTACTAGCACTTCACCTAATGTTACTAAACAACTTTTCGTGGCCGGAGGAAAGCCAAGATCTTCCTGTGTATAATGTAATGTACACTTCCTGATGAATTCTGAAGAAGTTTGTGGAAACGACGAGTGTGCTTCATGTTCGGTGTTGAGCCGCAATTAAATAACTGGATTGTGATCCGTGCACTACCTTCTAACAATGGCTAAATGCCAAATTCTTTCTAGAAGAGGTGCGTTATAGTGGAGGTTATTAAGATGAAAAAAATAAATAAAACGGGGATAATGTTAATGCCAAGATTTAGCCAACCGGATCCCAGAGCATTGTAATGGTGGAAAATCACTTAAAAATTCATAGCACCCTTGGAATTTGAAATACATATATTTTCTTATGTGTAGCGCCAGTTGAGGAATATCCATAAATGAAAATATAGGGAATTCATGATATAAAATTGTGAGTATTGGTAGAAATATATCCATAATTTGGCCATTGGGAAACGTTTCTGAAAATAATTTATACAATAAGATATCTTGGCCGTTGCCAGATTTTCCTCTTTAAATTAAACCGCAAAAAAAAAAAAAAAAAACTGGTTAAGTGCATGTCGGATCTCTGCGAAAAGGGTTCCACACCCTCTCAATTAATTCCATGCTATGTACGATAGTATTTTTTACCTTTTTTATACAAAAAAACAAACCATATAAAAGTGTACATATTTTGAAATCACCGTACCTAATAGTAACTTCTCAATAATACCCTGTTGAGAAGGTTAATCAAAAAACATTTTAGGAAGCTTTAATTAACTACTGATAAAATCCGCCATTTTTAAATTTTATTTTCGGAAGTATTATTGGTCTATCTGCAGGCACACAAGACCTACGTACTCAAATTTTAAATTTCTGGTCTAAAAGGGCCAGAAGTTATAAAGCTATGACAGGCTTTCCATAAGTTTCCTTCTTTGGTGGTGAGAGGGTCGAAAAATCCTTTACGAGATTAGATCAGATTCTGATTGTACAACCCTCAGAACAAAGAAAACTGTTTTCCGTAAGGCGGCTGTCCATTTGTCTATTTAATTTTCTTTTGTTCGCAGATTTCAATTTTATTTTTATCTTATAATGTATTATTATGTCTCAATATGGACTTTTTTTTTTTGCCTTATGTATGATGCATATTAGCCATGTCACTGTGTTATTTGGTTATTTACGACATCCAAGGCCCCAGAAGGTAGTTTATCTTCGAAATAAAACTCATTCCCAGACGGGATTCGAACCCGCAAACCATGCGACCATAGCTCAACACCCTAGCCAGCATGGCCCTCACAATGTGAACTTCAGACCTATTGACGATGAGGTGATGATTCCCAATGGAATCATTGGTTGTAGAAATATATGCAATTTTTCTCGTTCTGATAACTTCTGTAAAATGCATCGATTTGAATGTTTATTTTTTGCAAAATGTCTCATTTAGTGTGGACTCAAAGCCTATTAATTTTGGAGCCAATCGTATCAGTGGTTTTGGAAATATGCACAATTTTGCAGATATTTTTTGCACACATTCTGATTTGTTCAAATTTTGCTGTTTTCCATATTAAAAATTACTTTGAACATTAATCTTGGAACATGGAACTCATGTATAGTTCTCCATATGTATATTTACCATTTGTGGTACGGAAGCCTATAAACGAAATAAATGTTTCTTTTACTCAAAAAATGTACATACGATGTTTCACTATTGTTCAGTCTGACGTAAAAGAGGTTTGTTCTAGAACTCTTTTAGTATGAAGCAGGTAGGACTTAATTGTTTTTAATGCTCCTTCACCACATGAACTGAAATGAAATCAGTTTATTTAAATTTATTTTTTAGTTACAACACCATCACGTTGTTTATTTGGTTGAAAAAAAACAGCTATTTCGTCCATTTAGTTGTACATGTTCTCGCTCGCAACTATTGTAGAAAAGTAAATATCAACGAGAACATATAAAACGTTCTAGAGCTTCTTTAAAATTTAGTACTCCAATATTTCCTTTTTCATGTTCTAAGGGCTAACTAAACCCGGCCGAGGGTCTTAGGTTTTTTTTCTGGATGGTAAAAAAAACCTTCAACAAGCCTTCCTTAGGATGGGAGTTAAGCGTTTCTCCCGAATCTGTACGGTTTCAGGTACACGTTAAATATTCCTACTCTAGGTTAGATAACTAAACATGGGTAGGCAAACTTTAGGACTCCCTCAGTACTGACCTCAAAGTTAAAGCCCGGGCATAAGTCACAATAACTAATTAACTCTAAGGGCTTGTGATTAACAAACCCGAGTTGGAGTCACTGACCTCACAAGTTGTAAACTCAAGGACAAGGGTTATTTTTACGTAGATCACGTACTAATGGCGTGTTATTCTCAAATATTGTCCATTACCAGAATGTGATACATAAAATAATATTGAGGGGGAGGAGGGACTAACTAAGAGGCCCACTGTTGCTCAGCACCTACTAAGAGGCCCTCACCACCTATTAATCACCGTTGCTCAGCACCTATTAACCAACGTTGCTCAGCATCTACTAACTAGGAGGCCCACCGTAGCTCAGCACCTACTAAGTAGGAAACCCACCGTTGCTCAGCACCTACTAACTAGGAGGCCCACCGTAGCTCAGCACCTACTAACTAGGAGGCCCACCGTAGCTCAGCACCTACTAACTAGGAGGACCACCGTAGCAGAGAACCTGCTAACTAGAAGGCCCACCGTAGCTCAGCACCTACTAAGTAGGAGGCCCACCGTTGCTCAGCACCTACTAACTAGGAGGCCCACCGTAGCTCAGCACCTACTAACTAGGAGGCCCACCGTAGCAGAGAACCTGCTAACTAGAAGGCCCACCGTAGCTCAGCACCTACTAACTAGGAGGCCCACCGTTGCTCAGCACGTACTAACTAGGAGGCCCACCATTGCTCAGCATCTAAAAACCACCGTTGGCCTGCGCCTATTGAGCCCTACCATACTGATATACCTTCGATATATAAACTCCGTTTTTATTTTGTTTTTTTTTGACATTTCTAAATGGGTAACATTGAAAATTCTGAATTAGTCCGGCCTTGCTCCTGTCCTATCATATCGTACGTGTATCTAGATGGTAGGCTGCTGTTATTTATTCAATTTGACGAGTATTTACCCTGCCGTCACTCTATTTTCAATATTTATTTAGTAGCGTGCAGCGGTATTCAGTTTATGAACAACACGAATTTGTTTTTGTCACAGTATTATAAAACAATATTTTGAAAATAGAAAAAAAAGTTATGGTTTTGGTCATGTGTCTGTTGGCTGTCTGAAAAACTTGTAGCTATATGAAACTTGGAAGAATTTGTGTCTTAATGACAATGCCCCATCAATAAAGCCCCAAACTTATCATGATGGTAGTAAGAGCCCATCGAATGTGAGGACTTGAAACAATAATAATTTATTGGGAATTATTTATAAATTTTTAAAATATTGAAAAAATGTTTGTGTCGCGAATTTTCTTGATATTTGATAATTGTACAGCTGAAGTTATGTTTTGAAGTAGAGAGAGTGAATGTGAAACTCACAAACTCCTTGAAGGTATGACTGGGCGAAATGCTGTCAGGAACCTTTCGGAGGAGGGTAGTCAGGGTTTATTTATTTTTTTTTTTCATGTGTAGAAAGTGACATTCACTATGTTTAAGAGAGTATTTTGCTGGTCACACCAGGGGTCTTTGTAACATGAGTATCGCATCGTAATAATGTAAAGTCACAGCACTAGCAAATATTTGTATTATTATCTGTTGCTGATTTCTTCTCAAGTTAATTTTGTCTGTTAAAGCCCCATATATATATTTTTTATGTGCTGAAAACTTGAGCGCTGACGGTATATTTGGGGGATGAGGAGATGCCAAAAGGAGTGTTGTGGTTTGGTCTGGTTGGGGGTGGTGAAGAGAGCCCTTGAACACTGCAGACATACAAACAAAGAAAGTTGGACTACCGGGGAGTGGGCTATATATAGGGCAGTCAGTGAAACAGGCCACAACACCCCTCCTCCACAGCTACAGACAACCGCCAACGAACACACATCGCGAGACTCTTCACCTGTACCGAGACTAGAAGGAGAAGACCGACACAGACCTACAATCTAATAATTACTCTATAGACAATCATTTACAGTCACGGGCCTCTCGTTTCGTCCCCAGTTGACTTTTCTCAATCTTGAATACAGGCGTCTGACGATCTGCAAGCGCAGACAGACTGTACTGTCGCGAGAGAGGACAAGCACAGGATCTGATAGCTTTCAGTAACCCTTCGCGTTTTGCCTTTCTCTGTGGTGTTTCTTACTTTGCGGTATCCACTTCAAACGACACATCACCCAACCGCGACCCACGTGATTACCTTCGGCTGTCAATTTCAATTAATTTAATTGTTCTCTCGCTTAAATTTCTGACGCCGCTAAATTAGCCTCATGAGATCACTGTATCTGGGATAAGATAGGCGGGTTTTATTCTGACACCTCACTTCTGTGTCAGGTTGGTTTATTTTCTTTTTTTCCTATGTGGTCGAAATTTAATTATTTATTTTATTTCTTACTTATTCTCTAACGAACAATAATTATGAATTGAGATGGAGGGGGGTTATTAAGGCTGGTTATCCTTCTATCGGGAGTTTTCGAATTCACAGACAGACAGAATGTTTTCTTTCATTTTGAATTCAAGGGATCAGAAAACATGAAATTCCGGTGAAAACTCACCATGTTTTTGTGTTAAGCCCCTCCTCTTTTTGTTCTCGCCATCTTTTTTAATAGTAGGTTCGTATTTTATGTTTCAATAACTCAATTTTAATGCCTCGTTTGTTTATTTTATCTATTTAATCATATTTCTGAGAAGGGCTGAGTCCTGTAGCTCTTACCTTAATGTTTTCAGCCATTGACCTATGGGACATTAAACAGGAAAATTATTCGGTTTAAAAAAAATATACATGGAAGTTGGTGATAAATGGAGAATGTTTTTCTTTCTGTGAATATGAATAAAATATTAGCGTCGCCTTTTGTAGGTTTTTGTTATGCATAACTTTAACATGAACAGAACAAGTTATAACTATTTTGAGTTTATACGATAACTGTTGACAATAAGTGATAAATAATGTTTTTGATTATCTAGCGGCTCTAGTCTCAGATTTCTTTGAAGTTGAACGGGATTTGCCCGTGGGTTTCTCATATGGGGGCGTTAACTACATCATTCGAACCACTCTAACACACCGTTTTTATCAATTTCATCTGGATTGTATAAAGATTTTGAAAAAAAAAATATATATATATATATATATATATATGTATATATATAAAATAGTTGAATTTGAATTTTATTACACTTCTCTTTCTGATTCCGTACATACTTAAGCAGAATTCCAGGAAAAAGTAAATACACTTACTACTTACTACACTCTGAAAACAATAAAGCTGAACTATATTATAAAAAAGTACAATCTTAGTCATTAAACTTATTACAACTCTGAAAACAAGAAAGCTGAACTATATTATAAAAAAGTCGTTGTTGACTCACCGGATATGTATTTCCCCAGCACAAATTAATTAAACAATTAAGAGGTGTAGTTCTTATAGGGCTTTGAATTTATATATTAAATTTGCTATCAATATATTCATTACAACGACAGTTAACAGAATTTTTATGCTTAGCCTCCCCCCTAATCCCCCTCTTTCCATTGGCTGATTTGACCGAAAATCAATAAGTGTCATCCTTGGAGGGTTCTGGATACACACATAAATTGTTGTATATATAAATTTACTATTTCAGGAGTTATCGTGTTCACAGACAGACAGCAATTTTTTTTTTCATTTCTGGGACCAGGAGGGCGGTTTAGATATTACTTCCCGAGTTACTCGAAGTATAGGGGAAGTTATGTAATCGGTCAATAATTCGATGCGGAGTTTTCAACGGAATTTCATGTTTTCCGACCTCTAGATTCCAAATATGAAAACAAAATCTGTCCGCCTGAGTGTCTGTGAACACGATAACTTCCGATATAATGAATGAATCGATACGAAATTTTATTTATGAATTCAAAACCCCACAAGGACATAACCTGTCAAATTTCAACGATATCGGTTGAAGGGAAAGGTTCAGGGGAGGAGGATCAATTCAATAACCCTAATGATTGCCGATGTAATGCATTTATCGACACAGAATTTAGTATGAGGATTTAGGAGCCCCTATGTAAGTCAACTGTTGAATATTAGAGCAAACGATGGACTGGTTTTGGAGGGGGAGCGAAAAGTTAATTGATTAATTTGTTGTGGGGAAGTACATTGCCGGTGATTCATCGACTTTTTTTCAACTATACTTGTCAAGACTCAAAAGAAACACTCTTTGATTATATGATGACAGTACGATATAGGGGAACATTTCAAGGCGATGTTTATAGTTTCACGCCGCCTAGAATAGGTATGTCTCAATTCCACGGTTGACTATCGTTGTGTAGTAGGTAGCTAATTTGGCTGTGATGTCATGCCGACACCCACGAGGGGCTGGCTCACTTCACTAGGTCAGCTGTAGCGGTTTCCACTATTGCACTAAACTTGCTAATATTCCTACCTGTATGCCTGTCTGTTAGCAAATATGTCCTTACACATTACGAATTGCCCATCAACTTGAAACATTATCTCCTTTCCTATCCTATAATATTAAGTGTACGATTGGAGGGCGCCGATAGCTCAGTGGTATGCGTGCTTGCCTTCTGAGCTCAAGAATGTGGGTTCGAAACCAGACCGAGGCCCTTAGTTTATTTTATCTGGGAGGTTAAGTAAACCTAAGCACGCCGTCCTTCAGGTTAAGCGATGGTCCCGAGCCTGTACGATGTCAGGTACTCGTTAAAGACCCCTGCCCTAGGTGAATAAAAATTTAGGACTCCCACAGTAGAGTCGGGCTCATGTCCACCAGAGTGACGAAAGAGCGCTCTGGTAGTAGGCGATATGACCTCGTAGTGAAAGCCCGGGCATGAGTCATAAAACCTAAACCTATATACGATTGAATGTATTGTTTATTTGAAACCCATATCTGGATTTGTGTTGATGTTTTGATTCAAGCATTCCTTCATATTTTTTGGTGAAGGCAATTTCCCATGCTTCTTGTTCTTTCTGTTTTTAGGCTACATTCATCTCCATGACAGATTTGTAGTATCTAGTTGATGGTGTGGACGCTAGGGTTTTTGGATAAGCCAGAACGACAGAGAAAAAACTTAAAACCCTGAAGGATACAATAAATAAAATTCCGGGTATAATGTGTGTTCTCCAGAGCTGCCGTGACCTCGCCCGATGCCCTTGTGCAAAGGCGAACCTCAGGAAAATATGACCTGCTAATGACTTGATTTCCTATACTATGAGGGACTTGAGGGCTCATGTTGTACGAGGAAGAAGGACATAAGGAGGAATTTGGTTTCTGCGAATTATGTCCGGGGCGGGGGTAAGAGATTTGGATCCGATGATTTTTTTGGGGTGCGATTTTACCCGTTTTTGTTATGTACAATTAAACTGTTTATCTAATACCTAATAAGTGGTGAAGTAAAAACTGTGAAAGAAGGTCGTTCATTGTATCTGGCTTATGGTTTTTTTTTATACTAATGACTTGTATGTAATGTACGTACCCCTTACTGTTGCCGCTGCAGTACGCGTGTCATCTGTGCCTCCTCCACTCTGTTCTTTATAACGCCTCTCATCATTTCCAGTTCCTCTCAGGACCCTCTCCACATCATCCACTCTTTTAGTGAGGCAAAAAGATAAATAACCATTATGTTAACTTGTTTTAATCTTTCTGTCTCTACTCTATCATCTTATTAATAGTACAGGAAAAATAATTTCCAATACACCAAAATACCTGGCTGGCTCAAACTTTGCAGTCGCATAGGTTATTACGTATGCTTGACGAAAAAAAAATTCTTTATGTGTATCCCCCACCTGAACGACGTGAGAGTGGAAAGAATAGATGGCAGTGCGTTTTTCAGTAAATATCTCTTTGAATAATAATTTTTTTGAAAACTGTAAAGAAACCTTTTGTTTAGCTGATAAAATTATCTTTAATAATGGTATAATAATTTTATAAGATACAAAAAAGTATTCTTTATATATGCAATTAATCTTTAAAGGGATATTTACTATAAAGCGCCCTAAAACGCATTTTCACCCCATATTTTTTCAACTTTTCTGCGTCGTGCAGGTGGGGGATACACATAAACACTTTTTTTCGTTAAATATACGCAATTGCCTATGTGACTGCTAAGTTTAAGCCTGGCAGATATTAATGATTTATTACATGAAATTTTTGAATTTTTTCCTGTACCATAAATAGGGTAATTATGTGGTAGTGTCTATTTTTTTTTTTAATGGCCTCTTGTAGGACGGTCCCACGAACTCTGTAAATCTCACTGATAGCATGCCTATGTTTACTTGCTGTTGACTGATTGTCTCCTTATTTTGCAGACGCGGAAGTAGTCTGACGAACGGTCCCTCGTTCCGGAGGCCGGCTGGCTCCCCGACCTCTCACCTAGCCACCACCCAGCTCCCGGCTGCCTTCACCACCACCATCACCATCCACCGGGACGACCGGGGCTACGGCATGAAGGTCTCCGGCGATAATCCTGTCTATGTTCAGTCTGTCAAAGAGGGTAAGCTCATCCCAATATTTGTAGCAATAGTATAAGTAAGAGGTCGGAAACCATTTCATGCATTCTACATGGCTCTCTTGTGCGGTTCTCGACAGGATGTTCCCTATATTTCCCTGGACGCTGTAAGCAAATAATGCGTTAATTTACGAAGAAATGTAAGGATATGCAATCTGGCCGAGTCAAGATGCTGTATATGAACTGAGGGACGTTTCACGCAGTTTATATCTTATACCGTACGATTCAAGACATATTCTTGTATTTTTAGTGTTCCGTGCCAAAATTAACACAATAGAACACTTGTGGAATCATTTCAGTGTCCGTCCGTCTGTCTGTCACAGGCGATTTTCCCAGAAACAATCTGACGTAAAAGTTTGAAATTTAGCACAAAGATAGAGTGTGGTGGCCTAATTATAGACATGAAGTATAAAAATTTCAATTTTGATTCTGGGGGTTAATTTCAGGGGTAAATTGGGAAATGAAAAAAACAAAACATTTTTTTCAAGTGCATCATGTAGGGTGTCAAATGAAAGCTTATTGAAGCACGAATTCAACAATATATATATATATATATATATGATGTATTTTTTTCAAACATTTCTCGGGAAAAAAGCTTAGAAATTGCTGTCCCACACCCTTATCGTTATCACCAAAAGGATTGCTAAGAAAAATCTGAAAAAAATAATGAGCATTGAGAATTAGGTGTAGATTGAGCCAAAATTATAAGGAATGAAAAATTCTAGCGCGATAAATTGTTATAAACAATTAAATTGTTTATTTCCTTATAACTGCTGAACCATTTTAACTATTAATAATTAAGTGGGGAGCTGATGACACGGAACACTAATTGTGCAAGTATAGTTTGCACTTGACCGATTTTTTACAATAATGCTGCAATAGCATTAAACCTAAAGAACAAAGTAAAATATAATATGATTAATTACCTGATTCGTGTAGCCGTGCGTCCACCCAAACGAATGGCTTGCTTCGAATGTTCGAGACTTTCTTTGATTCGGGTGTAAAAGACCGACAACCGCCGGAACATCTTCGAACACGAATGTTCGACGCTTGACATTGGAAGCTTGTAGGTTCGAAGTCCTGCCACACGATGCTACAAACCTTCAAGCGTCCAACTTAAGTCCATTGAGTAGTATGCCTCTCAAGGTAGTGTAATTTGAAGTATAGTGGACTTGTGTTGCAGGTGGAGCTGCTGAACGGGCTGGCCTACACAGCGGTGACACCATCGTCAAGGTAACCAACATACATTTATTTATATTTATTATTTTTCAAGTGTGTGTATTTCTGTACATACTACAGTGTAGGTGACATAACATACCTCCATGAGTCACCCTACACTCCGCAACTTATTTTAAATGTCTGCCTTGTTAGTTGAAGGGGCTGGTGAACAGTCACTCTGACCAATAGTCTTTGAGTGGTCAAATAATTTATTTACAATGGAAGCGTATCGTTAGTTAGATATTTCTGTAACTCGTCAGAAGATTTATAACAGATTCGTTTCCAGTATTCTTAGGGAGATCTACAAATTACAAAAGTCATTACTTTTCATCAGAACATGCAATCATACTGACTATTGACGATCTTGATTTTTTTTTTTTAATCACCGGATCTAAAAAGCAATTTAATCTAATGTATTTGTGAAGGAAAATTAATGTTCTTATAAATAATATAGGGTTTCAGGTTTTGTATGAGCTAGTAATTCTCAGATCAAGTTCTATAGGCACATTTTTTTAATTTTAAGTCCACACCTCAAGCCTTCTTTCACTTGGAACGCCACCTATTTACAGTGCATTAGTTATATTTAAGATACTGTTATTTTGGAATAACTAAGAAATTTAAATTTAAAATAAATTTGATTTAGCGATATTATATTGTTTATAAATTTCAGGTGAACGGTGTTAATGTTCTACATCTGACACACACCGAAGTCGTTGAGCTCATTAAAGGTAAGATTTATATTTATTTTCCCACCATAGTTCACAACATTACCTCACTGCCCCTGTCGTATTGTTTATGCCAGATCCTCCTCAGAATTGCTGAACTATGCTATGACAAATGATATAATATTGATTCTTCGAAAACAATAGAAGTGAATCGGAGGTAACATATCAGTCCTATTGGTTCCTAAATTCAATGTCACATTATCCTTCCTATTTTAAACTAATAATTCTTGTGAAGACTAGCAGGTTGCCCGGTTAGTAATTTTATGTTAGATAGCTCCAACATAGAAAAAAAAGCATATTATCATGTGTATGCTGTCGCGGACTTTTTTATACCATACATCATTGACATATCTTCAAAGATTTAGGCAGTGTGCGCTATAAATGGCAACCGGACGGCCGTTTCTCCTCCGATTTGCTTCACTTTTACCATCACTGCTCAGTTCCCTTTTGATGAAGCGTGAAGATGTATAGCCTATGTCCACCGGAAAGAAATGAGCTTCCCAACGGTGAAAAAATTATCCAAACAGGTTAAGTAGTTTTCGATATTACCTCAAATACACGAAAGAAACTTTCTCCCTTTTTGTTGGTAAAGATATGCACACTTGAGCAACTTATGGCATTCGAGGCCAAACGATAGTGCAGCTTATGCAGTAATGCGTCCATATTTACATTTAGTTTTTGAACGAAGAGATATGTGTACAAGCGGCCGGTATTAAATTGCGCCAAATCGTATACCTCGACATAATCCTTGTATTGAACTGTGCTAATTTGAAAATAGGTAAACATTGAACCCCGCTAAAACACATTTTATCAACTAACACTGCCTATGTACATATTATAGTTAGTTATTATGACTCATGCCCGGGCTTTAATTACGAGGTCATATCGGCTACTACCAGAGCGCTCTTTCGTCACTGGTGGACATGAGCCCGACTCTATTGTGGGAGCCCTAAATTTTGCCTATCCTAAATTTTTATACACCTAGGGCAGGGGTCTTTATAGAGTACCTGACATCGTACAGGCTCGGGACCATCGCTTAACGTCACATCCGAAGGATGGCGTGCTCAAGTTTATTTTACCCGGCCTAGGTTGGGTTTCGAACTCACGATCTTAAGCTCAGAAGGCAAGCATGCATACCACTGAGCTACCGACGCCCTCCGTACATGTTATATATTAACTTACAAAGTTTGTATAAATTACAAGAATGTATTAGGTATCACTGCAAAATTGTGACAGAAACCAATTACTCTTTGTAAATCCAGTTGATGTATTCGAAGGAATAAAATGTTGGCCCTCCCATCGGTCCTTTTATTGAAACAGTCCAGATTCTCCTGATATAGGGAAACATATAGTTAATAAAAAAATGTATTTCTCAATATAAACGATATAATATGTCAATTATATTTCCATTTGCTTTAGCTCGATATCGCACATTTTTATAATATATCATAGGATTTCGACTATCGGACTAATAGAGAATATAAACACAGTCAAACGAAAAAACTGAATTTTGCGAATTAGATTCATTCCAATCCCAAACAGAAAGCAAATAGAATACAAATCATATAAACAAAAAATACAGTTGGATTTCAATATGAGTTAGACAGGATGTTTGGCGCAGTTCAATAGTTTTAAATATCATAAAAAAGGGGAACTTAAAATAACAGGTATCCCATTGACGCAATTCGATTTCGCCCGTACAAGCCATGCTGTCCTACTTCTACTGTAGACCTGCCCAATTTAGAGTGCTATTTGGAGTGTGTGATGTGAAGGTGTTTTATTTAAAAAGAGTTACTATAAAGCGGGGGCCCTAAACGCTTCCTGACTGGGGGGAGGGAGTGGTCTTTTATCCAAAGTGTCATGGCTGGATGCACCAGGTTGGGGGCCAATCTACCACTACGGTTTTTATCCAACCAACCATTTCGTTCTGTTGGACCAGAAGCTGTTGGGGCTCAGCTCACGGGAGTCCTATTATCCTAATCTTTCTATTTTCATATTTGACATTAAAGGGTAAGAACCAATCCATTGATCTCTCGAAAATACTTTCTGATGATATGCATATTCCGCCTTAAGTAGCTGAGTGAAGACAAAGGCAGACTCAGGAGAATTCGGATCGAAGGAGGAACAAGAAGAGCCAGAGAGAAGTCCATATCAATCCACTCGATATTGATAAAAAAAAAAAAAATGCACTAGACAACCTAGGATAGAAGAACTTGGTTGCAATGTGCAACAAATTGTCAACCCCTGCTCTACCACTTGTGTTGCACCATTATAGTTTGAGCGGGGCTGCTGTGATAAGTCCTCATAACGGCAGAACTGGACAGGATTGGTGTTTGATTGAATTGGTTCCAATTAAGTTCCTCCATCGACCACTCCCTTTTCTGTCTTCACTACCAACGTTACCTTCATTACATTCTTATTTATTGAAACTAAAAAAAAAAAAACAATACATAATGTATTATTATATTGACTAACTAGCAGGCTTCTTGGTGTTGCCCAATATTACTCTGCCTGAAGCTGATTATATGCGAAATCCGGGCAATGAATAAAAACCTTAATTCCGTTATTTGTAAATTCAACGAAAAAATTTTTAAAATGTGAATTTCTTCCAGATCAATTCAGTAACTTTTTCACGATCTTGTTTAACTTTTATATTGTCTAATTTTACAAAAAGTGTACCGGTTTTAGCTTACGCCATCGTCAGCACAAAGTTCAAAAGTTAATTAAATTTAAGTTTAAGTTTGTTGGGTTGTCATATTTATACAATGCTCAGGTTACCTGAGATTATCTAAGGCTGTAATACCCTGTCCCCTAGGGAAGTCCTACCATAACATAACATTTTCAAATATTTGAGTTTTCAATAATAGAATTAAATAAAGAATGGGGTTTATAGTAGAGTACCTACTTAGTATATAAGAAAAAGCGCTATATAACATAATATTAAAGTACAAGAAGAAAATAAAATGCATACATCTTTTTTTATAATATAAATACACAAATTATTATAGTAACTTAGTGAGTGGCGTTAACAGAGGTGAGTATTTGAAGTAAGTTTGAAACCCTCTTTTTTAAGGGTGTTGAAGAAGAGTGTTAAATTCCACTTTTGATCTTCGTGCTGACGACGGGGTTAACCAAACCCGGTACACTGAATGTATATATTTTTTGTGAATTAGACATTATAAAAGTTGAATAAGTTCTTTGTTTTTATTAATTTTATTAGCTTTCCACTATATCGACACAAATCGCATATATTTAATTTCGAACATTTTTTCCGGATTCCGGAATTATGTGTATTCTCAGACCTATTCCTGAATAATCAGATTAAAGAATAAAGTCACTTCACCGACCTCATAATTCTCGCAAAAAATACTTTTGAAGATAATATTGTATCCTAGGATGGATTTCTTGCGTTTAATGTTCGCTGTCTGTAAAATGAGGGCTTCTTGAAGAATACTGCACTCCATATGTACAATAGATTTCGGAATGATGTAGCTCCGCTTATTATGGTCTTATCTCACATCTGAGAAAAAATGCTAGTTGGTAATTTTATAAGAAACTTGTTTTGTGAGAACTGATTTTTCTATAGGTGTTACCGTTTTCGCGTTAATTAGGCAAATGGGTAAATCTATTTCCGAGCCTAAAACATCACATTATACCTAAACTGTAATTATTATACGCTTCAGTAGTTATTTATTTCTTCAATGACTTTATTCTGTTTCATTGAAATATGTTCAGCCATTTACCCGGAATGATGGAACAAACAAACAAACAGGCACAGAGATAAAAAAAAACACTCATGGTCTTTTTTTGACTTGAAGCGGATTAAACGCAAATAGTTCTCAAAAATACCCAATCTACAGATAGCCAGCTTCTTATAATTTTATTTTTTGATTGGCGTAATCAGTTGTATTTTTATTATACAATCAAAGAATTGCCAACTATTATTTAGTTATTGGTCCCTTTTGATTTGACTGAAACTAGAAAGAAACATCACATAATATATTATATTGCATTAAAAAAAAATATATGAATATGGTATTACTTTTTCTTGCATTGACTTAGTACTGTACTCTCTTTTATGAAGACTATTACATCGAATAAATCAGTAGTACTTTTTGTTAACAAAGAAAATTGTTACACTTTAAGTATGTATCCAGTTAGCACGATAAGACAGAGTCCCGAATCAGATGTGGATGCCCTGGGATGTTCCTATATGTAAAAGTGTGACGAAGAAGAATAATACACTCTCGATTTTCCCATTGAAATGAGGTGAGGGAGAATCCCTGAAGAAAGTTACGAGTGCAGATCAGTTGGCATTGTCCCTGATACCATGAGAACAGGGCTGGCTACCAAACCACCCTGTTTGTACCGGTGGGAACGTAGGTGTCACATCCCTCTTTGTTGATTAATTGGACATATCTTTCACAGTCGTTACATAGTCTTCACAGCCAAGGAGGCCCAATTGTAAGAAATATCACATATTATGTGCCCGCAGGCATAGCCTCAATAATCAATTCAATACTGAAAAAAATCAAGATCTAGGATTTTATTTGTGATTAACTAATCCCCGACAAAAAAAAAATCTATACACCTTTTGAGTGAGGTATGGTTAATAATTATTATTATGTTAGTTATTTTGACTCCTGCCCGGGCTTTAACTACGAGGTCATATCGCCTACTACCAGAGCGCTCTTTCGTCACTCAGGTGGACACGAGCCCGACTCTACTGTGGGAGTCCTAAATTTTGCGTACCCTATATTTTTATTCACCTAGGGCAGGGGTCTTTAACGAGTCTAGGCTTAATCGTGCAGGCTTGGGACCATCGCTTAACGTCCCATCCGATGGATGGCGTGCTTAAGTTTATTTTACCTCCCAGGTAAAATAAACTAAGGGCCTCGACCGGATTATTTATTACGAGTATTATGAGGATGTTAAAAATAATAGTTGCCATGGTGACAATGCTTTTCATTATGGAATTTATTTTTATTATTTTGGGTGTTAAAAATTATATAGGCGAACATTTTGTTAACCTTTCTATTTAAAATTTTCATGAGTGTGCCAGTAGCTCAGAGGTAGCGTGTAAGCTGAAGAGGCAATGATGGAGTACAGGATATCTGAGGGTGGCGAGGTTAGGGGTTGACACAGCTAACCTGGAGAGACCAGTAAACTTCACAGAATAGATCCATCGAGGGAAATTTCAAGGAACGGAAAATCTTTACGGCCGGTAGTAGGAGCAAGCATGGCGTATGTGGGGGAATATCAGTTTATAAACTGAGTGAACGGAAATACGTGCACCAACAGCCATGCAGAACAGATCTATAATATCTATCCATAAAGCGTTGAGGTGCAACAGAAGTTCAGCCTGAGCCTGAGCGGGTCCAGTCCTATTGAAGGAATGAAAAGACAGATGCATTGGCAAAGAATGCTGCTGTAGATGAAGGATTGGAAGACGGTCATGAAAACGTTCGTAAAACAGTAACAAAGTTTCATGGTTCAAAAAAGGAAAAGAGAATGGGCGATGAGCATGAAGGTGCCTCAGACTAAGGAATACTTTCTAACTGTGAGATCCAGGCTTGTCTTAGACGATATCCCTCAACACCGTAAGTTGACATAGTTATGTAGGGCCTTAGCTATCTCTCCAGGCTTCATATAGTAGAGAGTGGGGACTGTCCGGGTGGTAGAGGAGAGGAGACGGTAGGCCACCTCATCTACAGCTGTGAGATCCTGGGGAGATCACGGTTCAGGGCCCTCGTCACCATTGAAAGAGAATCACATAAAGAAGAAACAGTATCAACGAATTTTCAGACTTTGACAAGAGTTGGGATTTCGAGAGGATTTTTTGAAGAAAGAAGCCTTTCTACTATTTTATTTTTTCTAATATAATTTATTTTTATTTTTAATTTATTTTATTACGCCATTTATTTTACCTATTTATTCTATTTAAACATAATTTTTTACACATTGTTAGAAGAAAAAAACATTAAATACTTCGTGGAGCATGTTTTAAAATAAATTACCCCTTTTGCTAGGTTACGCGAAGGGGAAAATACATACACAAAAAAAAAAAAAAAAACGAACCAACGCACATACAGACATTTTCTAGAAATGATCTCATTTTGATCCTGGGATTAAATAATAAGCAAAAACATAATTTCGAATTTTGTCAAAGATACATAACTTTCTCTACGGGAAAGTAAAAATAAAATATCGCGGGTTCTTTTCCAGGATGGGCCTCTACTTGTGCAGCTTTGTTCTCTATTAACAATGCCGCCTCTGGCTGATCTTTTCTCCAACTATTTAGGACCCCCATGAGGCATAAAAGACGATGTCTCCAGCCTCGGAGGCAATTCTAGAAATTCCTAGCGATTCCATTGTTGACTTGTGGGTTGTGAACAGTGCGTTGAGAAGGTTTGAATCTCCGTCTCCTTTGTATCTTATAGTTCCATACAATAATTATTGTAATTACCAACATCCGCCTGGGTTGCCCCAGCCAAGTAAGATCCACCGGCGAGACTGCATCATGCGATTGTCTCTCCTACACTCTGACTGACTCTGTCAAATTAACTATTTTTATTTGAGCATGAGTAGGTTTATTATAAAATTTGAATCTGATTTCTGAATCTGACTCTCGAAAAATTGTCTAACAGAAATTGTCTCCGCAAAGAACGTATTTTTACAGAAAAACGGCTTATGCGCTCAACCCGGCGCTATGACACCATCCACAAGATGATTTGCTGTTCGTTCGCGGAATAACTCCCTGAACTGTTTTCAAACCTTGCACAAAATGTTTCTTGTAAAAAGGATGAACGAGTTCGTTCACCAGGAAATACATTCCAGAGGGAAGTGGGGCACGACATTTTTAAAAAACCCTAATTTTCCATAAAGTTCTTGAATTCGTAGTTTTTCATTGTTTATGTTCATTGGGAGCCGAAGTGTGCCTTACCTCTGAACGAACATCTTCTGTTAATTAATCCCACCCATATCTAAAACGAACATTTACACTTTGGAATACATATTAACTTCTGTTGCTATTGGATAACAAGAAATCATTAAACACTTATAAAATAAGGCTAATGGTTGTCTACGATGATTTTGTTTTCATGACACTTAAACGAGGACAATTGCACTATTTGTCGGATTCTAATCTCAAATTGAGACAGTAAAATACGAAAATTGTCATCTATCGTTTGTTATTGTTAAATCTTATTTAAAGTTTTCGCCACAAAGAATCTTGAAAATAAAACTTGTGTATAGACAGTTGAGTTCCGAGCCACTTGGCACGCGTAGGTCTTCCTCCTTCTCAACTGTTCTAGTATGTAAGTAGTTTGAGAGAGATAGATGGAGAGTAAGAGAGACAGCGGTTAGTTCACTTGCCAAAATACCACCTTTTAAATTATTCTCAGTGGATATTAGTTTCATCTCTAATTCGATGGCGTCTTCTATTCATTGCATTACTATGCTGAGGTATGCCAAGGTCTATGGTAGCAATTTTGTGTTTGACGTCTTACAAATCTAAGTGGCTGAGAGAGCAATAACTTATCTTTATCAATAACATTTAAAAGGGGTGTCTGGTCTGTATGTGTATTTTTGAAAACTGTTAAGGCTTTTATCCATTTCACCTTTGTATTGTCGATATAAGTAACAATGGCCCTATGTTTTTTTAGGATTTTGTGTCAAAAACTTTTTATGACTTCTGTTCTCTATTGATGAATTTTGTTGGAACTATACAAAGTGCCCTGACCGATGCGACACCTCATTTTCATTTGCAAACATGAACCTATCAACACTTTTCATTATTGTTTGTTTATTCTGACCCTAAATCCATCATTGAACTTCCTACGCCTCCATTATCAACTTTTTTTTCTTCCAATGGTTCGTTATGTTTTTCTTTCCAAATTCTGAAATAAGGTTTTCGGAAAGAAAAATGACAAAAATAATATTTATGAGATAAATTTCATTACGATATTCATTTTTCTCCTAGATCTTACACTTGAAACAAATACCATTTTTCATAATTTGTTGACCACTTTTAAATGAACCATTCAACCTCTTCTCCCTTCTGACTGTGACTCAGGAGAGAGGAGCCATGCTCCTACTTAATTGAATAAACGGCCACCCTAAATATCTTCAGAAATATCGGATCAATATCATTCTTGTATCATTTCTCTTTTCGAAAAATCGACAATACCATTGGAAAGTTTGATACAGTTTTGGGGGCTTGGGAGGGGGTTCAGGATGGATTTAAAGTCAGGAAAAAATATATTGAAAAATGGTGTTTGTTCATGTACGTAACTGTAATCTCTCTGTGAAAATCGAGTGTCGGATTGAATTTGGGCCACCCTGTATATTATAATTATTCCCTTAAGAGGAAGGACATCCATGAAAACATTTTCCTATAGTTTCCATCCTCCCCTCCTGAAAAACAGCGCTTTTTTCATTAATAGAAAAAAAAAAATATAGTGTTTAAAATAACCCCGGCTCTACTTTTACTTATTTTACTAGTAAAATTATGCACTATAAAGTTGATAAGGACCACCGCTAGTAGTTGTTCGTTTTATTGGTGTTAGGGATGGTTCATTTTGGCCATGATTTTAACTGTACTGATTATTTTTAACAAAAATAACATCGATGATGCCCCTAAAGGTTTTTTTTGTCGTCTGTTTTTTTGTGAATTACTTTTGGAAGTATTTTGTGTGTTAATCTACTTCGACATTACTTAATCTTTATCTGGTTGCTGACTTTTTTCACTTTCTTATACATAATTGGGTACATATGGAAAACTTCCATTTATGATATTTTGTTCTTCCACTTATTAAAAAAAAAAAATTATAAAAAAAAAAATATATATATATATATATATTTCATGTAACCAGTATGTGTTGGTTACTACAATAACCCTAATTTGATTAACTAATAGACTAGAAGACGATCCGTGTTGAGGAAGGCCGGAAGTTGTAAGACCTTGGTGACTCTGACCCGGAGGAAACCTGCCAGGAACTAGACTCTCTGGGAATTCCATAACCTACCGCCAGGAACCATCTTTATGCGATTGGCATTGAAGGAAAACTTGAACATATAATTGAACCTCGCATGAGAAGACAAAGCCTCACACATCCTGACTCATGGCATTTGTTGCTGTTGGGTTGAGCGATTTGGCCCCTGGTTTTTAATATTAATTTCATGGAATTGGAATTGGGAATATCTTGAGTCAGTAAAGAATTTTGTTCAGTGTTTATTCATGTACCCGGTAGCATTGGTTCTTTACCGGACATATCGAAAGAGACCTGACTCAGGATGCGTCCGGGAGACAGTTCTTTTTCGACCCTTAAGTCAAATCCGCATCCTGTGGATCCAATAGTGTATTGTTGCCCTTAATAGAAACATTAAAATATATCAGCACTACCAAATGATTTTGAGAATCTACCTTCAAATCAATCTTTCTATCATTCAATCTTGCTTCAGGTATCCTATTGAATTCTTTTTGACCTGCGGTTTAATCAAAATGAACCGATTTGAGTTGAGTAGGAGTGCGCTTGGATTGTTTACTGGGGCGTGCATTGTGACTGCAAGTGGGCAGGCGGGCTACCCTAGGGCAGGTGGGCAAGTGGTATGTTTTCAGAACAGGCAGTAGCTTCCCAAGTACCCTTCAGGGGGGAGGCACCACTTTGTTGTAGGTACCTAGCCCAGCCAGTCAGTCGGCTATGTCTCCTGCGAGGCATGCTTCAGTCCGCATATCATACACGTCTCTCTAGTTCAACCCGACCCATGTAGATCCCGTTATGAGGAAGGATGATATCCAGGTTCTTCAGGGACAATCGAGTCAGTAAGTCCAAGACGACATTCCTTGGAAGGGCAAAAAAACGAAAACATCTTTTGAAGACAATTGGTGAGTCCGCATGAGATTATTTTTGGTAGTTTGTTATCTTTTTGTTGAAGGGAAGACTATATAATCAAATTTGTTCACATTCAATTGTTCATTGTGAATCGGCAAACGAGCTAGTTGAGTTATAGTCGTGTTGTTCTCGTTTGTAGCTTTTGATAAAACGAATTCATGAGCAATCGCAGAACTTGTTCATATACAAGAAAAACAGAATCTTTATAGGAACATCCTAAGACCGATAGAAATTTGCTTTCGTGACATTGCCTTCTTGAAGACAAGACCCTCTGGACTGGGCTACTTGTCATCCATTCCAGGCTTCTGAAGGTTTCAAAACATCAGTGTCGTAACATTGCCTCTTGTACAAATACATTCATTCCCTACTTATTCTGGATCCTATAACTGGCTTCATTAATGAACTCTAACTGGTTATCATTTATTTTATACGAACTTCATTAGCAATATGATATAAACACATAGAGATGAACTTAATCACGAACAAACTACTCTGCACAGATTTTTTATTTTCTTATACCTTTAGTACAAGAAAGTATTGTAGTCCTGCGACAATCTGAGATCGTGTTTTCAAAGGAATTTCACAATTCTAGGCCCCTTGAACATGTTTTGACCATTTTCGCGATGATGTCTGGAACTTACGATCGTAGCAATGAACTTGAAATTTGATATGAATATGTACCATGTGTTAACTTAGATTTGATTACATTTTGGCCGAAATCAAACTATAATGATGACCACTTTACTTTAGGGCCGAAGTACGCCTTACAAGATACCGCTTATAATTATGACCTAATCACAAATATCTTTAAATAAAAGTTATAGAGAAAATTGAAAGAAACATTATATGCAATACGATTTTTCGAAAGTCCCCGGTTTGCAAGATACATGTCGAAAACAGTCATAAAATGATGTTTTGAAACCCCATTTTTTAATCAATTTACCCGAAAAAGATAAGTCCTATCGAAAAATTGGTATGTAGTTACAATGTTCCTTATTAAATTTCCAACCATCAATCTCCCCTCAGGACGAATACGACCAAAGTTATAGCGCTCCCCAAAGAGTGTGTGGGTA
The DNA here is from genome assembly GCA_963662175.1 of Aradus depressus. Taxonomy (NCBI): domain Eukaryota; kingdom Metazoa; phylum Arthropoda; class Insecta; order Hemiptera; family Aradidae; genus Aradus; species Aradus depressus. Next base: position 28,649,339 of record OY759217.1, on the reverse strand, counting down.
ATTTTTATTAAAAGGGATAAAAAATAAAATATATGAATGATGTGGCCATAACTGGATTTTCTTGTGCAAATCATTTTTGTACAGATCACTCCCCCTTCCTCCTCTCGTATTAGTTTCTGACATTTCTGGACGTAAGAAGTCACTCGTAAAACTACGCTGTACAGTGAAACAAAGAACACCGCTGACACCAACACATTAGTTTCATATGCCCAGTATGAAATGAATTTGAGAGGGATAGTTTTTTTAAGTAAATTAATACATTTTAATTTTTTTTCGTTGTTTTCCTCCTATAGTTATCTACACTTATTAAGTTATCATCATTCATTTTTTCTGGGGATGACTTGTACTGTAAAATTTTCCGCTTCCTACCCAGTTGTTTCTATTTGTCGTTAATGATTAATTCACGCTTCAGAAAAAGTTATCACACCCGATGCTGTGTGAATAAATTCAGCTGATGTGAACTAAGGTCGCCCCATGACATTTTCTCCAACACGTTCCGTTGTTCTGCCCACTGAGCTTCGATAACAAATCTCTATTGAAGATAAATCGTCTGGTAAATATGAGTTAATACTCCTCTCTATAGGAGGTTACGAGTAGCACAGTTGACAACTTGTATCTCACCTCAATGAAACTTGGAGCTCGATAACTTATCTACAGAGTTAGTTATTGGACTTAACGTCATCCAACTAGGCCAGGAATGACAACCCGTCCTTGGACCGTTTAGCCCATCTGGCTTTCTAAGGGTCCCCATTGGCGTTTTTAGCCTCCCTTCGTGTTGTCCTCAATTTAGGTAAACTTCCATAGTTATAAATTCCAAAAAACGAGACATCATTTATATTTCTCAGTAGGTAATTTCATGTATGTATTTATTGTTGATCTAGAATTTCTACATATAGCGGTTAAGAGAGATTGAGAGAGGAAACCAGTCATCCTGTTTTAAGGATTGTGTTAGTGTTATGACAAATTAATGTTGTTTTTTACATTTATTATGAAGTATGCAATGTATACCACAACATTAAAATATGAAGAGACAGAAAATAAACATCACTTGTCTCTTGATGAAGCGGCTGGTTAGCAACAGCGCCTTTCCCTCAGGTAGGAAGTTTCGCGGTCAACAACGATTCAGTCATCAAGGAGGGTTGCTCGACATGGACCGGACTAACATTGCTTTCGTTATTGTGTTCGGTTGTGGCATGAACTTGTGCAGATTTGTGTGACTCCATGTAAGATTACTATATTCAGGTCGTGATGTAATGGTTCGTTTGAAACGTAGTATGGGCATTGTGTGATTGTTCGGGGGAATTTTATTTTGAATAGCTTGAATTATTTTGGTTTCGCAGAATCCCCGAGCTGGACACCACAAGTCTAGATAGGTCTGATAACGGTCTTGTAGACACTCATTTTGTGGTTGAGGCGAAGTTGGGATCGTTTGTCCAGAAAGCCTTTGGAACAGTCAAATCTTTGTTTCATGATTACTAAGATAAGTTGTAGATAATTGATCCACTGAATACTTTCAGTTCTAGTATTTGGTTGTGAATTGACTTTTTGTTATTTCTTTCGGACTAAGGTAATTTTTATTAATTATTTCTTTTCTCCTCACGTTCAGAGTTTGTCAAGTTTTCTTTTGGGGTTTTCGAGCATTAAACGCATGCAATTGGAAAATAGTGAATAGTTACTCACTGCAGTGTAGATTATTTTTTAAGTCACAAATAGACACAAGTTGGGAGTCTGTGATGATATTTAAATTTTTATTTTGCTTATTCTCGTAGCTGGAGGATATCTAAGGATAGAGGAAGCTTTGTGATCGTTTCTGTGCCAAAATGTTGTGGCCTTTAACAATTTTCTTCTATTTTTGCGTTTAAAAACAAAACAAACAGACACTTAATGTTCCATGCCTGTCTGTCCTCCATTTTGAAACATTAATTTTATATCATTGTTATTTTATACTTTTTGAACAATTAGAGAGAAAAAATCCGTTTCCGAATTGTGAGTTTACTCTGACAAAAACATTTTTAATTGAAGTTTAAATTTTTTAAAATTGTATTTATTACTTTCCAGAAGTGGGGAAGGACATTCGACAAACTAATTCCTTTATGAGTTATACTTCTTTTCGAAAAGAGAGGAGCAGTAGTGTTTAGTTAAAATATTCTATAATCACGACTAGTATTGTTAAAATGGAAAATATAATGATTTTTTTTATTAAGTACATTATTATGTACTCAAAAATTACAAAACACTGTTTGACATATTGAAATCTGATAGAAATAGGTTATAAACGATTGTTTAAAATAGGACCTACATGTTGGGGATCAGGTTGTTCCAAAAATATCCAACAATTACTTGATTCAAGTATGTTTTGCTAACATCTTAGTTGTAGCTGGTGCATTGTCATGCATGCACCCTTCTTGCAAAGACCAGAAAACGTATTTTCAATTCTATTGTTGGAAAATTGCATTCTTCTTATTTACCATATACTTAGTTTTTCCTGCTAACTAGGTACATAATACGGGTCATGTGCCGCTGATGATGATGCAGTTGCGTTGAAAACCTGTTCTGGTCGGGGGGAAAAAAAGGGGAAGACAACGGCGTTTATTTCTATGAAATATGAAGTTCGTTAAAACAGCTGTGTTGAACGTTTTCATAGAGACCAGCTGTTTTTACCTTTTAGTGTAACCTTTGTTTTCATTGTTGGTGTTATTTTTGAAGTGAACATTTGTTACGATAAATGTTGAAGTGTTTTTTGTTTACTTATTAATGTAAATATTTGTTTATAATAATATAATTTCCCTTAATTTTGAGCCTGTCAAGAAAATCAGGGGCTTTTTTTTAAACACCTGTGATACTAATCGTCACATGAAAAAGACAACACATTCTAAGTGTTTTAACGGGTAGTATTACTCCCGGGCGATCTTAATTGTACAAATTAATAGAATCCCCCCCTTAAAAAGCATTTTTTAAATTGTATATATCGATGGTGTTGCATGCAACTCCACACAGTATGTCTAATAATCTAATTTAATAGGCGGGCTTTAACTACGAGGTCATATCGCCTACTACCAGAGCGCTCTTTCGTCACTCTTCATGAGCCCGACTCTACTATGGGATTCCTAGATTTTGCATAACCTAAAACCAATCTATTTGAACAGAAAACTGCTTTGAACCTTTGTGATTATGAAGGACATAATTTCTCCATCAATGTTTCAATGCTATTTTTTTTATCATTATTTTTTTTTGGCCTTTTATACGATGTATATTAGCGATGTCACTGTGTTATCAAGTTATTTACAACATCCATGGCCCCGGGAGGGAGTTCCATCTACGAAATAAAACTCACTCCCGGACGGAATTCGAACCCGCAAACCATGGTGAGACCATAGCCCTACGCTCTAACCTGCATGGCCACCAAGACCCCCTATGATATTTTGATTAGGTTATAAACTCAATTAGATATTTTTACAAACCTTCATGGGATATGCTCATTAAAATCATTCCCCCCTCCCCCCCCCCCTCCCCACTTTACTTTTTTAGTTGATTTCGGCTTACGTCATTTTCAGAACTTTTATTAGGTTTTCACTACATGTATTCAGACACTATTGTTATCAATGCCGACGAACTAATTCTGAGTAATATCTCCACTTCTATTTGCCAGCATATATGGGGGAGGGAACTTAATAGCCAATAGCCTCCTAGCTTATATGAGAATTTTTTTTTTTTCAAATCTCTTTCAAGTAATGTTAACTGTTATCCGCTCAGCTCCATGCACTGTTTATCAATAGTTTTGGCCATTCAATGTGTTATTTATTAATTGAACTATTCTCATTACCTGTTACTAATTCTTATCTTTATTCAAAATAAGTCATTCCTCAAGGTGAATTAGCTTCTCAAGGAAAGAAGTACATTTCAAGGCTGTATTATTTTATAATTTATTTATATTACTATACTTCTTTTTTTTTTTTTTTTTTTTTTTTGTTTGGTGCATGAACGACTTGAAATTAGAACCAGTTGCACTAAATCAGAAATATCTTATTTTTTTTTTTTGGTTATAGTATCCGGAAAAATTCTGTCTTTAGCCTACCTCATGGTTTCTACCTGAGAAGAGCACTACTAAACATTTTTTTTCAGCTATATTATCCAAGTGTTGCGAGTTTTCTATACCCGACCCTCTACAGCTTTTATACGGCAATAGACAATTCTGTAAAGTGCTTAAGATCACAGATAAGATCTTTATATGCTTCGAGGGTATTAACAGCATGGCTACGGCGTGGTCAGCTGTACCCGATTTGTTTTATTGACATTTTTCTTCCTTAAAACTTTACTGCAATGTCCATAATATAAGTTAGATAATGATGAAGTTGCATCCCGGATCTGAGTGCAATTACCTGCATTTCCTTCACTAATATCTGAAGGTTCTTAAATTTATATTAATTCGAAACCTTATTTTTTTGTATACTATAAATATTAAGCTATTGGGTTTCAGAATTTATAATTCCATCTTGTTTTAATCATTGCTTTTTTTTTATATTTTATCAGGGTATAATACATCGCAATATTCTTATATAAAAAAAATTACTAAAACGATAATTTGCATATGTTTAGTTAAATTCGAGAAAAAAATTGATCAATTTTCCCTCATCTTTCTATCTTTAGCCAGTATTTTTACTAATCCAGGACTCACCCATGAACTTGAAACAAACCTTCAGTTCTCCACTTCAACGATAAGAGTGAGAACAACTCGCCTTTAATAGCCACGAATATAACGTATATTTAGTCTCGTTTAATGAAGGGATTTAGTCAGAACAATGCAAGTAAGAGGCCCGTGGATGTTTTGGTAAGTACTTGAGGTGAAATCGTGGAAAATATCTGATGTAAAGATGAGGAGCTGGATATGGAGAGGGCTTGTCTGCTTTCTTATCGTCATGAGGGCTTTCTGGGCTGGTTTATGTCCTCCCTTGTCTGCGTTGTCATCCTGAGTCTTGTAGCTGTGTAACTGGAGATGGATAACTACTCCATACGTATTTCCTCTGCGCAATAAGTTTATGTAATTTCTTGCAGCAGGCCAGTAAATTTTGTGAATTAAAAAAAAAAAAAAATAGAACGCTTTGCTTCTCCCTCAAAACCCTGACTTTCTTTTGTTTTAGAAATTCATTAGATTTATTATTTGGATACTTAATAATATTTATTTCGTCGGACACACGCTTTTTATCTTTAATAATTTGTGATTAGTAATATGAATAATAGTAAAAAATAAAGTAAAAAAATAAACACTAGAAAAAAATGAGTTCAAAAATAATAATCTTAATAAATTCAGAAGATATAGTTTCTAATTATAATTTAAATTATGATAAATGTTTTTTATACTTCTTCCACAAGTGTTTTTCGCTACGATATCTCGGAACGTTCTTACGGTCAGAACCTGCGAAATAAAAAAAAATAAAGTAGCTATATAAATAATAATGTATGAAAAAACAAACCAAAACAAATAAAATAATTTAGTATATAAATAACAAAAAAATAATGATATTATAATGACAGAAATAAACAAAAATTTATATACGATAGACCTTAAGGAGGTAGGAGGATGTCTGTGGAGGAACTCTGCCAAGAAAATAAACGTGAAATAATGTTTTTGTATTATATCATGGTTTTGTTATGGTAACCACTCTTTCTAACAATTTTATTTAAATTTATAAAGATATGAAAGAGGGTTGGTGGTTTACTTTGTGAATTGAACCCGAACATTTGTGCGACTGTCTCACATGTTTGTCCATCATTTACCACTCCGCCTTTTATGATGCCAATTCTTACCGTACAGTCCTCTCATGTCTCGTGTCAGTGAACCTTCAAAGACAGCTCTGCCGCGGAGAGATTTTTTTTTCCTTATAAGTGTGTATATGATTTTGGATAAAAAAAAAAACCTTCCAGGCAGGCCTAGATATCAGCTGAACCAGGTGATGCTCTTCAAGTGTATAAATTGTGTTTTCATGGTGAAAATATATGAAAGTACGGCAACTGCTGAATATGTCGGCTTTCACTCAGAATCAGTCTAGCCATCCGTGTCTTCTTTCGAAACGGATCATGTTCTTTTAGTTTTATAATTATTGTATTTTTATACGGTTTTATGTTATTAGCTTGGGGTTTCTTTCATTCCTCAAAGGCTACTGATTTTTTAAATATTTATTGCTGCTAGATGGCAGAATGATTTTGGCAATATTCGTACATCAAATAAATACCTAAAAGGTAAAGACACACCAAGCCTGAGTGAAGGACCATTGGAACACAAGCTTAACATTGGATTTGTTGAAAAATTATAGAGAATGTTTGCAAAAACCGTGGTCGGCGCCTGCTTTTAAGCCCTCTATAATATAAAGAGACCATGTTTTTTTTGCAAATTTTCTTTATAATTGTTGAACAAATCCAAGGTAAAGATTGTGTTCCAGTGAATTGTTCCAACGGACCTTCTATCGAATTTGGTGTTTTGTTACATTTAGATTCCACATTTAATTATGCACTCTTTCAATTTTTACTGCTTTTTGGTATTTTTTCATAATCGGGGTTTTTGTTTATTTTTAATTGATTAATCCTATTTCAATTATTTTGAAGACAAACCTACGTGTATAAAATACATATATTATTGGAATCGCATTTAATGAATGACCACTGCTTAATTTCACCTTTAATTTGATATCCCACTTGATAGGTTTTGTTGACTTGATTTCTAGAGATTCCAATAAGATGGTCAATATCCGCCATTTTGTTTTTTTCGATATTGTCATACAGCCTATGTCACTCAGGGGATTATGGAAAATCAAATGACGTTTAAAATCGGTCCAGCCGTTTAGGCCCTCCGAGGGAACATTTTTTTTAGATCATTATACATTCATTCTATCGAAAGTTATCGTGTTCACTGACCGACAGATTTTCTTCATTCTTCGAATCAGGGACATGAAATTCCGGTCAAAATTCAACATTTCTGACTGATTACATAACTTCCTGGGGAAGTAAAAATACGAAATTTAGAAAACTTATCGTAATCGGTACCTGCGTAATTTTACAACAGAATTTCTGCATTCTTATTGGGTTCATTGACCTAACTTACAGCCAAGAGGCCTCTTGCGTTCTAATGAATGAGGACTTTGATGGAGAACACGTGTATGTTCTTTTTTTCTCCCCTCGCATGTGCGTGTTGTTTTCTGTTTCTAGTGAGGGGGGAGGGTCTGATGTCTTCATAAGCGTAGGCGTCAGCTGTGGCAAACCCACTATTTCAATTGAATTGGTGAGATGGAATAAGGAATCATATGCTATTACTTCCCCAGCTTTACGAAGTATAGAGGAAGGTATGTAATTGGTCAGAAATTCTATGTTGAATTTTCACCGGAACTTCAAGTTTCCCGAGCCCCTGATTCCAAAAATGAGGAAACAAGATTTCCTACCTGCTTGATTATATCGCCACGAAATTTTAAATCTTTAATTATATCCAGAACCCCATAAGGACACCAAATTGATTTTCATCCTAATCGGCCAACGGGTAAGGAGCTTAATACAAATACCACAAAAATTGCCGAAATATAGAATGTATCGACATGAAATTTTAAATATGAATCCAGGATCCAATAAGGTTGACATCTGTAGATGTTCAACGAAATCGGCCGAAAGGAAGAAGTGAATCGGGGGAGAGTGCTCAACTCAAAAAACCCCTGATATAACGAAGTAATCAACATGAAATTGAAAATAAGGAAAACCTAATACTTTAATCGGACCACAGGAGGGAGGGAGAAGAAATGGGGAGAAAATTTAAAAGTCGAACTAATTTCTGGCCGATTGCATAATTCCCTATATGCTTCGTATGGCTTGGTAATAGATATAATATACCTTTTTTTTTTTTTTTTTTTTTTTTTTATTTACGAGAAATCTATCACTCTTATTCATCTCATAAAGAAGCCTCCTGTAACATCTGACTTAAAAAAAAATTTGGAACGAAAAATTCGGTCACATCACCGTGATTTGATCGGCGGGGAAATGGGTTATCTTTCACCTTCTCCGTTTAATAAAAGACCTGACCGTCTGTAAGAATCAATCACATTACTTATTTAATCACTTTTTTTAAAAATTATTTATATTTATTTTATTTATACCCTCCAGTATCGTTAGTTTAATAGTTTTTATTTATAATGTTGAAAATGATTGTTTTCAGCGGCAACAGAGGTGGTGCTGACGGTGCAGCAGAACCCGGTTCGACGCGAACGAGCCATGACGGGAGCCGGGAATGCGATATCGTCGCCGAGCCTTCATCGGGCAGCGTCTCAGCCTAGGGACAGGATAACTGGGCCGCAGCCTGTTGACGTGAGTATCCCCACTCTATTTTGTGTGTCATGGGTCGACTATGGTTCAACTGCCTGAGTCGGCCCCTCGCAGTTGGTTTATCTGGATTATTGTTGATTCAGATTGAACGAAAGCGTTGTTCACTCGTTCGATGGACTTCCCAATCACTTTTGATGCTTGTGAAACAAAGAACTATTTATGCTTGTTTATTTGTTTGATTTAATATCCTTGTAAACAGGTAGCTGCTATTTTGTAACTTACTCGAATAACTGATTTTCTGCATCGGTAGTTCTTCCGCGATTGACCGAGCGAAGCGAGATTTTTGGTTTCTAAAATTATTTTATTCATTCGTTACTTATTTTCCTATACTAGATATGTACATTTTGCATTTATATATATATTTTTATGTATTTATTTTTCCGTTGTATCGTTTCATTTGCTGAATTATCTTTTGATTTTTCTTATTCTTTGTGTTGCATTAGTGTCGAAACATAGTTTTCTTTCATTTTGTTTTCAGTTTAATTATTAGTTAAATTTATTATATTACTCTGTTTTTTTTTGTTTTTTTGTTGATAATTGTATGAGCAAAATGTTCGGATAAGACTAATACAGAGTTGGTCCCACTTACGGATATCTGTCTATTCAGAATCATTTCGACAAAACAATTGATTGTATCCACTGAAGCTTTCAATTATGAATGCATTGTTTTGGATCATGAAATATGTTCTCTTTTGTTATATTCGCTTCTAGTTTATTGAATTGTTTTTAATTAAAAGAAAGGAATTTTCTGGTTTGTCTAGTTGTCGCTCCTAAGGTACACGTCATATTCTGATATTGGGCTTAAAATTTTCATATAAAAATGGATACAACGTACTTCGTTGTCTAATAAATAAACAATGCTTTCGTATAAGTGTTTGTGAGATTATTAACGGAATAATGAAAATGTTGCCGAAATTCTGTTTTAAGGCATACTTGCTCACACACCATAGATCTTCGACTTCTAATCTTAGGCGTATTTTATTTCTTGAATAATAATAAACAAAATAATACTAACTTATTTATTGACTTACATTTTGAAATATTGTCTATTCCTCAAAAAACTATACATAAAGTTCCGGTCTCGATATAGTACCATCACCTGAGGATGGTTTAATGCCAAAGATGGTAGGTAGTTCATGTATATAGTATGTAAATCCCCATTTTCTCGGCTTGTACACTCTGAGCAATTCGGAATCACGCTAGGATCAACGTCCCGCCAGACTGAACATATTGCAAATTTCATTAAAATCCTTCCCGTAATTCCGGAGATCAAGTGGTTACAATTTTAGCGTTACGACATCAGTCGGACAAACGGACAGGCACCATCGAGATTTTTGTACTTTCGTACTCTGTGCATCAGATAAGATCTAAATAACATCGAAATTATTGACGATTTCTATACTTTCTATATCTGAGGGATGAAAAAGTTGAAACAACGTTATATTGTATTTCTTTTATTTTATATCTTCAACTATATTTTGTTTTTATTGTTAACAGCATGAACAAAAACGACAACTAGAATTCCAAAAGACCAACACATTAAAATTGATGCTGGAAAAAGAGCAGATGTACGTGGAATCGTTGCGAAGTAACCTGGCCAAATGCAAGGATCCCACATCGGAGAGCAACATTCTACAGAAGCTGCACCGTGCCGAGAAGAGTGTTCAAACACTTCAGCAGCAGCTCTCCGAACTAGAGGTAGGCATTTACTGCTACAGCGGACTACTGCTATAGCTGTAGATTTAGCTGCGCATCGGCTCTAGACAGCTATTGCAGCTAAATTTTGGTTTTATCTTGCCTAATATCCATCTCATATTATAATAAGCTTACAGCAAAAAGCACTCACTCTTTGTTTAATATATTAATGCAGTATCGTAATTAATTATCCTATACTAGCCATTCTCTATTCATAAATAAACAAAAATAGACGGTAAATCCTCTTTCATTAAAACTTATTTATAATTGCAACTGGCTGTTGGCTGTGAGCAAAGAGCAAAGATCCTGCACAGTCCTAAACATAAATAATATCAAATTTTCGCTTGATTATACTTCAGACAGTGTTTGAGAAATAAGCAACTCTTTGTATTAATACAAATGTTATATTAATAAAAGTGCAACTACAAGTAAACAAACAAAAAAAATATATCAAAATTATAAAATTTAGGCATTGTAAAAAATATATATATTCAACTATTAAGTGTAGGGCGAATAAACCATTATTGCTCTAAAATCTAGAAAGTAAACGAGAAAACATATATTAGCCTATTTTACATTCAATGAGTTTTTTTGCCCTTATTCATCATTAACACAAACATCAATAAAAAAACAAAAAACTTCAGTCTCTCATGGGCTTGAAAAAAAAAAACAATAATTATAATTTTATTAAACTAATAACTTTTGACTCAAATCATCGAATAAATTAAAAATTATTTCTTTAGGTTATACTTTCTGGTAATATAAAGTATACAAGAAATAGAGAAAACGAATATTACATTGAAGATTTATTTGTTTTTCCATGCTTGGTCACTGCAGATCTCAGAGTAAGTTTCATTTTTAATCGAATGCAAGAAAGAAAATCGTCACCCTTACACCATAATATATGTTTATATGTATTATATCACTCGTATGTATCACTGTTACACATTTTATATTATTGTTCTCATTTTAGCTGTACATTTGCTTTATGTTGTATATAAAATCAGGGGATCCACATTGATTGTGAATAACCAGATTCAGTGATTTTCTCTTAGAATTTGTTGGTCATTCGCGATTTGTATGTTGTACTATGCGAGTTTAGGAGGGGTTAGAGAAACGTTCTTCTCTAGACAGTTCCTAGCTGGTGATCATTACTCTTGCCTGTAACTGTAGTTTGGCGAGGACATCTCAGGTTTACCGAAATCATCCTGACAGAAATACCTTTCTCTAAGCCCTACAAGCCTAGTCATATTCATGGCATATTACTCCTATGCGTTGTCGGGCTCTGCCGTATTTTTTCCAGTTATATATTTGTTCTGTCAATTGAAAATGTAGATAGTGTCTCTGGTTTATTCAAGATCTTGTTCATTGTATCAGACTATTTTTTGCATGGTTTCATTGCATGAATGCTATGTATTAGATTGTGTACTTCATATCGTTGTGTATACTGTTTGCTATGATTTTCAGCATTTAATTTGTTTGTGTATTTAATGACAAAGCATGCTCAGAGATCACTGCGCAAAGGCATAATGAATCCGAAAATTGGAAAGAGAATACTGCAGTAATAATTTTAAATTGAACGTAAAAGAGAAGTTTATTTTCGCAATAACCGATGTTATTTTATTGTTTAACGAATTTAAATAATTGTATTTATAAATCATCGACTGCCACCAGAAGTTTTTTTGTGCTACCTCAAGCCGAAAGCAATGACAGTTATTTCGAACTAATAGACATTTGGATACATTTTCAATTGTGTCCCTGTCTGAGCACCGAAATGTTTGGTGGGCAACAACTGGGCTACGATTGTGTTAAATGCACTGACAGGTAATAATGTTAACTGTTGGATTATAGATGTTAAATGCGAAACTGTTATCCGCTTGTTCATAGAAATTATCTGACATTTAAACAAAAAAAATCATTAGGTCAATTTTTGGTAGTAATGATCAAATAACGTATCTTAGATGTATGTCCAATAGGTAAATGATCTCATTCTAAAACATTTAAATGTTTATGAAGACACATCATTTTTACATTATTATTATGTTTTGTTTTTATCATTTCCATTTTATTATTTTAATTAATTCATCATTTTTACCGAATAATTACTTATTAATTCATATAACCATGTTTATAAATATTTCAACCATATTTTGTTAGAAGTTCTTTTTTAGCATGTAACAGTACTAATTTTTTTTTTCATTTTCATTTTTTTTTTATTTTCAGGTATGTACTTAGGTCATATTCGTTAACGTACTTAACTGTTTCCTTGTAAATACATCCCCCTCCCCAACGCTTTTGGCTTTGGCTTCGATTGTTCAACTTTATTACTTTTTTTATTTCATAGCTTCTCAAATTTCTACTTATATATTTTTTAAAAATAAATATTGCTACTTTACTGTGTGTAACTGCTAAAATTAATGTGTGCATTTTTACAGTTAAATGTCTGTCATTGCTTGAGTTTTTTTTTTTATTTATCTAATCCAGTTGAATAGTTTGAAAGTGTAATTCTTTGGTGGGAGGCAATAACAGTACAAGTCAAAAAAGTTAATTTTTCAGGAGAACAGAAAATGTCTTTCGCCACTGAACACATTTTTTTTTAACTGCCAAAAAATTAGGTATACACTACGTCAGAGACACTTGTCCCCTTCTCACCGCTTCTAGAGATTGACTTCACATTGTGAAATATGTAATAATACCTTTTTGGCTAAAAATGGACTTGTACTCTTTTTCCCGCCCATCAAAAAATTTATCAAGGAAGTCTAGTATCGTCTGTTAGTAAAAATATCACATCATGAGAACATTACAGCTCGAAGAACCAATCAGCTGACATGTTTTATATTATTGTTTGTGTGTGGTGATTGGTTCTACATGCTGTGATACTATATCGTTGTGATGTGATATTTATCTGACCAGACAATTCTAAAGAGAATCCAGAGCGGCCGAGCTGTCAAAACTCGGGCTGGTCAGGTAGATATGAAAGTGTGGGTGCACAAGGAGAAACAGACAGAATATAAATAGTTTTAGAATATCAAAGAAAGATGCCAATTTCTGAGAAGTATGAATTTGTAATTTACATGTTTTTACTTCCCGAGCTATACGAAGTACAGGGAAAGTTAGGTAATCGGTCAAAATTCGGTGTGGAGTTTTGAACGGAATTTCATGTTTTCCGACCTCCTCTAGAATCTAATTATGGAAAAAAAAAAAAAATGTGTGTCTGTGAAAACGATAACTCCCGATAGAATAAATGTATCACAATGAAATCTTATATCTGAATCCAGAACCCTCTAACTACGACATCTATTGTTTTTCAGTAAATCGACCAAAGGGTAGGGGGGAGGCTTAACATAATAGCTCTTATAACTGCCAATAGAATGAATGTATCGACACAAAATTTTATGTGATCAAAATCCCATAGGGCAACGCTTATCGATTGTCAGCCAAATCGGTCAAAGGGGAGGGGGAGATTAGGGGTGAGGCTTAACTCAAAATCTTTAATAACTGGCCTTGTATAAAATTTCATGTGTGAATTCAAAACTCCATAAGGACGACACATCATTTTTCAGCGGAATTGGCAGGAGGGAAGGAGGGATCAGCAAATAAATCCCAATAACTGCCTATGTAACGAATACAAGTCAACTGTTGAATATTAGCGCAAACAGTCGACTGGTTTTGGAGAGGGCGCGAAAAGTAATCGATTAATTCGTTCTGGGGAAGTACATTGCCGGTGATTCACCGACGATTTTTTTTTTACGGGGGACTTGTATTATAATGTATAAAAGCTGAATGTGTTCTGTTCTTGGATGCTACAGTATTAGTAATAATTTAGGTGAAAGCAGATTTATAACTTAATTAGTATTCTGATTATTTTTTAGTGTTCTCGACATTTGAGAATATATGATCTAGTGAGAATGAAAGCAAAAACTATGAGTTCATACTTTACAAGAAATAAAACTTGTAACTAGTAAATTAAAAATATGTTAATAAGTATAGTTCTTAGTAATATGTATGACCCAGGTCGTATTATAATCACGTGAGGGTGAGTGGCGTCTTGCGTTTTAAAGCAATATTCAAAACGTTATCACATTCGGCTTTGACTGTTATTTTAATCTTCTGTATATATTTTTTAAATTGTTCCGGTTGTGTAGGTTCATGATTACAGTTCACACTAGTCCTACTGCTGTATGTGTCTGCATTCTTAGTCTTTCCTTATTCTTATTACCTCTTTCTGTCTGCTCGCCTTTTGCTATAAGAAAAATTTAATTTAATATTTGATGTTACGTAGCTGATTGATGTATGACTTCATTTTTCAACCTAAAAAAGTCGATGATGTCCTTGTTCTCGGTTTGAAAACATTTCTTTTGTAACGACTGTGGCTTTCTTGTGTTATTATTTTCTGCAGTGCATTATAACATCTTGCATGTGTGTTGTAAATAGATAAATTTCTGTTCCAATATCTTATAGCAGCTATCCGTTGATCTAGATTTTCTTTCAAAAATGTATTTTTCCAGTATTCCGACGTTTTATCTCTCTATTCTTGACATGTAAATGTTTGAATTTGTGACACTCTACTTTAGTGAGTGCCTGTCTTTAAATTTAAGCCGCCGAAGAGAACGAACCTCATCAGAGGCAAAAAAAAAACAATTGTACCTGTTGCCGATCCCCTGTTTCGTTTTACTCTGATCATCCGTCTTTCACATGGTCAGATTAGAGAATATTGAAGGAAGCTGAGGTAGATGGAGTCTTAAGTCGTCGATGTTTATACAGTGCGGGGTGATTTTGAATTGAACCCACTATTTGAAATTATAGTGGGTGACAGGGAATCACTAATTAAATTATAGCGACGGAAACTAAAATTTGAAACTACAGAATGTCGCAGTTGAGCATTAGCTATTTTATTTTATAAAACAACCTAAAATACCATAATTTTACTTGATAAGAAATGTTAGGTTATCAGGTAAGCGTTTACATGTACCTTCGCAAGCCTTCAGTTCCTATTGGTATGCTAATGTGTTCCTGACAATCCCAGCTAGTTACTCGTTAAGCTGTTAAGTTATAAAGTATAATATCTTTGTATTGAATGGTACAACAAACAATACAAGAACAGAAAATATCATTCATTTGCAATGACGCACTCAGGAAGTCATAATAGTTTTTTTTTTCTTTAACAAATCATGAATATCAGTTAAAAACTCTAATATACGCTACATATATATTCCTATCAGTAATACTTGATTATTGTTTTTATAAAGAACTGAGAAGAAATTAAATGCTATTTTGGATTGAGCAAATCAAAAACTACAACAATTCTTAGCATATTGCTATACTTATTAATTAATGTGTATTTCTTTCTGTGAGAATAACGGACCTAATGACATATATAGCATTCTTCTGTGAACAGAAGGTCAATTGACCGTATACAATCATAGTACATTGCTTGATTATCTGATAATTAGCTGCTTTGGCAACTTCCTAATTACGTGGTATAGTCTTGATCTTTTATCGTATAGTCAGATGGTCAAGAGGTTTTCTGAAGGTTATAGTATCATCATAGCCCCTGTATCGAACTCCAACGGAGTTTTGTTTTATTAATGCTCAGAAGTCTGTTGCAAATTTCTACAACTTGGTTTTGTTATCACTGATCCACGGCATTGGTTTATGCTGATTTTTATATTACCTTTATATTGGAAATTAGAGTTTCCAACGGTCTGACCTCGGTGAGTTTTTCCTCTAAGTTTCTTGTTGTTTTTTCCAACTAGCCAAGGAACTTCTCCTTCGTGATCTAGATCAAACCCCAAGAAAACTGCTGTATGAAGCAGGACTGACAACCTGAATTTCCCACTAAGCCCCGACTTTGTCTTCTTCACAGTCTATATTAACCCGTTATAATGAGCGATCTATCTAACCCGGCATCCTCAAAAAAGGTCATTAACAATGTAATGTAGGTTTTGTTACTTACAGATTCTCTTGAGATCCTTTGTTGATTTTACTGAAACTAATTGTTACCAACAGGAAGAAAGCAATTCGGATCATCTAGTGTAATGCCCTCAAACGCATCAGGGTTTCTTATTGACTTCAAAAGTATTTTAGAGTAGGAAACCTGTTCGTAATGAACAATGTCATTACTTGTAGCTTATCTTCAAAAATATTCAATCAGAGGATAATTTTTCAAAGAAGAGAACGAAATCTTAACAATAATTTCACTGCATAACACCCAGTCTCTCTAGTAACAATAAACAAATGTAAATGTTTGGGAAAAACCCAATTCTTTTGGAATTACTGTTACGAAAATTCTTATTGCAAGTAGAGTTTACTGAAATAACCCTAGTGTAATGTTGTACACGAAGCCAAATAGCCGAAAGTGTTGGTGTTCCGAGGTGATGGACTGGTGCTATAGGGCCCCTTTGGCAATGTCTCTTTAGGGTCAAGAAGCGCCCCCTCTACCTTCCCGGAACAGTACGCCCCCTCGGCCACCCCCTGTGTCCCCGCCCCCGCTGCCTCCTCGCCAATACCTCCTACATTCGCATAGCACCATTTGCGCCGAAAGGGCCTTCGCCGAATCAACGGCTTTGGTAAGTAACATCTAACATCTCATTGTAATCCATATAACATCATGTTGGTACGCAGCCATTCCATTCTATCATTTTAGTAGTTCAAGGGGTGCATTATCACAATAATGTGACATCAATGTATCTAATCAGCTGGTAGTTAATGAAATTTAAAATTTTGTCACATAACCGTTAGGCGATAGTTTTCTGCGGAGGGTGTTGTGTTCAACCCAGAGTTGTTGAACTAAAAGAGGTCCATATTCCTGGTGCATTCAGTGTTGATATTTCATTTGTCTTAAAAGTATTTTGCTCTATATAGAAAGTCGAATCAATATTAGAGATCACTGTCAATTAATTTTTATGAACTAGTTTCTCTGTAGCTATTAAATTATATATGGTTAGGGTTTTAACAATAACAACTAATTGATTAACCATGTAATTAATATCTACGGTTCCTGTGAAATGGAAATTAATTGCATCTACACTGACGTTATACCTTGAGAATTGCATAATGATAGAACAATTGAAGCGAACTCCTCCTATAAAGTACAAGTATGAGTGTCTTTTTCGTATTTCTACTTGGAGACAAAAAAATATTTATATGTACAAAGTACAAAGCTTGACTATAATGTTTTCAAAACGAGGAGGACTTTATTGCAATTTCTATAAAAAATTGGGCAAGTAAATTTTGTCTTACTGCATATTTTAATAAAAGGCAAAATTGAAAACATTATTTCTTGGTAACAATATTTTTATTATATAAACTTGATAGTTATTTGCGATAAGTATAATGGATAGGTATGTCATCTATTTTACATTTCTGTTTTTGCCGTTGCATGTTCTTTTGTATTATTATTATAGTTTGATTTTATTTATTTCTTTTTTTTTCTTTTTGCTTTTGTGTATATAGTATATAGTTTTTTTTCTCTAATATTAGTCAATTTTTTTATTTAGATACTTTTTTGTGTACATAGTAATTTTTAATAAGTAAATGAATATGTTGAGGTAGGTACCTAAAAAAAATATTTTCAGTTTCCAAGGGCACCTAGAAGAAGGTGAATATTAAAAAATATAATTAAAAAACCTCGATGGAAAATCATGTTACTTTTTTTTTTTAAAGAAATAAAAAAAAATTTTATTTTTATTATTTTATATTTTTACTTTATCATTTACTGTAATTGGTTTTACTGTTCACAGGGGGCTGTTGGTAAAGTTCCACAGTCACATCACAGAACCAAGTCCAGTCCGGATAGTCTCAGTACTGACTTACTGACTGAAGGTAACGTTCAATTTCAAAAAAATCTTGGAGATATTAAATACATTTCTGGTAATAAAGTAATTCAGGAAATTATTCTAATAATCAAAAGAGGCATGATATTACTTAATCAACATTGTTGATTATATTTACATTGATTTATTGTTCGGCATCGTTTGGTTTCTTAGATGTGTGGTAAGAGTCAAACCTTAGTTTATTGTAGAAATATGAGAGTAACTTATCATCATTGCAGTTGATAATACATTTAAAATGAACATAAAATATGAGTTAATAACATTTATTTTCTTCATTAAGCCATTTTTATGCTTATTATGTACATTTAATGTATCTCATAATTTATTAATATTAATTTGTGGTAATGAAATTTCAATAAATTAGAGCTATTCTTTTAAACTATTTTATTATCAAGAGATAAGAGAGAGTAAGACTCTTCGTAGTCTGAACGGAAAACAATTATTACTTAAATTCTTTTTGATTTCATTATGTGAGCCTATGGACCGAAAGTCTAACCTATTTTTTTTTAGCTTCAAAGCGGCTGATTGCCTCAGAGTCAATGACGGAGCTGTGTTTTGCCAAGAAATCCCGGGGTGGGGTAGCCTGGGAGGTGGAACCTGGCCCCTCGCGGCCCCCGGGCACCCCGCCGCCTCCCTATATGTCCGACCAACAGAGCCCTGAGGAGCACAACTACTGTCAGATCCCTGAGGATGACATTCTGCCTATTATTGTAAGTCCACAGAGTTATTTAGCGGTGTAGTAAAATACTGTAAAATCTGTTTTATTCATGGTCCTCTTAAGACATTCTTATCGAAATGTTCACTCCTTCGTTATGCGGTTGTTGAAGAACCCCCCCTTCTATACAGTCCCTCCTCTTTGGTCGATTTGACTAAAAATCAGTAGTTAACTTACTTCAGGATTTCTGAATTCACATATTGAAATTTCGCCTAAATATATTTATTCAATTGCGAGTCATTGTTAGACGATTACATTAACGAGTACAATAATGTAATGCAATTATTGTATACACCACTAATAATGGTGCAGAAAGTATTTAAAGTTATAGACTTATGGATATGAGTAAGGAGACAACGACAACATTGATTGTTTTTTTTTTTTTATTTTATCTAGAATTGTTCATTTCCTTTTGTTCAGAGCTTGGTTGTGCTTTCAGCAAACGCCTACTTTTTTTACTAATTGGTGCCTCTATGCACTTAGAAAGATAATTTCCTGAAAATTTGGGAGGAACGGAAGAATATACCAACCCAACCTTTTGTAAATAAACATTTTGAAAATGGTCATAAAGTGTTACAGTCAGAATATTGTTTCTCGATCCCATCACAAAAATAAAAATATGTTTAAAGCATTAGAATCACAAAATCTGTTGGAGGTGCTAAATGGCACTTTCGTTGCAGAACTGTCTACATTAAGTTATTCAGATGCAGGCATATTTGAAACGTTAACTAGTGGTTTTCTAGGAATAGGGTTAAGTAATATAGTTACGTGAAGATTTCAGGTTTTTTCTTGTAGGTATCTTGGCACTAATTACTGTATATAACATTTATGACCATACTCAATTTTTTTCTTCAAAATAGTGGTTTGGTATACCGTTCTCCCTAAATTTTCAGGAAAATTAATATTTGAGATTTAAACAAATTATCAAGTAATTTTAGTTTTGATTCAAGTCTTCCAACTATGAAGCCTTCTTTACTTAATACATAATCCTGTTTATTTCTCTCTATCTTCTCAATGTTGTGTATTCTCAGTGTACTAAGTTATGAAGTGAAGGAGCGTTGATATTTAAATGTTTTGTTTCTTACAACTTTTATTTGAGTAATTTTTTGATTGCTCGAATATTTACATTCGTATACTTGTGACAACACTTTTAACAATATACACTTTTTTTCTGTATCGGTGCACAGTAGGCTAATGTAGTACCTACTTGTTATTTTAACAGAGTAGTCAACATTAGAAAGGTAATTCACATACTCCATTAGATCGAATGCAACATTCCATTTGTTTTCAGTGTAATATTTTGACTATTTTCATTCGGTGCGCACCATAAAGTTATTTTGAGCTCAAGTTTGTCACGAACCAGTCCTGGTTTACTGCTAGATGGAAGCGTGTGCGCTCTTAGTCGTAGACGAAGCCCTAAAGATACTTAAACCTGTTAGTTTTGGATTAGTGTGTTATATTGACATTTTTACTGGTCTTCACAAGTTCATCCACTGGCTCCAATAAGTAAGTTTTTATTTATTATTTTTCAAAAATAATACTCTTATATTAAATGTAGGGTATGGAGGATGTAATTACTACTATTCCCTTAATGACACCCTCTATGTATGATGAGATTTCTCTCCCTGAGGTAAAATCTGTATATTTTCTCTATTTCGCTTACGTCTATTTTCTTCCAAAGAGAGAATAATATTTTTCATATTTTTTACCATATTTCTCAAAAGCTATTTTTATGAAGTTAAAATTAAGAAAAAACGGAATTTTTTTTTCTCTTGAAAACTTATAATTAGTAATGTTATGTTTTTGCTAGTTATTAACTATCTATTGAGAACACAATCTAGTCATGTTCCACTCTATTTTTACAAGAACAAAATGGATTTTATTTTCAAGTGCACTTGAAAATGCTTTATGTCTTTTTTTTTTCTTTTTTTTAACTCAAGCGGAATACGACTCAGCACTGTGTTCTCATTTAGTACTTTTTGCATAATTCGTACATTAGCCATGGGGACTAATATAATTTCAAAATTATTATTGTATATATTACTCTATTTTTCCTACGTCTATTTTCCACGAAAGAGAATAATTAATATATATCGTCACTTTAATACTACAACTAGACATCTCGAAATTTTAGTTTTGAGAAAAACGCAAATCTTTTTTTTTTAATCAGCCGTTGTAGAATGACCCAAATTGAACTTCTGACATTTTTACATAAGTTCTTAACATATTTTCTTAGAGTTGTCTACTTCTAGCGCAACAAAGATACCTGCAAAATACAACTAATGGTGCAATTATCCCATACATGCCGATTTTCGAGTTATCTAGTTGTAGTTTTAAGGTGACGATATATTATATATTCTTCGATATCATTATTATTAGCTTTATGAATTTTTTAGAAGAAAATAAATCATTCGAATAAAAAAATGTATAATATATGTATAATAAAGTGATTTTGTAGGGAGTTTAAATTTACATTTTTTTTATTTGAATAATTTATTTTCTTTTCAAAAATTCATAAAGCTTATAATACTGATATCGATTAGGTTGTTGATTCATTGACTTTTTCTTGATATTTCACTATTTCATATGTATACCTCAATAAGTTACTTTTAGTGTAATATTTTTTTTTACCTCCTTCACTCCTGAACTACAGACCTATGTTGTTGGTAGGTTAGACCTTCATTGACCTAGATGTCCTTCTGATATTTTTCAAATAATGCAATAGTAATTGTTAATGTTTATTTATTTTTACAGAATAATGCCACCGACCTCTTGGACAACTCTCCCAACAAGACGATCGGTGGCTTTACTATCCATAGTCCTACCCAAGTTCAACAGCCCATCATCTCTATGGAAGACGAAGACATGTCGGATCAAGAAATGGTATCAGCTTATTATGACTCAAAAAACCTCAAAACTTATTATGTAAAAAAAATAATTCTTATTTATAAACATACATTAACAGACCAAGCGTCACTTTAAACTATTTTTAAGTAAGGACCTTTAAAGAAAGTGTCCCTCGCAATTTACATAAAGGATTATTTATTTTTGGGTTTATTCTGATAGTTTATTATAATTATTTATTATCTCAGTTTGTTTAATCTGCTATAGTCAGGGATGGATATATGGTGCAGGGGACTCGTCGACTGGAACTTTTGGGGGCTCAAATTGTGGAAAGTCGATGGGTTATAAATATGTGATTTAAAAAACATTTTTGAGGAGGTAATTCGAAACGGATGGGAGGAAGTTAAAAATATGTTTTTTTCTTTTGTTGGGCATCATACGAAAAAGAATATATATTCACTAAACTTACAGTAAACCTGAAGGATGATATATTTACAATATAGACTAGAGGGTGCCGGAAGCCCAGTAGTATGCGTGCTTGCTTACTGAGCTCAAGTTCGCGGGTTCGAAACCCGGCCGAGGCCCTTAGTTTATTTTATCTGGGAGGTAAAATGAACTTAAGCACGCCGTCCTTTGGATGGGACGTTAAGCGATGGTCCCGAGCCTTACGATGTCAGGTACTTGTTGAAGACCCCTACCCTTGATGAATAAAAATTTAGATTAGGCAACATTTAGGACTCCCGTAGTAGAGTCGGGCTCAGGTCCACCAGAGTGACGAAAAGCGCTCTGGTAGTAGGCGATATGACCACGCAGTTAAATCCCGGGCTTGAGTCATAATAACTAACTAACAATATAGGCTAGGGAGCTCTAAAAACATTTTAAAAAAGTTTTTTTCTTCCGTCCGTTTATCACAATAATAGTTTATATAATAAGAATAGTACTAAATATATTAAACAAATTAAACTCATAGACAATGGACAAAGTCCGTGTGCCAAGTTGACTCCAAAATTAAACATAAATAAACAATTAAATTCTAAATAAAATGTATACACATTGCCAATTCAGCAAATATAGAAGATATAATGATAGTATTTTCCAGTAGTTATACTGATTACAAAATATAGTCAAATATTAATAATTCAATTCAGCAAATAACACCTGTCCGTATTTCAGGGCATATCACAAAGAATTGGCGAATGTTACGAAACCTGGAAGTTCTTTCAAGGATAGTCCAACTCCAAATAAAGGCTACGTTTCCTTTACTTTTTTTTTTTTTGGGGGGGGGGGGGGGATAGGCGGGAAGGGTAAGATACAGCGTGTATGACGACTGACACACCTCTAGACCTGCGCGATCCATGGCGACACCTAGCCGAAACCCTTACCACCATCAAAAGGAGAAGGCGCGGGATACCTACTATTTCGCCATTGGATCCAACCAAAACCTGGGGTCCAATGCTGACCCCAGCAACCACATCCACTACGAATCTAACCTCAGTTTGTGGTATTGCTTGGGAATCATCCACATCTCACAGTACCATTTTAGCTATGACTGTCTTAGTTCTTAAGGCCCGGAATGATTGCTGACCCGAGATAAGTCCCTATGGTTCTCCACCAATAGGTTTAGCAGTTGGGACTTTCCATATTTCCGTGCCACAGGAGAATAGGCAGAAGAAGTTTTTTTTATTCTTTGTCCGGGCATCGAACAAATTCAACTGCTGGTAAACTAATAATAAACGCAAAGTTACTCCCGGGTAACGTGCTAGTTGTCAATATGAGTTATTTACATGCTTTTGATCAATATGAATTTCTAACTCATATTGACCTACATTGGTCTAAGTCTGGTATTGAATAACGAGGTCCAATATATTTCAGTGTATTTCACTACAGCTGAGCACCACTAAACTAATGATTATATTTGGTTTCTAACTTTTAAATATATTCTTCAGTTCTGTCTTTTTTTTGTCCTACTAAATTCGAGTTCGCGCTTTTGAAAAATTGCAAAAGGGAGACCAAAGTTTATAAAAGTGCTAATTTGCCGCTTATAACGCTTTTAGAGTGCATTTCCATGGGTGAAGTCGTGTTACGAAATTCGACTTTTTTTTCTCTCTTCTGTGTGAAGTTGATAAGTTATTGGTGGAAGTTGATAAGTTATTGGTGTGAAGTTGATAAGTTATTGGCCCCATGGACCTTTATAAGTTGGCATGGTTTCACTGATTCTGTCTCCTATTCCTATACTGTTTCAGACTCAGACAGAGAACCATGGCCCTTTCAAAAGTCTCTCAAAGTTGTGGTCACATCAGGTTCATCTGGCTGTGTTCCTCAACTACGTCATCTCCAACAGTGATCCTTCCAGTCTGGTATGTAGACTCACCATACAGATGAGTTTTTGAACTTTGAAATAAATAAAAATGTCTACCAAGTGATTCCACAAAGCTTCCTTGGATGTTACCTTTAATTATTATTCAGTGGTTCAATGTTTGTCATACATTTTATGATAAAATGTTCCCCTTTGACAAAAAAATGAGTATTTCCAAAATCGTTTCAGATTAACTACCTTTATTTATTATCAGATTTTTCAAAATTTTAAATCTACATTCCAAACTAAACTTAAACACCAAGTTTCATAATAATCCGTTCGTTTCCCTTGAGTAAGGCTTGTGACAAAAATGTAGGGGACAGACAGACACGGTTTAAAGAACCTGAAACGCGAAGTTCTGAAGGAAATTTTTAAATTCGAACCAATGTATATACAAAGGTTCATCTTTTCTTCGAATCTGCGAGGAACCAAATTCTATATATAACTATAAACTCTATATATAACTATAACTCTATAAACTGTATTATCTTTATTCTGTTCTTCTTGTTTTCCAGTTATTCTACCTATTAACAGATCTCTACAAGGAAGGAAGTGCCAAAGAAATGAAAAAATGGGCATATGAAATTCATTCAAGTTTTCTTGTTCCTACAGCTGTGAGTGCTAATTATTTATTCCAATAATAATTTTTCAAGTACCATAAAAAAAATAAAAAACACTATGTAACAAACTTTTTGAGAAAGTCGAAAATCCCTAATATACTTAATATGGTTAATCTTTTAGAAAGTCTTTCTTCACACAGATATCAAAGCGAGTAAATAAGCTAATCTAGAAACCTTTTTACATTAAATAGTAAAATAAATAATTACAAATAATGTAATATTTAATTATTATTTTTTAGCCTCTTCGAGTGAGTAATGTTGACGAAAATGTTGCCCGAGAAATAGACGATGTTCTTGCCAATGAATCTGATAAAGAAGAGATCCTTCGGAAAGTAAGTGACTTCTAAATCTAAATTACATTCGCAGACACACTAATCTTCATATTATTCTCTTGTTGTATATTTGTTTTTGTAGATTTATTTTTTTAGTCCATCTACTTTTATTAGTGAACTGAAGAACATGGTAATTACAACTACATTTTATTGAATGTGTGTAAGACTTGAAGATGGAGCAGGTAACGAGTTCCAAGTACCTGAAGTTCACCATCAGTGAAGATGGAAGAATTGAATTCTTCTAGTATTGCTTCTCTAAGTAGACTCTTTGATGCCATCGACAAGAAGTAAAAGAAGGGATTACCCGGTCTGCTACAATGACTATACGTGAAACTGGTCTTGTTCTCACCCTGTCCTTTTCTAATCAAGAAAAGTGACAACAGCTTTCAAGCCTCTGAGATGAAGTACCTCAGAAAAGTAGCTGGCAAGATTCGCCGAGACAGGGTCAGGTAAATCGTGAAGGTCTCACAATTGCAGAATGAATGCGCAGAGGTTGCCAAGACCAGCTCACGAACCAATATGTGAATGGAGGCATCTTAAAGGTGTGCCCTGCGAGAGAGAGAGGAATCTTGTGTCAGGATATAATCGTATGGAGATGGCTTTGTGAAACTTCTACACCGAGCGTTAGAAGAAGATCTATCCTACTACGTAGTAAAGATTTGAACAACGTTTTGAAGACGTAGACGCTCTTGCATTTGTACCTACTCGTATATAATTTTCTTAATCACTGTTAGTTTTATTATGAATGTACTTGAAACTAACGCAATACTATAAAAATTCGCAAACTTTTCTTCCTCTAACTTCATATTTAGCTTTAGCTTTATTCAAGTACTTGTCAGCTTTGTTTAAATTAAGAATTCTTACTAGCTCCCTGGACTGAACCCTGGAGTTTTCCAGCAAGAGAAAAAATTATTAAGGCAAACTATGTTGCCACTCAATTTTACTATTTATAAACAGTGTTGTCAGATGAAGAAGGGGGTTTCATTGAAGAAATTACCTTGATTTGCAAGTTTAGATAAAAATTTCACTATATAAAAATAATTTTTAAAATAAAATTTACTTCAAACTACATGGGATAGCGAAAAAAAAAAAATTAAAACCATGCAGTACTGCGGACAGTTATGTACCAATTAACAGGTAGCATTTCTGTTGAATTCATTGTCATATAACCAAAAAGGCAGGTTCATTACAAAATTAAGTTGAAATTATAAAATTTCTGGAATATCGTGTTTCTTTGCAGTTATTATTGCTTATCACTAAATGAAACAATCGTGAATGTTTTATTTAAATGGTATTATTTCAAATGAACGCTCAAGCATTTTGTTTTGTTTGAATTGTTATTTACCTAATTGCAAGTGAACCCTTGATATTACATTCGAAAAAATTAATAGAACAATATTTTTCAAAATATAAAATGTATTTGTATTTATTCTGTAACGTTTTTACGATGGATCATTAGTAATTGAGAAATCATTAAATAATATTTTCTATCTCCAAGTAAACCCTATGTCTATTCAGTGATTTTCATATCATTGTATGTATCTAAAAGTTATTCTTGAATAGTCAGATAGAAAATATGATGTCTAGGTAAAGTATGTTCCTTCATTCTCCCGTGATGATAGATCAAACACATAAACAAACAAACCGACATGAAAGCTAACAATAACTTTATGGACCTTGTTTAACCGGAAATGAATGCCTCACCCTTTCAATTTTATTGATGAAAATATGTTTACAGGTGTTTTGGAAAGCGAGACAGAAAGCTAAGGAGGAGCTGAACGAGCAACTGGCGGATTTTCAATCGAAACGAACTGCCGGGATGGGGACCATGTATGGACCAAACGACGCCGAGTTGGAGGAGTGCCTTCATGACAAAAGCAAAGAGCTCAAAGTCATCGAAACTATTCTCGTTCCCAAATTTGAACCATATCTGTACGTTTTATAACATATTACTAATACAAATTACAGTTAAATAAATAAAAAAACAAAGAACTTGTTTAACTTATATTCATTTTGAAGTTTGTGCTGACGATGGCGTGACCCGAAACCGATACACTTTATGGAATTAGACAATATAAGTACAATATAAGTTACACAAGTTCTTTGTTTTTTGGCTTTCTACTATATCGACACAGATCGCAGAAATGTATTCTGAAATTGCATTTAATTACCTCTTAACCAGCGCTTTCTCTGGACTCCAATTTTTTGTTTGGAAGGAAACGTTTTTTTTATTTTAAAGGGAGGAAAATCACTGTCCACTTGTACATCAACAAATGTTTACACAGGAATCTTCCATAGTGGAAGAATTATTTCCTTTTTAGTAATTCTTCTCAGCATACAACCTGAAAAATAAGCTTCATTTTGTAGTATATTTTCAAACCTTGAACACCCCGTCCTTCGGATAGGATATTAAGCGAAGGTCTCGAGCCTTTACAATGTCAGGTACTCGTTAAAGATCCCTTTCCTGGGTAAATAAACCTGAGCAGGCAAAATTTAGGACTAAGTAGAGTTGCAACCAAAGGATACAATTTGATCTTCCTGATTTAAGGTGTGGTTTCGTGTACTGTGTTACATATAATACAATTGTCTTTTTTGTAAATTACAAGGTGTAAAAAAATAGCTGACATAGAGCCTTAATTTTTGCATTAAAATGTGTACTGTTGTAGACTGGACATTGAGCGAGGGGATGTGGACGACAAGAGGTTCTCGACAGGTGCGGCCCTAGGCACTGTGATGGGGAAAGTGTTCGGGATCCGAGGTACCCACTTCAATTCTCTTCTCGAACGGTGTCTCACCTACGTCTCCAAGGATAAGTCCCTCAAAGCCAGACTCATTGGAAAAACAAGAAAAGTATGTTCTATATTACTCTTTTCAGTTCAGTTCATTTACTGATTCCATAATTTAAAGGAACTATTCAGATAATTACAACTGCTTTGAAATTGGTGATGGTACTCCTCCATTTTACTAGGAGAGATTTATCCGAATGAATAAAATGTTGATCCTCCCGTTGGTCCTGTTACTGAAGCAGTACAGGTCCGCTTTTGTATATGTGAAGTCCCATCTTAAAAATTGGAGAACCTGTACTGCTTCACTAAAAAGACCGAAGGGTGGGTGAATATTTTATTCTTCGGATACAAAAGTCACAAATCTATGAAAGTTATCGATCTTTGAGACATAAGTATAATTTTCCGAAGTTTAATTTTTTTTTTGTGAATATGTGGCCAGTTCCAGTTACAAGTCAGACTCTTCACTCTTCAAAGACAATATCTTGTTCATAGAATGATTGCTGATAAAAATTTGTCTCCATGCCTCCAATGTATCTGCTTGTAGATAAAACGTTTGACTCCGATTATTTCTCCTGCAACTAACGACCGCCAACAATTTCAGACTATAGAGAAAGTAACAGAACCGGTATTTGAGAACTTATTTCAGAATATAGTAAAAAATTACAGATACAGATAGAACATTATCATTTATTCTCTGAACGAAAAAAAAAAAAAAAATTCAGATATAATTTTATATTTGTTGAACTATCAATATTTTGTTCATGTAGCTACTTTTATCGTGCTTCGCCACTCCGATTAACAAGAGCCATATTTATCGCATTTCTTCAGTTTTTTTATCATATGGATAAAAATAACAAAAAATACAAATTGTACTTCACATTTTGAATCTAACAATAAGTGTTGTGCTAACAAAAACGTAATTTAATGTTTTTCTTGCTGTGCTTAGTTGGTTCTCTGATTGAAATTAATTATATTATTAATTCTCAGGATCTGTTTTGCTATTTTCTTACTTTGACTTATTCTCAGATATTAACAATATGATATTTTCCATTTGCAGGTGACTAAGAAGGGACATCACTGTATCGCACATCAGTATTATACCGTGACCTACTGTAACCATTGTCAAAACATAATTTGGGGAATTGGACCACAGGGGTACCAGTGCACCAGTAAGTAGATATTTGATAGTTTTATGAAACATATATACATATGATGTATAGTAGAATCTATGACTTCGTGTTAACCATGTTACTGTTGATATTAAAAGAGCGTTAACTTTATATAATGTGCGCTAATATATAATTGAATACCCGCAAAACCTACTTTTTTTTTTTAGAATAAATTATCCTAAATATTGATAAAAGTGTGAAAAAAACATATATAATGGGTTCTCTAAGATAGGTCTCTTTGCTCATGTACAGTTAGCAGGATCACTTGTTGTTGCCTGGAAGTAACGTAGTCTGGCCTTTCAGAGTCTGTGATTTACTTTTTCAACGGATTTTCATGTTTTCCGACCTCCTGATTCCTAAAATTTTAAAAAAAATCTGTCTGTGTGTATATGTGTGTAATCTGTGAACACGATAACTCCCGATATAATGAATGTATCGACACAAAATTTTATGTGTGTATCAAAAACCCTCTACACCTATTAGGAAGGGTGAACCAGAAAAGAGAGTCGACTCAAATACTCTAATAACTGCCGATGTAATGAATGTATCCAACAATGTTACAAAAAAAAACCTGTAATTGTTTTTGGATCTCCGATGAAAAAATGTCCTCATTCAACATGTGTTTTTTCTTTTGCAGATTGCGGTTTGAACATTCACCGTAATTGTGTGACCCAGCTGGAAGAGGTGTGTCCGGGGCCGATGGTGAAAAAAGAGAAAGCCCCGGATCGGATTCGGAATCTGATGGACCGTATACGACCGGAGAACACCCGGAGGAAACCTTCCCATAGTCTGCCACACGGTGAGTTTGGTCGTTCAGTAAAGTAAAGTACAGGTCTGCTGGGCTGTAACAACCAGTGTCGTTTGGCTCCACATGGCCTCTGTGTGCAAGGTGAAACGCCATGTTTTGTACACATTTGATTCGTCGGTTGATCCTCTGTGAACTCAACCTTATGTATTGTAGTTAGAAATATTTGAAGATGACGTGGAAGGGGCATCATGTAAGAAGTATTATTTTTGAAAGAAATGAAATGGTTTCACAAAAAATAAAATATTCCATTTTCTAAAGCGCTGTAGTAGATTTTCATGCTAGAAAATGCCAAGAGCCTGTAGAAAGCTCGTTCTTTCTATCCGAATCAGGAGTACTTGAACCAAATCACGAAACATAATTAGTTTCAACTTCTAAGTTGAGGAACGCGGACATATTGTGGAAACTTGTAATAAATGAATAAAACAAACTTATTTTTGAAATATTGTCTATTCCACTAAAGTGGAATATAAAATATATATATATAAACTACCGGTTTCGGCTTTATACCATCGTCAGGTCTAGTTATGAACTATCTTAGTTCGACGATGGTATAGTTCGACGATGGTATATATATATATATATATATATCTTTAGTGGAATAGACAATATTTCAAAAATAAGTTTGTTTTATTCAATAATTAGTTTCCATTAACTTGACTGTTTCTGTGTAAGATAATTTATATTTGATTTGGCGGGTTTTTGAAATCGCTTCAGATCAAAAATTATCTTATTTTATTCCCTCACTTTCGGTTCGATGGTTACTGTCAGATTTTCTTCAGATCTTGGATTTTTAATAAAATCCTTGAAATTGAGCTTTCGTTGGACCGTTTTTCAGTTTATAGCATATTCAATTTTTGCCAGCCTTCAAAACCACTATATTGATGTGGATTTGAATAGTATATGCATTAACCTATTTCACATTATTAAAAAGTTCTCTTAGTTCTTCAGTTCTCAGTTTTCTCCTGAAATTATTTTAAAATAATGTCGGCCCATCTTAAGAGGTTTAAAACTTATTAGCAATGTATTTATTTTAAATATTTTTGGTTCTTTGATCAATTTGCATTTAAAAAACGAAATAAAATAAAATAAAAAGAAAATCTAAAAATACATTATTAGTTGAGGAAAGATTTAGCAATGTTTAGTGAATTGTCGTCAAGATATGATTTATGACATCTTATTGGTAATCTAGAAAAACAAATAATATAATATTAATTCTCTGCTGATTGTAAACATTGTTATCGTACCCACTTATTAAGTCCATATACTATTTTTGTATGGTCAACATCACACCGTGTGTAGCTTGGTTTTTGTTATAAATCATATAGTGATTATGCTTTATTTATTTGTGGTTTTTAAAATAATCATTTCTGTCTTACAATAGTCGTTTATTCCTTTTTTTTTTTTTTTTCTGTTTAAATTCGTTATAATAGTATTTTTGATCGAGATTATCATGGATAATCAGGAAAGTTTTGAATCGCTTTCTTATTGGTTGTCATGGATTTTTGCTGGGGGTAAAGTATTTAACTTTTTTTTTATAAAATTTATAAATTTTCCAATTTGAATGAAATTTTGCATTTATGGAATTTTTACTAAGTTTAAAAGAATTATACCTAAGGAATTCCAGTAATTTATTTCTGGGAGTTACTACATTCTTTTTTTCCTTCAGTGCATCCAAATTTTTATTTATTTTTATTTTATATTCCTCACATTTTTCTTTTTCTTAAAGTCTCCAATTTGTTTTTTTTTTTAGAAAAAAGTAAGCGGCACTTGGAGGAAGACTCATCCACTGTCTTAGGAGATAACGAATCAGGTAAGTTTTTTAGATTGATTAAAAAAATAAAAAAATAACCATACATAACATTAAATTATTATTTGTACATGTGACTATTGTGATACCAAGTCGGTTTCCATGTTCTTATTGGTTTTATTAATTCATCAATATACTAGTACTCCCTAGAACGTTACCAGGAGATTGTTATTATATTTTTTATTATTTTTGGACTTTTTAAAATATATGTGGTTTACCCAAAACTTTACAAAAATCATAGATGTAAGTAACATGGCGAAATTTTGTATTTCCCAATAAGAAACGTTGGTTTTTTTTTAATTTGAACCAAGTGAAGTGCTTATTCCAGGAAAGATTGTTGTAAATTACTATTTCACAGTTTTGTTATTACTTTCCTTGAAAAATAATTTGTTTACCCTGTTTTATAAGAATATAATTTTGTAAACGAATTGAAGGATTTGCAATGTGAGGGCAGCTACAATTTTAGCAAAAAAATATGTGATTTGACTAATATGCTCTGTAATAAGCTACATCGAACTTTGAGAGAAGGAAGTAGCTCTTTGCGGTAGTTCGAAGTTCTGCTTGAAATTCAATAAAACTAAAAACTATTTTTGGAATGTATTTCTTATGCTTAGCGAAATGTGATAGAATTAAGCTGCCTCCTTTCTGCAAACTTCTCGATTTTTTGAGAACTGTCAATTTTTTTTGCCTTCTTTTTATTTTGGAAGTTTTAATCTCTATTTAACACAAATATAATTTTCGACACTATATGTTTATGCTTTCTAATGAGTAGATTTTTTTCTGTCTCACCATCAATGTATAAAGAAAACCCTCAATTTCAATTCCTGCTTATGGATTGATTACTAGTCAGCGTTTTGTCTATTTCTCTACTGATTTCTCTTGAATCGCATAGTTCACCAACAATTTGAAAATAACAGTTTTAATATATAATTTTGTAATATATTTTTGCACGTAATATTTTGTTTGCAAGTTTGTTTCAAAATATTCCCTTAGGTTTTGACGCTAACTTTTGGTTATTAAAAAATGTCTGACTATAGTTTGTTGTTTCTATAAACATCAATCGAAAATCATTTTATATTTATGTCTTTTACTATTTAAGAAACTGAAAAAGTTGTATTTTCTTAAGTTTTTGTTTATTCTTGTATCATTATTTTTCATATGTTTGGATTCAGATCATGAATTTCTGGTAACAATACAAAAGCGCTCATAAAAAATGTAATGTCTATTCTGTAGATGCCCTCCCCATCAGCCTCCCTCAACATTAAACACATCTCATTATTTCTAAAATTAATATATACATGAAGAATTCTGTTTTATACATAATGAATGTATAAACTATACACATAGATGCAGTTATTTATCTGAGTTGGTTAAGAAAATGATGTGTCGTTGTCTTTAAGGTTCCGTAGGTTGAAAACCGATTATGTAACCGATAGAAGTTGGGTTTTTTTCTGAACTAAGTATACAAAAATATAGCCCAACTCTAGGAAGAATACAACCGACATTACCAAAATGTTTCTTCCTTCTGTGAGGGACGATAATTATAGTATCCTAATGGAAAGTCATATGAAATCTTACTGTATATTAGTAAATTACTGCTTCGAAATTTTACCTTCAATATGGCGGCTGTTTAGGATCAAAAACATCTCCCCCCTCTTTTGATCTTGACATTTATTACACTTAAAAATATAAAATGAAATCTGAGAAATGTGGCGGGGAAAATTTTTTTAAATTGATATGTGGGATGTAAGGTATTGATCAGTAGAATGAGTATGTACCTATGACCCGGGGGATGACTCAATACGACCCACCGAAGTACTAAAAAACGTGTAGATGAGCATTTTTTTTTTTTTCGTATAGTTAATTTGAGAGGAAATAAAGGATCAGCCGTTTGTTGTATAGAGATAACGTAAAAAATCTAGCTGAGTAAGAAGAAGAATGAAAAATCCCGATCATAAAATTAATCGCTGTTAGGTATTCATGAAATATGTTCTCATACTAATCTCAATTTTTTGAGATCATTTTCCTTTTTCATTCTCTGTCATTTTATTATTTAAACTTTTTTAACATTGGTGTATCTTCACGTTAATAATGTAAAAGCATTTTTGTAAATATTTCTCATTCAAAATTGTAATATTAAAAAGTCTTTGTAACTATCTTGTAACCAAGATGACTTTTTAAATGGTCCTCAATTGAAAAATATTTCGAAGATTCTTTGATTATCCTTTTACAATATATATTTCATAAATTCCATTTTTGGTGCGTTATTTTGAAACTGCGTGTTATCAGTTTTTTTTATCCTGATAACAATGTTGCGTTTTTATCTGCTACTGTGTATCTAGATGCTCTGTTTAAATCAACTATGTAGATGAATATTGTGCTTGAAGTTATAGTTAAACTTGTCAATGACCATAATCATAATTTTTTGTAATCCGTCAGAAATTGTATTATTTTTTTAATAAACTAGTTTGACCCGCTTGACGTTTGAATTTTTCTATCTGTCCCGCTCTTAAAAAGGTTTTCCCAATCCTGGTCGTGTCTTTAGTTGCTTCTCCTTTACTAAACTGACGGTATTGCTATTGTCGATTACTATAGTCCTCGCCTTTAAATATTGAATATCGTAAAGCCTCGATTATCGGAGGGTCAGTTATTAAAACCGTCAATTATCCGAACTTCTTTTTTTGGTTGGTAGGAGAATTGCGTTTTTTTTAGAAAAGCAAAAACCAAGGAAAATAAATGCATCTTAGTTTTTTCTAGGAAACAGGGGACTTGACACGGGGCCTATCCGAGATTTGTAGAACGAAAAAATAATTT
This sequence comes from Aradus depressus, assembly GCA_963662175.1. Taxonomy (NCBI): domain Eukaryota; kingdom Metazoa; phylum Arthropoda; class Insecta; order Hemiptera; family Aradidae; genus Aradus; species Aradus depressus. The sequence continues at coordinate 28,615,200 of OY759217.1, read as the reverse complement.
TAAGTTGAATTTCTAGTTTTTTACAATCAAAATGCTATTTCAGACAGTTGCACTGTCGGTCGTAAAAAAATAACATCTTTGCACAAAAGTTGTTTCATTATTAAACAAGGAAAAGGAAAAGAAGAAACGGAATGCGTTACGTATAAACACTAAAATGGACATCGTACATCGTTTTGGTAAATAAGAGAGCGCAGTCTCCCTAAAGCAAACAGAAATAAATCAGTTTTTGAAACAAATGTATATTTTTGATATGATGTGTAGTTCTCTTAAATTAATCTTTTTGTTAACACATTTTTTTAATAATACATACTCTTTAATTTTGGACTTTTTTCATATGTCAATTATTGCTCTTTGCCATAAATTGTGGTTAAAGATAATATTTTTTCTTTGCAATATATTTTTTTCAATGGAAAATCGATTATACGAACTTTTCATTATCGAAAATATATGCCCCCAATTAATTCTGTTAAACTACGCTCTTCTGTATTGAGAACATATAAATTTAATTTTAATATTTGGTTTAGTTGTGATTTTAGGTGCTATTCCCCCAAATTGGAGATATGATAGTTGTTGGTGTTGAGGTTGAGATGTGTCCGATACGATACAGAGCTGACGCTGGAGCTGAGAATGGATCCTATTGAGTGGGAGGTGCTCTGAATGGACTGACATCGGTCTGTGTAGTCCATTGTTGTTCCTACACTATTGTCTATCGGGCACCGGCGGTTCTCCTCTCTTATCTTTGCTCCTGTCTGTCTGTTGTTGCCACACTCCCCGTACCTGCCTGTCTTCAGCATACATCCTGATGTGCTCCCCCCGGGACTGTATTCAATACTCTTCGCCAATCACTGAATCAAATCACCCTACCTGCCATCCATAACTTGTCGTAGTTTCTCGGTACCGCCAGGATAACAAGTGTTACATCTGCTTCTGTCTATGGTTAATGTGGTGAATGTATACTTACTTGACTTATATATAGTCCATGGGCCTTATAGCTGTAGTTTATAAATTTGAAGAAATTCGAAATATTTGTTGTTCTTTAAAAACAAATCACAGGTAGCAACTATGCCGCAACCTGCAACGTTGCGAACTACGTTAACTGTCAATATTTCATGGCACTATTTCACACGTTCTACGTCAAAAAGCGTCTGAAATTTAGTTTGAACTTCGTAACGCTACTGTATTGGTTAAGGGATGAAGGGTTATAAATGTGACTATTTGCTATTTGATGATGTATTATTTATAACTTTACGATTATTAGTTTCGTTGCATGCAGAAGTCGCGGATGCATATTGCAGATATAATCATTTGAACAAGAACCTCGAAAATAAAAGAAAGAATAACAAACAAAATAAAATTTTGATTTACTTTCATATGATACACTTTTTTGCTGTTCATTGGATGAATAGGAAAATTGCATCTTTTAACCTAGTCATTTGCCGGTGTTCATATTTTCTTTTGTTGTTCTGAAAGTGGTGTATTTTTATTTTATGCTGATTTGTTTGTTCAGGTGGTTTGCATTTCACCGCCTAGATTCTCCAAACAACGCAATAACTGCACAGTTAAAACAAACGATAAAGAACATATTCAGGCGAACGAAGTTCATTGTTCATTTTAACTATTCTTTTAGGAGTGACTTTTGAGTCCTTTGAATGAGTCTTAATTTTCAAAAAAACAAAATAGAAGTTGAAGCTTTATTCAGTCTTGAAATATGATTCACGTAGGCAGTATTGGTTATTCTTGACCAATTTCTATCAAAATTTATTTTCATAGAAATTCTCTAATAAAGAATTCAAAAAAGGAAATTCTATTAAAATTTACAGTGAGATTCTGATAGAGCTGTTTGATTTAATTTAGGTAGAATATCTCTTTTGGCCTACGCTCTTGAGAATTTTAGTGATTTTCTTTTTTTATATTTTTATATGACTCTCATAGGAAGGACTCTTCCACAGTACTCTTCCCAGGAAAAATACATACGAGTTTCTCACAAATCCAGCGCCGAAAATATGCACTAATATTCTGTGCACCAAAAATTAAAAAATATTCCCGATTGGGCTGACTGGATACTCTTAGAAATACAGTACTATATTCGCTAGTTTACATTTAAATTTGATTAGAGAAGTTTTGAGTAAATTCTTCCGTCCCAAATTTTACAAAATTCATGTATATTTGAAAAATTTATTGAATATTTTTTTATCTTTTAAAGCTAAATCATTTCTTGCACTCCAAAGATTAAATCTGGTCTTTGCTGGCAGAAAAAATGTGGAGATTTTCAAGCAAACTTTCTACTTAAAATTTCTAGGAATTGTATTGTTAAATTTATTTATTTTACTTTTTGGGTGTGTAAGAGAATATATATTACATATATTTTTTTAACTCGCTCTCCCCCCAAAACCATTGACCGTTTGCTAATAATCAGTAGTTGAGAATAGGGGCTCCTAAATCCTCATACTAAATTGAGCCTCCCCATTCTCTTTGGTCGATTTGGCTGCAAATCAATTAGTGTGGTTAGAGGGTTCTGGATTCACTTATAAAGTGTCTTGTTGCTACATTCATTCTATCGGAAGTTATCGTGTTCACAGACACACACACACACAGACAGACATTTCTTTTTCCATATTTGAAATCTGGAGGTCGGAAAATATGAAATTCCATGGAAAACTCCGCATCGAAGTTTTGACCGAATAAATAACTTCCACTATACTTCGTGTAGTTAAGGAAGTATTATATATTATTATTTATTTGTTTTATAATTTTAAATTTCTTTGCAAACAAACACCACCATCTAAATTATGTTTATTCACTTGATTATTTTAAGCACGAATAGGGTGCCTAATTGAGGTAATTAATAGTCTGTTGATGAATGTTTCGTGTGATCTTGATGTTTATGTTTCTCATTGATTCTCTGTATAATTGCTAGTGGGTCCACTCATTTATTTTATTTGTTCTTGCATAACTCCTTATTTCATACCTTAGTTCCTAAATAAAGCATCTTGGTATAGGTTTTTATTAAAAAAAAAAAAAAAAAAAAAAAAAAAAAACACTTTTCAATATTACTAATTTTTTTCAAGTTCAGTTTGTGGTTGTGTCGGGCCAATATTCTTAACTGGGTGGATCTGTGAAAAAACCAAATTTTGTCAGTTGGGTGGACATGTGCACACCAAAATATTTGTAATTTGGTCGAAAATGTGCACGCTAAGCTTTGTAAACTGGGCATGCTTGTGGAAACCAAAATGTTTTTAAACTGGACGGACAAACATCAGCTAAAATATTACAATGGCGGAATGCACTTCGCGAAGTCAATATGTCTGTATTTGAACATAGGTACTGTATATAGTAATAGTATTAAGAGGGAGTTACTTTTGTAACGAAATCTCGGGGAGCAGCTCATTACTTGAATATTTTTGGATCGCTGACTCCAATATTATTTTCATTTAATTATTATGGTATATCGGTGAAAATGGTATGATAGAGTTTTTCTTAGGGGCTTGAGCGCTGGGGGTACTGCGTTGACGATATAAATTCTTCATCAAATAATTGGAGAACTTTTGGCATTACCTCTTACGACACTTAGCGTTTATATCGGTAGTAACACGTAAACAGAGCTTGTAGGTTTCTTGAAATTTGCCTTCCAAGAGAATAAAACACGAAAGGAATGTAATATCCCGAGAACTCCCCATGAACTAAATAGGTGAAAAAAATATTTGTCGATATATTTGAAAGTACAATCCACATAAATGTTTCAACTTTTATAATGATCGCTGTTTACTATTTTCCTGTCGATCTCATCCGCCCAATTTACCATTTCCAGACTAGCAGTTTTCTGCCTAGTTTACCATTTTCATCGAGGTACATAATCCGGTTCTGACTTCTGGTGTCTTGATCTGCTCAATTTACCATTTCCAGACTAGCAGTTTTCTGCCTAGTCTACCATTTTCATCGAGCTACATAATCCGGTTCTGTCCTCTGGTGTCTTGAACTGCCCAATTTACCATTTCCAGACTAGCAGTTTTCTGTCTCCGGTTCTGACCTCAGATAAGTTTTGGATGTGCACCATTTATAATGGCTCTTTGCAGATCTATTTCTTAATGGTTGATCTTTCAGTACATTTCAATCCCTTCTGAACAATCTTCTTTCAAGAAGCAATTGGACCATTTTTAATATTAAATACATTTTTTTAAATATTAAATAAATTATTTTTAATATTAAATAAATTATTTTTAATATTAAATAAGTAAATACTTATCCAACCCAAAATTACCGTAATGAGGAATTGGCAAACATGTTACAAGAAGTTAGGGCGTCCATACATTATCACAAAAAGTTAGGTTTGCCCTTGTAGAGGATCACCGAGAGGTAGGTCAGCCTTTTTACATTAACACAAAAAGTTTGATCTGTCCTTGTAAAGTGTCGCAAAAAAGGATGATCTTAGTTTCACAAAAAAAAAAATAAAAAACATGGATGTTTCTGAAACTAACTTTAGTACAACTTTTCTTGAAGAAAATGCTCCTCTCTTTCTCGTTAAGTAGATAAATCAGTTATTTAAAGAGGTCAGTGGAAGCTTCTAAAAGGGTGGCACTTCAACCGCCTTACTTAACTAAGTTAAATTTCAAGTTAGATTAGTTTCAAGCGTAATTAGTATCAATTTTCATGATTCATTATCAACGCGTCCCTTTCATGGGCATACTTTTTTTCACTTTCCCAGCTAAACGTACTACTCAGTACCGAATTATGTTGCTCGGTGAAAATGGTAAACTGGGCGGAAGACTTATTTTCTGGAAATGGTAAATTGGGCAGATCAAGACTCAACCTGAGATCAGAATCGGATTATGTGGCTCGGTGACGGAGATTAGATTAGGTTATTCCCTCCTTAGAGAATAAATCTACACGAAATGTTGTTCTTTGACTTGCAAAAGTTCATGAGTAAGACATTTATTGATTATCAGCCGAAGCTGACAAAGAAAAATGGGAGGTTCGGCGGTAATTTTAAATGTGTTCAGGAGTCCTTAAGTGCGATAATTTTCACTGAAATCGGTCGAAGGTCGAAGTTTAAAAATTGAGTTGATTTGGTGAAGAGTTGTCCGTTTTACTTGCTAGAGGGAGGTTGATGAATTGGAAAGGGGGAGGAGGAGTTTTTCACGACTCTCAATAAGTCTAGTACATATGGGCACCTTTCTTAGAAGTTATAGTTAGTTATTGTGACTCATGCCCGGGCTTTACAAGATCATATCGCCTACTACCAGAGCGCTCTTTGGTGGTCATGAGCCCTCCTAGGAGGAATCCTAAATTGTCCACCCAGGAGGTAGGGATCTTTAACGAGTATCGCACAGGCTTACTTCCCACATAAAAAACCTATAGGCCTCGGCCGGGTTTCGAACTCGCGGTCTTCAGCAGCTACCTTTGAGCTACCGGCGCCCTCTATAAGTACTTCTCTATTAGTAGATATATGTTCTGACTTCGTTTATATCGATAACATATTTGTACTTACGACTGTCTGTATCTATTATTCGTAGTCTCATTGTCAGTCGGCGGCAGTCGCCACCCAATCTGATCAATAGTCTCCACTCCCTTCCTAGAACCAGATCGATACAGCTAGTTCTATTTTACTGCTCTGTCCACTCTTCACTTTAATGTTATTAATAAGAACTGACATAATTGCAGAGATATTGTGAAATAATTCAAATGGACTTGAAAAATAAAATAAAACTGGTTTATTTAATATATTGTCTAATTTCACTAACTATATATACATGGGAGTACTTTCGGTATTTCTACCATCCTCAGCCAAAAGCATAAGACTCAGTCTTATCTCTTATGCTTTTGGCTGAGGATGGTAGAAATACCGAAAGTACTCCCATGTATATATAGTTAGTGAAATTAGACAATATATTAAATAAACCAGTTTTATTTTATTTTTCAAGTCCATTATTAATAAGAGTTTGGAACTTTGTAATGTCACTAAAAAAGGAATTATTAAAAATCAGAATTATTGAAATAATATTTTTCCTCATACAGTATAGTACCAATAGATACAAAGAAAAAGTGGCAGTATCCGGGTTGTCTGTGAACTCCCGGTATAATGAATATATCGACACGAAATTTTATACGTAAATTCAGGACCCAATAAGTACGACACCTGTCTTTATTAACCGAAATAGGCCGAAAGGAATGAGGGTTCTCAACTCAAAAACTCTGATTTAATGAATGTATCAACGCGAAATTTTGTGTGAGGATTCAGAAGTCCCTGAGTAAGACACTTATTGACTTTCAACCAAATGGGTTAATTGGTTTCAGAGGGAGAGGGAAAACTTAGTTGATTAATTCACTGGGGGATGTACATTGCCTACGTTTTTATAAATAAATGGAAATGTTTTCCAAAGGATTCCACATGTCCTGCCGTTTTTTTTGTTTGTTTTTATATATGGCATATGGATACAAAATTGGATTTTGTTGGCGGATTGAATTTAAAAACAAGGGTAGTCTCCCTTATTGAACGAGCTAGGAAACAAAAACTAATATGGATGAAACTCGCCGAGCTAGTTCAGGAACAATGGGGCTCTTTAGGGGATCAGTTAAACCTAAATAACAAATCTCATATTTTTTTTTTTTGTTAATTTGGATTCAACGTTGCATTAACTGCTTGTGGTTATTACCGACGGGCTATCTACAATAAGACCACTCTATTCTAAACGGACGGTTAGTCGGCAGTAATTTATAGTTTTATTCTATTATTATAACATATAAGATCAGTGTACTTTTTCTGTTATTGCTTCTAAACGGTTTGTCTGTTTGAATTCCCATTTTTACTTTCCCATCTGTACGAAGTTTCTGCTCTCACTTCAATATTAATCATTTCGGCTAAATATCAATAGTTGACTTACGTAAGAACTTATGAACCCTCATATTAAATTTCATGTCGATACATTCATTACTTCGGCAGTTATTTATGTTTTTGTGTTAAGACACCCTCCCCCTCGTTCCCCCTCCCTTTGGCTGATTACATTGAAATTATAAATAGGTATCGTCCATATGGGTTGCATATAAAATTTTGTGTCGATACAATCGTTCTATCGGGAGTTATATTGTTCACAGACACACTTTTTTTATTCCTTTTTTGGAATCAGGGTTTTGGAAAGCATGAAATCCCGGTGAAACCTGAACACATTTCGACCGATTACTTAACTTCCCCTATACTTCGTATTGCTGTGGAAGTGAAATGTCTAAAACATTTCTTCTTTGACATTTTCATTGTACCAACATAATAGCGGATTAAGGTCTATCTTAAAATTCTTTCGCACTCCTCCATAGAATACTTAAGCGGATTAACTTTTAGAAATCTCATCTGTAGACCCAATATATATGTCACACCTATGCATATAATTATGTAAAATATGTTCTGGAGGGGAGAGAATAGAGGGGTAGAGGGGCGAGGTGGAGTTGGGGGAGGGAGAAGCGGCGCCAAGTATTCCATGCCAGTTCGGACCGGTAGGCCCTCCTGTGTGGTCTGTTGGACCTGTGTTTTTGTGTCTCATCTGAGGATCGTGGTGTGTACCTGTGTAAGTGTCCATCTGACTGATCACCCATTAGTGACCCTTCCTCTCTTTTATCACTGTAAGTTGTATTGTACCAGCGGCAGCGACCATCTGTATGTTTGAATGGCCCAATTTTACCATCTCGTCTTCTATATTACCATTTTCCATATACCTACCTTAGAATAAGAAAGTATCGAAAATTCGAGATCGAGTTTTCACCAGATTTACACGTTTTGGGGTACCCTGAACTCGATGTCCATGCATTTATGTCTATATGACTAGAAAATAGTGAGCGTTCTAATTAAAAAACTATTCTAGCAATGAACTTATTATATGTCCTAACTTAGATGTGATTAGATTTTGGCTGAAGTCGACCGAAAATTGAGACTGCTTTATTTCTGGGTCTGAGTACATATTATCTGATACTGCTTATATCATTGAGTCAATCAAAACACTCTTCAAATAAAACTTGTAATGATAACTGAAAGGTACATTTTTCTGATTTCGCGAGATAGTTGAAAAACCGTCATACAATGAATCGGAATCCAGTGTTGTCATTTATATACACGAAAACGGTTGATCCTATCAAAAAATTGTTCTTTATGAAATTTCCAATCATGATTATGTGCTCCTCAGATTTGAGGTAGGACCAATGCGAACAGACCTACAAAGAATGTACAATTGGGTGTTATAAGAAATAGTTAGGAGGTTAGTAAAGGAAGATACCAGTCGTTACTGTATATATATATATATATATATATATATATATATATATATATGTATACAATATTCTTTTCTGGTCCTACACGAAGGAAGTGAATTGTTCCCATAATCTGAAATATAGCTCTTTTTTTATATTATTCGTCAAAAATCATTTCGGTTCATCAACAATTCATATATCAACTCCCGGATAATCGAGTGTCTACGGTATCGTTTCTGCACGTTTATTTAAACAGAAAAACTAGTATCTATTCACTAAAACAATTTTAGGTTTTCTCTATTATTCCAATGAAAGTTTTTTTAAAAAGGCTATTTTCTTGAAATGTTATGAATGTCTTTTCGAAATCATGAATAGCAGGGTGCATTTTTGGTAAATTATGGTTTTATTTTCATCGCATCATCATAAAAAATAGTTTTGTAAATGTTTGTTTTATACAGTTGAATATTTTTTATTATTGATGTATTTAGGTGAAATTCATTCACATTTACATATTCATTTTGATTTTAAAATAGTAACAGGTGTTGTTTTGATTCTCCGCTCTAACAGATTGGTTTGTTTTGAACTGAAATTCGCTGAAAAAAGTTCAGAGATTATTATATTTTAGACAGTTTATGGTTAGTTAGTTATTGTGACTCAGGCCTGGGCTTTAACTACGAGATCATATCGCCTACTGCCAGAACGCTTTTTCGTAACTTTGTTGGACATGAGCCCATGAGTCATAATGTTTTAGTTTTTCTAAATTTTTAATTCTAGATTTAGTTACCCACGGTAGGGATGTATCTCACTAGTATCTGACATCATGCAGACCCAGGACCATAGCTTAACGTCCCATCCGAAGGATGGCGTGCTCAAGGTTTTTTCACTTCTCAGATAAAAAAAACCTAAGGGTCTCGGTTGGGTTTCGAACTTGCGATATTGAAGCTCAGAAGTCAAGCACACTTTTGATCTACCGGCGCTCCTAGGCAGTTTATATAATCAATGTAATGTAAAAATATTACTTTTTAACCCCCGACGCAAAAGGAGGGTATTATAAGTTTGAAGCCGTGTGTCTGTCTGTCTGTGGCATCTTAGCGGGCTCATGTCCACCAGAGCGACGAAAGAGCTCTCTGGTAGTAGACGATATGACCTCGTAGTTGTTGCCCGGGCGGACATACGTCAAAATAACTAACTCTTCTTACACAACCCGTTAAGTATAATTATTTTTGAGAATAGGAAAAGATTATGATGGATATATATCTCTAAAATTAACATTGTTTTCCTCAGCCAGAATATAATACTACAATGAAAGATGAAGTCTTTTCAACTTGGCTAAGTCCTCTAGTTGTTGTTTTCAATCCACTCTCTAAGTCCATTCCCGTTGTGAAGTTAGCAGTCTGACCTCCTTTCCATTTTATCACTCCCAACTATGTGTGTCATTGAATATTTCAACGCCAGTGTTGTTTACTGTATCGTGATCGGACATAAGATTGTTCTATCTAATTCTAGACAGTTTTCAAATAAATAACGAAATTATGTTTGCGGCCATGGAATTTTATGATAGAACAAAACTATATTCCAATCGTTATTTGGCATTCAATTTTTGATTAATTAATGCCTCGGCCATCTTCTCTCGTTATTTGTCGTCCGCGTCTTCTCCCTCTGTTGTATGGCATTTTTCTAACAAAACTGTTCCAAAACATATTTTCTTATGCAATAGTCCTGAACTATGTTTTTGACATTCCCTTCATTGATATTGGCCTTTTGTGAGTATATTTTTGACAGTTCAATTTGGTCACCTAGTCTATACTGATTTTCCCTGTGACTTGCTCAACACGAACGCCACTCATAGAAGTATGACGTATACTACTGGATCTTTCTTACCTAAGTTAATATTTCAGAGGATGACTGAAGGTAGTTGTTATGTTATTACTCCGTGACATTCCTCCTAACAAGCATCTTTAAGATGTTAGCACATTGTTTTTTTTTTACTTGGAAGCTCTGTCTACCTTGCGTCACAGATAAGACCAACATTAAAACAACTCAAAATAGCCAGCAAATTATTGCATACCCCATTTAACGCGTTACGTCACTTTCCAACTATTAATGTATTTCTGTTGTTGAGTAACAGCATACATTTAGATATATAATATACTATTTTTTTTTTTTTACTTTCTTATACCTATAGTATAAGGAAGTATTGTAATCGTGCAAAATCCGAGATCGACTTCAACTGATTTTTTCGTTTCAAGGTCCCCTGAATATATTTTGACCATTTTCGCGATGATGTTTGTGCGTGTGCGTGTCTGTATGTGTATATGTGATTGGAAAGTGTGAGCTCTCTACCGCCAAAACGATTGTAGCTATGAACTTGAAATTTGGAATGAAGGTGTCACATATGCCGAAAACCGTCTTGAAATGTATGTTTGAAACACATATTTTTGATGTTTCCTTGTTTTATTCGAAAACAGTTACTCCTATCGATTTGATTCTTACCAAAAATGTTCATTATTAAAATTTCCAATCTCTAGTAAGTCCTCAGATTTGAGATAGGACAAAGAAGGTTAAGAAAGTTTAGAGAGGGTTAAGAAAAATTATAAAAAAAAGTCAAATATAAATGATGTGGCCATTGACCATGAAGAATGTCCGTTCTTATACCAACCACACTTACAGATCAGTCCCTATGCCCCTTCCACTTCTCCAATTATTTCATACTGGCATCACAGGATTAAGTTGTGCAAAGAGACAAAATGAAATGATTTTGAGAAGAGGAGGGAGAGAGAGTGCTGTAAGTCTGGTTGGTATAAGAAAGTCCTGTAATGGCCACATCACATATTTTTTATTTAATTTTAATTTTTGTCTCATGTCCACATATAGGAGAAAACAAACAAATGCCCAGCCATGATTCTTTTATCTTTACTGTTTTTTCTGTTGTTTGTTTATTTATTTTTTTTATTTTTCTTATATCCGAGTGCCTTATCTAAGGCGTTAGCTTGTTCTTTCGGAACATACCCACCGTGAACCACCCACTCAAAATAACTTAGCCACTTATTGTTACTTCTACTTTTCATATAACCACCCTAGTCATATAATCTCCTTGTCGTGTAGGTGTCAGTTTGTAATGGTTTGAATTAAGTAGTAAACAATTCAACAAATTCGCCATCTAACGCTGGAACCGCTCAATACGCTGAGTGTAGCTGTCACTAAGAAGCAAGTACATTTCGAATTTCAAGTTGCCACGATTTTTTTGTGTGGAAGCTCTCAGGCTACAGGTTCTCCACAAACCCATAAGGTTTTTTTGTTTGATCTTTGACCTGCGAAACCCTAAAAACTTTTATTTCATTATTTACGTTCACATCTCAAATTGAATTTTAACTTTCAATGGATTTTTTCCCTCTCGTAGCGCTTTCGGGAAATGGCTCCCGAATCCTTGTAGTACCTACTTTAGAAAAAAAAAAAAAGTATTGTGTTTTTTTTATGCTCACGACTAGGACGTGACGGGTCAGTGTTAACAAAAAAAAGTATAAGTTAAGAAAAAAAGGAAAGAAGCAAATTTAAGGGTTGCGATTTTGGTACCCAGAGGATATCGCCTAATAAACGGTGAACTAGAAAACTATTTTGATTTTAATTGTCTAAATGTTCTGCCACCTTCGAGGGCGCCGGTACCTCAGAGGGAGCGTGCAAACCTACTGAACTCAAGATCGCGGATTCAAAACCCGGCCGAGGCCTTATGTTTAAGCACGCCGTCCTTCGGATCGAACTTTAAGCAATGGTCCCGAGCCTGTGTGATGTTAGGTTAAAGACCCTTACCCTTAGTTCCGAGCTTATAGTCGCCAAAAGTCTACTTACCAAGTAGACTTAAACTTCAGAAACTCTCACAAGTCGGGCTCTTGCCCACCAGTGCGACGAAAGAGCATTCTGGTAGTAGGCGATATGACCTCATAGTTAAAACCCGGGTATGTGTCACAATTACTTCCCCGATAGACCCCATCCCCTATAGCAACTTGGACCATCAGGTAAATATTTTTCAACCCCTCTCTGGAACCTGGTCTTAATGAAAAAATTAGAATCAAGTCGTGATTTCAGTCGCCCCACGTTTATATTGTAATTTGTCAAGTTGTGAAAGTTGACGGGTCAAATGACCTACCAACTTATTTCGTGAAAATAAGTGATGTTCAATCGACCTGTAGCCTCTTTTTCTCATAAGTGAGGTATAAAGGACGTTGAAAATATTCTACTATAGTGGCTATTGTTTTCTTAGCCTGGTTCACTCGAGTTAGCAATTCCTGCCGGTCGGTTGATTTATCGGTACTCGTTCAGTAGAGATGATGGAAAAGTCTCTGAATTTAGGTGGAACCACTTTAGACGCGATATTCGTGACCCATATTTCAAACCTACCTCCTACTTCTAATATATTTTCATTTTCTTGTAAATTTAAGCTTTCCCCCTCTCCCCATTCATAATTTTTTCATATTGTGCATCTTTATTACGTACACTAAATACAAGATTCAATATGTCAAGGACACCGGTCAATGCATATCCAGCATATATATTTTTGGTGGTAGGCAGATATAGTGGACTTACTTGTTGAATAAGTAATACAGATGTATCAATCCAACTTATATTTTATTTTTACCACAACTAGTTTCGGCAACTTGGCATTCTTCAGGTGGTGAACCTTATTAGAGAAGGGGTCAAAGAACTGGACACATATCAATGAGGGACTAGTTGGATACTGAAGTATCTCAGTATCAGTATCATCTGTACTCATGTTCAGTATCCAACTAGTCCCTGATTGATATGTGTCCATTTCTTTGACCCCTTCTCTAAACCTGAAGATGGCAAATTGCCGAAACTAGTTGTGGTAAAAATATAAGTATAAGTTGGATTGATACATCTGTATTACTTATATGCATATATGACAAGAAAATTTCATATATCGACTCCATTTGCGGTTTATATCCGTCTTCTTGATTTAGCCAAACTAATCCCCATATTTTCCCGCAAATAATACCATTTAGTTGTTTAAATATCTGATGTGACCCTACACGACTTTCTTGTACCAACTTACGACCCAAACCTTGCCAATAATCTTATATATCTTATAACCACCTCCGAAAAATCTACCACATGAAAAAAAAAAAACACCAAACTCGGTTCAACCGTTATGTACACACTTAGATACATACAAATCTAGAGGTGAAACACGTGATCCCCCTTTTTTTTTTTGGTTGGGGTTAAAAATAGGTAGAAATATTATCTTTTTAGGTTATTTTTGTTTTTATTCATGATATTGGATATTTATTGTCAATTTTTAACAAAATAAAATTGAAATACAATATTCAGTTTTATGTTGTTATTATTATTATTGTTATAGAATACCCAATTGGCTATGTTTACTATAGTATTATCTTCCCCTCAAAGTATTGTTCATTTTACCCCAATCCATTTTAATCGAAAAGACGAGATGTTTCCGAAGAAAGATTCCAAGAAAAATTTCTAAAGAAAAACTCAACATTTAAATTATTGTTCAGAACAACACAGCATTAGTTATTTCAAAAACTATAGTTTGAAACACAGCCGAGGCACTTAGGTTTTTTTTATCATCAGGGAGGTGAAAAACCTTCGAATAGGGCGTTAGGCGCTGGTGCCGAGCCTGTACAATGTCAGATACTCGTTGAAGAATCCTACCCTAAGTGGATAAAAATACTGCGCCTGGTGGCCTGCCATTCTCTTGCGACTACGGTCTGTGGGAATACCTAGGAACCTATTCGGGCTCATCTCCAGCTTCCTCAGCTAGCGCTCTGCGACGGTGAGACAGCAATTCACCAGCACTACAGTGAACATCACCAGAGGGTGTCCCCAGGGCTCGGTCCTCGGACCAACACTCTGGAACATACTCTTTGATGGACTGCTTCGTGACCTCGAGACTCGTGGACACAGGTCAATAGCCTATGTTGACGACCTAGTGGTCACGGTGACGCTGATAGTCGTGCCACTCTGACTGCCCGAGCCCAAGCCGCGATCGACTCTACTGACACTTGGTGCCGACTGAACAAGTTAACCCTCTCTCCAAGCAAGACAGCGGCTATGCTGATGAGAGGAAAAACTGACGCCCGCCACCCCCTGGTTCTTGCAGTACACGACCGACGCGTTGAATTTCCGGCCGTGATCACGTACCTGGGTGTGGGGATTGGGCCGGGATTCAACGTCACGCCCCACGCTGTTGCCATCAAGGATAGGACAACAGCTACCTTTAACGCTCTGAGCTACCTAGCCCGAGCGACGTGGGGTCTCGGCTACTCCGCGTATAAAACTATTTACACCGGGGTTTTCGAGGCAGTAGCAAGGTACGCCGCTGCCGGATGGTGGGTTCACCCCACCAAGCGACGGCGTACGTTGCTACTTCAAGCTCAAAGAGCAGCCCTCCTCAGGATTACCAAAGCCTACCGTACAGTCTCCACGGCTGCGCTGCAGGTGCTGGCGGGGGCCCCACCCATAGACCTTGTCTTGGATGGGGCCGTCGCCTCGTACTTCTGTAGACGCGGCTTACCAATAGAGGCAGACACGGACATGGCCTTGCGTCAAGCCCTGGAAAGGGAGATGCAAGGACGGGCGAGACCAGATCGCCTGAGGGGCATTGTCCAGGAATGGATCGTAGAAAGATGGCAACAGCGTTGGGCGCAATCGACAGACGGCCGTACAACCTTCACCTATTTCCCAGACGTCCAGACGCGCCTTGACTCTCCATGGGTACAACCAGACCATTGGACGTCACAGATGCTATCAGGTCACGGCGACTTCAGCGCCAAGCTCTTCTTCTTTAAGAAGAAGAACAGCCCAGCCTGCTCGTGTGGCGGCGTCGAGACTGCGGAACACGTAGTTCTCGAATGCCCGCTATACGACGTGCCCAGGGCGGCGCTGATTCGCCAGACAGGATAGTACCTGGGACTGGACCTGCCGGGACTGATGACAGAGGCTGGCTACCAGGATTTTGGTCGGTTCGTCTCCTCCTGGCGGAGAATCAAGAAAGCCTACTAACCCGGTGCCGGGGGCCCCACCGACCACCGACAGGCGTGCGGCGGCTGCCCCCGGCTCCGGGGCACAGGCAGAACAGAACCCCCGATAAGATCCCGAGATCACTCGGCGGGAGAACATAGGGTGATGTGACCGACCCCCTAAGGGGTCAGGAGCACCCGAAAAAAGTAAAAAGAAAAAAAAAATTTGGGATAGGCAAAATTTAGGACTCATAATTGGGCTCATATCCACCAGTGTTTCGAAAGAGCGCTCTGGTAGTAGGCGATATGACCTCCTAGTTAAAGCTATCAGCAGTTGATTGAATTAATTTTAAATAGTTCACAGGATTCTATTCCATTTATTCTTCTTAAAAAAAAAAAAAAAGGCAGGTTATGTTTTTGACCTGCACGTATGCATATATGTACATTCCCAATACTTAAACGGTTGAACCGATTTCGGTCCGGTTTTTTTTTGTGGTAGTAGAATCTCCGGAGGTGGTTAAAGAATGTATAACATTATCGGAAAGGTCTGTATCTGGGGCTGGGTGACATATCAGAACAATAATTACATTTAAATATTTTGTAAAACCTCCGATCAATAAATCAAACCTGAGTTGTATAAAGTCTAATCGATATCGTCTAATATATCAATGTAATATATATGAAAACTAGATAAAACACCACATTTGAGCAACTTTTGATCTATTTCATTAATCGATTACAGTTTGCTCATTTCAGCAATTTAAAGTGGTTTTACAGCCCCCTCACCTCAAAACAAAGTGTATTCAAAATACAACACTTTGAAGTTTTTCAATTAGATTATTCATTGGGGATTTTTCAATGTTTTTATTTGTCTCTCTTTGACTATGGGAAAGGAACAAAACCAATTTAGGCTTTCTTTCATTCAACTGGACATTGTTCATCTTCAAAATTAATAACATTTCTTTCTTTATATAAAAAAACTTTTGATTGAAGTTATTGGAAGTAATAAAACTAAAATTTACACATAACTAACTGCATTTATTATTCGGCGTTGTCGGGGAACTCACTATTTTCCATACCATTCTTCGACACTACATTCATGTCGCTGCCATTTTCAGCGATTTACATGGAGGTATATAGTTTTTCAAATCCTGAAAAAAGTCAATGATTGTTTTTGTTTTGATGAAAACACATTTTTAGACTGTTGAGAGCCTCCCCTTCTCTCCCAACACTTTTCATATACATAGTCTGTCAACCTGATGAAGTGTACTCGTTGTAAAGCAATCCGCAAGCCTCCCTAACCACCATTACCACATTGACACAGGAGCGAGGTAACATTTTGTGGTTATATGTGTCAGGTTATGTTACCTGCAACCCCGTGATAACAACATAATGACACGGGTGTGAGGTAAACTCCATTTGTGGTTATCCGCGTCAAGTTATGTTATCCAATTATGCATAAAAATAATGACTAATACTTGTAAAGGTCTACAAGAATAGTAAGCAAATATAGTATTCTTAGCAACGTCATGAATGTTCCGTGGAAGAGTGACCTAGAAAGATAGATAGTTCCACGGACAACACCAGTTAATACTGCTAGTTGTATAATAATATAATTGGGATGAAGATCTTTTAAGCATTAACTCAAATAATAGGAGAAATGTGTTGTGTATTCATTTTGATATAAAACTGCATTACATGTAGATAATTATAGACGGAAAATGACGCTATTGCGTGTCTCATTAGATATAATATGGTCTAGGGAGTTAAAATTTAAAACATTCCACGAAGACACTATTTTTCAGAGGTTCCTTTGGCTTTTGCGGCATCGGTCTATTCTTTTGGGATCTTTTTCATTAAAACATTTCACTAGGAGAGATAGAGAGAATTTGGCCGCTTCTTATCAAAAACGGTTGCTGTCTAGCAAAATAATGAATGAAATTACGTTTCCAAACATTTTTACTTCTCCAGCTGTACGAAGTATAGGGGAAGTTATGTAATTGGTCAACAATTTTCATCGGAATTTCATGTTTTCCGACTTCTGTCTGTGATGACGATAACTTCTGCCGATAGAAGGAATGTGACGACACGAAATTTTATATGTAAATTCAGAACCCTCTAATGACACCTATTTTTTTCAGCCAAATCGACCAAAAGGGAGGGGGTGATTAGGGGGGAGGCTTGACATAAAACCTCTAATAACTGCCGATAGAGGGGCCGTGTGGGCTAGAGCGTAGGGCTTTAGTCGCATGGTCTCACCATGGTTTGCGGGTTCGAATCCCGTCCGAGAGTGAGTTTTATATAGTGGATAGAACTCCATCCCAGGGCCATGGATGTTGTAAAATAACTAGATAACATCTTTATAAGTGACATGGCTAATATGCATCGTAAATAAGGCTGAAAAAAAAACAAAAAAAAAACTGCCGATAGAATGAATGTATCGACTCAAAATTTTATATGTGTGGCCAAAACCCCATAAGGACCATACAAATCGTTTTTCAGCCAAATCAGCCAAAGGGGAGGGGAGATGGGATTAGGGTGGAGGCTTAACTCAAAAACATAATAACTGCCGTTGTAATGAAAGTATCGACACGAAATTTCGTATGTAAATTCAAAACCACATAAGGTCGACACTTATCAATATTCAACGGAATCGCCAGCAGGGAAGGGGGATCAGAGGGGGGCTCAACTCATAAACCCCAATAACTGCCGATGAAATGAATGTATTGACATGAAATTTCATATTTAAAGTCAAAATCCAAGTGTCAAACTTCAGCGATATCGACTAAAGGGAAGGGGGTTCAGGGGAGGGGGATCAAGTCAAAAACCCTTATAACTGCCGATTTAATGAATTTATCGACACAAAATTTAGGATTTAGGACGACTGGTTTTGGAGGGGGAGCGAAAATTTAATTGATTTATTCGTTCCGGGGAAGTACATTGCTTTTGATTCACCGACGACGTTTTTCTTGTTGCCTTCTCTACGAGATACTAAAAACAGATTTCTAGGGTCTTTCCAAGGCTGATTCAAGAGTCATTATTCTGAACTTGCTATGTTGTTTCGAAATGAATTAGTCAATTTCAGAACTAACATGGTATGAGAATAACTTTTTTTTTTTTTTTTTCTTCATAAAACTGTTGTCAATTTATTCCTAGGAATATTTTTACCAACCAAGGTTTATCACACTGATCAATATTGAAATCTAATTTTTTATTCTGTAACTAATTATCTAAACTAGTCTCTAGTTTTTAGAATAAAATTTCCGAAAGTAATTAAGAGTCAAGGTTTCCTGCAAATAGATGTAGTGAGGCAAAGTGAGTAGGGGCGGACCCTTAGAATTGATATGAATCCTGCAATATGAAGTGTGATACGACAGTGGTGGTACCTGGTGGCCGCCAAGAGAGTCAGCCTGACCTCTGACATTTCCAAGCCCGCAACAGGTAGTTCAGCTTCATCACATCACAGTCCTCACTCCTTACCTCTCATCTCATCCAACAAGTTTTCCACACAATTTCATAGCCCGGAAAACCCATCGCCCCATTTTCCAGCCTTTATCACCAATATTTTTAGG
This sequence comes from Aradus depressus, assembly GCA_963662175.1. Taxonomy (NCBI): domain Eukaryota; kingdom Metazoa; phylum Arthropoda; class Insecta; order Hemiptera; family Aradidae; genus Aradus; species Aradus depressus. The sequence continues at coordinate 28,596,404 of OY759217.1, read as the reverse complement.
CTTTCCTTAAACTGGAATTATCTCCCTTGTGTATAATAATGAATCGAAATTAGTTTATAATTAATTTTCCATCGGGAAAGCTAATAATATTTATGTCCGTTTCCTATTTATGTCCGTCCTAACATTCAATTTTATACATCATAGAATTTTATACAAAAATAGCTTATGAATTATAATTATATATATCAACCGATATTTAAATCGACGAATATTTTCACATGAAATGAATAATTTTTATTTAAGTAAATTATATAACTAAATACTATACATTTTATAATATTAATAAATAGGCGAGGGCGTCGGTAGCTCAATGGTATGCGTGCTTGCTTTCTGAGCTCAAGGTCGTGGGTTCAAAACACGGCCGAGACCCTTAGTTTATTTTATCTGGGAGGTAAAATAAACTTAAGCACGCCGTCCATCGGATGGGACGTTAAGCGATGGTCCCTAGCCTGTACGATATCAGATACTTGTTAAATACCTCTACCCTAGGTGAATAAACCTAGATAGACAAAATTTAGGACTCCCACAGTAGAGTCGGGCTCATGCCCACCAGATTGACGAAAGAGAGCTCTGGTGGTAGGCAATATGAACTCATAGTTAAAGCCCGGGCACGAGTCTCTAGTAACTAACTAACTTAATAAATACAATATATACTACTTTTTGTTAAATTATTTTTTTTTTGGGGGGGGGGGGGGAGGGGGGGTAGTGCGGAGATAGCGTGCTTGCCTACTGAATTCAATATTCGAGAGATTTCAGGACCACCCCTTGAGTCCAATCAGAGGGTTCTAAACCTGCCTTATTTGGAAGGTAAAAAAAAAATCTTGTGCATGACACGAAGGTGAGATCCTTCGGACGGGACGTAAAGCGATGGTCCCGAACTTATAGGATGTATATATATATATATATATATATATTACAATCAAGATTTTTTCAGTATTTTCCGGCAACATTTGAAATCGGCTGCTGGCCCTATATCTAAGATAAAGAATTTTTAAAAAATAGTTACGTATTTTACATAATGAACTCTTGATTTTAATACCTCAATTGCTGGTAGAATATTTATTTTTTTCACTTTAGCGTATGGCGACCCCTCAAAAAATTATTTTACAACATTTTGTCATCTGTATGTTGGGGTCGTAACCCACGGACTGGAACCCTACTGTTCTCGCTATATTGTCATTGGACCCTTGGGACGGTATGGAACCCTAAAATGAGGAATGGATTATATTGGTTACGATCATGCTCAACAGAGACATCTATTGGGACTTGACGGTTGGTCTTGGGAACGGTCGGTCTATTTGTCACTTTTCATTGGTGTCCTGTTTTAAATTCAGTATATTGGTGTTGAATTTGCCTAAATGACAGATTGAAGGCCCTCTGATATTGTGGTAGGAGGGTGGAGAGAAGCCCCCAAAATCAATATGAGAGAAGAGAAGAGAAGAGGCCCTTTAGTCAGCTCCCTCAAGAACCCTTCCTATATCGTGTTAGGGCCCCCCCTCATACCTAACTGAGGGACTTACAAACATCCCTCCGTAATCAGTAAATGTTAATAAATAGACAACTTATGCCGGCTATCTCGTGTTATTTAGATCCAAGGGTGATTTTGAGCGTTCATTGGTGGCCATGGTCGATGTTGTTGCCGGCAGGTTTACGTTCTAGGTTCGAGCCAGATAAGAAAATTCAAACTGCCCAAACTACTTAGAAAATATCACAATTTTTGCTGGTTCAAAAAAAAAAAAATAATAATATTATTAAAAGGTTTAACGATCATAAAACCCATTTTTCATTTTTATGGCGGATTTACGCAGAACATAATGGTGTATAGTCCAGTGTAAATACCTAAAATACCTATCATTATTATAAGGATAAAAGGGATATAATTGTTGGTAAATGACCGATGAAATGCTGTTTTTTGCGATTAAGAGTGACACACCAAAAATAGAATTTGGGGACTTATATATTTCGAGGGATCATCGAAGAATTAGTTGACTAATTCGTTGTTGACTTTTCGCCGGAATTTCTTATTTCCTGACCTCGTGATTGCAAAAGTGGAAAAAAATGTCTGCTTGTGAACATGATATGTGTATCCAGAACCCCATAAGGACGACATCTATTTATTTTCAATCAAATTAGCCAAAGAGAAGGAGTGGATTAGGTAAACAAAAACAAATGGTAATTTTTTTACAAATTTCAAAACTTCATAATACATATTATGTAAATCAAAAACCCATAAGGACGACACCTATTAATGTTCCACGAGATCGGCCGAAGGGAAGGGGGGAATCAGAAGTGGGGGGCCTCGACTAGGCTTTAAATTTAATATGAGGGAGTCCCTGTGTAAATTAACTATTGATTTTTGCTCGGTCGATTGTTTTTGGAGGGTACACTTAGTTGATTAATCCGTGCTGGGGAAGTACACTGCCGATGATTCACCGAAGACTCACTCCTATAAAAGATTGTCTTGCCTTTGGAGTCTAGTAAAGCAATGTTAGTTAAAAGTGTTTCCTTAAATGTCCTTCGTCCTTCAGACTCCATTTACATCCAACATTTAATCAAAATCAGTACATCCAACATTTAATCAAAATCAGTCGAAGGGAAAGTAATTAAAAAAGACTCTAAAATCAAATAGACAATGAAACAAATTATCTTTTGTAAGTGAGTGTACCCAAAATAACAACAACACAAAACAAGAAAGGAATGTATTTGGACGAGCTCAACCAAAACAATGAAACACTAACACGAACGAGATGTCCCGCATCTAAGGCATTTCAGCTGACCTGGTCAACACAAACATTCATTGTTGAAGCATAATTGGCGCCACAAAAACATACATTTTGCAAATTTCGTACGTGAGGTCCTATTTACTTTTTTTGTGACTGGTGCATGCTCAGAAGCAGCATCAGACTTTCCGAAATCATGGAAGACCAAATATAGTTACGTACTACTACAACAAATTTCATACGCTTAATTAATTTTTTAGTTAGTTATTTTGACTCATGCCCGGGCTTTATCTACGAGGTCATATCGCCTACTACCAGAGCGCTCTTTCGTCACTCTGGTGGACATGAGCCCGACTCTACTGTGGGAGTCCTAAATTTTGCCAACCCTAAATTTTTATTCACGTCGTACAGGCTCGAGGCCATCGCTTAACGTCCCATCCGAAGGACGGTGTGCTTAAGTTTATTTTACCTCCCAGATATAATAAACTAAGGGCCTCGGTCTGGTTTCGAACCCACGATCTTGAGCTCAGAAGGCAAGCACGCATACCACTGAGCTACTGGCGTCCTAATTTATTTTTTATTTAATAAAACTATATTTCATTAACTGGATTTGAACAAATTATCTAATAAATAATGTTTATCAGTTTATGATTTCAAGTGTAAACAAAATGTTTCGGCGGTCTATTATCAAACTGCATGATTATTCCGGTACCTATAAAACAAATGGAAAATGAAGTTTGGGTTAGTTAGTTTTTGGGCTTTTACTATGAGGTCATATCGCCAACTACCAGAGAGATGAAAGGCTCTGGTGGACTAATATTTACTACTCACGTTTATTCATCTAGGTTAGGGGTCTTTAACGAGTGCCTGCCATCATAAAAGTTCGGGACCATCGCTAAACGTCCCATCCGAAGAACGACGTGCTCAAGGTTTTTTCACTTCCCATATAAAAACCCTAAGGGCCTCAGCCGGATTTCGAACCGGAGGCAAGCACGCTACCTCCGAGCTACTGGCGCCAGCAGGGATTTGATACAACCTGAGCAACTTGATCAGTGATCCATAATTTTCAAATTAAAGTTTTTTTGTTATGAAAACTATGATATTGTGATTCCGCCTTAAAGTTATATTTCGGAACATTCTCATTTGATCTGCAGAGAGTAGAAGTATAAACCCCCGAATAAAATCCTGACATGTTGCTTAACGATGAATTTTTTTACATTTTCCAAACTATGGGAAACTGTAGTTTTTTTCGTTTTTGGAACAACTCAAGCTTTGAATTTCTTTTTCTCCTTTTACTCCCCGATTCAAACACTAAAATAACATATTTTATGAGGAGAAAGGAAAGAGAGAAATGTTGAGCCATCAAACTGACATTCACCTGGAGTTCAACTTCATATTGTTGTGTTATAGATTTTTATTTTGTGGATGCAGACTATGTTTTCTATTCAAATCCTACGTAACTCGTAAAGAAAGTCAAGTTCTCTTTTAAAACTCACTTAAAGAGCCGGTTATTTAATACCAGGTTTTTAATGCCACAATATCGTTGCACCCATATTCCATGAGCTTGAGGAGATGTTGTTGTGTAGACTGGGTTCTTGGTAGAGTGGAACTTTAGTTCTGGTTAGGTATTCACTGCATAACTATGCGAGAGGATGAGGCAGGAGATGCCTCCTTTAATGATCTAATCAACAGTGAAATTAAGTCGGATGGACAATAACCCCGTCCCGGCTCACACCTCTCTTGTGTCTATGTATGGTGCTTTCTTTTCAAACTCAACAATACAGTCAGTCCCCTATCCTGCACCTCATCGCCATCGTTATTTACTCGTGTTTCAGTATCCGTAATTTCGGAGGTCATCAAATTTAGTATATTATAGTATACTTCAGTTTTCGTTCTCAAGAAATGCTCAGAAGCCCTACAATTTCCTCTTCCTTTTGTGAAGATTTCTTTAACTAGTCCAGAGTAGATTGTTATTTTGTATTAAATTATACTTAACATTTTTTGCAGAGATATTGTGAAACGATTAGTAAAAAGTAAAGATCCATATTTTAAAACATAACTGTACAGGAGGGACAGGAAAAACCCCGTGGAGGCTGAAGGAAGGGTACCGTTTGGACTGTTTTAGTCCAGGAATATTTAGTATTTGTTGTTGTGGCTGAGGATGGTAGCAATACCGAAAGTACTCTCATATTATGTATATTTTGTGAAGTAAACAATATTTTTTTAAACAAATACGGTTTTTCTTTAATTTTTATTAAATTCTATATTTAATATAGAAAAGGGATACTATAATACTAATACTATAAAAAAAATGTTTTTCTTTCATTAATTATGATTGGTTTACGGCGTATATTTAAAAGCAGTCTTACGTATTTACTGAGTTTGCAGAAAAATATAAAGTGCGGATTGATGGTTTAAATTAAAGTACGTAGGGAAATTATATAATCCTTCAGAGAATTGATGTTGGCTTTTCAGTGGAATTCCAATTTTTCCGAAATTGAATATGATTAAAAAGTCCATGAGCAAGACACCTAGTGATTTTGTTGATTAATTTGCGCTGGAGATGGTCGATGATTCACCGACGTTTTTATTTCTTTCATTATAATTGGTTTACTGCGTGTGTTTGAAAGCTGGTTTAAGTAATTACTATGTTTGCAGAAAAATGTGCAGCGGATTGGGTAAAGTACGGTCAAAACTAAATTCAATTTTTTTTTCTCCTCAAATGGTGAAGCTAAGGTTTTTTTTTTCTCGACAATTTCATATTTAGAGCTTCTTATTTCTCGTTTATGCCTGCCATTGTTATCAAGTGAATTGTGGCCTTGTATGTTTTTGCTTAACGTGTTTTTTTTTTAATTTTGGAATGTTTTAGGTAACTATTAAGAAACAAAAATGATAAAACACTCAGTAACTGTTATCAGACAGACCACAAATCCTATACTTTTGAATTAATAACAAAGATTGCGACGTGCGATAACTTGCAGGTTTTTAATCACACCTGAACTTACGACTGCTATCTGTTAGTCTGGCTGGGAAGACTCAAGTGACTATATAATCAAGTTTAACGGGAAATATTCCAATTCAGGACTTTTCCTTTAAAAACACCAACCTTTGTGGGGAGGATCGCGGCGGACTTTGTTGGAGTCTAGGATAGACAACTCGAGATTGAAGTATGGGCGGCACTCTCTTTAGTGGGATAAATCGGCGCCGTGGTCTCTCCACGTGAACTTATCTTATCTAGCTCAGGATAGGTGCTAGGCTATGCTCTCTTTCTCTCTCCCTCACACGAAACGGCATAAAAAAGAAAATCATTACTTATTTCTATGAATGAATTCTACTTAATTTCTAAGAATTAGGTATTTCAAGGCTGGCTGATGATGTCTTATTTATATGTCAAGAGATCTAAACTTAACAATTTTTTTTTGTTGCGCAAGGACTATTCCTCGAGCTCTATAGCATATTCTTTATGTCCATAATCTCCTGGCAACCGCCCAAAAAAAACAATATGTTTAGGATGATCCTAGTGTATCAAACGGACCAATTCTGGTGATCCCAAATGTCATATTGGTTGCGAAATAGACCGAAATAATTCTTTGAAGTAAAAATAAATTATTGTATCGTTTTATTTATTTATTATTTTTTTTTTTTTTTGGGGGGGGGGGGGGTGAGCCTAGAGAGTCTCTATGATTAAAGGGCCTAGTTTAATAATAATATTTATTTTTGTTAAAACATAACATAGTAATTGGATACGTCATACAATTTTGAGTTTAGAAATTATAAATATCAACATATATTCAAATATAGTTTACAAACACATATGAGATGAATAATAATCTATTTTTTAAATGTAGGCAGTCCATCACTTCCTTGTTATAAGGTGCAGAAACCTCTTTTCAACTTAAAGTTTGCCAATAGATTGCACTATATTGACGACAAACTTCAGTCAGATCAATTTAGAATTGAAGAAAAACTATTTCCAAAATATTTGGTAGTCCTATTTTAACACCGAGTGATATATTTATTGTCTTTTAACCTCGTAACGAACAGGACCCCTCGGGAAACCTGTGTAGAGTGCGACACAAAATGAAAATAAGTATATCGATAAAAATGTGTGGAAGTGTGCCACCTTAATTCGCTGTTGTCTTGAACTGGCACTGAAGATCACGTACTTCAGTACCATCACCTTACGCCGAACCTCAACTTACACATTCCATTTCTTTACACGACAATCAAACCACTCTGCTTGAAGATTAGGTATCTATTATAAGAAGCTTTTTATTCATTGCCCGGGCATCCCACGAAATCAGCTTCAGGTAAAGCAGTGTTACACAAAGATACTCCCTGACAACGCCAGCTAACCTGATAATAATATAATATAATACATTTTCTTGGCATCCCCATCCTTCTGTGGATATCATCTCTCTATTGTACATACTACGGATTTGGAAATTTTTGGACGTACCCAGTTTTGTTCTCTACTGTATGTATGGTGTGTATGTGTAAATGTGAATGTCGTATCTTATCGCTGCCGCTGGTCGCTATATGTCGCTGCTTTATCTCCAACCGTGTCTGCCTCCACTGCAGGACTACTGTCTGGTAGAGGAGAGAAGGGACAGAGGGGAGGGCTGCGCCCCCCCGGATGGAGGCCTTGCTCCTCTCTCGTTGGATGGAACATCATGAGCCGAGTCGAGGCTCCCTCAAGCGGAGTGGATCCTTCAAGAAACTCCTCAAACTTCCCATCTGGGCCAATGCGGGATCAGGTAAGTGGCTAACCACATAGCCTTTACTTGTAAATTTATGTCTAAAATTCCTAAGTATCCATTAAACGTTCCCTTTTTAGTTTCTGAAAATAGTACCAATACACAGTTTTTGGCTCATTTTTTCTGTTTTCAGAAATCAAAGTAGATGATGCAAGGTTTCGCGCCACTTTCTCCCCCCTGTTTTTTTTTTTTTTTTCCAGAGATGGGGTACGAAATCTGGAAACATGTTTTCACGGGAGTACGCCCCTGTTGTAACGTTTTTATAAGAATTGTGAAACAAAACGCAACGATTTCCCAAGCAAAACTAATATTTTTTAGCAATATAACCTCTGCAATTTAACAATCACATGCATTAATATATATTGTCATAGACTTTCGAATTTTTAACTATTTCATAAATGGCCGGGATAAAGCCAGACGAAGTTTTTCAGTTTTGGCAAATATGCATGGTAAAAGAATGCAGAAATTTGGATAATGGGAATATCATTTGATTCGCTGGGAGATTAGATCTTATGTGTGGAATAATGTCCCTTAGGATGATGATTGGACGGGGGAAGATGGTGGGGATGAAGCATAACGCTTTCGGGGAAGGGATAATAGGACTGGACTGGGGGTTCAGAGTTCATCTCTCGGAATGCAGAGATATTGAAAATCGCCGTGAACCTGCCGAAGAGGCCAACTTTATTTCGGGTTGCTACCATTAGTCTCAGATGTCATCTACACCGCTCGATTCATCCTCCATGTCTGGCCAAACAAATGAGTTCATGTCAATGTGAACCTCCATTAACTTCAACTTTGTGCCCTTATCTCCTCTAGACATGACAAATACACATTTTTCTTCCCTCTTCCCACCACATTTATGAAATTGAAAAAAAAAAAAATAGTATGTGAATCATTGGCAATGTATTTCCCTATCGCGAATTGATCAACTAAGTTTCCTCTTTCCCAGTGGAACCAATTCACCGATTAGAAGAATATCAATAGGTGACTTTTTACTAAAATTCGTTGCGTTGACAGTCTTAACGTTTTTTTAGTTGAGACACCCCTCCTGTGGTCCCCTTCTTCCCTTCAGCCGATTAGGCTACATCGACACGAAATTAATTCAGAAGTTTCTGTGTAAGTCAAATATTGCTTGTTAGTCAAACCGGTGGATTGGTTGTAGAGTAAGAGGGAAACCTAATCGATTAATTCCTGTAAGATTCACCGTCGGTTATTCACCGATGACGTTTTTTTTTTTTTTCGAATCGGGGTTTGGAAAACATGAAATTCCGTTTTCTTTGTATAACTGGGTAAGTAATAAAAAATAATTAAACACTGATTATAAAACATTTAGACAACGCGCTTGCGCATATTTAAGAACATCAATGTTTACAAAATATGAAGTTTATAACAATAAAATTACAATTATTCACCATTACACATTATTTATTAGTTCACCGCCTGCTAGGTGAGAAATAGGTGTTGTATATGTTTGCAAAAAGGGTATAATAGAAATTCCAAAAATATTTGATCTATTAATTTTTTTACGTATTTGTAAATCCATTCGAAAACGAAAGTTTTGTTGTCACGCTCTTTGACGACGTTTTTAACCGTATTCCAAGGAGAATCTCAGAATATGTCCAAGAAGGATGAGGTCTCGGGGGGGGGGGGGGGGGGGGGGGGAACGATCCCGGCGAGTCTCCAGTCTAATAACGAGAACTTGAAGGCTCTCTAGGATTTCCAATGAGTGAACCTGACGGAGAAGTCGTATTCCCTGTTGTTGGAGGAAAGGAGGATTTTCAAGAAACCACAAGGAAGCACCAGAAGAACGGAAAAGGTTCTGCACCAGATCAATAACGGAGATGCGGCTCCCACTAAGCAGTCACCTTGGAGGTTGCCGACGTCTAGGTGGGAGACGGTTACCAAGTCAATACAGTATGAATACCAGGTAGAAAAGGAAGATAGGTTTCAAGGAAGGAGACTTGGTATAGTTGCACAACCCTCACAGAGTAAAGGGATCAAGAGGATCAACGACACGGTCTACCGGATACTGCAGAGACGTCGAACCAAGATGAGATTCTTCATCTGGATCGCCAGAGTCCACGGAACCTGATTGCCTGATCGTCATAATCGATTTATGAGCTCCCAGTCAGGTTATCCCTTACCCGAAACCGTTATGCTTCATCCCTCCCATTTTTCTCCGTTTAATCATCATATTCTAGGGGACCTTATTCCTCATATAAACCTAATCTCAAAGCGAATCAAAGGATATTTCCATAATCCAAGCCAAGCTCCTGTATTTATGTTATCATATAAGATGAAAAATTTCGTATGCCTTTGTCCCGGACATTAAAAAATAGTAACAATTTTTTTTTATTTTCAGGACTTACACCAATTTTCATGGTTGCATTCATACTAACTGTCTGATATAGCTTTTTCTGACGCTTCTTAGGGTTCATCCAGGAACTATGTCTAGGTTTCTCTCTCCAGTACTTGTGACTTGTCAGACGGACATGATACTGTGCGAACTCGAAATAAAGCTGGGATAGTTAGTATCTTCGAAATCGATTTTTAAGATTTCCAGGGTTAGGTTGTTTACATTCCTTCAGTCAGATGTTATTGGTCTTCGTGACCAGCCTCTAAGGCCGATCATGATCCACTCATCAACTCAGTGATTATGATATGACGGGTGATATGACACTGATTGTTTTTTGAACTGACAGTTATGACAGAGAACATGCAAGTCCAGTGAGTTTTGTCCCATTCTCTTCTATCGACTACAAAATTCAATAAAATTCACTCCGTTTCATCTTAGTCAAATAACTTAGTTGAGGGTTCAATCTTTTATGGAAAAAAAGAATCTGTTTTTGTGATACACTTCCTCCGGTGATCGGAATCGTGTTAAATGTCAGATCTGGTTAAAAAAAAGTCACATTTCGAGTCGGAAATTGCCCAGAAAGAAAAAAAATCCTCATCACCTTTTTTGCTCGTTTCCACTCCGATCAATCAAAGTCTATTTTAACTTTTGGATTCATACCCAGTAATCTGTATTATTTTAATCATACATTGATTTATTATTTATCTCTATTCTACAAAATGCATTTAAACTACCCATCTCGATACGACGCCATCTTCAATTTAGTTACAGACTGTCTGTAACGGTTTATAATCTGTAAATGTTTATTATTGACCTAATTATTCTTATATTTCCTCGCAAATTTTTCATAGTGAACCGTGAGCGGAAAATCCAAAATGTCTTAGAGATGAATTGAAGCGTTAAGCAATTGCTGGGACCATTTTTTTTTAAAATATATTTTCTTTCTGATTTCAATTCTTGAGTCAATAAGACTTCTGATTGCCAGTGAGCGTACGGTATTTTTTGCAAAACAAATTGCTTAGGTTTCAATCGGCATCGAGACTATTGTCTTTTGCTATTGCGTATAATAGTAAGCTATTCTGGGTAGTTCAAATGCTTAATATATTAGGACGCTGATGATCTCTGCAGTTTAGCGTCATTAAATCCTTAATCCTAGAGTCAGGGAGCTTGTGAAACATTCGTCAGTTAGCCAGTTATCATTCATATTGAACTTCAAATATTGCTATTGTCAAGAAACCAATGACTTACAATTATTGTACGTTGTCAAACAGATCTTCTACTTTCCCAAATTATCATTTTGGCCTATTATGGGACTTATTCTGTTTTCCCAAGCGGTGATAGGTGAAAAAAGTCGAGAATCTCTACCAAGAAAATAAGGGATGGATTTTAGGAATATATTATTATTATTCTTTTTTAAATATTGGATTCAATTTCTTCATTATCCCTTAGGAAATACATATTTAGGCAAAGGGTGTGGCCTGATACATATATACATTTTTGAACATTGGAAATAAGCAAAACATAAATAAATTATAGAATGTTAAAATGAAATAATAATAATAAAATACATGGAATAGAACGTAGCTACTAAAACATATAAATATAATTTTTTAATCAAAATTGTACTCTTTTTAACGTCGTTTAATTTTTAACATTACTATAACTATATATGATGGGCTGGTGTTTTACACCTAGGGACCTAAGCATCCAATGCTCTTTTCCCTTTTCTGGAAGCGCTGGGCCCACCTTACTTAGTTACATGTTTGTTTATATCAAAACCATGAAGGACCCAGTCTCTCAGGTTTCTTAATGAATCTGAGTCTAAAGCCGGAGGTGAGTAGCCTGTAGGTTAGCACCTCTTCACTAGATAATTGTTTATATTGTATCACGTTGTGTGTGTGTTTGTGTACCTGTTATCTTTCTTATCTTCAAGATTTTACATATCTCTACCTTTATACAGCTTTCTTAGGCAACTCTAACTTCTCTAAAAATGGTGTTCTATATGTTTCAAATAAATATAGGCAAAACAAATCGTAACCCTATATTTTTGTGTTATACATGATATAACCAAACTTTTGTGAAATACATGTGAATGTATTCTAGAGATCAAAGTAAGAAAAACAGTTCCTATAAACATGGGTACGCAAATGCTTCTTTAAAGAGTTATGGTCAAAAAGGATTTTTAAAAAAACACGTTTTGGATGGAATAATGAAACACGTTCTGAGTAAATGTTGTAAAGGACAACATTTTAAATAAAATGAGTGCTCATATGTTTAAAAAACAGAAAAAAAATCTAGGTTCAAAACGGTTTAGTGATGAAGTCAGTATCTAAGGCACTAAGGAACCAATGTCAATTAGTAGTAGTATTCCCTTGATACTTCCATAGCGGTTCCATCATTAAAGTGCATTTCTCACATAAATCTTGGTATTTTTGAAAGGAAGGTGCACTATTAGTGTAACAAGAAGCACCTCATAAGAAGAAGGCAGTAGGTGCACTATTAGTCTAACAAAAAGCAGCTTATAAAATGAAGAAATAAGACACCTCACTGAAGCACTTACGAGAGAATAAAAATTACTTTCACTTCATAACATAAACATTGATTTTTCTTATTCATCGGATTTACATTCAAATCTCGCTAAGAACTGTACTTGTTTTCATTTTTTTTTTAAAGAAAAAACGTAGATGTAGAACGTTGAAGCGCTCATTTTATTTCAAATTTAGTCCTCTGTTATTTTATTCTAAAAAAATTTACGTTAATAATTATTATTCTCTATAAAGCGTGTTTTTCGAAAAACATTTTTTTACCATAACTTTTTAAGGGAGTATTTGCGGAACCATGTTTATGGGAACTTTTTTTTTTTTTTCATATTTTAGTCCCTGGAATACACTGACGAAGTATTGCACAAAATGTTGGTTACACCCTGTATTTTCATTTCCTTCGTAAATCTGAATAGCAAATAATAATATTTCAGCAAAAACTATTCTATCGCGGAATAAAAAAAAAGGTGGGGCAGTTGTAAACAGTCGGGTTTTGTGTACAGTGTTCAACCTACGAAACCCTAAAGAACAAAATCCATCACACCCACTCGAAATGTTGAAACAGTGAAACTTTTATGTTTTTGATAGCTTCGTGGAATGAGTTTTCAAACAATATCAAGCAAAAAATAAGTTTAAGGTGCGAGGAGCTGAAACGAGATCTTATTTCACTCCCTTAAACTAGATTTTGTCTCCTGAAGATCTAACTTTGTACTTTCTCATTACAACTCGTTCAATAGTTGGTTAAAAATATGGATAAACAGAGAGCGGAGGATAGTCCGTAGAACTCCAAGAAACATTAACTCACTCCCTTATTTTTATCTTTTTCATTTCAGCTTCAAAATTTATCTAATAAATTGTCCCAATGTAACCTGTATTTTCTTACTTTTATCCTGGTATTTTTGTCGTTCTCAATATAATCTTATCTTGAATACCAGATTAACCAATCTTATCCATTTAAAATTACCTATATTATTCCTAAATCCTGTTGCAGTATCAGGTGCTCATTAATTCCGCTAGTTTGGGTTTTTTCAGAAATATATTGAGGGTCTGCGTGCACATTTGACCTAGCTGTTCGTCAAATTTCATTTTTCTAGGATAAGCTGTGACTAACGGATGGATCTACAACATTACTTTCCAAAAATGTTCCGTTTATACCATTTATAAAATAAAATGATAGAGAAAAAAAAAACTTTTTTGAACACTTATATTGTCTAATTCCACAAAACTATACTTAAATGTGTACCGGCTTAGGATTACGCCATCGTCAGCACAATGTTCAACAATAATTGTTGTTAATTATTGTATTTTATTTTATTCATTAGTATTTCCACTATATCAACACAAAACGCAAAAAATGTATTCGGACTTATACCATTTATGATTAAAAAAAGAAAAAACTAGAACATTCGGGGAATTACCGCCAATTTTCATCCCATAGTCCAATAACCTTAATCAGGGATTTCCAAATCGACTTCCCTTCTCTAATCGATACATTCATTCTATCAGATATATGTATTATCGGAGAGTGAGAGGCTCAATATACAATAATTCGATTGTAAATTATTTACAATCGATGACATTAACCTATTGCTTGCGGAAGTATTGTTCTGAGACTAGCCTGACTAGGGCCCTAAGTTACGTCATTGGTTAACATCTTTAAAGAAAGTACAAAGGTATTGAGTTGAGTTACCTTGGATCTGCGTTGTTTATCCCCTGCAGTCAACTTGATGCCCTGGTAATCACTCCCTCCCCCATAAAACCATACTGTCCCAAATACCAGTTAGTTACCTGTCACTTTTATCAAATCTTCAGTCTTCTCTTTCAGTAGGATATCAGGTAACACTATAATGACCATTATATATATAAATATTTTTCCGCAGTTTGTAAACGACTTTTGTTCTGAAACTGTATCATTAATTTTGTTGTTTCTATTTACTTCCCCAGTTATACGAAGTATGGGGGAAGTTATGTAGTCGGTCAACAATTCGATGCGTAGTTTTCAACGGAATTTTATGTTTTCCGACCCCCTGATTCCAAAAATGAAAAAAATGTTGCCTACCCAAGTTTAGTTAGGGGTGCCTACCCATCACATAATGTCCCAATCTGAATGACGCCGGTTTTTTTTTTACCTCTAAGATAAAAAAAAAAAGAAGAGGAAAGTTATAGGTAGTGTATCTCAAATGTAAACATCTGAGTGGGGCACATCTGATAAATATGTTGACAACGTTATATTTTCATATCTCTGGTATTTCTACATTAGGTACATTAAGTACACATTGAACCTTAATAAAGATAAAGCTGAAGGCGTAGGAAGTTATTTGAATTGGACCCTTGGATCTGTAATAATTAAATTTACTACGATTGGTAATTATTATAAGAAAAATAAATTGTAATAATAAAATTATCAAATAAAATCATAACTAAACATACCTGCACTACATTCAGGTTTCATATTGAAAACTGATCCTCCGCGAAATACTGTAAAAATAAATCAAGGAATTTCGGTAACACAATTGCTACGACCAGTGTTGCCAGAGTTTTGATGTGTTTTTTCTTTATCAAAAACTATAACTCGCTGATATTTCTACTTTTTCTTCTGTTTTTTTTTTTTTTGCTAGTAATCTGATTTTAGTTGAAAATGTCTATTGTGAAGTGAAGTTTCCAATAAGTCTTGTTTTTGACTGTGATGCAAGAGATGGGTTTTAATTATATTAATCGCCTCAAGTGAGCGTTAAGCGTTGTTCCCGATTTCTGGAACTCGTTAAAAACCTATACAGTAGATAACTAAACCTGGGTAGGCAAAATTTAGGCATTGTAGAGTCGGGCTCATGTCCACCATGAGTCACAACAACAAACACTTATTTGAAAATACCTCCATATGGAAGAAAATACCAGAAAATGGGGTCAAAATAGATGAAGTTCCAATATTTACTGATTAATGGAAGTAATTCAGTGATTAATGGAAGAAGAATAAGCCCCAGCCTCTTTGTTTGTCAAATAATACAGTATATTATAGATTTTTTTAATTCACGGCCTTTTAGATTTTTTTTATTGACTTGAGCGAGCATTTTGGCCATATTATTTCAAAAAGAGGAAATTTACAATATATTTAAATAATTTTTTATAATAAAATAAGTAGTATATATCCACGTCACTTGTAATTTCCATATTGAACTACTAATAAAATTGCCATATGAATAGCGTTGCCCTGTGAATTTTGCAACAAGTATTTTTCTAGAATAACACATTTTCACATGCTACTCACCACAAACCCACCTTTTGGCGTAGCCGATGAACCACAACATCAGTCATATTTATATTTTTATAGCTTCTTCTTTCTCCTTAAATGTTAAGTTTAATTCATAAGAGTCAATTTGAAAGTAGTCAGCCATTGATACTTCCTTTATTGAAATTCACTATTAAGTTCCCTGTGATGAGGTTCGGATGTTGAGAACTAACAACACCAACTTTCCCATCTTCCGGCCTCTCTTCCGGATGGACATATCGTCTAACTGTTCTTGACTCTCCCCTTTAGGCAAGTCGCTTTACATCAGAGTGCTTATAATACAGGACATGTACTTATAACGTCAGGTTGGCCTCGACCAACATCGTACATTGTCAATGCTTGGGGCGTATTGGGCGTATTATGATAGCCATCTTTTTTTTCCGAGTATCAATGCAACTGACTTGTAATTAATATTTTTGCTATTACAATATTTAAACAGTATTCTGATGAAATTCTGACGTGTATTGTTCATAGTAAGAAATGAGGATACTCACCTGTTCTGAAATACTGAAAAAATTGAGGAAAAAGGTTTCATGGAAGTCAGGAAAAGGTCAAGGAATAAAGCGACAGATTATCCGATTTCCTCATAAAATTGTAGGCCTCACTTCTGATTTTGAGTACCCTGTGGGTTATATTTCCTTTTTAAGTATATATATATTTTTTACGTATGGAGAGGATAGGATTTTATTTTTTATTTTTGTGACTCATGCCCGGGCTTCCACTACAAGTTCTTATCGCCTGCTACCGTAGTATACTTTCGTCTCTCTGGTGGACATGAGCCCGACAGTGATTTTGCCTACCCATGTTTAGTCACCTTGGGTAGGGGTCTTTAACGAGTATCTGACATTGCACAGGCTCGGGACCATCGCTTAACGTCCCATCCGAAGTACGGCGTGCTCAAGGAGAGGATGGAACATCCATGCCCTTATTTATTTCAATTATGGAAGGAAGACGGGATTAGAAAGTAACCACCTGGCTTTCTACAGGTCGTTATCCTGTTCTAGTGTCCATTTTACATCAATAGCAATTTTATTATAATGTCTCGATAATAGAATCCGGAATTCCACATCGAAGACTATTCCACATCTACACCACTTTGTCTTGAGAGAACGAAACCATTCCTATTACAAATGTTTAAAAAAAAACTGCTAAAATATTGCAACATCGTCATTGTCAACGTCAACATAATTATGTGTGTAATAACTGCGAAAGGTGACACTTTTCTCAGGATCATGGGATTTTGTGACATGAGCCAGCAAGTGCCACAACCCATACGAGTGAGGAAAAGAGGAAATTATTTGGATATGAAAATATTACCTTGAAAATTCAATCAAATAGTAGTAAGTAGTTCTGTATGATTTTCAATTCATAATTTTCATTAGCGTGTGGCGAAGTACCTATCAGAGTAGAATAAGTACTGAAAACAACTACTTTTCAAAACTAGAAACAGAAACGTAGCAGTTTTTTTGCGTGCTAGCCTAAAGAGCCCAAGATCGCGGGTACTAAACCCGACCGAGGCCCTAAGATTTTTTATCTTGAGCACGCCGTCCTTCAGATGGGGCGTTAAACGATGGTCCCGAGCCTATACGATGTCAAGTACTTTTTAAGACCCGGTATCCTAGGTAAATAAACCAGGGCAGGCGAAATTTATGATAGTTTCATTCATGTGGCAGTTTTGTTTTACCACATGATCGTAGGGAATGTATATTTTAAAGGATATTGCATTTAAAATGTTTCACTGACGAAAAGCATTATTGCTTTAGTTAATCATAGGCAAAAAACAAACTTATTTTTTTTGGCTCTCTCTAAAACCAACCTTTTGGCTGATCGATACATTCATTACATCGGTAGTTATTAGTCTTTTTCTGTGGCCCATATGACTGAAATGTCCCCCCATCAATAGGGGTTCTGGATATACATATTGAAGGCGTGTCGATACATTATTCAATGATTTTTCAATGAAAATACTCAGCGAGACTATTTCATTTAAGCTTTCTTGTTCATCGTTCTATGGATTGATTAGTCATTTTTTTATATCTGAAAATAGATTGACTATATAAAAAGTTTTTATGTAGGGGGAGGGGACGTGATTCTTGAACTTGGACGCTTCGAGTTGTCATGGTTTCTGAGCGTAAATATCAAAACTGTTCTTGATCTCTAAATTTTAATATCTAAAATGTCAATGACGTAGGTCAGAACGGGCAACTAATATTGTACAATTTGAAAAATAACTGTTACCAAAAATATTTTTTGTATTGTTCTAATCGTTCATAAATCCTAGTCCGTATATTCTATTATATATTTTACGCTATATTAAATGTATTCAAATAAGATGTGTATTTCATAGAATATCATTAAACATTTCAATTCATTATTCCGTGCATTTCCTTTCCTTGATCGCAATTCCTTTTGTTTATATATTTCATCATGGAATGTCCTTCATGATGTGGCCTCAATGCATCGTTGTAGAGGTCATCTGACCTCTTTCTAATTGATTAATATTTACTACCAGTGACATTATTTTGTGAATGAATGCATTGTTGATGTTCTTTTTAACGCCTGTTAAGTCTTACGAAACAGGAGAGCTGTTGATGACACCCCCCTCCTTCCCAACAACTCCACCCAGGCGCCACGAACCCTAGACACGGCTCTGCCCAGTCGGCTTTTCAGTCTACAGTCGTCAATGTGAAAATGGGAAGTGCTGCGTTGTCCGTATGTGGTCAAGGAGGAAGTGGTTCTCATTTCACACAAACCAATCACTTTTTGTGGTCCTTGTTGATCATTAAAAAACCCTTACATGTTAAACATGCATTGTTTTTTATTTTATTGTATTTTTTTAAACGTGTGTTTGGCTCAAGCCTTTTTTTTTCGTCCAAATACTTTAGTACTACGATTGTGACACCAGGAAGAAAAAATAATTTCGAATAACTAAATATTTTTTCTCTCTTTTTGATTTTTGAAATAAATAATAGTAATAAAAGTAATAATACATAAAAAGAATAAACCAAGAGTAATAAAATAAGTTGTATGAGTAATAAAAATAATGATATTAGATTGAAAATATTAAACAAAAAGTAGATTCGACAGACCTTAAAAGAGGATATCCGTGTAGCAACCTTGGCAAGAAAATAAAAAAATGAAAGCCAGATAATGTTCTTATGTATGAAATTCGATTTTTATATCATGGTTATTTTATTCTTTTCGAACATTGTTGAAAAAATTAGTTTCCGAATAGAGGGGTTCCTCTAACATGAACATTTTTAGTTGAAGTTTAAATATTGTTTATTATTTCTAATGTCTTCAAGAAGTGGGGAAGGGCATTAAAAAAATGTAAGTTATTTTATTTATACTATCCTGTCGGAAAAAGTGCACCGTGCGGTAGCTCAAATCGTCAAGCGCCTGGAACGAAAAAAAAAATTCATCTGAATTGGATCCTACATTTCTGCTGTATACGTGACAATACGCAAAATCATCCTTAAATCCAAAGAAGATATTTTTCGCATAAAGATCATTTGAAATTGAAAGGAAAAAAATATTAGCTTTCTAAGATAAAAAAGAGCTTTTGGAATATGAGAATCAAATCTGGAATTTTTTGAAAAGATGTACTTCAAAGATAACAATTGAAAATGAAAAAGTTGTAACAAACAACAAATATGAAGCAACTATTGTATTGAAAAAATATCTATACATTTTAAAAGCCTTCCTTGGTCTGTACCTGCCTCTACTGGTGATTGATGTGTTTCAGCGTCTAGTTCTTGAAGTCATGCTCTTCCGGTGTTGATTGCGAAAAATTAGAGGTGGAGGTTGCAATATGGCGGATAGATGTTAGGAAATGACTTCAAAATTTTTATAGTGCAGGTTGTGAATCTAATATTAATACTGCAGCTCTTGTCTGTGAGTGATGCAGTCTATCTCGTTCTAATCTGTCTTCACGCTGCTCGGGTGTTTCAAAATAAGTAAAAACTAAGAAGTAAAAAATAAAAAAACTTTTCTGAAAACAAGCTTTTATTTGAAAGAACTAAAAAGGAATAAATAAGTAATTTATTTTGTTACATATGGTATGCTACGTACTTATAAAGTTGGATCTGTTTATATTTATACGTAACAATAT
Organism: Aradus depressus; assembly: GCA_963662175.1. NCBI lineage: Eukaryota > Metazoa > Arthropoda > Insecta > Hemiptera > Aradidae > Aradus > Aradus depressus. The sequence continues at coordinate 28,576,634 of OY759217.1, read as the reverse complement.
TAATTTGAAAAGTAAAAGCTTGTCGCCTATGAATTACGCTGTACTCGTAGTCTAATAAATAATACATAAATAGGCTTGTGAGCGACTTTTTAGAGCGACTTACTTTTCAAATTAATATTGTTACGTATAAATATATACAGATTCAACTTCCTAAGTACGTAGCATATCATATATAACAAAATTAATTACTTATTTATTCCTTTTTAGTTCATTCAAATAAAAGCTTGTTTAAAAAAAAGTTTTTTGTATATTATAGAGAAAATATTTAATTAAAGTGTCTACTAATAGGATGTTTATGTGGGGAAGGTCCTACCTAATGCTTCAATAAAATTGGTTACTGTTCTAGTTATATGGGAACCAGAGGGTGGTGATGGCTCGTTCGTGTCCAACTACCCCTCTCCCAACCTTCCAGCTCTATTAAATATTGAGGTCGAATTTTATGCGTTGTTTGTTTTTACTATCCAATTTTATTGAAGGGGTTTTAATTGTGTATAAGGATTATATTAATTAAACTAGCAGGTTACCCGGCTTTGCCCTGTTCTTAACTTGTAAGAATATGTGATATTGGGATATTGTGGGATATCCTACGCTTAGTTTTCGGTTAGACGCCACTCTTAACTAAACTGATGATGACGCAGAAAACCTGTTCTAGAGGTAATAATAGTAACATTAAACGTGTTAGTAACGTGATTTTAATTTTTATTAATTTCTTTTTATATATATTTTTTTTTTATATTCGTTATTGTTATTTTCTTTTCTTTTTCTTTTCTATATTTCGCAAATTTTGACTTAATGAAGTGATGTAAGAACGTCCCGAAATGTTGTCTTGAAAAAGTTATAACAAATTATTATTTTAATTAAATTAAAAACTGTATCTACTGTATTTATTAATATTATTATTCTTGTACTCTTATTATTTTCAAGTACTACTGTATTCCTATGACGTATCCTATTACCATGTTATGGTTTAACGGAAATAAATGTTATTATTATTATTGTAATATTCGAAAATATCAGTATGATAATATGGGTGAGGAAGTTATAGGATGTAGGAAAGAGTAGAGAGATCGCATTTTGATGAAGACGATGACGATATTGTCGTGTTACGTAAAATGTGTGTCAAATATAAACCAACTTTAACGTCACCCGCGCGACACTTCTCTAGCTGTGTGCAACATTTCTTGGCAAATTGTCTACCAAGTTTCACACATCCCATCCCTAATGTTTTATTTATACTATTTTTAGAGAAATCTGTTTTCAAGTTTTGCGCCAATTTTCTCTGCACTCATTCATTTTTCTTTAAAAAAAAACAAAAAAAAAATCAACAGAATAAACTATTTCTTTAATGTATATCTATAGCTCTTGAGAAAGAACCGATACCGTATTATGTTTCATATTTTTGGCGTACCTACTTTTTTATTTTAACGATATTTCGTGTCGATTTCACCCATCTTCTCCAGGTTACAATGAACGTCATTCTAAGCTGAACAATGGGTGTGAAATATATCCAAAATATCGTTGAAACAGAAAAAAAAGCCTTCAGGAACTTACTGGCAATGTACTTTCCCAGAACGAATTAATCAATTAACTTTTCGCGCACCCTCCAAAACTAGTCTACCGTTTGCGCTAATATTCAACAGTTGATTTACATAGGGGCTCCTAAATCCTCATACTACATTTTGTGTCGATAAATTCATTATATTGGCAATTATTAGGGTTTTTGAATGTCCCGCCTCCTGACACGGCAGTTACTAGTTTTTTAGTTAAGCCTGTCTCCTAATCCCCCCTCCCCTTCAACCGATTTGGCTGAAAATCGAAATGTGTTGTTCTTATGGGGTTTTGGTCACAGATATAAAATGCTTTTATGTTAAGCCTCACCCTTAATCCCCCCCCCCCCCCTTCCCTTCTGTCGATTTGGTTTTTAAACCAATAGGTGTCGTCGTTAGGGGGTTCTGGATTTACATATAAAATTTCGTGTTAATACATTCATTCTATCGGGAGTTATTGTGTTCACAGACACTCAGACAGAATTTTATTTTTCAAAAGTGTAATTTAAAGGTCGCTAACATGAAATTCCGTTGAATATTCCGCATCGAATTTTTGACTGAATGTATAACTTCCCCTATGCGTCGTATAGCGCAGTAAAAAAGTGGCCATCTTTGGAAGATATGTCGAAAATATGGAATTCGAAGCATCTCAGTGAAGCCTAAGCAGCACATACAAATACCGTATTACTTCTTATTAAGAAGCATTTTAAAGAAAGTATTGAAGAGAAGAGAAAAGAATGTGTGAAAATCCATTTTAAGAAAGGATTTTCAGAAATAACGAAAAACTAATAATATAAAATATTGAGAATACAAAACAAATACTTCAATTTTATGAGGCATATCATTCTAAGATCCAAAAATATGTGGAAAAAAAATCTTAAATTTGAAGTAATACGGTATATCCAAATTATTCAATTTTTCATGAAGAGAAAAATGATATGGGGTAGTTGAATGGTATCCCATTTCCTTGAATATAAGGATTTTCGTATTTCATTAACTTAGGATCTTCTGGCTGGATTTTCCACCTACTTGTGACTTGACTACCAGTCTTGTCCCTTCTCCTCGTACCACAATATTAGAAAAGTCCTTACTGGCGCCTGTGCTTAATGCATATCTAATTTTATTCTCTAAATTGTTATTTCTTCGTCAGGTTTTTTACTTTCTTATACACATTAATCGAAAAAGTACTTTAATCGTGTTTTAATTGTTCACAAAAATAGTGTTTTCAACGGTATTTCACGTTTCAAAGGTCCCCTGAACACGTTTTGACCATTGCAATGATGTCTGTTTGTGTGTATGTGATTAGACATTTCTGAGGGATTTATCTCTTGTAGCTATGCATCAGAAGTTCGAAATGAAGATATCATTTGTGCTAACTTAGATATTATTAGATTTTGACTTAAATCGAACGAAAATTGAAGTATACTTCACAAGATATCATCGCTTTTGTTTATGGTCTAATCTAAATCTAAACTCATTTGAAAGGATATTTCATATGAAATACCTTTTTCCGAAGGTCGCCCGGTTTGTGAGATACATGCTAAAAACCGTCCTGAAATGTCTTTTTGAAGCCCAGCCGTCCTTCCGAAAAATAGGTTCTTAATATAAATAGTTCCTTATTATATTTCCAATTATGAATAAGCCCTCAGATTTGAAATAAACAATGTTATAACGCCTCAAAGAATGAACAATAAATTTCCTTTGGAAATATTTTTTAATTATCTTTAAATTATAGCTCAACAAATTAAAAAAAAAAAATTGTTTATTATAGCTTATTTTTTTTTATTAAGAAGGATAAAAAGTAAAGAAGAAATATAATATATGTGATATGGCTATTTCAGGCCTTTTTTATACTAACTACCTTTGTACAGATCACTCTCTCTCTCTCTCTCTCTCTCTCTCCCCCACCCCCTCCCCAAATTCATATAACACTGAGATAACTGGATATATAAAAGTTACTCTCTGAATTGCGATGTGCAATGAAACAAAGAAACCCGATGACGACAATGCAGTACTTTCATATATCCAGTAATGACAGTATAAAATTAATTTGAGAGGGGGGAGGTAGAGTGGTCTAGACCTAGTTCTGTTATGTCCACATCACATACTCGTAATTTTTAATTGTTTTTTTTCTTCTTTTTGTTGTTCAATACTGTGACATGCAGGAGGTCTGGAAGTTTGAGGCGGGTCTTTCGTCTCTCAGTATCTAATGTTCGTAGCTCAGGGATCGCTGAGGCTTCTTCTATGCAAAATGACCAACTCACTTGTAAAGTATTCAATAGTCAATTAGGTCATTTGTTTATATGTCAAGTACAAACTTATCTAAATAACCTAGGTAACTAATTATAGGGTACTTTAATATTATTATAATTAGAAGGGGGATTATATTGAGCACAATGTCACGGACTATTCATTAATTTACATTTTGGCCTCCTACTTTTTTTATTTTATTATTTTTTTTAAGCTCCTTTGGAAAGAAAAACAAAGAACTTATTTAACTTTTATAATGTCTAATTCCACAAAAATGAATACATAAAGTGTACCGGTTTCTGCTTATGCCATCGTCAGCACAAAGTTCAAATGTGAACTCTTTTGAACTCTGTGCTGACGATTGCGAGAGCCGAAACCGGTATACTGTATGTATTTTTGTATATACATTTTTGTGGAATTTTAGAATATAAAAGTTGAAAAATTCTTTGTTTTTATTTATTTTACTAGCTTTCCGCTATATCTACACATCGCAGAAATGTATTCGGCCTTATATCAAACGTAGGTTTGATATTTGATCAAGAATCAACATTTGGTTTGAGGGAGAGGGGGGGGGGGGGGGGGGGGGAGATTCTCTATATCTCCTTTGTATACAACACCAAATTGACCGTTCAGAATTTAAAATATGTCCTTCAAATAATAACAAAACGTGAATGTAAGCAGAGGTTGGTGGTCAGTTGCAGTAAGGCGCCGCACCTACCTCCATGTGATCATTATCACATGTTGTACAAGCCATATATCTACTTTCGTCATTCCACCCACCCGCGGCCCGGCCTGGCTCCTTTATGTTTGCCCTACGAAATGTTCAACCCACGCATCCCGGCAAGGAGGTTCTCTTGGTCATATGACAAACTGTTTCTCACCCACCCAAATTCGAGGCGAGGTGCCATCAAATTTTATTCTTTTTCACTTTCCTTAGTCATTGATCAAAATTCAAAACGCGGAACATATGAATTTTCCTTGATGAGGTTCTCAGACGCTGATTTGATATGAAATTTTCTGTTCAGAGACGTTGGAGTTCACCATTTAATCCGTTGTTTTGAAACTGTATACGAGTAAGCTTGTGACAAATGAAACTTCTCTGCGAAAAACTAGGATATTTTCCATTCATATTTTTTTTAGTATTTTGCTACCTTGTCATTTTTAAGAATCGACAATCGTATTAAATCAATCCGAATCTTACGTCCATTTGTTTTTGCAAATTAACCTTCATTGTTTATTGTCTTAAATTATATAAATATGATTGTGTTTAATTAAGAATTTATTAGACCTGTTAGTTAATTATACAAATTATTTCTGCATTCTCTCCCTTAAATAAGTATTCACTCATGATTACTAACGTATGACGAGTGACCCATCTTAGTACAACTCAGTGTAACAGTAGGCAGTCTTGGCAAAGGTCACCCGTCAAATTATTCTGGCGCCTATCCAAAAATCTGCTTTTTCCTTGTGAAATACGCTAATATTCAAAACATTGTACCTATATATACATTTTATTAACCAATTAAATTTGCATTCTCTCTGAATTTTAGTGGAAGCTCGAAAATAGTTGCTATCAAAGGAAATATATTCAATGTTAAAATACGTTAGAAAAATGTACCGAAGATATTTTAGACAATGCTAAAAGGCGAAAAATGTATTCAATATTTCTAATATAGTGTAATAAGTGTTGATTGGTATTATTGTATAATAAAATTATAGTTCTGCGGATAGGATAATCAGAATTTGTACCTGGTAACGGATACATCTTCTCGACCCAATCATCAGACTTTCATATCCTTACGGGGGCAAGGCGGGTCACTTGGGTGGACTCTGTTCTCTTTTTGGAAGGATGTATTGAGTTGTTTTTTTGTGGCTCATCCCGGAATTTAGATATGAGGTCATATCACCTACTACCAGAGCGCGCTCTTTCGTCGTTTTGAAGGACTTGAGCCCGACTTTACTATGGGAGTCCTCAATTTGCCTACCGAAGTAGTTACCTAGGGTAGGGGTCTTAGTACCTGACATCGGATAGGCTCGGGACCATCTTGACGTTCCATCTGAAGGCCGGTGTTGAGTTGTTTATAGTAAGCAATATGGAGGAAAAATGTATATCTCAATAGCTTTTGTATTTTCTCATTTTTTCTTAATTTCTCATAATATTAGTTTTTTGATGGGTTCCTTCCATTTTAAAGGGAAATTAGGCCAAGAAGCCAGATTGAGTTCCTGTTAACTGGATAGAAGCCCGATTTACTGGCTCAGGAAGCATTCACTGTTCATCTTCCTCAAATTTTATTTTAAATGTGATTATTTTCTGTCAGTCTACAGCTGGCGCTTTGTTTTATTTCCTCAACAACATAAGAAATAGCAAAACACAAACAAAGGCAACTATTCAGAAATAAATGAGATAATAAATCCCGCTGTTTCCGGCCCGATTTTAATTGGAACTTTTCAATAGAATCTCTTATTTGCATGTTTAAAGTAGCATTAATTGATTATTAGAGACGGATGCTTTAAAAAAAAAACTGAAGAAACTGGTATTTTACCTTTCTAGTCTATATCCTTAAGGATACTGGAAAGGCCATAGCCGGGTAAGAAGGCGAAATTTGCCCTTTTCATAGATAGTTTTGGCTGATTTGATGAAAATCCAATCAATCGTTAAAGTGGTAGTAATCGTTTAACGTTTTGCCCTTCCCCAGCCTCTAACAGTTCCAAATTTTGAGATGTGACATAGCCTATATTTGTAAGTTGTACGACCCCTCAAAGGTCCTGGAATCAGTGAATAAAATAAACGTCCAGCCGCTTTCCCACGAGCTCATACACAAATCAATGTGATGGTCTCGAACGCCTTTATGTAACATGAAACAATTGAAAAAGGCAGTGTTTTAAGTATAACTTTTCCTCATATCAAGAATAACATGAAACGAGTTTCTGATTAAACAAAAAAAAAACATATTTCGACAATGTACAGACAAATTTTTAATTTTATATTTTCCTACTTCACTTGTGGTACACAATAAATAAAGACATTTCTCACCCCAGAAAAGGGTTGTCTTGCCGTTTCCTTTTTTTGATATGATATTTTACACTTTGACGTTGTAAAATACGATTTAGTTGTGTTGATGAGAACGAAAGTTTTTAAAATAGTGCTTAATTTAAACATATTTTTGAAACACTCACATAAATTTCAATTTGAAAATGAACCTTATTCAGGCGCTTATAATAAATTAGTTCTCATAAAATCATTATGTGTGTCTTGACATTTTCTGCAGTGAGTTACGACTCGTTAAATGGTTAGGTATATTTCTTGAGAAAATTACCTTGGTACTAAAACAATGAGGAGAGAGGTATTTTCGTTTTATTACTCATTACTTGAGGAGAGGTTCGTTTTCCTAGGAAGCCGACTCAACTCTCTCCTATCTACCATACCTAAACACGGACTATAGCCCTGCCATCTAATTAGCCTGAAATAGGGTAAGGCGGCTATTTTTTTCTTTCAGCAGTAATGTGTACCATTGTATTTCAAAAGATTCGATGCGGCGAGTGTAAAAATGGGAAGGGATGATTAAAAATTTGCACGGAAAGAACATATCGCTCATTTGTTGCAACAGCGACATAACTCAAAAACAGTGTAATAACTGCATTCATTGGAAAATAACTTATCAGCATGTTTTATTGAAATAATACAATCAAAGAAGAGAAAATGTACAATAACAGCTATAGGCCTTACTGAGGTTTCTCCCTTAACCTCATAACTACCCTCACTTTGATTTATGACATTCTTGCAACAATAATTGTTTTTTCGGCGAGCAGTTGAAACTCAGACGTGTCGTCAAAAGTATATGTGAGAATGGTTCTTCCTGTGTCCATAACTCAAAAACGCCCATTTTATAGTTATGTCGTTGTTACAGCAAATGAGCGATATGGCAAAAGTTTAAGGTATAATAGTGATGCTATTCGACGTTTCTCCGGAAGTCTTTCCCTTACATGCCATTGGCAAGTTTTACATTCTCGGCTAAACGAAGTATAGGGAAAGTTGTGTAATCGTTCAGAAATTCGATATTGAGTTTTCACCGAACCATTGATTCCAAAAATGGAAAAAAAAAATGCTGTCTGTCTTTGTGTCTGCGAACACGATAACTCCCGTGGAAGAAATGTAATAGAAATACAATATTTATAGCGCTATGCGTGTATTCAATGTATCCAAACATATACACTAATTAGTAATAAATACAAATAAATTATAATTATTATTAATACCTATTTGTTTTCCTTTGTTACAGGTTAGTGACAATGACACATGTAGTGATTCTCATTTTACTGTCTGGCACGTAGTTGTAGATATGGTAAGTACGTAGCATTATTTTTTTATATAATTATTACTAAAGTGTATTTTTTTTTAATTGGACTATTTCAGATAAATAAATATTGATAAGATGTTGGTGTCGAAAAAACAAATAAAAAAATACTAAATAATTCAAGCTGATTTTAATACTTTGTTTATGAGGTTTTTATACATTCAATATTCTGGGATCTCATTCAAAGTTCTGGTATTAAAAAAAGGTGGCGACGACTGACTAGCCGACTTATCGTCATTCACTAGCTGGAGTATTGTGTATCTATGCCGACACGGATATGAGTTGTCACACATGTCCCGTCACCCGCATCTTTGTTCCGCCACCTCTGTCTCTCCCATTACCCTACTTGGCTCCCCAATTCAGCATTAGCGTATTATTGCATATTAATGTAAACATGAGGCAAATATTTTATTATAGAGGAGTCCCGTCGGGTAGCCTGTGTTCTTTGACTCACTACCTAGGCGATTTACGATTTGATTTTATTGTTATCGCAAATTTGACAAGAATAATTATTACCTACCGAAGAATTTTGTTTTTTTGTGGGCGATATGCAGACAAATTATTTTGAATAGGAAGAATTTTTCGAAAGGATACTCAGTTTTTGATCCGAAATAGTTTATAAAACATCTTACTGGGAGATGATTTTAACTTTTTTTTCTCTTTGGATTTAACGTCGCATTCATTTGCGATGATTTTTAGCGATGGACTATTTTTATGTAGGCCACCCCACTCATGGGTAGTCGGCAGAAATATAAATTGTAAGTTTAGGTTACTAAAGTTCAAAAGGTTCTAAGTAGTTAATTATTGTGACTCATGCCCGGGCTGTAACAACGAGGTCATATCGCACTCTTTCGTCGCTCTGGTGGACATGAGCCCGATTCTACTTTGGAGCCCTAAATTTTGTCCACCCTAAATTTTTATTCACCTAGGGTAGGGGTAGGGGGTCCTTAACGAGTGCCTGACAACGTACAGGCTCGGGACCAACGTGCCATTCGAAGGACGGCTTGCTGAAGGTGTTGCGTTTTGTATGTCTTGTCTGGCAGTTGCTGCAGTTGGGACTGGCCTCAGTTGCCAAATACATACACCGTTTTAATTTTAAAAATATGCTAATTTATTATTTAAAATGAACAGACGAAGTAAATAAGAATCGGCGTAACTCAAAGTACCATAAGCCGTGTAGTCAAACGTGACAACTGTGTAGTCAAAAGTATATTTACACTTTAAAAATACACTTGCTAAAAATTCTCAGTTTCTCTGTAACCCTTGGCTCTAATATTAAAAGAAAATAATATAATTAAGAAAAAAAATATAATCAGTTTATGGTTGATGAAGACTTCAGTAGACTTTAATTTGATAAATTTATGTTACTTAATTTATTTTTTTCAATGTTTTTCGATGGAAATAAACATTATTTTTATTTTATTTTTGTCTTCCAAAGTTTAGTTGCTACTGTTTCTTTCACATAACAACCAACTACTATGATGACGTGATGGATAAATGTCTTTAGTGGTGTTTGAGAAGAAGGTAACCCAGTGGTAACTCCTCAGGGCGAAAAAAATTTCAATACTGTAGGCAGTGAAGACTAGTTGAATTTGATTTTATGCACTTCCCATTTAAATGAACTTGAAAAATAAAATAAAACTGGTTTATTTAATATATTGTCTAATTTCACTAACTATATATACATGGGAGTACTTTCGGTATTTCTACCATCCTCAGCCAAAAGCATAAGAGATAAGACTAAGTTAATTTTCAGAATGTCAGCCTCTCGAGGAACCCATTACCCTCCCTACTGGTGTTCCCCATGACGTCAGACATTCCTAACTAAGCTAAATTGTCAAGCTGTGAGATATTTTATGACAAGGCGGTCCCCATATTTCAAATGTGTGACCCCTTCTAAGATCTAGGTATAAAGCATTAACAATGAACAGGCGAATAATATAACATTAACAAATCAAAAATAATTGGTTCCAGTTACAACTTAATTAAAATTATTATACTGTAAATTATATAAATATACCTATTGGCAAGATTCAGATAAATCATATATCTATATCTATATCTATATATATATATATATATATATTGGTAAATTCTATGTATATTTAAACGTACCTGTGCACATCGACTGGAGGGTCATATTATTGGTGACAGTAAAGGGGAATATTTTAGATTGGTTTGGTCGGAACTTAGTCTTATCTCTTATGCTTTTGGCTGAGGATGGTAGAAATACCGAAAGTACTCCCATGTATATATAGTTAGTGAAATTAGACAATATATTAAATAAACCAGTTTTATTTTATTTTTCAAGTCCATTTGAATTATTTCACAATATCTCTGCAATTATGTCAGTTTTCACTTCCCATTTATTCTCAGTTTCAATCTGTAACACTTGGCTTTTGATATTTAAAAATGTTTGGAGAACTAAATTCAGGCTATCTAAGGATGGGATGATGAAGGCTTCAGTTTTCTTTAATTTGATAAATTTGTGTTTTCCTTTTTTTTTTTTTTTATTGTTTTTCCATTTAGATTTTTGGGTAAATGTTCTGTTACAATTTCGACATGGGGGGCTGCTGATTGGTGGCCTACCCCTTTCATGTCAATCATAAAATGTATTAGTTTTGTTTTCGAGGTAGCTGATTGTTGCGCATTGCTTAACTCTTATTATAGAGAGAAAAAATAAATCAAAATGTAATTAGAAGTCATGCAAAATTGCCGATTCTCAGATATGAAGGAGAAAAACGACAAATAGCGTTGGTGAAAACGAGTTAATGAGGAAACCCCACTGACGCGTCCGTCGGTCGTTCAACTTTGTACATATCCCTTTTAAAATTAGCATTACACCTAACTATGACATGAGGAAGTACTATTTAGCTCATCACCTCTCTTTAAAACTAATAATAGTTTCGTTTAATTAATATGGGCTAATAAATTTTTCCATGTATCTTAACTAGCTGAGCGGTTCAGTGTTGTACTGTCAAATACAAAAGTAATTATGGTAGTATTTAATATTATTAAAAAAATATATTAAAAAAAAAAAAATTCAGATTGAAAACCCATAATACAAATAAAAGTAAGAATAATTTTACCGTGTAAACTCTTATATATCGAGGAATAAAAAATAAACAGCTGCCACGAAGAATTAATATATAGTTACATCCGTACATGGAGTGTATATATTAATCATATAAACCTGAATATAAATAGATTTTTTTTTATATACTATAAAAAAGTTTGAATGGTGGTGACGATGAATTTATTGTATGAATTGACAAAACAAACAAACATTTATTAATACGCTACAATGCCGGTCCAACGATATATTTTCTTTTCTTTCCGAAATTCATTTTCTGTTAATGCTGTCTTAAAAATTTAGAATAATAATCTCAGAAAAAAAAAAAAATTCTCTGCGATCATTCGCGAACTATGCGGCCAAAAGAAAAATGTATAACCACTTATAAAAGCAAACAGTTTCTGAACGTTTATTTTGTCGAATTCAATAATGAGTTTTATCTGACATTTCTATGCATTGAAGTATTTAAAAATCAGCTAGCAGCTCAACATTGTTTTTTTTTTTAAATTCCAGTATCCCAAAATCAGTTTTTTTCCGTGCCGAGGCTGATGAATAGGGACAGTCATGTGTTGAATTTATTACTGACATCGAAGCAAGTTCACCCACAATAAATTTTTGAATGGTATCAGTGCAACCACTAATTTCAAAAATATTCTCTTAAAATCACTTACATGGTTCTTCCTTTTCCGTATTTTTATTAACAGCATTTCATACTGGATGTACCCGGAATTGCTTGGGATATTTACCATGTTTCAATGATTTTCGACTCTCCAGTGACAGAAGATATTTCTCAATTAAGTGGATTTGGGACAAAGACCAGTTAGGTGGACCCATTCATCTATTTGTTATAATGATATGCTGATCTGCAAATTGTCCGTACATCCTCCTCCATATGTGACTTGCTCTCTGATACCACTGTTGGCCACCATTAAAATCACAATTATTATTTTGTTAATTTTTGTTTTTGATACATATTTGTATTTTTTTGGTACCCAAGAATAGCATCAGCTAAGACCAAAAATGAATAACTAATATTTACAAAAAAAAAAAATAGTAGATCAATAAACTTTCATTTTCACTTTTTTTTTTCAACCAATGTAGATAGCCTCATTTTTCACTACAGTTAAGAACTAGTCTATGAAGACGACGAAGAGGTAAAGTTGTAGAGGGCGCCGGTAACACAGGTGTAGCGTGCTTGTCTACTATGCTCAAGATCATGGGCCGAGCATGCTGGGAAGCAAAAAAATCTTGATAGGAAGTTAAGCAATGGTCTCGAGCTGCAGCTATAAGGTACTCGTTAATAACCCCCCTACCTAACAATCTGGATAGACAACATTTACGATTCTTTCAGCAGAGTCGGGCTCATGTCTACCAGAGCGACGAAAGAGCTCTCTGGTAGTAGGCGATATGACCTCGTGGTTAATTCCTGTATGAGCCACAAAAACAAACAAACATGAAAAGATGTAGATGTGGAAACCCGGTGAAATGTAGCATTGCAGTTAGGTTTTACATTGCCAATCCCACTTGAGTATGGGATACAACCAACGCACTACCACACAAATTCAGAGTTGCCATTTTCTGAAGATCTACTAGGGGCTGAAGTCAAATATCTAAAAAAAAATACGGTTACGACTTTCACTTTTTTTAAGCTTTTAAAAACTAAGCTCGAACATTAATAAACAAAGTAACGAAAAGTTTCATCCCTATAATCCCGCTTGCAATTACTGCTTAATGTTACCAACCGGGCAACGCCAGGTAATCAGCTAGAGTTTGGTATAAAATTTGACTTGTGTGACCTATGCACAATGCACACTTACAGGACCCAGTTGACCTTTTGACTGAAATGTCTTGCGGAACTAACAACTTCATCCAGTTTGTGTTTATTGCAACATTCTCCCTTCATCCTATTGTATGTATTCAGTTTCATATCTTTCAACTTGTATTTGTGTTATCTATTCCATTCTCATTACAGATTTAAAATGTTTTTAGAACTTCTTTTGTTTTATAGTTGCTTTCAAAATGTTTTTTCCAGTTTGGTTTACAATTGCATTAATATTTATGTTATTTCTTGTGTCTCTTTTGCATGAATATTATTTGCAATATTTTGTTACTCTCGTCCTTCGTCATTATTATGTCTATTTTCTTCAATAGGTACTTCAACTATTGACTTCTGTCTCCTATTGATATGTTCTCTGTTGTATGTTGACTTCTTTTCTCTATTAAGTTATCTGAGTTTTCTCTTTGGGAGCTGAAATTTTTTTCTATTTATTTGGAAAATGCTCTTTATGGACATACTTATATTCGAAAGTTAGAGTAACTGACTCGTGAGTTGAAGCAACTCGCTCTGTTTACTATTCAGAGTACAACTTGTTTCCATTGTAAATTGTGTGTGAATAGTTGTTTAAATCTAGGGCTATTTTATATATGTCGCATTAATTGAATAAAACATTTTAAAAATGGGAATATTTATTTCCATTAAACCATAACATGGTTATAGAAATGTACACATTAAAATAGCTTGTAAATTAGATACATTAACTCTCAAAGTATGACACACAATAACAATACTAATAATAAATACAGTAAATACAGTTTTTAATTAAATTAAAACTAAGGTAATAATAGATAAAAAAGACATTTCGGGACGTTCTTACGACCCTCCTTACATATACGTTATACTTTATTTGCCTCTTGTAAAAAAAAAATGGAAAAACCGCGTCCTGATCCTAACATTAACGTTATGGGAATAATATTCCGCTAGACGCAAAATCCAAGTCCAAATTCACATAGAGTGAAGCAATAACACATTCCAAATAATAAGCTTTAACCAAACTAATTTTAACATCAGTGGACAATTTGTGATTTTAAGCAATGGTTCCCACACGTTTTTTTTTTTTTTTTTTTTTAAATCTATCTCTTTATATATAGTTAGCTTCCCTATAAGTCCCGTTCAAAGATGGACCATGTGGCATCTCAAAATATTCAGTGAAAGAAGGAGTTATGGGAACAAAACATAAAATGAATGATCCCTCTTTAAAGGTTGATTTTCATGAAATTTCACTTGCAGCATCCTCTTATAAACACCGTTCAAACATAGACCATGCGGAACAATACAATACTATATACTTAAATGAACGCAAAGTTTCTAACCCGGCAACGGCGAGTAACCCGCTAGTTCTCCTAACTTTGGAATTTCTGTACCTTTTGTGAGTTGTGTAGTTATGAATGAAACCCTCCTTGTAGTCCACGTGGCCGAGCCATGCGGTATTGGTGGGTTAGCATGTGCTCTATTGAAGGGCCCGAGCGGTATCCTGGCAACACCCCTCATCTCACCCCCGTTAGGTGGGGGGAGGGGGCAAGGGATCTGATCCTATCTCTGTTGGTTCTAGCTGGCTGGCCCCCCTTCTTCACATGAATACAGGTTCGTAGCTGTTCGATAAGTTAATCCTTCCTTAGTCTTCTTAGCCAGCTCTCATTGTACCTTCCGTGTACAGGACGCGTCATATAACTCAGCACTGAACTCAGTACTCTGTTAACAATCCTGTCAATGGTCTTAACTTCTTTGTTATTTTCTCACTTTTTCAACTCTTAACTTCTTTGTTATTTTCACTTTTTCAACCTCTACTTAAACGTACATTATAGACCTCGTTTTCCGGTGAGTGAATCAGAAGAACTTGCGCTTACGACAAACCAAAGGTTATAAAGTGACTTGAAAAACGATAAACAAACAAATTAGAAAAAATGAGTCACGAACATAAAAAATGTTGAAAAATGCACGAACACAAAAATTCATTTTTGCGCCGGAGTGAGATGTCCCGAGGTCACTTTGTGATGGGTGATTGGGTAGAGTCAAGCATTTTTCTACGAAGGGTTGTTGAAGTGAATTTCCAAAATGGCAGCTCTCGACGATATTTATTATATTATATATTTTTTTTTAATTTCTGACCCACTCTGCAGCCTTAAATGTTCCCCCACTATTATACATTCATTTTTTGAATTTTTTATTGTCCAAATAATTACTTTCATTTATGATTTAATTAATTGGTTGGGCATGAACGGTATTTGTTATGCCTCAAAGTTCACGTGTTATTAATTTTACTTTTGTAATTAAGCCAACTAACAAAGTTTTGGTTCGTTTAACACTGTTATGACCACTTGCGGTCTTTTACATTGCTGCCTAATGTATTCCGAGGTCATTCTCGACCTGGATAATATAAGCAGTACAGTAAAGGGCATTTGGGTCTCAATTGTTTTAAAGTTCTCTCCAAAATGTAGCCTTATGTTTACTAATTTCTCCAATCCGCTTCGGTTATTTACTTCCGTTTTACTTGTGATAGAGAAAGTATTGATAATATGAAAAGAACACTGGTTCAAATCGGTTCAATATTCTTTGTTCTATTCTGTACTCTTTGAAATTGTGTGTCAATTAAATTGTAAATGATATCACATGAACTTAAATTGTTATATATATATATTATGGGATGTCGCACTCTTATAGATAGGATCCGTGTTTTTTCTCTTGAGATATGCTGCGAGTTACAAAAATATTTGTAATGGATGTCTCCTCAATTTTCGCTAAAGAATCCCTTTCCATCAACATTTTTTGCAGATATCAGGCTAATGGTATTTAGAACTCAACATCCTTATTTCAAAAGCATCACATTCCGTTTATATCCATTTTTCTATCAGTAATTTTATTTATTTTGTTTTCATGCATTCTGGTTTTGAAACCGGATATTTCAGCGAGTTTTTAACGGATTTGCTTAATGCAAATGTCATTAATTTCTTAGAAAAAAATAAATAAAAACTTCTAAGTTGAGAAACGCGGTCATATTGTAGAAACTTGTAATAAATAAACAAAACTATATAAATAAACTTCCTTTTTTGAAATATTGTTTATTCCACAAAAAAAAAAAAAAAAAATGTACAGAAACTATCGTGTTTGACATTACAACATCGTTAGGTTTAATTTTAAATATGATGATGATGTAATCGGCAGTTTTTGTATAAATTAATATGAATTTTAACTATATATATAAGGATTTAGAGCATTTCAAAGAAGGAGTTTGTTTTATTTATTTAATAACTAAAAAATTATTGTTTTTTTTTTATTAGAAGAAAGTTCTTTTGTTAGGAATCAATAATAACCCTTGTCAAACGTTGGGGTGAAATATCAGTCTTTATTGCCACTTCTAAAGTATAACGGTCGATTTGAGTTCAATCAAAAAACGGATTATATTCCCTAGTTTGATACAGTCTATCGATCCAAAATATATTTGAGATTTTGAAAAGAAAGAAATAGTATAATTTCTAACGCCTGTAGGATAGGCAATACCGACACATAGATCTTCATGGTTGGCTTGGCATTTTGTTTTTGGCGGGCGACGAATTCACAAAGAGTACTTTTTTAGTTGGCTCTTTGCAACTTGTTGATTGCGAGTTTTGGTCCGCGCGATAACTAAACTATTATGAGGGAATACAGCTCCTCATCAACTTTACTAATTATAATAAATTCATTCAATTTTTTATTTATTTTAATTTATTACGTGCTTTCAAAATGAAGAGCCATATGAATTGCCCTGTTTTCAATGTAACTTCTACATTTAAATTTTATCGGAAAAAAAAACTCCAGACTTAATTTTAGCATTAATCTGGGCTTATTTCGTGGATTTATCTTTTAGCGGATTCCTAATCGTATGGATTTATAGAAACTACCACTATATTTTCATCAACATGCCATATATATTTTTTTGATTATGGGGACGAGAAGAATATTTTTTCGAAAATAATGATTTTTTGTTTTTAATCGGCCTATTGATTCATTTATCCGGCGATTACCTATGATTTCTAAGAATGTAATTTCATTTTCAAAAAAGTTTTGAAGAAAATTATAATTGAACTGTATCCTCAAAGCCGTTGACAATTTCTGCTCTAACCTGTATAACATGTCATGAGGGCAGCTTCTGCCTGCACATATTTTTCGTTCTTCATTTCTCCAAGAAAAGGGTATTAATATCTTTTTATTCTTTAAATTGTTGCCAAGTTTGGCAAATAAATGTTGATGATATTTCACTTTAATTCCATTTCATCCATTAAATGAAAAGAAGCAGTTCCCAAGAGTAATTAGCTAAGTTAATATTTCATTTTATTATTTTCTGAAGACTAATTAACAACTTTTTTTAAGAATGAGGGTAAAAGAGGTATTTTTGAGAGAAATAAATAGAATAAAGATGATAAATAAAAGGTATGCCTTTGTCCTGGGAACAGCCCTTTCTTTGTTCTCGCCAATTCCAGCATTTTACGGCAATATACCATCGTCAGGTTTAGTTATAAATATACTAAATATGTACAGTATTTTGTATACATTTTTTTTTGTGGAATAAACAATATTTTTAAAAAAATAAGTTTATGTCCGCTTTTCTCATGTAAAAAGTTTTTAGTTTTTAACTAACAAATTAATGACATTTACATTAAGTTAATCAGTTGTAAACACGGCCGAGATGTCCGGCGTGCGGGAAAAAAAATAAATAATATTAAAAAAAATACTGATAGAAAAATGGATATGATCGGAAAGTAGGAAAAATGTGTCGTCCAGCCTCAACTATTAATATCTCCGAAAGTATCCAATGTTCTGATTCATTAAAAAATTCTAGTTTCAGAATTCTCCTCAAGAAAAATATGAGTTTTAAATCCCATTTAACTTATACTTGTAAAGAAATGTTGATGTATAACAAATTAATCAATTACCTTTTCGCTCCTCCTCCAAAACCAGTCGACTGTTTGCGCTAATATTCAACAGTTGACTTACAGAAGGGCTCCTAAATCCTCATAATAAATTTTGTGTCGATAAATTCATTACATTGGCAGTTATTAGGGTTTTTCAATTGAGGCCCCTCCCCTGAACCACCCCAGTTTTGACTTTAAATATGAAATGTCATGTCGATGCATTCATCACATCGACATTTATTGGGTTTTTTTAGTTGAACCTCCCACTGACCCCCCGTCCCTTCTCCCAGTTCTGGTAAATTCAGATAAATTAAAAATAGTAATAATATGATAAGATGAAATAAATCTTTTAGAGAAAGGAGGGTGGTTCGATTTAGGTGATTTTAGGTGCATTGAGGGCTCTTAGTTCGCCAACTGAGTTGTGAGTAGGTCATCTGTTGGATCCTCTGTTTAAAATATGAATACCTGTAAGGTCGCATATCATTTATACATTTAAATTGTCCCCCTAAAACACTGATGCAATACGTCATTGTTTGATGTGCTATCACTAACAAGACGTCCATCATCAGACAATGGACACACAAATATACGACCTTCCTCTCTCACACCTTTTCAATACAGTTTTTTTTTGTTTGTTTTCTTTTAATTTTTTTTTTTTTTTTTAAATAAATGACAAATTTGACATTGTTAATTCTATGATGGTGTAGTAGGTGGTTGCCATATAGTTCGCCCTAACTGCTCTGCTTTGAAAGAAAAAAAAATTCCTCTCTTGAAAATATTATCTGATTTACGTTAATTTAAGTAAACATTTTTCCAGGATTCTAGTCTTCATTATGGGCACGACTATAATATCAGAGTTGGGAATAATTCAATAAAAAAGTAGTAGCATTCTTACTAATTTTGATTCTAATTAATTTCATATATTTTTTCAAATTTGGGTGCCGGTAGCTCAGCGGTGTGCGTGCTTGCTTACTTAACTCAAGGTCGCCGTTTCGAAACCCGGCCGAATTTTTAGGGAAGTGAAAAAAAACTTAAGCACGCCGCCCTTCGGATAGAACGTTAAGCGATGGGGTCGAGTCTGTACGATGTCAAGTTACTTGTTAGTACCCTACCCTAGGTGAATACAAATTTAGGGTAGGCAAAATTTAGGACCCCCATAGAAGAGTTGCGCTCAGATCCAGCAGAGCGACGAAACTGTGCTCTGGTAGTAGACGATATGACCTTGTAGTTAAAGCCCAGATGGATAGACTACTTAGCGTAAATCAATACTTTTTGTGTTAATTGGCCAGTAACTGTGAATAACTCAACCAAAATCAATTTACTAAAATACATTTGAATTAATTTGTAAAACAGATTAGTTACTTAAAATGTATTTGTTAACTAACAATTTTTAAATATTTTTATGTGTATTAATTGAAAATAAATAATTTGAAAATAACTTATTTTTTAATTATATTAAACTGAATACTCCCCAAATCTCTAAAATATTATAGTTGAGCGACTAACTGACACGGGTGGGCTGGCTAAGGTCTCGAGCTGATTGTCGATAGTTTTGAGAATCTCCTGAGCAACGCAGGGTAACAATGCTAAAACTATTTTTCTGAGGTAGATTTACTTTACTCTCAGCTTTAAGATTCATCGTGAGGGTACTAGTTTATTTTTTTATTCTTTGTGTTGTGTTACTGTTAGGCTGAACGTACAATGATTAGAGGCGTTTTTGGCTTTTAGTTTATATGGCAGTATGAATGACTATAAACTGAAAGAGAAAAATTTCAAATAATTTTAGGGAATATTACAACTCATATTGCCTCATGTAATCCAAGTGCATTTGGCAAGTTTTGCACTCACTGCGGGATCGTATTGCTCTGTAGCCAACATATATCCATCCCCCATATATCCGCTAAGGGCTAATCAGACAATGAACGGGTTATATTATTTACAGAAAAAAAACAACATACTTTTACACATTCAGATCCACGCTTAAGGAATGTTGGTACTACGAAGGAATGGTAGTATCTAGTATACGTGGAATGTTTGTCTCGTAATAATTTTTTGACCAAACTATTAAAAAACTCTCAGGCAATAAACGGCTTAATATGTATTTTAAATAGCAAAAAAAAAAAAATACGTTTACACATTCAAATCCATGCCAGTAGGTAAAATTCAAACATGCTTAGCAGCAAAAAAAGGCTCTTTTGTCTTTGTCCTTCATTGTTATGATTTTTTTGCATTTTAAAACAGATATTCGAAATACTTTCATAGATACATAAATTGGTGAGCGGTTATTGTTAGCAGAGAGTGAAAATATTATTAGTAGAATATTAAATTAGTGCAGATTTTCTTGCTCTATTTTTCTTTCTTATTGATTTTTGTTAATATTGGCATTTTTACAAAATCTGAGTCAACTGCTAATTAAGCAAACGATAGGTGCTGATGAAAGGTAAAATGTTATTTGAAAAAATATCTATATTTATTTCATCACTCTTTTCTTTTTTTTCAAGTAAAAATATTCAAGAAATAATGTAACAGAACGAAAAGAAAAAGCAAATCAGTATAATAAATATTGAGTTCTTCCCTTGTATCAATAGAAAGAGACTATGCGCAATAGTGCTAAAATAGTCATTTCTGCTCCGCATTAGGTTGGCTAGTTTCGTGCATGTAGGCTCCTTATTTCCCTGTCATTACTTGTCATTCAATACTCGTCGCAACCTTCTTTGCTACCTCACAGTTAGTTATTTTAAATTGGCTCATGCAATTTGGGAAACAGATTATACAGAGTGTTTACTTTAACTTAAGCCGTAGAACATTCGTTTACGTCCTTCAGTAGCCGAGCTTTACCGCTCCGAATAGTAGCGTTTTATCCTTACACAAACATCTTCATGGGGGTTTGTAAGTAATAGAATATCTACACAACTCGAGGTGATGGATCTACTCCGATTTCAGATTCGGATTCGGTGAAAAAATTCCTATAAGGATGATCTACTTTCCTTTCTGTTGCTAAATCGGTGTTGATCTGTGTTATCGTTCACTCTATACCCATCGATTTCCCCATTCCATCGTCTGTCCGTCTGTTTTTCAGTTCCCACTTATCCTCTTCCATCGATTGACCCTGTCCTTGGAACCTCATCTCCTTTTCCTACTTATCCCCAATATTTCTCTGTTGTCTCTCTCCCACCCCACCCCCCCCCCCCCCCCCTGATATCAATCACTGACCTGATCCTTCACCCCCTGGCAAACTCCCCCGCTTTCTTCCAAGTCCAAGGCCACTTTTTCCATTAATATCTGTCTTCTCTTCCCAATCTGGCATTAAACTTATTGATAAATTATCACGGTATGACTTCTGCCAGGGTCATTCATATCTGTTCTATTCCTTAAATTGAATGGAACTAGTAGATCCATCGCTGACCTCGCGAATCTTTTGATAATATATAAGTTAATTAAAATAACTTAAGACTTTTTATATCATGTTCAGAACGTTTCAGCGCTCCAGGATCGTTGAAAGCCAAAATTGTGTATTTTAATTTCATCTGATTCAAAGGTCTTAGAGCGGTTCTGTTTAATATGCAAAGTACCATGGTTAGGCAAGGGAAACCTGTGTTGAGCGTACACTACCCAGAAAAATAAACTATTTAGTAAACTTTTAGCAAAATAAACATTCGTTAAGAGATAGTATGATTTGAATGAAAAAGTTGAGAATTGTTTGTACTCAGAGATCCTTAGGGTTTTCATCTTATTTTTATCTCTAAAGCCACAAGAGTCACAAGTATAATCATACTTGGAGAAATGTTTAATCCCTCTTTTTTTCTCCAAATTAGTATTAGGAAGTAGTATTCGATTCTTAAATGCTACTTGAATTTTTCTTGAGAACTCTCGAGAGTCCCCAACATAGCTGAAAGCTACTTGAACTTGAAATAAATAAAACTTGTTTATTTATGATATTGTCTAATTTCACCAACTATATTTACATGGGAGTATTTTCGGTATTTCTACCATCCTCTAGAGTCTTATCTCTTATGCTTTTGGCTGAGGATGGTAGAAATACCGAAAGTACTCCCATGTAAATATAGTTGGTGAAATTAGACAATATCATAAATAAACAAGTTTTATTTATTTCAAGTTCATTTGAATTATTTCACAATAGCTCTGCAATAATGTCAGTTTTCAATGAAAGCTACTTCTTTTAAGAGTTGTCAAAAGTTTTCCGAAACTGGATTTGTTTCTTTATTTTGAGAAAGTCTATTTGACTGTTTTTTTGTGAATTAGGTTGAGATCGAAGAAAGTTTATTAAAAAGACCTATGTTTAATTTCCAAATTTCAAATAAACTGTACTTGGAAGAATCTGTAAGCGAGTGTGACAGAGGACATGAGACGGGTTGGGTTAGTAATAATCCATCTTGTAAGATAGAGTGGGAGGGGGGGGGGGGGGGGGGGGGCGTGTCAATATTATTCAATATAGAAGGTAACTGTGAGAGAAGTTAGGATCGATATGGAAAGACAGATCGATACTGGCCACATCCTGTACCCCCTACCCACTCCCAACTCATGAGTCATTTAGGAAGTCAACTTCATGCTTTGATTTTGCCCATATTTTTTTATTTAAATACTTAACTATACGAAGTATAGAGAAAGTTATGTAATTGGTCAAAAATTCGATGCGAAGTTTTCAACGGAATTTCATGTTTTCCGAACTCCAGATTCCAAATTAAAAAAAATGTTTCTGGCTGTTTGTGAATACGCTAACTCTCTATAGAATGAATGTATCGACACGAAATTTTATATGTGACTCCAGAACCCTCTAACGACAACGCATATTGTTTTTCAGCCAAATCGACCAAAGGAAAGGGGGGATTAGGGGGAGGGTTTACATAAAAACTCTAATAACTGCCGTTGTAATGAATGTATCGATACAAAATTTCATATTTAAAGTCAAAACCCAATGAGTACATAACCTGTCAAATTTCAGGGATATCAGCTAAAGAGAAAGGGGGTTTAGGGGTCGCTCAATTGAAAAACCCTAATAACTGCCCATGTATTGAATTTATCGGCACACAATTCAGTATGAGGATTTAGGAGTCGCTATGTAAGTCAACTCTTGAATATTAGCGCAAACAGTCGACTGGTTTTGGAGGGGGAGCGCAATGTTAATTGATTAATTGGTTCTGGGGAAGTACATTGCCGGTGATTAACCGACGAATTTTTTTCAGTGAACCAATACCTAGAATAGTATTTATTTATATCTTACTGTCACAGAAGCCAGCAATTGTGAGTGGGCATTATTATTTGTGACTGGAAAACACACTACAGTTGAGTAACTCTATCCACTAATCTCTGCAAAACCAAAAGAAAACTCGAAAGTTCACAAAGAGGAGAAAGCTCGCTACTGTCTTGATACTATATACTATTAAATAAAATCACTTTACACCAAAAGATTCGAGTCTACTTACAGTATGGAAATCAATTCACAAAAAAACAATACTACACTGGTTCAAGAAAACAGAAGGCAAACTTTGAACAAAACGGTCTTGCACTAACAGAAATCACTAACTTATTCATTATCTCTGAACTGACTCCCTGACTCTTTCCGGGTTTACTGGGTTCTAGAACATGTCTGAACCCAATCTCGTTTCGAATCTTCGCGCTTCTAGAAAAACAAAATGTTCTAATATTATAACACTTACATTACATAGCCTCAAAACATAACACAGTTGACTTCCAATGCATTATGATGAAAAATATAAATACAAATATTAATAAATATTTCATTAATCAATTATTATAAACAAATTTACCTACTACAAGGTCAGTTCGAATAGTAAGGTTACAAATGGAACGGATCCAGGTCAGAAACAGATTATCAATTATTACATTACATAACCTACTCAGAACAATCGATTAAGTTCGTAACAATACTTAAATTACTGATAAGCACCTAGTATCGATTGCTGACCTTCATCCTACAGCCCACAATCATCGCCTTGTCTCGTACTCTATAGTCTTCAGTCCCGGGATTGGAAATTTTTCAGTATCTCAGTTATTCTGACTCACGCCCGGGCTTTACCTACGAGGTCAAAAGAGCGCTCTGGTGGACATGAGCCTGACTCTTCAATGGGAGTCATACATATTTCCTGCCTAGGTTTATTCACCTTGGGTAAGGAGTCTTTGACGAGTACCTGATATCGTACAGGCTCGGGACCATCGCTTAACGTCCCATCGGAAGGACGGTTTGCACAAGTTTTTTTCATCTCCCAGGTTTTTCGGCCAGGTCTCGAACCCGCGATCTTGAGTTCAGAAGGCTAGCACGCTCCAAAATAAATTCTTGCAATTTGAATTGCAATTGATTAATTTTATTTCGGTATTATAATATTTAGTATTATAAAATCGAAACGTTATTTACAAATCGGAAGTGTTATTGCAATAAATACTAGTTTTCTTTCGCCAATTTATTATAATTATTTTTCTGAACTGTATTTCGATTTTGAAAGTGTATTCTGATTAGACTGTCTCGCTTTATCTCAGTCTGTCTTGGATGGTCGGTGAAATAATAAAGGAATGGTAAAACTAGAGTGCATTGATTGGGAACGTGGTACCGTTTATTCCTCAGAACTCCATAGGTACAGATATGGTATTTCTGTAAAACATGGGCCGCCTTACAGCTATCAGGAAAAGCTGGGACCTAGACTTTATAGAACGGGGACACACTGAGTAATGCTGCCAAGTCTCGCCTTCCTGCCCCCCACCTCGTAAACACTGATTCATAACTCACTTAGTTCAAGAGGTATTTTCCTTATTTTTTTTATTACATTGAACACAGTTGGTGACTCAAGGAAAGCTATATATATATATACTCGGAATAATTCCCCAAAGGAGAAAAACTGCTGACCCCATTGTCACTCACATTCATTGTGTGTTCAAGTGATCAACGCAGTAACAAATTTGTAAAAAACTGATGTAGTGAAACTTTTCTATCTTACAATTCTGGCGTTTTAATTTCGCTTTTTGCTCGCCAGGGATCGAGAGAGAAGATATCCGCCTCAAGAGAGGGTTTTGGTGTGTCCACAATTTACTGTGCAGGGTCTGGTTGGCTTGAAGACGTTTTGTGTGTTATCATTTAACTGATCCCCAGTGATGTACTCCGTATGTCCACTAATGGCCAGGTGAATCCGAAGTTTGTGTTTTGTACTTCATTTTGACTACCTATCTAGTAGTTGTTTGAGGTTGTGTTGGTTTGTGTCTTTCTGATCTCTTCATGTCCAAAAGTAAGCCGGGATATTTCGTATGTGTCATTTAAGAGGGGCAGTCCTCTTAAGTGTAAATGTAACATGTACGGATTTGTTGGATTTTAGGTTGACCAAATTCGAAACATTTCCTGGATTTCGAATAAACTTGTGTGCTACTGTGTGTTGTGTGGTATCATGGTTTTTATTACCTCGTATGGAAATTTATTGTACATTCTTTGAGGCACTATAACATTGGTCGTATTGATCCTACCTCAGATCTGAGGGCATATTGACGGTTGGAAATGTAATAAGGAATATTTTTGGTAAGGACCAATCAATCGATAGGACTAACGTCTTAGGTCTTATCGATAGCAAACGTCTTAAAAAGAATAGGTTTCAAGACATAATTTGTAGCATGATGTTCAAACTTTCGAAAGTTAATATCCTAAAAATCCTATTTTATAAGAAATATGCCTACAGTTTTTTTTTTACAACTTGTTTTACTTACGAGATTTTTGATTGTTATAATTATAAGCGTTAAAATCTAATCAGATATAAGTTAGTATATACGACATCTTGACATCTTCATATTAAAATTGAGTTTCATTGCTACAATCGTTTCCGAGGTTGAGCGCTTACAAAGAAAAACTATCATTGCGCAAATGGTCAAAACGTGTTTAGGGGTCTTTGAAACTTGAAATTCTGTAGAAAACTCGAGCAAGATTACAATACATCCATATACTAAGAACATAAGGAACTAAAAATGTACCTGGCAGGTTTATAGAATAGGTTCATTGAACGAAATTTTATAGGGATTCTAAACTTAAATCAAGTCCACAGATAATAATTACATGATGAAAAATAACTGTCTTTATTCCCTTTATTCGAGGTTTTATGCGTTTCATTATGAAATGAAAAAGTGCAGAATCCTGTATGCAGATATTATGTAGGCCGCATGTAAAAACTAGAATGCTGTTAAACAGTATGTCTAGTGGCCTAGTTGACAGTGGAAGATAGGAGAGGTTGGTTCGAAGGCTAGGTCGTGCAGGACGTGTGTCGCTAACAACCGTACTTAGTGTACTTAAATAGGCGGGATATGCGCCACGTCCGTTAGCGCCGTCTCCCACCAATACTGTACATATACGTGTCCAATGAAAAGTTTATGGGAAACCATCAAACTTACACATACCGAATTTTCCCATAGTAAAAATGAAAATCGAAGTATTAGCATCCCAGATATTGCTATTTCACATGTAATTGCATAAGGGAGACAATAAGAAAACAGTCTACAACGTATTTCTTCTACTTTAAATAATTATTTGTGATACAAATTTTTTTCTTTAAGTAGTAATTTCATTTCTTGGACTCGCCGAACATTTTAAAACGATGTATTACAAATGAAAAGTTGGGGCTGCCGTATAGAATATATTGGGTCATCCTTTAGGCCTTCTAAAAGTTTAGTGAGTAAAGGTTGAGTCGCTTTTGCGTGGTGCCTGGACGGAAAGCATCATGTCAAATGTGTATATTGAACTTCTCGAAGTCATGACTTATTAGTCAAAATTGTGAAATAAAGCGGCAGGGGCAAGCACCACATCCTGCGGACGCCTATGCCTGATTTTTTTCTAGGATGCCGTAAGGGTCGGGTGGACCTGACCTGGTGCAGTACCGTCCAGCGGTGTAGAATGTTATTCGGTGAAGGTTGTCAGTGATGGTGGAGGGGGTAGGGGGCTCTATGTGACTCAAGGGAGTGGGGGCGGTCCCAGTGCCAGTTGGTCCCCAGGACATGACCCGGGTACATCATGTGGTTCACAGCACCAGACAGTACCTTCCGGATGTCCAGTTTCCGGACGAAGCGGTGGCGGAAAAAGTACGCACTATCTCGATCCAACAGCACGGGGGGTGGCGGTGGCGGGGGTGGAGCTATCGAAGAGGTGGCCCCCAATTGGGAGTTCCTCGCTTTCTCTCCCTCGGTGTTCCAAAGCAGCTCTGGGGAGGAAGAGTCACCCCCTGTCTCGAGGTGCTCCTCTCGGCCTTCTTCTCGACCGCCCTCTTGGCTGGCTGCTCTCCCGGATCACTTTCTCGAAGAGGAGGAGTACGATGGAGCTGAGGTCAACAGCCACAGCCACTCTCCCCCAGGTACACCCACCCACCCCTCTCCATCCTCAGTCCTCTCCAACCCAACACTCCAACAAATACTTTACTCATCTATTTATTATTTTTAATACTTGAAGTATCTTCTTACTCTCTGTAAAAACTGGATAAACATATGACTTCAAAATAACAAACAAAAGTTTATCCTATAATTTTTGAATTAGGAAAACATTCTTGCTGCACTTCTGCTCAATTCTGTAACCGTGCAAACATGAAATTAGCTTATTATGTTTGGGGTGTGGGATGAAAATACAGAATCCAAGTCTTGTGGCTTTAAAATAAGAATAAGGAAGGGTAGTAGGTTGGTTCGGGTAGTAGGTAGGTTCTCAGTGGCTTTTGAAATAGCTATAGCCCATTGTAAAATGGAAGACGATTTTTGAAGTTTGAAATAACTGTACGGAAAGTGTGTATAATATTTGTTACTTACCACAAAGGTAGATGAACATTTGTCTTCTTACAATCAACGAAATAGCCTCCTCGTATTGTCTGACATAAGATAAATTTCTACAGAACGGTTTTTGTTTGTTTTGGTTTAACATCTTCAAGTTCACCCAACTTGGGCTGAAAGGATAAGCTTTGCAGTTAGATGCCCTTTTCTAATGTTTTTAAATAAACGGAATTGACTGTATCAAAAATTCTGTTTTACTGCAAAAATCTCAGTTTATTGTAATTTAAAGCCGTCGAAAAGTGTCATTTAGACAATTATTTTTGACTGTAAAACACACAAGGCACCTTCTTAAAGATGAAAATATCTTAAGATGTTGACCTTCGCAACGTATTGTATCTGGAGTAGACAATGTTTTGAAAAAACGTCCTTATCATGCACTTATTGTCAATCATTTTCTGTCTAAGAATACCATCCCTTCTTGAAAATAAATGTATGCAACCATCTTAAAGTTTTACTTACAAATATGCGATGAGAAAATCGATTCCTAGTAGTATGTTTCACTTGAAATGGTAATTGGGAAAAGGAAAAACGTTGTATGTCCCATTCTGGTTTAGTTTATTTTTTTTATTTGGATTTCAGCCAATTTGCCCCAAAACATTCTTATTATACACTTGTTGCCA
Organism: Aradus depressus; assembly: GCA_963662175.1. Classification (NCBI taxonomy): domain Eukaryota; kingdom Metazoa; phylum Arthropoda; class Insecta; order Hemiptera; family Aradidae; genus Aradus; species Aradus depressus. The sequence goes on along the minus strand of OY759217.1, from coordinate 28,548,247 downwards.
ATCATTTTCGGCCTAAGAACACCATCCCTCTTAAGTGTGCAATTATCTCAAAGTTTTACTTACAGATTTGAGATGAGAAAACTTCATGTTACGTTATAATTTATTTATTTTTTATTGTTATTAATTTTTTTGTGTGGTATATTTGAAGTTCATATCGTGGGCTTACAACCGAAAGGCACTAAGTCATGAAATTTTTATCATTATTATTTTTTTTTGATAAAATCTATTTTGAATTAGTGAAACATGTAAAAACCATACTATTCCCTAGCACATACTTTTTCTGAAGTAATTGGTCTCTCCAAAATAATTTTTAGCAAAATTAAGAAGAGTTTGAATATTAAAATTGTCCATAACTCAAAACCATCTTTTCAGATTTAATGCCTTCCACTTGTAAGCCCACGATATAATATTTGTTTTTCACTTTTCTCACAAACTAACATTATGTTGATTACTAACAAATATGTACACACTATTTTACGTTCATTATTTGAGGATTTTAGGTAAAAATAGATTCAATAAATGGAAGACTTCTTAACTATCATTAATCTAACGAAACCGCAGTATCCATCTTAAAACCTGATAATATTTGTGCACTGTCAGCTATCCTATATCTTAGGCACTAAGGGAAGTAATATTTCAATCGATCAAAAATTTGTTTCTGCGTTTTCATTTACATTTCATGCTATCCGAACCCCTGAATCTAAATAAAAAAATAATTGAAATCTGTCCGTCTCTTAGTAAAGATGAAACTCCCGATAGAAATAATGTATCGACAAAAGGGCTAGAGAGAGAGAGCGAAAATTTAGTTAATTATAATTAATTCGAGCTGGGGTAGTGTATTGCCGGTGATTCACTGACGAATTTTTTAATACAATTGTATGTTTGTGACTCATGCCCGGGCTTCATCTACGAGGTCATATCCCGACTACATTTTGGTGGACATGCGCCAACACTACTGTGGGAGTCCTAAATTTTGCTTACCCACATTTAATTAACTAGGGTAGAGGCTTTAACGAATACCTTAACATACCTCAGGCACCCCATTGATATTAAAATTATTTACATATCTTGTTTCCCCTCATTTTTCCTATTCTGAATTTTCATGTCTTAAGGTTTTGTGCATTTTCGTGGTTAATTCATGTGGATTTTTGCAGTAAAGATTAGAAAATAACAGACGGCAAACTTCGCAGTTGTTACCTTGTATTTTATGTTCTAACGTCAGTAACGAGTTGACGTCAAGAAAACTATAAAAAACTATATGTGCTCTCATTTGATCACTTCTTTTAATAAATCCTTTCTAAATGGAGTATTTGCTTCAAGAATTTTACTTATCATTAATAAACAACTATACTCTGTTCATGGAGAAGATCGGACATTTCATAGCTCATAGGGCCTTGCCTACTCTTTTATTATCCAATTAAATAGGTGTAATGTCCTGGGGAAACCTTTTTATTTTATTATTTAATAGCTGTCTCTGCTCTACTCTTGAATTAACCTATTTAAAATGTTTTTAATAATAGATTTTTGTCGGGAAGGTAAAAAAAAATCTTGAGCATGTCATCCTTCGGCGGTCTTTTTCGGAAGATTAAGCGATGTTCCCGAGCCTGTACGATGTCAGGGCCCCTACCCTAGGTGAATAAAAATTTAGGGTAGGCAAAATTTAGGGCTTCATAGTAGAGTCGGGTCATGTTCACCAGGGGGGCAAAGCCCTCTGATATTGGTGACATGTAGCCCGAGCAAGAATCACAAAAATGAAAAAAACGAAAGAATAAACATTTTTTAGTACAAAGAAATATTGTAATTGTGCGATAATCACAGATCGAGTTTTCTAAGGAATTTTACGTTTCAAGGTCCCCTTTATGAATGATAAATGAGGCTCGTTTCAGATGGGTAGGTCAGAGGTAACGTTCTTCCCTACTTAGCTCAAGATCAGGAAGGATTCATTGTGCTATGTGAAACATTTATAATGTTTTTAATATATTTTCCGAATCCTATAGATAAGCTATTGGCGTAGATGCTTAATGTATGTAGCAGTTGTGTTTAGCACCACCCATACCACAACGAAGTGACAATTTTTCTGGGCTGATGTCTAGAGCCAACTTGAATTATCCATCATATTCTTTTTTATTTATTCTGAAACAAGAAACGTGATGAGGTTGTTTCTTGATGGGGGGAGGTATACCAACCTGTTGTTTCTGATTCTTTTAAACAAAATAATTGGCAATTCCATTTTATTCCGTCCAGCGATACTTATTTATTTTCAGGCTTTATTTTTTAAAGTTACATATATGCTTTTTACTAGCAGTACTCGGCGTTGCCCGGAAGTATTGCGTCATGTTTATTTACCTGAAGATGATTTCATGCGATAACCGTATAAAAATAAAAAGTTTTTTCCTCTCCTCCCACTTCCGACTCCACCCCTACCACCTCATTCCCCTCCCAACCTACTTTGTTAATCGGAAGTGTTATTTATCTCAGTTATTTCTAACACATGCATAAAACAAAAATGTTTAAAACTAAAATGCCCTTAATATTTCGATTCAGTACCTTTTTCACAAAATAATAAATTTATTTCCTTTAAACCATAATATTATCATGGCAAAAGGATGATACATCATATATATGTATATGAATGTATACATGAAGATAGCCCTCTAAATACTTTAGCTAAATACATTAACAAATATTAACTCATAGACTCTGACACACATGGAATAGAGTTTACAATACTACTAAAAATTAAAATTAAATGAATCAATAAATACTTGAAAATATGAGTACAAAAAATAAGACAGTAACTGTAAAAATATGAAATAACTTTGTCTCTAAATAAACCTCCATTGTGTTTTCGTTGATTCTGGAATCATTTCGATGATTTTTAACGAAAAAACCCAAATTGTTTTCAAAAATACTCAATATACAGACAGCAGTCCCCTTACAGTTTTATTTATAAAATTGTCTTCATTGTATCTGTTTACTAACCCCATCATTTTGTTTATCGGATTTTTTGATTCCTATAAGTAAATTACCGCAAAATGGAATCCTTTTATGATGAGTCTCCGACGTGTGATTATCATTCTGTCTGCCCAATAAGTAGAAAGTTGATTACTTAGCTAGTTCACTAAAACTTTACATGAAACTAAAGGACATGTATATCTAGTCGAAAGTAACGCAATCGTAAAATAATGTAGTGAAAAAAAAAATTCCTATCTTCAAAAATACTTGATACCACCTTGGAATATCCTTCATATAACACTCATCTTAATTATTCAGTATAATTAATTAACTTATTCAAATTATATGACCTTCATCCCCCCCAATTGAAAAATATTTACAGGTTTCGACGATTGTTGTTGAATGTTGTACGGATTTGCTGAAAAGTCAAAGCTCAAGCTCTAGGTCCTGTCTACAAAATTTAAAATGCTTCAATTGCCTTAAAGGCCCATAATACTCTACAAAAGAGAAATAGTAGCCATTAAAAGAACAATAAAAACTAGAAATCTTACCTGAAATATTGAGATTCGACGATACTTGTTAAAGACCCCTGTGCTAGGTATCTAAACCTGGATTGGCAACATTTAGAACTCCCACTGGAGCGTCGGGCTCATGTCCACCAGAGCGACGAAAGAGCGCTCATATGTCCTTGTAGTTAAAGCCCGAGCATGATTCACAAACAACAGTATGTAATATGAACTGGAAAATTGTTAATAATTAACATTACATAATTACTTAATTAATTATTAATAGAGATATGACCTCTATTCTCAAGGTTGCGGCATAAATCTTCGAAAAATATGGTTACCTTCTATTAAAATTTGAAAAATGACCATCACAATTTACCGGCAGAGTTTTCCCAATATCGGTCATTTCTCCCATTGTAATAACTTTTGAGTTTTTGTTGAAGTTTAAATGAGTTTCCCCCTCCCCCTCCCCCTCTGGTCTATACCACCCCCCTTCACAGTTTCTCATTAAAACAAATTCCCTCACAAATGATGGAAGGAGCTGGGGGAGTAGTTGCGAACTTGATGACCCTCCCCTCTCTTTGTCGATGACGCCGCCTCCTTGCCTGTGAACGATGCTTGAGCATGGTTATTAAAGGCCTTGACTGATGTCTGCCTAGATTGGCAGCCATCTTTCATCACTCACTACACCACTAATATTCCACATTAATTGTTCATTTAGTTGTCTGTTCAGTGACTCGGCCACGACAAGGCCTGCATCTCAACTTGGTCTTATCGACCATTGGGGTATAATCGATATATTTGGATATATATCAAGAACAAATTTCATCGATTCTTTGGCCCTTTCAGTGGGCTCATAAATCTGAAAATTTCCATGTAGTTTCTTTCATATTATATACAGAGGTCACGGAAAAAATCCAAAATGTGCACTTTTCGCAGTGTTCAAATTGCTACTTCCCCGTAAGGTTACCTCAACCATGTGACAAGAAGAACCGTGTAAAACATGGTTTGTGGGCTTGAAGAATTTTTGGCTGATGATCATAATATCATAACTGATTAATTGTTTATTGATTTGTTCGTTATTAAAATGGAATTTACGTACAGAAAGATTATAAATAAGGGGCGCCGGTAGCACAGAGTACAGTGGTCCAGATCATGGGTTCGTAACACGACCGAGGCCCCTAGTCTTTTTTTATCTAGAAGGTAAAAAACCTAGAGCTCGACGAACGGGACATCATTGGTCCCGAGCATGTGCGATGCCAGGTCGTAGATAACTAAACCAGTATAGGCAATATTGGTCGGCCATGTTCACCAGAGTGGCTTCCCGTATTGTTCTTCAGGCGCGACGTAATAAAACAATGGTTTGTAGTAGTATCTTTGAATTTTACTTTTCCACCATTTTTATTCTATGTGCCTCATTGAATTTATTGATGAATAATCCTACAATACAAACTCTTCTTAGTATTGATATTTTTCTCAACGGATGACTATAGAAGGGTATTATATTTTATTTAATCTATTTATTTATTTTCATGGACAATTTATTTATTTTATCTGAAGACTCCCACCCTCGTCCCTGTATATATAGGTAGATGACCCAATACGTTATCTACCTATATATAAAAGGGTTTTATACTATTCTCTTCTAATCTATATGTAAAAAATGGTCTATATAGAATGATTCAGAAGTAATGACAGAGGTGCAAACCATTGTAAGGAGTCCCACTGGAAACTTAGCCTCTCCCTCCCTTCATCCAAAAAAACGAACCATCATAGAAATAAAATGCGTCTTACCACTGTTTTATTTCCGGCCAGAAACGGCATTCAACGCCACTGTGTCTTCATCAGTGGCACATAACCTGTACGATACACTAAAGTGTGTATTTAGACTCCATATTATACGGTTGATGTGCCACTGATGATGACGCAGTTGTGTTGAAAGCCAGTTCTGATCTGAAATGAAAAATTGGTAAACCAACTTCTTTTATTTCTATGAGACATCTTGCCCCACAACCACTTATTATCACATAAGAAATGGGAACCAATTCATTAGAGATTGAAAAAAAAACTTCCATTTCAACATTAGTCTTCAAGGAGTTTTTGATTGAGTGTTTATTGACTCTCTCTAGATAAGAACGATGTAATAATTGATCTAGAATTTATTATACTGTTATTTCACTAAATTTTGTAGGTCTCCAAATTGTTGACTACAGTTTCATCATTTGATGTTACCTAAATTAAAGTACACATAACTATTAAACCTTGAGCGATGGGACGTTAAACGATGTTCCCGAATCTGTACTCATTGTAAACCCCCTAACCTAGGTGAATAAATCTAGGTAGGCAACATTTATGACTCCCACACTAGTGTTTGGTTTGTGAGATATATCCTTAAAACACTCTTAAAATGACAACTCGGAACCTGAGTTTTTTATTCTAATTAACCATTACGTTTAATTGTTTACCGTGAAAGTAGCAATTGATAATTATTGTATTTAATCACAATTAATTTTGTATATATACAATTATTTTGTAATTGTTGCTTGCTGAATATATTAATTGTAATTATTCCTAATTAATTATTTGACAAATAAGAACATAAATCAGTGAAAAAGTAACAGAATTTTGAAGGTCAATTAGATAATAAACATTGTGTGAAAGTAAAAATTTTTTTTATATAATTATATTAATATTTAACGAAAAATAATGAAATTGCATGAATAAAAATGAATAAATAAAATATCAAATATGATCAAAATAAATTTCAGAAATATGATCAATAACAAATGAAATCACTGAAGGAAGGATTAACAAAAGAGAAGGACAACTAGATAATAAACTTTGCGAAAGTCAAATAGATTTCATTTTCTATGATCATAGAACTAAAAAGAATCCCCTTCTATTTACATCGCCACAAATTACTCCACGAAGACCTAAATATTCCCGCCGCCCAGGAACTAATCCAATTCCGATTCTTATCCTTCCGCAACAAACATTCCTAACCCTTTTGCACAAGTCTTTCCGTGGCATTAATAGTTATCCATATACATAGCCACCATATTTCCGTATATTGTTGTATACAAATTGAAAACAAAAATAGCCAAATTGAACAAGGGGAAGGGGGATTAGTGGATGTGGTTTTTACACCAAAACTCAAATAACTGTCCCTGTAATGCATGTATTGACACGAAATTTCATATGTAAATTCAAAACTTCATATGGACGACATCTATTAATTTTCAGCTGAATTGCCAGAAGGGAAAGGGGGGATCGGAGGTAGGGCTCAACTCAAAAACCCCCAATAACTTCCGATGAATGTATTCGACACAACATTTGATTATTGATTAATTAAATACGGAAGTACATTGCCGGTAATTTACTGGCATTACTGGGTATAAGAAAGTCCCTTTTAGAAGTACTATGTACTTACAATGGAACAAAAAAAACTCTGATGTCATTACTTTCTTACAGTAATTCCAGTTTAAAGGAGGGAAAGGGGGTATGTGTAAAAACTTGATCATGACATCATTTTTCTTAGTTATTGAATATTATTTTTGAGATTTCGAATGTGCGGAGTGGGAGAGGATTGGTTGGTGGTGACATTCCGGGGGGACCATATTGAATTCGCCTTGAAACTTTGTATAAAATAGCCTTGTCCATCCATTTAGATAATGACTTAAGTGACAATTTGGGTTTCTTATAAAACGTTTCAATTTGGAGGAAAAAAACTTCTCCATCGTTGTAAATTATAGTTTTATTAAATTAAATTTTTTACTCTCCCTCCAAAACCAATCTTCCCGAAATTAATGGAGAGATTTCAACCAATTTTTGGTACATTTCACGTTGAAGTGAACCTCTATTTAGGCAGCGATTTAAACAAAATACGTCATGTGGCCATTATGTCACTTTCTTATACCTACCACGTTCCTATGGTTCACTCTTTCCCTCCCCCACCTCAAAATCATTTCATGCTGGCGTTACTGCATATATGAAATGGTTTTTGGGAGGGGGGATGGGGGGAGAGAGAGTGATCTGGAAAGACGTGGTACTTCAAATATATGCTACAAAAAAATGTATTTGTGTGTATACATTTTGGGGAGCTGTAACACTAAAAAAATTGGTTTTAAAACGACATTTTAGGAGCGCTTCAGCACGTTTCTCGCAAACCGGGCGACCTTTGAAAAAATATATTGAAAATGCAATATGCATTTCAGTCTTCTCATTTATTTGAAAAGAGTTTCAATTAGATCATATATATAAGCGGTATCTTATGAAATCTGTCATATAATCTACAAGTTAAGTGCTTTCAATTTTCGTCCGATTTCGGCCAAAATTTAATCAGATCTTAGTGAGCACCTGTGACAACTTCATATCAATTTTCAAGTTTTTGTTACAATAGTTTTTGTGCGAGCGCTTTCAAAGACTCATAGATTGACATAATCGCGAAAGTGTATTCAGGCGACCTTAAAACGTGTGATTCCGTTGGCAACTCGAACTCGAAGTTTTCACACGATTACAATACTTGTTTATACTAAATTTAATAAGAAAGTAAAAGCGCGAAAGTGGACTACAGTATTGAAGGGGAGTCCTCTCACATTCAAACCAAATGTCATGGAAAACGATTCTGCGATTCATACGTATACATTATATTCCCGATTAACCGGGGTAATGATAAAACAACCTCGGATAAAACAAAATAACGGTTAACCCAAAGGATTAGAAGAAATGTATGATAAAGAGGAGGACTCTTGGATCCCAGAGCTGTGAAATATTCATTCATTAATATAAGTTCATTAAAATAAGTTTGTTTTATTTATTTTATTTATTCCCATTCAGTCATTCATATCTTGTAATGGTAATTTTATACATTTTAACTTGAGAATTTTTGCGGAGGGCTTTCTTTATTTGCGCGAGATTGTTTCCCTTCGTTTTATTGATTTTAAACATTTTCATCGGCACGAATATAGCACGGTTAAGCCGCAATGTGGTTGAGCCATCCCCGGAATATTGGGAGTAGTGTTTAAACAAATTATATTATGGAAATTACATAATACCTGGGAATGAGAGAAATGATGTGACAATAGTCGAGGTCCCCGCTACCATACCAAAGCAAACCGACTGATTAACAGTATTTAATCAAATTGGGAACACTGCTCTAATATTCCTACAACAACATGATAGCTCTGAGACTTTGTCTTGCTTATGTTGTGTAATTGCAATTAACTAATTCTAGATATTATGGTCTTCGTTTCTAGAACATCCAATAGGAGTAATGATGAAGATTAGAATATAGTTACCTTCATGACCGTTCCTCTTAAAATTCCAAAAAAATCGTCAGTGAATCACCGGCAATGTACTTCCCCAGTTTGAATTAATGTACTACCATTTCGACTTTCTGGTTCCAAAAATGTTAAAAATAATAATTCCTATGTGTGTATGTGAACATGACATTCAGTCTGTGTATCCAAAACCCCACAAGAACGCCACCTCTTGATTTTCAGTCACATCTGCGAAAGGGGCAATTAAAGGGGGAGGGGCTCACCCAGAAACTATAATAACTGCCGATTTAATTAATGTGTCGACATAAAATTTTGTATGTAGATTCAAACCCCATAAAGATGACACCTATTGATGTTCCTCAAAATCCGCCGACGGAAAAGGAGGCTGAACTCAAAAACTCTAATAATAATTGGAAAATATTTTAAAAAGTATGTTTTTAAAAATATTGTCTATTTCACAAAATATATGGGAGTACTTTCGGTATTGCTACCATCTTCAGTCGTGACTCGTACCTCAATATTCAGTACCCTTGTATCTCAGTATTTGTTTAGTCGTGCTGAAGATGGTAACAATACCTAAAGTACTCCCAAATATTTTGTGAGAAAGACAATATTTTTAAAAAACCTTTGTCTTTATTCTTTCACAATGTCTCTGCAAAAGACATTAAGTACCTCTTATAACAACTGCCTATCTAATGAATATACGGACATGAAATTTAGTATGAGTATTTAGAAGTCTCTTGACGATTTTTTTTTTTTTTCGTTTTGAATTAGGGGTTTGGAAAATATCAAATTCTGTTGAAAACTTGAAATAAGTTGCTGAGCGATTACCTAACTTTCTCTATACTTCGTGGCATGAACTCAACTCTTGGAATAGATTCTTTGGGAAGAGGGGCTACGTCCAATTCCCATGTGCTTTAGGAGCAACCTATAGTTTTTTTACTTAGATACGTTCTTTAAGGTCTAAGGTAGAACAGATAGGTCTGTATGGTGACCCCCTGTTTGCTTCCTGTAGTAGCCAATCTATTTGTACAAATATATTTATTATTTAATGATTCTCATTTAAGATTCCAGCTGAGTCTCATTCTGACTCACTGTATTACTTAATACATGCAAATGTGACCTTCAAGGCACATTAAACCAAAACCTCACTTACTGGTTACGTCCTTAATGCACCCAACTATTACAATATAAAATACTAACTGAGTACTCATTCAATTGAAACATTCACGTATGTTCCATCGTGGTCAGTTATAGTTACAATTCTAGTGACCATATAACATAATACCCATTTGAATGTGATGATGTTTGTCTGTTTCTAGTATATGATCTCCTTGGACATACAGGCTACTATGCTTTTCCAGCTCTGAAATCGGCTCTATTATGAAATCGACCTTTTTTCAATCGGTACATTCAATTTATTTCACTTCTCTCAGTTAGACGAACTATAAGGGAAATTATGTAATCTATCAGAAATTCGAAGTTGAGTTTTCGCCCGCATACCTTCCTACTTCTGTGAACACGATAGCTCCTGGTAGAATGAACATTTCGACTCGAAATTGTATTTGTGTGGGAAGATTGGTTTTCTGTCGTATCGGTCAAAGAGACGGGGGAGGGGCTTAACACAAAAACTCCAATAACTACAGAATTATGGAATATATCGACACGAAAATTTATATTTTAATACAAACCCTCCCTCATAAGAAGGACACCTTGTTTATTTTATTGTTCACTAGTTTATTTTATTCAGTTTTTATTAATTACTTCACTTTTTATTATTTACTAGTTTATTTTACAGTTTTACTCATTGCCTGTTTTTTAACATTTAATCCTTTTCTTTCATTTTTATTCTTCTCAACTAGTTGATACTTGTATACTCTTGTTTATTTTTTATGTGTTATTATTCTTAGGGGACGTATGTCCCAAAATAAAGATTTTTTTTCATTTTCACTTCATAATATTTAGCCTAGGATCAAAGGGAAGTGGGGATCAGAAGAGGGTTGTACTCAAAATCTTGTTAACCTATCGACATGCAATTTTGTATTTGGTCCAGGACGCAATAAGGACACCTGTTAATTTTCAATGAAATCTGCCGAAAGGTATAGGGGATCTCGTAGAATTAGGGCTCAACTCAAAAACCCTAATGATTGTGTCGTAGTTACGAATGTATCAACACGAAATTCAGTATAAGGATTCAGAAGTCCCTGAATAAGACTTTCAGGAAGAGAAAGCGAAAAATTAGTTAAGTAATTCGCGCTGGGGAAGTACATTTCCGGTGATGCACTGACGGCTTTTTTAATTGGACAAAATACAGGTACAGACAGAAAGGAACTAATTTCCATATTTCCCATCAGCAATGACAGCTCAAGCAATTAATTTTGAAAAAATAATGAAATAAATGTTCAAATTGAATTGTTAGTGAACGAAACACTCAGCTACAATGGCCGCTTAAATTTTTTATATTTTAAAATTATTCATGGGGAGGAAATAGTCAATGATTGAAAATGTTGATACTACTATAATTAAATAAATGGCTATGAATTCGAAATTGCTAAAATCAGGAAGTTTTTCATGATTAATATAATACTCAATACTTAGCTAGTTATGGGTAATCATGTTTTGTGGATCTAATTGTACTAACCGCATGAAAAAAATAAATGAAGAGAACTAAAGAAAATTTCAGAATATTTTTTAAGGTTACCCTATGTAAATGAGGTAGTGATTGATTAGCCATTACCTTGAAGATTTTTATTATTGAACCTGGATTGTTCAAGAATACGGATGAGAAAATGAATAACAAACGCATTAATACAATTACTACGTTTTTCTTGTGTTCGCTTCACATTTCTAGTAAAATTATTGCTTCTAGATATGTTGAATTAATGATTATTATTAAAAGTATTAGTTATCTACTTACGAATATCAGTAAAATGATTTATCAGCAAACATTTTGAATTTCCAATTCATCGTCTTTCGAATAATGTTATAGTAAGTTATTTTGACGATTCGATGTATGAATGTTTATATATGATTCTTTCGCTCTACCCCATAGTTCACGTACATATCTCCAAAATGGACGTAGTATTTTTTTGTAATTTGTTAGTTCCTTGTCAGTGGAAAGTTTTGATTTTGATCCAAGAAGTCTAGATAGCTGTCCATAAAGTCGATTTAGTTCTTGATTAAAATCTGTATGTGGGTTCCATGTTTGTTTAATGTTTAGACAAAAAAACCTATCCTTTAATCATGTGTAGTATCCAAGATCTGGTTTAACATAGGATCGGAGTACAAACGGAGAGCTATGCGAGAGACTGTTCTGGACAACAGGACCTCCTGTCTGTGGGAACCTGGAGTGAGTTGAAAAGAATTTTCTACCTGTTAGCTGGGGCCAGGGGCCGGGGGACCCAAGAGCGGGGGGGCCGACTACAGGCATCATTCTCCCGCCCTGTCTCTGTTGTCTCGAGGCCATCGTCTCCTCATCACTCACTTGAGACCACTCAACCAACATGTGCTCTCCTCGGCAAGGGTGGTATGAAGAAAAAAATAAACGATTGCATTTCCAGGAAAAGACAATTCGTAACGATTTTACTATGTCAGAGCCAAAACTTGTAGGGTACCACCAGAAATTTTCGATTATTTTTTCTCCAAACAGAATGGGGCTCTGGGAAAAGAATTACTAATGATCGAGCTCAGCGAACATAAAAATTGGGCTGAAAAAGAAAAAAATATTTTACGATGGCGCCCATTCTTATATTTCCGACATTCAAAGGGGGGGCGACCCGTTTTTGCATATGAAAAAAATTAAAAATATGTATTCACATTGTTCCTTTAACTCTAAAAATTATAATAAAAGTTTCTTTTTAGCCTTGTCTTTTAGAAATATTTGAGCAAGGTCAAATTTCATTAGTATTCGAACTTTTGTAGGAACTACTGTTTTATTTCCCCAGTTTAAATAATTTAGGGGATGTAATGTCAACGCTCACATATCTCTTGAGCTTATGTAGCGAATTTCATGTTTTTTGATCCTCTGTGAACACAACTTAAAGGGCCCATAATGACGACATTTATCTCTTATTAGCCAAATTGGTCAAAAATCCTTATAACACCGTTCATTTTCACGAAATTTTATAAGTGAACAGAGTCTCATAAGTAAGACCGTAAGATGTAGCCGCACGACATACAACTATGGATTTTTAGTCAGGTGGAATCTAATGAGGGTTTATTGGTAGAGGGGAAACATATTTGATTACAAATAATTCGAACTGAGGAAGTACATGACCGGTGATTTACCGACATTTTTTTCTATTTTTACCGCCCATAAAATTTACTGGATTTCCAGTTCAAGAAATTGGTTAAACATTGAGGCATTAGAAGCTGAGTGTGTGTATAATGAAGTGGTGTCTGGGTGGAGTGTAGAGTAGTGGCCTATGAGAGTGAGGCGGTGACAGACAGCCGCCATGTCCGTACTGTTAGAGCTATGTTTGCGTCCGTTAGCTCCCCCGTCCGCATACCTCTCTCCTCTTCAACTATGGCTCTTCAGTCTTCCTTACAACATTCCCTTCGTCTATGCAAAAACAGTAGACCCTATCGGAAAAGCGCACATTGAAGAAATATTGGTTAAATTAATAAAATAACATTTTTATTCCGAAATCGAAACTAGAATTAATGAGAATGGAGTTATATCTTACAAAGGTCAACAATTGGACTAGAATGCATTTCCTTTTTTCAGACGTTAGTAGTGGGGAGTATTTGTATGTTCTGGCCGATTGATCCCTAGGTCAAGATGGCGGTATAGCGATCATCCCCTCCACCACACTAACCCAAGTATGATCTGGCCACGGCATCTGATTTGCCCCCAGGCCATGTCATCCTATTTAGTTTTACTATTTCTCTTATAGTTCCTCTTATGTAACTATCCAACTAATCCTTCTCCATAGTCGGGGGCTTCCTGGAGGGGTGGAGGGAGATTTAATCTTTTCCGGTCGATATCGACGAGCAGATTTTTTTTAGAATCATGACCATGAACATGATACGCTGCATGCTCATATCATTTAAAGTTTGATCAAAAAAACCTTTAAAAAAAACATTACCTATTAATAAATGAGCCAAAAAAATTGGTATATCCTAGGTGAATAAAAATTTTGGGTCGGCAAAATTTAGGACTCCTTAGAGTCGGGCTCATGTCCACCAGAGTGACGAAAGAGCGCTCTGGTAGTAAGCGATATGACCTTGTAGCCAGGGCATGAGTCATAATAACTAACTATATATATATATATATATATATATGTATAGAAAGAGGTATTTTATCACATTTTGATATTCTAAGCCTTCTGACGATGTGACATTCCAACCCACTTTAGTGACAGACCCGTCCAAAGAAGGCATGAGGCATCCTAAATAGCCCACATTTCCATTCATTCTTTTCCTCTCTTACTTTCGTTAATGATTCTTCTATTGTCTACTAATGAACACTAATTAATAGCCTTCATTTTTTTTTTATTCTCAATCAAGGATATTTTTTTCCTATTAAGAAAAAAATTTAGTCCAATGGAAGAAAAGCTACATTTGCAATAATTTTCATTTATTTATGACGGAGCATTTTCATTTTTAAATACCAGATTAAAATCAAAGAAAAAAAAAAACATTAAAAAAAACAAGAACCTTGACATTTCTATATAAATATTTGATGTAATTAAATGTATCAGATTATTTATATGTATAAGCAAAACTGGTTTTAATGCATTAGAGATTTATGCAATAATTATATGTTATTACATAGAGACATTGTGTACATTTTTTTGAAGTATGTATTTAAAAAAGTTCTGCGGATCTCGGGGCTCTCTCCTTTGCCATTTATTCACTTGCAACTCATGTCTTCCACTCACCTTCTTCGGCTTTGAAAGTATTATATAGTTCATAATACAACTATAATATGTGGAAGCAGAAGAGAGAAAATTTATCGAAAGGAAATTATTAAGCAGGTTCTAATTTTTATTTTATTTTTGCGAGGAGGATTAATTCATGGACAGCATTTATTAGGTGAACCCAGCTTTGTACAGATAACTAACTACCACTGTTTCTTATTTACTAGAATCTTAATTATACATTTATTTAAATTTTAATCCACGATATCCACGTTACTAGAGGTGTGTTAACTGGATTGTATAATTGTGGCCAATTGATAAACGAGAATGTTTTTTTTCCAATTGAATTCAGTTAGGTTGTATAAAAAATATGCTTTGTGAGAAAAGAACACGGTATTGATATTTTTCACAGTAATTTCTATTTTTTTCAAAAGTCCCAACTCGACAGAATCTGAGAACTGCTGACCCTAGGTGTGACTGTGCTAATGACCTGTGCTGAAGCTAAAGTTCACATCACACACAACTGTTCTAACTTCATAATAAATACAGTTGGACAACTCTTCATGAACAATTGTCAAACTTTATTTATTTTTAACAATTTTCTTTATTTGTTTATTAATAATAGTTTTTACTTCCCTAGTTTCACCAAATATAGGGGAAGTTATGTAATCGGTCAGAAATTAGGTTTGAGTTTTCACAAGAATTTTATGTTTTCCTAATCCCTGATTTCAACAATGAAAAAAAAAAAAAAATTATGATATGTGTGTCTGTGAACACGATAACTCCCGATTGAATATATCAACACGTTATTTTATGTGTGTATCGAGAACCCCATAAGGACGACTCCTGTTAATTTTCAGCGGAATCGACCACACGGAAGGTTGGAATTAGAGGTTAGGGCTCAACTCAAAAACCCAAAACTGGCGATGTAATGAATTCATCGACACAAAACCAAGTACGAGGATTCAGAAGCCCCTATGTAAGTCAACTATCGATTTTTACCACAAACGGTCCATTTGATGGTAGAGCGAAAAACTAATTGATTAATTCGTGCTGGGGAAGTACATTGCTGGTGATTAACCGACGCCTTTTTTAACTTAGTTCTTTGCGTGTTTGGAGCTCCCAACCCCCATTAGAGTAGCAAATGAAATAAACCCTTGGATGAAAAGACTTCTGTGTTCAAAAGTAGTTTTCTTTTGACTCCATGAGACCACTTCACCTAACCTTACTTCAGGTTCCCCAGTATTTACTTTAGTCCCCAACATACTGCATGCTACCTTCTCATGTTCTGATTCCCACTCAGCCTTTGCATTAACAGACCGTTAATCCGCTTTGAGGCGCTAAGTAGTCTGGTTATTGTGTTCAACGGCCTAGGCAGGCAGTTTGGATGTAGCGGTTTTCGTATTCGTCTCCGTTCATGAAATCCTGGCTACGCAACTACTCCAGATTAAAAAAATAATATTAAAACATGTATGGTGTGGCCATAACTGGACTTTCTTATACCAACCTCTTTTTTACAGAACTACCTTCTCTCCCCTTCTAGTTTAAAAAAAAAATTGACTTATTTTTTAACGAATGAAACTTGGCCCATCTGAAACTAGATAAAATATCAATTTAAAAAATCCTAGTCTGAACTCATAAATCCGATGGAACAGTGAATCAGACGGCACTCAAAATCCCACTTTTGGAACCCAAAAATCGACTTATTTTATGATAAATGAAACTTGGCCTATCTGATAGAGATATGTTAGATATTGTGTGTGTTTGTGGCAGTGGTAAAATCCCTTTGTGTGAGTCAGTGTCTGCGTGGTTCCCTAAACTCTCATGTCCTTACCACTATCAGAGATAGTTCTTTTTAGTTAACCGCCTATTAGGAACTGCTGTATTATATCACTAAATGCGGTATAACGATGACGACTCCTGGCAATATTCATTACAACACGACGGATTATCTTTCTAACTGAGATCTTGTCTTTAAGATCGAGTGATAAGACTGGGAGTATTTTTAGTTGACAGTGAGGAGAATGAGGTCGTGATAGTTTTATATGATTCTAAATTACACAAAAACACATCGGGTATTAAAACGCAAAAAAAAAATATATTTATATCAGTTCAAAAATATAGATTTAACTAAATATATTTTTTAAAAATACCGATGCAGTAATATCAATGTTTCGCTAAAGAAAATATCGTTCTCACACCGAGGAGTAGAGAAGTTTCCCATAGACCTTTTGCTCTTTTTTTATAAATTGGAATCGTCCAGATATAACTAAGAACCTGTAAGCAGGCTCTTGATGACTCATGCCTCACTAACATTTTTAAAAAAAGTTCGTTCCTTCATATTCATTTTTTTAAATACTTTTTCTTTTACGAAATGTTTTTTTTTTTATAATTATTTCTTTTTGTTACTAGAAAGGTAGCGTTGAATCATCAAATTTCATTGTTATGGTTATCGGGTAGGGGTTGCCCACTATCAGCCTATGCTACAAATACCATTGGTTAGCGGCGTATAACAGTTGACACTCACACTAAGTGGTGCCCTCATGTTTATCAATGATTGCTGATAATTGTCTTATGTTAGATTGCTTGTATTGGGGCTAAGGTACGAGGTGATATAGGTTATCTCTCCCCCCCCTCCCATATGTCTCTTTGATAGGGTAAATATTTCATAATATTGATATAGTTTATTAGTACACATGTATGATGCAGGGTTTATTAAAGCTGTCATAGTTGATTTATTATTGAATGTTTAAATAAATATGTTAACAACAGTATGTGAGGTGTGTTGGTTAACATTGTGGGGGGGGGGGGGGGAGGGGGGGGGGGTCGGAATCGCCGTTCGTCGGTGAATCACCGGCAATGCACTTCCCCAGAACGAATTAACTCCCCCTCCTAAACCAGTCGACCGTTTGCGCTAATATTCAAAAGTTGACTTACATAGGGGCTCCTAAATTCTCATAATAAATTTTGTGTTGATAAATTCATTACATCGGCAGTTATTAGGGTATTTAATTGAGCCCCCTCCCCTGAAGCCGATTTCGCTGAAACTTGACAGGCCTCATATGAAATTTGATGTCAATACATTCATTACATCGGCAGTTATTGGGTTTTTTGAGTTTAGCCCCCTCTCATCCCTCCTTTCCTTCTGGTCCATTTGGCTGAATGAAAAACAATAGGTGTCCACATTAGAGGGTTCTAGATTCACAAACAAAATTTCGTGTCATTTTATCTGGAGTTACCTGTTCACAGACATACAGACATTTTTTTTTTATACAGTAGAACCTCTTTAAGTCGAACCTCGATAAGTCGAAAACCTCCAAAACTCGAAAAAAAGTTTTGTTCCTCTCCCTTCAAGCCCCAAAACCTCCATTACTCGAAATCTCAACCCTATATTAGTCGAAATAATCAATGAATCCCTACAAGCCATTTTGGTACATATTTTCCTACTATAACTCGAAAAAATAAATTAGACCTCTGTATCTCGAACATAGCAATGTTTTATTTTACAACCTTTACAAGTCGATTATTTGAAACTTATTACCTCTATAGCTCGAAGAGAAATAAGTTACCGACTTTAAGAATTTGCCGACAATGTACACAATTGTTTCTTAGAAAACAATTAAGGAGTATACAATAAATAGGATTACCAATTATCCAAAGCAAAAAAAAAAATTACTGACTTTTTTTAATACCTACATATACTACGTATCTTTTATTTTAAGGATGTTTTGAAATAATGTTGATTTATAATAAATATAAATATGTTCGTTACCTCTGTAACTTGAATTTTTATTTATTTCACCTCTCTAACTCAAAATTAATTAGAATGAATCTTAACCTCTACAAGTCGAATCAAAATCCGCCTGTCGAAATCCTCCATACGTCAAAACTGTATAACTCGAATTTTTTGGCGTCTCCCTTGATGTTCGACTTATAGAGGTTCTACTGTATTTGGAATTTAGAGGTCGTTCCGTTAGCATATAAAGATTATAGTAATTTGTAGCATAACTTGACTTCATTAATGAATATATTTAGTATTTGGAATTTAGAGGTCGTTCCGTTAGCATATAAAGATTATAGTAATTTGTAGCATAACTTGACTTCATTAATGAATGTTCATAACTAATAAAATCTATCTATCTATACATATTCAGATATAGTTAGAGATGAAATGAGCTCAAGCTTGGATACCCAGTTGAACAACGTGACGGTTGGATCAGTACCGGAACTATAGACTGAGAGTAGACCTCAAGGTCTCTCTCCCACCGCTCTCTGGCGCCTCTCTGCCAACCAATTCTGCCACTTACTACACTACTATAGTTAATATAAATATTAATCAATGTATAAAGTAAATGTAATGATTATGTCTCTAAATGGATTCGTGGCTCCCAACCTCCCACTCAAGGACCTTCACTGTGAAAGTCACCCGTCACCTCGCACGGTTAGCAACCCCACTGGCCTTAGTTAAATCATTAATATTGATAATTCAGAACATGATTGAAAATGAATGACAACCCTTTTTTGATAAACAAATTTGTTGTTAGTCTTATTTGAATTATTAGTGTATAACGATTATAATAAATATTCAGTGAATAATATAAGGAACAAATGTTTCTAAAATATACTTTATATTTCAATTATAATGCTCTGAAAAGTGGAAAATAAACTTTTTCTTTCCACAGGTGATCGTGTTGTGGGAATAAAAATATAAAGGGATATTAAAAAAATAAATTCCGACATAGTGTACGGTGTCGCATTTTATATTGCAGGGACATGAGTAGAAAGGATATAGACGAGATCATTAATGCAACATGAAATCACACATCATATTTTGTTGGATTTTTTTTTTTTATGCTTATTTATATGTTTACCATTTTGATCGCCTGCGGAAAGAAAAAGTTTATTTTCTGCTTTTCAATGTTCAACAGCTGTTGATTAATACGTATCTATATTTTATATATATATTTTCTCCTCTTTTATATAGTTAGGGATAGCAATCTCTGAGACGCTATAACTCTGTCCACATTGATCCTACTTCAAATTTGACAGAGATTGTTACGTCAGAATTTTCTGAATGATATACGATTTTTCTATGAATCATGCAAACGTCTGAAAAAAAAGTACCTACTTAATAAGTGATAGGCAATAGATAGATGGTGAACCGCTCGACTAATCTGGCTGAAATTTGGTTGTCATAATGCATTGTCACCGGAATGAGGCATATATTGGTATTTTCACTAGTTTCGCTCTTTTATCAATATTAGAAGTAACTGAAAAAGCAATCAGCGGATTTTACGTCACCGAACCGAATTAATTTAATTTACTTTAATTATAAATGTGCTGAAAGTTTGTCTATAGTTTCATCTATTCAACAAAACTTTGCGAGCGTCCTATTTCTCATTTTTTTCCTAACAACAATGCATAGTATTTTATGAAACATTTTCCAAATCATTTTCTGTCTAACACCATCCTATGAATCCCTGAACAACTCACTGAAGACTCATACCAGGCTTCTGGGGCTTCATACAAAACTATCCAACTGCAAGTTGGAGTGGATGGCATTGCACTATGCTAGCTAGGTTGGGAGGTCGCATCCTTGCAGATGTGGCCCTGTCTTACTCAATGTAAATAGATGAAGGAGGTCTATGCATTATTAATAGCGTTTTGCTTACCAATTTTTTTCTCATCTTGGGAATCAAAGAAAAAAATAATATGGAAAAAAGAAAAATTAAGTAGGAACTGCAGTGCTAGCTAAAAGAAGTACACTCCAGATTAACTGGGGTATGATGGGGCGGGATCCACGAATAAAGGAAAATCACGGTTAACTAAGAAGCTAAATAACTTCTAAGTTGAGAAACGCGGACATATTGTGGAAACTTGTAATAAATAAATAAAACAAACTTATTTTTGGAATATTGTCTATTCCACTAAAGATATATACATATATAACTACCGGTTTCGGCTTTATACCATCGTCAGGTCTAGTTATGAACTAAGTCAGTTTGCAGAGAGCGACCCTTCAAATACATCTCAGGTCAAAGGGTGCTATTCATGGATGTTTTTCAAAGTCATGGATGTTTTTCTTTAGAAATGTAGATTAATGAGGTTAAATTATGACGAGGGGGACTTTTAGAATCCAGTTCTTAGAAATATTCATTCATTAATTTAACCTTCCTCTTACTGTAATCTCACTCCACTTTTTTCTTCCGATGCATTTTTTCTCTTTATACGTATGGTCCTCTAATCTTCATCGCATAATTACGCCATTCATTCTTTCAATTCTTATAATGATCATTTTAATACTATAACTTAACCAAATTATTCCGTGGAGGATCATGGATCTTGTTGATTTTATCATCGACACGAAAATTCTCCGGCGCTGATGGCTATGGTTTAATGGAAGTGCCATGAAGTGTAAGTATTCTACTCCGAGAAATTCAGATCTTTTCTCCTGGAAGAACTGAATCAGTGATCTACATTTTATGTTCTTTACTCGTCTTTTATTTTCGTAATATAACAAGATAGGAGGGTCCTCCAATCTCTCCAATGAATTATTCCTTACCTCGTCTTTATCTATGGACGGATATTATGTGGCCATAACAGGACTTTCTTATACCAACCATGTTCCCCTCTCAAATTCATTTGAAACTGGCATTACTGGTTGTAAGAAAGTAATGTGATGGCATCAGCAGTTTGTTTCATTGTACAGCGTAATTCTGAGAGTGACTTGCTTATACACAGTAATATAATGAATTTCAGAGGGTGAGAATGATCTCACACCACATCACGTTTATTTCATTTTTTATTATTTTTAATAAAAAACCATATTTTAAGAATCGTTGTCATTCGTTAAAATCTAAACATTGCTTTGAACTATTTTCTACCGAAACTGTAACTTTGTTCTCACTGGTCCTTTCTCAAATCTGATCGCATTTTAGCAAAGAACCAATTTTTCGTTAGGACTAATCGTGTTTGCGAAAATCGAGCAAATGCCTAAACAAATAAATGGGTCATTTTAGGACGGTTTTCGCCTTGTATCTCGCAACTTCTCTTTAAATTCTATTTGAAAAGATTTTTGATTAGGTCATAAATGTAAGCGGTATATTGAGAAATGCACTTAGCCCCCGAAGTAAAGTGGTATGAATTTTCGTCTGGTTTCGGCCAAACAATAAATAGATGTATGTTTGCACATGTGACATTGTACTGTTTGTTGACAGACGCTCTGACAAAATGATCAAAAATGTAGCTGAAATTCAACGTGAATAATACTTCCTTATACTAAAGGTATAAGAAAGTAATAAATAGTCGCCTTAAAAACCGCCCCCACTGTAACGACATATTTTTCTTCTTTTAAATATTGGTAACTTAACAAAAGGGCATGTCGTTGTGGGCTGTAAAGCTAATGTCTCCTTTATTACCTCCCATGACTCGCCAATGATTCATAACTTTGTGCCGGAAAAAATAAATAAATAAAAATAAAATAAAGACTTTTATCTAATGTCATAACCTTGAGGCTGGTTCATTTATAACTGTCCGAGCTCCTTTGGTAGTGAAATATATTTGCTGTGTTTAGATAGTGTAAAATCAAACAAGACTGACATGGAATCGACAACAACAATACACAGAAGAACAGTGAGGTCTGTCAATCTTGGTTAGTTAGTAGACTACCAGACATCAGCGGGAGATAGATTTGAGAACCATCAATCTTGGTCGAGGAACCCAGTTCATTCATACAGAAGTCACAATTAGGATCCTCTGTTAGTTACTATGGATCCATGGATGTGTACTTGGCTCTTTTGGCTAGTTGAGGTCATCACTTCATTGTGGATGTCGTGTAATTATGACTGTATAATGCTTCCTTCCAGTTCGAGTTATGTATAGGAGCATCACTTGCTTTCTTCGCCTTCGCCATCGCTCAAATGAACTAACAGACTAGTTAGTGACTTAACGGTAATGATGAATATATATATAGCTGTATGTCTCATATTATATCGGTATAAATAAATTTCTTGATAAGAAATTCAATGTTGAGTATTCAACAGAATTTCATGTTTTCTGGTACCCTGATTCTAAAAATTAAAAAAAAAAAATCTCATAGAAATACAAGTCAACAGTGGTTCGTCTATCATATAATAACAAAATATACAAATAATAAAAAGTATAAATAACTCTTAAAGCATCAGGGTACAGAGTAAGAAGATGAAAATTATAAAATTAACTTACCCCACCCACACAGCACTGCGGTTAAAAGACACCTGGCATAGCTCTAAGGGGTGGGGATAGCTACGTTCACTCACTCTCTCAACATGCAAAAACCATTCATTCTAATATATACAATAACTAAAACAAGGCTGTACATAATAGTAACATAAAAAATGTTTCCACCATATAGCCAAAGAAATTTTTGTTGTCATAAAATATAATAAATAAATTTGAAAAAATTAAAATAAATAAATACAATATTAAAAATATTATCACAGACTTGAAATAAAATACACATAATAAATAACTTTATAAAAACCAGCCAAAACATTTTTACAATACAGCTCTCCCAGGACAGCTGCTTCCCTTAGTTTTGAAAATTGTCTATTTGTTGTATGTGGCTGTGAACACGATAACACCCGATATAATTAATGTAACGACACGAAATTTTTTATTAAAATTCAAAACCTCATATGGACGGTACTTACTAATCTCCCGCGAAATCGGTTAGAGGAGGGATCACAAGAGGTGGACTCGAATCAAAGACCCTGACATCTGCCGATGTAATGAATGTATCGACACAAAATTTAGTATGAGAATCCAGAAGTCTTTGTGTAAATCAACTATTGATGTTTAATGAAAACTGACATAATTGCAGAGATATTGTGAAATAATTCAAATGGACTTGAAAATAAAATAAAACTGGTTTATTTAATATGTTGTCTAATTTCACTAACTATATATACATGGGAGTACTTTCGGTATTTCTACCATCCTCAGCCAAAAGCATAAGAGATAAGACCAGTCTTATCTCTTATGCTTTTGGCTGAGGATGGTAGAAATACCGAAAGTACTCCCATGTATATATAGTTAGTGAAATTAGACAACATATTAAATAAACCAGTTTTATTTTATTTTCAAGTCCATATTGATGTTTAGTCTAATCGGGGTTTTAGAAGGAGAACGAAAACTTAATGGGGAAGTAGTGACGACTTGAAGATTTGTGGGTATACGTTACTCTTCCCGACGATTTTTCTGACTTGAATAACATTGGATCTCCTTGCATTACTCTTCTCTTGAGTAGTAATGATGAAAGTAATTTTGCCAAGGCTATAACAACAGTCATAATTCTTCTTTGACTAGAGAAGTCAAGTTATAGTAACGCCTGAAGGCTGGGCACAGTAAAGACATTTCTCTTTGACTTTTACTCCGTCGGAAACAGAACAATATCATTACAAGACTCTAATAACATTTGCCCAGTGCCCAAACCAACCTCGTCCTCACTCTAATCAAGAAAACAGGATGTCAACGGAAGTGTAGAGTTAAAGGGACGTTTGTGTTGTTGGAAGAGGAACAGACGAAAACGAACTTAGCAAGGGAAGGAAGAGATGGAACAACAAAAAAAAATGATGATAGACTCAAAGAAAGAAAGAAAAAGGGGCGGGCAGGCGAAGCGGAGTGGCAAGAGGCGTTTGACGTCAACGGGAGATCAAACAGTGGAGAATGACGTACCGAGAAGAGAGTCAGATCGATGCCAGAGGCTCTGTACCACTTCGTTAGACTCCACTTAACCGGACTTCACTAATGATATGACACATGTTACAATAATGCTTTGAAAGCTATCTAATCTGTCAGATATTCGATTTCGAGTTCTCATCGGAATGTTTTGTTTTCCGAACCACTAATTCCAAAAATGAATAAAAATATCTTGTATGTTTGTGATCACGATAACTTCCGACAGATATGAATATACCAACAAGAAATTGTATATGTCTGTCCAGAACCCCATAGGGACGACACCTATTTATTTTCAGCTTAAGTGATTGGGGGGAGGGCTGCTCAACACAGAACTTTAATAACTGCCGATGAACGTATGAAAATGCATAAAAAACGTTATTTGTAAATTCAAAAACCATAAGAACGAGCGACACCTGGTAATTTTCCGCAAAATCATCCGAAAGGAAGGGGAGCCCATCTTATAAACCTTAATAACTGCCGATGTGATGAAGGCATAGAAATGAAAATAAGAAATTCAGTATGTAGAGTTAAAACCCCATAAGAACGACATCTATTAATTTTCAAAGAAATTGGCCGAAGGGATGGGGGAAATGAAAAACCCCATAACCGCCAATGGAAGTAATGTATCAACATGAAATTTCCTGTTTAAGGCAATTATTGATTTTTAACCAGATCTAACGACGACTTTTTGGAAAATAATGGAATCACTGGAACATATTGAGAAGTGACACTTAACATTTTTTGGAGAGATATTGTGAAATTTAATAAAAAAGAAGAGAAACGTATCTTTTTAAAAATATTGTTTATTTCACAAAATATATATAAAATATGGGAATACTTTCAGTACTGCTTCAATCTTCAGCCACGACTAAATGAACGTTCAACAAGTTTACAATCCAAACTGCCCCTTTTCCAGCCTCCACGGGGGTTTTCCTGTCCCTCCTGTACAATGAAGTCTTGAAAACATTAAAAATAAAATTTCGTCTCAATTTGAAATCTTATATAATAGAAGAAACATTTTGAAATAGTATGTGCTGATTAAAATTAAATATATATGCATAAATGAAATGAATTCAAAATTACAGTAATAAATATTTGAAAAAATAAATAAAAATGTTGATGTTTGTGATGTGTTTTGATTGTGATACACAGTTCCCATATTCTTTTATATATTTTGTGAAATAGACAATACTTTAAAAAAACATACGTTTTTCTTTATTTTTTATTCAAAAGAATATGTCAGTGTAGTGGGTTGTCTCATTCTTTGCTATCTTTTTTCTAAAAATAAACTTCAAATCACCTATTGTATTATGTTAGCCAAGTTAGCTAGTTAAGTAACCGGCCTTGGCTAGGAGTGTAGACTGCATCTTGTATCTTGGTTTTACACTTGCATTCGCCACGTGTGGGATGCGGGATTGACCTACTTTTTGCATTTTGTAACTGGAAAATGTCATCACAATATTAACAAATGAGGAAATTTTTTTCTGGGCCATTCTTTGACAGTACATCATGACGCTGTAATTTTCAGTGATTTAGATGGATATGTGACATGTCGTTATTCAAAACCAGAGAAAAGGCTATTTAAAAAAAAATTTACATTTAAACATTGCATTTTGATTTACCCTAAATGGTCCAAGTATATATACCTATATTCAGCCAAATTGGCCAAAGAGAAGGAGGGGGATTTGGGGGAGGCTTAAAAAAAAATGAAATTTTATATGTAAATTCAAAACCCTATAATTAATTTTTGCGCAGAATCGGCCGGAGAGAAGAAGGGTATCTCAACTCAAAAAACCCAATAATTATCGATGTATCATCATTAAACTGTATATATAAATTTTAAATCCCGTAAATTTTGTGCAATATCGGTCGAAGCGAAGGGGGCACATCTCAAAGATCTTAATACTTTCTGATGGTCTTCCCTGTTAGCTCTCCTGTGGGAACCCTAAATGTTGCCTACCCAAGGTTATTCACTAAGGATTAGGGGTCTTCAACGAGTACCTGCTATCGCACAGGCTCGAGACCATCGCTTAACGTCTCATCCGAAGGACGGCATGCTCAAGGTTTTACTTTTCAGATAAAAAAAAACCCTACTTTTCGTTTCGAACCCGCGATCTTGAGCTCAGTAGGTACACGCTACCTCTCATCTACCAGCTCCCTCATCCCATGTGTAAGTCAACTATTGATTTTTGAACATAATTAATTAATTCGTTCTGGGGAAGTTTTAATTGACCAAATACACTTTTTTTTTTATTTGTAGTGAATAAGCACAGATTTGTGCTCATTCAATTCTCCACCGTTTAATCCATCCATTAATTAATGAAGGCAATGATATGAAAGCAACCCCCCCCCCCCCCCCCCCCCCCCTCCATTTACATACGTTGCTTGTCAACTTAACCTATCCAGGGCAGGAAGTTTTGTCAACTTTAAGAAAATGGAACAAAATTCTTACTTATAAAGTTCGTTAGTCCTCGTGTACTTTGACTTTTGATATCCCCTTCCTTATATCCTTGTTATAAGCACTCTTCTGCAGTTCAGTTGTGTGTAGCAGTGCTTTAGGTGGGAGCACATATGTTGAGGAAACAGACACATATGTTTCCTATCTGTCTCTTGTCTTATCTTTAAGTAGTCCCTATATTTTATTTACAACTCATTTCTCAAAATGTATTCCTCCTGGCAATTCTATGTTATCAATATTTTTCAATTGTGAAACTTGTAGATTATTAACTACAATTCAATTATGTAAATTTATTGCCTATAATAAATGGTTTGAAATACCAAGAAAATACGTACAATTTATATTTTAAGGTAGACGACTATTAGAAAACGTGTTCAAATTAATAAAGTTATGATAGAGACCAGAAGTGTGCAACCTTCTTGCATCTACGGACTGCACAGTTCATGGATGTTGTGTACTTGAATAACGTAGCCCGCCCCCTTGGTGCCTACTGGGTTGGCTATACTCTCGCCCTCTAACAGCCCAAAGAAAGAAATTTCCATTAAGGGTGGGTCTTATTTGAAGGGTTGAAAGCCATAGTGGTGTAAGTCAATTTTTTTGTATTCTTGACTTACGTCTTTTACGAAAGCTTTATAGGCATAACTGTTGAGAGAAAGAGTGAAGTAAGTCCTAGTTTACTTTACTAGCCGATAGAATGCATCATTTTTTAGACATGTGAACGGAACAGCAATTTTGATACCAGTAATAGTGGTGTGAGCTTTTGGTTTCTCATAATGAACCTAAAGTGACTTACACCACTATGGTTTTCAACCCTTCATTTACAACAAAAAAACAAATGTAAAAACTATGTAGTTCTAGTTATTTAGACCTACATATTTACAATATTGTTGAAAAATATTATATGGAGAAATTAAGCGAAACTTATGTCTCATGTCCTCAGCCATGTAACCATATTGCATTCATGTAGTGCAGTTTCGACATTTCACGACTCAGTTCAACAAATTTTTTGATCTTAATTTTTTCTATGTTCACTTTTGAAATTTTTTTTGTAAAATTTTTTATCAGATGCAGATTAGTTGTACAAAAAGGTTAAAAAAAGGTTAAAAAAAGGTCTCAAATTTTTTCCTTATTGCCTTTCAAGTTAAAGGGCTGAAATTGATGATTGGGAAGTCATTGGAGGGAGGGGAAGAACTGGTGAGTTGAACAGAGATGGAGAAGATAGATTGACTGTGGATGATGTCTCCTGATTGTTTGTGCACGACCCTTGGTGTTCGTGGCCAAGGGGCAGACCCCACCACCCACTCAGGCCTGGGAACTGACGACGCTTCTATCCTCCCACCTCGATCCTAACCACTGTAAATGTCTAGAGGCCACCCACGTAAAACCATCGTCGAAGGGTGGAGGACCATGTTGAAAAAACTGAGTATTGTTGTTTTCCTGTTTTTAGGGTTCCATAGAAACCTATTAATGAGTAACTTCTAAGTTGAGGAACGCGGACATATTGTGGAATTTGTAATAAATAAATAAAACAAACTTATTTTTTGAAATATTGTCTTTTCCACTAAAGATATTTATAAAACTACCGGCCTCACACCATCGTCAGGTCTAGTTATGAACTAAGCTATGGTGTGAGGCCGAAACCGGTAGTTTTATAAATGTCTTTAGTGGAATAGACAATATTTCAAAAAATAAGTTTGTTTTATTTATTTATTACAAATTCCACAATATGTCCGCGTTCCTCAACTTAGAAGTTACTCATTAATAGGTTTCTATGGAACCCTAAAAACAGGAAAACAACAATACTCAGAACGTTATAATTAATAAATATTCATATGTGATAGTAAGATGTTGTGGGACGAGATTTCAGTTATCTTCCAACCGCTGTGCTGTGTGGGTGGATGAACCACTGATGATGAGGCTGTTGCGTCGAAAACCGGTTCTGGTATAAATAAAACAGTGGGAAGACAACGTCTTTTATTTCTATAATAAATATTCATTAATTGATACGTCAACCTTTCAGTGTGTGACTTGATCTGCAATATTTGTTTATACTTGCTGACTGATTACTAATTTATTGTACTTTTTAAGATTACTAATTTATTGTATTTTTTAACACCTATTTGAATAACTTATTATCGAGCATCCTTCATGTTGAAGCGACTGGCCCCGACTTTCTGTTACTCCACCATCTGTCGCATCCGTTACTTACTTTTTTTTGGATCTCAAGACTTATTTCATTACTTTTCGGTTACATCAGATTCTTTCAACCTTGAACAGCAGTTATGAACCCTATCGGTCAATTCAAATTCTACTCTTACGCCGAAAATTGTGTTGTCATGAAAATCCTCTTATAGAAGAATAGTTTGGATTGTATTGACCAGAAGTTGACTTATTGTTTGTGAGTGAATCGTATGGTTGTGGATTGAGAGTCCCTACTACCTTGCGTCTCTGTAAACTGATGTGAGTGGCTGAGTGTACTTGGAGAGCAGTCTGTTGGTTGGTTGGTCGACTGTTTGCACTGGACAAGAGGCCCTCACCTTACCTCTGTCAACACTTCAACCTGGCATATGTTTGGAGAAAAAATCACACACTGGTCCCACTTCATCCTCTACTGGCACGTCTGTTATACATGAACTGAACGCCTTTAGGAAAGGGGACTATTGAAAAGTACTTAGGTTTGTAAGTCTTAAGTTTTCATCATTTTACTCGAAATTTGTTAACTTTGAAAAAAAAAGTCTTCATAAATTCAAATTACTTAGAGTATTCTAAAAGTCCTTTTATTTCATTGTTTACTATTATTATTTTCTTTATGGCCCCTTACTTGCGGTGTTGGAACAAAAAATGAAAAGACCAAAAAAAAAAAAAATTGTGTTTTTGAACTCTTTTTCTTCGAACCCTTTGACATGATATGCCACACAATTGTTTCAATAAAAATAAATTGGGGACTCCCTTAAAATAACAGACATGTTCCATGAACTCAAATATATTACAATATATCGTTCTTGGAAGAACAAAGGGCTTGTTCCAGAATTAAGGGCTGAACTAAAACTCAATCTGAAAACAATATCTTTTTTAGGGTCCACTAGATCAAAGACCGTCTACGATATTTTGTTTTATATTAATGAAACTTTGCACAAAATTAAAGGGTAGTACGTTGACCTCGCGAAAAAAACAGTAGAGCAAAAAATAGTTTTGTAGAAAGGAAATATTAAGCGAAACAAATATAGTACTTTTAGGTTATAGGATGTTGCTAAGATAGTGTAGCCATGAAGAATTTAGCTTTAAGAATTCCGAATAAAATATATATTAATACATCAACGCCGTTCGCCTACGTAATCCTTCAGTGTGTGATCTGATCACACTATTCTTTAATATATTTTATTCTCCAAATTTATATATTCTGCTTGAGTCTTGTTAAAGTTCAGCTAGCCGATCTAATAAAAAATATGTATGAACTTTTTTATACCAATCACATTTGTACCGATCACTTTCCCTTCATTCAAATTCATTTCATAGTGGCATTATAAAGATGGTTGATTTAAAAAATGTCTGTGTTGGTAACATCAACTATTTTTCATTTTTTTCTTTATTTTCCTCTTTTTCAACAAAAAAACTACCGATATTGGGAGAGATATTTTAAAATTCATCGCAATGCGTTACAATTTAAACATAAGTTAGAAATATTTCCCAAGGAAATTTATTGTTCGATATTGAGGCACTATATATAACTGTTCATTCTGGGCCACAGCCGGGTTTTTAATTTCAGGTCCTATCTCACATTTCAGGGCATTTCGTTAATTCGAATTCTAATAAGGAATGTTTTTCGTAGAAACCAATTTTTCGATTTGATGTTTTCGCGTAAATCAAGCTAATATCTGAAAAAATAGGTTTCACGACATTTTAGGATGGTTTTCGGCATTCCGGGCGTTTTTTAATTAGGTCATAAATATAGCGGTTTATTATAAAATGGTCTATTTTGTAAAATCTATTTAGGCTCAGAAGTGAAGTTGTTTTATTTTTCGTCTGATTTTGGCCAACATCTATTCAGATCTGAGTTAGCCCATTTGACATCTTCATTTCAAATTCCAAGTTCATAGCTACAATCTTTTCTGCGTTCACAAACTTCCAATCACTTACACACACAGACATCATCGCGAAATGACATGTTCCGTTGAAACTGGATCTCGAATTTTTTCACGATTATTATACTTCCTTATACAAAATGTATAAGAAAGTTTAAAAATGGAATCTTTCTTTCTAAGCTGAGGTACTATTTTCACCTTGCTGTTTGACATAGTTCTGTTCTGTTTGATTGGTACCCAGAGCACGAGTCGTGAGATGGACTTATAAAGACGCAGTGCATATGAGGAGTTAACCTCAAGGCTTCTCATCAAGGAGTCATGCGACTAGAATGATGCCCACGCTGTCTACCTATTTCGACACTCGGGGACAGTATGATTTCATTTCTTGCTTCTGTCTCTGTAGTGTGATAATTAAAAAAATGTAGGTATATAAAATGAAATAAAGTTAAAAATTAATTAATAAATACTAAAATTTTTGAAAATAATGAATAATAATAATATTATCACATTTCCTGTTAGAAATTGTTGCTGGTCTTCTACTAAATTTTGCTTTCTAAAGTAGTTTCCGAAAAGGACCCTAATAAAATATCAAAAGTTCAAGACGTGCAATTTTGAAGAATGTGCACGTATTTTAAAAAAATTTCAATTAATAATAATTTCATTTGGATTTCTTCTAAAGATAATAATGAAATGCCATCAAATTTTCCTAAATTTTCAAAAAAAATTCAATCTAATCCAAAAGTTTTAATTATCTTGCTTGGTTCACAGGGAAAATGAATAGCATAGAATAAAGAACAAATATTGGGTTTATTTAATCTTAACCTACATTATGAATTTAAAAACTAAGTTTGGAAAATCAAAATATAAATTATTTACAAAAATTATACTACTAAATAATTACTAAATCTATATACATATATACACACTATACTTATGAATCACTCTGTAACTCGAATGTTAACACTAGTGGACTGTCTCGGTTCACCTCGCTCACTAGACGCCTTAACCCTAAAACATCTCTCCTTAGACTGTCTCGTGTCTCTTTAAAACAGCTGATCTCGGCATTTGTTTTTGACTGTCTATTGTTCTCCTTTCATTTTTAATAAAAGCGAATATATGAGTCCCTTCACATTTATCACTTTTCAATTCATTTATATCTCAACAGCTGTTTTTTATTAAAATAAAAAACAAAAAATTTTCAGCGATTATCAAAAAAATTCAAAACTTCGGCGATTCTTCACTTTACAAAAATATAATTAATTTTGGACTATTTTAATATTTCAATGTGTGTAATGTTTACACCACAGTAGCATACATTCTGATATCTATTGTTTTGGTCACTTTATTCTATATTTTGTTCTACATTTGATATTTATTTCTTACCTACTTGTAAATTTGTTATTGTACAACTTTATTCGTGTGGCCATAGAATTCTTATTTCGATAGCCAATCCCAAGAAAAGTATACAATTCTTCAATCACCAATGTGTTGTTATATAATTTTATCCTCACCAAACCCTCGATACTCTTAGACACATATTCTTATTTTTTTATATTCTTATTTGCCCTTAAGGTTGCATCGATTACTGTACCTAGTTAATAGCCACGGGCTGTCTGCAGATAGTCCCTCACATTCTCGACACCAATGGCTAGTTGGCAGGAATATAAAGTAATGAAAAATAAAAAGAGAAGTGTATGAATGAATACTTTATCAAAACTTGCACTTAACAAATGTTCTAGTATTTAGTATACAAAAACACTGACAATGGCTAGGGCCCTTGTAAAAATAAAAAGAAAAGTGGATATTGTATACGATGGACTACTTTATTACCAGTAGGAAATTATCCCCACAAGGGATGCCAAATATAAATTCAAATATTTGTTTCGAACTGTTTTATAAAGGTCCTATTATTACATTTTTTACTAATATTATTATTATTATTTTCTTTACGCGTGCGATGTCGGGACAAAGAATGAAAAGATGCCTCCTCCCAAAGAAAAAAAAATAATTTCG
This sequence comes from Aradus depressus, assembly GCA_963662175.1. Taxonomy (NCBI): domain Eukaryota; kingdom Metazoa; phylum Arthropoda; class Insecta; order Hemiptera; family Aradidae; genus Aradus; species Aradus depressus. Next base: position 28,515,373 of record OY759217.1, on the reverse strand, counting down.
TTGAACCCTTTGAATGATACGCCATACATTTGTTTGAATAAAAATAAATCGGGGGCTCCCTTAAAATAACAAACATTTCCATGAACACAAATCCAGACGCTCGCTACGCCACGCCTCTGCAAGTTTCGTGAATACAAATTCAACCATTTTCACATGATGCCGGGACAACATATTTTCATGCAATCAGTACTGGTCGGTAACACAGCTATATTTATAAATAAGATTTATAATCTAAAACCTGTGAGTGTATGTTTGTCCGGCCATTACGTGGAAACGGCTGACCTTGTATTCAGGTAACTAAGGTATTTCACGGATGGTCCAACTTAGGTTTTAGGCTATGGCATCTTATAATGTGAGAGAGTTACTTGTCAACAGTTTAGCTTTATCATATCCAATAATATATTTTATTATAATGGTATTATCTGGCTCACTGTTTCATACTATAATATTGTTGTTTCCTTAATGTACTCCTATCTATATAGATTTGTGTTGTTTCAGGTGACCGAACCCGGTCTGAGAAGAGGCCAGAGCCGGTCCGTGAGACTGGGGAGGAGAGTTGGCGACTGAGTCGACAGCCATCGACTGAACAGCACCCTGATCATCCTGAGTCGAACGATGTGTCTCATCACCACCACCATCCCCAACACAACCCTCCACCTCAGTAAGTATTGTAGCTGTGTGTGTGATCTTTCTAACTGACATTAGCATTGGCCAGCGCTCCTCTTCAACTCGATTCGGTTTTCTTTATTAAAATCTTGTCTTCTTGAGGTAGATGCCGATCCTCAACCGTTGACCGACATGCTATTTTTTGCGTAGTTATTCCATTAATTAATAGTTTATTTGTATCATTGACTATTTTCAAGATAGTTTTCCCCAAAACTTATCCGTGAATTTTTATCATAGACAGTTGAAGTTTGTGGTTTAAATTTGAGATTTTGACTGCGGTTTTGCGTGCTTCTTCACTTACAATGAGTGTGTTTGTGAAATTCCTCACTTGATTTGGTCATAGAGATGGTTCATAAGGCTCTGAGAAATTCTGTCCCTCACTGCTTTGTCGTTTCATTGTATGGAGCTCTGGTCTGTTCTTTGGCGCTAGGAAGAAAAGTTGTAAATAAAGGTAAAAAATAAACTTTAATTTTGATCCTACGTTAAAATTTTTAAAATTAACTGAATAGCCAATGTTCCAGCGATCATTTACTGTAATTATCCATGCTTCGGTTGTTGGATCAAAGAGCCATTTATTCTCTTTAATGATGCTCAATCTTCTGAAAGGTTTCATTCCGGGTTAATTTCAGGTTTTGAATGATTGGAGCTAACTCGTCCTATTGTTTACTTGGATTGATTGACCGAGCTCAATACGAATTTGTGTTTTGCTGGACTGTTAATTTTGGTGGAAATAACATTATACCTCTCCTTGCCTAAATTGATTGATTAATCAGCCATTGGCTTCAAATGGACAAATTAGCGTAGAGTCCGGGAAGTGACCAGAGCTCTGGGATCTAGGTCGAAGGGATAAATATCATGAGACGGTTAGGTTAGGGGTGGATGTGGAGGGTTAGTGGTTTTTTTTTAATCTGTCTAAGTGGGCCGTAGGAGGGACCGCCCAGTCAGTGTGGCGACCTGGAGCAGTCATGACGGCTCGACCTCCCATTCTGTCCATCCGGCGATCCTTGTAAGTCTGTCTGTATCTCTGTAGGCAGCAAAGCTTGAAGGGACTGGTTAGGAGTGGGATCCAGAGGGGCATGAACATGATCATAGGAAACAGCGACCTTTCTAACTTCATCTCTCTTCACTATGAAATACCAGATCATGTCTTGTGAGTTAGTTACATCTGATCTCTTCTCTTTCCTCCTCCACTATGTAGGCTGGGTTCCAAGCTGTTTCGACAAATAAAGCATCCATGACTGTGATTGCAAAGTGTGTGATCCGTAGTGGTGAGAACTGTTTACAAATACCTCTTTAGAACGTTACATTGACAAGGAACAAATCTTGTTGAAGTTAGCCCTTGCGCCCAGGAGTGATGCACTAAGAAACTTGAGCTTCATTACTATGTACTTGATTGGTTGTGGTGTCCAGCGGGAACTCCATGGAGCCCTACATTCCTGACCCACAATATAGGCTCGAATTCTATCCTCCAGGCTTGACGCTGAAACACTTGTTCCGATCTTCCATAGGCAACAAGTTATTCGAGTCTTCCTTACGCTAAATATACAGGGGCGAACGCAGGAATTTTTTTTTCTGGTGGTGGTGGTTGGAGATGAACTGAAATTTAGACAAGAGAGATGCGAATATCCAATAAAAACGCTTTCTAACACAAGCCCTCATTTTCTACTTTGTTTTTTGGCATTTTCAAATATAAAAACCAAAACATAAACAAAAAAAGCCCCGGTAGCTCAGAGATAGCGTGATAGCCTACTGAGCTCAATATCACGGGTTCGAAACCCGGCCGAGGCCCGAAGATTTTCTATCTGAGAGGCAAAAAACCTTTAACACACAGTCCTTCGGATGGGACGTTAAGTGATGGTCCCGAGCCTGTGCGATGTCATGTAGTCGCATGGAATCCCACAGTCGGGCTCATGTCCAACAGAGCGACGACAGAGCATTCTGGTAGTAGGCGATATGACCTCGTAGTTAACATTCGGTTATGAACCACAATAATCAACTAAACATAGGCGGAACCGTGTTGCCAAGCTTACTGATCGTATTTCTGTATAGTGATTTCATTGTTAATTTTTTTATTTTTTGTTTAATTAAAAATTGATTTGAAGGGGGATTTGGGGGATACATCCTATATCTCTACTTCTATAAAATACGATTTCTGTGTGTAGCTGACTATCTTTGTGTAATTTCGATATATTTCGGAATCCGTGAACAGATTTCGATACGGTTTTCACCTACATTTAGAATATTTTTCAAGGATGGCTTTAGGCTACATATCATCACGCTTTACTCGCCGGAGGCGTTTGTAATTTTGCACATTGATTGTGCTTTTGATACATTCAATACTTACGTTCGGTTTTCTATCCAGATTTTGGTTTATTAATATGTGATTTGTCACATTTATTATGCTTTTGTTACATTTCATACTTGCGTTCGGTCTTCAAATTCAGGTTTTGATTTTGTTTTGAAAGATGTAATACCGAGCCATTTTCGTGAGATTGATTACAAAGATTACAAAATTTCAAAACGTAAAAGTAGTTTAGGTTATGATCTGTAAGTGCTGCTATATATGCTACCGGTAGTGCAGTTAGTACTTAAATAAAGTTGGAAGAATTAGAACAAACTAGATATTGTGGAGAGTGGGGGGGGGGGGGGGGGGGGGGGGGGGCATGTTTGATGAAAATATGGTGATGAGAGTTTCTTTAGCCGAGTGAGCTCATAAACTGTTTTCTATAGAAATCCGCTAATATATATGTATAATTGTTTTAATTATAATATATATATATATATTTTTTTTTTAAATTATTACATTATTTATACCTTGATTCTTGATATTAACTTTGGCAAATTGTTTGAAACTGACATTATTCCAGTGTTCCTTGTTTACATCGGGCTTTAAAATTAGACAAAATTTGATTGTTCTTTTTTTTTTTTTTTAAGTATTTTAGTTCTCTGTGTACTCGTATGGCCAATTATTTGAAATTTCCTAAGTAAATGACCAGTCGTTTTAAGTTGATAAGAATATGATTATACTAAACATGAATAATTATACATTTTTTCTTTCTTTTTCTCTTATAGACCTCAACATGTGACTAAAACAAAGTGTAACAATGCATCTATCAGCAGATCGGAGAGCTACAAGGAGCGAATACATCAAAAGGTAATAAAGATTTATTTAGTTCTAATTATTGAGGAGAAAATAATAGATAATTAAAGGTTAGGACTTTACCGTATCATTTGTTTAATAATAAATTTTGTTTATTTATTTTTTAACATGTAAACCTTTGGAAATAGTTTGTACCAAAAATGTTTTCCTTTTGTGGTGGGAGCTCTTTCGTGGTCTCCTCCTATACTTGACTTTTCTGTGATATCTGATCCAAAGCTTCAGTATTCTCTGTTTACAACATTTTAGTTTTTCAAGATTTTCCAGTATTCAGTAATTCTACCTTAACGACAATGAATTTGCTTTGAATCCAAAAAATTTTGATCACTCCCAATATACTGAATATACGACATGAAATTTTATACGTTTATCCAGAACACCATAACGACAACTCCTACTAATTTTCAGTCAAATCGGCCAATAGGGTGGAAGGGGGAATTAACTAAAAAATATTGATAATTGCCGATGTAATGTATGTTTCGACAAAAACATTGATAAGAAGATTGAGAAGTCCCGATGTTAGACACCTATTGATTTTCAGCCAAACCTGTCCTAGAAAAGAAGAGTTTAGAGGTCGAGTGAAAATAATTGATTAGAATTCGAGATGGGGAAGTACGTTGCTGATTGACAGTTTTTTTTTTAGTTGGGAACAAGTTTAATGAAGTAGTTGACACCTAATTTCCGGGTTAAGTTAGTTGAACTGAGAAAAAACCAATTGAAGATGAAACCTTTTAACGAATCTATTGGGATCTTGACATAGTCTGCTAAATCTAATGGTTGGGATATAGGGGGATGGGTTGAATGTTGACAAATGATCCTGGCCCTTCGTAGACTGATTGAGAGCGGGGTCCTTCGGCCCACAGCTAGCCTGCCCTCAAGTCAGTCTCCAGCCTCTTATACTAGGGTTTACCGTTAAGGGTTCAACTTTACGAATAATAATAATAATATTTATTTCTGTTAAACATGGTAAATAAGGTACGTCAAAATAATTCATGAAATACATAGATATACAAACAGTTATTAATTCTTGGAATCGGACACACATGAAATAACATTACTTTTTTTTAACAATGTTTCTGAAAAGAGGGTTTCCTCAAACATAAACATTTTTAGTTAGAATTGTTTATTATCCTGTTGTCTTCAAGACGTAGGGACGGGCATTAAAAAAATTCATTATTTTGTGAGTTATACTTCTCTCAAAATGAGAGGAGCAATATTAAAGAAAATCGAGATTCTGTCGTGTAAATAAAAAACTCAGTATTTGGCCACCGTTTGGGAAACTATTTATTTCCTTCTTCAGGGCCTGATAACGATTCGGGTGGATGTGTGTGTGAGTTTCGGAAACGTTAGCCAATTACTAAGTTTTTTATTTACACGACAAAACATTTCCCAATAAGGAATACACTTGTCATGTTTCAGGGAAGTCGGCCAGAGGGGAAAGGGGGGGGGGATCAGAGGAGAGGGCTAATTCAAAAACTCGAATAACTATGTATTGAATGGGTCTACCACGGAATTTTTTAGTATGAGGATTCATAATTCCCTGAGAAGGGGAAAAATAGTGAAAATTCACAATTTTGTTTTGCTTTTATATTATTTATTTTCCATTGTATGTATCATTGTTGATGTGTCTAATACCATTTTTCGTATTGCAGAGGCAGCTTCGAGAGCGGAGAAAGACGAGTGACCCAAATCTGTCAAAAACTAATAAGTGAGTACTCATTTGTTCATTATATTTATCGTTTGATACATTCTTGCAAATAAGTTACGATTTACATGTCCTGAGAAAGGTATGGTTTTCCGATGAACTTTGATTAAACGAATCGAGAAGCCAGATGAGAGAAAACTGCATCAATTATAATATAAATATAAATTTAGATGAGCAAAGAAGCTCACGAAACGATTTATCGTTGGATAAATATCAAAGTTAATGTTCTTGTAGTTTGGATTTTATAATCGCTCTTTTTATTTTTTTATTTTTTTTTAAGTTCCGCTAAACCTGCAATCAGGGTTGAGTCATTATGCGTAGACATTTTTTTCTTGTTCGTTTTATGTGATACTGCGTTATAATGATGTAGCTATTAAATAGTTCATTTATTTATTTTACGAATGTATTAATTAAAGTACATGGAAAATAATATAATATACATATACTCGTATATTCACAACTTTCATTTTAATCAAATTTAAAGCTGCACTAGAACATTGTATAATTTCTGTTATTTCTTGGCCTTTTCATAAAATGCCATTATTGGTATAATAATATGAAAGTGAAAAATAAAATGAATAATGGAAAATAAATTAATATAAAAATAATAATACTAATATGTACAATGGATGTAGTTACTTATCGTGACTCATGCTCGGGCCTTAACTACGAGGTCATATGGCGACGGAAGAGCGCTCTGGTGAACATGAGCCCGACTATCGGGGTTCTAAATTTTGCCTACTTTCCTAAATTTTTATTCACCCATAATAGGGGTCTTTGAAATCGTTCATGCTCGGGATCATCGCTTAACGTCCCATCCGAAGGACGGCATGCTACAGTTTTTTTTTACCGGCGCCCTCAATGGATATAATTTTTAATTGAGTATTTTATATCTATAATTCTTTCTGAAGTGTCTTCTTTCACTATTTCGGGACTATATCTCCCTTGCATCAGGTCACAATGTAGAAATACAGAACTAAAATTAGTACAATTAAAAAAAAAAATCAATAAATAAACTAATACAATTATAACAAATAGTAAATTAATGAGGGAAATGTTAATCTTACTCTCAGGTCGCATTGCATTAATGTGGGACAACGATGAGATCTTGTCATAGATACAAGTTTTTTAAAGTTCATTTCATTTCCTAGAAGAAGAAACTCTTGAATGATGTATAGTCATCATTAAACTTTCTTCATCGCTGTTGGTTTATTTAAAATATTTTCACTTTATTTTTTGTCCTTTCTTTTTTACAAACTAACTTTATTTATATCCATCCCTCTATTGTCCTTAATTTCGAATCCAGTAAAACCCAATTATTTATTATTTTTTCTTAATTTTAAAACGGGTTCACACATTATAAAAATACATGAAATTTGTTTCATAATTTGTGTAAGTTGTCTTGGGTAACTTTGGTCAAGCGTAGAGGATCGAAGTGCTCATGGTAGCAGCTTGTGGGATTTTGGAAAGATGAAGACGGAAGATAAAACGAAAATTCTTGTTGCGACCGTATTACTAGCAAGAAAAGTCTATTTAGGTACTGATTTTATCAATCATAAGTTGCGATCTGATAATACACTGTTCCGAGGGGTTCAGAGTTATAGTGAAGTAAAAAAAAAAAATGTTTTTTTATTTACCTACTCAAAAAGGGGTATCAAAATTAAGAGCTCAGTGAGTAGTATGACACTATTTTTTATTTATTTTTTGCCTCAGAAATGGCGCCTATAGCGGTCTCAAAATAGCGATTTAAAATGTCTTCCCCCCCGCGGAAAATACTCAAATAGCTATTTAAAATGTCTTCCCTCCCCTTCTATCGCGGAAAATACTCACTCAAAAGATCATAATAATAGCCTTTATGAGCCTCTAGGAAAAATAAATACTAAACTATCTTTTTTTAGGAAGTTGACGATGCGAATGGTAGAGCTGCTGTATTAGAATCGGTATCAATACGATGAAGAAATTTATTTAGTGTTAGCTGTTAATTGTAATCAACTTTCATAATGATATTTAATATTTAAATAATTTTTTTAATTTACGTGGCAGTCTTATTTTTTCCGTTATGTTAAGAAGACAATCTAACTTGGTGATTTGTTAGCAAAAAATATATATAATAATAAATAAATAAATAAAGTGGCTAATAAGAAGGAGAAGTGGGGGTTGCAGGGGGTTTGGTGGAGGAGAGTGGTGGGGGTGGGTGAGTTTTCAGTGTTGTCCGAACGGTGGGAGGTGGTGGGTGGGTCTGTGTCCGGGTCATGTGTCCACACCAGAGGGCGGCCACCACAAGATAGCCCTAGAGCCACCTTGTCCAATGAATGACCTCTATTGGATGTCATACCAAGTTGATCAAACATCAGCCACCATCCCCGGTTCAGGCAACTCTACCTTTTAGTAAGTCAATACGGGTGACATTTTATCTAATTATATGTCAAACCAGTGTTGGTCAACAGTTCAAAAGTCCTACAGAAAATAAAATGATACAATGTTTTCATAAATATTACTCCGTGAGCAATCTTAACTCAGATGTTTGTAATTATTGCGATAAGAAAGAAAAAAATAGAACAAGGAAAAGCTAAGCACTGATTATAATATTTCTCACTTTTTTTTCATTTGTTGATATAGAAATTTATTTATTTTTCTTTCGTTTTGGCAGAAGGCCTTCCTGCGTTAGGTTCATTTAACGTTTGGTAGTTCAAGACTAACTAGCAGCCAGTCTACAGGTTGCCACCCTGTTTCAAATATACTTGGATACCGATAAGCAATGATTAATTAATATTATTGACATGTGTCCAACTTTACCTTCTGACATGTTCATGATATCCGTGTTTAGAATATTAGGTTCAATTCTCTTCAAATTGTTTTTTTTTTTTAATTGGGTTCTTTTCGAAATATTCTGGGTTCAAATCCCAAGAAAGCCAGTTAAATTTATTATTATTTTATTGTTTAAATTATAGAAAATGCGTTGTGGCAGTAGAGAGTACGATGATCTCCAAACAGCCCTTCTTCCATTAGTTGAAGTACATAAAAATGTTGAGGCCCACATTAAAAAAATGTATAAACTTTGATATTGTCGTTGAAGTTGATTTTGAACTTGTCTAATCAGATGGGTAGAGCTAGATAGTAGCGTGCCAAACTGAGTGAAAACCATCCGTGATTAGTATGGTAATCATAATGGCTCATAGATGAGATTAAATCACAAATTTTGTCAGGCAAGGATAACATCCATTCCTTTAGAATTTGTGTTATATTTTGTGGGGCCAGCTAAACAGCTGATATTCGAAAAATAGACATCTTGAGGAATCAAATAGAATTTATTTCTTCTGGCCTTGTCCAATTAATGAGTGGAAGATGACTATTATTATTATTATTATGATTCGGCAACTTTTGCATTATGTATAATGAAATGGAATGATGTCGAAAGTGTTAAAATTAAATCCAAAATCCATATGTTGAGAAATATTCTACTATTCGAGTAGTTCTTGTTGATTCTGAACTGTCTCTGGGTCGCTAAAGTTTATTTTTTCCTTGAAACTTCTCGTCACTGGTAGTTGAACGTTTTGCTGAAGTTTTCACTATTTTATTCTTTCATATTTTACGGAAGTCGATTGAATGAGTACAGTTGAATTTGGAGTGTTAACTAATTACTTATTCCTTCAGACGCCAATTATGTAATATTATATAATTGTATTAAATATATTTAATATTTGGAATTGATCTATTTAAAGCTTTTTAAATTTTTGTTATCAAAAAAACTGATTTGAATAAATTTACATTGTATATTGTGCTCATTACAAGGCGATATACCTATTTGTACTTTGTCTATCTGATATGTTGGACTGGGTTTCTGAACTGTTTTTGTTAATCTTCCCTGGACCTCTCTTGTTTTCCTCCCGGCAATGATATGTCACCATAGATTGAATTACTTCCCCTCTGGGGGTCCTTGGTGTCACACTGTCTCCTATCTACCATCCCTTGTTTTTGAGATAGAAAAAATCCTATTAAGAGTTAACCCTTTTTTAGGTTCGTCAACCTGCTGTACGTTATTTGAAATGTTACCAATCATTCGGTTAAAAGAAAACAATAGGATTTTTATCACGTTTCATCTTATGAAAAGCTGTCTATCAGTCAATTTCGATTGAAATCCGATTTAAAAAAAAACTTTACATATGAGCCAAAATATTATTATCAATTTTAGGAAGGATTGACCAACGATGTTATAGGAAGGGGGAGAAATCAGGCTTGGGATCAATAAAAACTAATTTCTGTCAAGCTTTCGGCACTGAGTATGCCTTCTTCAGGGCCTGTATTAATATATATACATTATGAATGCGTTTATAAACGCTGCAGTTAAGAAAATATACACTAAAAAACTTTGAGCTGATATAACTTTTAAAATATTTAAACTAAAACAATGCAACTTTTAAAATATCTCCTGGAATTACTGTGAGTATAAGAAATGTTTAAAGCTTGCACTTCTCGTAAGTTCTCCAGTTTTTTTTTATATCTTGTTCTTGAGCAGAAAAACTGCCTGAATTTTTATTTTTTATTTTATATGCTCTTGTTTTTTTTTTTTGAATGAATAACATAAGTCGAAAATGTCTGTTAGCTCAGTCATTTCTTTTGTTGGTGGAGTTAATAGTTAAAAAATAAGCTTTGCGTTATTAATATTGTTAGCCCAAATAAGTTTAGTAGTTGAATTCCATTTCTTTTTCATCTTCCACACCGTTGCGACATTGTGTTACCTGAATTGAATGGAATATTGAAAGACTTCATTGAAAAGGTACATTCCAGGCCAGAGAAACATGGGGAGCTTTATGACGATAATTGCTGGGACAATGAATCAATATATAACAAAGAATTAAGCTGCCAGGTATAACCTATTCGGGATCCGGAAATGCACGTTCTGTGCCACAACCTGGTTGTTTGGAAGTGGAACACAAGAGCACCAACCACCCTTTGAGACTCCAAGGATATTTGTCAGTTGTGACAGTAGCATACATTGGGACAAGTGGCTTATAACATCGTTCGGAAATAACCGTTATGTCACCCAAACGACCGAGCCTGTATTTCTGAACGGACCCTTAATTTCACTTGAAGACATTGTCATTTTAGAATTTATTCCTGCTACTATCCAAGACTGTTTACTGATAATGCCGGGTGGTTACCTTACAGCTGTCCAAATTTGAGTTGCCTTTAGTTTATAAAACTATCTTTGTAATAACAAATTCAATGTAATAACAGAGAGCAGGACTATGTATTATTTTATTTGATACTTGTTTGGTCCTATTCGTTTCTCCTCAATGAATATCTCTGAGTCCCATTTTTTTAAAAATAATACATTGAACGGTTTAATACGTAAATTATGGCTGCTGTTTATTATTGTATACTTTTTCTTTGTTTATTTCTTTAATGTAGTTTCTTTTCCTGGAATTAGATATGCCTTTTCTCACTTCTTATATTAAAAAGAAAGTGAAATTGTACACAATAGCACAACTTTCACTTTATTTATTGAAAGTAAATGGCCATTTTGGGAAAGGGGAGAATAAATAATATTGGTAATAACCTTGACTTTTGCATAGTGCTTTATTGAAGGATATTAGTATATATTCACATTCGAGGGGTAGGGGTGAAAACTATTCCCTTTTCCTCGAAATTGTGAACTTTTTACGTCATTTATAAGACCTTCATTTACTGGATAGTAGTGGCAAATAAGTTTTTAAAAAAAGTTTAGGTTAAGCCCAGCGGTAAAACCTAATACACAAAAACTCAGGTCTTGGATCACTTGATCAGCTCGACATTGAAAACGAAAGCTTAAATAATGTATCATATTTATTAAATATCTATCCGTATCTTAATAAAATGTAAACTGAGGCAAAATATATTTTTTCCAAGTTCAATGATTATTATTCTGTTTCTCTCTTGGAACGGGTAGAATTCTTCGTTTCTTCGACGATATTTCGGGACGTCTTTACACTCAAAATATTTTGATAATCTAAATGGATAGATACATATTTGTCTACTTATTCTGACTTTGGACCAATTATGGCCCATTAGTATGTAATTATTTCGATATGTTAAGTTTTCCATTTACTCAATGTAATTTTCTATTGAATCTTTTTTTTTTTGTCCTTGTCAATTTTGGATTATCCCAGTGAATCTATTGACCAATGTGATCTCTAGTAGTAGAATCTGTACTGTTGAGTATTGTAGAATGATTTATTTATATTCTATTTCTTGATTTTTTACTTCGTGTTCTATAGCCGTTGGTTATTACCGTTCGTGTTATTTTTTCTCATTGTGATATATGGCATTTAAAGTTGCTTTTTCTGAAGTGTAGATGTTCTGTTGGACGCGATGAGAACCAAATCCTCTTTCTGTTGTGAGGAGCATAAGAATGGTATCATGGTATAGATATGTAGAGAGGGTGGCTCTGGGTTTCTTTTATATATTCAGTAGGGGAGACAAGGAAGTGGTTCTGAAGGCATCTTCAATGAAGCAGTCACCTTCACATCACACCACTTTACCATTCCAACCCACGTTACAGGGTAGACTCCTACACAACTTACATCAAAGTAGACACTTTTTGGAAAAAAAAATTGCGGAGCTCAGAACTCGTCAGTATGCTTTATCTTCTCATGTTGTTACAGAAGTAAGAAAAATCGCTACTATAGAATTTAGTCCCGAACAATCTCACTTTCAGTGTTGAAATCGCGAAGTTCTGTCATGTAAATAAAAAAAACTCAGCATTTGGCCAACGTTTCGTTAATTATTTATTTCCTTCTCGAGGGAAGATATCCCACAACATTGAAAATATACGGTCGACTCTAAAATCATTAATCTCACTTTCATTTCCCGAGGTGTAGTACATCTGGTTATAGTATATAGTATCACAGTGATATGATGACATATCAAACGCTACTTGCTGCGACGTGATGCGTTATTTTATCACTGGATAGTTAAATCCCTTTAAAACACTTTTCGGTCGTTGCCTTTTTCTAAAATTTGTTGCTGTCAAACTAGGATTCCTTGGAGCTATTCTGAATTAAATGTACACGTACCTTCCAAATTTCTTAGATGGCCTTTTTGGTAATTTTAAACTTATCTAAGCACAAATAAAATTAAGACCACATTTTTCACGGTTCGTGATTCGAAACAGAAATTTTCATTTTCACACTTCACCAATATGAATAAAATTTTGTCAATTTTGACTTTTGGATGCAGATTTCTGTGTTTCATTTTCTTCGGAACCATGGTTGTCTTCATAGATATAATTATCTTTGTTGTGACGTCGGTGTCTGGCCAACTAGCATAAATAGAATATTTTAAACAAAAACAAAACTAAGCACTCACATTCAGACAGTATTAATACCATCATTAAAAAGAATACGCCGTTAGGTGGTATTTTTTTTTTTTGGGGGGGGGGAGAGGGGCGGAGTTTTGACCAAAAAGATATAAATATTTGTTATCATGAGATCACATAGGTTGGATGTGGATGTTTTGGTTGGAACGGATCCAAAAACAGACCAAACGAGGTATTTTTCTGTCAGTAGCAACCACAACATGAGCCCTGCTAATACTGCAAACGGCTAGTTTGTAACTCAAAGGGGCGGGCGGGTAAGCCGGGGAACTTGGGAGACTCCACAATGCAACCTATCTGCTCAGGAAGTTGTCGTTGGCTGTCTCCTCTTTAATACAGGCCTACTTCGCACTCTTCTATAGTATAATGCATTCTGCTCTTGAGAGATGTGCCTTGCGCGAGAAGCGCCTTAAGCTGCAGAAAAGAGCAATTTGAATATAAAGCGGTCTAAGACCCTCGCAGAGCTGATAGGAAGAGTTCAAGAGATTAGGAGTGGCAACAAAATATGGGGAATACGCCAACCTGGTGCTGGGTTACAAGAGTAGGGAATATCTCCAGCGACAGACTGCTAGCATGACCAGGGAGGGAACAGTGTCCACGGACAGACATACTGGTCAGGACGGATAGGACTCCCTCTGTTATGTCCTTGCGGTTATATGAGGCTCTTCCGAGTGTAATTAGTATGACTCTATGTTGAGGACATCTGAGGTGTCATTTTGCTGGACTTACTTCTTGCTGACCATTGCAAAACTGATAGTTTTATGAACATTGTAAATTGAAATAAAATTCAAATTTAAATTAAAAATAACATCTAACTCTAATCAATGAACAGATAGTTATTTTTCGAATACCTTTTCACTGTTAAAAATAAACGCAAATCAGAAACCCAAAACACAAGCTACGTCCACTATACTGAATATATGCAACATTCAAAATGCACCTGAAACATTGAGCAACTCGACAAAATTATGGTCAGAATGACAAGACGAATGAGACAGGCTTACATGAAATTATACATCGTTACTGTCTTCATATGTCACCTACTGATTTTTTTAATGCTTTCAGCCCAAGGTTCGGTAAATATCTCTCTATGTCCTAGCGATGAATTACAACTGGTTGGTTTGACCAGGGAGCCCTTGTCAAGAAAGGAGAATTTGTGTCAGTTAAACCAACACAGTTGACAGTGTAAAAGAGGCCAAACCAATAGCCCAGGCCCCACTCCTTCTACCTAACTCTCCGGGGACCCTTTCATCAAATAGAAGATCTTTTTCAAGAATTCAAAGATTCAAGACCTAAGAGCTTTCTTCCCGGGACTCAAACTATGTTCGGGCTTTCTAGTTCAAACTTCAAATTTCTCTTGTAAATTCATAGTTTGTGGCCGAAAACAGAAGGACAGAAAAAAAAGAAACAACAGTTCGGAATTTATTATTTCGAAGATTTTAGGCCAATGAACAAAGAAACCTTTGACTGGGTTCGCTTTGGTCCTACTCTACTTAATAATTTGGGGAAGGATTACATTAAAATGCCGATTTCAACCTTCGCTAGCACATGATCTATTTCTTAAAGGACACTAACTCACGCCTAAGAAGTCCTTTATAATTCAGAATATTTATTGCTTTAAAGAGAAGGAGGACAAATTGTTTTACATTTGTCCCTGTAGAAAGTTTCCTTCTAGGCTAGGTATGGAGCTGGTGGAAGGCAAGGTCTAAATACCTGGGATAGAAGGAGATAATACCTTTCCATCAAGGATTTAGTTAGTTATTGTGACTCACGCCTAGGCTTTTACTACGAAGTAATTTTTCCTACTACCAGAGCGCTCTTTCGTCTCTCTGGTGAGCATGAGCCTGACTCAACTGTCTAAATAGGGAGTCTTAAAGTTAACTAACGTTAAGTAACGAGTACCCGACATCGTACTGGCTCGGGCCCATCCGAGGCATGGCGTGCTCAATATTTTTTTCACCTCGGCCATATTTTGAACCGTGATCTTGAGCTCAGTAGGCTAGCACGCTACTTCGGAGCTACTTGCGCCCCCTCCCAGTCTCTTCTTTGTCAGATCAAACTGGATAGGTGAGCCTCTCTCAGTATAGGAACTCTGGAGGAAGGGCTGATAGCTACCAAGACTTGATGGTACCAGGTAGGAAGTTATAGAGTGTGCCGGGCTGCAACATCACCAGAGCCCGGTCTCATCGATCTCAGGAAGGTCAGATCTCTGTGTCTAGTCCCCCCTCCCAATCTTCTCTTTGTCAGATCAAACTGGATAGGTGAGCCTCTCTCTCTGTATAGGAATTCTGTGGAGGAAGCCACCATCCTGGAATTCATTCCACTTCTAGTGAAATTATACACACATCTTTAAAATTTTCGTAAATAGTTAAAAATCTTCCCAAAAAACCGTACTATCGTTTTACTACATATTGCTCATTTGCCAGTTTAACAACATAACTGAAAATTTTTCGTTTTTTGAGTTATTTTCAGAAAATGAATGGAAATCTATTTACTATTTTCAGTTTCTAAAACGTTTGAGACAGAATAGTGACTGTTCACATGGCTTACTTCTTTCTATAGTGTGTTCAAACTAGTTTTTCTCAAATTTACGTTATCTCAGGATAAATTGCTCTTCTCACAAAAAAATGGTTTTTAGTTATTCCACAGTAGAATATGCTTTTACATATATCGCTGTCTGTCATTTTAGCGATACTGCTCCCTGTCGAGAGAAAACAATAACTCAAATGCGCAGTAAATTGCAAAGGGCACAAAATAACCAAATAAGAAATTTATAATTGTATATATTTAAAAAAAAATGTATTGCTCTACAATCAGTGCAATATATACAATAGGTAGATGGGATTATATACAACTAGAATACATCAGATTGGAGAAGCCATCCAGTGCTGACACTCCCTAAGAATGTTCAATTCATAGCAGGTCCCGGGTGGTCTTGTCAGGGTGACTATGAGAGGATTGGGATGGTCGCTGAGGTTCGTATGGAACTTTTTGAAAAGGGTCTGGTTTAAATCTTGGATGTAAGGATGTTGAGAAATCGCGTTTGCGATGCGTGCGAAGACTTTGAATTGAAAGGACTGGATTCTATTGATGTAAGGATTTTTAGCGGAGCCCCAGAGTTCAAGTCCGTATGTCCAAATGAATGCATAAATGCATAGGGATGTCGACAGTATAAACTGAACTTTCTATCTGAACTAAGGAAGCAAGTTTTACTGTATATTAATGACTCAACTTCCTGGATGCGAGGCCTCCTTCCTCCTAGATTCTGGCTCAGTGTTGTAAGCTGCAAAAACTGAAACTTGTGCTTGGAGCAGCCTTTTTCATATGATGAACTAAGCACAGTTACTTTGACAAGTCCTATGACTGTGATTTACGGTGGGTTCATGAGGTGCAGTTTTTACCGTACTCCTATCTAATCATTAAAAGATAAGGCCACTTACACTATATTTTCTGGCCGTCAATCACTAGCATGTCACTGAAAATCTAAATATCGCACGCCTTCTGCCATTCTCATTATTTATAATTTTTGCTAAAAATAAACAATTCTTTTTTTTTTTAATGTCCTATAAAAATGTACAGTTTGATTCTGTGATATCCAATAATTATACCTGTTTTAATCTGATCGCTGTGATGTTTTCCTTTATCTTTTCTATTTTCATCAAGTGTAAATACGGTGTATCCATTAGAATGGCTTGTACTTTATATCAAAACCAGGAAAAAAAATAATTGCGAAACGTTTCTTCGCATGCAAACCTACCTCTTTTCAATCATTGTTCAGCTGATTATTACTATTATCTGTAATTTGATGAGAGGAAACTTTTTTGCCATTACAAATGTTGTGATAAAACGTACTTTTTCGACAAGAAATTAGTTTTTCAAAAATAGTTGCTGGTTTTTTATCCTTAATTACTATCCAATTTCAAAAAATTTTAAAAGGGACCAACTACATGCCACACTCTTATACAGAGTTTCATTAAAATCCGTTCTTGAGTTAAGAATGTGGCAATGATTTTCAACAAGAGACATAGACTGATTTGTTTTGGTCTGAAACGCAATGATCTCAAATTTTAATATTCCCAAGACCAAAAAATAGTTCGGAATGGATTTTCGGGGAAAACAAAAAAAAAAAAAATTAAATTAATGAGTATGTGGACTTGTGAGATTTGTAGATGGACTCCCTTAATCACTGAGCCATGGATGCCTCTATGCTTACGCTACGGCTGGTATGAATGGCCTTGGTCTCCCCCCCCCCCCCCCCCCCCCCCCCCCCATCTGGTTGTGAATGGTCCCTCCCCCACTCCCCGTTGGTCACAAATAGCACCCTCTCCCTCTCTCCCTTCATTCATTCACTGCGTATACTCTGTACCTGCCTCCCTTCTTGTTCTTTCCATCTGTTTACTCACTTATCACTTTACTCTCCGTCTCATTCTAGCCCATTTGACTCTCTCTCCTTTTCCTTAATTTTAGCGGATTTCTATAGAAATCAGTATATGCACTCACCCGATTGATAAGACAAAGATCCTTATCGAAACTATCATCATATTTTCACGGAATTTTTTTTACATAATTTGTACAAAAATTATTCCTGTAAAAAAGAAGTTCAAATCCGAAAATTGCGCTACGCTTTCGAATTCATTTCCGGTCAGGAACATTATATAGTGTTTTCTTTAATTTGAGCCATGAACGTTTGTCTACATTCATTAGAAGAGCAAGTTTGTATATTTGGGGTAATCTCAAAAACTACTAACCCGATTTGGATAATTCTTTCACAGTTGAGAAGATTATTGCTTTCCGGTGTACTTAGGCTATACATCCTAACGCGCTATCAAAAAGGAGCTGAGCAGTGAGTGATGGTAAAAGTTAAGTAAATCGGAGGAGAGAGGGCCGTCCGGGTGCCATTTATTGCATACGCTGCCGCAACCGTCGAAAGTATATTAAAATGATGTATGGAGGAACTGTTGGAAATAAAAAAATCTACAGAAAAGACCGCGACCTATATATAACAGATAGTCTTCAATACTAGTTTCTATCTATATATAAATCAGAGTTTTGTTCGTCCGTATGTTTGTAACAAGTTGGGGTATCAGAAATTTTATAATGATGTAACATAAAGTTACTAAACGGGCAGATAAGGTTATTAACCTGTTTAAAGTTACTCCGGGAGGCAAGGTAACCTGCTAGTATATTACTTTAGGGTTCGCGGAGATCTCGAATCTTTATTTAGATTTTTTTTCAAACTTTGCACAAAAATCGTCCTTTTGAAAAGGAAAATCGGATCCCCGGAAATAGAGATCCCTCCAACTGGGGATGGGAGGGAATTTTTTAAAAAATCGTACTTTCGCAATACAATCTGGAATTTGCCATTTTCGGTCAGAAACAGATTATGTAGTTTTTTTTTTTTTTAATTTAATTTGAGCCTTACAAATTTATCTACGTTCATTATAGTGTTTAATATATAATATATTAATAGCTAAGTCCTTTCATTTTCCAACAGTTTAAAATTCTGTATAAATATTTCTATGAATGTAAACATTGATGAAATGGCGCAATACTAACATATACTTGTGAAACCTTTTAATATTCATCAGTGTTGCCAGCAGTGTGGTTTCGCATCCTTGTAATTGGCAGATATACTGTTTTTCGTCACATTTAAAAGTCAGTAATGCGAAACTCTGGACTTACTCCTTTTCACCGTCAGCGTTCGTCACTTTATTCTGGAGACATCGTTCAAATGTAACGGTATATTGTGCATTTTTTATAAATTCCAGTTTTCATGGCGTTTTGAATCCAGTTCCAAGTGAACGCAAATGAGAGATAAAGAGACATGGACCATGTTATGAGGTTTCTTTTTGGTCATGAGTATAATCGCTAAATTGAAGGCGTGAGGTCTTTATATAAAGAATTGTTTAAATATTTCTATTTTCTTTGTTTGAGACATTTATACTTTGTGTGTGACTTCATTTTTTTTACTTAAGTTTTCATATATATATTGTGAGATATAGCTTCCATATCGAGTCGACATGCTTGTTAACAACTCTGTGTCGTCTGATTTTTGGTACCAATTAAAAATTCTTTGAATCTAGATTGTCCAAGTTTCTTATTTTATAATATTTGTATTAAAAATTAGAAATAAGAGTCTAAATGGCATACAAATAGGAATAGAAAAATTATTTTGTGTTATTGGGAGAGTGGCAATACAGAAAATCTGTTAATTCACTGATTTAGAATAAAATAAGGTGGTATTGTTCTTAATACAATACATAACTAGAAGGACATGTTTTTAATATATATATAATTATACAGAACCCAAAAATGAAGGATAACATAGTTTTAATTAACATATTATTGTTTGACAAAAATAATCAATTGCCAAAATAATAAAATCAATCCAATACTCTAGTAACCGAGTTTAGAAATTTGACATTTGGGTTGAGGAGGGGGGGGGGGGCGTTTGACCTTAGCCTTCGAGGTAGAAGTCTGGTATAACAAAGCTGAGGTGACCTTTATCTAGGTGTATCCGACGGCTTCCTTCTACAGGAACCTTATATAGGTCTTGAACTTAATTTCTTCCTACCTTTTTTCTTCAATAAGAAACATCTTATTTCTGTATTTACATTTTGTATAATACTTTTTGGATTGTACGTACATAATATACCTTTTTTCTTCAATAAGAAACATCTTATTTCTGTATTTACATTTTGTATAATACTTTTTGGATTGTACGTACATAATATACCTTTTTTCTTCAATAAGAAACATCTTATTTCTGTATTTACACTTTGTATAATACTTTTTGGATTGTACGTACATAATAAACCTTTTTTCTTCAATAAGAAACATCTTATTTCTGTATTTACATTTTGTATAATACTTTTTGGATTGTACGTACATAATAAACATTTTTTCTTCAATAAGAAACATCTTATTTCTGTATTTACACTTTGTATAATACTTTTTGGATTGTACGTACATAATAAACCTTTTTTCTTCAATAAGAAACATCTTATTTCTGTATTTACATTTTGTATAATACTTTTTGGATTGTACGTACATAATAAACCTTTTTTCTTCAATAAGAAACATCTTATTTCTGTATTTACACTTTGTATAATACTTTTTGGATTGTACGTACATAATAAACCTTTTTTCTTCAATAAGAAACATCTTATTTCTGTATTTACATTTTGTATAATACTTTTTGGATTGTACGTACATAATAAACCTTTTTTCTTCAATAAGAAACATCTTATTTCTGTATTTACACTTTGTATAATACTTTTTGGATTGTACGTACATAATAAACCTTTTTTCTTCAATAAGAAACATCTTATTTCTGTATTTACATTTTGTATAATACTTTTTGGATTGTACGTACATAATAAACATTTTTTCTTCAATAAGAAACATCTTATTTCTGTATTTACACTTTGTATAATACTTTTTGGATTGTACGTACATAATAAACCTTTTTTCTTCAATAAGAAACATCTTATTTCTGTATTTACATTTTGTATAATACTTTTTGGATTGTACGTACATAATAAACCTTTTTTCTTCAATAAGAAACATCTTATTTCTGTATTTACATTTTGTATAATACTTTTTGGATTGTACGTACATAATAAACATTTTTTCTTCAATAAGAAACATCTTATTTCTGTATTTACACTTTGTATAATACTTTTTGGATTGTACGTACATAATAAACCTTTTTTCTTCAATAAGAAACATCTTATTTCTGTATTTACATTTTGTATAATACTTTTTGGATTGTACGTACATAATAAACATTTTTTCTTCAATAAGAAACATCTTATTTCTGTATTTACACTTTGTATAATACTTTTTGGATTGTACGTACATAATAAACCTTTTTTCTTCAATAAGAAACATCTTATTTCTGTATTTACATTTTGTATAATACTTTTTGGATTGTACGTACATAATAAACCTTTTTTCTTCAATAAGAAACATCTTATTTCTGTATTTACATTTTGTATAATACTTTTTGGATTGTACGTACATAATAAACATTTTTTCTTCAATAAGAAACATCTTATTTCTGTATTTACACTTTGTATAATACTTTTTGGATTGTACGTACATAATAAACCTTTTTTCTTCAATAAGAAACATCTTATTTCTGTATTTACATTTTGTATAATACTTTTTGGATTGTACGTACATAATAAACATTTTTTCTTCAATAAGAAACATCTTATTTCTGTATTTACACTTTGTATAATACTTTTTGGATTGTACGTACATAATATACCTTTTTTCTTCAATAAGAAACATCTTATTTCTGTATTTACATTTTGTATAATACTTTTTGGATTGTACGTACATAATAAACCTTTTTTCTTCAATAAGAAACATCTTATTTCTGTATTTACATTTTGTATAATACTTTTTGGATTGTACGTACATAATAAACCTTTTTTCTTCAATAAGAAACATCTTATTTCTGTATTTACACTTTGTATAATACTTTTTGGATTGTACGTACATAATAAACCTTTTTTCTTCAATAAGAAACATCTTATTTCTGTATTTACATTTTGTATAATACTTTTTGGATTGTACGTACATAATAAACCTTTTTTCTTCAATAAGAAACATCTTATTTCTGTATTTACATTTTGTATAATACTTTTTGGATTGTACGTACATAATAAACATTTTTTCTTCAATAAGAAACATCTTATTTCTGTATTTACACTTTGTATAATACTTTTTGGATTGTACGTACATAATAAACCTTTTTTCTTCAATAAGAAACATCTTATTTCTGTATTTACATTTTGTATAATACTTTTTGGATTGTACGTACATAATAAACCTTTTTTCTTCAATAAGAAACATCTTATTTCTGTATTTACATTTTGTATAATACTTTTTGGATTGTACGTACATAATAAACCTTTTTTCTTCAATAAGAAACATCTTATTTCTGTATTTACATTTTGTATAATACTTTTTGGATTGTACGTACATAATAAACCTTTTTTCTTCAATAAGAAACATCTTATTTCTGTATTTACATTTTGTATAATACTTTTTGGATTGTACGTACATAATAAACATTTTTTCTTCAATAAGAAACATCTTATTTCTGTATTTACACTTTGTATAATACTTTTTGGATTGTACGTACATAATAAACCTTTTTTCTTCAATAAGAAACATCTTATTTCTGTATTTACATTTTGTATAATACTTTTTGGATTGTACGTACATAATAAACCTTTTTTCTTCAATAAGAAACATCTTATTTCTGTATTTACATTTTGTATAATACTTTTTGGATTGTACGTACATAATAAACATTTTTTCTTCAATAAGAAACATCTTATTTCTGTATTTACACTTTGTATAATACTTTTTGGATTGTACGTACATAATAAACCTTTTTTCTTCAATAAGAAACATCTTATTTCTGTATTTACATTTTGTATAATACTTTTTGGATTGTACGTACATAATAAACATTTTTTCTTCAATAAGAAACATCTTATTTCTGTATTTACACTTTGTATAATACTTTTTGGATTGTACGTACATAATAAACCTTTTTTCTTCAATAAGAAACATCTTATTTCTGTATTTACATTTTGTATAATACTTTTTGGATTGTACGTACATAATAAACCTTTTTTCTTCAATAAGAAACATCTTATTTCTGTATTTACATTTTGTATAATACTTTTTGGATTGTACGTACATAATAAACCTTTTTTCTTCAATAAGAAACATCTTATTTCTGTATTTACATTTTGTATAATACTTTTTGGATTGTACGTACATAATATACCTTTTTTCTTCAATAAGAAACATCTTATTTCTGTATTTACATTTTGTATAATACTTTTTGGATTGTACGTACATAATAAACCTTTTTTCTTCAATAAGAAACATCTTATTTCTGTATTTACATTTTGTATAATACTTTTTGGATTGTACGTACATAATAAACCTTTTTTCTTCAATAAGAAACATCTTATTTCTGTATTTACACTTTGTATAATACTTTTTGGATTGTACGTACATAATAAACCTTTTTTCTTCAATAAGAAACATCTTATTTCTGTATTTACATTTTGTATAATACTTTTTGGATTGTACGTACATAATAAACCTTTTTTCTTCAATAAGAAACATCTTATTTCTGTATTTACATTTTGTATAATACTTTTTGGATTGTACGTACATAATAAACATTTTTTCTTCAATAAGAAACATCTTATTTCTGTATTTACACTTTGTATAATACTTTTTGGATTGTACGTACATAATAAACCTTTTTTCTTCAATAAGAAACATCTTATTTCTGTATTTACATTTTGTATAATACTTTTTGGATTGTACGTACATAATAAACCTTTTTTCTTCAATAAGAAACATCTTATTTCTGTATTTACATTTTGTATAATACTTTTTGGATTGTACGTACATAATAAACATTTTTTCTTCAATAAGAAACATCTTATTTCTGTATTTACATTTTGTATAATACTTTTTGGATTGTACGTACATAATATACCTTTTTTCTTCAATAAGAAACATCTTATTTCTGTATTTACACTTTGTATAATACTTTTTGGATTGTACGTACATAATAAACCTTTTTTCTTCAATAAGAAACATCTTATTTCTGTATTTACATTTTGTATAATACTTTTTGGATTGTACGTACATAATAAACATTTTTTCTTCAATAAGAAACATCTTATTTCTGTATTTACACTTTGTATAATACTTTTTGGATTGTACGTACATAATAAACATTTTTTCTTCAATAAGAAACATCTTATTTCTGTATTTACATTTTGTATAATACTTTTTGGATTGTACGTACATAATATACCTTTTTTCTTCAATAAGAAACATCTTATTTCTGTATTTACACTTTGTATAATACTTTTTGGATTGTACGTACATAATAAACCTTTTTTCTTCAATAAGAAACATCTTATTTCTGTATTTACATTTTGTATAATACTTTTTGCATTGTACGTACATAATAAAGTTAACTTTAGAACAGATGCAGGTAAAGTGGAAAACCATTATGCTAACATTATTAATATTAAATTATAATATTAAAAACAGATATCTGATGTAATACCTAGTGTATTAGAAATGTCCATCCTTCAATTATATCTGATTGGACAGAACAATGAACTAACAGTTTTTCGGTATTAATACTCCCATTCCATGAATAAAATAAAACTTCAATTCATAATGGTAAATCATTGATGCATATATATTTATAGGTAATTGTCTATAAGAATAGATAAAATTTGTTAGTTATTGTGACTCATGCCCGGGCTTTAACTATAAGGTCTATAGCACATGAGACTGACTACTGTAGGAGTCCTAAATTTGCTTACCTAGGTTTATTCATCTAGGAAAGAGGTCGTTAACGTGTACCTGACATTGCACAGGCTCGGGACCATCACTTAATGTCCCATCCAAAGGTCGACGTGCTTTTTTTTCACCTTCTAGATTAAAAACCTAATGGCCACGGCCGGGTTTCGAACCCGCGGTCTAGAGCTCAGTAAGCAAGCTCGCATAATTTCTTTGAGCTCCCGGCGCCCTCAGAGAATAGATAAATGTAAAATATAAAGTTGTTTATATTGTTAATAAAGTATAAAATCAATTCATTCGATAACAAGTCCATGATAACAAATAATCAGTTTTGACTAGGTTTATAAATATAGAAGTCGACTCAATAAATATGTAAGTAGTTTTTAACAATATTTTAAGATTTTGGGAGTATTACAACTAAATTATCATATAAAAAAATTATAAATGTTACATATATTCTATAAAAGGAAGATTCCGATTGACAGAAGGAATAGTTAACCAAAAGAACGCGTGTATTATATGATGATTGACGTTTTTATAATGTATAATTGTTAAACTGACATAACATTGAAAATACTGACGAACATTATACGATATTATTTTTGTTGATTGAATATAAAGATGGAATGTTCAGTCACTATTGATGGAAGTTCTTCCCGAAACGTATGCAATTATTATTTTTTGAGAAGCAAAAAATAAATGGGGGAAGTGATTCTGTAATAATATATTGTATATAAATTTTGTATAACTTTTTAGATCTATAAAAATTTGTTTTGTCTATGTAAATTAGTGAATGAGATATTTTTTTTGTTAAATTCGTGCGGAGATGAGGTAAACTCTAATATTGGCATATCTGCTGCATGCCAGGCTCCCCTCTTAAAAAATTAGCTTATCTAAGTTTTAAAAAACATTTTGGTACTGTTCCAACCACATTCCTTCTAAAACAACAGTCGTAACTCGTTTTAGATCCTAACAGCTTGGGTTATTAGTTCCCTGATGGTTATTAATCTGTTTTATTCCCCTCCCCCTGTCTTTTCTCTGTAGGGGGAGGTCCTAGTTAAGAGTAACTTTAAAGTTAGCTAATTAACATCGTTGAAACTTCATCTGTTGCGAGAAATATTTACATAAATGTCACATGTATTAATTATTCCACAGTAATTGATTCAATGTAAAACCCACAAAAACGCTATGTAAGGTGCAGTATTCAAGTCAGAAATTTGATATTTCGATAGCATTGGAAATATCTGTACTTTTTTTTTTTCCGTAGTATTAGTTGATTTTTTTTAAAAATATTTAAACTAGTCATCGATTCTCACAATATTTTTGAATGTATATTGGTCATGAAAGCATTTTAGATTTGACAGTTTTATGGGAAGCGAGATACTGACTAATATTTGTTTGAGCAGCGGAACTTCATGTATCGGCGGGAGGCTTTTTAGGAAAATTTATAGGTATAGTCCTTCTGGGGTTTAGTATTTGTATATAAAATTTGTGTTGAGCCTCTAATCCCTCTGTACTATGCTTTAACCGGATTCGACTGAAAATTAATATGTTTCTCTATCCGTTTTTGGATTCACATATAAAATTTCGTGTCAATATATTCATTCTATCAGAAGTTATTTTATTTTTGGACCAGGAGATCGGAAAACATGAAATTCCAGTGATTACGTAACTTTCCCTATACTTTGCTTAGCTGCATAGAGAAAATAGCTCGTGATGTTATTCTGATATCACTTCTATTATATCCATCCCATTACAACTCTTCTGCAACCTCAGAAATTTTGCCAAATTAATAATTATTATAAATGTAATAATTGCAATAGATACATTATAATATTATTTTAAAACTTAACTGACTTTGTCATATTTTTGTTCTGTTTCAGTGATGTAGAAGTTGATAGCCAACCTTTCGCTAACCTCAACAAGTCACACTCCGGGAGTTCCTCTAATTCTAGTCTATCTACCAGGTTTGTGTATGTCTTCAATAGTTTCTATATTACTAGAATTAATAATGTATTATGTATTTAGATTTTTATTTGGCAGTATGCCTTCATTTTAAGGTTCATTCAATGTTAGCTTAACCAATGTCTCTACCTTCACCTCAGCTATTTTTATGATTTTTTTTTTATATTAGTTTTACCTAGTAAAAATACAAAAGTACACTTTTTTTTGAGTGATTATTTCAGAGAAACGAGCTTATAAACAGTCGAAAGAAGCTTAAAACTTCGGGGGGGGGGGGGGGGGGGGGTGAGCTCTAGTCTCGCAAAATAAACTTTAAATAAATTATGATTTTGATTCAGTATTTCAATAAACAGGCGCAATTCTAGTTATTTCTGTGATTAATCAATTTAGAACACTTCAAAGTTGAAAATGATACACCTAATTCGACGTGTATTCCTGGAAAATTTATTCAGGAAGAGTTTTCTTTGACAAGGGTTCGTGGAAAGCAAACATGTTACTTTGATCAGATAGGTGGCGCAAAGCCTTCAGGCTGCGAATTATATTATGATTTATATTTTTGAAAGGTGACTGATGGATATAGAATCATTTGTTAGAGACAGTATTTATATAGCCTCGCCCTTGTTAAGATAATCTATGTCCATCTGAAAGTTAATCTGACACCGGATAGATATCGAGCCCACGCAGACAAATGTTTAAACTAACTCAAAGTTTGAACTTCACTTACAAATACAGATCTCGTTCGTTAAATATATCGCGAACGTTCTAGCAGTATCTTTTACTTAGTAGCAATTGGTCATATTGAAGAAGAAATATAAAATATATATATAATATTACCCGAAATAAAGGAGTATGGAATGTTTATAAACAAAGAAATCGAACGCTTCTTTATTAACTAGATATATAAAACCAATCCGGTATGAAATTGAATATTATTCAAATTATTCTTGTTTCTTTTTTTTGAAATGAAAATGTTATGAAAGCTGTCGCAAAGTAATACACAGCTATAAGTATGTACATTTGAGATCAGCTGACAAAATGTGCAATCCCGATCTGCAAACAATATCGAAAGGCAGATTTTTTTTTTATTTGCCAACATTCTGATATTGAGATTTCACCGGAATTTATGTTTGTTTGCAATCCCCTGAATCACAAAATCAAGAAAGCTATTGAGTACATTACTGTTGAATCACCAAAGACTTTTCATAATTTTATTTTTGAATGGGCCCAGAGAGATATAATATTCTCTTCATCTGAAACGTCATTAATAGTTATCCTTCTAATATTGTTGCAGCCTGGAGAGCCCCAGCAACTCTACGGAAGCCGTGTCTGGTACCGTCCGAGAGCCATGGGACAGCGACATGGATGCCGAGGCTGTTCAGCCCGAATGGACTACCTCCATACCCGAAGAAGTCCGAGAGTCTATGTCAGAAGATGAACGCAAGAGACAGGAAATTATCAACGGTACTGTTCAATTTTTTTGATTTTCACTAATATTTTTGAACTCAATTTTATTGTTGTTTAATTCCGGCATTTCTTCCAGAGGTGTCTTCTAATTTTTTCCGACAATATTTCGGGTCTCTTCCAAGTCCCTTCTTCCGGTCACTACGAACGTTCATAGTGACCGGAAGAAGGGACTTGGAAGAGTCCCTAAATATTGTCTGAAAAAATAAGAAGACACCTCTGGAAGAAATGCCGGAATTAAACAACAGTGGGACATCCCAGAGAAGTTTAAGAAACTCAATTTTATTGAAATGTATGTAATACTGATAGGGGAAAGAATCAGATTTCATCGGGATCTCTTTCGTTTGTATTTTCTTATTCGCTTGACTGTTTTCATGATGATACTTCCTATCCGCGCAAACTATCTATCCAGAAAATCTTCGAGATAGTTTTTGTTTTAAGTTAAAACTATTTTTTTTTGATGAGGATTGAGGTCATATCTGCATAATTATAAATGATTTTCTAATATTCAAATAATACTAGCAACGCAGTAGAAGTGAGTTATTGTGACTCTTGCCTAGGGTTTAATATCTATGAGATCATATCGCCTTCAACCAGAGCGCTCATTCGTCGCTCTGGTGGACATGAACCCGACTCTACTATGGGAGTCCATAATTTTGTCTCCCCTAAATTTTTATTCAAGTGGGGTAGGGATTTTTACCCGAGTACAGGCTCGGGATCATCACTTCAGATCCATCCGAAGGACGGCATGCTCAAGGTTTTTTCACCTACCAGGTAAAAAAAAACGTAAAGGCCTTGGTCCGGGTTTCGAACTCACGTTCTTGAGCTCAGTAAGAAAGCACGCTACCTCTGAGCTACCGATGTCCTCAGCTATGTAGTAGATAAAAACACTTAACATTTAAAAAAAAACTAAATGCCTTTATTGTTATTTGTACGATAAATTAACGCTTGTAATAAAATGCACATACTCCATCCTTAGGACAATATTGTAAATTATTTTGATAAATTAAAAATGATAGTGCAGTAATTTATTTAAGATGACTCTAATTACACTTATTTTAAGCATCACTTGAAAGTAAATTCTTTTTATTGATGTGATAACATTTGAAACCTATTTTGAGAATGAGTATTTGGCTTTTCGATGCTACTTCAGACAGTAGCGTACCATAACAAAATGTCTGACCTACTACCCCACTCTAGAAATTTATTTTCTCATGTACATGTTTGTCTCACAAAACAATTGAACTGGACGTTATTTTTTGAATGCACTCGTAAGATATTATCGTGGAAAAAACTGAAAATATTCTCTCTTTGCTACAGAAGAGAAACTCATTCAAATTATTTTTATTACTTTTGTTGCTGTTGACATTTTTGAGATTAGCTATATTAGAAATAAAGGTATGTTCATAGTTTTTGATTAAGTATTTTGCGCTAGACCTCTAAGCATAATAAGGTTACCCATAAAGCCTCGAAGAAGGCTCTCAAAAATAGTATTGATGAAACTCTGAAAGTTAATTGTCAATCTTCTAAATTAATTATTTATTTCATAATTGGGAGCGTTTCGAGCATTTTTATAAATGGGAACGAGTGAATCTGCCTTTCTTTGCCGTCGATTTAGACGTCCTCTCATCCGCCACCCCTCGTCGCTTACTACTGATGTTTTGTAAAATAAAAATGTTGCTTCGTCTTTAAACAGATTGTCATGAATTCATCTGAATATTATTACTAACAGTATGCAGTTCACAGTTTTATACTGAACTATAAGTAAAACTGAGTAATAACTTGTTTTATTCATTTGCAGAATTGTTTCATACGGAGAAGTCGCATGTGCGAGGTCTGAAGGTTCTGGAGCGAGTGTTCTACCGACCTATGAAGGAGCGAGAGATCCTGTCCCCGGACCAACTGAACCTTTTGTTTGCCAACCTCGAGGAGATGGTGGCTGTCCATTCGACCTTCAACACCAGCATGAAGGCCAAACGGGCCGAGTCTCCCATCGTCGGAGACATCGGACACCTGCTCCTTCACATGGTATGTAGTCAGTCCTCCTAGAACTGTTCTTGCTCTTCTTTTGCACGGACCTTGAGTCCGGTTATCTGTCCCAGTCCACATCTGTAGGTGGATTGTGGATGATATTTTCCGAAATTGAACATCCCAGCAGGACATGCGATGTTCTTTTTCCCCCAATCTTCCTGTCCTTCTTTTTGAGCAACAAAGCCAGACTGGAAATGGATTTTTCTTTCTCAATAATGTCTGCAAAAATATTGTATGCAAAGCCCCTTTCGAAATTAACGATTTCCTGAACAATGTTCGCACGCAAACACAGACCTCTCGTATCTCAGTTCATTCCGATCTAGTTTTGTAGTCGACCTCGGCCACTAACGTCTCTTGTAGATTTAGTGTTGGAATGGTTACCAAGTAGAAGCCGAAAAACTACGCTGTAGAAAATAACGATGGGTTAAGAAAGGCAATCCCCAAACAGTAACGTCACCAACTGGATCTTCCAAGTTAGATATCGTTCTATGGAAATAAAAATATGTGAGTGATTTGTACGAAGTATGTCAGTTATAAATGTTGGTCGGGTAAAAATTATACTGAACTGAGGTAGGTTTTAATATCAATGGCGTTTACAGAAAGCCTCACGTTTGAAAAGTACCTAATGCAACGACACTCTTTTAGCCATATGCTTGATTTATTCGAAACATAATGGGTCATAATAACAATTATTTTCACAATATTACTCGAAAAGTTCGCCTCTCAACCAATTTCCTGTAGGACTAACACTGACGGAGCTATCGCGTTTCAATAGTGACACATTGATGAATGACGTCTAATGAGCATTCATTCTTCATTCTGAATATCCACAACACATAAAATATTCATTTTTGTCCTTCCTTCGTTGGTTGTTCTCTCCGGAACTGACTCATTTGAATATTTATTTCAGACTAGTTTCTGTCTTTTTCTTTTACGTCTGAGTTATCAAATTTATCTCAGCGAGCTATTGAACTTGATATTGTTTGTGCCAAACATTACACCCGACAATTCTTTAGGAGAAGCTCTGGTTAATGTCTCACCCTTCACTTTTTGTTTAGCTGTTGGTAAATTGTTGACTAGAATAATCTCTCTTTGAAGTAACCAGAGACCCTGTTTTCTCTGTTCTGTCTAGTCTTCACGGTCCGGGAGGCCTTTCACTATGCTACCTCCCAGATTTCTAGCTCTGAATTAAATTATAATAATGTATTAGGAATTTGATAATGCCAAGATGACTTATTAATATCATAGCAAAAAGTTATTGGGGACAAATTCTTTTACGTTTTCAGACTAGGGAAGGAAGAGTGGGGATGTATGTTCTATTTTCAAATGTTCACTAAAAATGACTGCCTATCACGAGATTTCTACTGTTCTAATCGGGTGTCTTGACCACAGAACTGTTGAGAAAATTCTCATAATAACAATTTTGTTTGATGGATTGTAATAAAAGTTCAGATAACTTTTTGGTACTATCATCAGTAGGATTATAATAAATATTAAACAGTGATAAGAGTATTGTTAACTAACTACATTTGTAGTTGAAGTTGAGGTCCCATCAGTATATTGCACCTGTTGCTAGTTACCGTAAAGTTTTAGGAGTTTGAATTTTACAAACTTTTCACTCATCGTTTATAAAGTTATAAACAGTGTAAGTTGTGCACGAAGTTCAAAGTCGTTAAATGTGGAGGTTTACTGTACTGAGTTCATGAGTGTAAGAGGCGAGGGGCCAGACCACTTCCGACAAAAGATAACTTAGCGATAAGATAACACAAACTGGCTTTTTATCCATATATATATTTTTTAAAATGATATCGTAGTTTAAATTACTTTAAAGTATCCGACGGAATACGTTCCCATATAAATAATTTGGGCCATGTTAAATAACTAAGCTTTGGCCAGTAGTTCCCGAACTTCTGGCCACTGCACCCTTGGCTCAAATAAACGTTCCCTAATGCTCCCCACCCTCTCCCATAAAGAGTCATTAAAATAACCCTTCGGAAGGTTAGGTTAGTTCTTAATGCTTTTCATGAGTTTGAAGAGTGATATCTATGCAGCTTCTCAATATCACGTAAACACAATTAGTATTCTGTTATATCTTTAGTAAATTGTTACAAAAATAATAATTATTATTTGGATTTTTTTTATAAAGTAACAGCTTCCTTTTTGTTGTTCTTTTAATTTCTTATCAATGAATATATTTTTAGTTTATTTTGTAGACACGCTGTATTAATATGTTATTGTTGGTTTTTTTTCAGTTTGATGGACCTGCAGGAGAAAGGTTTCAAAAAGCAGCTGCAATGTTTTGTGCGCAGCAACACAATTCCCTGGAACTTCTGAAGGAGAAAAGGAAAAAGGATCAGAAATTTCACAATTTCTTAACAGAAGCTGAGATGAACTCTGTTTGTCGGAGGCTTCAATTGAAAGACATTCTACCTACCGGATGGCAGAGGTAAGCATTTGAGATATCGTTTATTTTTTTTTTTATTAATGAGAAACAGAAGTCGAATTTGATTTAGTTGAAAATATTCATGTGTTATTTAGTTATTTTTAGATAAGGAATTCGTTTTTAGTGAAGTGCAGGGTCGTTTAAAATCGTTTGGAAACCTCCAATAAAAAAAAGGTATACTTATAAAACGAACAAACTGTTGTTCTAACAAAATAGTTCATTTTATTTGGGGTCTCTCCTTAGTGTTTGGTTATTTTTTGTGTGAATCTTATGCAGCCTCATATCCTTCTACTATCAAATTATAATGAGAGGAACCGAAATAGCAAGGAAACGGATGTAACCTAGATAGCGTAGCGAGCGTATAATGCAGCTCTATTAAAAGTTGTTTTGACCAAGTTCATCCATGTTTCCGTCACACTTTCACATTTATTTAATCCCTTGCAGATTAAATTTTATTTAGAAGACGAGTTTATTAATTGAAGTTCATTTTCATAAGCTCAAATTTAAAGTGTCAGTAAAACCCCTTTCATTTTTTGATGGGCCCCTATCTAGTCACGAAATTTTATTAAGATCGGGGGGAATTTTGATAATTTGATCAAGCTGATGTGGATTTGATTACTATACAATTCCAAAAAGAAAATCAATTTATTTTTATCATGTTCAGTTTATGAGATACATTGTTTTTATTAAATATTACAGTTGATATAATCATGGGTGGTACAGTCTATATAGTCCCTCTGTCATTCAAAGAATCTAAAATGAAAATAGGCTCAAATGTTATTATGGATGCTAGAATTTGAATATTAGGGCACTGTTTCATCGAAAAATCGCATAAAGATTGTAATTTGTTTTCGCAAATAATTAAGTTCTTCTCGCTGTTGAAAGAGGCCCAATGGGATTGAATATTACGAAGTGTTCATTGTGCTCTACTTAGAAGAGGTAGGAAGGATGATCAAGTCTACATTCACGATTGACTGTCTCCGGTTCTATTTGTGCTTGCAGGCTGACCAAGTACCCCTTGCTCCTGGAGAACCTGGTCAAGTACTCTGCAGAGGTGGACGTGGAGGAGAAGGAGCGGCTCCAGCGGGCTCTGGACAGGAGTAAAGAGGTCCTCAACTTCGTCGACTCAGCGGTGAAAGAGGCCGAGAATCAGACCCGACTGGCCGAGATACAGAAGAGGCTGGACACCGGGCCCTTCGACAAGATGGACTACCCCATTGTCAACGAGTACAGGGTAGGTATTTGAGCCCACTCAAGTGCATAAAACATTTCCATTGAGTCAAGACAAGATGAAGCTAAAGCCTTAAGATCTTGAGCTTTGAATAGGGCTCTCAGTTTTAGGTAAAAAGTGAGATATCTCCTCTTAATGTATCATTTCTTTAAGTAAACAGTGATATCTGTTTATGGTTTCTGTAAAATGATTCTAGAACTTGTTCTTTGGTAAATTTCCATATCTCTGAGGATATAGGAGATATTTTGATAATTGCCGTACAGTGAAACGTAATACCATTGGAGGTTGATTTTAGATATTTTACCAAAGATTCAAGGCCTATACTAAACGTTTAGTAAATGTCGGTAACGGATATTTAATAGCGGAAAATATCGGAGATATGAGAAGTTGTTACGAATTTTTGTAAAATAAACAAAGAGACAAAAATATCAATCGAAGTTGTAGTCATTATATCATTGAAAACAAACTAAAAAAACTTAATTTTAATCATTCAAATTATTTGAAATACGTGCGTTTTAAAAAACGTCAATCTGGTATTAAAATTGCTTTATAACGACTGAAAGCCTCTGCCACTGTGATGGGAGCATATGTCAAATTTGCAATTTCCGTTGGGTTTAAATTAACTTCCAAATTACTTCTACTGCCTATGCACGTTACCAGCTGCATATCTTCCACCACTTTGAACAACTTCATTCACACTATTTATACTGTCAAAGTGGCACATTCTGAGTTTATATTTTTTTTTATATGCCAAAACAAATATGTTAGTGGAGATAGACACTACCATAAGAGTATCTTTTTTCCATCAAAGTTTTGATATCTAATCTTTAATTTCACCGAAGTTGTCAGTAATATGTAGTGAGTACTCTCTAACCATGTCCGCTGTCCTGTAACTATTGGTTGGAGGTGCAAATATAAATCTGGATAACTTTCCTCGAATGGACACAGGAGCTTTTATAAATATTATTTTTATAGTTGCTATCAATAAATCTACTTCTGGAAATTGAAATCTCATGGTTTTGGTTAATTGGTTAAAATGTGAAGACGTAATTTGATCGAAATATGTAAAAAAAAAAGTGTTTTTAATGATAACATAACCAGTTGGTATATGAACATTTTAAGACCAAGATAAAATAAGTCAATACATACTCGTATATCCGCACCCTAGTTATTATTTAGTTTCATGTTCATCGGTTGTTTCAGTTTTTATTTTATTTTTTTCAGAACCTTGATTTAACGAAACACCGTCTCCTGTACGAGGGTCCTCTCAATTGGCGAATACAGAATCGACAGAAGCTTCTGGATCTCCATGTACTCCTCCTAGAGGATGCTATTATCCTACTCCAAAAACAGGACGAAAAGTTCGTTCTCAAATTTTATAGTCAAGCCCTGAGTCCGGTCATCAAAGTTTCTACGGTCCTTGTCAGGCATAATGCCGTCGGTAAGTCGATCACTTGGATTAAGTCGTTTTTTATTTTAATTACAAATGTATTTAGTTTAGACCAGGATTCAGAAATCTGCGAGCTCCGTGTGGTCCTTGTGACCCATTTCGTTCTGAGAGATTACGGTAAAAATGTATTTTTAAGGAACAATAATAGATTTATCCGCAAATGTTAGAATATACTGAGTGGTCCTGGCAAGAAGACTAGATATGGGCCGAATCAATAAATGTCTGAATCTTGACCTCTTAAATTCCTATGATTTTCAGAGCATAAATTGATCCTAGAGAGAATACAATAGGGTTTTAATTTAATATATTAAACGTTCAGGGCTAAATAAATTTTGTTTCAATACATTCATATTACGTTAGCAGTTATTAGGGTTTTTGGACAATTCAAACTATTGTTTTTACTTAAACAAATTTTTATCTCAATTTGAAAGGGGAGATGAAAAGGTATTATATAATAAATTACATCAAATTAAATACTTATTTAAACCTCTTAGCTGCATTTTGAGTTTTAGCCATTTGAAATTACCTGGACACGCCCCGTTGTGACCTTTTCCCGGCTTTTTGTATGTAAATTTGGGAGTCATTCTTGTGTTTCAGTGCAGATGGACAACGGCGATTATCCGTGTTCGTCCACGAATGACAACCTTCAACGAAGATTGATGTATGTCAAACCAGTTGTGATATTTTGAGTTAGTCACGACTGTCAGCATTATGTACTGATAGTGTTCTTCTGTGAATGTCAATCATCTGTCTGTCTTTTGTAATTTTGAGGAGCGTTAAACATGGTTTGCTACTCGAGTTATGAAAGTTTTTCGCGCGACTGCTTCTCTATGGCGTTTATCCAATTCCATTAGTTTCATAAATGCCCTATGATTCATTTCTAACAACAATCCTAATTAATTTCCTCTAAGAAATGTTCTCTTCTTGGGGTTCCTTAGATAGAAAACCCGAAAACGGAACCTCATTGCGAACTGTGCGTGCCTGTCTGTCCGTCTCTCTAGATCAAACCTTGTGTGCTTGAAAGTTGCTATTTTTTTCTGAAATTTTCAGAAATTGGGCCTAACGCTACGATAATTATACGTCATATCACCGTTTTGCCTTCCCCACACACTTTTCACTATAGTCTGGGGTTACTCGACAAAGCATTTAACGTCTAAAAAAAAATATAATATTATCTGGTGAATGACAGTAAAATCAAATCGTTATTGCATACTGTAATGTAAACGAGTAAGATTTAAATAGTGGTGGGAATGCGCAGTAGCAGGCGTAACAACTGAGGTCATGTGATATGTGACTTCTGTGATGATCCTAGTGACAAAACCAGGAAACTAGTCAATTACGGACAGAATATGGACTTTATCCCTTCTCTTGTTCAGCCTTATGGCAACCATGGATTCATTATGAATATGGGGCCAGCGAGACTAAATATTTTGCAATACGAAAGGGGTTTCAAACAGTTCAAAAATCGACTAAAATTGTCTATTCCCCCAAAAAATATGTACATATTCTACTGGTTTTGTGTTACACCATCGTTAGTTTTATAAGCAGTTAGTTACACCAATTAGTTTATAACTAAACATGTCGATGATTTAATGCCAATTACGCCTAGTGTGTGTATATATTTTCTGTGGAATAGATTATTTCTGGTATTCTTTGGTATTTTCAAAAAGAACTTTATTTACATTCATTTATTACAATGTTTTACAATAAGAAAATGTCGAAGGTAAAAAACCCTTGATCACGCCGTCCTTCAGATGGGACGTTAAATGATGGTCCCGAGCCTGTGCGATATCAGGTGCTCCCACTGTAGAGTTGGCTCATATGACCTCGGAGTTAAAGCCCAGGCATGAGTAACAAAAACGAACAATATGTCCTCAATGTGCATAAATCAAGGGTACACCTACCTACATTTACCTTCGGATAATTTCTCACTTGAATTTTTACGTACTGTCAGAATTTCTGCGATCTGTGTCGTCATAGTGGAAAGTTAATTAAATAAACAAAGAACTTGTTTTACTTAGATATTGGCTAATTCCACAAAAATATAAACATAAAGTGTATCAGTTTCGGCTTACGCAGCACAACGTTCCGAAGTGGTAATAGATTTTATTTTAAACCTATTTTGTTAAAGTAAATGTTTCTATTAGCTTTAGCGTACTTAAACGATGGCGTAAGCCGAAACCGGCACACTTTATCTATATATTTTTGTGGAATTAGACAATAAAAATGTTAAACAGTTCTTCGTTTTTATTTATTTCACGTATTGTTTAAGAATGACGCTTAGGTTATTGCAATAACCATTGAGTATTCCAATCACCTTATTTTATCACCATATTATTGTTTATTTCAACTTATTAAAATTGTTATTTGAATATTGAAATTGTAATGAAATTTTGTCGCTGTAAGTAATAGTTAGAGACTCGTGTGACCTTTATTTTCATTTTCTACTATTTGTACTCTTGTATTTTTTGGGCACCACAGCTTATAACATAAAGTATGTATATATACTTACATGTAATTATGTATATACATTTAATTTAACATCTATGTACTGACTTGAAGTTATTCTGTACAGATAAACAGGCCCTGTTCCTCGTCAACACCTCTCACAACGGAGCTCAGATCTACGATTTGCGGGCCAGCTGTCCTCTCGACAAAAGAAAGTAAGTGGATTATTTTTTCTTGTCTTTAAATATTCATCTAGAGCTCTGGTAAAGAGGTATCACATGTTTTTACTGAGATTTTAAAACCTAACTTGAAATTAAATTTACATTTTTAATTTAGTAGTTTGCACTTACGTACTGATAGGGGACTCTAAAAGTGTAGTCACTTCATAATATGATATTATCGCCTGAAGGATTTTCACTTTCTACCTCTATTTTTTTTTTTTTTTTTTTTCATGTATGCTATCTATGAGCAATATCCGATTTTATCTCGGAAATCGAACTTTTTTTATTTCCATTCCGTTAACTTTTTTCTCTCCCTATCACACTAAATTGGATTGAGAAAATGGAAGTTTTCAGTGATTTAAATTGATGTGAAATAGAAAAAAAAAAAAGTCAAAATTGTCTGTAAAAAGTACAAGGTACTGTATTATTTCATGCAGTTCCTTGCGGACAACCCTAAATATACAGAGCTCTATAAAGGCTGGGGGGATATTTGTTGTTGATTTGACACAGAATGACCCCAATGATGATTGAAATGTTTCCATCGGTGGAGGTTCTTTAAAAACTATTTTTAATTATTTTTTGCGTGATGTGTAAGTCATTCGTGTTGATTGCTTGTTTTTATACTTTACTCCCTGCTCGCCACATAATAGGCTCGTTTCCTGTACGCCAGGAACTTCCAGCCATTGGTTGTCATTTTAAAACAACATTCGTCGGAAGTGCATAGTATTTTATGAACTGTAAATTTTAGTTAAATTATTGTATCTTTTTAAACACAACAGTTTTTTTTACTCCTGCCTATATCCAAATCAATCACACTTCTTCTTCACAACTTGAACAATATTTTTTACATAATATTTATTTAATACGTCATGGTATAAATTATGGAAGAAAGAAAACAAAAAAAATTGAATAATCAGTGAGCCACTATTTTGTGTCATTTTAGGTTTTTTTTTCTTACTCTAAATCCTAATTTTTAGTATTTTCGGTAAGATACTCTTAAAAAAAAGTTGTCTGTGATTCATCAGCAATGTACTTCCCTAGCTCAAATTAATCAATGATGCTGTCGTTTGGACTATAAACCATTAGTTGACTAATTGTAAGACAAAACATCTTAATCTTTATACTATTAATAGGAGCCGCCCCTGTGGGAATTTGGATATAAATATCAAATTTCACGTCGATATATTCATTAAATAGGCAGTTATAAGTGTTTTTCAGTTGAGCCCCCCTCTGACCTCCCAACAGAATTTACTTTTTGCTTCCGTCCAATAAAGGAGGATCTTATACTATTTTTTTTGCTTTAGATTTTCGAATGTCAAGATCGTGGCTATCCTGGCACAATATACAAGAGAGATCTTGTTTGATACAATCTGAGCAATTATCATTTTCCCCTAGTTTTCATGTTTTACAAGGAGGGCAGGGCGAAATGTTGCCGCTGTTGAGCAGCAAGAACCTAATTGGAAAAATTTTCATTGTTTTTTAAACAATGAGAAAAATTCCTTTTCCGAATAGAGGAATTCCTCTAACTAAAACGTTGAATTTTATTGATCGCTTTTTTTCGCTTTTGTTTTCGGGGAAGAGCAAAAAAAAATTCATGTGAGGTATACTTTTTCAAAAGAGAGCAATGTTTAGTTTTCCAAATTCTTATTTCTTCCTGGCATCATAATCATGACCTTATAACCATTAATGTCCAAACATAAACACAGCTCTCAGGCAAAGGCAAGATTTGAAGTTTCTTCAATATCTCACCGCAGCTTGTTCTTTGATTATATTGTTATTGTTTATTATTCTTGATGATTTTAAGTTTGAAAATATTAATACTATAGCTATGAGCTTCTCAATATGCCGTAGTTAATTATACAATGGACATAGGCGTAATATAGAGTAATTATTCTTTCCTCTGGCATAAACATTATTTTAAGATTACGAAGTAAGATTCAAATGGAACTCGGTTTCTTACCGATTGTAGACGTACGAATATGTTCGTACACATACATCGTATCGACCTAGGAATTTTATATTTAACTTTAGATGATACTGGGAGAATATTAATAACTAATGGTAGGTTTTTTTCATTTGATATTTTAGAAGTAGTTTTGAAGTTTAAAATAGTTGTTCAACATAAGCTCATTGATGAGAAATCATTCGTTTAATGTTTCAAGTACTTTAGGTATTGATTCATTCAAAGACGTTGAGATTTTTTGCTTTCACAAGAATAATAGTATCATTTACAAAAAGGACGGACGTAAGGAGGTCCCTATACTGTAGTAAAGCATTTATGTATATATGATTTAATTTAAATCCGCGAATATACCTGACTTTTTCGAATTGGAATTATTTGTTCAATAAATCCAATCCTCATGTGGAATTTGACCGTCATGGACCGTTGCGGAGGAGTCAGTAGACAGGGTTTTGGAAGACTGTTTGTCCAAGGCGATATGAGTCACATGGAACTTGTGACGACTCTACCCGCTGCCTTGCGGGTTGCAGAAGGCCCTCACAGAAAGGTTAGGTAAGTTGAACGGTCTCAAGTTGGCAGCCCCTCCATCCAACGAGGGAGTTGTAGGCCAATCCATTGCACTCTTCAAGTGCAACCCTGCAAAGATAGTAGAACCAGACAGATCTTACGGCATGGTCTATGTACTTAACTTTGTGGAACGGGAAATAAATTAAGTTACTACCACTCAGGTTATGAGTTAAAGAAGATCGACGAAGAAAAATCAAAAAACGCATTTCTTGTAATTATAACAGGATATTATACATCAAACTGTCAAATGATCGGCTAATGAAAACAACAACATTAAACAACATCCGCCTTTAATATATCAATAGAGAAAAAATAGTTGATAGGAGTTCAGAGGAAACTCGGCAAAAAGTCTAGATAAACCGAACCACACAGGGAAAGAAAAACAGGAGCGAATTAAAATGGTATTTTTAGTGAGATAACAACAACATGGGAGCTAAAATAAACGAAGGGCGTATGGTAGACTTACCTTTTGAAGATGTGCATAGGCATGACTCAGTCTCGGGTAACTTCGCCACCTCCACGTTACCAACATATGTAAGGAACAAGTATTATAAATCTTGCGAGAAAAAGAGAAAAGTTCCTTTCATAACATTTTGATAAGTGATAGGAGAAGAGCCGCTTTCGTCCACTTTGTAATTTTAACCTTTTTTTGTTGCTTTGATAGAGAGAGTGTCCTTTCCGATGAAACATACTTGAAAAATGTTCGATTACAGGGTTTAAAAATAATTTTATCCAGTTCTTCTCCTGAAAACTTCAATCATTTTAATATAAGCATTACAGTTCTGATTATAAGATGATATAATT
Organism: Aradus depressus; assembly: GCA_963662175.1. Lineage (NCBI taxonomy): Eukaryota > Metazoa > Arthropoda > Insecta > Hemiptera > Aradidae > Aradus > Aradus depressus. The sequence continues at coordinate 28,474,546 of OY759217.1, read as the reverse complement.
TAGAATAAAATGCAACCCAATCTAGTATTTCACTTGCATGTAGGTCCTGAGAATTATTTTCGGCTAATGCATTGGAATACATTGTAGCCGAAGTTCACGTCGCGGAAAACAGAAACCAACAGAAGTATTTGGATGAGTCGGTTTGAATAAAAGATAAACTAGGCGGTGGAAGAGAACCGTGCCCCTGTTTTCTACTATTAACAGGGTTTTTTCAGGGAATCCTCGAGATAGAAGTTTTCAAATTCTCAAGAGTTAGTTTTCCTCCTTTTTTACGTAATTTTTCCCTTGTACAATATTTCTTTCAAAGCAAAAAAGTTTTCCAATGAAAAAGTAGGCAGGAAGGTTTGACCTGTAGCTTTTCTCACTCGGTCAAAACGTGACCTAAGCATAGATTTACACTCAATCTATTTATTTAACGTTTATTGAGGAATAGATGTATTAAAATTTACTTTCTCTCAGAAGATGGGATGATCTATATATTTTCCTACATTTTCTTATCCATTAGACTTCCATTTACGGAAGCTGTAAATAAAACAACGAAGGAGCCGCTCATACTTCAGGCGCATCAAAAGTGTATTCTTTGTCAGAAATCACGAATGTAACTCTAATAATAAATAATAATAAAATACTTTCTAATATTTAAACAATTTCTTCGTTCGGAAAGTTAAAAAATAGACAGAAGTCATATGAAACATTGACTAAACAAAAATTAATATTTGAGCATTGTCATATTGGTCCAGATGTAGTTCATCACAAAAATGTGTTCCATCGGTGCTAGGCATACTATTTGAATGTTCTTCTTCGGCCCTGTCATATTCTGTATTCTGTCGACACTGGTGATATTCTAGAATCTAGAGTTACCTCCCCGAGCTGTGTTCACTCGCCGGCATCAAGCTTGGGTTGGGTTTCATCCTTTACTCTCTGTTTAACTCATTTATTTATATACCATCAACTTGGAGATCCATGTTTGGTTAAGTAAGTATACACCTTACTCTCTCCTTGTAACCTTCATCACATGAAATATTCGCTACGACATATTCTCATATGGTCTGTTTTAGGGTTCCATCGGTCGGAGAAAATTGAATTGGATTTGGTTGTTACGATGAATATTTGCTGATACCCAAATCCCATATACTATAAAGCGTGTACGTCAGCACAATGTTCAAGAGGAACATTTCAAAAATATAAAGAAAAACGTATGTTTTTTTAAAATGTTGTATATTTCACAAAAAAAAATATATATATATATATGTGAGTATTTTCGGTATTGCTATAATCTTTAGCCACGACTTAACAAATACTAGGTAAGTGGAAGTTCAACATTCCGAACTGTCCCTTTTTCAACCTCCACGAGGTTTCCCCTGTCCCTTTCTCCTGTAAAGTCTTGAAACCTTGAAAAACTTTAAAAATAAAATTTATACTGGAAAATTTGAAATAGGTTAGGTTAGGTTTTATGACTCATGCCCGGGCTTTAACTACGAGGTCATATCGCCTACTACCAGAGCGCTCTTTCGTCACTCTGGTGGACATGAGCCCGACTCTACTGTGGGAGTCCTAAATTTTGCCTACCCTAAATTTTTATTCATCTAGGGTAGGGGTCTATTTGAAATAGTATCAGTGCTGAGTAAAATGTAACAAGTACATTTATATATGTATATTTGTTATTTTAATTAGAACTGATACTATTTAAAAAAATGTTTATTACCAAGTTTTAAATTTGAGACGAAATTTTATTTTAAATGTTTTTCAAGGTTTTATGGACTTTATTGGAGAAAGGGACAGGAAAAAACCCAGTGGATGTTGAAAAAGGGACAGTTCGGAATGTAGAACTTCCACTTAGTATTTGTTAAATCGTTGCTGAAGATGTTAGCAATACCGAAAATACTCCCATATATTTTATGAAATACATAGGTATACCATGTCTTTAAAAAACATACGTTTTTCATTATATTTTTTATTAAATGTTTCAAAATATCTCTGCAAAATATGTCTAGTATCAGTAGCATTTAAGTTTGTTATGTCGGCTTATTTATACAATTCTGAGATTACTTGAGGTTGTGACTCCTGTGAGGGTTGTGAGGGAGGGGAATGCTACCGACCTAACGGAAAAATTTAACAGTGAAAATGTATGGGTTTAAATATGAAGTTCAAAAAACTATAGGAATGTCAAAGAAAATGTTAATAATGCGAGGTAAAAAGACGAAAATCAAATAAACTAAAGAAAAGGTATTCATAATAAAATACGTACAAAGTATGTATAATAATTACAATAAATTATAACAAAATAAATAAATGTGTTATACATAATATGTATAATACAAAATGTACAAATTGAAAAAAAAATCTCATGTATCTAATGAAAAAATATATAAAAATAATGAATAATGGATGAGTAAATTAATAACACTAATTGAACTTCTTAATTAACCTAGTTGCGTTAACAGAGGTGAGAATTTGAAATGAGTTTGGTCGTTCAAACAATTCCCATTTTTCCTAGCTCTATTAAATGTTGGCTATCTACCTTACTTCATTCTCGTTGCTTTGTTGAACGTGATGTGACCCATATTGTTGATGTGTCAAGCGAATGTAGACAGCTGACCCCTTCTCTAAATTAGCGTCCTGATTGTCCTATATAAACCCAAATGCAAGATTTGCAATCGAGCTGATACACTCTGCTCCTATCTTTATTTTATCCCTAGTATAGTTTGTGTGTTATTTTCCAAGATCTAGGTCAGAGTTCTTGGTGTGTCCACTTCACTTCACTAATCATGTTTACCTTCATTGACTGAGTCTTTGTCTTGATCGGTTCGAGCCTCTTATAGAGCAGGGAGTAGTGGCGCCCAACTGTTTCTTATGTTATGTAATCGGTCAGAAATTCGATATTGAGTTTTCACCGGAATTTCATGTTTTCCGGCCCACTGAATTCAAATAAACAAAATCCTGTTTGTGTGTGAACATGATAACTCCCGAGATTTTTTAGACAAGAAATTTTATATGTGCATCTAGAACCCCATGAGGACACCTATTGATTTTCAGCCAAATCGGCCAAAGGGAAGAGATGAATTAGGGGAGAAACTTAACACAAAAAACCTAATAATAAATGCATCATAATGAATGTATCGACACAAAAATTCGTATGTAAATTATATAAACCCAAATGCAAGATTTGCAATGTATATTATAACCAACTATTCTTCCTGACTGTAGGACCTCTATAATGAAGTCAGGCTAAGGTTTGTCTCGAATTCCTTTTCTATGAACCAATGAAGTAAATTCGGCTATGGACACCCGAACTTCCGTCAGTCTTACACATGTCTTCAATTTTCGTTGTCTATGAAGTCATCGTTCAGTTAACAGAGAAATATTTAAACAACTTCAAATCCTGCCTTTGCCATCGCTGTTTATATTTTAAACATTAATGGTTATTAGGAAAAATAAAAATATTTTCCCTCTCAACAATACTAGTCACGATTACGATACCAGGATGAAAGAAGACTTTCGAATAACTAAACATTGCTCTTCTCTTTTTGAAAAAAGTATAACTCATAAAGGAATTAATTTATTTAACACTCAAAAGGACGACACCTATTAATCGTATGCGGAATCAGCAGATTCCTAGTTACTGCCGATATAATGAATGTATCGAAATTTTTGAAATTTTATTTTTAAATTCAAAACCCTATAAGGACGGCATTTACTAATTTTCCTCTAAATCGGCCGAAGGGAAGAGGAGGATCGGAGAAGGGAAGCTCGTCTCAAAAACTCTAATATCTGCGATGTAATGAATGTATGAACACAAAATTTATTAGGAGAATGCAGAAGCCTCTTGAACAGCTAGTGAACTGTTAATTTTTAGTCCAAACCGTCAATCGGTTTTGGAGGGAGAACGAAAAGGTAATTGATTAATTCGTGTTGGGGAAGTACTTTGCCGGTGCTTCATCGACAACTTTTATGTACATTTTAAAAATAGACAGTTTATTTATGAAAATGTCTCAGAAATTAGGTTATGTTGGTTTCGAATCAATGTAAATATTGAAAACGGAAAACCGATCAACGAGTTCTCATTTTTTAAGGAACAAAAGAATTATTATTATTATATTATATTATTTTTGGTAAACCAGTTTTTCTGAAGTTACTCGTGGAAGATATTGAAACATTCTTCTCTAAAAAAAATTGTGACTATGCATCTTACTTGAAATTGATTTGTGACTTTACTATTAGTTCAGTTGAGCTGTATTTGGTCTCAAATGTAATGCTGTACAACGTTTATTTCGAAGTTTTAGTTAATAGGATGAGGAGGGGGGAGACGGTCAACATCTTCTTGTTTTTAGAGTTCTTGATAAGAACAATGCAAAAATATAATGAACAATTATTTTAGGGTCGGGGGGCTTGTAGGAAGTTGTTATGTGGCGTGGACATGTTTCAACCTCAACTCACGAAACTTCCAGGGAATGTTGCCGGTGAACGGGTAAGCTCAGCGTAGCTGTTCATAGCAACCGCAGACATCGGGTGAACAATTTCTAACTGAACTCCACGACATTTTCAGGGAATGTTGAACATTTTTTCTTGAAGTTTTCTATTATTTTTGATTTTGAATGATGAGCGTAATTGGCTTCTTACTTAAGGGGGGCCGCGGTAGCTTATTGGTTGAAAAGGGAATGGGTCTTGGCGGTTGTTGAGTGGATGGAATATGGCTGGCTTTTGTCCTGAGAGGTGGTTTTGTAGGTTTGGGGTTATAGTGGCCGGATATTAACATGAGAGGGTGTTTATAACAAGTAAATTTACTCCTGGGTAACGCCGGTATACGTGCTAGTATGAAATATTTCATTATTTCAGAATCAGAAAGACAATGATAACAGTCGGTTGGAGAAAAAAAATTATAAGAGTATATTATAGCTGTTCAAATTAGGCCTTCCCTGTCGTCAGTTCACTATCCATCTTCCAAGACATGAGTCGCAAGATTTTTAAATTAAAAAAAAAATTGTTTTAGTCTTCTTCGTATTATTTTTCCATCATACAAAATATCTGATGAATAGCTTTAGAAATATCCAAAATATCTCTGGGTACTGACAGACCAACAGATCTCATGCAATCCATGAAGGGGATTCGTGTACGCCCTTCGATCTTTGGAATTCCAGATTCGCATTGCTCCTACTTTTCCATTACCTCCTAACTTAGCAAACTTCTGATTCCTGAGGCTAGCTCCTGTGGGATGGTTCTCGCCTTCCTATAAGTCTCTCACTCCACTACACAGATTGTTACTCTACTGTTTCATCAGCCCAGTTGGAAAATAAATTGTTTTTCACTTGTTACCACGTTTTTTCTAGTATCATACCGCTTATGTAACTATATATATATATTTATTTTTTTCTCTCACCTCTGTTTTTCTTTATTAATTATTTATTATGAATATTATTTTTTACTTTATTCTTCATTAATTTTATTTTTATTTTTTTTATTCTCTTTGTTTTAATTATTGTTTTTCCTTTACAATTATTGTTTCTTTGGTTGATTGCTAAAGGCCTCTTTTTTTTTTTCTCAGTTTGTTGATGCTTGTGTTCTTTTGTTTATTATTTCTTATGTTGTTATTCTTAGGGTACGTATGTCCCAGAATAAAGATTATTTTCCATTCATCCCTAAAGTATTAGATTATTGAACTGGGTGATTATTGTTCTTTGCCATCTTCTATTCAGGCTAAATATCGATTTAAGCTAATTTGTATGCATGAAACAATTAATATTTAACTAGATCCTGTCGAATGGTACTCTTTGTTCTTGACATCTCAATATATATTTTAACTTCGCGACCTCGAGTATTTTCATGAACCCCAGACGCCCCCTGGAAAACTTCCATGACCTCTGACATCCTATCTTTTTACGTCAGACCGAAGGAAGAATAATAATAGGCACTTTAAGGTCTTAACTGACAGTTTTTTTTCCTTAAAGCAGTCATGTCATTATACTGAGCTAATAATAAAATTCTATTTATTATATATTTCTGACAAATAAAGATTGTTGTCTGATAACTTTAAGGCAGAGATACCTGGAAAAAATAGTAAAGCTATATATAAGTATATATATAAATTTTCATCCTCAACTGGTGTTGAAAGTTTTAAGATCGCATGAGAGAACCTTGATTTCGAACATCTATAAAGGTCCTGATGTCAAATATATGTGTGTCATCAGATTAGAGTCCTTTTTTGATTGTTTTTATATTTATCCAATTAGATGAAACTCAAAATATTGTATGAGAAGAAAGAAAAGTATTTCTTCATTTGTGTAGTGGACTTAAATTAAACGTTAAATAGTAATTCAGAGGTATCAATCCAACAATATATTATTTTATTTATTCCACAACTAGTTTTGACAATTATCTGCCATCATCATGTGGTGAATTTAAACATGTATAAACCATTTAAACAAACATACATAAAAGTGTTTTAAAAGGATGGCTGGAGTTTACCAACTGTTACGCTTCAAGTCAACATTCAGGGGCGCCGGTAGCTCAGTGGTATGCGTGCTTGACTTCTGAGCTCAAGAACGTGGGTTCGAAACCCGACCGAGGCCCTCAGTTTATTTTATCTGGGAGGTAAAATAAACTTAAGCACACCGTCCTTCGGATGGGACGTTAAGCGATGGTCCCGAGCCTGTACGATGTCAGGTACTCGTTAAAGACCCCTACCCTAGGTGAATAAAAATTTAGGGTTGGCAAAATTTAGGACTCCCACAGTAGAGTCGGGCTCATGTCCACCAGAGTGACGAAAGAGCGCTCTGTTAGTAGGCGATATGACCTCGTAGTTAAAGCCCGGGCATGAGTCATAAAACCTAACCTAACATTCTTCAATGAATAAGTTAAGATGAGTGTGATTTTTCGACTTAGCATTTTATCTCTTTTTAATTTGACGTATTTATTAAAAACTGAAACACAACTGAATAAAATAATATATTGTTGGACTGATACCTCTGTATTACTTCTTTAAATAAAAGAATGGTTATGGGACCTCTTGAGATGTATTGGGCTGGCTATGAAATATTAATTTTCAAATATTTATAAGTTACTTACTCTTTTTGGTGGATTTTTTCATTGAATATTGGCAAATGTAAAAATAAGTGTTTTCTACATATTCTACGATGTTTTCTACGCGTTTATAGAAAAAAAAAAATTCTACGCGTAACTTGAATAACAATTGAACCCTTGGTCCCGATTTTTATTTTTTTATTTAACTAAAAGCTGATTAATAATAAGCATGTTCCAGTTATAATATATGTAAAAGGATTAGTTGAATTGTCAAGATTTTACGGAGTTGATTAACGGGAAAATTGGCGTTCAGTTCAAAATATTGTAAATCAGTGTGAAATTTTAGCTTTTTTTTTAGCTCAATTAGCGAAATTATTTAGTTTTATACTCAAAAGTCAAACTTGAAACAACCATGTATTTGAAGATACTCTCTGTGGTGGGTTTTTTCCATGAATACTTATTTAAAAAGGTATGTAAATGAAATTATTTACGAAGCAGTTGACCGAAATTCGGTTAATATTTTCCATGAGATATATATGTGTGCACTGTTTTTGGTGTTGTGTGCTGCGCCAGTCTGTACCGTCCTTGCAGCCTCACGTATCACAATGCCCTCGTCACCTTCTGTTTACATTAGGTAGACAATAACATCGCCTCCTACCACCTGGTGGTCACCTTTCACGGGGCCACCTCACCTTGGTATTCTTCCGGGCTAGGCTAATGTACAATCATTATCTATTAAGTAAATCTATATTTGTATGTATGTTCCAACATGGTCTCCCCCCACCGTTCGATCTATATACATGAAACAGCATGGAATGTTGACGGTGAACCGGGAAAGGATGGGCTACATGGTGTACTAGAAATTTCAGGGGGGACATCTCTACGATGACCTAGAGAAGACATTGAGCAACATCTTTTTAGAAGTCCTGACAAGGAATCATCAAAAAAATAATATTCCTGAGTTAAAAAACTATATTATATATATATTTTTTTGTTTGGGAGGGGGATCTTAAAAAAATTGACTCGGCATAACAGAGACGCTTCGTGGGTTCGAAACCCAGCCGAGGCCCTTAGTTTATTTTATCGTTGAAGGTAAAATAAACTTGAGCACTCCGTCCTTCGAATGGGACATTAAGCGATGGTCCTGAGCCTGTACGATGTCAGGTACTCGTTAAAGACCCCTCCTTAGGTGAATAAAATATTAGGGTAGGCAAAATTTAGGATTCCCACAGTAGAGTCAGGCTCTCATGTCCACCAGAAAGAGCGCTCTGGTATTAGGCGATTTGACCTCGTAGTTAAAGCCCGGACATGAGTTATAATAACTAACTAACAGAGACCCTTAGACTCTCTTCGGTTCAATCCATATGTTTTCAAGGAAATGCTCAATTCACCCGAGGTAGTCGACTGGCTGCTTGGTTACATTAATTTTCTTCAGTAAGATACAGGGCCATACAATTTTTTTTTAGGTAAAATATTAGTATTAGAAGCACAACATTTTATGGGTCCCTGGAGAGGGACTGGGGATGAGAGGTGTTCATAAATAAAAACCGCTTTACCCTCTTGTCTTTTTAATAATTTTAATAGTGTCTATTCCTTGGAAACATTAGTAAAAATATATATTTTGAGGTTTTTTTGCTGATCTAGGGTCATCTCATGCCCCTCGTATCTAGTTTTCTGATTTTTTTCTGATTTTAATGATATTTTTGGGCATAATGTTTTTTTTTTTATCGTTCTTTCCATTAATAAAAATGCTATGCAAAATTTCATCCCCAACTTCATTATTGAAAATACTATGCATATTGCATAGTTTCCAAATGGCGTTTTGCTTTAAAATTTGTGGTCAAGGAGAGTGGCAAATTCTGTCAATAAATAGATACATTTATAGAGCAACGAACATAACAGGCAAAGATACTCCAGGAATGGTCTCATTTTGGCCTTGAGGGGTTCCATGCATGAGAAGAAGAAAACAAACGCAAATACCCGATTTCGAATATTGTCATGATCATTCCCCCAAAGGAAAGTATACTCGTTGATAATAAATGATATATTCGTGCTCATCACTCTCCATCTAGTCAGTAGTCAACTTAATTTTGTTTCTTGGTGTTTTTTACTTAACACATTTTTAGTGTTTTCTTTTTTCACATTTGGGTTTACGGACTTTCTTCAGGTTGCCACTCTCTTCTAAATTTCAGATGGTTACTGAAAATCGTTAATATCCGACAGGTCGACCTGACCTACACCCGTAGGTCAGTAAGACTCGTCGTGTTGATAAAGCTCAGGTCTATGTTATTATGACGCTATCCCGCCCCTCCTCACCCCTTTCTACCGCCCTCCAGTCCTCCTGTCAGTGGGTGGGGGAGGCGCGGCGCGAATTTCGCTCAGTTGTCACTCCGCCATGGTGAGTGTCTGAGTGACCCTGCGGACTGAATGTGAACATGGCCAAAGAGAGACGTAGGTCTGTATCCTTCTCACCCCCGGTCACCGTGACCGAGCGACGTCACAGTTTCACGACTACTCGGCGACCATCGCTTGTCTCCAGGTAGATTCAAAATTTTTCCTAAATTAAATTTTTAATTGTTTCTATTCCATCATTTAAATATATATATATATATATATAAAATTAACTTACCTAGGAAAAACTTCCTTATTTTTATAAAGGCCTAATGGTAAAAATATTTTCTACATACTAACTGCATTATAGATATAATGCAGAATGTTTTCAACAATTTAATATTTATTAATTAATTTTAGTAAACCTTTTTTTTTTAAATATTTGAACATATTTCTGTTTACATTTGGTTCTTTCTATTTACATTTTTGTGCCTCACATAATTAATATCATGATGTCAGGGTTTTTGTCGTGGGTCATGGAGAGATTAGTGCACAAAATGCTTGGATGAGACATTTAAAAAAATGTATGAAATTGTTTTTCGGGTTTTCAATTAAATATGCGCATAACACTATATCTCACAGTGAATAGACGGTAACTCTCTATACAATGGCATAATCGAAATATTTAAATTTCGGCGGACCTTGGCCCAATACTTTTAAGCTATGAAATAATACATTTTTAGTAGACAATTTTTATTTTTAAATTATTTCTTTGTCAAAATAGTTTTATTGTAAGTGGACTACTAGAAAAAAATGGTTGTTTTTGCAAAATGAGAAGTAAACTATTTTTTATTCAGATCACTTATATAAGCTTTAGTTATTATTCAAGCTACTGTGCCATTCTGTCTCCACTTCACAATTGGGTTTCTCTTTTGGAGCCTCATAATTTTTCAATGAAGTTATATCAATACATGCAACAGGACCCTGTTTTAAATGTTCACACAAATGCATAACTTTTTTTTATCTTTTGAAATGACTTTGACTGGAGGAACTTAATCATACATTTTCCTGTTTCATCAATAACCTATTTTTATTTTTCTTGTTTTGTATGTATTTTTTTCTTAAAGTGGGTGACCTACAGGAAGAAATATTCTTTAAAAAGTAAATGTTCTAATTTCTCCGTTTACAAGTTTCTAATTCAACACTTTTTTTTTTTTCCACAAGGTTAATTATTTGGCTTCCCTGTACCAATAGCCTTAGTACGTATGTATTGAAAATAAAATTTGAAGTTGAAAATTTTAATTTTTTTATAGTTCTTCTTTTAAGTTCTATCAACACCCCTACACTATAAAGTTCTTCAATGTTTTTTACTCTATGAATTTTCCGTATCAGTATGGAATTTTAATCATTTTCTTTTCGATGTCTCAAGCCAGTTTCTAAATAATGGAACATCCCTAACATTTCTTCTGTAGCTTTATGTGACTAACAACGATTTTAACAAGTAACTTCGTTTGGACAGTAATTGAGGGCCGTGCTGCCTACCATATTGGACCCATTGAAAGTGGCAAGTTGAGTAGTGTGGTGTGAAAGGGAGGTTACTAGTTTGTTATAGGATTAGCTACCGTTTCCATATTAGGGCAGTTTATATTGGATTAACTACTAACTCCCTTCTAGTTACTAACATTACCAATGACAACATTCATCATGGTTCTTCCTCTGATGAAATAGGCATATCCTGGGTTTCTTAAGGTTCTGTGGGGCTTCTCAATGGTTCCAAGTTCCGTGCTACTTCTTCACCTCTCATGTCATCGGTGAAGTATTGATTCAAATTATAACAAAATAACAAATACCAAATAGTAATAATATATTGACTACGCTAGATATATATGGAATACAAGTAGCCCGTAAATACATAAATATATAGAAACAGAACTGGTTCCAAGATGGGGAGTATTTGAAATACATTTGGTCATTCATACAAATGTTGTTTTAAATAAATTAAGCCACTAAAAAAAAGGGAAGTAAATATTTCAGAGAAAACCAATTCTTTACTTTAAAGCTCCGGGATTTCCTAGTTCAAATTTCGACCCCTTCCTTACCTACCTGATGTAATTTTAAGTACATTTCGCACTCAGCAAACCTGTCTTAGTTAGACAGCTAACCCGATCTCATTATTTGTTGCTTATACGAAAATATTCTGGATCCCTATGTCCTTGAACATATCCGGGGAAAAAAATTAAAATAAACTTTATACGACACTATTGGTTGGTTGACTTCCGCGGCCGGTCTACTGCAAAATTGCTCTTTGAAGATAACGAGGTCGCCCGATGTAATTTTTTTTAATTGTTTTTTTTGACGACATAGATCCTTGTGTGCCCAACATAATATTCTTTCATCGATTCACTGTTTTTCTGTTCCTTAGTCTGTCAGAGCGCGTATTCCGTGCAACATTTCACTTTCAGGGGCCATAACTTTCTTAGGGTTTTATATGATTTCTCGAAAAAAAACAAAAAAAAAAACAATGTTATCCTGTAGTATCTAGTTTTTCATCTAGCGGTAGTTTTTAAGAGTATTCTCAACATATATTGTCTAATTCCACAAAACAGATAGTTTACCGGTTTCACCTTCGTGTCTGTGACGCTGTCCCCTAGGGGAGGGGGGGGGGGGGGGGGGGGGGGTCCTTTAACAGAACATTTTGACTCAAATATTTGAGTTCAAATATAAACTTCAAGAAAATATAATTTTTTTTTTTTGAGGAGAGGGAGTCACAGGCTTTTTAGCTTTAGGAGTAATCTCAGGTAACTTGAGGATGGTATAAATATGACAACCTAACAAAATTAAATGTCACAATTGAACTTAATGGTGACGATGTCGTAAGCTGAAACCGGCACAATATGAATATATTTTGGTGGAATTAGACAATATAAAAGTTAAACAGGTTCCTTGTTTTTATTTATTTTTTAATAATAATAGTTAAGCTTTCGAAGACATAATTGTATCCTTAATATGTTACTTTCATCGTAATAAATTAAACAATTTTTATTTAAACAATTGTCTCGGATTCGAAGGCTTATGAATAAATAATTCTAAATGTATTTTGTAAATGTCATCAATTTAGGTTCCTTTGAAGAGTAGTACGCCGCTAAACCGGCCCCCTCAGCATATAGTAAATTTGAATTGAATGGAAACTGTGAAAGGACAACACCCCTCCCAGGAAATATCTATTCTATTCTAGATTAGTGAGTGATATTTAAAGTAATCGGTACAAAACAAGCTTAGTATTTAAATGTATTCTCTTTTGCTTTTTTGTGACGAATACAACCGGAACATAATAATTTGTTGAATAAGTTATTTTCCTACTGATTTTTTAAAAATATTCACATATCGTAACAAATTTGCGGGGGCTAATTCACATAAATGTTACTCTCTCCATATTGGTTAGCCCTTTAATTGTAGTAAAATATGGTAACATAATTTCCATAATTTCTTTTGATTTTGCCTTTGTAATTTTGAACTTGACGTTTAGTGTAACATCCTCATGTACTCCCGATCAGGGCAGAAAGGACAAGTTGTCCACAGGTTTCTTTCCATCTATTGCATCCGCAGTTTTCTCTTAATTTATTAAACTTATTTTCAATTAAATAAATTTTAGAAAAAAAATAATCAGCTTCTCCTGGAATCGATCCGGAAACTTTCATATCACAAAGCAGCTATCCGACTCCTAAAATAAAACTTTGTCTAACAGCTAAAAGTAATAAAACTTGGATATAAAAAAAACTTTACAAAATACTTTATGAAAAAAAGAGAAAGGGCCCGAGGCTGGAATATTTCAACATTGAAAATGTTATCTCCAGCACCGGCGTTTCATGATTAAATACAAACAAACTGATGGATATCAAATTTATTTATTCGTCCAATTTCATTTTCTTACGATCAGTAGAATCATCGGATGTTGTTATACGTAGAATAATGTGATAACTAAAAATACAACACATTTTCTGTTGTTTTCTCCTAACTTTTATTTTCTGAAATGGGTCCCGCTGTATAACACATTCTTATATACAGTGAAACCTCTCCATTAGCGGACATCGTCGTGTCTACCGTTTTTGTCCTTTATCGAGAAGTGTCCGTTATCGAGACATTATGTCCTTTTCTAAAAATTTCGAGCAAACCATTTGACGCTTTGGAAGTTTAAATTCCCAAATTTTCGGCGACTTCGGATGCCTTTTCCTGTATAATAGAGCCAGAAACGTGAAAAGTTTTTTGTGAAAGCCGTTTTCCGTCAATTTCCATTTTAGTAAAAGTTCATTATTTTCTTTCAAAATGGTCGCGATCTGCGTCTTTTCCACCTTAAACTTTGTCGCTTAGTCCCTGTCGCTGGTTTTTCTCGATTATAAACCTTAATTACTTCTATTTTATTTTTGAGCGTTAGCCGAGTTCTGTTTTGAGGCAGGGTCGGAAGCAAACTGAATAAAATCTTGCGAAATGCGAACGAAAACGGAACAAGAAATTTCCATAATTATTGAGAAGTTTAGAAAACGTATTTGTTATTTTTTAATCATTTCCCTGAACTCCTCCCCAGCCGTGCCCACTGTGTTCCAAGAAACGAAGAGCCTGCTCTCCACTTTCGGGAGGTACATTTTTCGCACGGGACTATTTAAGGCCGTTGTACAGAAAGAGAGGGCCTGTTATCGAGAGGTAAACTAAATATTGATTGAGTGGTCTGCTGCCTGGACCATAGACATTTTGTCCGTTAATAGAGTTATTCGCTATCTAGAGGTGTCCGTTAGAAGAGGTTTCACTGTAGTAGTATAGAGTTACATATTTTTTGTAATGGGTCCCACTGTATAACATTTTTAAAGATAAAACGTTACTGCTTACATCTAGTTTCACTAAGATCTCTTAGAAATATAATCCTAATATTCTTAAAATATACCCATTCATCTCTCATGAGTTGACAGATGAGGTTTGGGTAGAGGAGGAAGACAATCCCATTGGTTGTCTCCTGCCTTGAAGCATTCCGGTAATCCCCACCTGTCAGCTCTACAAAATAGCCCTCTGGCTTCCCGTCCTTGATTCGCCTACTACTCTCTAAGCCAATGGTCCCTCCCCTAACTGTATTACTTGCCCTGTCTGATTAACTATTACACCCCAGCCCTCGAGTTATTAAATCCCCGACACAAATTGGCCCCAATCTTTGTATATTGCCTCTTTCAAACTTGGTTACTGTTAATATCACAGAACCTTCAGCTAACTTACATAGCTTTTAATCAAATTCCAAATTTGTTTCACGAAAATTCATTTAGTAGGTAGTTATAATTTTGTATATTCTAAAGTATATGTAGTTCTTTTAAATGGTTACCAAAAAGTTAAAAACTTTATTTTTAACTATTTTTTCAAATTAACCACCAGCAACATGAAGTTGAAACAAGTAGATTTTACTTCGGAAATGGAAAATTCCAGTTTTTGCTTGGATTCCTTTTGACAATAGCTACTGAAAATATAAAGAAAAGCTAATGTTTTTTTTAAAAACATTGTCTATTTCACAAGATATATAAAATATTTGGGAGTACTTTCGGTATTGCTACCATCTTCAGCCACGACTTAACAAATATAATTTTGGCTGAAGATGGTAGCAATACCGAAAGTACTCCCGTATATTTTATATATCTCCTGAAATAGACAATATTAAAAAAAAAAAAAAAAAACATTAGTTTTTCTTTTATTTTTATTGTTTCACAATATCTCTGCGAAAATGTTTAAGTATCAATAGCTACTGAATTTTATCAATGTATGTGATAATGTAAGCTTTTAAATAAAGTCAACGTGAACAACGTTAATAATAATATTTACTTCCATTCAACCATAACATGATAATTGGATACGTCATACAATATTTTGTACGACGAAGTACCTTATAAATTGAATACATTAACCGATATTAAATATTAGAATACAAACACGCATGAGATGAATAATAATATAATAAATAAACAATAAAAGATATTAATATACAATTTTTAATACAATAGGTGCTATTAATATTTTTAATTATAAAGTTTTTCTCTAATCCAAAGTTGGGCTGTAGGCACCGTGTTCCTCTTTATGTCAGAACCTTTATGAATCCGAATAATGTCTTGTGTTCCATAACTATCCTGAAAAACCACTGTGAGAAAATGGCCGTCTTAATAAATAACAATTAATTAGAATAATTTCAAATCTTAATATTTTTTCAATCTTCCACTCTTGTTATGCTTTGTAAAAAAAAGATCCTCAGTTCTTCAAAAATCGAAGCCATAAAACGTGTGTTCTATTTCCTTGCCTGTCTCGTTTACCAGACAGTCTTTCCATGGAACATACTGCCCACAGACACGTCACTTGCCAAATCAGGTAATCCGTTTAGTTATTTCTTGATTCGCTAAAGTTATAAAAAGACGTTGAACTGATTTCTCCATTAATAGGCGTGAATGATGTTAATCTGTATTTTGACACCATTATATATTTGCTTTTCCTGCAAAATGGTCAGTTGTTATGCAAAAGGCGATCCGTTTCTTCATACCACGTCCTAGATTCATTAGTAGGATAATCAACAAGCAAAAAATTATCCAGAACAAACTCATTTTGGAAACTTTTTTATTCATATAAGTTTTTTTTTTTTTTTTTCTGGTTTCTTTATGAATTAATTATTTTCCAAAACTTATATTTTAACACGTCTGTATAATTTCTTTCAGTACCTTATAACCTATGTCTCCAGTTTATAATGTAGAGCAGGCATCAGGCATCTTCGTGAGAATTAGTGTTGTTGGACACATGTGCCTGCAGTAAAGAAACAAATCAGAAAGGAAGACGATTGGTTGAAAGTAGTTATTTGCTTAATTCTGTTAATATTCTTGCTAGCCCTTCATATTGCTTGGCAGGCCTTCTGTAATCAGGATTGTTCTAATTTGTCTCTGCTTTTCTCCCTTCCGGGTTTCTATTAGGTCTCATTTTGCTTCCAGATGGGATTATAAAGATAGAGTAATTATAGGTGAGTACGATAAAGAAAATCCTATATGCTCGCAAGTTCCTAAGTTTTTTGAAATATTGCCTATATTCCACAATAAATGTATACATGAACTATCGGTTTCGGCACTAAACCTAACGATGGTGTAATGCCGAAATCGGTAGTTTATGTATACATTTCTTTTGGAATAGATAATATTTCAAAAAAAAATTTGTTCGTTTTATTTATTTAGTGTACATTTCCACAATATGTTCGCGTTTCTCAAGGGTTACGCATAAAGAGGGTCAAAAAGTGTATTTTTTTCTAAGAATAGAAATTTGATGACAAATGAAAGGTTTTGAAGTGATTTACTTGAATCCAAATTAATCTTATCAGAAAAAAAGTTTAAGAAAATTGTCTTTTCATAAAATTTTGGAATATATTGACTGACATTTATCAACTATACTATACTTTGGCTGGATTGCTTGTATTTTCCCTGTAGGTGAGAGATTGGCAAGAAAGTGTAAGTGTTGGACAAAAGACCTACCCATGTAAGATCACATTGGGTGGGCTGTCCTAAATGCCACAGTCTGCAGACACTAAGCCGTCCAAAATGTCTAAGAAGAGTGACACAACCAGCCTCTCTCTCCGACACTTTCACCCTCTGCTCCATGGCTCGCTCCCTCTAATGTGATTCGCTCTTCCTGCAAAACACAATCAATGCTACTTTGGTGTCCAGCTAATTGTTTGTCCATTATTGCTTTTGCCTTGTTGCTTTTCTGTTCCGAAACGTATTACTACTTCTCTGTGAAGTTTGTCACTATAAGTATAAAGGCATATTTGGAGGAAATTCTGTGTTGCTTTCACCGGAATTTGATGTTTGAAAATTTTTTTTTTTAATCCGATGTTTGTTTCTGACATGAAAACTCCCGACAGAATGAATATATCGACATGAAATTTTATATGTAGAAACCTATTAGAATGGCGCCTATTGTTTTTCAGCCAAACCGGCCTAAGGGAAGGGGAATTAGAGAAGGGGCTTAACGCTAAAACAAAATAACGGCCGATGAAATGAATGTATTGACACGCGGATTCAGAAGCCCCTGAGTATGACACCTATCCAATTTCAAACAAATCGAGGAGAGAAGAATGAACATTTCGATACGAAATTTTATATGTGGGTTCAGAAGTTCGTAAATATGACACCTACTGATTTTCAGCTAAATCGAGTATTTCTAGCTGGGGAAGTACAAAATACATTGCAATTTTTAATTATAATAAGAATTTATACCAAAACGTTTTGAAACTGTGAGATGGAATGCGACTGTTATCATCTTAAAAAGGATCCAACACAATGTCATTTCAATGTACAGATGCCTCGTTTCGCTCGATTACCAGATACAGTTGAATTCCATTTACTCATTCCGGGACCGATGACACTTGGACTCTCCTCGATTACCGGCTCCATTCTGAATGACCTAAAGTGTCTAGTTGTATATGTCAGATCATCAATATCAAAATTGAGCTCGATCTCTGTATTCCAACCAAGGAACCGTTGAACAGTATTGCTGATTTTAAGGCGAGGACACCGTTTGTTTACAGTCGATTTAGCGTTCCGAAGAATTCGAGAGTTGAGTATCAGTGTCTCAAGTGATCGGCGATAAACCTGAGAGCTCTTATTCTAGACAAATCCAAGTTGGAGGACGGAGAGAAGGGGATGAGCTGCATGACAGTTTCGAGGTTCAGGTGGGTCCCTCACGAGCGAATGGCCCTCCATGTTATGATTACTAGGCCATATATCAGTAGAATCGCGCTATGAAAATTGAAATGATCATTAGCATATGAAAGTGATTAATTAATCTACTCGCCTTCTAAATAAAATATAGATGTCTGAATGGACTTAAAATTAGAGAGGGGATCTTGTCTCCTATTTACCACGCCCTTTTCTTCTATTTAAGCCCTTTCAAACTCAAATCTATATTTAGAGGCATACTAATTACTTTTCACTTATGCTGAAACTTCAAGTGGACTCAAATCCCGCAACATTGAAGTCGGTCAAATCTTTTGAGATGGTTAGTTTCTTGGAGGGTCTCTATGCTGAATTTGAAGGGTCTAAGCTGGAAGTATTATTTAGTTTTAATGGAATCAAAGGTCTATTTATTCAAATGAAAGATCTGTTAATGAACATATTACAGGCTTAGAGCACGAATAACTTTCAATACTGAATACATTTCTGCGATCTGTTTTGATATAGTGAAAAGCTAATAAAATAAATAAAAACAAAGAATTTGTTTAACTATTATAATGTCTAATTTCACAAAAATGTCTACATAAAGTGTTTCGACTTGAACCGGTTTCGACTTGAACCATCGTCAGAATCCGGTACACCTTATGTATAGGTATATTTTTTATGAGATTAGACAATATAAAAGTTAACAAGTTCTTAGTTTTATTTAAAAGGAACTATGTCTCTTAGACGTATTAAAATGTATGTATATTTGGTTTGTGAATATTCACAGAGACAAGTTCTAGTCAGATTAAGAGTAAGCTTAATTCAAGAAATATCTTTAGATTTACAAATTGGTTTAGAATGTTGTCTAGAAGATAAAATGGACTTGGTTTATTTAAGTTGTTCCGTAATTTTCACCTTTTGCGTTTAGGTTGAGAATTACCCCAATGATTTATATAGCTTTTTGAATATTGAGATTTCTGAGAGTCGAGAACCAAGGAAGACTTGGGTCCTTGTCCCAAGACAAGGTATATTTTTTAAATATAGCCATACTAAGTGATGACATAGTTGTTGGATTGCTGATAGTACCGGATATCCTGGATTGTAGATTTCCAAGTGGTTAGTTCTGTAGCTGCTCCGTGGCTAGATTGTTAGATGGAAGAACAGAGACAATGTAACCTGGAGAGGTGAGAGAATGGGACAAGGTTGGTTATACTGGCTGAGGTGCCCACAGAGAGGCTCACAACTGAAATGTGCATTCACCATGGTGGTGGAGCTATCTATTGTTCGCCACCCACTGTTACAGATAGTATTGACACCTCTCTCTATCTGTCTGTCTCCAATCCCACCTACCTTCACACTTCTTGTCTCCCTCTGCCCACTGCCCTATCATTACTCTTGAAATAATATCTATCAAACATTAACTGTTCCATTCCTCTTGAACCGTAAATTAAGACGTTTCTCCTTTGGATTAATGGGAGAAAGAAAACTATCTCCGTGTGTACTCTAAAAAGAACGGTCCTCTAGGACTACTTGTCTTTCCACTGTTTGAAAAATTCTAACAAGGAGTTTCATCCAAAGTTTATGTTGAGAGGTCCCCTTAGCACGATATCATATCACTATAAACATTAGTGCGTGACGGTAATTGTTAGGTGAATTCCGAAACTATATTAATCTCAATTACGAAATTACCGGAAATGAAATTTTTACTTGAGGCCGAATATTTCGAAAAGTGTCGGAAAATATTATGGATAAAAGTTGTATATCTTATTGATAAAATTATAACCGTAGTTATAAACGGTTTCTTTATTAGGGTAAGGGTATTGCAAATAGGAAAATTGTAAACGTAATCATATTGACAATTTATTTTCTTACTATCAACTCTGAAATGTAAAATACTTTGTTAAAACGTATTTATGTTAAATCTCAGTGAAAGGAGGCTGGAGACGCTGAAGAAAAGAGTTGGCTAGCGAAGCGAGCAGGAGCAGAGCCCCTAATTCCATTATATATTTAGTATTTATTTTATTATGTTTGTAATAGTTAATTCAGTTTGAATTTACAATATTGATGTAGAGTAATGAAGGGATTCATTTTCCCTTTCATCCATATCCCATCCGTCACTTTTCCTTATCATTGCCTTCCCTGTCGTCTTTGAAACCGCTGAGAAAGTTATATGATTCTAGAGGCGCGATATCTTCTCGTAAAGTTTTCGCTCCACCTGCCAACTATTATATCTTTCAAAAAGTTGTAAAATATTACTTTTTCATTACCTCTCCCCAAGAAAAACTCCAACTTTCCAATATAAGACTAACTTGTTTGTTTGGCTGTATCAAGTTTTTAACTTGTATCCTTCTTCCTCACTTGGCCTCAGGGCTATTTCAGTTCAGTTAGTGACAATGTTTTGTTGAGCAACTCTTTCTCTCCTCCAACGAAACAGATGCCCTCCTCTGTGTGTTGATAACCCTCTTCTTATATATGCAACGTTACACAAAGCAAAGAAAGGAAAACGGTGATTGGGAAAAACTTATCAGGACAGCTAGCTGATCGACTCAAAAGGATCAACTTCTAAGTTTAGAAACATATACATCTAATGAACATTTTTAGTTAATAAATAAAACAAACTTCGTTTTTGAAATATTGTCTATTCCACAAGAAATGTATACACAAACTACCGGTTTTTGTATTACACCATCGTCAGGTTTAGTTATCAACTTAGTCAAGTTAGAACCATTTTTATAAATACATCAGATAGATAAGGAAGGGTTTGAAATTTCAACTAGAAAATCCCCGGCTTTACCGTTAGTAATTTATGTTGTGAAATATTATCTTCCCTTTTCCCTTTCTTTTAGCATTTTTTTTGGTTTGTCCACTTGAATGGCCACACGAATCGGATCTTTAATTATTTTAGATAATAATAGAACAGAAGGGGCTTATTCTCCTACAAGTATTTTAGTGAATATGTCTTTAAAGCTGGTTCTTCAGAAAATTTAGGGACCTCGTTGCCAAAAATGAAATTTCAGGTGTAGCCAGTAGCTTTGCCTTTCATTTTGATGCCACAATAATTCAAACTAGACCAGAAGTAAAACATTTCTAAACTTCATGACCAAGAAGCTTATTATTAAAGTTTTCACTCTGAAAACAAATATGATTTACGTTTTGAAATATAACCAACAATGAAGAAAAACAGGTAAATATTATGATAAACTTTTTAACTGCAATGTAGAAACAAAACTTAGAAAAAAGATCCTAATTTGAATATCGAATTCGAAAAGCCAAAAGAAAAAAAAATGTATAATGGTCTTGGTTGAGAAAACTTAAAGTTATAATATAAATAACATTTTCTTTTTTTGCTGTCAGTTACTTAGTGACATTTTTCCACGTTTAAAACAAACATTTTTACTCGCCAATAATATATACTACGAAATCAGAACATGATCG
This sequence comes from Aradus depressus, assembly GCA_963662175.1. Classification (NCBI taxonomy): domain Eukaryota; kingdom Metazoa; phylum Arthropoda; class Insecta; order Hemiptera; family Aradidae; genus Aradus; species Aradus depressus. Next base: position 28,453,049 of record OY759217.1, on the reverse strand, counting down.
AAAGACGTGCACTTTTCCTTCATCCAGTTATTTTATCATTATATCAACACCACAATTCGCGTAAATAAGGATCAGGATCCAATCTCCTTGAAGTTATTTATATTTGACTTGAATTTTATGCGGATTGAAGTCTATTTGATTATTTGAAAGCTTGTGATTTTTATTGATTTTATATTATATTTTTCTTTCCCTTAAGAGAAACTTGTATTAATTAAATAAGTTTATTTGTCAGCTATCATTATAGTTAAACAAATATTCCTTTTGGAATTCGGGACTAACACTGAGATCCTGAGTACCAAAGGTTCAAAATCTTTTTGGAGATTCAACATTTTGATTATTCGAAACATTTTTCTTTTCGTGTATAATAACCAGAGTAATTTCACTTTTTTTGTCCGAACGTTGAAATAATTCAGCTCTATTTGTACTTTATTTGTTGCGGCCCCTCTGGCTTAGTTACTTTATTAACAAATCCATTCTTTAAATAGAATCTTGACGAGAGTTGAAACAATGTTGAGAAACGCCTGGAATCGAACCTCGTAAGGGTGCGCTGACTATCGCTGGAAGTATTGAGGCAATTACCGTCTTTCGTAGTTTTTTAAATTCTTATTATCTCTATTTGGAAAGTTAGTTTCATAACTTTAAGTGTTGAATTTGATCTGTAATGATAAGTACTTTATTCATGAATACGTACGAAATGGGTTATTAAAAAAATAAATAAATGTGTTTTCTTACTTTTCTATTTTCAAAGGAACAATAATTTTAAGTAGTTGGCAATATTCTAATTTCCCTGTTACGTGACTTATCGATTTGACATTCAACATACTTCCAATTATCTGATGAAAAGAAGGCTCCTTATCAACATTTTAGCAATTTCCTCCTCAAAGAAGAATTCTTGTCTCCTAGCGACGGTGGCTGTTATATAATTTCCGTAAAACAAAGTGGGTTACATCACAAATTAACATTCTTCTGCCTCAATTATATTCTTGAAATGGCAATTTTTATTTCTCCGACATTTGTCTTTTGTTGGCTTATGAATTTTAAATTGGCAAAACATAGATCTTGCAAACAGAAAGGGACAATAATTGAATACAGTAATAGTAATTGAATACAGAAGGCAGTCGTGGATTTTTGGCTCAGAAAGACTAAAATGAAAAAATGAAAGTCGGCCACGAATGACTGCGTTTTGTGAAGATATCGAAATCTCCAAGCTCCGAGACTTGTGAAAAGGCAGATTTCATTCATTTATTAATAAAATTAGAAAATGTATCTAGTTTTAATATTTGAATTATGGGAACGATTTGCATACAGTTCTTTGATACAATGGAGCACATGGTAACTAATTTTTCGAGGAAATGCTGGCCTTTCAATTAAAAAACACTTATGGGATGTCATGATTTTGAGATGTACAGCGAAGAAATTTTTGGTTTCTTAACGAGGATCGAAAACTTTAATTAATATTCTTCATTATTTTCTCCTCTAAAAGTCGATAATGCCTTTAAGCAATAGCCATAGCAAAAACATTTTTTTTTTAAATTTCTTATTCTATGTTGGCTGTTATTTGATCTTTACTTGCATCATCAGCTCGTCAGGCACCTTTTCATTCTGCAGCTGGTCCTACCCTTAGTTTTTTTTATCTCGTATGTGCCCTTCTTCGAGGATTCTATTAACATATTTACAATAGTAATATCCTTATATAAACCAAATAAAAGTAAAAAATAAAACAATTAAAAACAAAATGTTAACTAAGCAAAACTTACATTAAACATTTTGACATTATATATAAAAATAAAAACAAATATAACAATATATGTTATTAGGATAGTCGTAATACTGGTTACAAGTGTATACTGTGGCACTTGAATGTCTAACTTTGGGAAAAACAAGTCGAACGATGGAAATGGAATGATGAAGTCAGTACAATTTTTTGAAGGAAGTCGAGATTTAATGTTTGGATGAAACCCATCGGCAATGTTCCAATTCTTCATATTTAAAGTGTAGTTGTTGTTAGTTATTATGACTCATGTCCTGGCTTTAACTACGAGGTCATTTTGCCTACTACCAGAGCGCTCTTTTGTCACTCTGGTGGACATGAGCCCGACTCTATTATGGGAGTCCTAAATTTTGCCTACCCTAAATTTTACCTAGGGGGTAGTTTTTCTTCAACGAGTAGCTGTCATCATACAGGCTCGGGACCATCGCTTAACGTCCCATCCGAAGGACGGCGTGCTTAAGTTTATTTTACCTCCCAGATAAAATAAACAAAGAGCCTCAGCCGGGTTACGAACCCACTATCTTTAGCTCAGTAAGCAAGCACGCAAACCACTGAGCTACCGGCGCCCTCCTAATGTGTAATTGTAGTCCTGTGTTATGAAGATGGCCTACCTTACTGTTTCTTTGACTTCTGCATCCAACAAAATGTCAACCGGTCCTTTTATTTTTGCCCTATAAGGGTGAAATGTCAGCCGCCAATTAGCTCACTCAAGATTAGGTTCATAGAAAGTAATGTTTTTAAGAAAAAGTTTATAACTATTTATTTAATTCATTTTTTTTTTCTTAATGCCACTAAATGATTGTATTGGTGTTGTGTACGGTAATAAATGAATTCTACTAGCTAATCCCTCGCGCTTTGTAAGGTTGGGGTGAGGGATTCTTTGGCCCATTAGAATCTTCAGAATTAGATTTTTTGGTCAGTTCTTTTGAAATTTCTTTTAACCGGTGAATTTATGATTCATTTTATTTCTAAGAATGTTTATTTCCTTCCTAGAAGGGCCATGGCCCACATCGGTGATTTATTCTCACAATTCATTGTTAGTAAGGTATCTGTAAATAATTATGCTATAGCGTTTCTAAAACGAATAAGATTGAAATATAAAAATAACGTTGTGTAATGAAATTTAAGGCAGCGATCCAAAACATTTTTAATCTCTTTTTACTCATAGTGAGAAATTGTGTATATTTTTTTAGAATTTCTAATTCTCAGAATCAATATGTAAAACTGGAGAAAATATGTATAAAAATAAATAAACAAAGGAGAAAAAATATATACATTTAAAAGTATGAATATAAACCATTCAAAAAAAAGTACACAAAAAACGAATGTTTGAATTTACACAACCTCGCAGTGTTGATTGAGTAATTCCGAGTAACAAACACGATATGTTTTGTTTGCTGTTACACAATTTATGAAAAGGGTAGTGGGTTTTTTTTTTTTTTTTTTTTTTTTGTCATTAAAACTGTAATCCGTTTGCTCATTTCATGTAATAGGCAATTACAAGGATTGTGAAAAAAAAAAAAAAAAAAAAATCCGGTAGTGTTTGAACCAACTTACGCCAGTGTAACTGTATATAAATATTATATATGTACATATACTTACTAAACGTTCGTGGCATACTTTACATATTTCAGTTATTTTTTTTGCATTAACTATTTCTATTTACTTCCAGATAAGTGTTATTCTTTGAAATAATAGGGAAAAAAATCTAAACGCCTGTGAAACATTGTAGACTATACCGCATAACAGCGAAGTTATGAGGGTCAGTGTGGCCAGTTATTAGCGGCGTTCTCCCAACCTTTTTTTTGTTCTGTTAAAATTTTCAAAATAATTATTACAAAAAGTAGCTAATCAACTTTATGTTATTATTTATTTTATTAGTCGGTAGTGTTTTAAGCTGCTGTTGGAATCACTGGTGATTCCTCCTCTTGAATGTTGGGTTTTTCCAAACCACCATTATTAATATTTCTTTATTTGTTATGTCAATATAAAGTTTGTAATCAATATTTGAAATTAACATTTCATTATTAGGTTCTGCTGTAATATTCAAGGCAATAGAAAGGTTTCCTAAGCCTCTTCTTTATTCCGTGGTCTTTGTGTTTGTAGAGCTGTAAAATCGAAGTCAGGATGTAAGAGACAATTGCTCAACCAATATTTTAAAATTTTAATGTCAGTTTCAGGTATATTCAGAATTTTACAGGGCGTAATATACTGGGTATTAGGCAGTTCTGAAATAAACCTTTGTCGCGAGGTAATAGTTGATCGTTTGTTCTTATTTGTGAAAAGGGAAGGAGTTGTCTTCTTGGGCGTTATGAGCTGGCACAGAGTAACAAAGTTCGTGTTTTATTGGGAGGCTCCTTACGAAAAACTTCTAATCTGTCTGGACCTGGCCAACCAGAAAATAAGTCTTTCTCTCCATTTTATTTATTTTTTCCAACCCCAATGCTATATAACAGTTCGGCACAGAAAATCATGAAATATATTTAAAATATTTATTCCAGTATTAAATGCACATTTGGACATCTCCTTACCAAAGGGTATTTTTACAAAGTTGTTTGTGTCTTAATTTAAGCAATTATTTGGTTAAAAGGTACCTAGAAGCAGGGTTGCTTTCCAATTGTCAGCCTTCAAAAATAATTTTTATATTAAATTTAGAGGCCTTCGCACTCTCACCTATTTTCAACTTTATAACGATTCTCACATCACAAGTTGAAAAATGAATAAAACTGAAAATAAAAAAAAAGTTCAGAGAAATGTTTTCTCAATTCAATCTTTTGCATATCTTCCTTATTTAATAGCATACAATACATTTTGAAAAATTCACCCAGATAGACTTAGGTCTGGAATTGCCGTTAAGTAATGTGGGCCTCCACCACAGTTAAGCAACTTGTTTAATGCTGTAAAGTTGAATGATTTGTATGTAATGTTTGATTTATGTATTTTGTTACACTAAATATGATACTTACATAAAAAAATACGAGAAATACAATAACTGAAAATATTCTACTCCTTAAAATTGATTTTTTGCCCTCTAATTTGCTCTTTGAGTTTTTTGTTTTCGTCGATTCTACACAAACATTCATTTATTCGTATTTTATTGTATTATATACGGGTTCACTTCAGCTCTAAGTCACTCATATGATGTATATAAATATGTATTTTATTCAAGAAATACGAGTTGACATCACATCTGTTAGGGATGTTGAAGTACTTTATCTGTTTTCCGCGTCCCAAAACATAAAGTAACGGGTGTAGACTGGCAAAGGGCCAGACAGGCAGTAGAAGGCGTCACATTCCTCCTCAGCTCGGATACATCAGTCTTGTGTCGTTTTCACATATCTTAGCTACTTCTCTTCCTTCTTTCCTAGTGGATAGATTCTTTTTACAATACTAGTCGCCTCAAAATTAGGCGCTATACATTTTGGGTCTTTGCCATCTATGAAATATGAAGAGGCAACACAGCTGGTCCATTGTTGCCGACTAAGCAGGTCTATGTTCCCGCCAGACTGACTGAGTGGAGAGTTTTGGCAATAATAAACAGGGCCACAATCTTATTTCTCATGTCGGGTCTCATCCTTCAGTTACTTGAAAAGACTTCTCATCCCACAATAATGGCATGAATTCTCATGAATGGTAAGTCGTAGTTTAGACCTGTGCACTTCAAAATACTTTAGTCCTTCTGGGAGTAAATAAATAGTTCCCATAATAGAGATCCAACAGATTCCCTTGTGCGTAAGAAACACTATCAAATCTAGCACCACCAACATGGTCTCCACATCGAACATTATCTAAAAATGTCGTGAATTTAGATTCAACGATGTCTTTGCCCTGCTGGAACACGTATACACATACTACCTTTCTTTTTACAATTTCAAAAATTACGGCATAAGAGAAGCAATTTGAAAGAGTTGGTGGTCCCTCTAACTCGAACAGAATAAAACCATCATTATCATCATCTGCGCAACAACTCATATCTGAGTCAAGGCCTCCTGGATCAGCCTTCGCCAGTCGTCTCGGTCCTGTGCAGCTGCTCTCCAGTTCCTCCAGGATCCTCGCATCATGCGCAACACCGTCCCTCCAACGCAGCTTCGGCCTCCCAACACGTCTGGTCCCGAGGATTTCTTCCAGTAATGTCATCTTTGGCACATCATGTTCCCCCATTCTTGCCAAGTGTCCTGCCCATCTTAGTCTGTGAAGTCTTACAAACCGTCCGGTTTTTGCGACAAAGCATATAGCTCCTGATTTGTTCTTCTCCTCCAGTCCTGTCCGTCGAAGACACCTCTATAAATGCAACGTAGGACCTTCCTTTCGTGAATCAGGAGTGCTTGTTCGTCGGTCTTTGTTATTGTCCATGTTGCAGAACCGTAAGTTAACACTGGACGGAGCAAGGTTTTGTAGAGGTCCAGCTTTGTTGCCCTAGAATGCAAGTTACTTCTGAGGTGACGCCGGAGTCCAAAGAAACAGCGGTTGGACTTGGTGATCCTGCTTCTTATTTCATTTGAGAGGTTATTGTCCACATTAACCTGACATCCTAGGTAAGTGAACTCGTTCACTTTTCCGAAGAAATATGGGCCAATATGAACTTCTTCATTAGGTCTTACCTCTTGACCCGTGACCATATACTTTGTTTTCGAAGAATTCACCCAATAGTCCCATCCGTTTTGCTGCTTCATCGAGCGCTAGGAACGCCTCCTCCATTGCTCTGAAAGATCTCCCTACGTTGTCTAGGTCATAACCTACAACCTGAACAGTTCTATTGAAGATGGTGCCTACAGTTTGGATCCCTGAGTCTCGTATCGCTTTTTCTAGGGCGAGGTTGGAACAGAATAAAAATCAAGAGAAAATATTGTAAAATGACACAGAGAAACCTTCCAGGAAATGTATAGCTAATTTTCAGGAAATTATATTCTTGCTCTCCCCATGTATTATACAATTTTACTTAAAACTTGGAGAAAGAAAAGTTCATATAAACGCCCATTCCAATGACAGTATGGAGGTTTTGAGTACTACGTAAGTAGATGATAAGCGACTTGTTTGTCCTGATTAGAGTTAACGACTTTGCTGGATAACGCCGGGCATCACAGCTATTATTGTCCGGTTTAATTGATAGTTGAGTTGTGCTGAGAAACTCTCTAAGTAGGTAATTAGTGTGTGAGTGAGTGGGTCGTCAGTTAGTGAGATCAAGACTTGACCTACTCACTGAAGCTCCCTCCATCACGTACGAGTATATGGAGCAGAGTTGAGCATCAATCAACTAAATTTTTAGTCAACTGAAAATTTCATTGAAAAATTAGTTATGAGTAATTACACAAAATAAAATTAGTGTAGTTTTTTTTATTTTAATTTATGAACTAATTTTTTTTTTTTTTTTAGTCAATTAAGATTTTCGTTAACTATTTTATCAAATATTGTATCAACTTATTACTTCATCAATGAGATGATATCGCCTACTGCCAGAGCGCTCTTAATGCTTTATACGCTTAGTGGCTTAGATGATGCCTCCCGATACGAAGATTCCCGGCTCTATTCCCAGAGGTGCCGATTAACTCTTCTTTAATCGTTTTAATTAAAAATAAGTTGAATAAATTAAGGAAAAACTACCACTGTAGTTGAATCGATTTATATCGGACCTGACGAATTATGGTCATATATAAGTACATATAAATATGCTTACACAAAAAAATTGAACATTTTTATTACAAGTTACCTCAGAATTGTTTTTTTTTCTTAATGTCTCGCGCAACTGTATCGCAGCTAATTTCTTTATTTTTCTTGTTCAGCTGATTATCAGTCATTTCATGTTTCGGGCCCCTTAAAACTTTCTCTTCCCGTTGTAAATGTTAGGATCCTACCGCGCTTATGTTTGAACTGGGCTTATAAGGATGCTAAGAGGGTATAGAGTTCATTATTTTTTCCCAAATTGTGAGTATACAAGGACATTAAACCAAACAAACAATAAACCTTTTAGTGTGTTGATCATTGCATGATCAAATTAATATGCTAATGAAATTTGTAACTGTAACATTATTGTTAATTTGAATAGCTCAAATTGAGATTAACCCAACTCAGATATGTTAATGACTTTGAAACCGAAATAAGTGGTAGGTAGGTCTGTGTGAGGTAGGAAGGAATGTGCTGGGTTAGCTCCCCACTCACTATACCGGCTGGCTGCTGGTGGGGACCTGGCCCTCCTCAGTAGTGCTGTGTCTTGTTCGAGTGCATGTTGTATCCTCCACTAGTCCAGTAAAGCCATGTTTGCTTCTTATCTCTGCTTCTCTGTCCAGTAGCCATGTCTGCCTCCTCGCCTCCCAATCCGATTAGGACGGTCTTCACCGGGGTTCATACCCAAGCTACAAGGTTTGTCATAAACTATATACCTACCTAATAACCCAGAAACTTCCAGACATGTTTCTGATAAACTACTATAGATACGAGAAAAAAAACCTAAAGAGCAAAACCCTCTGAAGTTTTGTGACAGAAATTCATGTTACACATAAATTAACTTTTCAACTGGAGGGAATCTATCAACACTTAAGGAACTATAATTGATTTAACAGTTTTCTTCATAAAAATTACTTATTTTGTAAGCTAAATGACTAACAAACTAATTTTAAAGTTTTTATTCGTCTAGTATAGTTTCATGTTAACAATTCTTTACTAGAGAGTTTAATTGCGCAGTAGTTAAGACTAACCTCACGAACAATTAACCTACTAAACTCACGAGGCCTGAAATAATAATAATTTCTGATGAACACAAACTACTCATGAATGTTTAGAACTTGTAATAACCTGTGAACAGCCTAGTAGATAGCTTTGAGCCCGTCTTTCCTGCCTCAAGTTGGAGAAAATGAGGGAGTTAAGTTTGAAGTAGAGGGGGTGCCGTCGGTTGAATGTGTAACGACCTTACCTATGACCTCAAAGGTCCAAAGTTCAAATCCTAGTTATAATGTATGTTTCAGCTGACTACTGATGGATAGATAGCCCCTCTCTAGTATAGTCATTGTAGTTGATGCGACGTTAACACAAAAGAGAAAAAATAAATAAATAATAAATTGTAGAAAAATACCAACATAGGTAAATTACTATTTACTAATAGACTCATTACTATACAGACGGATTAGAACTAACAATCTTTTGTACAGAAAAATTTTGAATATAGCTCATCTTTTGCCCAAAATTACCCTTTACGCCCTTAGATCTATCTCTACAATAAAAAGTTATTAATCTGAAAAAGAGTAATATGGTAGACTCTATAATACACCTCCAAAAATCCAATTAATGAGATTTTCACGTAAAATAGGGAACACTTTAAATACCCCGAATCTGCAAAAATATTCGTTTATTTTGTCAAAACAAGGCACATTCGAAATTACATTACCATTGATCAAAAAATTGATTTTTTACAGTTGTAGAATTAGATCATCGATATATAGATTATTTAATTAATATTCTCCACAGGCGCATCCGCAGTATTATTTATGCGGGTGGTATGGCTTATATTAATTATTCTATCAAGTTGTCGATAGTAACTGCTATTTTTTTTATTGATAGTTAAAAGATAATTGCAAAAGAATGAAACTAAAATGTAATATTAATTGACTTTCTCGATTATAGCGGGTTTTGGTCTTTAGGTTCCTTAGAAGTTGACTAGTAAAATAATCAATTAAATAATTTTTTTTCTCGTGGGTTTCAACATCGAAACAACGGTTATAGGTTTTTCTTCGTCTTGTACACCCATGGGGGTAGTCGGCCAGATAAGTATACATTATTAAATTGAAATTCCAAGCCTCATTGGGTTCGTAGACATTAAATAAGAGATAAGTTTAAAAAGAACTTTTTATGCTGAACAATCCAGAACTCGAATAGACTATGAAATATGTTGTCTTAACAGAAGACACAGACAACCCATTCACGGCCCCTAAAATCGAACCGACTGAAGTGTTCTGGTTGAGGACCTTAAATTAATAATTGTTACTGAAAAAGTATTTGTCCATCTCACATGAAACATTTTTACTATCTATTTAAACTCCACCCACAAATAGATAATAAACATTAAGTTCAATAATTAATAACAAATGAATCCCATTAGGAATAACTATTGTGCCAGCCTACTATACAAATTGCTATATCCCAACATGAAAATTGCTCCCAATTCTTTTTATTGTTGTATTAAATGCAGGAAAGACATTTTCTTTTTGGTTGTTCTCTATATTATCTTGATTTGTTGTTTCGATGCCAAGTTCAAATGCTTTATTTTTTTCATGAAACCAACCAAGACGGAAAACAATATATTACGATAAGTTGGAAATAGCTCATGACGCAGGAGAACATACTGAATAGTTACCGTGTTTTATATGTGAGGCAGGGTTTGTTTGTGTGTACTTGTTCAGGATAGTAAAAAGAACATTTTTACTTGAAAACATTACTTCAGCAACCATAGCTTGTTTAGGTTTATTGAAAATAAATGTTCACCACATTGTTCCTTTTTTTCCCTCTCTCATTAGACTAAGAATAATATGTTTGCCCAGAATCAATTTACATGTTAATTTCATGATTAGTTATGTGATGTGAGGGTCGATTTTATGTGGACTTAAGACGAGTTGCAAGCGACAAACTAAAAATGTCGACGGTATATATTTTCATTTGGAGTAACTTGTGTTTTGGAAACTAGCCATCCCTCCTTTAACGGTCGATTTGGCTAAAAACGTTAAGGTGATTTATTTGTAACTAAATCTATAAAATTTCGTTTCAGATCCTTTTTTTATTGTAATTTTTGGAATATATCATATAATCATTTTTTCAATGTACGCCTGGAGTAATGAGTCAATATAATGGTCTAAAAAAAAACGTAAGAATACTAAAGATTTCGAAGCCCTTTCACCGATCTTAATTTTTAGCTATGATTATGTCTTAAACGGAACTAAATAATGTTTTGAATAAAATGTTATAGACATTTATTAAAAATATAAAATAAAATTACGAGAGAAAAAATATAATCAATGATTCGAATATATCTTAAAAATTGATTTCTAGGAATTGAAACTATATCATATTCATGGAAATGTATATTTTCCTGTAATAATTATTCAAAAATTATTCATGATATCACCTTTGATGAATGAACATTTGAAAAGATTTTATTAATCACAACTTAGATGATATCTGGGGATCCTTCAGTATCAACTCATTTCCAAGAATAAATGTCAGCTACAGCACAGCAATAGTACTACATTTTACATAATCTGTAAAATCTGATATTTAAGTGATAGCAATGTTTTGTGACCTCAGACACATTTCTCTAATGTTTACGAATTTCTTTCAGCAATCTCAACGTTACTATTATTTTTAAATAAACTGTATTTTATTAACATATACCAGTTCGTGTGATAAAAGGGATGTGTCTATCTCTATGTGTCCTCTTCTCAAGAACTGTTGCCTTTTTGAACTGGACCTTTGATACTTGTAATCGATATTTTTTTCTTAACTAATTAGTAATAATAAATAATTAATATTTTAATTCTTATCTATTATAATCAGCAATTACGAAGTTATCAGTTATCGTGGGACGGATATTAGTTGAAGGTCTAACATCTTTGTTCGGTGTGACCGCATTTCTTTTCTTCACACTAAAAATAGAAAAAATTTTGTATGTAAACCATATTAATAAAAAATGTACAAGTTAGCATTTCGATGTAAACGATATCATGAGTCGATTGTGAGACAGGTGTCGATATGAGGGTGTGCAGTGACGTACTAGGAAGTTGCTGCAATTTCGCCCGCCAACAATTGTCCTCTTGCAAAGTAAATATTTAACAGTCACAAATAATTTTGGTGCGGAGGAGTTATATTTGCGGTGATTCATTCTCTTCTTCAGCTGTCTGCCTGCCTCTATCTCTATTTTGTTAGCAACATAAACCCTTTTTCTAGCCTTGATCTTTACAAATTAATGTCACTCTCGTATCGTGTGTCCACCCTCTCTAATCAGCTTCAATTTTCTTTGCACGCCCACTTCGACATAAGTGAATTCTCTTCCATCCAAGAAAGATAAATGGTCATTTGATTTTACCACCGGCTTCTCACAGATATTTCAGTTCCTTGTTTGTTACAGAAACAATTGAAAAGTTTCTGTCCTTTATTATTTATTTTTTGCTATAAAAGAAGTGTACATATCCCCTTCTTTAGAGCGTAGATCAAAAGAAAAAAATATATTTTAATTATATCGAAGCTGTTGTTTCTCGTTTTCTGGAGACTTGTAAGTTGTATTTGACCTCCTTGTCTGGGAATTTTCAATCTTCCCTCTCTAGGAATCTATTGCATTTTGTCTCTGTGGTTCTTTCGCCGTCTCCGTCTCCGGGAAACTTGTCTTCTGGTTCCAGAAATGATCCGACCTCGTCTCTATGAATCATCCAACCTAGATTCTATAGGAATCTTCCTGACATTGAAATTTAAGTTGCAGGAAAAAACAAATAGTTTTTCTTGTTTTCCATTTTCAACTATTAAGCTTTTGGCATTTTGCCATTTCTTTGCTTTATTTATTCAGTCTAATGTACTTTCCTTTGAAGAACTATACACACATTTTGGAGGTAGGGCTATGAAATGGTATTTCCATTTATCGACCAACACATGAACGAAATCGTACAAAAATAACCGAAGGACTCAATGGTTGTGTTGTTGAGAGCGGGGGCGCTATTTTGGTTCTACTGAAAGGAAGTGTCCATAATGAAGGGGAGGTCTGTTGTATGAGTCTTTAGACGCTATATATAAATGAGATAAACACACTTCCAGACGGTTCCACACAATACCTCCCGACATCTGTTGGTACCTCCCTCATCCATAAGTGTACTACATACTTCCTTAAGATCCTTTCAGCCCGAAAATAGACGGAGCAGAAGAAAAATTCTAAACAGATTTGGTCGCATACGTCTTCACCCTATTTGTAACGGTTTAAGAGTCATGCTCGAAACGATTTTATAGAATTTTTGACTGAGGGTGTCAATTTTCAAGCGAAAGGTAGTGGCATTTTCTACATTTTTTAGGATTCCGTAACTCGAACGACAGGAAATGAAACCCTTGGGAGGTCTGACTTCTGTCAGTATGTGCGAATACGATAGTGATATCGTGAAAAGAATGAAAATCTTCTAACTAGGATGAGTGGTTTCTGATACGCTTTCAGTATATTCGCTTCATTACGCCATTACGATTCGGTTGTTTGATTGTTCGACGTATTCGAACATGCTATGAAACATCAGCCTGAGAAATAGTATTTTCATTGTCAACAAGAGTTTTTACACGTTTAAGTATAAAATATAAAGAAAAAAATATGTTTTTTTAAAATATTGTCTATTGTATAAAATATAAGGGAGTACTTTCGGTATTGCTACCATCTTCAGCCACGACTTAACAAATACTAAATGGAAGTTCAACTAGTTTACAGGAGTTTGGATTGTAAACTGGTTGAATTTCCATTTAGTATTTGTTAAGTCATGGCTGAGGATGGTACCAATACCGAAAGTACTCCCATATATTTTATAAATGTATTTGTATTTTGTGAAATAGACAATATGTTTTTAAAAAAATTTTTACTTTATATTTTTTATTAAGTGTTCCATAATATCTCTGCAAAAATGTTAAGTATCACTTTTAGGTAGGTAAAAGTTTTGGAGAAGCCCGATCCAGGCCCATTGATTTTCTCTGCACGTTCTTGGTTTGTGGGACCCCCCCCCCCCCCCCCCCCCCCTTAATCATGGGGGCATTTAAGATCAAGCCTTGCTTATTCAAGTTTCCATTTCGTAGATCATTGTGTATTTTTGACCGTGCTTTAGATAATATCTGATAGTTCTACTATTATCAAATGTCGGGGAGACACGTTTAAATTTATCTATACAGGGCGGAACGGAAGCCAGAACATTAGCCCATTCACGGATAGAACTTGATTCACAAAAAAAGATAGCCAAGGATGTTATCAGTCATTTCAGTTAGCAGTTGTCCTGTGATCACACAGACCTGCAATGTAGGCAGATATTGAGGAGGAAGTCAGTACTTCCGCAAGATAATTGTCCGACCTCCCCCCTCTGTTTATTCAATATGCAGTTGTCAGTTATGTTGTTCGTTTCTGTCACTCATGCTCACGTTTTAACTAGGAGGTAGTTGGTAATATGTGTGACCAGTTGGTTGGATAATAACTTCTATTTCGACTAATTGGCTAAAATTTTGATAAAATAATAATGCAGTTGAAAGACATTCCGTGTGTTGTGAACAACATTAAATTTGCAGATGTGAAAGCTTTTTCATTGTTTCATATTTCAAATTGATGGTGATCGTTGAATTGGGCAGCGGCTGAAGGAACATCCGGGTATTGACTTCGAAATTGGTCCGAGGTTTACCATCGGAAAATTAATATGGATAAGGATCTGGTTCTCAGAGATCTCACATTGACGTTATGACAGGAGGATAGTGACTCGATACGAGTAGAGGAAACGGCGATAAGGAGCCGTTGCAAGATGTGAACGAAGTTGAATGGCGTCGAGGGAGACGTGAGGAGGACGAGCAGTCAGGCGGGGAAGAGTACATATCTACCTTCAGCAGCCAATACAGCTGGCCTTAGGTTAGCTGAGGTGAATCGATTTGCATTTGCGAGGCGGAAGCCCTAATGCAATAGGTTATCGACGGGATTCCGGACAATGTGCATCACAAAGCTATACTCTTTGAATTAGCTTCTATAGTGAAACTTCAGAGACTAGTAGAAGTAGTCAAATAGTGGAGTAGTAGTGCGAAAACCATCCGGCTTACCTGGAACGCGTTTTTCAACTGCGGTAAACTAAGACAGGCGGTCTAAAATTTCAAAAAGAGGCAAAGTGAGTAGTTGTTGTAAGGGAGCTCTATCCAGAGTCGGCCAGCCAGCGTACCATCAACCTAGGGTCTTATAGACTGGGCCCAGGTGGCAAAGAGAGGGAGAGGGGGTGCTACTGAAATGGATCCAAGGAGGAGCTGTCCGGCGGTGAGGAGGACTTAGGGAACCTGACCATGTCTTTCTCATCTATGAAAGGAGCCGTGGTGGGTACATTTGCATTATGTACTGTACTATATGTGCCCTTTCAATGTTGTGTAATGCCGGTTTGTCTTAGAAAGTGATGTCTATGGATGATTGTGTTCGTATGTTTTACGGGTGTGAGCATGTTGATTATGTATGAATACATTCGTAACTGCTATGGTTGGGTTAGTTTTGAGAATGAATGTGTTTTCTTACAATTCTGTATTATTCCTTTCTGACAACATGATTAAGGATAATCAAGTTGTCAGCATGGCCAAATTGTGTTCGTAGTTGCTATTATTATAATTAGAACAGCTGTTCATATGTATGAATTCAGTATATTCCGACTTTGTAAAAATTGAATGTTAAAGTTCGGTTCATTTACTACAAATGCTAAACAGAAACAGACGTCAAACACTCGTTGACACATTATAAAATTTATGTATGTTCATGATGGATGATTTCTTTTTTAAATCACTTTTTAGTCACTATGGTGCCAAAATGAAATTGCTAGTCATTGGATAAAAATTGAAAGTCGGGCGACCTCCCATTTTAAAGCTTTCACGAATGAATCGGGGATATATACAATTTTGGAAAGGTCGACAGCTACGACCATAGCTTTTAACCGTTCAAATCGAGTTTGAGGTGATCTGAAGGTTGATCTGAGAGCGAAGGAGGTATTCGAAAGCGTGTGTATTGGAAAGTGTCATGTCTATTTTTTCAACAAAAAACAAAAATAACCCCATATGTATGTAAATCCATGTTAATAACTAAATATTGGATAAACCAAGTTTGATCACACTAACGGCATTGTGAATATAATTTGTTGCCTTGTTTATTTGAAATGCAGCATGAGGCCACTAATACTATTATAGTTCTGATTAATAAATGTCTCATGTTACATGCATTTGGGTAGATTAGCCCAGTCGTGGCTGTACTTCCTATACCGTGATATTTGGCTCCCTCATGTCCGGGGTCGCCCAGTCCCAGGTTTTCCTGTTTGTAGATGACCTTCCTCTATCTCCTATATATTCTATTGAACATTTAATCTCTGGCAAATTGCACATTCCATTGTTCTATTCAATGTAGGTCACCCTCAGTGTTACTTATATTGTATTAGTAAATTTTAGAGATTTAATCAAAATTATGAATTCTTTTGTCGAATAACAGAAATTTCATTTGACCAAAATTCATTTTAAAATCATAACCACTTCGGTTGCCTAAATGCGCGAAACAATGAGTTTCTTTCAACTCGTTTGTATTTCTGATGGGATACATAAGTACATGCGAAAAAATTATACACAAATTCATATAAATTTTACTAATACATACATTGAATAATATAGGGCAGTTTTCCCTTAATAATCAAATGAAATATAAACTTTGAAATTTGTTTGAGAAAATGTAAAATTTTTCAAAAAGAAAATAAATTGTTTTGAAAATATATTCTTTTTTACATGTTAAGAAACGGTAATACACCCACGTTGGAATTTGTCATTCATGTCTGCCGCCCTTGAACTAAACGAAGCTCAGCTGTGGGTGATCAGTTCGGTAGGACACTACACCACTGCGGTGTAGGCAGGAGAGTGTCTCGGGTAAGGGGGCCCATGAACCTGCTCTATGTACATCTTGAATTTTTTTTTCTTATCATATTGTACCGATATTTTTTTTTGTATAAAAATAAGACTATTTCAAACTGTTTATATCATTCTCCACACTGCCAACTAAAATTACCTACCTCTTACTGCCCCCCCATCAGTCTAAACACGAGCTTGTGGCGGGAGGAATGAGGAAGACGTTACAGGATCAGCATGGATGGAGAACTTATAATAAATAGATTATAAAGACACCACACGGAATGGTCCTTATATTTATATTCACTAGTCAAACAAATTGTGGAGGATCCGATGGTTGGGCTCAACTGGAAGGGACATTTGCAGTTTTGCGCCGGCTAGCAGGAGATATCTTCCTTCTGTGGCAACCTCCGTTCCTTTCGAACGCCTTTCTCAAAACCTGGCCAAAGTGACAGCGACGCTAAAATTCGTGAACGTTACTTTTCCTCCAATCAGTTGATGACGATTTGTGGCAATAATAATTTCTTATGATCTTCGTACTTATTCTGCCTGCAATTTCTTAATTATTTTTGAATCTTGGCTTTGTCCTTGTTTTTTATTTAGTAAATCTATACATCGTTATTTTGAGTCCTGATGTCGATATCATGACCCAGTATTTTGTGGATACATTTTCTGCTGATACTTAGCTCAAAGCTATATCATATTATGAACTATTTATGTGCTAGGTTAGTAAAGGAATGTGACCTGACCACTAAATGGACCGAACAGGTGCCATCGATTTTAATAAAATAGGACACTACCACCAACCCTTCCACCACCACAATCTGTCTAGAACATGAGGGTTTTTTTGTTTCAGGGTTTTCTAGGTCAAAAAATCAAAATAAAAGCTAGGATATTACAAATTGGGCTATGCATGAGCGCAAGGTGGATTTTTTTTAAAGTGGAATTTAATACTAGACAGGCGCTGAAACCATTCTAAATAAAGACAGATAAAATCACCCACGACTTACATACATGTACCTTACCATAATGTCTTGTCTGAAGTTAGCCATTCAATCTCTCGCCTAGCTATCTCCTTGTTTAAACAAAAGAAATAATTTGAAACTTTGCGGGGAAATTGTAAAACACTTAATCAAAATGAGGTTTTAAAACTTTTGAAAGTAAAAACATTGCAAAAATCGAGATGCGGAGTGAATGATTAGCTCAAAATATCGGGACAGTTGAGTGAACGATACACTAGTCCATTAGCCACGCTCGTTCATTTAGTTTACTCGTTCTTTTAGTTCAATTTAGATCATTTGCCCCAATGCAGACACATTAGCATTTTCCTGAAAGCTTTAGCCTCGCAGTATTATCCCCGCCGTTCATTTAGTTAGCTCCACTAGCTCAATTTAGCTTCCTTGCTCGTTGGCCCTGCCCTAAAGTAGACACAATAACTCTTTCTTCAACTTCCATTTTTCTTATAGATTCTTTTTTTCCTAAATTTGACTGACTTTCAGTCCGATTTTTTTTTTTTACTTGAAGCTGCAGTACGTATAATATCAGTTATATCTTATTACCCGTTTTTGCAAAGCTACAAACATTTACTCAGTTCAAAAATAATCACGCCTAATAACTTTATTTTGTGTGTTTTTGTTATCTGTTGTGTATAGCGAGTGTAGAAACAATCCAGACATCTGTTGAGATATGTACGAGTGTGTTGCTATAGTGACATCTAGGAGAGGGAGGATACCTCCTCTATAAGAAATTATCTTTTCCTGTTTTTTTTTATCTGGGGGGGGGAGAGGTGGGGGATGTTTTTTGTCCATCATACACAAACAAACCGTCTTTGTTTGGACGAGTGGCTACCGTAAATATAGTTTGTTTGACCAGCCCCTTCTACCTTACAAATATATTACTTTAGTCCCCCGGGATCTGGAGAGAGAGAGAGAGTGAACTTCCGGACATATTTAGATCTACAGTTTGTATACATGGGAATTTGTTAACATGTTGAAAGTTGGCAAACGAATCTTTACATGTTAACATATTTACAAACGTTTAATTAATTCACTGTAAATTTAATCTGTCCAATATTCTTACCATTAGACCGGAGAAACAGAAGTATTCGAATCTGTTTTCCCATCTGATTAAAACTCCTCGAAAGTCAAAAATGTAATTTTGTCAAAATTAAATTTATTTTTTGTTATTAATACTTGAAAGGAATCATTTGTATAGATTTATAAAGTAGTTATATTTGTTTGGGAATAGGTATCATATACATAATTTTATAAAAGTTAGTTAATGTAAAAACGACTATTACAAAAAAGAAGGAGAGAAAATAAGTCAGTTTATTATGAGAGACGCCAGGCTGACTGAACAATTTCTCCCGGTTATCTAGTTGTAGGTGTATGCCATCTTTTTTAGGTGCGGACCAGATAGGAAAATTTAAACATTATATTCGACTGACAATTTTTGGCGGATTAAAAGAATGATGAATATTGTCATTAACAAGTTTAACGACCATGAAGCCCATATTTCATGTTTATGGTTGATTTATGAAGGAAATATTGGTGTATAGTACAATGTAAAAACATTGTCAGGATAAAAATGACATAATTTTTAGTAAAGGGCCATTAAAACGTAGTTTTTGGCGATTTTAAAAATTAAGAATATAGAGAAAAATCAGCCTTTATAAATCGAAACCCTAGGAACTTGGAAATAAATAGTTTCATTTAAGAAAAGATTTGGTTTTATCACACTCTAGGATAGGGACGGGCAAACTAAGTCCCAGATATATGTGATATAGCCTGCCGAGCGGCAAATTGCGGCCATATAGAAATAGATGTGTGTTGAAGGAAAAAATACTAAAAAAAAACATATCAAAAGTTTTCGATAACTTTAAAATTCTAGTTTTGTTTGAAGAATGATGAAAAAAATGTTTTACCTTACTCTTATACAAATAGACAACCTTGAATTTGAATAACGAAATGACGGATAGAAAAAAAAATAGATTATAATAACCAGCCTAATGAAAGAGATGGAGGATTGAAATTTAATTTAAGAACATATTTTATGAAAGCCTAAATGCTGGTAGAGCCAGCAATTAATTTTAAGACAGGGAAGGTACTTTGGCTGATCCTCTCTTCTCCTTAAAACTTAACTATTTGAAAGTAAAAAAGCTTGGAGGTTTTCTCGTTATTGAATCGTTCCGAGGGCCGCAATGTGCCGCTCGGCAGGCTATATCACAGATATCTGGGTCTTAATTTGCCCGTCGATAAAACCAAATCTTTTCTTAAATGAAACTATATATTTCTTCAATTTATTTCCAAGTTCCTAGGGTTTCGGTTTATAATGGCTGATTTTTCTCTCCAGTTTTCTGCGATGGCTGACTCGAAATAATACCGACATAATTACGGGACAAGCCATTTGAGTATTTGAACAGATATAGTCTAATACAAACTACATTGATTCTTGTATAATGGCCGCTGTAACATAACCTAGTATATGTAGAAATACTATAACTTGTAAAGAAATTTATCTACTACAGATTTGGAAATAATAAATTTTCCAAAAAAGGAAGAAAAAAATCGAGCAGCCGTTATAGAAAGTAGAGAAGTCGTCAAACATCCATGTTAGTTTACAAACACGGATTAACAGAATCCTACAGGATTTATAAATCTGAAATTAATTCAGATAATTTATGTTGATAGTTACCATAATTAGTAATCATGGTCGTTTTGTTTGAAATTTCATCCAATGAATGAGGAACATTCTTGTAGAACTGTTCAACATCGAAAGGATAAGACTTAATTGAAAAAAGTACTTATCATACCAAATTTTTTTTCCTACCGTCCTCAGAAGTGAGTCAAGGTTACATGTACTTAACTTTTTTGACTGGGTATTTCGATACCCCAAAATTACCATTTTCTAATAAATATTTTCTTATATATTATTTACTAAATGTTGAAAAATACCTCACCAACTTGGCACCATCGTCAGTCTCTCACTATCCTTGGAATACTTAAATATCTATTTTTTTGTTATTGGGAAATTGAAAACGCGCTCAATTCTTTTAAAGAACTGAATTATTTCTGTTCATACTTTTTATTTTATTTAACTTTCAGTTTAATCGAACAATTTTCAGTTCAATAAGTAATACAAATGTATCAATCCAACGTATTTTTACCACAACTAGCTAGTTTCGGCAATTTGCCATCTTCAGGTGGTGAACCTTATTAGAGGAGTCAAAGATCAGAATCAGGGACTAGTTGGATACTGGTAGTATTCCCGGTCCCTGATTGATATGTGTCGCATTTCTTTGACCCCTTCTCTAGTAAGGTAAGGTTCACCACCAAGATGGCAAATTGCCGAAACTAGTTGTTGTAAAAATAAAATATAAGTTGGATTGATACATCTGTATTACTTATTTAACAAGTAAGTCCACTACATTCGCCTGTAAGTCCACTACATCCACCAAAAAATATATTTTCAGTTTATTCTTTTCTGTCCAGTTTCTGTTACTTAATATATTGTTACTGCTTTTCTCTGTATTATTTTACTTAATTTACTCTTCCTAATTTTTTTTACTTCATTCTCTTACTTTATTACTTTATCCTACCAAGAGTTGGTTCACAAAATGATTTTATCTATTTTATTGGTTTCACTTTCCAGCAATATTATTATTTATTTTATTTTTGTGTTGTATTTACTTTATGCAAGAGGGAACCTTACAAAGATTTTTAAAATCTAATTTAAATAAAATTATTATTATTATTATTAATGACCTTTTTTTTTTTTTCTGTTTCAGATGGTTCAAACATATATCTGATGCGGCTGAATCATATAAAACGAAAGATTCCAAGTATAAGAACCGAGAGCCTCCAGCTTCCGATGAAGTGCCCGACAATCTTGACAAGAATAAAGAGTAAGTTTGATTTTTTATACTCTTTTTATATCAAAGCTCTCACTACATTTTATATAACGACAGCGTACAATGACCCAGTTGATGAAGATGAAAGAATAGTCTTTAGTTGTATGAACTGTTCAAAATCAGTTTGAAGCTGAGGCTAAAAAGAAACAGAACATAATTACTGTTCATTATTACACAATTTAATTTGATGAGAGAAGGCCTAATATTTATTTTTGCTGTCTGCTCTATGAGAAAGTTGCGCGTATCCTGACCTATTTTATTTTCCGATAAAGTCTGGTGGATGTGGGCTGAATTGGTTTTTATCATTGTCCCATTTCTAAGGTTTCATAATTCAAGGGCAACCTTATTGTATTTCTGCTGATATGTTCAGAAGCTTCTAACACCCAAATCCTATGTCTTGGTTATATTAAAAAAATTCGTATGTAAATTTAGTTTAGTGTGCAAAATACAGAGATGTTATAGGGAAGCGATGTTCACTTCAAAGATTATGAACTATAATTCCCAAAAAGGCCACATTTTCTATTTAATCTTCCTAAAAAAAATATTTCTTATTTTCAAAAAAGTTTTTTTGTTGTTGTTTTTTTACATATAGGTATTCACAACTGTATAAATAATATATACAACAAGCATGTTTGCTAAAAGAGTAGAATATGGAATTTGTGAAAATGTTAGGAGGGGATTAAGAACTTTTTTTTTTTTTTTTTTTTTTTTTTTTTTTTTTTTTTTTTTTTTTTTTTTTTTTTTTTTTTTAGTTGGTTTTAAAAGAGGGTGCGCCTTGCGTTGCAGCAACATCACCCAGTCTACGTTTAGGCAAAGATCAGGATCATTACATTGCCTGTTTCTGCTCCCGCCAGGAGCCGACGAATCGGCAGAATGCACTTGAAAAATAAAATAAAACTTGTTTATTTAATATATTGTCTAATTTCACTAACTATATATACATGGGAGTACTTTCGGTATTTCTACCATCCTCAGCCAAAAGCATAAGAGATAAGACTTAGAGAGATAAGAATCGGCAGAACATCGGGTAGTCAGTTTCCGTCACCATCTGCCGTAGATCTAGTCCCAAATACAATCTTGTCCCATGAATCAACTCCACCCTAGCTTGGTCGTACAGCGGGCATTCGAGGACCACATGTTCTGCAGTCTCGATACCGCCGCACGAACAGTTCGGGGTGTTCTTCACTTGATTAAGAAGAACTATGAAAACACTAAGCGAAAAAGTAAATTTTGATATTCCTCACAAACACAAAATAGAGTGCGGCCTCAGGAATCAACCTGAGTCATAAAAGCACATAACATACAGAAGTTATGTCCTCCTAAAGGCCAAACGTACCTACAATTTCTGTTTCATGGAAATTGTTATGTTTTGAACTATTTGTATAAATATCTCACTAAGAATAGCAACTTGATTGTTACCCTATCAGGGTTTTATGTAAACTTGACTATGTAAGCTGGTTGGAGACTCAAGGGGTTCTATTGTGTTACGTCACTACCTTACAGCACTCTACTAGAAAAACATCTACTTCCCTCTTCGGGAAAGTGCCATTTCAACATGCACCAGTAGGCACAAGAGGACATTTCGCATGACGTTGAATTTTATATACTTTTTTTTCCACTTCTCCAGCTTTACAAAGTATTGGAGAAGTTATGTAATCGATCAGAAATTGGATGCTGAGTTTTCAACGGAGTATCGTTTTCCGACGTCCTGATTCCAAAAATGAGAAAAAAAAGCCTGATCTCTGTCGTGTGAACACGATAATTCCAGATAGAATGAATGTATCGATACGAAAATTTACATGTGTATCCAGAACCATCTAAGGACGACACCTATTGATTTTCGGTCAAAGGGAATAGGGGGGACGCTTAACACAACAACTCAACTAACTGCTGTTGTAATGAATATATCGACATCATATTTTAGGGATCAGGAAAGGGAAAACTTGACTCAAATACCCTAATAACTACCGATACAACCAATATCTCCGCCTTGGAGGCAGAGCGAAAACGTAATTGATTGAATACTGGGGAAGTACATATTCACCGACGACTTTTTTCATTCTGTATACATATGGGTAATTCCATGAAAAGACAACACAGTCAAGAACATGGAATGTTTCAAAAATTCTGAGAGTTGGCAGAAATGTTGTACCCATTGATAAATAGCTCTCTGAATTTTTCAGATGATCCGCTCAAGGATGGTGCGTGATTTTATTTTTGCAAACACTTAAAACATAAAATCTTTAACAGATTATAACTCCAAATCTTTCCATCCAAACAAAAAAAACATAGATACAAAAATTTTTTGTTTTGAGTTGAATTTTTCGAAAAAAATATCACATCTCAATTTTGAACGATTTGAATGAAATGTTATCGTTTTAAATCACAAAAAGTGTTATATCTAAAAAACGCCACTTTTTTTTGGGCTGAAATTTTTTTTACATATTCTTCTACTTCTCTAGAATATTCCTACCAATTTTTAGAGTGGGCCGATTGCAGGATTATTCGTTCTGATTTTTTTAATAAATTGAAACTCGAATAATACGCCGTAGGGGCCGGTTTGAGGGCGCCGGTAGCTCAGTGGTAAGCGTGCTTGACTTCTGAGCTCAAGGTCGTGGGTTCGTAGCCCGACCGAGGCCCTTAGTTTATTTTATCTGGGAGGTAAAATAAACTTAAGCACGCCGTCCTTCGGATGGGACGTTAAGCGATGGTCCCGAGCCTGTACGATGTCAGGTACTCGTTAAAGACCCCTACCCTAGATGAATAAAAATTTAGGGTAGGCAAAATTTAGGACTCCCACAGTAGAGTCGGGCTCATGTCCACCAGAGTGACGAAAGAGCGCTCTGGTAGTAGGCGATATGACCTCGTAGTTAAAGCCCGGGCATGAGTCATAAAACCTAACCTAACCTAATACGCCGTAATAGTTCTAAATACTATCCCAAATTTGTCTCCGATTGTTGTCCGTTCCATTTCACGTTTGTTCACATAATTTCCTGCTTGTCTAGTACATTCCTGAATATGATTAAAAATGTTACTATTATTACTTTTAGGATCCATTGCTAGACAAATTTTTATTTTATCCCGGTCTTGAAATAGATGTCAATTCAACGTCGAAATTTTTATTGATCAAATGAACATTAATTAATTTACATTATTTATAAATAAAAATAATATGCAGCCTTATTTATTCATTCTTCATATTTTAAAAAATACAATCTTTGTCTTCTTTTTCACAAAGTGAAAACATCTTTGACGCAACTTTACCGTTACCGAGTGGTTTAATACAATGTTTTTGTTTTATTTTTTTTCAACGGTTTGATGTTGTGACAATTATCTGTCACAATTTTCTCTGCAGATTCATAATCGTCTACGCTAAATTTTTGTATCTATGTTTTTTTTTTGTTTGGATGGAAAGATTTGGAGTTATAATCTGTTAAAGATTTTATGTTTTAAGTTTTTGCAAAAATAAAATCACGCACCATCCTTGAACGGATCATCTGAAAAAATCTGACAAATTCAGAGAGCTATTTACCAATGGGTACAACATTTCTGCCAACTCTCAGAATTTTTGAAACATTCCATGTTCTTGACTGTGTTGTCTTTTCATGGAATTACCCATATACATATGTTTATCTTTTCATTAATTTACAAATTATATATTTTTGATTTTATCCCGTAGAATTTTTCCTCCTCGACCCGAAAACGTTCATCTTTATTAGAAGCTACTCAGGAAAATAATTTAGGCAGTTGAGAAAAATTATTAAAAATTTGGAAAGTTTCTATATTATGTGTTGTAGCCGATTTCTGAAAATGTATTCCTTGACACGCAGTTTGAAAACAATTTATTTAAATTAAAAATTCCGATAATTTTTAATATAAACGTGACAATCATTTCCATGGTTTGAAAAAATAGAGAAACTAATTTGCTGATGAGAAAGTCTAAAAAATAAATATCACATAACATTCCTTTAAAAACATTATTACAAGGACACCTAACTAGACAATATGGGATGAAATGTTTTCTATGTTCTGAATCTACAAGTAACATCTGAAACATCAAAATATTGAATTCATATGAAACATCTTCTAGCAACTCCATCTGTAAAAACATCTTCTAACTAAAATATTTCATTTTCTTTCTTCTGACTCAATAAGAAACAAATGAAGGGGTTCTTTGGACAAAAGATGCTGAGTTGTACTTTTACTGAAAATGGAAGTGGTCAGTCACGAGAACTGTGTTATATATGAACAGTGACCTCATCAATAGCAAATGTCTCCTCCCACGTCTTCATGCTAATGTATAATGTACATTTTGAAAATATATATGTATATTTTTTTTAAATCATTGCCTATTAATTGGAAAATGTGTCAATTCAATTCTCAAATCGGCATGAATATGAATAAATTATTAAATTCATTTTTATTTATTATTATTATTTTAATATGTATAACCCGTATAATATCACCATAAATGTAAATGTGATGTCGACACAAGAGGAAGACTTCAGAAGAGAAAAAATAATAACAGAAGAGAAAAAATAATAATAAAGAAATTTTCAAAATGATGAATAAATTGAATATTTACGGAGGAAGCATAAACAAAACAATATAAAAATAAAATAAAATAAATGATAATCAATAAAAATAAGTGCGAAAAAATATAATAAAAGTAAAAATATAAAAAAACTATACTTTTCAGCTCGATAGACCCCTCGAATATCGTTCTAATTTTTCCAGTATAATGGAGACATGGGAAACCGCGGGGTCCGTGTGATTCCCTCACCTTCTTGTTCCGCCAAACACTGACCAGCAATGGAGACAGACCAAGAAGGAGAGGAGAGCTGAAAGTGCGTGGTGGACATATAGAAAGAAACTGGTCATCACCAGCGCTCTCCAATCATTTTTGCTGACATAGAAACAAGCTTCTCGGCCAGCGCCGCCGCAGTCTTAGAGGAGGGGGGGGGGGGGGGGGGGGGGGGGGGTTATTATTCGGATGAGAACGGGATGACAGAAGCCGAGCGCCTGGATTAATATGAAAAGAAAGGTATAGTTGAATTTGGAGCGGGACTTGAGGTCAATTACATACAAAGAGCATTATGAAGAGTAAAGTTAGTTGCATAATCCCATAATTCGAGTCTTCATGTGCATATATGTCTTATTGTTTTGTAAATGGTCTGTTCGTTTTCAATAGAAAGTTTGGATTGTCTCCTGAACAGCCGGTAGAGTAGACCAAACCGGCTGTTGAGCTCCTGTCGTTTCAGTCGTATATGGGGATTCCACGTTTTCATTCTAGAAAGAACCCAAGAAAGTAGTCTAGATTGGAGGCAGAAATTGGGATATTAATTGAAAGAAAGCTGAGGACAGAATTGGCCTCTCAGAGTGAAGGGTATGGCTTCATTTCTCTTCATTCATTTTCACTCGCCATTCCGACACCGACCATCTATGTGAAAAAGTTGAGGTTTTGAGAAGCTGTAATAAAATCTTATCTGCAGTCAAGGATAAGGTTGCTAGGAGCGGATCTGGTAGGGAAATCAGCTTTATAAATTGTACAGAAGATGGGACTGAAAACACTTTTCATGGGAAACCCCGCTTCAACAGGTATATAGTCAGAATACTTATTATCCTGGCGAACCTTGAAGAATCTGTCAGAAAGGTAGAACTTGAGGATGAGGCAGTATTTGTGAGGAAGGAAGCGTTTCAGAGCAGACCAGGATGCCGAACCCGGACGAAAGCCTCAGCCGGGCCTAGAACGCCCCTCGAACAGTAGCATTCCTGCGTAGAAATTATTGATTAATATATTTGTTGGCATCTACCATCAATATTTAGATTAGAAGGTAATACTTATCCCGAATTGAGATGTGGAGGGGTGATCGGAGTATCTTGGATTGAAATATCTGTATTATTGTGATGTGCGAAGGCTTCACTGTCTCGTATATTTGTCGGAGATGGAAGGTTTAATCATTTATTTTCGTCGAGTAGATAGTTTAGAACGCCCATTGAAAATACTGCACAATAGTCTTTCGACGATTTAGTTTCGTGTTGTCCATGTGTGAGGGTTCCAAGTTAGCTTTCTCTAAAAGGTTGTTCCTAAATATTTCACTGAGGAGGTATGGGGCAGTGACTGGTTTTCTATTATATACTGGGGAGCAATCACCATGGCGGAGGTCGAATGTTACATATTGACATCTTGTGATATGAACTTAATTTTTCATGATTTCCCACAAACTTCCCTTGTATTATAGATAGTGAAAGCAAACATTACGACTAATCTGATTGGGTTGTGTTGCCTGTAGAAGTGAAGAAAACGAGACGGGAGGGGAGTTGGCTGGAGCTAGTCCTAGCCCAGGAACCACCCCGCAACCCCCGGCATCCCCAGCTCCAGGCAGTAACCAGGCCTCGCCGCGACTAGACAAGTCAGGTATGTATCTTCCTACCAATGACCATCTCTCTGAAAACATGTTGTAAGAGGAACATGGAATATAGCATTTTATTTGCCCTTTCTTCAGAAAACTGAATCTTATGAAACTGTGCTCAGACTGTAAAACTTGAAGAGTGTCATGTAAAAAACAAAACTATTTTAATTTTTTTTTTTAGTTTTTCATCTTTTAGGAAAGTAAATGCAATACTAACGTATTAACGTGACGCAGTTTGCGAAACCATATCTTAAATTAGAAAAATCTATTTTTCAGATTTTCCTAATGAGAAAAATGTATAGTAGCGCATAGAGAGTTTTTGGAGAAACTACCACAAAAATAATTATACAAGATTAACACATATAATACGTACAAGAAATGATGACAATTGGAAAAATAGTAATTTAAATAAATATTTTTTATATTATTCTAAGCGTGTACTTGAAGAAGCTAATGGAAAAACAAATTTTACATTAACGGAGCCGAGTGGTTTCCTGTACGCCATCATATATGACGAAAAGTATAGCCATGATGTACTTTTCATATGTTTTTAACCATTTTTCATGGTTTCCATTCCATTCAAGTTTCCCCCTCTTCGTGGTTTAATCGTTAATAAAGGAACACTATGACACTATGGGTCGTTTGCTAGAAATCTGAAGATCAGGAGTTTTTTATCAACAAATATTCAAGTTAAACTATGAGAGGGAGAAAAAACAGATTTTCAAAGAGAGCGGTCAAAACATGGATGAGAAAGCTGGTACCTACTGTTGTGGATTTAATATCATGAACAAAACCTCGAATGTTGGGCCTTTGACATCAAAAGGAAATTGCTAATGTTTATTAACTGCAAACCTTCTCCCTGTTTAAACAGTATCTTACTTTATGTGTTGAACTTCTGGGTTTCCACGTACAAATATACGTTTTTCTCAGGTTGTAATTGAACAATTGAGCAGAGTGGCGTCCAATTTTGAACAGAAGAATCTGTCAACGCCAAAGACCGATGTTTCCAATATTATCTTTATTCTTCAAGGTAAAAAATGAAGAAAACTAAAGCAACTTATACGTCACTTTAGTTTTCTAACTTCAACCCCGACTCTGAAGAAGAATAACCTTTATATGTGCTGTTGCAGATAACGAGTCTATCCGACGAACGGAGTCAGGTAGCGGGGGTGGTCCGGAGCTACTGGCTGCCACCTATATAGAGGAGGGGGCCCTCGTAGAACCATCTCAGGTCCTCGTCTGTACCAGGGATGTACACACAGCCCAGCCCGTTCTCACACCCTTAGGTAACTTGATTAACTGATAATAAAGCTAAAGTGGCACAGAATCCGATTTAACTGGACCGGACATGAGCCGTCCTGCGCCATGTCGTATAGTTTTAATTTCCATGGAATCAGCCCTATTGGATTATAGCTCAAGAATCTTTCTATTTCGAGTTGGAATTTTTTTTAATAGGATCTAAATATGTACAAACCTGTTTTCAAACAATGATCCTATGCTGTATCACTCGTCTTACCGGACTGGCTGATTCCTTGCCAACTCGATACTCTTTCTTCTTTAAAAAAAAAATGTAGGATTTCCTGAGGGATTTGGGATTTGCAAATTCAGGCAATTTTTGGATTGTGTTAATATCCACTCTAGCAAATTTAAATTTACTGTTGAACTACGTGCTGACGATGATATAAGCCAAACTATATATATTTATTGAGAAATTAGGCAATGTAATAAAGCTATTATCTTCTGCATTGTCGGTCCATTTTCCTTCTTCCCTTTGAAAATCCTCATACAATCGTCCACCCGTTCTACACAGCCTGCCCATCGTCTCTTTAATACTGTTACCAGGTGGTATTTGTTTATTTAACAATTTTTTTGGCAACCCGATAAGATATATCTTTGATGGTGAGCATACGGCGATCATGTATAACAATAGCAGAAGTTTCTGTGGAAATCAAGCCCATATACATTGGTTATTACTTAATCTTGTTCCCAGTCTTTCTAAATACTTTTCTTTCTCAAGTATTTACTGTCATTCATCATTTAAGCACCAAATTATTGCTTTGTATGTGTAAACTAGTCTAATTATTGTTTCGTGTGTAGCAACCGTGAAGTTAAATAAACTAGATACGACTATAATAACGATAGAAAGACGAAATAACCGCTGTTTCCCGCAACAACTCAAACTTTTATATGTACGATTTTTTCGTTGGTCTCTATTAACAGCACCAATGTACATTTAAACTGTACGCATGTCACAGGTATCTGGTTGAGCACATTGCCAGCGTTTATTTCATGGTACCGTCCCTTATTTCTGGTTTCATCAAAAATACTTTTTTTTTTCTCTTCGACTGCTGGACTATTTTTTTGGCTTTTTGTTTCATTTCCCTATAATCTCTGTCGGTTTTCTTATACGAAGGTCTGCGCTTAATTTTTCACTGAATAGTGTTGTTGTTGTTTAGAAAAGCTGCGAAGGAAGGACGAAGCAGTGAAGCAGGCGCTCTACGAGAAGCAGATTCTGGTGGCAGACCTGCTGCACGTACCTCGGGAGGACTTCGACACGATAGCTGACCTGGCCGGGGAGACAACGGCGGCCGACAAGGAGCCCTCCGAGCTCATTCTGGCCGCCGTCAGTCAAGGTGAGCACCTCTGGGTTCTACACAAATAGCACATACACACCATCTCTGTTGTCCTCTTGTTTTGCTTTATTCTAATTATTTTTATTATTTCTTTGATAATTCACTATTAACTCTGGTGTGTTAATTTGAACTTTAACTAAGGTTTTTATGGCCGGGAGTTTTTAACGAGTAACTGACACAGGCTTGGGACCATCGCCAAACGTCCCCTCCGAAGGACGTCGTGGTCTAGGTTAATATCTCCCAGATAAAAAACTTTTTATCTCGGAGAGGGGAAGGTCTTGGCTTGAGATTAACCGGTAATTATTATAATGTAATACAACATACATTTTTACTTCTTTAATAGTATTTTTATTATTAGTCTTCGATGGGAATTATGTAACTGCGAAACTCTCAATGTTATTTGAACATTTCACAGGTGATACACCGGCACTCCGTTCTTTCTCACGTGTCATTACCCATTTATTGGTTGAGTTACAATCCTGTATCACATTTAAAATTATAATAGATTGACTTTGAAACATTTTGGTATTTTAATGATTTTTGGGTCACCAAGTTTCGGAAATTTACCGCAAGTTGCATTTGGCAAGTATTCATCAATATATTTTTCGGCCGTTTTTGATGGTAAATAGATAAATGAATTATCTTTCGAGCAAAAAATAAATGAAAAATATCTCTGTGGCGAGAATTTAATTTTTTTACAAATGTTTGATATTTTAGAAGTAGATAAGGTGGTTCTGAGATAATGTATTCCATAATATATTGGTTCAAAATGAGCTGCTTCAAGAAATGTACAAAAACTCTTTGGAAATGTATGAGGAAGATGAAAAGTATGTGTTGTTGTATTTCAGCGAGTGCTCTCTCCCTGGTAGTGAACGAGGCTCTGCGGGTGAGTGAGGAGGAGGCTGTCAACGCCAGTGTGAGTCCTGGCCATGTCCCCGGGGTTCCAGCCCACAGGATACAGGCCATCGCAACCGCACTCAACTCACAGCTGTCACATCTCTTGGTAACTAGCCATATTTAATAGGATATTACATTGCTCTTTGTCTCGATTCATTTTGAAATTTATCAATTTGAAGTATAAAAATATAGTATAAAGAGGAGTGTGGTGAGACACTGCTGGTGGCTGCACAGGATCGATTGGAGCCGTACATCCCCTTCAAAAATATACCTGGTTTACTTCCTGTTTCCTTAGTCTTTTAATGCCCCCTCGTCTTGTGAACCGGAACTTGTAGGATCTTAATTGTGAACTCACTAGATGAGGAAATAGCATTCCAGATTTCTCGGACCTATTACATTATTAGACCGTAGATGGAGCCAACTCACAACAGAACTTCCTTATTAATTTTTCAACAAATACGAGTATATGGTTGTATCATGTATGGTAATATCAAATTATGTGTTTTACTGCGGTGACAAAATCAGATTCGTGTTACAGTCAGGAAGCTATGAAATGCAATCATTATTTGTACACCATTGACACTGCTTTTCGGGTTATAAAATTCAAAAATTAGGTTGGCAAAGCTCTTGAAGTTTTTATAAACATTTGATTACTCTTTAAGTATTTTTTTATGTTGACAATTTTATTCTCATCTCTCCGTCTTTTATAGCGTGGTAAGAATAAGTCTAAAATGTCATATCCTTGATAAATCGTCGTTTGAATATTCAAATATGACAAAGATATTTGTTTCAAATCTTCTTTTGCCAAGCGTGTGAGCTGTTTTTTTGCCGTTTTCTTGACAGGCAAGGGCTGCTGTTCAGGTCATGCAGGATTCGAAAATCGCGTTCTGCTCCTTAGTGGAGAGGCGAGGCTGCCACCTCATCTAACGGGCCAGACCTGTTGGAACTCCTTTAAAAGAACGGCTCTGGCTGCGCAAGTTAGACGACTGCGGTCTCATTGTTAGTGAGGATCTATGGTCAAACCTCAAAAGGTCGCGCCTTCCGGCCTTGCCCGACGGTTCCACACTGTTGGTCCAAACCTCTCCTCCATGTCCGGGCTTTAACTACGAGGTCATTTAGCCTACTACCAGAGCGTTCTTTCGTCACTCTGGTGGACATGAGCCCGACTCTACTGTGGGAGTCTTAAATTTTGCTTACCTAGGTTCATTCACCTAAGGTATCTTTAATGAGTATCTGACATTGCAGAGGCTCGGGACCATCGCTTAACGTCCCATCCATAGGTCGGCATCTCAAGATTTTTTCACCTCCTACATAAAAAATCTAAGGGTCTCGGCCGGGTTTCGAACCTGCAAACTTGAGGTGTCCTTGCCGATAGATATGGAATCAATCTTTGCAGACTGTGCAAACCTTAAAAATGGCATGAGAATATTCTCAAGACATGAATAAATTATTTTTTTATTTTACAGAAAATAATGAATGATCGAGACGAAGAGAGGGAAAGACTTCGAAGGGAATTACAGAAGTCCCGTGAACAGCTCCACGCACTGCATGAGAGACGCGAACCAAATGGTACGTTACACCGATTATGTACATTTTTGATTATGTACATACCTGTAATTAAGATTAACTGAGCATATATATAACTAGTATTTTGTATTTACTGTAGAATGATACTTCTCTAGGTGCACCACCCACTTAATTAAATTCTGTATACTCACTTTTTGATACAATCTAAGTTTCAATTTAACTATGTATTTCAAAATAATCAAATCTATAAGTTAAGACATGTGAAATCTTCATCTCAAATTTCTACTTTATTACAACATTCGTTTCTGAGTTAGAGTAATAAAGCTCTCTCGCTCACAAAATTCCAGTCACATACTCAGAGACATCATCGCGAAAATGGTCAGATCTCGTTCAGGGGACCTTGAAACGTGATATTCCGTTTAAAACAATTTAGAGCACTCATTAACACAATACATTTGAAACGGTTAATGGCTGGTAGTGTCATCTAATATTTAAAATGTTTCGAAACAACATAGTTTGTGTTTGTCTGGAGACCATATTATGTCAGAAATACATTTTTATTGGTATGGTTCATCCTATACCGTTAGATACATACATTTCTTACAAAAAGCAGCCAAATGTTACTTCATTTTATTTTTCTAATAAGCTACAAATGTTGTCATATTAACTGCCCTGGTTCTCAAGACGACTTTCAATACTCGTCATTTAGTACACCTCTTAATTCCAGAGGAATTTGAATTTGTGATAAACAGAACTAGGCAATATTTTTAACGAATCGTCAAATGGGGTTTTGAATAAATCTGCTTCTTTTCCGCTTATTTTGGCCACTAATTAATTCTAAAAAAATGGGCTTTCTTCGCAAAAACGAGAAAATTTCCAGACCGGGAAAAAGTTGTTTCCGTTTCGGCTGATACTTCCAGGGATTTTCTATGGGTTTGTGTCCAAACTTAAATTGGGTCATAAAGTTTGAGCCTGATCAACCACCGTACTCTGAAGCATGGACAAAGTTTTAAAAGTCAACTTTGTGTAGAAGCATCGTAAACTCATGTATATAGCTCGTTGTGACGGGCTATTTGAGTAGATCAACTTTGTCCTTTTTCCTCCCTTGAAATTTCATCAATGAATTGGTTTTTGTAGAATGTGTCAGTAGAAATTTAACAAAAAAGATAATGTTCTGGCGGTTTTTACAATTTTTCTCATAACAACTTACATTTTTTGAAATCGTCGACAAATTTCGTGTAAAATGTAGCTGATTTCGGAACTACGGTTTTTAAGTTCGTTTACTCCCAGGCTAATTTCTACTTGATTTTCAAGCAAATCGGCTTATACACGATCTTGTACTCAGCGTTAAAAGTTTGTAGAAATGTGCACTTGCTCCCATAATAAATGGTAGTGTCCATATGGTGACAGATAGTTCTACTATTACCATTTGTAGATTAAGCACATCGTGCAGTAGCACATTTTGTTTGTCATTCTGTACTTAATAACTTCTATCAGTAGTAAGTTGATTTGGGTATCCTGACCTCTTGGAGAGGTTATCGCCATTGGCTTATCCTCTAGATTAGGTATTCTTCTGACGCCAGATTGCTTACCATAACAACTAACTTGCTCTCTGAGTTAATTTTTTACCAATACGTTTTATTCTCTGAATTTGGTTCTCATCCTGCTATCCGTCCACTAGGACGTAACCAAATCACATTAATAATAAACTCGGAGCTACCGGCGCCCTCGAGTGTATTTTATATACAGTTTGTATGATATGAATGGTCAATAAAACATATGAATGT
Organism: Aradus depressus; assembly: GCA_963662175.1. Lineage (NCBI taxonomy): Eukaryota > Metazoa > Arthropoda > Insecta > Hemiptera > Aradidae > Aradus > Aradus depressus. Next base: position 28,418,508 of record OY759217.1, on the reverse strand, counting down.
TTCCTAGAGGTTCTCATATTCAAACGGATGCAATTAAATTAAAATAATATATAATTTAAACTATATTTCAAAGAAATGGTTACATAGAAACTATGAAAATAGAATCAGAACCATTCGACCACAAAATGGATACGAAGGATATACATTTTTTAACCGCTACAAATTCTACACGCTGAGAGCTACAAGCCGAGGCAGCTTCATGGTCAGGGTACAATGGTTGATCAAGCACAAATTTGTTGTTGACAAATCTGATTCTCAAACCTACAAAACATTCCCAGAAAATATCAACCGAAACGGAAACAAACAATGTTTTTCGATCTGGATCTAATGGAATTTTTTTTAGTTTTCCTAAAGATAGCCTTTTAAAACTTCATATCTCGGGGAATAATATAATAAACATCTGTATTTCTTTTATTTCGATTTTTATATCTACTACTAACGTGTTATAGTTTGAGAAACTCTAATTCATCTCATACTATTAAAATCACCAAGAAAAACATTGGAAAAGTATAAGCCAAGTAACCATTGAAACATTACTAAAGATTTTCCATTTAGGAAACCTTCAACTTTATCTTATATATGGACACGTATTGTTCCCGACTTGTGTTGCACTTGTACCTTGCACTGTTTGTTTCTTAGTATAGCTAGTTGCACGTTGCACTATTCTTCTTCAGGTTTCCCCGAGCAGGAGAGCTGTCCAGAGGAGCCACCGAGTGAGACATCCCCGGCTCTCGCCCCCCCTCCACCTTCCGAGGTACTTAACTTCTTATTCCACCCTCACTATATTTTATTTATTATATAGTTTAACTAATATATTTCTTCTTTAATTTATTTTATAGAAAGTGTTCAACGTTTCTTCGTAGGTACAAAACACCTACTAATAGACAAAAGTGAGGTGCTTCTATTTCATCATGATTCTATTCCAGCTTTGTTGGTTATCCATGTGTTTTGAATATTAATTGAATTATGTCAATTAATTTATTGAGGGGAAACAAAGTTATAATTTCAGAAAATGTGATTTTCCAATTTTACTTGATACTAGCAGATTTACCCGACTTTCCACAGGTGTAACTTTGGGTCTAATAACTAAGTTAGTCCTTGCCTAAAATCAAAATACCGCTGACCTCTTTAGTACTTGTATTTATTTATTTCTGGGCATTAGAACCTCCATCCTCTCCCCATGAGTCATTTCTTCGATGCCATCATGAGAGATTATATCGCGCATCTAATAATATACATAAACATTTAATTAGATTGTAACATTTGAAATTTTGTGACTTTATCTTCTGAAAACATGTTTTTTTTTTGTTTTTTTCATTTTGTCTTCCCTCCATCTGGTGGTCTCCCTTTGTTATTTACTAACTCAATTTTGTTATATATTTTTCAGGTCTTTGTTGATGCTTTATCAGAGGAGGTGACCACCAGCCTAGAAGCCAACGTTGAAGAAGAAGAAGACAGCGCTTCCAACAAAGAGCCCTGAACTCAGACTAAGCTCAGATATACAAAAATATCTGATATTATGTATATTTTTAGTACATATGTGTATATAATTATATTCAAAGAGAGAAGTTTCTCTCAGTTATTGACGTTCAGGTAACTCAAACATAACTGCAACACACATAGTGACTAACTATTTTTTTCATAACCACTTAACTTCTCTCTGTCTGTATATATTACTGTTTTATGTATAAATGTATTCAAAATATACTAAATAATGGGAAATGAAATTTTATAATATTTAAATGGTCGTCCTTATTTTTGTATTTGTTGGGTTTCCCAACCTGGCGTTTTTTTACAGAACGTTGTTACAGTAATTGCTTAAATTCAATTAATTGTAAAGTAAAATATTATTTACATCTTTACGTTACATAACATATTGTTTACTTTGGATTGGATATGTACTATCATCCAAATGTTGTAAGGTCATCTGGAGAAACTGTAAACAATTGCTATTAAATTAATATTTGCATTATTTTTTAAACATAAAACATTTCCTCACTATTTTCATGGCAACGTGGAAGCAGGCAGGCCATTAGACGACTTCTCTCTCACAGTTGTCATCAAAGCAGGGTTTCCTTGTCCGCTATTGAATTCTGCACTCATTTATGATTTTATTATATTCTAGTATTTTTGCGGGGGATGTAAATTGCATTACCGTTTGCCACAATTACCCCCATTTAATGAAATACATTTAATCTGTCCTTGGGTTTTGTTCTCTTCATTTGCATTAAAATTTTCGGATTCTTTTTTAATTTATTTTGTTTATTTTAACGGTAGTTTTTGCTTATATAACAATATTTTATCGTTAATATGAACTAAAATGCTGTAAAAATGGGGCAAATATTATTTTAATGACAGTTTCTTTCATAATTGCTGATCCTTAAGCTTTTGGTGGGTAGTGGACATCTATTGTCAGTGTCACCAAAATATTATGTGTGTGGTAGGGCATTCCAAATGTTTACTTAACGCTTACATTTTTATTTATTTATTTTTAACTTTGTTTACATTGCCGGTAGAAATTCTTGATTCTCTTATCTTGTTAATTGATTTTAAACATATAAATATTTGTTATATGATTTTAAATCTCTTTGATATAAACTATTATGAAATTTTAATTTTTTGAAAAACTAGCAAAAGTTGAAATTTACCATTTTTTTAAAACATATAATTTAATTTGGATTTATTTTTATACCTTCAAAACATATTGTAAAAAACTAAACTATATAGAAAAGAAATTATAATGAAATCCTGTTCCTTCGTTTTCATTTTTCTTTTCTTGTGTACATTTGAATTGTGAATAGTCGATATATATATATATATATTTAATATAATAGAGCTTATATGTAATAATTTGTATAGAAATAATAGAACTTGAACTATGAATTAATAAATAAATCGACATGTAGTCAATTTGTTGTTAAAATTATTGTATTTAATATGTATTTGTGTCAGGAAGTATTTATTGACATTTGTTATATGCATTTATTTTTTATTATTATTATTTTTTTCTCACTGAAAAATCAGTAGGTATTTCTTTCCTTTATAAATTTATATTTATATATAGGTATACATAAGTATACTTTAGAAACAATACTGCGTATGTTCTTGATGTTATTCTAAACATATTTATAATTATATTTTATAATAATGTAAATGGTTTTATTAATTTTAATTGTGGCAAAAACGTAAGATTTAAAGTAAAGAATATTTATGAAATAAGAATAGTAGTGATAGTAAACACAGGTCTACACCCTTAAATATTTCTGGATTTGAACCAATAGCTGAGATCTATTAGTTAATTACATTTTTTTAAATTATAGCATTGATTAATTTGAAGTAAAATTATTAACACTTGTAACAGTTATATGAGATTTTTAAAATGTATACCTAAATTAGTAACAGTAATAAAACACTAAAAATTAATATGTTTATTAATCACTTTAAAAAATATTTATAGATATATTTAATTAAAGTAAAAGAATAATATTTTTGAATGATATAACCAGATGAAAAAATGAATACATGTAACCCTATGCATACATACTCATGTCATGATGTATATTGTACTATTATAAAAATATATATACATGGCTGATATGATTTTTGTGTACAGGGTGTCCCCAAATGAAAGGATACAACATTGAGGTATCTATCTCAGAATGTTTCTAAGAGCATGAGTTCCTAATTCAGGTGCGTTTAAAGTTCTCTAGATAGTTGACCACTAAAATATATAATAACGCGACCTTTCTCAGCTCCCCTGAAAGATAATTTCCCGATATACATGTTAGTCATCCCAAACACCGCAAATTCCTAGCCTTAGTATTTAAGTTTTCATGACTAAAAAAAATTTTAATAATAATTCTGATAAAATATTATTTCATTGAATAATTAGCACAACTGCCATACCCCATGGACTTGAAAATTTGATTCGATAGTAACAACATGCAATAAAAAGTACATAGATCCCTTAAAAAAAATTGTTTAAAAATAAAAATATGTTAACAAAAATAAGTGGAATTTCTGTTACAACTGTGCCAAGCAGAAAACTTTTCTCAGCTAATCCCATGGTCTCTCAAATTTAAAATTGAATAGAATATGGCATTTGAGGAACGAAGTAGGGTTATTCTGCGAATTTTTCAAAACAATTGAGGTAGACACAGTTGCCATGACAAAAGTGTAAAGTATGTGTTAATTTCTTCTCATTGGAGCCCAGAAGCGTCGAGTTTCGTCCAGTTGTATTTCACTGATAACCATTTTAGTGTTCTCCAAGCTAGAGGACTACACTGCGAGTTTGCGGGCTCATGTATTTGAAAATGAATTTCCAGCAAAATATGGTTCTTTCGTTGGATGCACCCGACATATACATTATTTAATTATACCTACTATACACTTACGGTGCTGTTATTATATTCTCGTGTCGATATAACACAACAAGGTGCCTCTTCCCTATCTTTTTGTGTAGATTATTAATTTATCGTATATATATTATAAAAGATATTGATTATTTCATGTCAAATGAGCCACCTTAAAAAAATATTTACATTTTATTTTTGACTCCTTGGTGAGGTACACTTGTGGTAGGTCTGACTACTTACCTAAAATATTTTTCATTTATTTCAATTACAATAGACGAGAATCATACGGGGTTGAAGCTTTAACGAATGGCAAATATGGCATACTTATTTTTTTTTTGAAAATTCTTTATAGTTGATGAATATTTTTGAAAACCGTTTCTTAAAGTCGATTTGACCCTCTTCCAGGTTAACACGATTTTTTTTTCTGAGACTTTGTTTCAAATCGCATCACCATTATTCTTTTTGAGGGATTTAGTTAGAAAGGTAAGGTTTCATTGAGCAAGTTGAAAAAAAAAACTGGAGATTGTGTATTTATATGCTCACCCAATTATAAGACTACTAATAGTACTGCCAATATATTCATCAAACATGCTCTGAACAGGATTTGGGTCATTTAAGCCCTTATGTATTATATATACATCTAAATGCCGAGTTTCCATTCCCGTCTTTGTATCAAGCCAATAGGGGGGAAAAAAAGAAAAGTTGTGAATAGCTATCTTCGAAATCTGCCAACTTTACGCAGTTTCTGCATGCTTGGATTTCTTACTTTTACAATATACATATATATATGACGATACTTCTTGCTTTTATTGAAAAATTTCAACTCCCTATTTTCCTGTCTATAATTGGGATAGGAAATAAACATCTTAGACATTTTGTCAGGCCTACCAAAGATATATACCCAACAAGTTTGCGCCAAACCGGAAAATATTTTCTTTTGACTGGTCCACTTGACATGGAATGATCGATCCATATGTAATTTATATGCAGATGTATAGTTTTTTAAATATTATAATAATTCTAATTTATGTCATTATATGTATATCTACAGGGTGATCTAAAGTGCCCACCGCAGGGATCTCAGAAGTATATTGGAACTATAGAACACTTCCAGTAGAGGATGACTTCCCCTATTTCTTCCGGGATTTGCAATAATAAAATCAAATATTGAAAATTTTCAGGGCGGTTAAACGTTTGATTTTCTTACTTTTTTTACTTCAGAAAATTACTTTTTTTTATGCACTTTTTATAATGAGCTGTTTTCTCCTATTGTCAATACTTTTCATTTTGTACTAGAATTATACATTCATTAGTCTTTGAAGATTTTGATAGAACTTTCGGTCCAGAAACTATTTGGGGGGATTTTAAACTATCATCCAGGTAAAAAAAACTATATAGTATTCAACACTGCCAAAAAATAAATTAAAAACATTTATTTTACACTTGATTTATTTGGGAATTTTCTATTTTGGGGAAATTTCTTGAAAACAAAAAAGGCGGGATTCCATTGGAATATCTAAAGTTGATGCAGCAGTCTGCGAATCGAAGACAGTTGAATTCACCATTGTAATTAATTCCCGGGAAAAAATAGGAAAGTCCGCATAGTAATTTCTCAGTAGCTCCAATAGTCACCGAGCTCCCTGTGGTGACCACTTGAGTTGGGATACCCTGTACATATGTATGTGTGTATGTTTCATTTGTTATTTTCACCATTAAACAAACAAATATTTTTAGAAAAAAAAAAAACATTAAATTTTCTCATTCTCTTATTTTATTTAAAATATTATTTATTTTGTTATTTTATGGACATGGTATAATTTTTTTTAATTAATAATTTTTAATGTTGTACATAAACATGAAAATGAAAAAAAAAAAATCGTCTAGAAATATAAATTTAATTTGTTTCATTTATTATGTACCTGCAAAATAAAAGAATTGCAAAAAATAATAATAAATAAATTGTTAATTTCATAATAAATATATTTAACCATACAAATATTTTATCATTCTTTTCCTCTATTCGAGACATCAGGTCGGAGCTGCGCGAACTGTCCTAGGATCTCATATGTGGCCTTAAGAAAGTTTAAGCAGTGAATTAATACACTTTCATTTTGTTAAATAAATATTAGTCGGTTGGTCTAGTTATAGATGCCTTGATGGCAGGGTGTATATAAATAATATACGATTCAACAACAAACCAATACATATTGTTATTATACCTTTATTTACATCAGTCTGTAGAGGTGGGGGATACTTGAAGCGAATGTGATCTTCCACCAGTAGTGCTTCACTTCAGAAACTCAGACTGTAGATGCGAGTTTAATAAAATGTATTCCAATGTATTGTCCGAAGTCATCTGTTTAGGAGCATGGTAATTATTGATCATGTGGTGTTTTCCTAGCCAATGTTGACCAATTGCTTTAAATAAAGTCCTGATTCTGTTTGACGAAGTACAACTTACATAAAAAATTACCCAACTTACTTTCATGCAACTAGTTCCGCTTCATCGGACTGAAAGGTTTTTAGGATAATTAGAGACCTCGAAATAGCCTGTGCGTCTCCGCACTGCAGTCCCAGGAGACATCAGAATTGTCATACAAATTTAATTACACCTAATGGTATTAAAAAAAATAAGTCAGTGAAATACCGGCAATGTATCATAATTCCCCAACTCGGCCTGTTTTTATCATCTAATTTTTCACTTTTCTGCAAACTTATTTTTCTTACTCTGAGACTTGCCATATAAAATTTCATGTCGATATATTTTCTTTATATCTGCTATTGGTTTGTTTTTGTGACTCATGCCCGTCCTTTACTACCTACGAAATCGTATCGCCTATTACCAGTGTGCTTTTCGCCGCTCTGATGGGCATGAGTACAACTCCGCGTCGGCGTAGTTAACTTGTATATCTTACATACATCCAAAATATAATTTCAAATGGTGTCTCTCCTTCATTTTTAAGATGGTATACCAAATTATAAAAAAAGTCGCACAATGCCATATGCAGCAACTTCGATTTTTCCCCCATAATTAAATAATATATTTTTCTTTGAAGACATGGGAATCTACTTCAAAATGCATAAATTAATAATAGTTATGAGTCTGAGGCAACCAAGGTTATTATTCTCCCCTAATCAAGTTTCTCACTTTATTAGATGAATTTATGTCATACTGATAGATTGTCCTTTTCCAATAGATTTCCAAATTTTTAAAAACATGAAATATTTTGTGAACTATCCACTCAAAGGAAAAAACAAATCGAAACAAATGGTAAAAAAAAAGGAAGAAAGAACCTACTATCCTATTTGAAGAAAAATATACCATTCTATAGGATAGGAAAGTTCTAGGCTAAAGCACCGTCAATGTACTTCCCCAGCACGAATTAACAAAGCTTTTGCTAATCCTCCAAAACCAATCGACCATTTGGGCTAAAAATCGATAGGTGACACATTGGAACTTCTGAATCCTCATACTAAATTTTGTGTCTATACATTTATTATATACGCAGTTAGGGTTTTTGAGTTAAATGGGAACCTCCCTTTATAGGGTTCTGGATATACATATAAAATTTCGAGTCGAAACATGCACTCTATCGGCAGTTATCGTGTTCACAGACACATACAGACAGGAAATTGTTCTTCATTTTTGGAATCAGAGAGTCGGAAAACATGAAATTCCGGTGAAAACTCAACATCGAATTTCTGGCCGATTTCGTAACTTCCTTTCATGTAGCTGGGGAAGTAAAATCATGGTAAGTGACATTTTTTTCCTTTGAAATTTTCCTTCTGTTTCCTTTTGAGGAAAGGTTAGGTTTTATGACTCATGCCCGGGGTTTAACTAAGAGGTCATATCATATCGCCTACTACCAGAGGGCTCTTTCGTCACTCTGGTGGACATGAGCCCGACTCTACTGTGGGAGTCCTAAATTTTGCCTACCCTAAATTTTTATTCACTTAGAGTAGGAGTCTTTAACGAGTACCTGACATCGTACAGGCTCGGGACCATCGCTTAGCGTCCCATCCGAAGGACGGCTTGCTTAAGTTTATTTTACTTCCGAGATAAAATAAACTAAGAGCCTCGGTCGGGTTTCGAACCCACGATCTTGAGCTCAGAAGACAAGCATGCATACCACTGAGCTACCGGCGCCCTCGATTTTGAGGAAAGCTGCTGATGCTATCTTATAACTCCCTGGATACCTTTGTATGCTTTTAATAAATTAATATACCTAAATGAGTAAATATTTTAGTTGATTAACAACATTTATTCAAGTGCATTAACTGTTTTTTTTAAAAGCCCTTGGCGGAAGTAATTGCTCTAGTAACACGATCAAAAAAATTTAATTAAAAAGTTATTTAAGGTGATGAAGACATGCAAATGCTCAAAGCTCGTGGCATTATGTTGGAAGCTGCCGTTAGATTCACTTCGGTACGATGGAAGTTCCTACCATCTCGCGAAAGGTGAAGAAAGATAGTATTCAGAAAAGGTAAGTCAGGGAGCACTATAAAGCCATACGTACCTTAAGTCGGAAATCACGTTTCTTCATTTTTCTTCCCCAGCTATATATGAATGGCTTCATAAAGAAAAGGCTTCCGTCCTTGAAGTTAAATTTTTGGAAAAACTAAAAAAAACAGTCAATTTATGTAAATAGTGCTCATTTTAAATTTGGTCTCCGCTCTCATGATAAGAGAGATACTTCAATTAAAATGCTTATCACAAGATAGCTGTTTATATTATAATAAATCCCATTTTCTTCTATATAATATATTGTACAGTGTTGTCCCTACATTGTCGCAATGATTTTTTGTTTTTATGAACTGATATCTGAGACTTGCTATTTTACTTTCCCAGCTATATGAGGTATAGGTGTCCATTGTTTTTAATGAATCGGGTTGAAACAGTCATAATATTGTTGTAGGGCACCGTTATGAAGTTTCATAGTAGTTTTCATGAAATAAAATAAATTTAATATATTTTTTGTTATTTTTTAAAAATCATGGAATGATGCCCTTTCTTTATAGAGCGATGATTGTCTACAAATATTTGGGTCATTTTCATATTAATATCACTGATTGCTATAACAATTATTTATTATTGAAGGTGCAATAAACAAACACCGTCTTTCATTGTTGAAAACCAAAAAATACAAAGTGAAACTACTACATTTTAACAAAATTTTCCAAAGTTGAGGCATACTTGTTTGTACAGCCAATCAGTCTTCTTCTTGATGATCGACTCCTCCCACAGAAGGCCATGAAGTTAGATTAGAAAAAATTACTATATTTTTCTGGAATATATTTAGTAAGTTTCTTCACGTCGTCAACTTTTCTTTGATTTATTGGAATTTTTCCAGCCGGATACGCAGGGAGTCATGGTGGGAACGATAGCAATCCTTGTGTGGTGTTACGAAGTTTGAATGTGTGTCTTACGAGCCCCTTCAATGGTTGTGGGAAACAACAAAATCTCCATTTTCGATTTTTTGTCGCTGATGCCCTTTCTTTATGAAGTCATTCATATGAAGTATAGGAAGGTTATGTAATCGCTCGAAAATTCGTTGAGTTTTCACCAGAATTTCAGGTTTTCCGAACGCTTGAGTCAAAAGGAAAAATTCATGTCATGTCTGTGAACACGATAACACCCAATAGAATGAGAGCGAAATTGTATATATTGTACCAGATAAGGGAACGATCCACAATGAACTTTCTAATTAAGTGTACTATGTGGTAGGAGACCTTCACTTCTATGAGAGTTCGTACTTTATGAAGGTCAGACGCTGTCGTAGGACTTCTCGATGTCAAAACTAAACTTATACGTACTCTACTTGTTCATAAAATCATTTAATATGGGATTCTGCATGTTAACGAGGGGATCGATTGTTGACAGTTTTTTTTCGGAATTAGTACTCTTGGAGTGGAAGGAACAAAAATGTTCAATGATATATTTTTAAATTAATGTATTATTAAAATGATTTACAAACGTTAATACATTATTTTTATTATTATTTATATTAAAACAATTGTATTATTTTATATTATTTACAATTTTATACGTAACATGCACGTTATACTAGAGACCACAAGTAAAAGATGTAGGGGAATATGTAGAAGGAATTCGAGGTTCTGTCGTGTAAATGAAAAATTCAAAATTTGGCCAACGTTTCGAAAACTATTTATTTCCTTCTTCAGGGCCTTATAATGACTTGAGTTGATGTGTGGAGTGAAGGTGTTGTGAGTTTGTGTATAAAGCTATGGTGTCGTGTATAGCTCTATACTGGACACAAACTCACAACACCTTCACCACACACATCCACTCAAGTCATTATAAGGCCCTGAAGAAGGAAATAAATAGTTTTCGAAACGTTGGCCAAATTTTGAATTTTTCATTTACACGACAGAACCTCGAATTCCTTCTACATTGAAAAGATACTGTCGACTCTATTAATCATTATGTAGGGGAATGTATCTAAAAGAACAAATAAGAAAAAATAAGTTCAAATCATTCGAGAGCATTCAGTAAATAATCATTTCTATCAGTATTTATTTGACCATAACAGTTATACACAATCCTCTCGTATACAAAATTATTTATTGTTCTCAGGGTTTCTCTTCGAGAAGTTGAGAAAAAAAAGAAGTTAAAAAGATGCGTAAATTATTGGAGAGAGTTTACAAAAGCAACGACCATCCACGGGATTCACTACTTAGGAGATCCCAAACGCCCCTTCTTTGAGAGGTACTAACCACTATAATCTATAGGTATATATAGTCTGTGAGGTGAATCTACGACCTTGCACCTCAAAGCGGGAGAGAAGGGGGGCGGTAAATAAATGAGGCTGTATTTATTGGAACACAGTTTCGTTACTAAAAATTAAGTTAAATAATGAATATCGTAAGTAATGATAAATCTAATAAAGAATCTTGAAAAACGAAGGTAAGTTAATGTGCAAACAAATTGACAAAACGCCATAGGACACAGCAGGGCCTTCCGTCCTTGGAAGTTGATGGGTTTCTTCTTTCCTTGCCGGCAGTTTCGTAAAATCCGGGACAAACAGGCGTTGTAGATGAACCTTAAAAAAAAGTCGGGTACGTCTTACCTCAAGGTCGAAGTTTCACCTCCCAAACTTCTCCTGCTCATCTCATTACGTTGATTAGTACATGGTATAAAAAAAGTAATTTATGATTAATAAAGTAATTGAAGGAGCGAGGCCAGTGTGTGTGCTGCTACACGAGCCAGTGTGTGTGCTGCTACACGAGCCAGTGTGTGTGCTGCTACACGAACCAGTGTGTGTGCTGCTACACGAGCCAGTGTGTGTGCTGCTACACGAGCCAGTGTGTGTGCTGCTACACGAGCCAGTGTGTGTGCTGCTACACGAGCCAGTGTGTGTGCTGCTACACGAGCCAGTGTGTGTGCTGCTACACGAGCCAGTGTGTGTGCTGCTACACGAGCCAGTGTGTGTGCTGCTACACGAGCCAGTGTGTGTGCTGCTACACGAGCCAGTGTGTGTGCTGCTACACGAGCCAGTGTGTGTGCTGCTACACGAGCCAGTGTGTGTGCTGCTACACGAGCCAGTGTGTGTGCTGCTACACGAGCCAGTGTGTGTGCTGCTACACGAGCCAGTGTGTGTGCTGCTACACGAGCCAGTGTGTGTGCTGCTACACGAGCCAGTGTGTGTGCTGCTACACGAGCCAGTGTGTGTGCTGCTACACGAGCCAGTGTGTGTGCTGCTACACGAGCCAGTGTGTGTGCTGCTACACGAGCCAGTGTGTGTGCTGCTACACGAGCCAGTGTGTGTGCTGCTACACGAGCCAGTGTGTGTGCTGCTACACGAGCCAGTGTGTGTGCTGCTACACGAGCCAGTGTGTGTGCTGCTACACGAGCCAGTGTGTGTGCTGCTACACGAGCCAACTTTCGGTAGGAAAAATGACGTACAGTGTGCTGCTACACGAGCCAACTTTCGGTAGGAAAAATGACGTACAGTGTGCTGCTACACGAGCCAGTGTGTGTGCTGCTACACGAGCCAGTGTGTGTGCTGCTACACGAGCCAACTTTCGGTAGGAAAAATGACGTACAGTGTGCTGCTACACGAGCCAACTTTCGGTAGGAAAAATGACGTACAGTGTGCTGCTACACGAGCCAGTGTGTGTGCTGCTACACGAGCCAACTTTCGGTAGGAAAAATGACGTACAGTGTGCTGCTACACGAGCCAACTTTCGGTAGGAAAAATGACGTACAGTGTGCTGCTACACGAGCCAGTGTGTGTGCTGCTACACGAGCCAGTGTGTGTGCTGCTACACGAGCCAACTTTCGGTAGGAAAAATGACGTACAGTGTGCTGCTACACGAGCCAACTTTCGGTAGGAAAAATGACGTACAGTGTGCTGCTACACGAGCCAGTGTGTGTGCTGCTACACGAGCCAACTTTCGGTAGGAAAAATGACGTACAGTGTGCTGCTACACGAGCCAACTTTCGGTAGGAAAAATGACGTACAGTGTGCTGCTACACGAGCCAGTGTGTGTGCTGCTACACGAGCCAGTGTGTTTGCTGCTACACGAGCCAACATTCGGTAGGAAAAATGACGTACAGTGTGCTGCTACACGAGCCAACTTTCGGTAGGAAAAATGACGTACAATCAGCTGCAGAAGGGAAGGGGGTTCACTTTTTCATCTATAAAAGGAATTCTTGCTCCTCTCCATTTTCACCATTCACGCCACCACAAATGTTTTTAGTAGTTTTAGTGAAAACGCAGGGAGGTATTTCAAGAACTCAGACTCCAATATCCTATTCTCCAACTGACATGCCAGAGTACTCTAGTGGACTATGATTGAACCGTGTGGACACTCCATCCGTGGAGAACTACACTTCTGATTTCAACTTGAGTTGCATGCAACTTTTTCAACAGAAAGTTGAACCTTATAGCAGCAGGTCTCACACTTAGATAGAATTTTGCAACAGTAGCGTAACTATACCGCCGCTATATGTGGGGAGAGGGATCACGCAAGAATTATTTGTCTATTTTAATGTTCACAGGGTGAGGAAAGCCCAAGATTTGAAGTTATGCCACTGTTTTCAAAAAGCAGCGCCCATTTTATTCAGAAACCACTAATCCGTGAATTTATTTACTAATTTTTTTTCGAGCAGGTTATGCTGGGCGATTATGATGATGATATGTTTTTACCTCTCTACTAAGTATGCATTCGAAATTTGGCATAAGTGGAGTGAGGTTGACATTCAAGAGAAGAGAACAGATACCATGAGGGATATTTCAGAGATCCCCCTTCCAGCGGTGACTTTTTGCAACAATATGTTAAGCGCACACCAGCTAAATGAAAATTTGTAAGTACATTAATTGTAATTTTTAATTGAATATTCACAGACTAATAACAAACATGAAGCGGCTGGGAGCACCAATTCATGTACATATTCAAAAAATAGTTTTCCTTTCTCTATCTCTTCTTCCTTCTTCTATTAAATTTACTTATCCTTAAAGATACGTATTCAATTACTCTTGTAACTATATATTCACTGTTTTATCCTCTTTTTTATAACTGTTAACAATTTTCCTGAAACACCTGTAGGTACTTGTAGACTTGTTATAACTGGTAACTATATTTGTGACTTTGTAACTTTCGTGAAACGGGCCTTAGATCTGCACAAACTCTTTATGTTGCATTTTTTTTATTTTGTCCTTGAGAAATTAGCATTTTATTTCATAAATTTGTTACCACTACTTCATAAACTACATTTTTTTTTTTTAATCTAAGAATTGTTATTTTCTTCTAGAACTGGAAAAGAAGATTTGTTTTTATATGTGTGTTCTGATGTGTCCGGGGAAGTTTTAGATGTTTCTGAAGAATTACCAGACATTGACTTTTTGATTCAGGTAAAATGTTGCTTCCACTTACATATGTAGGTTCAAGTATGTAAGAATTATTAGGTACAAGTTCTGGCGGCCATGTGGGGCCACCATCCCCCTCCCTCGCATCTCGAAGGCAATTTTTTTTTTTTTTTTTTTTTTGGCTTTTATTCATAAAGATGCAACTGTTGCTAGGGGGCAACAACCAGCATCTATGTTGGTAGGTATGGAGACGTTGGCGTGAATGGCATGTGAGAGGAAGGCCACCCAGTGGTAGGTCCTCGGGACGAAAATTTATATTAATTATAAGGACAAGGGAAAAATAAAAAAATAAATAAATAATAATAATTAAAAAAAAAAATAAATAAATAAAAAGGAAGTGAAAGACAACTTTGATGGAATGGGTGAGAGAGATGGTAAAACTGAAGGAAAATAATGTAAAAGAATAAAAAAAAAAATAAAAATATTAAGAACGAATAGGAATTAAGGTGGCAGTAAGTCGCGGTTCCACCTCCTCTTCAACCTTCGTGGGGGGTTTTGTGGTAAGTGTTGTGAAGATAAAGTACGTATTTCTGGATTTGTATGTGTGTAAAGTTTTCTAAAAAAACGTATGTAAATAGTTTGTATTGTGTCGGGTACTGTGTGTATCATAAGATCGTTATGAAGTGTTCTGTTGTTTATGTATGGGGGGCATTGTGTTATCAGTCTGAGGGTTTTTGACTGAAATGCCTGAATTCGTTTGATGTTGGATGGTTTTGCTGAACCGTATATCTGTGATCCGTATGTCCATAATGGTCTAAGTAAGTAAGTATAACAGTTCCGTTTTTGTGTCATGTCTAATTTTGATCGTCTATGTAGAAGTCCGTAGAGTATTTTGAGTCGACGGTTCAGCGTGTTTCGTGTGAGACGTGTGTGAGGATTCCATGTCAGTCTTCGATCCAATGTCAGTCCTAGGTATCGTACAGTATTAGTTTGAGGGAGGGGCTTGTCGTAGATGAAAACGGGGGGGCATGTTTCTCGTCGAAGTGTAAATGTGATGTGCTGTGATTTTTCTGTATTTAGTTTGATTTTCCATGTGTTGCACCAGTTTTCAATTTGTGTGAGATGGTGTTGTAGTGTAAATGAGGCGTGTATGTGAAGGTCAGCAGCAGCTAAGATGGCGGTTCGAAGGCAATTAACTTAAAAATATGAATAAAAATCTCAGTGATGTAAGACAATCCAAAGACACGTAATTGGTTTTCATTAAAACAAGAGATTCATCCCAGGGAGGGGAGCCAATTGAGACACTATTTACTTGACAAGTTTTTATAGAGGTTAGAGGTTAATAAATAAACAATTGAGTGATTGACGCGAAAAAGGTTCTAAGCGCCACTTTAGTCGAAAATGAGATTTCTGTGGAATCAGGTTCTATAGGTCTCTAGGGACTGTGTAGGGAAGTTTTTTTTTGCCGTTACAGCAGCAGTTGGTAGTATTGAGCCCACGTCAGCGTTGAGCCTCATGGAAGAAGGTTCTAACAGCCACCAGTAGTTCTCAACATGGCAGAGGAAGGAAGTGTTATTTTGGCGTTTAGAACCTTTTTCGCGTCAACCACTCAATTGTTGTCTTCAAATGAAAGTTACAAGTTATACGCAATAGATTATTAATTTCGTCATGCCAAATCGCCAAATAAAATCATTATGAAGTTGATTATTGAAGATAATCCGATTTTTGAAGCACCTCTGGAACCATCAACGTGGCCTTTAATGCTATTGTTGATCAGAAGATATCTTGATGTTTATTTGAACTCAAAAGGGTTCGAACCCATTTTTCTTTTTGCCTCCTTAAAAAATTTTTTACTTCTCTCTTTAAATTTTGCTTCATGGGATCTTATCGAACCTTGTCAGAGTTGTGATTTTTTTAATGGATATCTAGTGGGGTCTCAAATGAAAGATAATCAGAATATATATTTTGTTTAATTTTTTTTTTTTGGTATGGTAGCGTGAGAGGAGAAAGGCAAAAGTTTGTATTCCCCTCTAAATAACACTGTTTTGATAAAACAAAATCTGAAAAAAGGCCATAAAGCAAGTATAGTTGTTACGGATCAAATCCGAACAATAGTTCTATGCGGGGAGGAGGAAATTCTTTTAACGTTACGCTCAAAGGCTTATTTTACAGTTCAATAGTGTTGGTCTGAATCGTGCTTCCTATTTCTGTTAGATCTGTGAAGGTTTTCATATCGTCTGAGCAAAGTTAATAGAATCGTTACCTATACGACCCCTAAGTTTAAATCAAAATTTTTCTTTAATGTTATTTCATATTAAGTTGTTATTATCTTTATAATAAAATGTGTCCAATATAATTTGTACATATTTCAGATGAGTCCTTCATTCAATATAAAATGTTTCTCACTTGAGGAGAGTGGCTATTTTACTTGTCATAGATTGTTCAACAGAATTATAACAGATCAAGGTGTCTGCTACACCTTCAACATGATGGACAAAAATGACGTCTTCCATGAAGACGTGTAAGAGGTCTTTCCTTGTCTTGTTTTTACTTCCCAATAGTGCGTAGTTTAGTTGAAGTTATGTAACCGACCAAGAATACTATATATGTATTCAGTTTCCAAAAAAAAAAAAAAAAAAAATGCCATCTATGTGTCAGTGAAAACGATAACTTCTGATGAGTGTATTGACATGAAACGTTAGTGAATCTTCCAACTGCAAAAGATAGTATGTTCACAGTCCAAACATAAAAATGAGAAAATGACACAGTTTGACTGGGGAGTCGGCGGCGCATCTACTGGGAACATATACATATTTTATGTAGTAAAATTTAGATCATTCTTCTTAAATCTTAGAGAAAAATAATGGAAAGTAAGTCTATATTAAAAACTGAATTATTGGAAAACATCTTATACACGCAACCTCTGATCCGCTAATGACTTTTTTCTTTTTAAACCAATACCTTAATGCTTTTTAGAAAATACTCTAAACTCAACGTCGTGAAATTGAAAACTAGCAACAAGGCGTGGCCGAGATAGTTTTTTATTTTATTGCCTGTCTCAAAAACATTGGTTTCTTAGATATTTCAAAAGTAAAGATTTAATTTCACGACATGTTAGGTAATAAATGTAATAAGGTACCTTAACTACAAAAAATAAGAACATTTTCAAGACATATATTGACTTGGGGGCCATGGTGCGGCTTAGAGCTTTGCTCGCATGGTCTCTCCAAGTTTTGCGGGTTCGAATCTCGGTGTGTCTTATTTCGTTGATAGAACTCTCTCTCGGGGCCATGGATGTTGTAAATAATTGGATAACACCATTATAAGAGACAAAAGACATTAAAAGAGTGTTATTCTCTCGGATGCGCCTGGCAGTTAAGATAACACTTGAATGGTAATTGTTGTACAGAGAGATACCGTACGAGAGGCACGGACGGCCTACTGACTGGAGTCCAGACCGAGGTTACTATCAAGGCCCCTCTGGAAACTGGCGAGATCCACCCAAGCTGTATCCCTTACAGTCCCTCGATTGGAACACCCGCTTCGACATTACCCTCCATCTCCTCCAAGGACCTATCTACTGTGATCAGAACAATATCCCAGGCTTTAAGGCAAGTCTTATAATTGAAGAGTTTGATGGAAAAATAGTTTTTATGTAAAAAACCTGTCAATTTTTGGTTTTATATACTGTATTACTTCCCCAGATAAACGAAGTATAGAGGACGTTATGTCATCGGTAAGCAATTCTATGTTGAGTTTTCATCGGAATTTCATGTCTTCCCACCTCCAGAATTCAAAATTAAATAAAAAATCCTATCTGTGACAACGATAGCTCCCAATACAATGAATGTATCGATATGATATTCGGTATATATATCGAGAACCTCATAAGGACGACATCTGTTGATTTGCATGCAAACCGAGCAAAGGGAAGGGGTGAATTAAGGTGGGGGTCTTAACACTAAAACTTTAATATCTGCCGATGTAATGAATGTATTGACACGAAATTTAGTACAGGGGAGGATTCAGAAGTCCCTTTGTAATACAACTATTAATTTTTAGCCTAAACGTTCGATTGGTTTAAGAGGGACGGCGAACATGTAATTGATTAATTCATACTGAGGAAGTACATTGTGATTCACCTACCTTTTTAATGTTTCTTCTCCTCTTCAGTACGATAAAATTCATTTCAGATGATAATTCACAGCCCGATGGAGGTGCCCACGGTGGGCCACCGATTTCTCAACACTGTTCCTGCCGAGGTAACAAAGTATGATTTAAAATATTATATTAAAAATTAATATAAATTGTTTACTCTTCTTAGGGTTTTGTGGCACAGACTTCGGCATAAAAAAAAATAATTTTACAATGCGACAAATATAAAGATAAAACTGACATTGGCCAACAAAACCCTTTAAGTGTGAACAAGGAGCACAATTGACAAATTGTTTTATTTTTATATACACCCTTTTGTCTGTTCTAGTCACAAGATCATTCTTGGTACATCAAGCTTCCTGTGGACACCGAAGTAAGTGTTAAAAGTGCATTAAGATCATTATTGCACTCTACTTACTACATTTTTTTTTTATTTTTAGAAAATGGCAAAATTTAAAATACTTTACATAAGAGGGTTGGATATATTACTTATGATATTATTTTATAAACAAAAAAATATTATGATTGAAATTGTCTATTTAATTGTATTAATTGCAATGGTCATTAATTTAAATGGATGGGGGGCCATGGTAGCCCTGCGGGCTAGGGCGTAGGACTTTGGTCGCATGGTTCGTGGGTTCGAATCCATGTTGTAAATAACTAGATATCAACTTCATCAGAGACATGGCTAATATGCATCTTACATAAGGTCGAAAAAAAAAGAGACGTCAAGCAATGGTCCCAGGCTAGTGTGATATCAGATACTCGTTAAAGACCTCTATCCTAGGTGAATAAACCTAGGTAGGAAAATTTACTTTGATTGATGATTGACCTAGTAGTTAAAGCCCGGGCATAAGCCACAATAACTAACACTGCCGAATCATTGTTGCAGTCTAACAGTTCTGTGTTCCCTTCAGTGGGTTTAGCAAACCGACTAGGTAGAATTTTGACACAAGGATTTAATAATATTGTATAATATTATGAATATATTTTTTCTTCCTACTTTAAATGTAGTGATCCTAATAGAATATTATTAATTATTAATAATGGTAGCGAGGAAATCGTTATTGATTGTAGTTGGAGATAGAGCTGGATCCGAAATTGACAAGAGCATCTGCAGAATTGGCCGATTTTCCACCGAAAGTGAGGAAATGTTATCTTCCAGGGGAGAAGAAACTGCGCTTTTTCAAACACTATTCTCAGAACAACTGTCAGATGGAATGTTTGACAAATATAACTCAAACACTCTGTGAATGTGTCGACTTCTACATGCCTCGTAACTCTTAAATTATTTTCATTACATCTTAGTATTTACTTTACTTATTAATCTTCTTTCCATCAGCACTGAAAAATAGTATGGTAAATGTTTAAGCATCAACTGTCCAAATAAATGTTTTAATGCAGGAGTCAGCCACCTTACGGGCCTCATTATGCCGTAGGTTTTTAGGTGCGGGTCGCATAATGCATTTTATATTCAAGAGCGAGCCACTTATCAAAACAAAAGTAAAATAAGCTTTAACTAATGTATAAATTACAAGAAAGTTTCATATATTTTGCATTAGTTAGCTTATAACCAGACTCTTGACTCGGCCAGTCTGAATAACCCTACCATTTTTCACAGTTAAATGTTTTTTGGTAACACAAGTAATTTTAGAAGTCCGTCGCATGCAGCACAAGATGGGGTTGAACGCCGCATGCGGCTTATGGTTTACCGACCCCTATTTTAAAATATAACAAGTACGTACAAATGTACATCCAGAATGGCTTTCATTTTTTAAAATAAACTTCAATATCGAGTCTGATAATTGAAAAAAGCCACCTTCCTGAGAGAATAAGAAGAAACGTGATAGACAGAGGTTTCATACTAATTCAATGATAATTGTACCATACTTTATTTAACACAACCGATATGGCAGCATGGATTTTATCTTAACCCTATTTTTCTAAGGGGAGTATATAAAACACGCAAACTCCTTCGAAAGTTACTTAAGGATATTCAATATTTTATAATACTTTCTAATCCATTAATATTTATTATTTCAGAATTAATTATGTAATTTAATTATGAATATCACTTACTCAAGGGGCTTCAGTTTCTTCATAATTATAGAAAAGAGATTAAAATAAAACTATTAAAATAAAGTGGTTAACTAAATTTTAATCATTTTCATTAAAGATGTAGATTTAATTGTTTTAAGCAGCTATAATCTGTTTGTTATAATATGACAATATAAATAATTAAAATTGCATGAACCACCATATTATTTTAATAAGTTTGTTTCTTATACTGATAGGATTATCAAGAAGCTGATGCCATTTGCGCGTCTTGGTAGCGACATTCTACTATCTGTCTACAGGTTGTCTCAAAAACATGGCTCAGCCTAATTTCTCTAAAAAAAAACACAAATAAAGGCAAAATCATCAATGCGAACTCCCCTTGCATTTCCCTGAAGATTCCAAAATTTATTTTCTTTTTGTTTCAAGGTTTAGGCTTTACGGAAACTTTAATTTTTTTAATGGAACCATAAACTTTTTTCTATTAATTTTGATTGGTGAACAATAAAATTGAAATTAAACGGATGCGATTTTCAGAGATATTCAATTTAAAATTATTAGGTATCAAAACAAACAAATTCCTCTTGTGTTTTTGTAAACTTATTTGCGAAAAAGCAAAATTTCCAGGAAGGGAAGATAAAAATCCGTGGCCAGTTTTTAAAGAAGTCTGGTTTGTTGGCTAATCCCTGAATTCGAATGTTACGGTGGTGTTCTCATTTAATTCAATTTTAATTTTTCTGTGGTTAATTATTATTTTTTGGAGTACATTATTCATTATTGAAGAGCGTGCGAATATTTTTAAGGAATTTATGATAATGGATGAGATGCACGCCATGACACTCAGTATGCTCAATGGTACTCTGGCCGAACACATCCGAATCATAAATCTAAACGGAGAAAGAAAAACAATTGTTGACGTCAAATTTGATGTCCTCAGAAAAATGTAAAGGGAATTAGATTAATAATTTTGTTCTTATTTGTTTGTACCTTTTTAGAGAAATTTGGCTGGACCATCTTTTCGTTACTTCCTTTATACTTACGTCAATTTTCTATTATATAAATGTCTTGGTCCGCCTAGGGAACCCTTCAATGCGTAAACTGCTCACACTTCTATATATATATTTATAATAATTATATTATTCTTCTTTTAATTTTCTTTTTCTCTGCAGGGACAAACAGTACGCCTTTGTGTGAATTTGGATATATGCCATGTATATTTCAAGCTTATGGTATGGTATTTATCACTAATTTAGAAATAACCTATACATATTAGGATTCCAAACCCAGAGTTCAAACGGTACCCTATTGTTCTCACTATTCATAATTTACGTATAATAAGTTAATGATCCCGATCCATAGAAATACTAATTTTTGTATTCGACACATACATCGGAAAGAGGGTTAAAAATCAGGATTTTTGAGTAGAGTAAGAAAACAATTTTTTTAAATTGCGTCCTATGGGACCCGCAAAGTGGTCATTTCAAGATATATTTCTCATTTCAAATTTCAAACCACCATCTAGGAATCAGCTGAACAAATTTATAGCGAACTAAAGAATACCGAATGGAGGTGTTGCACATTCTAACAACTCGAATTCCACCAAAATTGTGTTGACCAAATTTGATATTTAACACTTTTGCGAATATGCATCAAGAATTTCAATGTTGACTAATATCGGAGCAAAATTTAGATCACTTTACATAAAGTCTCAGAATAAAATTACTTTAGGTAATAATGAAATATATGTATTGATTACTTTCTTGTAAATTTATATTACAGATCAGATGGGGAAGAGAAAATACAGACGAGGCTGTCAATGTTATCCCCCGTGTACTATCATAGACTATCATAGTAAAATTTATTATAAAAAAAAAACAGTTAAACAAGGCAAAACGTAGGTTAAAGCTTTCATTCACTGTTATTATTACTACGAAACGTTATTATTGTAGTTTTAATATAGATATATACAAATATTTTATTCATATTAATGATTATAGCAACGCAAATGAAAATGATCAAGTACAGATACCACTGACGTTATCCAATTATGAAACACAGTACGTTAGCAGCGAAAGGAAGGCGATATATGGACCTGTAGACTTTCTAGGTAAGTTTTATTTTTGTATTTATTAATTATCAAATGATTATCATAATTTTGTCTGTTCCATTTTCATGTTTTCCATAAGGCTTAAAATAAATACAATTACAGAAAATAATATAACAGCAATATAACACTGACATTCTGGGTATATCAGTCCAGATAAATATGAAGTGTGTTTGTGTGCCTGACATTCCAAGTACGCAAACAATGTGTGTTCTAAGAGGTGCATACAAACTTGGGTGAAAGGCCGAGAATACCAACTCACTAGTTTCGAAGATAAAAATTAATAGGAATTCACAGGATATTGATTATAGTATCTATACTCAGTTGTGGGTATATTCGAAGTAGGTGCTCTATGACCTAATGGGTTTTTATTATTCGTGTTATCTTTACTTTATTTTAGGTTACGAGATGATTAGAGTATTTCTTGGTGACATATCTAAAAACTTGAAGAGACTCATTTAAGGAGGCATCTAAGGTACTTGAACTGCAACGAACCGAAATTGTATATGTGCCATTTTAACTGAGATATTGGATGCTAAAACCGGAAAACTCAATTTGCAACGAGAAAGTTTTCGAAAATGTGTTTGTCCGTCATATGTGCGCTAAAGTGCAAAATTGTCAAAGTAATTTCGAAACAGTTTGAGGGTTTTGCGAAAAGTTGGCCCAATAGAGGTTCATGGTATAAAACAATATACCAAATTTAATTGAAATCAATGCATTAATTTCGAAGATATAAGGAACGACGGATATACGCGCAAAAATTTTCCAGAAGTGATCTCATTTTGATCCATGAGATCCTCAAACATTCAAGATAGAATTTTGTCAAATTTTGATTAGGTACATTACATCCTATGGAAAAATAAACAAATCAGCCTTATCTGGATTAATGAGAATTTATTTCTCAATTTATAGTGCGTTTGGTTATAGAGCTCAATTGTCAAGCAAAGCTTAAGCTAACTTAATTATATGTTTTTCTAATGTTTTAGCCAGTTGCGGCGGCATCTTCGGTCTTTTCTGCGGAATGAGTATTGTCAGTATCATTGATTTCTTCTACTATCTAACTTTACGACTTATTGGTAACTTTATTAAATCAAAAAATATTTGTGTTTAATTATTTTATTTTAATAAAATTTTAATTGGATTTTCCATTATCATTTACTACCTAAGAGTACCTATATTGACATTAAACAATTCAACAGATATTTCTGTCTTTTAGAGGAATTTTGGGAAATAAAGCAGTTGATGAGTTGTATACTTTAATTGATAAATTTCCATAAGTTCATTAGAAAAGCTTTTTCGAAAGTGTTGAAACAACATTTGTCGAAAGCTCTTATGATTTAGATCTAGGTACGAGGTGCTCGTGTGGTCTCCTGCTGTCACCCGAGCCGCTTGCTTGCTCCGGATTCTCATATCCAGACATATTTAGTTATGTAATCGGACAAAATTTCGATGCGGAGTTTTCCGACCTCCTCTGAACACTATATCTCACGATAGACTGAATGTATCGCCACGAAGTTTTATATGTGTATCTAGATCCCTCTAAGGACAACAACTATTGATTTTCAGCCAATGGGCCGAAAAAAAGGGGGGGCTTAGCAGAACAACTCTAATTGCCATTGTAATGAATGAATATATATGTGTCATATGTAATTTCAAAGCTCTATAAGGACTACACCTATTAATTTTCAGCAGAATCAGCCAAAGTGAGGGGAGCTCAACTCAAAAATCTCAATAACTGCCGATGTAATTATTGCGGAATTTTATATTTAAATTCAAAACCCTTAAGAATGGCACCTATTAATTTTCCGTCAAATTGGTAGAAGAAACAGAGAAGAGGGGCTCGACTTAAATACCTCAATAACCGTCGATATAATGAATTTATAGACACAGAATTTAGTACGAGGATTCAGAAGTTAAATTTTGAATTGTAGCCGAAATGGTTGATGCTTTGTAGGGAGGGCGAAAATTGATTAATTCGTGCTGGGGAAGTACATAGCCGACGATTCACCGACGCCTTTTCTATTTTCATATTGCGTTTTACAAATACATTAAAAATAAAAATGACTTCAGGTTTTTCATTTGTGAAATGCAAAAAAAAAAACTTGAGGATGCCGCCTTAAGCGATGATCTCACGTCAGTGAAATATCAGATACTCGTTAAAGACCAGTGCCCTAATTAAAAAACTGGATTGATAATTTAGGACTCCCACAATAGAGTCGGGCTCATGTCCACCAGAGCTGCGAAAAAGCCTTGTTATTAGGCGATAAGACCTCTTTAGTTAAAAGCCCGAGCATGAGTCACAAAAAGCAAACCAACATAATAAATGATCTGGTTTGAATTGATTAGGTGACTTCTTGGAATGGAGAAAACTGAATTATGATACCATAAAACTTTAATATATGAAAACTTTATTTTTTTTGATTTTTGAAAATTGTTCCTTTTCAATGTGATAGAGATACGTGATATATAGAGATGAATATCGGCCCTGTACAAGTTAGTTTAAAAAAAAACTTCAAACATTACGATAGAAATATGTCGCGACATATTACGATCCCGTAGCAGGTACAATTTTAGAAAAGCGGTCAAGTATGAAGCGAAGAGTTCCATACAATATGTTTCATTCTCGACACGTACTTATCGTTAAATGTTACCAGACGCTAAAAATTATGAATTTTCGAAATTTTTCCTGAGAAATTCCTCTTAAAATATTTTCAGTTTATACCTTCCTTAAAAAAAAAAAGGAATAAAATAAAAGGATGAAGATGTTAATAATGAATTAAATAAATACGGAAAAGAAAAAAAACAAAAAAAAAATTGATGTGAAGGGGCGGGAAAGTATGGAGGAAGGGGAATAAGAGGCTAATCAGAGGGAGAACATTGTTAATTGGAGAGGAATTGGAATAGCGAGGATTAAGTAATGTGCTATTACTTCATCATGAGGTATATATTTTTTATTACATGTGTTCGTATTCCATCAACACTATTTTGTCGTAATAATCCATTATAGTGTGCATATAAGTCTTAATACATAGAAGCCATTGTTGTAATACACTGTCTTCAGAATATATTGTAGCTATTGTTGTAATACAATGTTTTAATATACTTCATATGCACAATTCGCAGATGACACAACCTTGTTTTATCAGGATCAGGACATTATCAGTGCAAAAAACGAGTTGCAAGCTGCAATTAATGAACTGTCCAATTACTTCAATAAATGGGGCATAGTACTAAATGCACAAAAGTGTGAGGCCAAGATTTTCACCCTAAGAAGACCTCAGGACCCGGGGAAGCTGGTCGTGGACATGAAGGAACTCGACTGGAACCCCGGTGAGGATTCCGTCAAGTACCTAGGGCTCTATCTTGATAGGAGGCTCACCTGGAAGATACACATCAACAAGAAGCTTTCGGAAGCCTATGCACGACTTTCCATGCTGTACCCTTTGATGAACAGGAAGTCCAACCTCAAGCCCGACAACTGCCTCCTACTTTACAAAACCATTCTCCGGCCGCTCGTAACCTACGGGTGTGAAGTTTGGGGCTCTGCTTCTCCAACTAAACGAAAAAGAATCCAGGTGTTCCAAAACAAAATCTTAAGAATGGCTGTGAACTCTCCGTGGTTTGTTAGAAACTCTCAGCTTCACCACGACCTGGACCTCCCTTCTATAGATGAGTTTATCCACTCCAAATTCCGCAGATACTATGACAGGCTGACCATGGTTCCGGGTGCCACTACGTACAACATTGGACAACCCACCACTACCAGACGCCTCAAACCCAGACTCCTCCAAGACACATTACGCTAATAGCTTTTCCCGTTATTTTTCAAATCCCATTTCAATTATTTCAAATTATTAGTTAAGGGAAACTCAATTTTGCGAAGATCCCTCATGTATATATATTATGTTATCCGCACCATGTATAACATACTTCTTGTTGATCTGGTGAAATAAAGAATAAGCAAATTGTAATATTTCTTTATAGTATACATACATAGTAACTATTGAAATTGAAGATTCAAAAAATAAATTGTACAAAATAACTAATTTTGCATTTTATGAATTACACAATGAATGTTTTCTACAGATATTTTACGTTGAAGATCGATGCAAAATATTTTTATGATGCAATAGTTTTAGTTATTATACTTGAAAATTGAATTCCCTTCCTGATAGTAACAAAATTAAACTATAATAAGCGGTAAGTTTTATATCTGAAAGGAGTAATCTTTTCACTCAATAAAAAATATTAACTAGCTGATCCAATTAAGAATGACATAAGGACGTAAATTCAGATAATAATAATAACCTTCCTTTCTCTCAGTTTGATTGTATTTAATTGTCCCGCCTAAATGAGTTGTATCATTATTTATCATTTTGGCATTTTTCATTTGACATTCTAAATTAATTCAGTTTTAGTGATACTAAAAAATTAAAATAAATCATTTAATATTTTTATAAACGTTTTCTCTATAATTTTGCCCCCAAAAAAGGTTGTTTGAGAAATATCAAGTCTGTCACTGCTAGGCTAAACTGAGTGAAGCACATTCAGTCGCCATCTTGTTGGGCCAGTGCTGGCAACATTTATATTTTCAGTTTGAAATCAAGGTAGAGAGATTGTAATATTTGTTTTGTTGGTCATAAACCTGACAGTGTTAGCCCATCCATTTCCAAACTTTTTTATTGTTTAATAATTATATTTGGTTTTATTATTATCTATGATCACCACTCAGTTAGTTTAAAAACATCCATTCAAAATGAACAACTTTAATTAAGCTTCGTTTTATAGTTATGTAGAAAAATAATTCCCACCCTGTTTGCTACCTTCTCCATTCAATCTTGCTCTCTTACAACCCTTTTTTTTAAATATAAGAAAGGAACCTAATTCTCAATTTATTTATGATTTTATAACGTTATCTTTTTAAATAAATGGCGCTATCGATGCCCATTATCCTTTCTATTTTTCAAAGAGACAGCTCACGTATAAGTTATTCCCTCAGTAGAACTCAATAATTTTTTTCCCTTTATTACTTCATTATTTTATTTTTGTTTGTTGTTTTTATCATTTTCCAGAGTACTAACAAGACAAAATGTCTCCTGAACCCGAAAAAGGCAGCTCAGTTTGTTTAATATGCAATGCTAGCATTGGTGTATCGACAAGGAATAGTTGCCCAATATTTAAACATAATGTTACATCTTCAGAACAGCCAGTTGCTAATATTCTTAGCGTTATATTGGGACAGGAAGTTCGACAAGAAATCGTGCATAGTGAAGCTATTTGTAAAAAGTGTTTTAAACTGTGTAATGAAGTTGATGAACTCCAAGAACGTCTTACAGAAATCAAAATGGAACTAAACAATCATTATCAAAGAACACTGAGGTGAATAATTTGTTTTCTGCCTAGAATAGTATTAGACTGTTTTATACCATTCCTGTGTATCTCTGCACTTAAGTGTCAATCTATACTTTCCATTAGTGTCATATGTTATGTCGTTAAAAAACACATGATAGTCTATATTATTTATTAATTTGATATTGGATGCAAATCTCAACAATGATCGTAGTAATGTTTATACCTTCATTGTGCCTAATTTATGGCCAGAAATTCTGTGTGCTTGTGTCTGAAGACGATAACGTATATCCAGAATCTTCTAAGGACACCTATTGATTTTGAGCCAAATCGGCCAAAAAGGGGAGTTTAGTGAGGTGGCTTAACACAAAAACTCTAATAACTGCCGTTGTAAAGACTCTATCGACATGAAATTTTATATTTAAATTCAGCACCCCACAAGGATGGCACCCAGTAATTTTAAGGGGGGACCAGCCAAGTTGGGCTCGACCCTAATAACTGCAGATTTAATGAATTTATCGACACATTATTTAGTATGAGGATTCAGGAGCCACTATGTAAGTCAAATATTAAGTTTTAGCCCAAACTGTTGACTGGCTTTGGATGGAGAGTGAAAACGTAATTTATAATTCGTGCTGGGGAAGTGGATAGCCGGTGATTCACCGACGACTTTTTGTTTCTACATTAGAGAATGTCGATTGAAAAGGGGAAATCAGTGGTTGAATGATTTGTACTTTTATCAAAAGATATATTTTTCTTTATCGTTGGGGAAGTGGTTTCTGAGCCTTTTGCACAATAAACTCTGTTTGAATGAGACCTAACTTTTGTGGTCTGTAGTATATCTAGAGGATAATATTATGACAACCTGCCAAAATGAGATTTATGGAGAGAATATTTTATTCCACATCCTTGAATTAGTGGACACTAAACAAGATACTGTTGCATTATACCTAAAAGTCACTTAACACTAGATACTCGGGCAAGGTAGAAACCAGACACGGCTAATTGCAGGAAACATAGTGAAAACAGTTTTATATAAAAAGGGTACAGATGTGGAAACAGGTGTACGAACAACGTACTGGTTTCCAATTAATAAATCAGAAAAGATTTATGTATAAATAGGCCCTTATCAAAACGCTTCAAAACTATCCCAGAAGAGGGGACCGCTGGGCGGAAACAGAACTGATCTCTGCTGCAAGCTCGAATTAATATTATTTTTTGTATGTTTGGAATAGTCCTTTCATTGAAAACAATATTCAGTTAGTGAAATCCCCTTGTCTTATTTAGTTACGATGGAAAATACATTATATCCGAAAATGAAAAAATAGTTTTGTTGTTTTGATTTGTCAAATTCAAAATAATATTGTTTGGGATAAGGTAAACATAGAATCCTAGGATATAACGTAGAATAAAGAAATGTTGGTAACTAAATATAAAACTAAGAAATATGCAATAAGGAAAATAATTAAAACCCGATGAACCGTTAAGAAGTCCAATACTAATTTCATGTTTCACTAATACTGAATATTTTAAAGATTGAAAGTAAATTAAAATTAGGCCTAACTTAATAATTTGAAATATGCATTACTTATTAACAGATAGACCTTTATCTGTGGCTATTACACTTCTTTTTCCATACATTTCGTCCTGCACTCGTTAATAGAAACACAATGAACACCAGCACTACTGTTAATATGCGCCAGTCCCTTTTAGAGCGGCACTAGCAGCACAACGAAACATACATTCCAGAACAAAATATCCAGAAAAATGGCAGGCCACCTGAGGAAGCTGTTGGAGTCTCGTCTGGAGAGCTCAGCTCCACCACTTTTTACTAAACATTTGTGCATTCCTTATACTGGTTAAAATAAAAAAAATTAATATTGTTTTATATTGAACAAAGTTAGATAGAGAACTGTATGTCTGGGTTGTTGTTGCAGGAAGCTGGAGGGTGTGGAGGAGGAGGAGGTGAGTCCCACTGCTCAGCTGGTCATCTTCCCAAGGAACCCCGTCAAGACACCAGGGTCTACCGGGAGGCGAGGTAGACCCAGGAAACATCCCCTCATCGGCCCTCTACCCAAACCTGTTGATGTTAGTACTCTAAACCATCTTTCTCATTAGTGACCATTTGATATATTATTTCAATGTTTTTCAGAAAATGCGGCGCGCTATGCAAAACTAAAACTAGTTATGTTTGTAGGGTGTTCTTCATGCAAAAAAAACAAAGCGTAACACAGAGCGTGCTTGCTTACTGTGCTCAACATCGTGGATTATAAACCCTTTCGAGACCCTTAGCTTTTTATCTGAAAGGTAAAAAGTCTTGAGCATTCTGTCCTGATGGTACGTTAAATAGCAATTTCCAGGTAACGATAGCTAGGTAGGCACAATAGAGCCGGTCTCATGCCACCAGAGCGACGACAGAGTGCTCTGGTAGTCGGCGATGTGACCTCTTATTTGAAGCCCTGGTATTAAACTCAAACAAAAAAAAATGTCTCTTATAAATGTTAAAAAAAGTAATAAGATTTGCAAATTTTTGGGAGGATACAGTCGAATAAGGACGGGAAAACCTTCTTTAAACTAATTTCTTGTACCAGAATTCATAGAATATGTTTTAATTCTGAATTTCATGGTTCCATTTCTCCACGATGCTTAATTTAAAAAAAAAGTAATTTTTTTAAGTCGGCCATAATGGGGCCCATTGCTATGAGTACAGAGCTGAAATTTTTTAATAGCAATCAAGAGCAATAATATAATAAATGCATTATTGAAAACAACTTTGAATTACGCCTCTTAAATTGATTAAGAAATTACTGTAACAAAATGAAATGTATTTTTGCTGCATCGGTATTGGTATGTATAATTTTTATCCAGAAGCTCTTTCTATTTTTATTGACGACTTGACAGGAAGGTTACAGTTCTAGTCTCACTGTTTCCCTTGTATGAAATCGTTATTTTAGCTGTTTTTGTTAAACATGACAACTTCCTTCCTTTCTCATTATTTGGGTTTTCCCTCCATCATACATTACTTAATATTTTAGTTAATCATTATTTTTCGAATCATATTGCGAATATTTAACATTTATTAGAATAATAATTTTAGACAATCATTTGTAACTTTCAGTTACCTATTTGAAATGTATTAAAATAATAATAAATTGTGAGAAAAAAAAAAGTCACGAATAATCATTAATGAAGAAGAAATTATAAAAATATAAAACAAAAAATGTTGTTTTTAGTACCGAAGTCACCTTTTGACAAATTTACTTTTGGACTATAATTTTAGCTATTGGAATATATGGCATGTTGACGTCGATTAAATAAAAATACTACAAATAGGAAAAACAGTGGTGAGCAATTTACATTTTTTTATTTGAAGATATTTGCGAAGAATAAATATTTAATAACATCGTTGCTATCCATTCGATAAACTAAATTGTTTTGATGGTTACTAAGCTTGCTATGCCCATTTAAATCTGCTTCAAATTATATATTATGACATGGTAGATCAACACGGTATGTTTTTCGCGGAATTCCCGCTTATAATTAAAATAGTTACCTTTCTAATGAGTAGAGACATGATTTTTATGCAGTAATTCGTTGAGGACGGAATTCTTCAGTTTAAAGAAGGAAATGTCGGCCGAAACTAATGCCAGGCATAAGTTTCCATAAAAATTGTCCTTCCGCTTAAAGGTTGATTCAGTCAGCTAAACTTGACGTTTGAAAAACTTTTTCGGCGTAAGAATGTGTTCTTAGAAAGAAAAATTTAAATCAATACACAAGCATAATTACGCCCAAAATTGGTGTGTAATTTAGTATGCACCTGTATGTACATGTAGTTACATATTTAAGTATGTGCTTACTTCTAGAAAGAAAATGAAAAGAAAAAACTTGCCAGTTTTAATAAGTTGAGATTTCCTCTCACACGTTATCTAAGCTTGGCAGTGCGTCAAAACTAAAGATCTTTTGGTATTAAAACCTCCAGTCACCCCTGACTTTTGACGAAACGGCTTACGAACTTTTAGGCATCATCGTCCTTCGTGTACAGCAGTGAAACCACAACTGAATTGATATAAAAATGGTCAGGGGTTGCTGTTGTGTTTACATCCTTTCCTTTGATTCGTAGAATCACTTCCTGCCGTTGGGCCTATTTCAGTTTTTTTCCAATTTGAATTATTGAGCTTTCGTCCCCGTTTAATTTTTCTTCATTTTTTTCATTCTACCTCCAAAAATTGACCTAGAATATTGTTATTTTGCGCGAAATATGCAATATTCTTCAAATATGCAGTATAAAATTTAGTCTATGGTATCCTAGATGGTTCGGAAAGATAATTATAATTGATCTTCTGGGTCGTATGTAGTGGTAAACAAAATATGCAATTGCATGAAAATCCGGTCTGTTCTAATGAGGTTCCAGTAAATTCAATAATTCCGCCACATTGAGAAGTCACTCATTTTCTTGCGAATATCCTTCACTATTTACTCCCAGAATAAATACAATTATAAACGACTGCGTGACAAATCTAATCCTCAATTATACGGCACAGTCCAATAATGGCTTTTCATTTTTGTACATATTTTCAATTTCTCACAAATCAAAAAATTGTTTTTTTCTGCAACTTGCGTTACCCTTTTTTTTTCATAATTATGAATTATTTTGTTACACGATAATCTTCTGCTCTTAAATACATACTTTTCGTGGAAAATGAATATGGCTTTGTCTTTTCAGCGCCCAACTGTAATCTTCATGTACAAAAAGAAACCAGGAAAACAGTTGTTTACTATTTACGTAAAACTAATTATATTCTTAGATGTGCATTAATAGTGTATGCGATACAGTTTTAATCCAGGTAATCAAGTTCTGATTTCAATGCAGTGGCAGTAAATTGTTTAGTCACTAGGGAATGGGAGGAACCAAAAAGCAGGTTTTTGGAAAAGTAAAAAGTGTTTTCTTGTCTAATTATTTCTTTATAACGTTTTTGTTCCAGTTCATCGATATGGTGGAAGAAGACGAGGAAGAAGATGACGACAAAGGCGTCGGTATGGACGACGAACGAGACGCAGACTACGTGCCATCAGCGGCGTTGCGATCAGCCAATCGGACTGACAAACTGCGGCGGGTCCAAGAGGTGCTCATGTCGGGGAACAACAGCGAGGACATTGAGATCAAGTTGGAGGTGGTGGAGGAAGGAGAGGAGCCAACCGGTGAAACAGAGGATGAAGACAAGAGTGGGGTAGAGGACGCGCTGGAGTCCGGAGGCAAGGCAAAGAGGAAACCGGGTACAGGGGGCATCACCCCGAGCAAGAAGAAAGAGGACGAGATCACAGTCATACCTCAGATGGTGAGAAAATTATTGTATAGCTTGCGCCAGGGGATCTAGCTACCCAATTCCCTCCCGGAAGATGCAAGCTTCTCTAATATAAGATGTTTCTTGTATTGATTAGGTAATTAGCTACTGTTACTAAAATATTGGTATAGCCTGGCTGAAGAGTACTTTTATATTCCAAGCTTACGACTTTTTATTTTCTGTCAAGATGAGAATTCTTGTTTTGCCCTAGCTGTGGCTTTTCCAGGGAAAATGACTTTTCGCCTATGTTTTCCTTTATAAGAAAGCAAATGTCAAAAAATATTGAACATTCATCATTCATATAGGTTATTGTAGTTGCTTATTGTAGACTTCGAAATGGGTTATTTGGATCTCATCATCAGCTTGTAACTCTTGCGGACGCAAAACAATATTAACAAAATGGCCTTCTATTGGTGGCCCGATTTTTAGAATTTAGAATCTCAACCAGGGATACCTGAGTGAAGGAGGGTGTCAACAGTAAAATTGTGATATTGTTGGGAGGAACGGTAAATAAAATGAGGATGTTTTTATTTATAACATAACTTTATTATTACATATAAAGTTATGTTATAAATAAAATATAACATATAACTGTGACGAAAAGTATTGATTTTATGTTGAAAAAAAATAACAGTTCTGATTCCTGTAAACTTTGGGTTTTGGCACTTTTTTCACCGGGAGAATTTTGATATACAGTTGAAATTGAAATAAATACTAAGTATAATTTAAATGTATTTAATTTTTTTTTTTTTTTATGTATTTAAAATTTCAGATTGTGAGTCGGGAGAACAAAGTGTACACCTGCCTGTTGTGTCCTGCTGACACAAAGGTGCAAGGGGATGCCAGATACGTGATATCACATATGAAAAATTCCCATGACATTCGTTTATACATCTGTGACATTTGTGGTTCGGAATTTCTCCGACGGGTGGATATGACAGCTCATCTGGAACAGCACGAGGCCAGCGAAGGAAATGGGGACTTCGAGTGTGACGTCTGCAATCGGGTGTTCAACAATCTCCGACTTTTCAGAGTTCACAAACGAATGCACATGGCCCAGCCTAAAACACACATTTGTGATGTTTGTGGAAAAGCTTTCTTGTAAGCATCGCCCGAAGAATGGGATTCTTTTTTTTTTTTTTCATAATTATAATTCTATATGGTGTATTTGTAGTGCACAAAACCATAACTTGGGCTTAAATCGGAAAAATCTATTTTTATTTTGGGCTCTTAAGCTGAGAAAATAAATTATGTTATAAATAAAAACAAATATTTATTTTTTCAAATTTGAGTAGCAGATAAGATGAGGAAACCTACCTCAAAGATGATGATGCCAAGTTACCGTTTTCCAATACTTACTATAATTATTACCTATATTGGAGGAATATGAACAAATATTCTGACGTTCTGGGGCTCAACCTCGGTCCACTTCTGTCTGCTAATCGACAAGTGAGTTTGAGTTTCTACTTCTAGAAAAAAAAGAAAAAAAAAATGCTTTATGTAGAAGGAATGCTTTTTCTTGAACGAAATAAAGTTCAGAGCTTGGCTTGGAAGCAAATTTTAGCTAAAGATATCTGAACTGTTGAAAGATCCGCTAATATTTAAAAAAATAATACTTTAAAGGCTTATTGCATAATTTTTTCTTGTGTAAAAATTCTTTTTTCCGACTTAGGCTAAGGTTTTGGGTTTCTGCTTCACTTACAAAGAGTCCATCTCTGGTGTAACGTCATGGAAGGCAAAAAAAACATGTTTGTAGCCCATACATGTCAGAGTTAGGTATGTGGCGCTGTTTATAGGTCTCTAGAACGGATTATATGTCTGTTAAAATATACTAGATTATTACAGCATCACTTCTCCCATTTATTTTTTGCCTTCTCAAAAAATAGCAATTAGAGACGTTTCGGGAAGCAATCCTATCATCAGTATCTATAATTCATCTGTTCTTTACGTTAACTATTCCTTCTGTCAATCAGAATCTTCCTTTTAAAGAACGTATTAATTGAGTCTACTTCTATAATTAAAAACCTAGTCAAAACCAATTCCATCATTCGGAAACAGAAAAGTAATTGCCGAAAACACTTTTCTGAAATACTTTTTTTTCTCAAATTTAAATATATATTTTTGTAAATAATAAATTCAAAAGCTCTTCATATATTTGAGAATATTGTAGAGTGACCCCATTATTTTCCTAATATTCAGCTGTTTTCATATTGCCCGATGAATTGAGGGTCTCTTTACCCGTTTATCCGATATGTTTGATGGAAATATAATAACATGTGATATTTTGATTGAGCAGGTCACGAAACATGTTAGAAGAGCACATGAACACGCACACGGGACTGAGGCCGTACAAGTGTATCGAATGTGGTAAGGACTTTGCCTCCAAATACTCAGCTAAGGCACACGAGAAGACACATCTGGACCGTCCCAGACCTCACAAGTGTAACACTTGTGGGAAGGGGTTCATCTCGGAACAGAATCTGCATCAGCATGAGAAGATACACACCGCGACCAGAACCCACACCTGCCAGATATGTGGTGAGCATCCTCAATTTGTATAGTCCTAGGCCTCAGTGAGTAGCCGAGATGGTCAATAATTTTACTTTCCAGTTCAAAACTCTGGATTCTTAGGTCTCAGCAGTAGTGGGTTGCCATTTCTCACTGTCGTTTGTTTCGATTGTTGGTAATTAATATTTTTTTTCAATTAGTTTTTATTAAACTCTTTACAAACATATACTTGATTCATTATTATATATATATATATATATATATATATATATATATATATATATATATATATATATATATATGTATATATATATATATATATATATATATATATATATATATATAAGTTTTTATACAACAAAATCTGGGGTAAACTTGAATGTTTCGTTTTACTGGGTGTGAATGTCAAAATCATAGCCTGACAACACATATAGCTATCATTTCACTTGTATTTATGGATTTTATTTTTTACATTTCTGCTTTGATTCCTTGTTTGTTTTTCACGATTCATTCAGTTAAAAAAATAAATGTTTGATGTTTCAAGAATAAATAGTATTTAATAAATGAGGGAGTATAAAAAAAGGAAAAAAATTGCAATAGGATAGATATAAATATAAATAAATTAAATTAATAAAAGTTACAAAAAGTTAAATTAAAAAAAAAAAAAAAAAAATATACAATTTTCTTTTTTACTGGAACCTTGGTGGGGGGGCTTGAAGGGCTTAGGGGGGAGGGGCTTGGCCTTATAAACATTTGAGCTCAAGCTAAGTCTCTAACTGTAATAGAGGCCGAGATCCTTACACAGCCTCTGATGAAACCTGAAGAAACCTCTTGGAAACGGCATACCCGATTTCGACCAAACATGCATGACTAAGGACCATCTCGCAAATACCGGCTTTTGAAACAAAAAAACCTCTGAAATCGGTTCAGCCGTCTTGGAGCTACGATGCCACAGACAGACACACACAGACAAAGGCTTCATATTTATAACACCCCCTCCTTTTGTGTCGGGGGTTAAAAAGGGTAAATAATGGAGCTGGTTTAATGTTGTTTTTTTACCCGACAGGACAATATAACCTTTTCAAAGTCATAGTTTACGTTTCACGTCATCATACATGGTGCATTCTTATGTATTTTAGGCAAGTCATTCAGCTCCTCTCGGAATCTTGAGGTTCACTGTGTGATCCACACCGGCTACAAGCCCTATGTCTGTCGTCTCTGTGGCAAGGCCTTTGCCCGCAAAGCTGAGATAAGAGATCATGAACGAACTCACACAGGAGAGAAGCCGTACCAGTGCGAATTCTGTGGAGCTACTTTTGGGTGAGATATGTATTCATAATATACACTGGTGGAAAATGTAAAAACATCAGTTTTGGTTTAACTTCTGCAAAACATTAGGTAGTGCTATTATTGCGAAATGAAGACTACTTTTAATAATGCAAAAAAATTAATGAAGTTTCAATATTTTTAATTGATTATTAAGAGGGATTATTTATATTGCCACTAGGGATCGTCGTGCACAAAACTCTGCAGAAATATTAGTGAGGTACTCACTAGGATCTAGGATACGATTGAAGTTTTAAATTGATAGGTTGAGTATTAAAAGCGATATGCTAATCGAAATGCAAATCCAGTAGTGAAGTAATGAATAGCGTGCATGGAGGAGGCCAAGCAGCACTCCAACGCTAAAATCAGATCAAAGCTAGTAAAGGCGTGCGGGAATCAGCCTAAACACCTTGAGAAACCACAAGAAAGTTGGACTCACCTGCACCCCTCGTCACTCGTGGATTCAGGAGCGGATCGACTGGTCAAGTAAGGATCATGCATGCATGTCTGTAGTTATAGCGAGAAGTCACGGTAGCGAGGAAGCCTAGGAAGGATAGACGATCGATCCCTGCCTCTCTGTAATATTGTGGTGAGAACATCCTGCTTCACTCATGCCGGCATCTCTCTGTAATATTGTGGTGAGAACATCCTGCTTCACTCATGCCGGCATCTCTCTGTAATATTGTGGTGAGAACATCCTGCTTCACTCATGCCGGCATCTCTCTGTAATATTGTGGTGAGAACATCCTGCTTCATTCATGCCGGCCTCTCTTCCGTTCCGAAAATTGACGGGAAGGGAGACGATCTCTGCCTTCTTCTGGGCATGAAGAAATTCTTAACTAAATGCGACAATAAAAGAAAGGGAATGGAGCATAAAAATCAACTACTTCTGATCACAGACAGAGAGGTACTGACGGGACTACCCCATAATCTCTCTCAATACCCATTTAAAAATATTGAAATTTTTAACCATTTCTTAGTATAGTACTACCTAATGTTTTGACGGAGAAACTGATATTTTTTTCTTGGTATTTCATTTTCAATTTCCATCAATCTAATAATTCAATATACAGTTGTTGAAATCCACTAACCTACAAGAGATTTGCAACAAACTTTTGCCAGCTACTTAGTTCTTCTTAATCAAACTGAATTGAGCACTGTTTAACTGTTGTTTGGAAGTTTTTTAAAATAATTAATTAATGAGTTTACTTTCCCAGTCAAACGTGGAATGAGGAAGTTATGTATTTGGTTAGAAATTATATGTTGGTTTATCACGGTAATTTCATGCTTTCCGCCCCTGAATCCATATGTTCTGTTTATTTTCTGAGACCTCCCATATATATTATATCTTATGAGGATTACATCTTCGTCACTCATTTTCCCAAAGGACTTTTAAAGTAAGTCACATAAGAGTAAGTCCCTTTTTGCAATGTATACAAGCATGGTAACGCCTCACCGTTGGGAAATGACTGATGGAGATATAATTCTTATTAAGTGGTAGGAGGTTGCAGAAAATGAACCCCCCTGTGGAGTATTTCTATTTACAGATTAAACCCCAAAGTATTGGACTTTTTCTCAAGTCTATTTATTTATTTTTAGACAAAGAAGTAATCTTCAGTCTCATAAGAGAGCCACTCATTATGACGACAAAAGATACCAATGTATTGAGTGTGGTAAAGCGTTCAAAAGACGTCGACTTCTGGACTACCATATCAAAGCGGCCCATACTGGCGAACGCCCATACAAATGTCAAATTTGTAATGCTACGTTTATATATCCTGAACATTTCAAGAAACACAGGAGGATCCACACCGGCGAGAAACCCTATCAGTGTGAGGTGAGTTGTAAAGTGATTCATAATGAAGTAACCTTTCTCAACAAGTAGTTCATTTCTAACTTTCGTTTCATTATTTAATTTGTTTTGTGTTTTTTCAGGTTTGTGGTAAAGCATTTAATTCTCGTGACAATAGAAATGCCCACAGATTTGTCCACAGCGACAAGAAACCCTACGAGTGTCTAGTGTGTGGGATGGGCTTCATGAGGAAGCCCCAGCTTTACAACCACATGCAAACTCAAGTGAGTCTTACCTTTAGTAACCCATCTGCTCTTCCATCACTAATATCCGTGTAAAATCTACTTTACGTTCTGACAGAGCCAAAAAATTTAGATTTTTTTCACCTGAAAGTGACCGAAGAGTTAAGTCTTGTCAAAGTTGAGTTTATATCTCCGGTGATTTGGGTTGGGAAGTCCCATCACTCACTCATGAGATCAAGTATGAGTATATACAATTATAATAAATGTTGGCCTTTTCTACCAGTGCTGCATTTCGTATATATTGAACGTGAGAATGAATGGTAACACATTACAAACACACTTCTACAAAATTTCACCTATACAAATTGTATGTTATATACAATATATGAAAAAGTCAAAAAAAATATTGATTCATTGGGTTCTCGGATAATACCTTCGCATGATATTCTGTCTCTTTGGTGGCGATATTTGAACTTTCGAAGGCTTGTGAAACGTTCTAAACATTTTATATTTCCCCGAGTCCGAGTCTGAGAACTTAATGAAGTGAGAGGACACTATGTGCCTTCAGTACTATGTTCCTTCAGTTGGTCACAGTTCCATTCTCTATGTAATTACATTTAATATTATGTCATTTTATTTTAGGGTCACGTGAACGATACGATAGTAGTGAACCAGCCACGTCTGACGACAGATGAAGACTTCCTGGGTCAGCAGGCTGAGGATGTGGTGGAGATGTCCATCCTGGAGGCTCAGCCCAAGTGGCATCATGATCCTGTCCTCGATGAAAATGTAACTACCCACTTCTCATCTTAATTTTTTTTAAATGTCACTTCTCTGATTTTGGAATTAGACGTCTCACATTTAAAATTTTTAACTAGAAAAAAATATTTTTTATGTGATTTTAAAATTTCAAAATTATCGTCTACAGTGGAATCTTTCTAAAACGGACACTTCTATGAATTCCTCGGCATCATGCATAAGTTTCGTACAGTTCTCTACGTCTATTAAACGGACATGGACAATGAGTTCCCCTTTCTTCTAACCAGAAAGTCTCCTATAAACGGACAACCTTCCCTTTTCCGTGAAAGACAACTGTTGCCTGTCTTGTTTACTCTGAACAACTCGTAATTTTAGTTTACTAAGAATCCCTTACTCTATTCTTTCTCGTTTCCTTAAATGAAACGGTCTGTTCTTGGCGTTTGATGCAAAATGAGTGGAAACATATGTGTAAAGAAAACTGTTTTAACTTTAAAAGAAAAAATTGAAATTATGTCAATGAAAAGTTAAAACTGAGTGTTCGGGCCCTCGCTTCGAGATTTAAAGAAAATTGTGATTTAAAAAAGATTTAAAGTAGGTAAGACGCAAATTGTAAACACTTTAAAAAACAAAAAAGCATTATTGAAAAAGTGGGCTGATATTGGAAACCAAAATTCCAAAAGGGCTTTTTTAATGGCGGAGAGACTCGAAATAGATCGGGCAAAGTATGAATGGTTTTGTTTCATTTGAAAACTTTAAAATACCATTTTTTATCGAGAAATGATGCAGAAGCTGTGAACACGTTATTCAACCTAGAACTTCATTTAGAGAGAAAAATCATCGAAGGGAGGAAATGTCAAACAAAAATCACAGACTTTTTCTAAAATAAATTGTTTTTATATAAATAAATAGATAATACATACATATTTATGTATACATATGTAAATGTTTTTTTTGTTGTATTTACTTTTTATACAATTTTTTTATAAAAACAAATTGTAGTACATACATATAATATTGTTTTTGTTTTTTTTTTCTTACAAATAAATTAACATTTTCTATTAAAAGGACACCTCTCTTGAGCGGATAAAACCTTATAAAAGTGTGTTCGCTTAGGGGAGATTTCACTGTATTTATTTCTTCTACGAAATTAATAGTATTTTTTCTGAATGCTTATTTTTTTTGAATGCTAGGAGGTGGATGGGAGTCAGGATACCAAAATGTACATCAGTGAACTGAAGGAGCATGTTATCATCCAAGGCAAGCCTCAGGAGGTGGGAGAAAACGGCATAGAAGAGGTCGGACATTTGATCATTGATGGTCAGGTAAGTCTTCATCCAACGTCGTCACTCTTTTTGGATTTTATGTTGTCAATGTTAAATGTTTAATAGTTACCGGTATCTTATAAATAGAATGATTGTTAGTTGGCGAGCTCCGGTTAAATTATATGTAGTTTACGAAGTTTTAGACAGAAGGAAGAAGTACGTGTATCCATAGGCATGAGCAAGTGCGCTTGCAACTCTCTGTTTCTGAAATATAAAAGTCGTCGGTGAATCACGGGCAATAAATTTCCAGAGCTCGAATTAATCAAGGAACTTTCCCTTTTGAATCCTCATAAAAAAAATGAGTGTCGATACATTCATAAAATCGGCAGTTAGATGGAATTATTGAAGGATTACATAATCATATAATTTACCATTTTTTTAGTCCATGTAGGGGCAACCACTAGGGTTACACATACGTGTTAAGAGCTTCGGTTTCATGTTAATGTTTTCAATTTATTTTTCGTTGTCCCCATTTTGTATAGTATTAATATATTGTAAAAAATATATAATAGATAGACAAAATGAGTAATCTGATCCTATAATAAAGTGAACTTTTTGTTCGGCTTGAACCAGGTCCATTTTGCGGACAGCGAAGGTCTGGAGCTGGAGGCGACTGGAACGACTGGACTCGCTGAAGGACTGGAGGGAGTGGTGGGTACTGAAGGCTTCACAGTAGAAACAGGGACCGGATCTCATCCAGTCCACCTGGTACACATCACCCTCCCCGAGTCGGCCGATCAGCATGGAGCCACCTGGTTCACAACCCTCTACAATAATAAGGGATAACTTACCCTCCGCAATTGTGTGTGTACATATAAATTATATATAATGTTTTGTGTATAGTACTATACATACTCAGTGAGTAGGTCAGAAACGCCGAATGCTTAATTCAGTGGATGCGGGATCAAATGGAGTGGAAAAAATATGTTTTCTTAAAAGGTTACTAACTTTGCAAAATCATTTTGTGTAATATCTCGTTTAATATTTATTCAAAACGAGCATTGGTTGATACTAAATTTTTAGAGTATTATATAGTGAATACGTATAGTATTTATTACGTCTCATATTACTCGTAATAATAGCAATTTATTCAATACTCATGGTCATGAATTAATTAATTGCTTCTATATATTTTTCCTTTAACTGAATTTATTTATTTCAGCCTTCAACATCTAGATTACTTTTTTTCGACCCCTCTAAACTAATGAAAGAGGGTCAAAAAAGAAAATTAATTAAAGTACTTATAAATTAAAAGTTACACCTGGTTTTATTCGTGTCCATAACTGATTGGATGTCAATCTTTGTTTGCTAACATTTAAGTTCATTCTATCTAGCTTCTTATAAGTAATATTTCTCCTAAATACAATAGAATACTCCTACTATTTTGCAACTTTCACTTCATGTATTTTCTCAGATATTTTGCAAAATGTTTGCCTTATTGCTGTGACATTGAATGAAGAGTTTCCTGCACCAGCTTGACAGGATCTATTTCACTCCATGCGTCCTCCTTCCACTGTATTAAACTGCCTGCGAGTCTCTGATTTACACCTGAGATATGAGATACTATCTCGAATAGTCAAACTTTTCTTTGTACATATTTTTATCTATATTTATACCTTTGTGTTTTATTTATATTTTAGTTTTTTTTCTTTTTTTACTCAACACAAAGCCAAAAATAATTAAATAATATTGGTATAGATAGTTATAGTTTAAAACTGATTTGGACATTGTACCCTGTAGGTTCATAGCCATAATCAACCTAGGCAGGAAATAAATTATATATATATATATATATTTTTTTTTTTTGATTGTGCTTTTCAGTTTTTTTCTGTTGAAAAAGTCTTGAATTATATCTTAGTACTGCACTACATTGTTAAAGTGGCATTAATCTTTTATTTTTTTTTTTCATTAAAATTATTGTAGAAAGAACTTTTAAGGTCATGTGACTGATAATACCATATTATCATATGATCATATTATGATTTCTTTTTATAAATACACCAATATCTGTATATTGTAGTTAGTCGTAGTTAGAATTGATGTTTCAAGGGATGTTTTATTGAGATGTGTCCCTTCCTGTTTGAACGAAAATGTACCTGTTTTGTGTTAACACAAAAACTTGGAAGAATGCCAGTCGCGAAGACTCTGAACTTGAGGGAGGCATTATACTGTTCCGGGTAAAAACATAATTTAGATGGGTAATTTACTATAGTCTGTTGCATTTATGATCCCGACCTAAACCGATTGGCAGCACGCCAAGTTGTGTTTTTTGAGGCAGAGTTAATTTAGGATATTTCACTTCCCATGACCTTCCTCAAGTTCAGCCTTCTCGCTCTGGAACTGTACAGTAATTGAGGTGAAACTTAGCCCTTGTGGTCGGCTAGTAAATCGTCTACTAAAGTCTCTCATAAACATTGATCACTTAGCTATAATGAGTCGGATTGTTTCCATATAACTACACTAGATAACAGGTGATGTTTTTGAATGAGAAGTACGAATGCCATCCTTTCTCAAGGACCAGGTATCATCTTATACACGCTGTCCAGAAAGTGGCGAATTGATGTATGCTCTGTCCTATTATTGTCTAGTCATTGTCATATTCTGAGACTCTCGTT
Source organism: Aradus depressus (assembly GCA_963662175.1). Classification (NCBI taxonomy): domain Eukaryota; kingdom Metazoa; phylum Arthropoda; class Insecta; order Hemiptera; family Aradidae; genus Aradus; species Aradus depressus. Next base: position 28,374,754 of record OY759217.1, on the reverse strand, counting down.
TGATAATTACCCTCCCTGTAATTTGAACTACACATCTATGTATTAACATTTAACACTATTTTTATAACTTAATGTATTTAGAAAATCATTTGTTGAACTTCATAGAATATTCTCCATTGTACTATACACGTCCTTGTGTATGGTAATACATATATCTAATTTTATCTTCAAATAAATATTTTAACACTTTTTTACGTTGTTTTCAAAAAATTTCATTTCATGTTTTTTTTTAAATTAGTTTTTTCTATTTCTTTTCTATTTGTAAAATAGTTATATTTATAAAGCTCATTTGATAAGAGAATACTCTATATAACCCAAATACATTTCTGCGATCTTTGTCAATGTAGTGGAAAATCTAATAAGTAATAAAAAAAAAACAACGAAACTTGTTTGACGCTTAAATGTCTTATAAACAAAAGGTTTACTGTATATCTATAAATGTATTTTTCTCTGTAAATTTCCACACCGTTGATCGGTTTTTAAATAAAATTTACATCTAGCATCCTTAAAAGCCCATTTCAAAGATAGACATCTCAAAACTTAGAAGAAAAAAAAGCTTATTTTTTGTGTGGGCGGGACATATGAAATGAGTACTAGCTATTCAAGAAACGATTGGTCGGATTTTCATATAAGTCCACTTATTGCATTCTTGTAGCAGGCTCCGGTCAAACATAAGCCATCCAGAACAATAATCAGCGGAACAGAATCATTGCATACCATTATTCTCCTTCAACTTTAGCAATGTTACTTATGGAGTGAGGGATTTGTGACTATTCAGGAATTACAGATAGTTGTATGTATTCTGTGGTACTAATGTCTAAACATTGTGGCTTCTAAGTTGAGAAACGCGGACATATTGTGGAAACTTGTAATAAATAAATAAAACAAACTTATTTTTGAAATATTGTCTATTCCACTATCTTTAGTGGAATAGACAATATTTCAAAAATAAGTTTGTTTTATTTATTTAAACATTGTGGTACAAGTTTCGTTGTTTTTTATTTCTTCATACCTATGAACTAATATTATTTTTATTTATAAGTTTCCGTGCTAAATTCTATTTATTTTTAAAATACAAAGTGTATATAACTGTACTATAGTAACTGATTGTGTATATATAGAAGTATAACTCAATTGTAGTATGTTTTTTTAATTTTTTTTTGTTTCTTCCTCTTAAATGGTATTACATTTTTTAAAAAATCCTCTTGAAGAGTGTTGATGTTTATTAATTTCATGTTGACAACTTTTCTACATCTCCTTCATCCGCAATTGCAGTCACTACTTCATTGCGGATCCGCCAGTGATGCTAATAGGTAGACTCTCACCCATCAACGAAATATAGATAAATGTTGAGCTGTTATATATGAAGTAATATGACACAAAATTACTGACTACGGTACGACACATTTATACGCAAATAAAACAACAAAATTTATTTGTACTAGCAAAATACAAGATGCTATACACAAATATATAATAAAATAAAGGGTTTAAAATACGAAGTCCTGGTACAGTCTTTGTTTGAGTCGCCTCCCAGGACCCCGCGCTCCTAGACTGTAGTGTACAGCCCCGGAATATGCAAATAAAAAATAATGTGTTGGAACATTTAGTTGGTACATATTGTTTAAAACTATAAAGAAAAACTAATGTTTTTTTTAAATATTTTCTATTTCACAAGATATATAAATTATATGGTATTACTTTCGGTATTGCTACCATCTTCAGCCCCGACTTAACAAATACTACTCAGTTTTAGAGAGTGAAAAATTAATTCGTGCTGGAGAACTTCATTCATAAATATGTGTGAGCTAAGGATGGATTCTCTCAATTTCTTATCTCTTTAATTTCTTAATTTAAATACAATGTGTAAGAGTAATGTGAAGGGGGCGCTGAGATGAGAACTCTTTAATTTCTTAATTTAAATACAATGTGTAAGAGTAATGTGAAGGGGGCGCTGAGATGAGAACTCTTTAATTTCTTAATTTAAATACAATGTGTAAGAGTAATGTGAAGGGGGCGCTGAGATGAGAACTCTTTAATTTAAATACAATGTGTAAGAGTAATGTGAAGGGGGCGCTGAGATGAGAACTCTTTAATTTCTTAATTTAAATACAATGTGTAAGAGTAATGTGAAGGGGGCGCTGAGATGAGAACTCTTTAATTTCTTAATTTAAATACAATGTGTAAGAGTAATGTGAAGGGGGCGCTGAGATGAGAACTCTTTAATTTCTTAATTTAAATACAATGTGTAAGAGTAATGTGAAGGGGGCGCTGAGATGAGAACTCTTTAATTTTTTTATTTAAATACAATGTGTAAGAGTAATGTGAAGGGGGCGCTGAGATGAGAACTCTTTAATTTCTTAATTTAAATACAATGTGTAAGAGTAATGTGAAGGGGGCGCTGAGATGAGAACTCTTTAATTTCTTAATTTAAATACAATGTGTAAGAGTAATGTGAAGGGGGCGCTGAGATGAGAACTCTTTAATTTTTTAATTTAAATACAATGTGTAAGAGTAATGTGAAGGGGGCGCTGAGATGAGAACTCTTTAATTTCTTAATTTAAATACAATGTGTAAGAGTAATGTGAAGGGGGCGCTGAGATGAGAACTCTTTAATTTCTTAATTTAAATACAATGTGTAAGAGTAATGTGAAGGGGGCGCTGAGATGAGAACTCTTTAATTTCTTAATTTAAATACAATGTGTAAGAGTAATGTGAAGGGGGCGCTGAGATGAGAACTGGGGAGGTCTCAGGGTATGTTCGTGCACCCTGCCTGTTCCTAACTTACAGACTTACTCTCTAATACTACTCAGAATTTGTTAGGTCGTGGCTGAAAATGGTATCAATACAGAAAGTACTCTCATAAAATTTATATATCTTGTGAAATAGATAATATAAAAAAAAAAAAAAATCGGTATTCTTTATATTTTTTTATTAAGTGTTTCACAATATCTCTGCGAAAAATGTTAAATATCATCATATTATTTGCGCATGAATTTGTCATACTGTAGTCGGTAATTTTGTGTCGTGTATTCAGTTGGTATCATATTTTTAAAATTCTTTATAAAATGAAGTTACGATAAAGTATTTGCCCAATCATTTACACTATTTAAAGGCGTACGCAAGACCACCCTAAATATTTATTATATTATTACAATTATTATGTTATTACAAATCGCTAAAGAAACAACAATATAATATTATGTTAAAGAAATTTAATTAATGACAATAAAAGAAAATAACATTTGAAAAAAAGGTTAACTTAATATTGAAAGAATTTTTCATCCCCGTTTTGCATGTACAAGTTCAAAACGTCCTCACATAAACATGATGTAAGTACTACGCTGATTTTATTTACTAACTAGCAGGTTATCTGGCTTCACCTGACTAGTAATTTTAAGTGATATGATTTCAGAAATAAGTGGACATTTTTACTGATTTTGCGGCTGTAGAAGTGGTGTAATATATAACTGCCTCCTACCAACCTCCCTATTTTTATAATATCAGTTTAAATCGTCATTTTTAATAAATCGGAAATAGCCCATCCTATTAAATAACACTTCAAAATAAACTATGTAGCGCCTAAAATTATAATAGCATATATAGCTCAATTTAACCATAGTAAGCTCACAAAGTAATTTTGAAAATGACGCGTCTGGGAAATTTTGGAGGGGTTATTGGTTAGTCAACTATTTTTCTGTTTTAATAAATAAGCGTTCTTTTTTTTCAACTATGTTGCTATCATTAAAAACTAAATGAATAACAGTGAATATATAGACTGTAATTGTAACAAAATGAAAATATGAAATAATGATAATAAATGTTGACTACGATATATAAGGAGTTTGGAGCCAGAGCGGACCAACTGGTTTAAACTGAACAGGAAGAAAATGGCAATTGAAAATTGAGTACATTTTGTTTATCTCCATAAATGGGCCCCAAATATTTATTTATATTTGAAATTTTAGAATAGTATTGGATGAGTGATCCCTTTTTGTGTTCTATAAAGTTTTTGAAGGCCGTAACATCCATTGTGACTTTGAAAATATATACACAAAATATTTGTGGACTAAACTTAAAGTGCTGCTATCTATCACTGAAGTGAAGAAACTAAGTGATCCACACTGGTTTTGAAAAAAGGAAACCTATGCCAACATCAGGATGGTAATAACTCATTTTTCGAAAAATTGTGGGTTGGTCCGCTCTGGCTCCAAACTCCTCATATAGAACACAATCAACCCTTAAATACATATGTGGAAACAGAACTGGTTCTAAGGTGTTAACAAAAGGATGTAGTTAAAATAAATTTGGTAATTCATACATATATATGAATATTTTTGGTGGCTTTATTTATTTTCAGTTGTTCTAAACTAGTAACCTTTTTAATGGAAGTATTTGATGATGCTTTCGGTTGGGTCAAAACTGGCTATTGTCGATAATGTGGATCGCGAAAGTGGCCAGTAATAGCCTTGGTTTGTTATTTCAGTCGATAATTTTCTTGTATTTAGTAGTCTGTTTAACAGTTTTCCCTTTCAAATAGTTTTATTGCACTAGGCCCTTAGGTTTTTTTTTATGTGGAATGTAAAAAGACCTTGAGCACGCCGTCCTTCGGATGAGACGTTAAGCGATGGCACCGAGACTGTGCGATGTACTCGTATCCTAGGTAACTAAACCTGGTTTGGTAAAAGTTTAGACTCCTTTAATCTAAATAATTCGACTAGCTGATAATCATAGCCGGGGCATTCAGAAACCCCCCAAAACATATAATTACCCAAACTACATTATTATATGAGAATGAATTAAAACAATACAGAAAAATAAATGGTCCTCAATACATTGAAAAAGTAAGTGAGAGAAAGTTTTTTATTAAGTTTCCTAGCAAGGACAAGCTAAATAACTAGTGCAAAAAAAATGCACGGAATAATAAAAGCTTAAGTTATGGAAATGGGCTACTTCATACTATAGTGGCCTTGGATCCGCAAGAGCGAAAAAATGGGTGACCCGACCAGTTCTATTACACTTCAATGAACTCACCACGAAGAGTGGGACATTTGATCGACAAGCAGTGGAATAAGAGCTTCGGCAATTTTTTTTGATCTTTATAATACAGTATTTCATTTCTACTTATTTAACAAAATATGGTAAAAAATACCTAATACTTTATTAAACCCCTCCTACCCCGTACATATTATCTTATTCTTCAGTCATACTTAACGGATAGGTATTTCGCCGTCCGTCAGGGCTCAGCTATTTCCTCCTGCCACCCCATACTGGCTGGCGTGCCTCAGGGCTCAATATTAGCCCCCCTATTATACTCCATGTACACCTCCGACTTACCCACCGACCCTCTCACATTAACAGCCACATACGCAGATGACACCGCCATTCTAGCCTCTCACACAGATCCTCACACCACTTCACTCATACTACAGCAACACCTCAACAAAATTGAAGTTTGGAGTAAATCTTGGAAAATTAAATTTAACACCACAAAATGTCAACACATAACATTCGCTCTCCGCCGTGGTGACTGCTCCCCAGTATTCCTTGAAAACCAGCCATTACCTCATACCTCTTCCGTAAAATATTTAGGATTAACCCTCGATAGAAGGCTGACTTGGAACCCTCACACTCGGACGACACGACTCACACTAGACAGGCGACTTAGACTATTGTACAGTATTTTGAATAGGCGTTCTAAATTATCTACTCGACAAAAACTAAATTGTTATACCTATCTTCTCCGACCTCTCTGGACCTATGGCTTACAAATATATGGTACAGCCAAGACTTCGAACATCAAAAGAATACAGGTATTTCAATCCAAGACTCTCCGACTGATCACGCAATGCCTACCATACGTTAGCAACAAGACTTTACACCGCGACTTGAACATCACACCCATAGACACAAGCATTAAACATTTATACCATCGTTTCTACACCAAAATTTACTTACACACCAATCCGAAGTTCGCAAAATCCTAAGTATTTTACCCCACAATCCCCCAAGAAGAATAAAGAGTTTGGCATAGAGATCTCCTGGTATGGAGTGATGTCATGAGGGTTCACCACTGGGTGTTTTTCCTCTCTCAAGCCTTTGTCATATTTATTTTTATTATTTTATTTTATTTTTATTATTTTTGAATAGTATCTACATGTCAGCCCAGCCGCTGGTTGTGCATTTTTTTTACATAGTTGTGGCTTTAAATAAATAAATACAAAAAAAAAAAATACTTTCAGGAGCAAGAACATACCTTTACAGTGATAGACCCATATCTGTTACAGAATAACCATTACGTAAATAACAGGACATCACTACTACACTTGATGAAAATACCTTTTAACTTGAGCCTAAATTACCCTATTTGGTATTAATTATTACCCTAATCGTAAGTACATTAAAGAAAATAAGAAACAAGTTCTTTTAATCGATACTAATACAATTTATTCGACAACTACGTGGTAACGCACAAAAAGTATATCTATAGTAGGATGGAAGTATCGATACATTAATTGATTTTTGTTGTATCGAATCAACACACTACACTCATTGCAACCTTCCTCAGTATTAGGTTTGTTTACTTCATTTGTAGGATGTTAAATGTTATTTTCAGATTGTATTGACTATTGGGGTTGATGTGCGAACATGCGAATAACAAGACAAAAAAAGTTTAACCGTACTTTGAAATTTTTTATTAATAATTATGGTTTCAGAAAGCCTTATCAGGTCCTTGTTGATGGAACCTTTTGTAATGCAGCTTTAAAGGTTTTTGTCTTTCTCTTGATATTTGTTTTTCTCTCTATACTATGTTTCCATCTGTGTAAGTCCGTAAATTTTTCTCTTTATTCAGGATCAAATAGACATAGCAGATCAACTTAAGAAATATCTAGACGGGGATGTCAAACTTATAACCACACCATGCGCCATAATAGAAGGTGAAAAATTAGGTAAGCCTATGAAGTGCCTTATTTCACTTTTTTTTTTCTTTCCGTATAGCATGGATTTCACATTAATGAGTATATGTGTGTTTGTGTCTGAACTATGTATATAATACTGGTGCTATTCAAAGAATTCTCCCAAAGTGATGAATATGGGTTTACTGGAGTGATGCATTTTCCATTTCAAGTACATCAAATGGTTGAACGTTCACAGATAAATGGTTGAGGGTATCACGGCTATCTTCTTTTCTCTTACACGGTTGTTCAATTAAATTCTACGTATAGTTATTGTGACTCATGCCTTGGCTTCAACTACGAGGTCATATCGCCTACTACCAGAGCTCTCTTGTCACTCTGGTGGGCATGAGCCCGACTCTACTAAATTAAAGGTATACTAAATTTTGCCTACCCAGGTCTATTCACCTAGGTTAGGGGAGTACCTGACGGTGTGCTCAGGGTTTTCCATTTCCCAGATAAAAAACTTAAGGGCCTCGGCCGGGTTTCGAGCTCGCGATGTTGAGCTCAGTAGGCTAGCACAATACCTCGGCTTCCTCTATATAAAAAATCAATCTCACTGTGAAGCTCATAACAATACTTCATAATTTTTTTAAAAATGATTGGAGGGCAGAATTTTATCTAACCCGTCACTTTCATTTAATTTGAAGTATATTACAGATAGTAAAGCCCCATACTTATCCCGAATTGCCTAGACGTACATCATCGACTGGTGTTGCACACGTGCAAAGTGTAGCCAAGAAGAAGAAAAAAAGTACAATAGATATTGAAAAATGTTATCTGTCGGTGTGTTCTTGGAAACTACCGATTTCAATTAATCTTCGTCGTCTCTTCTGAGATCAGACCAATATCAGAATAGTTCGAGTTACTCTATTTTTTTTAGTATTATTACTATTAGTACTATTTTTATATTTATATTAGTAAATTTAATTGTCTGCAGGTTCAGCAGTGTATGGCGCTACACTAATTTTGAAGAAATTTCCCATTCATCAGTGCGGACATAAGACGTCTGTCACTGCTGGAAAATGTTTACGTCAAATGATTGGACAGAGGAATGAGCAAAGGTAAAAGATCAATCTATCTTTTTCCTTGTCTCTGGTTTAGTTTGCACCGTTTATATGAGAATATATACAAAATGAACTGGCATTGTATTCAGACAAATTGTATCCAAGAAATGGCATATTTTGTAAAAATAACATAAGTAGTTTAGATGAATATACGTTTTCTCACTATACAGCGTGTAACCAACGTTTCGTGCAATGCTTCGTGAGTATATTCTAGACAGAAAAAAAAGGTTTCATAAACATGAATCCGCAAATGCTCTCCTTAAAGAGTTAAATTGACTTTTAAATAAACATATATAATATATTATATTTTTTTAAAATAATGAATCAAGTCTCTAAAAATGTTTATTTTAGAATAAAATAGTAATTTTTGTACAGGAAAACAATTAAATAAAATTAGTGCTTAAATTTTATTTTTAACAAACAGAGAATAATCCAGGTCTAAAGAATTTTAGTTATGAAGTCAGGGTCTAGTGGCGTCGAGGAACCAATGACTCGCGAAGTATTACACAAAGTTTGGTTACACTTGTTTCCTTGATAAGTCGGAGCTGTAGTGACCGTGTCAGCTAGAGCGTAGGGCTTTGGTTCCATGGACTAACCACCGTGCGGGTTCGAATCCCGTCCGATGAGAAGTTTCATTTCATCAATAAAACTTCTCTCCCGCGTCCACGGATGTTTGTAAATAACCCTGGCAACGTAGCCCACCCCCCTCTAACAGTCCAAAGGAAAGAATTTCAATAAGCGGCGTTATATATATATATATATTTAAAAAAAAGTATATATAGGCGAGATGTAAACATTAATATAAATGGTCGGAATGATTTTTCCGTTTGATCAGATCTGTTTCATATCACATACCATCAGTTCAATTTCTATATGGTTATATTAATAACTAGCAGGTCTCCAGCGTCGCCTTGTTAGTAACTAAGTGAGATTGATTTAGAAATAAGTTGACATTTTCAACGATATGGAGACCGAGTGTCACTATCTCTTATTAGCATTATACCTATTATTTTTTTTAACAACTACGGGAAAAATATTACTGTTACATATCCCTGGGGGCTTGTAACACATCTACTAACGTCTGTCTAATGTATACATAGTAATTTTGATATATTTGATTGCAGATATATTTTAGCCACACAAGATAGAGAATTACAAGAGTTTGCCCACCAGGTGGCGGGTACTCCAATACTGTTTATCTTCAACAAAGCTCCTTCTTTGGGCACCCCTCGGCAGGTCAGCCTCCATGCTGCTCACAACAAAACACATCACATGTAAGTAGTTCTTATAGTCTTGTAGTATTACGGTAGCAGTCGTAAGGTTCATATCTACCCTACTGTAATCTTGAGGTCGCGAACAATAGAATTGCTGCTACTCGTTATATAGAATGTACAAAACTTACTCTCACTATATAAAATTTACACAAACTGATTAATGTATGATTATTGAAGATGTCTGATAAGGTTATAAACATAACCTTTACTTACTTTTTTTTTTTTGGCCTTATGTACGATGCATATTAGCCATGTCCACTGTGTAATTTACTAGTTATTTACGACATCCATGGCCCCGGGAGGGAGTTCTATCTATGAAATAAAACTCACTCCCGGACGGGATTCGAATCCGCAAACCATGGTGAGACCATGCGACCAAAGCCCTACGCTCTAGCCCGCACGGCCACCATGGCTCCCTACTTACCTCTAAACTGAGAATTTGGAGCCTATAAAGACGTGTTATAGTAGTTGGGGCTCCAAGGAATGGATTTACAATTACTTCTTGCTGCGATTCTGCTCTCAATGTTTTAATTTATTTATTCTGGGTACAATATTTGTTAAAAAAATATTATCCTATGTAGAATGTACGCGTGAACTATAACGAATATTCTACTGACCCAACCTTGCAACCCAATACAATGTCCAAAGGCCTAGACGAGCTTCTCAAAGGGAGCTAGACAAGTCTGAAGATAATTGAATTTTGGGGGTAAATGGTGTCAGAAACTCGGTTCACCGAAATTTTATGGTTTCCGAACCCCTGATTAAGAAAATGTAAAGCAAACCTTTGAACACCATAACCCCCAATAGAATGAATGTGTTCACAAAAAAATGTATATGTGTATCCAGAATCCCATAAGGATGACACCTATTGATTTTCAGTCAAATCGGCCCAAGGGAAGGGGGGATTAGTGGGAAGGCTTAACACAAAAGCCCCAATTACTTTCAATGTAGTGAATGTATCGACACAAAATTTAGTATGAGGGTTCAGAAGTCCCTATGTAGTTCAACAATTGATTTTAGCCCACAATGTAGAGGGAGAACACGTAATCGTTTAATTTTTTCTGGGGAAGTACATTGCCGGTGATTCACCGTTTTTGTTTTTTTCTATTTAAATTATGTTCTTAAATTATAACATGTGTCCATACTACACTCAGTGTGTTCCAGGGATTCTACAAAAAATAAATAAAATAATTTTATTATATTTCTTCAGAGTATCCCCCCCATCGCATTTTAATATTTACTTTTTTGTCGTTTGTTATTAGTTGCGGTGTGAGTGAGACCCAGAAGAAAGCGATAGAAGAAATGAAGAAAGTGGTGCTAGGAGAGGACTACAACAAACTGCCTCCACGGAGAAAACGGAAGAGGAAGGGCGGGCCTAACCCTCTCTCCTGTAAGAAGAAAAAGAAAAAATAAATCGAACAACTGTTTTTTTATGTATACTATAAGAAATAAACTTTTTACAAAAATTAATGTTTACTTTTGTCATTGTAGTATCATTACATCTTTTACGGCTTCACAGAATTAACCGTGAAATGCGGTTTGCCTGTCAAAAAGACGTTGAATCACCGACAATGTACGTCCCCAGCACGAATTAATCAATTGCGTTTTCGCTCTCCCTCCAAAGCCAATCGACCTTTTGGGTTAATGACTTACATAGTGACTTCAGAATCCTCATACTAAATTTTGTGTCGTTAAATGTTCTGTCCCACTTCGACCGATTTTGAAAATAATATGTGACATTTATGGGGTTTTCAATTTAAATATAAAATTTCGTGTCTATACATACATTCTATCGGGAGATATCGTGTTCACAAACAGACATTTCCTTTCCATTTTGAAAACTCTGCATTGAATTTCTTACTGATTACTCAACTTCCCGTATACTTCGCATAGCTGCGGAAATAAAGAAAGTGAGTTAATAATTAATAAACAATTGAGGGCGCTGGTAGCTCTGTGGTATGCGTGCTTGCCTTCTGAGCTCAAGATCGTCGGGCTCATGTCCACCAGAGTGACGAAAGAGCGCTCTGGTAGTAGGCGACATGACCTTGTAGTTAAAGCCCGGGCAGAAGTCATAATAACGTAACTATTCTATATTTATATAGTCTTCAGGTTACGAAAATTATATTTAGCCAGATTTGCTATTGATATTTTTTGAATTTGGGACCCCCTAGAAAGGCCATACTTTATTATTTTGAATACATATTTTGTGCAACAAGTAGGAGTGTATCAGGTCAGCATGATCATGGAGAGGGGGGAATTAAAATTCAAAATGGTAACAAACTGTTCAAAAGTTCATAATGCAAAAAATAAAACTTTTTTTTTTTCGTTTTCTCTCCTTTTTCAGAGAATATATTTTTAGTCATTCTAATACTTCTTCATAATCATCTCTTAAGAAAAACCCAATCAAATTTCTTAAACATAAAAATTAAGGAAACAATTTAAGATAAAGAAAACAAATTGTATTTTACAAATTCCTTTATAAGAGTTGTATTGACAATGTTTAACTACACCAACAATAATAATGTAGCCTAAAAAAAAACACTTTCTTATTAAAAATACACTCAATAAAAAAAGCTATTCTTTAGTAAAGTTTCTTAACATAATATACAAGGCGTAAGGCATTTATTGAAGGCATAAGCAACACAGTAAATGAATACAAAACACAGCAATGCTTACTATACGAAGAAATAGGCATTATTTTCCAAATATTTCGTATATAAGGCAATAATTGATAGGTTTACGTTGAAGAAGCTTTATTTATTTGTATTTTGTAAAGGGGAGGGGAAATTGAGAATTATTCATAGAATGACTCAATGTAATGACTATGAGACCTTCCCATATAAGTATGTTGACTAAATCAAAAGTGTCAGACAATATTATGCTATATCTATAATCTTAATAGTTTTTTGGACATCTTTTGTTAACAAAAATTATTTATATTTAAAAAAAAATCCTCCCAACCCTTTTTATGATATTTAATTATGCTTCAATAATATTAAAGCGGCCACTGAGGCCACGTATATGTTAAAAGTAAGGCAATAAGAGTTTAAGCAAAACACTTCATAAAGTGAAAAGGCAAACTTATTTCACAAATATAATTATTATAATGTGCAAAAATAATGATTAAAATAGGTTTCATACAAGAAAAGTAAATTAGCCAAATTTCTAGAGAATACTCTCATTTCTTTGAACAACGAACTAAAATTAAAGTAAAATTCAGTCTGTATTAAAAATAATATATATCATTGCATATATTATTTATATGTCAGCACATTCACTGTTTCGAGAAAGTTGCAATATTTCAAGTTACTCATTAAACATAAAGAATAATATACATATTTTTAATACTTAAAGCTTTGTAATTAAAATAAGTAAAAAATGAAACTATGTTAGTTTATTATTTGAGGAACATTTAATAATATCAATTTTATTTTAGAAAAAATTAAAGTAATAAAAAAACACCCTACCATCCCCTAAATAATGAGTTTATTCTTTATTTTGAGAAACAAAATCAACAAACTAATAACTTCCGATGGGGTTCCAAATGGACCCTAAAAATCACATTTTTTAATGTATAAATATATATTTAATAAGTACATATATACTTCTTTTTAAATTGAAAACATTAATTTTTTATTAGAAAAAAAAAAAAAACCGGCAGTGATATTTTCTTTTTTTATACATTAAAGTGCGCACAATTGAAAAGTGTGCGTATTTTCTTTAATTTGTGATGTTTCAAAATGTTTAATCTAATTTTAAATAAAATATAATTAGTTTTTAAATTTTTTTTTCAACTACGTGAATTTATTATCTTCAGTCACAGAAAACAAAATAATGAGAACTATGATAGAAAAATAATACTAATTGAATTATAAACATAAACTTAATTGCGATAGGTTATGCACATAACAACACAAACATATTATGCTCTTATGGCAAAAATAGTATTCAAACTATTTATGTTTCTAAGTGATTAAATAATAAATGCTACTTATTTTTACAAAACAAGAAAGAAATAAAATCAAAATTTGCCATCTGCATTGTAATATGTTTACAATACTCAAACCTCAATAAAGGAGGCAGCATTCCAAAGTGCTATCTAAGAGACAAAACAGAAAAACTGACAATATTGCTGAACCTAATTGTTTCAATTTTGAAATAATATAAAAATTAAATCCTTTTATGTAACGAACAATATATTTCTTATAAATGATTAAGACTTCAAGACGATACTAATCGCGGTGACAAAATGGCGTTGAGTTAAGCAGTGATTTCCTGTTCACACTGAGATAGGCGTTCTTTGTTCTGACGAACCATCTCTGCTCGTTTCTCCTATAACATACAGACAAATATATTAGAAGTCACCATATTCCCATAATGGCGAGTTGACATGGACAGGGCAAAGAAGCCTTCTGAGAATACGATCACACATGGCGGCAATATCTCAGCCTCTATTTGCCGTACAGAAATTGAAAAGGTAAAATAAATATTTAAGGCAACAAACACATTCTGAACTTTATTCGTTCGTTCGGTGTTTTCTATGTTATAATAACTTAAGACTTATAGCCCCTTCTGGAGAATAAGTTTCCGAAAGGGATAGCAGATCCCAGTCATTTTAGGTCAAACATTCGGCTCATTTTATGAAAAAATGACAAAAATGACGTATTTTGTAAAAAAACAATGTTTGAATAAAGTTGTCAGGTTCTACGGTTGGAGAAATTGGATTTGCTCGTGCCACAGACACTATAAAAAAAATCATTCCTATTAAATTCAAACCAGTTTTTCTGTTATTTTAAAATACTTTCTGAGCCTCAGAGGAATTTATAGTCTGTACAATAGGGTGGTCGTAAAAAGTAAAAAGTTCGATTTTTCAAAGTCCCCATCCAAATTCTTGTTTAGTTTGACGAAAAAAATGTGAATTTTTTCAGATTTTTTTGAATGAATTAACCTGGCCCTGTGGGCGGTCAAAGTTTAACACGTGTTTTAAATGGGGTTTTTGAACATTTACATATTTTTAAGTGTAGGTCTTAGTATTTTTAATAATAAAACTCTAAAAATACATGGATTATGGGTTTTCGGGGTCGCTGAAAACGAATTTCATACTAAAAAAATTTTTTTGACGGTCACATTTCCCAAAAAACTCGTACAAAAATTGACGAAAATGATAACAATTTTCGAATCGATGATTCATTTTAATGAATTATTAATTTTTTAATATGAAATTCGTTTTCAGCGACCCCGAAAACCCATAATCCATGTATTTTTAGATTTTTATATTAAAAATACTAAGACCTACATGAAAATATGTAAATGTTCAAAAACCCCATTTAAAACACATGTTATACTTTGACCGCCCACAGGGCCAGGTTAATTCATTCAAAAAAATCTGAAAAAATTCACAAAATTTTTTTTCGTCAAACTACACAAGAATTTGGATGGGGACTTTGAAAAATCGAACTTTTTACGACCACCCTACTGTACAATCATTTTGTTTCTATTCTCATGAATTGTAGATATTGAAAAAATAAACTGAAATGAATAGTTAGTTGCTCTATTAATAGATCTGCGTTCAGAAAATACAATAATGTTCAAATCAAGCTTTTGTCGCATTCTAATGTAATGGTTTATAAACAGTAGGTTCTTCAATGTGCAAAATTCTGAAGTCTTTCGCAGTCAAATAGGAAAGATCCGAGGTAGAATCAAGTGACCAAATAGAAATCTTATCAAAATTGAATTTAAATATTTGTTGAACTATTGCATTAGGTGACCACAGGTATAATGAAAATGCTAGAAGGTAATAAATACATGTTTGCAGCCTCGCCCTATGGTGGGATAGCGTACCTTCGAGATCTCTCTGACTAAGAATACGAGAAACTGCAGAATATTTTCATAGTTATTAATCCCATGATTGTTTTCTCTTTCTAACTTTTATTAAAGCTGCCATTACAGGCTTCGCATGCATTGTTCCCCATAGAACTGATGTAGGTATATTTTTTATTTATTTATAAAAATAAGTACAGATATTGTAAATAGTGCTCTAAGTGTACTACTACTACTTATGTACTACGGGGGTACCTGGCGAGGAAGAGGTACAGACTAAGGAGAACTTAACAAAGAGTGACCAATGAACACGTGTTTGTAGGCCAATTTCAGATTTATCAAATTTAATTTTCATTTTTTGTCGCTTCAACTGCTTTGGTTAATAGCGAAAGGCTATCTACAAGTACCATCTTGTTCCAAATGATCATAGGTAGACGGAATAAATATTAAATTTAAATTTATATTTATGCCGATGGGACTCGGTCCTATCCACCTCACTATCGGTAATGTGATCGTTTTGATGCCAACAATTATCCCGGATGCCACTTGTCCTCTTGGCATACCGTGGTGTATTTAGGATGATTATAAATTGTAGGATCGTCAACCGATCTTTTGACTTTCTCAAAACAAATTTTATAAGTATAAACAAATATAAATATTTTTCGAGCTCATTGAATAAATAAGAAAACAAATATGAAAAAAGAAAATAAATAAAAAAGATACCTACATTTTTTCTAACGGGTTCAAGTTTTTTAGCAATTTCTTGTTCCCTTTTTGATTCGGCTTCTGCCATCTTACACACTTGATCTTTGATTTTGTCTTCATTTAATTTTTCCATTTTTTCAAGTGTCTGTTTGATTTCATTTATTTTCAAGTTGTTCTGAGCATATAAATAATGAATAATGCAATTACAAAGCAATCCAAGCAAAATAATAGGTGCACAATGCAAAAAAATTCAGTGCAAGTGCAAAATAATAAGCATTCAAAATAAATAATAATAAAAAGCTTTTGCTATACATACAAGAGTGCGTAACTTTTCACGTTGTTCTGCCTCTATTTTCTGCTTTCGAGTCAAAGCGGAATCCATTTTGTTTTGTAACTGCGATTCAAGAGCACTGATTTTTTCTTCCCAGTTAGCACGAACTTTTTTAACTTGTTCTTCCTGATTAAGTTGTAAAAGCAAAGCAATACAAAATAATAATAATAATAATAATAAAAAAATGTATCAAAATAATATAAAATCATAGAAAAAATAAAATAAAAAAATCCAACATACTGAAAGAAATGATACTTCAAATATTTTAATCCTCTACGAAAAACTTTTTATGGTACCGTGGAGGATGGGTAGTCATGAAATATTAAAAATGAGAAGCTTATCAAAATACTGTTAGTGTTTCACACTAGCTTGGAAAACTAGTCATGTGGGAAAAAACGCAACAGAACCGCGTTAACGATGTTAGAAAAGTACATTTTTGAATCTTTGTTTTGCTGACAAATTAGGCTTCAATGAGTTTATATCGCAAACTACCAGAGCGCTCTTTCGTCATGGGCTCGATCAATGATTTTTATAAATTGGTTAATATTCAGTTGACATTAGGGTCGACTATAATTATCTAAACCAGTGATGTCCCGAGTGAAAATATTTACCAATTCAACACCACCTGACTATCAGTTGCCTAATTTTAACGCCACGTAACCAACAATATACATTCTAGTTGCAAGAAAATTGTTTTAGATCGAACATTTAAGTAACTTAAGGAGCATAAGAAAGGAATAAATTAATTTAATTTTCAATCTACGGTACGTTTTCGTTTTTGACTCATTCCCGGGCTTCAACAACGAGGTCATATCGCCTACTACCACGAGAGCACTCTTTGTCACTTTGTTGGACATGAGCCCGACTATCGTGGAAGTCTTAACTTTTGCCTACCCAGGTTTAGTTAGTAACCCATCAACGCCTGACATCATCCAGGCTCAGGACCATTCCTTAAAGTCACCGAAGGGCAGCGTGCAATTTTTTTCCTTCTAAATAAAAAACCTAAGGATAGTTTGAAAACTATTAATATGGAAAATAGGTGAAGTCGCCTTTTATGATAACCGGATTCAATTTGTCCAGACTAGGAAGTCATAAAGTGGATTTGTAGTGAAAATTTTAAACAATAAATAATATTTTATCTAAGAGTTCAATGAGCACAATTTGTTCTGGATTTTATTTGCTCCAATGTCCATATATACTACAAAAATCGAGGTGATTTGTTGCAATCAACTCAAGCGAAAGTGAGTTAAGTTAGCAACATCAATGAGGCTTTGATAAAAAAATAAAACGTTCACTGCGTGAAAGTTGGGTAGTATTAAAACAAGTATATTGTAAGGAAAAAAAAAAGTTTCCTGGCCATTTTCAGACTTTAACCATTCCATGACACCACGAATGTACAAAACGACATGACAAGGCACAACAAAATGGAAGCCAATAATAATTTCAATCCAATAAAATACAACAAAATAAAAATGTGATTCAAAAATAGTACTAACGTGTTCCTTAAGTCTATTCAAAATCTTTTTAATATTTTCATCTCGGTGAGCTGCAGCCGATTTAAGTTTTTCCTCGACTGCACTGCGTACATCTTGCGTCTGCTGTTCGAGTACCTGACGACTTTTTTCAACACCTTCCAGCTGTAAATACACATAGAATGCATGCAAATATCAAAATACTGATGGTGCAACTAAGAGAAATATATTTGAGCCGCTAAGAATGACAAGTCAAGTTGTGCAAGTTAAAATATGAAATTTGATTTTTTAAACTAAAAATTATTTGGAGGGCTTTTTATGTGATTTTTTGCAGAAAATTTCAACATAAAAATATGGTAAAGACATTCAAATCACTCTTATTCCGGCTCAATTATTGAAAACATTTACTACTATGCATAAATACTCTCAACACTTAAATTGAAAGTGACTTCTTTTTTAGTGCATAAACACATATTGAAAGTGATTCACTATTCTTATTGTTAATATATGTTTCTTATGTTAATGTATTTACAATTCTTTGACAAAAAAAAAAAGTACTCCCCGTTTGAATTATTGCAACAAACTAAGTTTATGCTTCCCGTTGCATGATATATTGAAAATTTCTAATTATTTTTCATAAAATTATGGTAGAATGTCTTTCTTGTTAATCTCCAACTCACGTGATCCTTAAGTTTGGTCTTGATCTCTGAGATGTACTGTTCCCTCTTCTCAAGATGGGTTCCCATTTTCTGGTCGAGGGCCTCCTTGGTCTGGTTGATAAACACAGAATTTTGTTCGTCCTTCTTCTTTGAGGCTTCTTCAATTTTGGATAATTGAGCTGCCAAGGTGGCCATTTTGTTCGCTTCAAGGCTCTGAAATCAGAAAGAATTAATAAAGAGTTTGTATAACAGGCACTAAAGCTTATCGAAAGTGAGGATGCTTGCAAGAGATTATTAATTAATACATATTTCTTCCAACATTAGGAATAAATGAAAAGAAAAAAAATAAATTAAACGTATGCTTTTCCCCCAAAATTGTAGAATAGAATGATTTAATTTTGTCCAAATGCATTCTTTGACACTTAGAACTATCAGATTGCCCGGGAATGACTAGTTTTAATTTTTTTTTATCCTTTTTTTTTCTCACAATAAATGGTAACAATCAGTATGTGTAACGTAACTTCATTTTACAGCATATTTTCCACTCCTTCTTCCTATGCTATTCCCTTTTACTATAAATTTAATTTTTGTTGAATATTAGATTGTTGAAACGAAGATGAGCAGTCAAATTTACTTCTATGAGTTCAAGTTTGGTCGAGGTGTAACGTTGGTATCAAAAATACGTCCTTCTGCTGACGACGCCGACTAATTGAGGGCATTAGTTGAGGCAGATCAACACATAATGTTCGAGAACTTGCGCAAGACCTAGGCGGAAGTTGCACCACATTTTTGGAACACGTGAACCGCATTGGAAAGTCAAAAAGGCTCGACAAATGGTTGCCGGACGACTTGAACGTATGTCAGCAAAATCGCGGCTACGCGGTCTGCTCTATGCTTCTCTTGCGCAACAAAACTATCTATTTGTAACGCATGATTGCAACGTTTGGTGGAAAATGGTTTCTGTACAAGTGACGATGTTCTGCACATTTGTTGGACACTTCCCAAAACCGAAGATTCATCAAAAGAAAAAATCCAGAAAACTAAGTAGTTGCAGATAAAGCCTTCGAAGACTTCATCGGCTTCAGTTGTACGCTACCAGAATAAATAAACTTCGTTCTCGTTGGCAAAGTTCTAATGTATTTTTATTTTGAGTAATGCAATTTACGTTGAGCTGATTTGTGCCGTTAAAGCCGAAGGTTTGAAACCTGAACTAATTTCCGGACAATCTATTAATAATGGAAATGTTCTGACAATAGCGGAATTATAAAAAATCAGCTGGCATTAATTTTTCACCTTTATTGATTTAAACTTTTCAACAGAAAGCTTCGTGATGAAACCATTATAACCCCAATCTGACGTATTAGCACTGTTTAAAGGTCGAAACCAAATTTTATAATTTTTAAAAAGCTGTGATCCCTATTCGTGACTATCGTCACATCTAACAGCTATTCCTGTCCAGGCGATCCCTCTTTATTATTGTACTCCCTCCGGCTTTGTCATCCAATGTTTTTCTAGTATATAGTCAAAAAGAGTATTAAATAGATGTAACAGTGATGATTTCACAATTTAACCAGCTTAGGATTAAACAGTCTCATTCTCTAAATCCAATAGGATCCATTGTTAATAAATAACATAGACTAGATTTTGAAAAATGATATAATTATATTTCATTTCAAATACAAGGGCCAGTCGGCGTAGTTAAAAGGAAAAACAAAAATAAACAAAGTTAACTCTCCTGATGTGGAGGGGTGAATGTGGAAGATGGGCTGATGAACTGATCTCCAAACAAGGCCGAGAAGATCTGGGAGTAGGCTGAGGACGCCGTCACACCAGATGAGCCAAGTACCAGACTTCAGAGGTCCACGGAAAGGCGATCCGGATTGACGAGAGAAGTTGGTGGCCTTGAGGAGAACCCTAATGTCAACAGGCTGAAGGACCATGGAAGACTATCTGTCCAACACTGACCAGCGGTCATAAAACGAACTATTCCCCACTCCCCCACATTCATAGGCTCCTCCCACAAATTGTTAATATGATGTAATATAAACATAAGAATAAATTACATGAGTAATATTGACCATAGTTATTATGATAATAATATTAATAATTATTAGAATAATTAATGGAAGAAAACTTAAGAAAAAATACCTCTACAAAAAATCAAAAATTAATTAAATGTTGCGCTAACATAACCGCCCACCAAATTTTATATGAAAAAAAATTTAAAGAAATTACTTCTCTGAGTCACCCGATTGGGGAATCAGTGGCACACACTTAGATAGGGGACGTTTAAAAATACCCTTAAGAGTATGAACACTTACAACCCGAACAATTCCGTCGGGACCTGGGAAGACGTCAGTTATTCTTCCGCGAGGCCATTGAGCAGGTGAGGAATGTTTGTCCCAAAGAAGAACCAAATCACCGACATGAGGATGGTAAGTAGTTCTAAACCATTTTGGTCGTTGTTGGAGAGTTGTAAGATATTCATTCCTCCATCGTTGCCAATAGTGTTGAACTCTTTGTTGTACGAGTTGCCATCTGGTGAGTCGATTCTCAGGACTGTCCGTAAAGTCGACTTCTGGTCTCGTTGTTAGAGCTGTCCCAATCAAGAAATGACCTGGAGTAAGAATGTCTAGATCAGTAGGATCTGATGTTAAGGCACAAAGAGGTCTTGAGTTTAGAATCGCTTCAATCCTTGCGAACAAGGTGGTGAGCTCTTCGAAAGTGAAAGCTGTATCATTGAGAACTCGTTTAAAATGATTCTTCACGCACTTGACGCCGGCTTCCCAGATACCTCCGAAATTGGGTGAGTAAGGAGGGTTAAAAACCCATTCCACACCTCTCGTCAGTAGATGGGAAGACAAATCCTCTTGGACAGATTTTTTATGTAACCATTTCTGCATGTCAGAGAGATGCCTTGCCGCTCCGACAAAGTTGCTGCCACAATCTGACAGAATTTTAGTAGGGAGCCCTCTACGTGAAATGAATCTATCGAGCGTGGCCATGAAGGACGCTGTCGAAAGATCAGATACCAGTTCCAAATGAAGAGCCTTAGTAGTCATACATACAAACAGACATAAATATGATTTGCTAACAGGCGCATTTCTTCTCCGAGACTCCCTGATAGAAAATGGGCCGGCAAAATCGACGCCAACATTAATAAAAGTTCGGCCAGCTTCAAAACGACACGTAGGCAAACTGCCCATCAGAGCCTCAGCTGGCTTTGCTGAAAACTTATAACAAATGTCACATCTAAATAACTCTTGTCTGATTAAACGCCTTGCTGAGAGGATCCAGAAACGTTGACGTATCAAGGCATGGAGTTGATTTAGACCAGCATGCAAATACAAGTGGTGATAGTGACGTATTATAAGTCTAGAGAGGTGGGAATGATGAGGTAGGATGATAGGGTGCTTCATACCTTCAGGAAGAGGTGATTGTTGAAGACGACCGCCCACCCTCAAAAGTCCCAAGGGATCCAAGAATGGAGTCAGACCTCGGAGATTAGTGGAGGCATAATCCTCGTCGCCACTGTGTATAGCGTTAGGTAAATAACAATTTTGGATAAGACGGATACAGGTTGTCTCCGCCGCGTTCAATTCTCTTAATGTCAAAGGTCCACACAGATTGGAGTTGCGGGTATTCTGGATGAATCGCCGCACATACGATACCGTCCTGAGAAGCTTCATAAATGATGAGAAGTTTTCGATCCATGACACAAGGTCAGGGACGACCTTTGAACTGAGAGTAGCAATTATACCGCCCCTAAGCTCGGGCAAAACTGTTGTCCGGCTACAAAATCTTTCGATCTTTGGCCAGTCATGGACGGGAAGTTGTAGCCAAGACGGTCCGTTCCACCATAGATCATTACGTAAAATCTGAGATGGGCGGAGACCCCGTGAGGCAGCGTCAGCTGGATTATCCAATGTGCCCACGTGACGCCAGGACACCTCAGGAATTAACTGTAAAATTTTTACAATACGGTTGGCCACAAAGGTTTTCAATAAATGAGGTGGAGTATGTAGCCAACCTAACACAATAGCGGAATCCGTAAAGAAGAATATTTGATTTATCGAAATTCTGTCTCGAAATTTTTTCAGAGAGCTGAATAATTTTGCAAGAAGAAGAGCACCACAAAGCTCAAGCCTTGGGATAGAGAGCGGTTTTATAGGAGCCAGCTTAGATTTTGCTTTCAAGAGAAAAATTTGAACATTGTCATCCGTTACCGTTCTAATATAAATGATGGCCGAGAATCCCTTCTCTGAAGCGTCGCAGAAACCGACGAACTGGCAATCGTTACTGTGTTTCACCGGGATGAAACGTGATAAACGGATGGACACCAATTGGGGAACTTCCATCATGAAATTTTCCCAGTCAAGTTTGACCTCAGTTGGCAGAGGATCGTCCCAGCCGAGGCCTAATTTCCAAATATTTTGCAACATAAGCTTGGCCAAAAATATCACCGGTGTTAAATAACCTAGAGGATCGAAGATACGCGCAATTGCAGATAGAACACCACGTTTAGTGCACTGAGGACGTGGGGTGGTGATATTATATGAGAACTCATCTGACTGAGCATTCCACTGGACCCCTAACACCTTAAAAACACAATCTTCTCCCTTCGAAAGTGAAATAGACCTTTCATGAAACTTCTCTGGAACTGCCTTGAGCACACTCTCTGAATTGCTGGCCCACTTACGAAGCTCGAAATTACCCTTCATGAGTAAATCAATTAGTTGTTGTTGAAGGCTGAGGGCTTCATCGATACTTGATGCCCCAGTTATGATATCATCCATATATACGTCCTCGCGTAACACTTTGGACGCATGGATGAAATGATGACCTTCATCCAGAGTGAGTTGTTTAAGAACGCGAAGAGCCAAGTAGGGAGAGCAGGACATCCCGTAAGTCAAGGTGCACAATTCATATTCTTTAACGTCATCAGCAGGATCCGATCTCCAGTAAATATGTTGATAAAGACGATCCGGTTCATTGATAAGGATTTGGCGGTACATCTTACAGATATCCGTCACAAACACAATGCGATGAAGTCTAAAATTAAGCATGATGTCCGCAATATCAAGTTGAAGTTTCGGTCCAACAAAAAGATGTTGATTTAGAGAGCCGGTAGAAATCGACGACGACATGGACGCATCAAAGACCGCTCTCAACTTAGTTGTTGAGCTAGTCTCTTTTAAAATGCCATGATAGGGAATTAAGTATTTCCCAGGAAAGGAAGCGATTTCCATGTGTCCCAGAGAGAGATACTCTTCCATAAAAGTGATATATTCCCGTCTCAATGTGGGATTTCTCAACAATTTCTTTTCCAAGTTGTAGTACCGCTTCAACGCTTGCGATCTTGAATCACTTAATAATGGTGAAGGAGATTTAAATGGAAGAGCAACAACGTACCTCCCTGAAGTCAAACGACGATGAGTCCGGGCAAAATGTTCTTCGCAAAGTTCCTTTTCCGGATCGGTCACAACTCCAATGCTAGGTTCCTCCAATTCCCAGAATCGTTCAAGTTGACGGTGAATAAAGGGAATCGTCGTGAGGGTCAAAACCGATGGCCTGGGGAAGGACTCAAAATCAACTGAATAGGCACCAGTAACAATCCAGCCAAGAGATGTTTTAATGGTGGCTAAATCTGTACCGATAATAGGGATGGGTCTACCTTCCAATATTTTATAGTAAATATCGGCACCTAAAAGGCAGTCGATAGGACGAGGCAGTCCAAAATTCAAATCGGCTAATTTGATCGAAGGGTTAATTTTTCTGATTATAATTTCCGGAACTGCAATAGATGGAAGATCCGACGTTATTTTGGTGACAACTGTGGCGCGGACAC
Source organism: Aradus depressus (assembly GCA_963662175.1). NCBI lineage: Eukaryota > Metazoa > Arthropoda > Insecta > Hemiptera > Aradidae > Aradus > Aradus depressus. The sequence continues at coordinate 28,350,622 of OY759217.1, read as the reverse complement.
CTAGTAGAGGGGCTTTACGATGAATAGATTTCATCTCAAAAAATGTAGTTCCTAAGGACGGAACACTAAGGTCCCCGACAGAACTTATCTGATGGGAATCATTCACCACCGTCAAGCGGAGTCGCCAAGCACAGTCTGAAGTCACCAATGAGGATTGAGCTCCCGAATCAATGAGAGCACGAACGGGATGAAAACATCCTCGAACATCTGTTATGAAAACAGTAGCAGTACTAAGAAGTATTTGTTGAGCTGGAACATCAAAAGAATTACCACGAAAGGTAAGAATCGATTTCGAAGTTCCTGAAGGCGTCCCCATAGATGGAGGCCTAGTATCTTCAACGAGGGTGTTTGTTGAAAAATGAAGTAAGGAATGGTGAAGAGATTGGCAAATGAGACATCTAATTTTAAATTTGCATTCGTCGGTAGTATGACCAGAAGTTAAATGATATTTACATCCCTTGAAGGTTTTTACAAAGTGGAAGCGTTGCGACGGCGACAGATTCAAAAAATTGGGACATTTGGTCAAATCATGACCAGACAATTTACAGTATGGACACTTTAAAGTGCGCACATCCGATGGTTTCGAAGCTCTCTTGGTCGTCAAAAACACAGAAGAAGATTTATTATGGGTCTTCGTTGCCTTCGGGCAAGACGACTTACCGGGTTTGCTGGAAGACAGCTTCAGAATTTGCTGTCTGTCTCTGACAAACTCCAGAAGATCGTTGCATCGCGGAAATTCTTCCTTAATATGCTTGGATTCGAACATTTCCCTTGTTCTCTGGTCCAGACATTGAATAGCAAGATGAAACAAGATAAATTCCGCTTCATGAGGAATTTTTAGAAGTTGAAAAGCTTCCATACTGTCACCCACATGAGATAAAAATAATTTATAATTTTCGGAAACCTCTGGGTGAGATTTAAATGAGAGAAGTTTGTCCAAGAAGGCTGTAGCTAAGAAACGCTTCTTATCGTAGCGAGCCATCAAAGTCTTCCAGGCTAGGTCATAATTAGCCTCCGTCACAGGTATGGACTTTAAAAGGGATCGAGCCTCACCATTCAGACTAGAAATTAAATAATAAAATTTATCAGTTTTAGACAGTGACGGTTCATCGTGAATTAAAGAAATGAAAACATCTTTGAAATGCGGCCAATCTGTCAATTCGCCTGAAAAATTTGGAATATTAATTTTTGGGAGGCGCGACCTGGTGTCGTTGATAACAGAAATATTTTGAGTTGGAGTAGCTGCTCGTTCTCGAGCTGGCCTGGGAGGCGGACAAAGCTCCGTATGAATCATAAGGATCTCATAGATATAACGTTTCGAGTTCGATAAAATCAAAGAATCTCTATCCGTAGGATAATCCTCGCCTTTCTGAGCATTTACAAAGTATGTTTCCAACGCTTCATTTGTAAAGTTTAATTCACTTCGAAGATTTGAAAGATCGGAGAACATCGCTTGAAATAGATTCGTTTGACTGTTATCTACCTTAGCTGCACGGCCTTGTTCTCGAATAGATTTAATATCTTGACATAAAGAATAAAGTTTGCGTCTTAATATTATTGTCCGAGAATCGGAGAAAGCAGCAACATTAACATCCGCTTCCTCACTTGCCATGATTAAAAGAAAATGAAAATTGAAAATGAAACGAAGTATTTCTAAGAAAATGAAATTAAAATAATAAATATATCTGAAGTTGAAATTAACAAAAGAAGCTAGAGTAAATATAAACAAACATTGAACCTTCTAGTAGAATCAAAACAAATACAAGAACCTAAATGAGTGCCACTGAAAATATTAGGTTGAAAAAATATATATTTATGTATTTTAACACAAGAAAATGATAGACTATAAACTATTTAAAAAATAGATTATAATATAAGAAGAGTCTATCAACATAAAAATAAAAATAGAAATCCACTGATTAATGGATAGAAGAATGTTATTTACCTTGATATGACCTATTTCCAGATCATAATAATAACATCTGATTACTATCATAAATGATAACACGAAGGTTATAGGCAGGTATGAGGTGCGCAATAACAAGAAAATAGCTAAATGTACCAAAATAGGATTAAATCCAAAGTAGGATTAGAATACATCTTTGAACAAAATTCAAATACATATTTTAACAAATATATATGTTCCTGGCCGGAATCACCAAATTCTATGTTAATAAATAACATAGACTAGATTTTGAAAAATGATATAATTATATTTCATTTCAAATACAAGGGCCAGTCGGCGTAGTTAAAAGGAAAAACAAAAATAAACAAAGTTAACTCTCCTGATGTGGAGGGGTGAATGTGGAAGATGGGCTGATGAACTGATCTCCAAACAAGGCCGAGAAGATCTGGGAGTAGGCTGAGGACGCCGTCACACCAGATGAGCCAAGTACCAGACTTCAGAGGTCCACGGAAAGGCGATCCGGATTGACGAGAGAAGTTGGTGGCCTTGAGGAGAACCCTAATGTCAACAGGCTGAAGGACCATGGAAGACTATCTGTCCAACACTGACCAGCGGTCATAAAACGAACTATTCCCCACTCCCCCACATTCATAGGCTCCTCCCACAAATTGTTAATATGATGTAATATAAACATAAGAATAAATTACATGAGTAATATTGACCATAGTTATTATGATAATAATATTAATAATTATTAGAATAATTAATGGAAGAAAACTTAAGAAAAAATACCTCTACAAAAAATCAAAAATTAATTAAATGTTGCGCTAACATCCATTGACAGAGATTTTGCATCTACGAATATGAATGAATGGTCAGATCAAAAAGTTAGACCTAACTTGATCCCTTAAGCATCATATCAAGTCCGGCTACCGAATAACAAACCAAAATTACGAAATTATTTTGTTAACTATTTTTTTTATTACTAGGATACTGACCAGCCGTCTCTCCTCGGCTGCCTTCAGCTTGCCCTCGATGTCCTCCACAGAAGTGGAGGTCTGTTTGTTGGTCGGGGAGGGGGCCCTCTTGGGAGGGGTGGGCACGGCCGGGTCTGCGATGATCACATCAAACTTAACACCTCCCTTGGACTGCTCCTTGCAACGGATCTCAGTAGCTGGCAAAACACAAAACACACCTTTTATCATGTATTCATTATTTAATACATATTAATGACAAAAATAAATATATGCTAATAGATCATGAGGTTAACTCTTGCCCACAATTATTTTTACCTAGTATCCCTTCATGAGGAATGCCACCGTTCAGAAAATACATTCATATTTTCTGCACACTTTTCAGAGTTGTCACTCCATCTATTTCGACAAGATCACAGTGATCTGAAGAAGCGAAGTTTAATCTTTCCGAAATATTATTGGAGAAGGAGCAACAGTTTAGGAAAATTGACCGAAAATATGAACCAAGTAATTGAACAATTAATGTTCCTTGAACTGTTCCTTCCTGAACTATTTCAAACCAACATTATTGTCATTAATATGTAATCGTAAGCAAAGCATAAAACAAATACAAAATTAATTGCACTAAATTAGGGACACCAGAAGGGAAGCGATCAGCTGCATCAAATAATTTCAAGTAAATGTAAAAACCTTGAAGCCCTTGAGAATGTCATTTCAAGTCTATTTTGAGTTATACATAACCGCAAACAACTGTCTATAGGATAATGTTGGCAGAAAATCCACTTTTCATAACACTATATTCTTTCATCTCCTGTATCCTTCATTTTTACTTTTTCCCAAACCATTGACAAATGCTCTATGATGAATTTTTACTCGAAAGTATTTTACATTAATTTATAAAAACAAAGACAGGAAATGAAAAACTCAGAATTTACTATGTAATTTAAGTCCTCGGTTGCAGAAGCTGCGTAAAGTTAACCCAATTCCATGGTCGGCGTTCATAACTTTCCTCCCGTCAAGACAAGTCATACAGGCCTCGCGGGAAGTGCAAAACAGTATTTACTAGTTAACAGAGGCTGTTTGTTTAGACGAGAGGCGCTATTTCAGAAGAATGGTATACCTTGTCTTCTAATAGACACAGACGAACATTATATAGCTACATAAAAAAGAAAAAATACGAATTTGTGTGAATAGCACGATATTTTTTTTTTTGTAAGATTGCCCTCCACTTGTGATTTATATTTGCAAAGCTTGAAAAAAAAAAAAAAAAAAAAAAAAAAAAGTATAAGCGTTCAAGGAGCTAAAACACATACAGATATGTAGAAAAACATTTGAACGACACCCCCAATAGTGTTCAGGGGTGCATGTTTAATGAAACTATGGAGGTAGCTTCTATAGATCTTACCAACAAGGGCTGATTTTTTTCATTCGTGTACTATCAAATCGTGAATTACAACTGGATCTGACATGGAAAGGAAATTATTAGTTTAGAACATGTAGACGAATTAACTAAACAAAATTATAGATAGGGTTGAGTTATCACCCTGGTTCACACATTACCTCACTAACTTTCAAGTAGTATACTTGAAAAAGTAATAATAACTTATGCATAAAATAAATGGACAACAACAGAATGGGTTCTATGGAATAGAGAGGAAACACACAAAGCAAGGATTTAGTGCAACATATAAATAAGTAAACTATAAATTAGATTTAGATTAACCAAGTTGTCTGAAGTTTTAAACAATAATATGATAAAAGGATAACATTTTTGCACAATATTTATGATCTTATGTATCTTCAATGTTGGTTTTAAACAAAAATACTGAAGGATTCATGAATATAAAAATAAATTGGTTAAAATCATAAATATTTCAAGTGTTATATAAAAATAAATGAGTAAAAAAAAACATTAATTGTATTAAATAATATTAAAACATAAATAATAATAAAACTTAAAATTAAATTAGAAAAAAGGTAAGGAGAAATTGGCATGACGTGTTCAAAGACACAAAATATGACTGAGTCAGAATATCAAACAAAAAATATATAAACATAATAATAATTAACATATAGATTCAAGAAGTTATGAGTAAATAAAATAAAATTAAATAAATAGTTTAACTATCCGAATGTCAAGAAAAATGAGGAATACAATTAAATAACTCTAAGACAACATTTCTAGAAATGTATACATTTTTTGAGAAAAACTATTCAAATGTACATTAGCAGAGAAAATATAGTAAGCATTTGAAGGAGAGGGACTCAAGACGGCAGCGGAACTGGAGTTGAAGGATGGGTCAGGGAAGCACGTCAGGAAGCTAATAATGACAATATTCATCCGGGGTTTGCGGGGACAATATCGATCCATCGAGCTATGACCTCGCTAGCTCTCCAAGAAAAATACCTTAACACACAGAAATATATTTCAAATGGCCTACCTATTCAAGAATATTACATAATTTATTTTATTTTATTTTTTTAGGATAGAAACTCGTTAGAAGTAGGCTCAACAGATGAAAGAATAGATGGATTTAAAGTTCTCTCGTATAATGAATGTAAACAACAAATCTTGAATGGTGTCACAATGGAAAAAAACAAAAACTAAGCTACTAGCCCCCGGGTCAATTATAACTCAAGATATAACTTTGAGGGCGCCGGTAGCTCAATGGTATGCATGCTTGCTTACTGAGCTTAAGAGGTCCTTAGTTTATTTTATCTGGGAGCTCCTCATCCGAAGGACGGCGTTTTCAAAGTTTTTTTTGCCTCCTAGATAAAAAAAAAACCTAAGGGCCTCGGCCGGGTAAGCCTCAGTAAGCTATCTCTGAGCTACCGGATCCTTTTCTGGAAAAGTACCCAAGAAAGCTTTAGTTTTTTGCCTTCAATCCAGATCCTGAAGAAGAATAAAAGTAACATTGGAAATGTTAGTTCAGAATAATTTTAGCAATTTACGACAGGACCTTGAGCACACCTACTTTATAGGGAATAACAACAGAAAAAATATTCATAAGATAAAAAGAACTTTTAGAAAGGAATGGACTTGAATTGATAACTTCATATATACAGTAAAATCCAACATAGATACCAACAGCCAGAGTGGTTTGAATTACATTTGACAATATTTAGAAACTCCATAGATTTGTTATTTGTTGTGCTAAGGTTTGTTTGTTGAAAGCTCAGATCAGATACTACACTTAGATACTCACCAACAAACTTCACCTTCTTGGGCTGCTTCGTCCTCGGCTTGTTCTTGCTCTTCTTCGCTGTCAGGGGAGGATTCCATCTGGTACCTGTTCATTCCACAAACTTTATATCTATATCTAGTTCATATTACATACAATAGAGGAGCACAGTGTTCCTACAATTTTGTGACTTCGCAATACAATCTAAATATTATGTCACACAATGTAAAAATCTTGGTTATCAATATATTACATTTTGAATTATATGGCAGTATAGCCCTATATCACGTCAATCGATGTTAACAAATTGGTTAACATTTTGTTGAGAAAAAATAATAATAATGTCCTAAGTAGAAAGAAAATATACTGCTAAGTTGGCATTACACCTGTAATGTATGGATAAATAATTAGCATTCATCGCTCTTTACTCTTGAAAAACTAGATGCCATCCCCATCTGGCAATAAGTATCAATTGATTACATTTTAACGACATGTAACCAACAATGTACATAACAAACATCCTAGTTGAAATAAATAAATTTAGTTTTATGTAGAATAAAAAAAAAAAAAGTTTTAGATGGAACATTCAAGTATCTTAAGACGCATAAGAAAGGAATATATTTATATTTTTTAATATACGTTAGTATTTTTTTAACTCATGCTCTGACTTTAACTACTATTTCCGCGCTCTGATGGACGATGAGCTTGATTCTACTGTGAGAGTCCTAAATTTATTTAGGGTAGGATAACCTGGCATCACGTCGGAAATTTTGCCTACACAGGTCTAATTATGTAAGTCTTTAACGACTATCATGACATACGAAGAACTTCCCAGATAAAAACCTAAAAGACCTCGGCCGGGTTTCGAACCCGTGATTTTGAGTTCATTAGACAAGCACGCTATCTCTGAGCTATGTCAGCCCTACGACAAAATGTATTTATTTTAGATTCAAACACCTTTAGACGCATAAGAATTAAATATATTTCATTTTCTCTTTTTTTTTTTATTTATCTAAGTTACTTTTAAAGTTTTGAGGAATGTTTTCACACCCAATAATCAGTCCATCTTGGATCAGCTTAAAAGTAGTGTACTGTTCACAAAATCTTAACGCGGAAGTTTGAAGAAAACCAATAAAGGGTGAAATTGGGTACTTAATTATTACTAGCCTATAGGACAATTCGATCTGTATCCGGGGTTACTGACCCATGGGGTCGGCAACCGGCGCCCTTCTCTGCGGCTCGCGAACAAACTCGACAATTTGTCTTCTAAACAAAAAAATTAATTGGCTTAAAAAAAAAGGGATATAGAGTTTGGCCATGTCAAGAGTAGAGTATTCTATAAACGAAACATTTTGTCATTTACGCACATTAATTGTTTAGATATGCGGCCTCCGCTTGAAAGGGCAAAATGCAGTCCGGTTTTTGAGTGCATTATGCTGAGTACCGACGACACTAGTCCATCTATAAATGATTATTAACCTTCAATTATAATTTTAATAGTTATTAAATATTTTATCAGACAAAAAAAAGTTCAAAAATATATATATATATTTTACTATTTTTTTCAGGAGAATATATTTAACGTTTAGTAATATTTTCGTTGTTTAAAATTATCAATATAATGCAATGGAAAATACGTTTGTTCTCAAAAATTGGAATATTTGATTTTAGGTAATTTAAATGTTTTTACAAAATAGATATTATTGTAGAAATTTCATTAATTTGTCAACAGAAACTTGACAATTTAATAGAGCAAGTACAAAATTTCGCCCCCATATATTCAAAACTATGACAGTTATTGGTGTTTTTGTGTCAAGCTCTCCTCCCCCTTCCCTTTCGTCGATTTGACTAAATCAATAGGTGTTGTCTTTATGTGGTTATGGATACACATATAAAATTTCGTGTCGATATATTCAAACTACTGGGAGTTGTGTTCACTGAATCAGAATATTGAAAACATGAAATTCCGTTGAAAACTCAACATCGAATTTCTGACCGAATTACATAACTTCCCATATGCTTTTTATAGTTGGGGAAGTAAAAAAAAAAAAAAAATATATTAAAAATTCTGCAACAAATTATGCTGATAGGGCAAAACTAATTTCGGAACAGCTGTTCGAAACAATTGTTTTGGTTTTTAAAATATATAAGTGTAAAATATATAAGTATAATTACCGATGTAATGAATGTAGCGACACAGAACATATTTTCAATGTACGGTCGACTGGTTTTGAAGGGGAAGCGAAAAGTTAATTGATTTTTTCATTCTGGGGAAGTACATTGTCGGTGATTCACCGACGTATTTCTTGTGATAGACTTTTCTCGTTTCAAGGAAAACATCAAATTTTGAGAGGTTTCAGATTTTTCGGAAATACATTTGATTCGCTGAAGTTTATTTTTATTCTTTTTTTGTATTTGTCCCGATTCCATATTGGAGAAAATTATTAAATATAGAATTATAGAATATAGAAAATAATTAAATTCCATCATGAATTTTTGAAAGTGCCTACTCGAAGACCTTTATCGCAGTTTTGAAGAGCACGTAAAAATAGTAGTAAAACGCGAATGAACATTATAAGGAGAATTTAGCAACAATGAAATGAACACACTAAAATACTCCTTTTTGTTTATTAGGTCTTCACCAAGTTCCCTGTCCATGAAAATGCGTTAAAAGTATGCGACTCCAAACTCACTATCAGAGACCTATGTACCCTCAACGTTACCTTGAGTGGGCAGGATGACCGGAGATAGGTTCCTTTGTACAGGCTCCATGACGGCCGGGAGACTAAAGGAGACTGCAGGGTTCGGGAGACCCTCCTAGACCGGTGTCTCTGACAGGTCATATCGACCTAGACAACTGCACTGCACAAACCTACTAGTCCAGACAACTACCCATGGCGGCAAGAGGTCAACAAACCAAAGGAAGATCAGTGAATCACCGATAATGTACTTCCCCAGTATAAATTAACCTTTTGGGTTAACTCTTAAACGACCAGCGTAGCATATCTGCAACGCTATGAATTTTTTTTTTTTAATCTCAAGCCGTTTCTGCTCTCCCCTACTATCTGCCCGTTAAACACTGAAGCTTATAGCTACAAAATAGAAGTAGTTGGGTATAGAATGCGTTAGGAGATAAGTATTAGTGACAATGGCGTCCGGCAACACGTGGCTCACGTCTCCCACTTTACATTAGTGATTATTTTCGGACATGTTATTGGAGGAATATTGTCACCAAAATTTGCAGAGACGTCAACCTAGATATGTGAAATATTATTCAGTTGTAATTAGAGCATATCATTCATTACAATTAATTTCCTGTGGGGTTTTAGTTGCGTTGCAGATATGCAACGCTGTGCTGGGATGGAAAAACGGTCTACCCAGAAAATGAATTATGGTCTCTTCTTGAGACTCCTTGGGAGGAAAGTGCATATTTCTGATATTGATGACTGGATAAGGAATACAAAAGATGGTGAACAAGTTGACGAAATATTTCCTCCTTATGATCCTAATTGATCGAATCATCGAATCCTGGCCCTTCAATAACGAATAGAAATACTTAAATAACTTTTTAATTATAAGCCGTTGATTTTTTAAATTATTTTTTCCCGTATTCAGCGGGTCAAAATCTATTTTAAAAAAAAAATATTTCGTTTAAGGGTTGAAAATCAATAGTAGACTTGCATAAGGGCAAGGCTTCTATTGGGAATTATCGTGTTAACACTTTTTTTTTTTTGACGTGAAAACGTCTATTCGCTCGTTAAACAATACAAATATTGGCCGAAATATATGTAAAAATAGGTATTAAATTGAAAATTGCATAAAAACTAAAGATGTCGTCTCATATGAATCGTAAATATGCGCGGAATTATAGAAAACGCAAATCAGAGGAAAGCTCGCATCAAAAGGAATTTAAAAAACCTAAAAAGTCTAGTGCCGAGCAAATGCAAGAGCTATGGCAGCATTGAAAAGAAAATGAAAAATGATTTTATCCCGACGTTTTCACGGAAAATCTACGGCGTGGACATTGACTACGCCTTAATGTTTTTTTTCTTTCAATTTTGGAATAAAGGAATCGGAAAACATGGAATTCCGGTGAAAACTGAACATACTAGTTTCTGGGAGCCATGATGGCCGTGCGGGCTAGAGCTTAGGGCTTCGTTCGCATGATCTCACCATGGTTTGCGGGTTCGAATCCCGTCCGGGAGTGAGTTTTATTTTGTATATATAACTCCCTCCCGAGGCTATGGTTGTCGTAACTAGATAAAACACCGTTATAAGATTCATGGCTAATATGCATCGTGCCATAAAAAAAAAAAAAAAATTTTTGACCAATTACATAACTGCCCCTGTATTTTTTACTGGGGAAGTAAAAATTTTTCTCCTGAATAAACATTTCTTTTTACACGAGAAAATGAGTGTAAGTCGGAGAAGATGTTTTATATGTGGAAGTCACGCAGTCCCCCTAACCCCTACTTAATCACATCGTTAGTTTGTGCATTTATAATTTTTGCCTGATGTAACCTTAACCCTTTTACCTCTTAATGAGAAACCTAAAATCGAAACAGTAACTAATAAACATTTTATTGAATAAAGAAATAAGGTCATTTGTGACTTAGGTTTTCTCACCATTACATGATGTCTATGAGCATTGGTCTGTACAAACGAGAACCCTCTTGTGGGTTAAAATTTCTCAGACGATGAGAAAAGAGGAACTCTTGGAAGAACGGAAAAATAACGAGTTCTAAAATGAGCAATATACAGGGCAAAGAACCGGTAGAAAGTTGCTGGGGTCACCCACACCACCATATGACGCCTCTCTCCGCTTGTCAACAGGAGGTCCACCAATACACAACTTTTAGTGCTTAAATCATGTTTATGTTCCTTTATGACCCAACCCGACTTCAAAATTACATTTTTGAAAGTAAAACACGGCAGAACCATAAGGAATAAAAATAATTAAACACATCCAGCAGGCATATGTATGTGTTAGCAGTCCAATCTTCATTTATATGCATTAATTACTTCCCCAGCAATACGTATAGAGAAAGTTATGTAATTGGTCAGAAATTCGATGTTGAATTTTCATCAGAATTTTGTTTTTCCGACCCACTGATTCCAAAAATAAAAAAATATATTGCTGTCTTTCTGTGTCCGTAAACACTATCAACTCCCAAAAGCTGCTGATGTAATGAATCGACGGCACCTATTAATTGAACGGGGGGGAGGAGGGGAGGGGGGGGGGGGGGGGGTGGTTGAAAAGAAGGGGGCTAGATTCTAAAACTCAAATAACTACCGATGTAATGAACACATTATTTAGTATGATGATTCAGAAGTCCCTTCGTAAGTCAACTATTGATTTTTACCCCAAACGGTCAATTGGTTTTGGAGGGAGAGCGAAAACTTAATTAATTCGTGCTGGATAAGTACTTTGCCGGTGATTTATGAAGAAAAAATCGACTAGGTACTTTAAGTACGTGACTTTTGTGCGGTGTCAACTAATCCTACCCAAACTAAATTTAGGACTTACAGTAGAATCTGGCTCATGTCCACCAGAGCGACGAAAAAGCGCTCGGTAGTAGGCGATATGACCTCATAGTTAAAGCTGGGGCGTGAGTCACAAAAACAAACAAATAATTACAAGAGTATTATTACGGCAATGACTCAGTACGAAGAGTGAATTAATTTTTATAATCTATATAAATTTTACTAAATAAAAATATTTACAAATAATACAAAACTTTAAACTAAGACTAGGTATTGAGATTATGCCAAAAAAAAAAAATCAAAGGGATAGAATACTTGAAAATAGTAACTTAGCACGTTGATAATAATGCATATGTTATCAATATTAATAGGACCCTTATTTAAACTGGGGTATGTTTTGTGTTGGTTATACATTTTTAAATGACAATATTCATAAGCTCAAACAAATATTGATCCTTTTTGCTTCCACAGATACACCAAGTATATGGACTTTGTGTTAAGCCAATCCCCTAATCCCTCCTTCCCTTTGGCCGATTTGCCAGAAGATCAATAGGTCTTGTCCTTATGGGGTTCTAATATTTTCCGAAACATTCCAAAAATAAAGAAAAAAAAAATATTTCTATCCGTCTGTGAAAACGATAACACCCCATAAGGAGAAGACCTATTGATTTGCAGGCAAATCGGCCAAAGGGAAGGGGGGGATTAGGGGGTGGCTTAACACAAAGTCTCTAATATATAATAATAATATTTATTTCCGTTAAACCATAACATGGTAATAATTGCCGTTGTAATGAATGTATCTCAACAAACAATTTATATGTAAATTCAAAAGCTCATAAGGTTAATACCTGTGCATTTTCATTGGAATCGGCAGAACGAAAGAGGGGGATCAGAAGGAGGGCTCAGCTCAAAAATCCCAATAACTACCGATGTAATGAATGTATCAACATAAAATTTTATATTTAAATTCAAAACCCTATAAGGAACACATCGATTAATTTGTTCGAATCGGCAGAAGTGAAGGGGGCTCAACTCAAAAGCCCTAATAACTGCCGAAGTAATGAATTTATTGACACAATATTTAGCTTGAGGATTTAGAAGGCACTATATAAGTAACCAATTGATTAGGTATTAGTCCAAACAGTCGACTGGTTTTGGAGGAGGAGCGGAAAGTTAGTAGATTAATTCGTACTGGGGAAGTACTTTACCAGTGATTCAGATTTTTTTTTTTTTCAAAAATTGTTTTAAAATATCAAATTTAGAAAATCGTGCATTTTGATTGCAGAATGTAAAACTGTAGGTTTTACCCCTTCTCAAATAATTTGTACACACCTTTTTAATGTCAGAAGAATAGGGCTTTCAAAAAAATAAATAGAAGAATGAAATGAAAATGCTCCATTCGTTTAATTATAATTAATCAAAATGACAGATTTTTTTTTGGCATGGAGGGGGAAGAAATGACGCATCCAAATCATTTATGACTTTTTTAGATGACCTTGCTCCTTGGGGGTTAAAAAGAAAAAGAAACCTATATATATATATATGGTGTGGGTAATTGAATTGATCCCCCCCCCCCCCCCCCCCCTCCACAGTCCAATACATCACCATCAAGGAGACCAAGACCAGGGCAGGACCAGGCCTTTCTCTTTTCTAGCTTTTCTATTATAGATTGGACTTTTCCAAGGAAAGTCCAAGGTTCCAAGCCAAATGTTCCAATATCAATTTATATGTGGACCTTGACGCTGACAGGCAAGGTATTAATCATATCTGGTGACTATTCTATGAATAGAATAGGTTGGTGACCGGTAGAAATCCGAGTGGATGCCACTATAGGCCACCCTAGAAAACAGATGCTTGCTAAGGGTCGGGTACAACATAACCACTACTTACGGATCTAAAAGTATTGATGTAGAATGAGTCTTCTGGTAGACACTTCCCGGAAATTTTGTTATATTGTCTGTAAACACATAAAACGGATGTATGTATGATTGCTGTTATACTAGGTGGGGTGCCTGCTGATGCCCAAAACATACTAGCAGGGGTGCCGAATTGCCCAGAACATACTAGCTGGGGTGAGGACTGTCGACCAGGACATACGAGCTGGGGGTGAGGACTGCCGACCAGTATATACTAGCTGGGGGTGAGGACTGTTGCCCAGCACAGACTAGCTGGGGATGTTGCTATTGTCCACTAACTGGGATGCCATCTAGTGCCCAGCATATACTATCTGAAGTTCGGATTGCCATACCAGTTGGGATGCTGGCATTTACCAGTATATACTAGCTAGGGTGAGAGCAGTTACCCAGCACATACTAGCTGGAATGAGGACTGTCGACCAGGACATACGAGCTGGGGTGGCAGCGGTTGCGTAGGCTGGGATTTACTCTAGTAATGTCGAGAAAGATGCATTAATATTTGTAAAATCAAGATGAAGAGCCTGAAAAAAGGGAACTAAATATTTTGGTTACACGCGAAGATACTATTGAGCTCAAATCATTTTAGGCGTATGCTGTGCAGAAGTCACTTAAAAGAGACCAAAAACTAGAGACAAAACTAGAGACGACAAAAGAAAAGGTGTGTAGATTTTGATTGTATGTTGAGCAGAAGACAGCCAAAAATGGATAACTGGAGATAAAACAGTAATAGGTACAGGCATATAAGATAGAAGAGGACCGACTTCTGATATATTGTGTTTAAAAACAATGAGTTAACACGGTCGGTCTAAATTGCATACAATCCATGACTTGGAACAAATTATTCAATTCAAGAATATTGAACGAATTCGGTATAATAAGCCAAAGGCCAACATATTTTTAGTTTTGAATAAAGAGTTTTATGACTCATGCCCGGACTTTAACTACGAGGTCATATCGCCTACTATCAGAGCGCCGGTAGCTCTGTGGTATGCGTGCTTGACTTCTGAGCTCAAGGTCGTGGGTTCGTAACCCGACCGAGGCCCTTAGTTTATTTTATCTGGGAGATAAAATAAACTTAAGCACGCCGTCCTTCGGATGGGACGTTAAGCGATGGTCCCGAGCCTGTACGATGTCAGGTACTCGTTAAAGACCCCTACCCTAGATGAATAAAAATTTAGGGTAGGCAAAATTTAGGACTCCCACAGTAGAGTCGGGCTCATGTCCACCAGAGTGACGAAAGAGCACTCTGGTAGTAGGCGATATGACCTCGTTGTTAAAGCCCGGGCATGAGTCATAAAACCTAACCTAACCTCGCCTACTATCAGAGCGCTTTTTCGTTACTTTGGTGGACATGAGCCCGGCTTAACTGTCCCTAGAGTAGAATCAAGTTTATTCACCTAGGATAGAGGGTCTTTAACGAGACAATGTACAGGCTCGTGACAATTGCCTAACGTTCCAACCGAAGGACGGCATGCTCAAGGTTTTTTCACCACCTAGATAATTTAACCTAAGGGCCTCGATCGGTTTCGAACCCGCGATCTTGAGCTCAGTGGCTACCACGCTACCTCTGAGCTACCGGCTTTTGAATATATATCCAAAATGCTTCACTGTATTATTATTAGTATATTAACTTAATAAGTTCAACTAAGCACCCAGTCTTTCAGGTAGGAAGTTAGGTGGAAGTCCCGAGGATGTGTGATGTCAGATTCTCGATAAAGACCTCTAAACTACGTAACAAAAACTGGCATAATTTTAGCCTCTCACGGTAGATATGCGAATACATAATTGTTTAGTATTGATATTGTCTACTTCCACAAATATATATAGTGTACCGGTTTCGGCTTATGTCATCATCAGCACAATGTTCAAAAGTAACCAATTCATACATGATCTGGTCCAGTTCGGTCAGTATTGGCGAGGTTTACTGCGATTAATAAATAATATTTCCTCTTCATTCATATACAATCGATTTTTTTCCATAACTTTTATTCCCAATACAAGGATTTCTTGTCACTTCGCAGTTTCATCAGTAAATTTATTTAATATTTTTTTAAATAATTCCACAACATTATAGCAGTTAAAACTACAAACATGTTTTACCTGAAGGAGGCACCTTACAGGATCGGCAAAGGCACTGTAGAAGGGAATCGGTGACCAGACCTACCAGCATGGCTTCAGCTACAAGACTGCACACACCACGCCCCGACGGCGTCTCGGACTCGGGAACAGCAAGCAATCAATACACGAGCCGCCTTCAAAGGGACTCAGGGGAATACCCCCAGCACATAGGGCAGAACCGGCGTTGGCAAATCGGAACATGGAACTGACACTTGGCTATTGTCTTCAGATGTGGAGCTCGTTGTGTATGTCGGGACCACAGAGAGAGCTGACAGCCAGAAAGAGGTCAAAAAGTTGTGAAGTTTCCAAGATAAATTCCCCTTAAATACTTCTTTAATTTATTAAAACTAAAAATATGAGGCTGCAACTCCGAAGTTGAATATATATATCTCCAACCAAACATGTATTTTTAGTTCCCTGATTACATTTTTCATTCTTACTCTTATACACCGAAACTAGACAAAAGTATTTCCTAAACAGAAGACTTTCCAAAAAAAGTATTTAATTAAAAATGCCTTTCAGTTTTCTCTACAACTTTTATTTTAAGAGATTTTTGATTAAGTCATAAATATAAGCGATATCTTGGTAAAAAGTACTTACGACTCGAAGAAAAGTAAATTTAATTATAACTTAATTCGATCAAAATCTAATCAAATGTAAGTTAGCACATTTTGACATCTTCATCTCAAATTTTTAGGTCATTGCTATAAACGTTTCCGAAATAGAGCGCTCATAGAGTTCCAATCAATACACACATAGACTTAATCGCAAAAATGGTCAAAAGGTGTTCAGACTTTGAAAGATGAAATTCCGTTGGATACTTTCGGATTTTTGCCCGATTACAAAACTGCTTGATACCAAAGTAGCCTAACATGTTATTCCAAAAAACGCATTTCCTATTAAAATTAAAATAACGAAGAGATCAATTAGTTCATAAACTAGTCATGTTTTCACTATAACTAACATATTCTAAACATGATATTTAACATTTTTGCAGAGATATTGTGAAACACTTGATAAAAATTAAGAAAACGTGTTTTTTTTTTGTGAAATAGACAATATTTTTTAAAAAACATACGTTTTCTTTATTTTATATTCTAAACAGATACACATAAAAAATTCCCTGATAATTCTCATTTGTTGGACAACCTGATTAAGAAGCTACCGTCGCAGTAAAGTTGATTTTACAGTTAGTAGTGACGCCTGCACAGGTATGAGAGTGATATCAAATAGAGACATGGTCAAGACTTCACTGTGCATGACTTCTCTGACACGGAACTAAACCAATACGGAAGGGCTGGCCAACAGCCAACCAAAACCCACCAATGTGAACCAGAACTCGCTTTTTTATACTACTTTTTTTTTTTTTTTTTGTAAAATTACTGGTATATCCCCATATTTCCGTATTTGCATTAGCAAATCGCTCGGGTACAGCCAGTTGCAACTTTAAGTAAGACATATACTCTCAAAATTTCATGTCTAGCTACAAAAGTAGTCAAGCTATCTCATACCGAATTTCATTGCTTAGATGCCCCTGTAACCCCCCCTCCCTCTACCTCCCTTAAAATGTTTTCTCAACTAAAGGATATATTTTTGAAAAGTCCATCTCAAAACCTTTAAAATGATCTGCTATTTAATATATTGCACAAAAAAAAAAATTGGTGCTCCCGAAAAATTCAGGTATACCAAAAGCCTTTTGGAAAATGAATACAACTTAATCGATACAGTCGCCACGCTGTAACAAAGATATACTTAACCTTATTTATATGGAAGATTGATTCAATGTTCTGGGAAAGGAGAAAGGTTTATAGGAAACAGGTATTATTAATTCTTTGCTGCACCCATCACTGCCTGGCTCTTATTGTCCTCGCTTAGGCAGCTCAAACACCGGGGCAATTGGCAACTAGCAACCAGCGATATCCGTCCAATCCGTCTATTTACCTGAATTGGGCTGTCACACACCGAAGGAACGCGAAAACGCCTGTACGAAAATACTGCTAACTTGAATGAGATACGACCTGCATGTTGAAAACTGACATAGCTTTCAATAGAGCATTGTTCAATATATCTGTGGATACGATAACACCAGAAATTTCAAATACATATGTATCCAGAACCCCACAAGAAACCATGCGAATTAAATAAACAAATTATTAAATATAAATATAAAAAAAAAAAATATATATATATACACTCATAGACGGATTAATAACTTTGACGAGTCTTCTATATTTGACAAATTATTACTAGCAGAAGATGATGAAGTTGACGGATTATTTATATTCGAGGGTTCTTCTACTTGCATTGAATTATTTTGACCTAGAAGGAAAATTAAATAATAATATAAATTAAAACGTAATAATTTTAGTAATAATAGACAATAATTTAGAAAATGGTAATAATTAAAATTTTACAAACTATTATTTTGAATAAGACGTTCACGATTTTCTTTAATACGTTGCCGATATTCTCGACAACGATCAGCTGTTGTTTTTGTTTTAAAAATTTAATCAATAAGAAATCAATAATTTTAATAATTTAAAAATAAAAATGGGGCTTTTGTCTTGCACGGAATTGTTGAACACGTTCCGTACTCAGAATAAAACTAAACATATTAAAATAACAATCAAACGTATTATTTTAACGCATAAGTGCTATATGTACAAACACATAGCACCCAACAGCTGATGCATCGACCGAAACTCGTAGTTGACTTGTACTCATCCCCCTCTCCTTAGCGTTTCATGTTTGATTTTTTATGTCGATGTAAATCTGATCCACTAGTCTCGCTAAAGAAGTTTCACCACAAAAACCCTAATAATCGTTGATATATAGCATTTACTATGAAATTTGTTAAGTGGTTCTAGAAACCCTTAGTAACGACAACTATTGACTTACAGCCAAAACTTGGCTGAAGAGAAGAAGGAGACAAGACACGGTCATGTTCGCCTTGCCAGTTACTCAGATATGACAGCAGCCTTATGAGAATATGGTCCAACCTGGCCAATTGGTACATAATAATGACTTAAATTATCAGAAGAGCTTTTTGAAGTTTCGGTACTTACATCGAACAATGTACCTTCTTTTATATTAATGATATTGAAATATGTAATATTATTTCATGGTGATTCCCTCAAGAGAGCATACTTTATCCTAACCTCTACAACACAAATATTACCGCCATTCTTATCCATCAGAACATCCCAACCACCTACGCTTTTTTCTTCTCCTCAGTGAGATAAAGAAATGATTTAACCTGTGGCGGATAATGTTAAATGAACAGAAATGTGCGCAGGTGACATTCTCACTTCGCTACCAAAACTGCCCTGCCGTCACCCTCAACAATGTTCTAATAACTTACTCCAACCAGGTATCTTATATCGGGTTCTATTTAGACAGCAGACAAACGTGGAACCCACACACACGACTTAAACCGACGTTAGGGACCCTTCATACCCCGACCGGCTCTAGAGCCCTACACAGGGTGGCTACCACAAAGTAGCCTTCTTCATAGTGTACTCTACTGGCCTGGTCGATCTCAGACAGTGAGTCAGTGTTGACGCCGTCCTGTCGTCTCCCGTCATTGACCAATAATCCACCCTCATTCAACCTCTATATTCTACCTTCAAATATTATAGTTTCAATTAATAATAATAATACTTTAAATTAATTAGCTTCATTTTTACTTTTTATAGCTTTAGAATAAGGAAGTATTGTAATAGTGCGAAAACCTGAGATCAAGTTTTCAATGGAATTTCACGTATCAAGAACCGATTGTAGCTATGAACTTGAAATATAAAATGAAGACGTTACATCTGCTAACTTAGATCTGATTTGACTTTGGCCGAAATCACTGAAATCAGATGAAAATTAAATAAGACCCCTTTATTTGGGGCCTAAATACATTTTACAAGATACTGCTTATACTTATGCCTTAATCAAAAATCTCTTCAAAATAAATTGTAGACAAACATGAAAGGAAACGTCTGAAAAAAATAAAGATCTGAATTTTTTTCAAGACGGGCATATATCTGTATCTGTGCCTTATGTCTTTTCTACAACTTTTATTTGAAGATAATTTGATTAAATCATTAGTATAAACGGTATCTTGTATATATGTACTTACGCCCCGAAGTAAAGTGATCTCAATTTTCGTACGATTTCGGTCAAAATCTAATCAGATCCAAGTTAGCACATGTGACATTATTTCAAATTTCAGTTAATAGTTACAATTTCCGAGTTAAGTTAGCAAGAGTGCTCACTGAGTTGCTATCACATAAAAAGAGATATCATCGCGAGAATGGTCAAAACGTGTTCGGGAGTCATGTTTCAAGAAAAAATTGGCTAGAAAAATGAAAAAAATCTGGTAACCAACATATTACGTAACATACTTTGTACGGATATTCTTTCGCTAATCCGGTCAAAGGCTGGTAAACCGGTATTTTCAGATCCATTTTTGTTCGATTAACCGATGTTCACACAATCGAGGTCCTACAGTAAAACTATAATAAAAAAAAATCTTCTCTACAATGAAGCCAATACTTGCGACTCGGAAGAGTAGAGCGTAATTTATTGGGGGAG
This sequence comes from Aradus depressus, assembly GCA_963662175.1. Classification (NCBI taxonomy): domain Eukaryota; kingdom Metazoa; phylum Arthropoda; class Insecta; order Hemiptera; family Aradidae; genus Aradus; species Aradus depressus. The sequence continues at coordinate 28,330,461 of OY759217.1, read as the reverse complement.
GGGGGGAACCTTCTTCAGGGCAAGATTCATGTGTAACTATGAAGACAACCAGGGCAGCTGTGGAGGTGTAAAAGTCTTCAGAAGTGCTTAGTCCACGTCAACGAATTGACACGAGAATCCCACTGGATTGATTACTGTGAAAATGTCCAGAAAAAATGTATAATTGAAAAAATGAAGGCAAATCGTACTGGATTCAATGAGAGGAAGAGAGCCCTGGATTGATGGTGACCTCATAAATGTCGATTAGCCAGGAGACATCCTTGAATAAATCGATTTTATATGGACACGATACGTCTCGGTGGTCGCTATTACAAATAGTGTAACACTTTCTCATAGAAGTTGTTAGTTGGAAATACAGAATATGACAAAGATACCTCAGTTCGCCAATCATTCGTAACTAATCTGAGTACAGTTTTAATTAAACATTTTTATCTCATATTTTACTATTAACTTTCATTGTGATCACAAATTTCCAAAAGGAGATAATTTTTTGATAAAATATTTATGGATAAAGTAGTTATATTCAGAAGACAAATATATCATTAAATATTGGATCAGTCAATACAATCCATTATACTACGCCACATTGCCGATGCGCCATTTTACGTTTCCAACCTCAACGTCACATTTGTATCTTCTGTTAACAGGACACGATGTCAAACTTTTCACGACAAACTCCATCATCATGCCAATCCACTTATACAAGAATTATCTACAAACACTATCCCCACAAATCCACCAAGGAGCCTCAGCGGATATGACAGAGGGACCTGGATTCCTCTTCAGTCACGTACCTCAGCAGTACAGCCACGCACCTGACAATGCACTGGTTATCGCAATTGCTAATGGCATTTATGTTACGCCGTTGTAAATATTTATAATAAATAAAAATATTGGATTGTTGACGAAGCTTGGGACTTAACAAGTAATTACTACGGATATTAGAAAATTAGGTTTTGAGAATGCCCGAATGAGCGAAACGTGAACTAACTTCCCAAGCAGGAATTAATCTTAAATAAGTTTTCGCTCTCCCTCCAAAATCGACGTTTGGGCCAAAAATCAATGAGTTGACTTACATACAGACTTTTGAATATCTTCATCAGTTTGTGTGTTAAGACCCCGTCCCTTTGGCAGATTTCGCTGAAAATCAATAGGTGTCGTCCTGAATACAAAAATTTCAGAAAACATGAAATTCCTGTGAAACCCAACATATAATTTCTGACTGATTACATAATTTCCCCTATACTTCATATCGCTCGGGAAGTAGAAACTTGGGGACCGTAAGTTTAGTAAAAATAAATATTTTTTCATAAATGACAGTTTTTAAAAGAGTGGACATACTCGGGGTCAAGAGTGTTGTTAACCCCTAGCAGACACCAGGAGGGGCACGAAATAACAACCCCCAGATTTATGACCCCTGTCTGCCCTAAACAAGGCCCTATGAGGGTGCCAAGACGGTCTGGTTGGAGCCCTCAATATGACCCCAGTAGACAGGAGCTAGGATGGAGGGCCGCTCCAACAACTAACTTCATTTTCTTGCCCCTCCAATACCAAAGAAATTCAATCACCCTTCCTCACATTTTTTTTCTTTTCTGTTCCCTTTCTAACATTATTAGTTTTATTCAATTTGTCAAGACAAGTTCAAAAGTTAAGTCAAAAGGCTTTCTTCACTGGAGAAACTAGAAATACTAAATGGATGGGGGGGAAGAAGGAGTCAGCGGTGAATCACCCGCAATGTACTTCCCCACCTCCAATTAATCAACTAAGTTTTTGCTCTCCCTGTGGCACCAAATTTCATGTTGATACATTACTTCGGCAATTTTGGGGGCTTTTGCCCCCCCCCCCTTCTTTTTCGCTGGTTTCACTGAAACAATAGGTGTCGTACTAATGGGGTTTTGGTACAATATATCATTCTAGTGTTTACAGACAAACAGGATTTGTTTTTCATTTTCAAAATCAAGAATTCGGAGAGCACGAAGTCCGGTGAACACTCAAGATAGAATTGCTGACTTCCTATACCTGAAGAAGCAAAAAATATTTTACGTCACAAGCTGAGTCTTGCTACGCATTTGATGTGCAAACATTTTCATGGTTACGAACGTTGTTCTTACCAATCATATGACAAATAAAATTTCACAACAAGGAGAGTCCTCAAAATGGTATCTTTGATGAAAACTATCAAATCTGATCAATACTGACAACTCTAATGACGCTATATACAATGTCAAAGTTCAAACAGTTTTTTTTAAAGCCATTTAGTATTTACAAAAATAAGACAGATAAATCAGTCGGCTAGAACTTTCCAAAAGACGAAGTCTGAGAGTGAAAGGGGGAGCAGTCAGCTAAATATATGCCAATAATAATAATAATACGAGTAAACAAGACAGTAAAATAATTAATTAATGAAATACATATAAAGAAAGAATAAGAAAACATAGAAAGTCATAATAAAATAAAATTAAAAAGTCATCGGTGAATCACCGGGGCAATGTACTTCCCCAGAACGAATTAATCAATTAACCAGTTAATATTCAACAGTTGACTTACATAGGGGTTTCTAAATCGATATTGATGGTTTTTAATTGAACTCCCCTCCTGAACTCCCTTTCCTTCAGCCGATATATGAAATTTGACAGGTTATGTCCTCATTGGGTTATGACTTCAAATATGAAATTTCATATCGATACATTCATTACATCGTCAGTTATTAGGGTTTTTGAGTTAAGGCTCCCCTCTGATCCCTCCTTCTCTTCTACCGATTCTGCTGAAAAATGTGTCGTCCTTATGAGGTTTTGAATTCACGAATGAAATTTTGTGTCGATACATTCATTCTATCGGAAGTTATCGTGTTCACAAACACAAACAGATTTTTGTTTTAATATTTGGAATTTTATTTGTAAATAAAAAAAAAATATTTGTAATCTAGAAGTCGGGAAACATGAAATTCCGTTGAAAACTCCGCATCGAATTTTTGACCTATTATATAACTTCCCCTATACCTCGTATAGCTGGAGAAGTTTAATCCCTTCTGTATGAAGGTGAATAACATCATAGATAAAAAAATATATATAAAAAAATTACTGGATTATATAATAGAGAAAAAAATAAATGAGATTTAAAAAATAATAATAATAAAAATAAGGAATATTCTCATAACATAAAAGAAAGAAAAAATGTACATAATACTTTGGAAAAAAAAAAAAAACCGACACACGAGTTATTTATAGAGGAAATACAAAACAAGTAAATAAACAACCAATTGACTATAAAGGAAGTAGATAAAACCAGAAGGGGAAGAAGAGATGGACTGGAGTGACAGCGACAGACACCATAAAGGGATGTGGAGAGTGTCTACAGTACCAAGGCAATCCACAGCCCAGCTGATATTACAGAACATACTGCAGTACGGACTTCCTCGTATACATACAGCAGTATATGGTGCTCAACATTGCGGGTTCGAAACCCGGCCGAAGCCCTTAGGTTTTTTATCTGGTAAAAAGCGATGATTCCGAGTCTTCGTGAAAGATCTCTATCCTAAACAAACCCGGGTAGACAAAATGTATCATTTCCAAAGCAGAGCGAGCACCAGAGAGGCGAAAAAAAAGCCCTTCATTTTAATAATATTTATTTCCGTTAAGATATAACATGGTAATTGGATCACCCCACCTTTCCCCACAGAAAAACTTATTTCTAAAAAAAAACGTCCTCAATTCCACCCCTACAATGAGCTCCAGATCGCGGGTTCTTAACCCGACCGAGACCCTTAGGTATTTTATCTGGGAGGTAAAAAACTTTCGAGTAAGCCGTCTTTCGGATGGGACATTAAATGGTGGTCCCGACACTGTACTCGTTAAAGACCCCCATACTAGGTGAATAAAAATTTAGAACTCACATAAAGTAGGGCTCATGTCCACCAGAGTGACGAAAGAGCACTCTGGTAGTAGGCGATATGACCTGGAAGTTAAAGCACGGGCATGAAACAAAATAACATCAACCGATATTAAGTAAAATAAACATATGATATAATTATTTTAAAAGAATAATAAATAATCAGATTTCTAATATCCCACTAGTGGAATAGGGCCGTATTTTGAATTTTGTAACTTTCAACTATATGCTGAAACAAGATTATATTCCTACAAATAAAATAATTTTACAACCATAGAACATAATTTGTTACTTTTAAAACAATAGTTATTTCAAACCTATAAAACGAAACCATCACTTTTTTCATATCTTTTCTTATTTTACAAGTCTTTGAATGAAGTAATACCTAAAAATGACCTGAAAATCTAAAGATGTGGCATTGTTCCATCCAAATAACAAGGATTGGAGATTATTAATATTTAATTATTAAAAATTCGTCAAATCTGAGTTGTGGCCTTATTCCATTGAAGGCAGATTCTATTATTTTTTTGCAATTTAAAATATATTTTATATTTATATGTCTTTAAACATATCTTTTGTCAGTACATTTCGGGGTGAATAAGCCCCATCCTTGGGTCATAACGAGCGAAATATATATTAACAAATAATAGTCAAGTAAATGATTGAATAAAAAAATTATATGTATTGTAGTTAATTCCCGGCATGAGACAAAAAACATATACATATTCCCGAGCGTATAACCCAATAACAACCAACTTAAAGACAACTCTCCCAAAATGGAATTATATCTGGCTCACTAACTTCCCTCTTCTTTGGAAGATTATCGATAAAAATGATCTCAAATCGCGGTTGTCGCCATCCAATTAAACACTTCCTATAAATCAACTCCGTACTAGGGAATGGTATTGTGTAGAGTATTTACTAGACGGAAGACCTTCATTTCTGACATGGCTACCTGTTTGGTATATCCTCAGACAAGACGATACACTTCGGAATCTCGTATTTCAACATTAAAAACAAAAGTCCGTAAAAGCCTGGCAATATACTTCCCCAAATAGAAAAATTTGCAATCAATTAAGTTTCACCTCTCCCTTTTCCGCCGCCAAAAATCAGTTTTCTCAAACATCTCAATCCTTATATAAAATTACGCCTCGATACATTCCTCACATAGCTTGTATCGTATATACATATATATACCTACTTCTCCATGTATATATATACCGTCGCCCCTAGGAAACAATGAGTATCAAGATGGCCGTGTTAAATAAGTTATATGTTGTAACCTATAAATATATATACTCGTTAAAGACCCCAACCCTGAGTGAATAAACCAGAAAAATCAAAATTTAGGATTCCCATAGTAGAGTCGGGCTCATGTCCACCAGATCGATGAAATTGCGTTCTGGTAAGCGATATAACTTCGTAGTTAAAGCCCGGGCATGAATCATTACTTATTTTTTCCTGTATCCATAGTAATTATTTGATTGATAATTATTTCTATCTCAAGCCTTGTCAACAAATTCAATATATAATATTTTTGTCTTTTAAAGTGGCTTGCTCAGTATCCAAATATATAGTGCCGTACTCATGGGGTTTAGGATTAATATCGGCAGTTACAAGGGGTTTTGTGTTAAGCCCCCTAATCTCTCCATTCCCTTTGCCCGATTTATCTAGTCAATAAGGACCTCTCATGAGGTTCTGGAAACAAATATACATAAACTTCCTGTCCATATATTAATTATGTCTGAAGTTATCCACAGTGAGCCGATAAATAACACAAATAGATATGACTTTACTTTTTGGAAACAGGACGGACATGAAATTCTACTGAAAATAATATTGCATTTCTGACTGATTACATAACTTCCCCTATACTATTACAGTTGGGAAGAAAAAAAAATACAAAAAAAAAATTCTAATGTAAATAAATAAACTTTTGACGAGATAAAATTGAAGACACGAGTAATAGACTTAATATGCCTTAAGGTGAGGTGAAAAAGGTTTGCTGAAAGAGTTGACCGAGTTAATTACATTTCCATATAAAAAATGTACTATTAACAATTTATATTAAAAACATAAATACAGTGTATTTAGCAAGGTGTAAAGGCGAAAGAATGAGATGGTCTGGTAACAGGAAGTCGGCCACCTGGTTCCCCCTCCGACCGTTCGTCCCCTGCCACATGTTTACGTCCTCGATTTCCCAATAGTAACAAAACTAAATCCCTAGAACTGAATTATAAACAGAAGCTCCAGTTCCTATCTCATTTGACTGCAACACCTGGCAGGTAAATAGAGTAAGAAGCTCAAACAAAGTCGTCGGTGAATCACAAACAATGTGCAATCCTCAGAACGAATTCATCAATTAAGTTGTCGCTTTCCCTCAAAACCAATCAAACGTTTGGGCTAAAAATCAATATCTGACTTATATAGGGTCTTTTGAATTCTAATACAGTGAAACCTATTCTAATGGATACCTCTAGAGAGCGAATAATTCTATTAACGGACAAAATTTCTATGGTCCCGGCAGCGGACATCAGATTCTTGGCTATGGAACACAGTGAGGCACAGCTGAAGAGGAGTTCAGGGAAATGATTAAAAAATAACAAATACGTTTTCTAAACTTCCCAATAATTATGGAAATGTTTAGTTTTCATTTCGTCTGATTTTATTCGGTTTGCTTCCGACCATGTTTCAAAACAGAACTCGGCTAACTCTCAAAAATAAAATAGAAGTAATTAAAATATATAATCGAGACGCATGGGACTTAGGGGCAAAGTTTAAGGTGGAAAAGATGCAGATCGCGACCATTTTAAAATAAAGGAATGAACTTTTATTAAAATGGCAGGAACATGGAAATTAGGAAACGAAAACGGCTTTCACAAAAAAACACGCTAAGGGTATTGAAATTGATCGCCATTGTTTCAAATTGTTGTCGAGTAAGAGCCAAAAATCTCCCTGTTTCTGGCTCTATGATACAGGAAAAGGCGTCCGAAGTCGCCTAAGTTTTGGGGATTTTAAATTTCAAAGCGTCAAAGGATTGGCTCGAAAAATTCAGAATATATTTATAATTATATTTTATTAATTTTTACTGTGTATTCTTTTTTTCAAATCAACCTTTTCATTTTATTTTCTTCCTCTCGATAAAGGACAAAAAAGGTAGACCCGAAGATGTCCACTATGGAGAGGTTTCAGTGTACTAAATTTTGTGTCGATAGATTCATTACATCGGCAAATTCTGGGGGTTTTGAGTTGAGCCTATCCTCTGACCCGGTGACCAGGTTGAAAATTGATATGTGTCGTATAGATGAAGTTTTTGATTTACACAATATCTTGTCTATAATTAGGGTTATTGTATTAAGCCTACTTTTTATTTTTTTATTTTTGGGGGGGGGGGGGGGGGGAGTCCTCTAACCTCCCCCTTACTTCAAGTCCATTCGGCCTGGAAATTCCGATAAAAACTCCACACAGAAACTCAAACGTTAACTAACTTTCCCCGAGGGCGCCGGTAGCGCGCTTGCCTACTGAGTTCAATATAAAAATTTAGGATTCCCATAGTAGAATCGGGCAATGACCACCAGAGCTACGAAAGAGCGCTCTGGTAGTGGGTGTTGCGACCTCGCACTTAAAGCCCGGGTATGATTCACCAATCAACATAACTTACCCTATTCTTTGTAAAGCTGGGAAATTAATTTGAACATATGGGAAAGTCCTTATATTAAAAGTATGTAGTTACCATTTTTGCCGCTAGATGTAAGGACTTCACAGTCAGTAAAAGAGCAAAAAAATATTTTTTTCTTGTTATTTTTTAAATGTCATTGTTCAGACACTTGAATTTTCTTCGGGAGAATGGTAAATAAAATCCAGCATATCACAATGTTTTAAAAAATATATATATACCTACCAAGAATGGCAAAAAAATTATCTCCAAGTACATTTCTGCGATCTGTTTCAATATAGTGGAAAACTAATAAAATAAAAATAAAAACAAATAACTTGTTCAACTTTTATATTGTCTAATTCCACAAAAATAAATACATAAAGTGTGGTTTTCATATTTATACAATCCTCAAGTTACCTGAGCTTACCTAAGTCTGACGAGAATAATAACTAAAATGTTTATTATATTATTGACAATTCAAATATTTGAAAATGTTATGTTAAGGTAGGACATCCCTAGGGAATAGGGTGTCACAGTCTTAGGTAATCTCAGGTAACCTGAGGATTCTATAAATATGACAACCTTGGAAACCGATGATGTCACTTTTGAACGTTGTGCTGAGGATGGCGTAAAAGCCGAAACCAGTACACTTTATATATATATTTTTTTTTCTTGTGGTATTAGACAATATAAAATCAGAGAAATTCTTACGTTGTTATTTATTTTTAAAAATAATGAGTTTGCTTCTATATTAATATAATATAAGCAGTTGGACGTAGTGTTGGAAGGGAAGCGGAGCTGCTTTAGTAAACAATGAAACTTTTGTGTACACTTCTCTTTCCCCGAAGAACACCCACACAACACAACACAATGTATTCAGACTTTTAAAAACTTTTTTTTGTAACACTTCAAACGTCAGAAGATATTTACATATTTACAAGTTGACAGAAGGGCTATTCAACGGGTGGAACGCCAATCTAAGCATGTTTTTACATAATTTTAGTCAAGATTTACATACATACATATTACATACATACTAGAAAGGAAGAGGGTACAAAGAAGAACTTTCTTATACAAACCAATTTTGCACAGGTCACTGCTTACCTTCCCATAACCAATTCATACTGTCATTACTGGGTATATGAAACTAATGAGTTGGCATCAGCCATTTTCTTTGTACATCTGAGAAGCACTTTCTTAAACCCAGTAACGCCAGTATGAAATGAATTTGAGAGGAGGAAGCGAGATCAGTGCAAAATATCGAACAATCACATAGATTCTATTAATAATAAAAGTATATATTACAATTCATTGATATCCCTCATAATTTAAACATTACTATCGAAATTTTGTACTGAAATTTATTATATTATTCTTTAGGGATAACATTCTTCGTATTGGTTCGTATAATAAATACGTGTATCCTATTCAGAATTACTTCTAATAAAAGTCCGGGAAATGGGTGTTAACACACACACAAAAAACAAAACAATAGATATCCCTGAATAATACCTATTAATTGTCCTACCAAATCGGTAACTTGGTTTCAGAGAAAGAGCGAAAATAGTTGATTTTACGATTGTTTCATTATTTTTTTTTTTTGGAATCAGGGGTCGGAAAACAAGAAAATCTGGTTAAAACTCAAGAAAGAATTTCTTGCCGTTACCATAACTTCCCCTCTTGTATACCTGGTCAAACCTTTCTTTTTTTTTTTTTTTTTTTATTATTATTTTTTTTTTTTATTTTTATTTTGAATCCATGATTAATATTTGAGAAAAAACATCAAAATAATTAATTTTTTAATATGAAAATTACTAATTTAAAATCTGTTCAAATTCAAATGTATACAAATGATTTATTGGACAAAAAAATTCAAATGCTCATTTGTATGAATTGATAAATACAATTTGCATTTTTTTTTTTTTTTTGGGGGGGCTTTATGTACGGTGATTAGCCATGTCAATGTGTTATATCTGTTATACGACATCTATGGCCCCGGGAGGGAGTTCTATCTACGAAATAAAACTCACTCCCGAACGGGATTCGAACCCGCAAACCATGGTGAGACCATGCGACCAAAGCCCTACGCTCTAGCCCGCACGGCCCCCAATTTGCAATTAAAAACTGTTTTAAATTTAGAATTTTCAGCGGATGATGAATTTATGTTGTTTCTTTTAGCCTAAAAAATAGTAATACTGATCAAACTGATAAATATGTAACTGTTAGTTTAATTAATATATATACTTCCAAAATGAAGCGAATGGTACTGTAAGTTTCTTAAAACAACAAATCGTATATCAGTAAAGTTGATGGACTAACTGAATGAAATCCTGATTGAAAACAACCATATACAAATTAAAATAATATTCTTACGAGAAAGTTAAAAAAAACAAAAATACGAAAATGAGCAGATAGTCTAGAGGACAGGGAATTTTCCGGCCTTGAAGTCACACAGTGAATGCAATAACTGCAGTTTCAAGGCTGGAGAACTTGCAGGTCGTTGCACCTTGACCTCAGGGCTCAGTATCTGTTTATTTTTTTAAATAACATTCAGATTATGTTATTTATCCTACTACTTCGTTACATTTAAATTACACAACAAAATTCATTCAAAATATAATAATAACAAAATAAAAATATTTGTAATTAGTTTAAAATCATATTTTCACATTAATATAAAGGAAATGAGTTTCGTAGGTTAACAATGTATTGGTGATATACTAATAAATATAATTATTAATTAATAAATTACTTAATTGTAAGTATATAATAAATTGGATTCTACCTACATCATAAATACTATTCCAAAAACATGGTTCATAATTCTACCTTGCCATAAACGCCAGCTGTGGATTATCTATCATGAAGATTTAAACAATTTTCTTCATAATTTGTTCAAAATCACATTTTAAAAATGTAATTATAAGTAATATTGGACCTATATTAGTTAGTTATAAATATTGTCTGAAGCAGGTTTTCTCTAATTCCTACAGGGGGTCAAACATCACCATTTAATTTTGTACAAAGTTTCAATAATATAGTTACATTGATTTTCAAGATATGAGACATCAAATGTAAAATTCGTCTTGTGCGAATATAGACCTTCATATTTAATAGTATAAAATATTGCCCCTACTATACAAAAGAGATAAAAAATAATAATAAATAAAAGCTTGGTACAAATGAAATTGTTCGTCTGACAATACTGTAGTTTATACAACAGACAACTTGGATAATAATTAGGAACAGGTAGACATAAGGGTAATAAATTGCTAGATAAGACATAAAAAAAAACCAACAGATGAACCCAAAAAAAATAAAAATTAAAAATAAATTGAACAACTTATGCTAAGTACTCACGATCAGAAGCAACTTCGCTTGCCATTGTGAGATTGCTGTAATATAATAAAAATAAATACAACAGGTTAGACAAACTGTCATTAAGTAAATGAAATGGATAGGTTTTATTTTGTTTAAAAAAAAAAAGTTTTTATTGATAATACCATCTAAGAATTGCGGAACAAAGGCTCAACAATAATGTTATGATTTCGTCCAACAGTTGTTTTTGAATATCAGTGAAAAGAAGACCATGACAAAAGGATATAAAAAAAAAATCAATAATTTCGCGTGATTCATTAGTAATGTATGGGGTCAACACTTCCAATAGATTGACACTATCCCAGTACAGTAATAATATTGGAATATTCTATGAATTGAGGTACAGTAACAAAAATGAAAAAGATTATCGTTATTTTAATAATATTAAAATGGAAAGGAAACTAGTAACGATAAGCCATCAGTAAATGTTTGGAATAAAAACAAAATACAAATAAAATTGAAAATTCTAACCTGAATCCTTAATGACAAGAAAACTGGAATATCCAATTAAAATATTAACACCAATACTACAAAATAATACAAGTTTTTTCCTAAAAAAATGTTTTAAATTATAAATGCAATCTAATTTACAACACAAGTCCGCATGATTCGAAAGGTTACTGGATATTAAAAAACATTTGAACACATGATTCAAAGTTTCATTTTAACTCTAAGAAACCATAATAACTGTAGTAAATATAAAACAAAACAAGAAATAAAATGGATGACAACTTACCTGAATAACGACTGTGAACTGAAGCGAGCAGTGAGTGGTCTAGCGAGAAGTGTTGTGTTCGGCGAGTTTATATGGCCTCTTACGAGAGATCTCCCGCCTTTCTTGAACACGGCCTCTGATTGGCTGACAGCTTCAAACCTGTTCAAACGTTCAATTTGATTGGTATATTCAAGTCGAAAGTGCGCAATATCATTTGCTTTGTTGTTTTCTGTATAAAATACTTAATATTGATAAAAGTGAAATAAATAAAGTGCTACTTATTGACAGCTATCGATGAGGCTGCTATTCCATTAAGTGATTCATAAAAAGATCGTTAACAACAAAAATGATTCACGTAGCTTTCTAGTTTTTGTTTATTTGGATAATTCAAATAGTTTATGAAAGCTTTAATACTAGTTGAAATGTTTATTGTTTGGACGAGGCATTGAAGAAAAAAAAAGTGATTTTTCGTCAGTTTTGTTCAAATAGCTTAGTCAACCCCCCTTCCCATCAAATAAAGTGAACCAGCGGTTCTCTAACTGCCAGTACTTTCCCGGTGATAAGCGAGAAATTTTTCATATGTTTTTTACTTTCCCGTATAGGAGAAGTTATGTAATCGATCAAAAATTCGATGTTAAGTTTTTACAAGGATTTCATATTTTCCTGGACTCAAAAATGAATAAAATAAAAAAATCCAAAGAATCCGAGCTGGGAAAGTACATCCGGTTATTCTAAGACAAATTATTATAGAATTGCACTTAATATTTTACAAGTTACTGCATTGTTTTATTTTTATAATCTCAATCGCTTGCATATTTTGTTTGACCACGATAATTACTATTCACATATCAATCAAAAAATGAACCCCCTTTTTAACTGGAAGTGCTTTTAATTCCTCAGCCAAACCTGATATAGAGGAAGATTTGTAAATGGTCAGAAATTGCAAGTTGAAGTTTCACCAAAATTTCATGTTTTCCGACCCCTTGCATCCAAAAATGAAAAAAGAGCTGGGGAATTACTTTGCCGACAGACAAATGCCGACTTTTTTTTTTTTTTTGCTGGAATAATTTTAAAGAATCATCCTTAATCTAATAATCAATAATTGCTTTGATAAGGTCCTAGATGGACTTGACGTTTTTATGTTTTTTCATTAGGCCTATTTTTGAAAGACAACTTGAAAGGTTCCAGAAGCTGTAAAACAGATGTACGCACGGCCCTTAACGCACCATCGAATTTCTATCAGATCACATAAATTCTCCTACACCTTGTATAGCTAGTGAAGAAATAGAATATTAATTTGAGAATGAATAAAATATGAGATAAGTAATCTTCAACACTTACAATTAGTCTTTAAGGGAGTACGAGGCTTGTATAGTCTCCCTAGTTTGTATCAATACGAACTACTGCGGTGTTCAGTTAATCTATTTAGTTTCCTGTCTTCAACATAGCACATGCCTAATTCTTCGTAAACTTTCTTGTTCCTCAGGAACCGTGGTGTGTTAACTGCCTGTTATTTTGCAGCTTCTGGAACCCTTCTTGTTGTCTTTCAAAAATAGGCCTAATGAAAAAACCTCAAGTCCATCTTGGACCTGATCAAATCAATTATTGATTATTAAATAATGGATAATTGTTTGGAATTATTCCACCAAAAATAAGTTGTCGGTGAATCACCAACAATATATATCCACAGAACGAATTAATTAACTTATTGTTCTTCCTCCAAAATTAATCGGCCGTTTAAAAGGTCTAAAAATCATATACATAAGTAGATCATCATCACTCGGAAAATTAATAGGTGCCATCCTTTTGTGATTTTGAATGTAAATATAAAATTTCCCGTCGATACATTCAATACATCACAGTTATTGGGGTAAAAAGTGAAGAAAAAACGTACGTTTAAAAAAAAAAAAATATTGTCTATTTCACAAAATATATATAAAGGGGGGCTACTTTCGGTCTTGCTACCATCTTCAGCCACGACTTAACAAATACTCAAACACGACTTACAAAAGTATTCCCTCGGTCGGGTTTCGAACCCACGTTCTTGAGCTCAGAAGGCAAGCATGCATACCACTGAGCTACCGGCGCCCTCTTAAGTCTTATATATATTTTGTGAAATAGACAATATTTGTTTAAAAAAGTATCTATAAAAAATATCTCTGCAAACAATTTTAAGTATCATTAGTTATTTGGGTTTTTGACTTGAGCCCCCACCTCTGATCCCCCATTTCTTTTGATTTGGCTGAAAATCAATAGGTGACTTCCATATGCGGTTCTGGATACTCATATAATATTTCATGACGATACACTCATTCTATCGGGAGATATCGTGTTCATAGTCGGAAAACATGAAATTCCTGTGAAAACAATATCGAATTTCTGACCAATTACATAACTGCCCCTATACTTCTTATAACTGGGATAGTAAACATTTGATATAGCTACCTAGTGTTGACTAAATATATACAAAGTAAGTCTTTCTTTGAAAATACGTTTCACCAAAATGTATTGATGTACAAAAGCGACATTTTCGGTTAGAGATTTGACCGTTGAAGAGAGTGGGCGATCTGGTTTGTTGATTGGTAACTGTCTCCCACGCCTGCATTTCCTTATTGGGATGAGAGAGCTGACACATAGTCTCCAACAGACACCAACGAAGGACAGTAAGGAGGGGGGGACTGGTAACTGCAACTTGGCCACCATAGCTGGCACATAGGTCGAGGATATCTAACCATAACTTTTAGTTTGTTCCAGGAAGTTTCAATATTATGTTATTCAAAAGTATATCTGTTTACTTTTCAAAAAAAAAATTCAATAATTTCTGATATGGTGAGATATATATAGTGATATTTTACTTCAAAGAGCCTACAGATTTTATACATTCCTTTTTACTTTTTTTTTTTTTTATTTATGGAGCGTATATAAGGAAGTATTATATTCATCGCCTAACGTCGTCTAACCTAGAACAATTATTTATTTCTTCTTTCTCTTTATAGTTTTTATTTCTAATTTGCATCTTTAGGTGTAAAGAAGTGGATAGCTCTGAAGAGACAACATTAAACGACAACTTTGTTCAAAATGGCAAATTAGTCTTAAACAAAGTTTTGTCAATGCGGTAGTACAGAGGTGCCTATCTACTCTTCAATGAGTAGGGAGTTCAATCCTTGATTGGGGCCCTTAGGTGTTTTACATCTTCACCTATACCGAGTATATAAATCAAGTTTACAGGAATTTCATGTTTTCAGAACCCTAATTCCAAAAATGAAAATGCTGTCTGTGAACATATAACTGCTGATGGAATGAACGTATCGACAAGAAATTTTATGTTTATCCAGAATCTCACAAGGGTGACACGTATTGATTTTAGGCCATATCGAACAAAGAAAAGAGGGGAATTAGGAGAAGGCTTAATACAAGAATTATTAACTGCCGTTGTAATGAATGTATAGACACGAAATTTCATATTTCAATACGAAATATCATAAGGATTGTACTTATGAATTGTTCACAAAATCAGCCGAAGGGGAGGGAGGGACCAGAAGAGGAAGGCTCGACTCGGCAACTCTAATAATTGCCGATGTAATGAATGTACGACACACAATTTAGTATGAGGATTCAAAAGTTCGTATGGAATCAATTGTTGATTTTCAGTCCAAACGGTCGATTGATTTCAGAGGGAGAGCGAAAACTTAATTGATTAATTCGCACTGGGGAAGTACATTGCTGGTGATTCACGGGCGACTTTTTTTTCATCTGGGAGGTAAATATATATGTATAAATGAAATATAAACATGATATGAAAACATAAACATTATTTGATACACGTGAATATGTAAATAAATAAATAAAAAAAATACATCACGGTCGGGTTACCCGGCGTTGCTCGGTTTTTATTTTTATTTTGTTTTTGACTTTAGCATTGAGCTATTAGTCACTTCAAAAAAAAAATGTATATATGAATGGTCTCTAAAAAAAGTGAAACTTAAAAATCAGTAAAAAATGAATATAAATTTTCGGAATGGAGATTGGGAAGTCTGAGCAGGTCCATGTAACTAGGGGTATCCTTTGTGATCTTCCGTACCTTATCTATAAATTTGGTCCTTGCATACGAATATTTATTGCAACACATGATAACATGCTCTGGATCCTCGGTCATTGCACAGTCCTCACAGAAAGGAGTCTCACTTTTGCCGATCCTATACAAATATTTACGACGAAGTGCATGATGTTTTTTAGTCTAATTCAGTTGATTATTGTTGCAACGGCCAGCTACCCAGCTAGTTTTGACAATGATTTTCAGTTTAATTTTTTTAACATTGAATCTCAAAAACTTATTACAAGTTTTTCCCTTTTCCAAGCAATTAATTAGAGAAATGTTTCCATTGTGAACGTCCTTATTTGAATACGAACACAGTGACAGCTCAGGATAAGCCAAGAAAGACAAAACCTTCAAAACAGGTTTTCCGTAGTTATTCCTTTTTCATGCAGGAAATTGTAAAAATGTACCCATTACTACCTTCCTTATTTGAATACGAATCCAATGACACCTCTAATATGAACATGTGATCAACCGTCTTTGCAGGATAAGACTAAAAAGGTAATTCCTTCAAACATTTTTCTTCGTATTTTTTCCTTTATTTCTCCCGTCTTACTACTTACATCGCACTGTGAATTAACTTGTCTCGAAAAAATTTAAAAAGATAAACATCTAGAGATTATTAGGGTTTATTCTATATTCATCAAGCGCAACCAAAAAATAGAACATTGCTCTAGGAGGCTTCGTTTTCGAGTTACAATGGTGAGTGCATGCGTTCAACAATTGTTTTCAGGCACTTGAAGTTAAAATGTTTCTGGTTTTGGAAATTTTCAATAAAAAGTGATCTAAGAGCTAAGTCCATGTTAAATTTGGGGTTTATAACTCCAGTAGATGTGGTTTAGAACCGATGAGTCGGTCAGTGGTTGCCGGCGATCACTCTCAGCCGACCACAGCAATAGTTTTTAGTTATATTCAATAATAAAACCCTTTTCCCCGACGACTCGGCGAATGGGTGTTGTGGCCTCCATCACAAAAAAAAACCTGAGCGTGCTGTGTTCGTGAATAGTGATCTGAGTTGTGATGTGTAGAGGCGAATGCTGCAAGTGAAATTAAGTGAAGATATTGTTTATGAAAGTGGAGCTGCTACAGCCTGGCATGTGCTTGTTTGAGTTTTTTGTTTATGTGTTGATTCCATGTTAATTTTGTGTCCAAATGAATACCGATGTATTTAATTGTTTCATGGTGAGGAGTGTAGTTTTGTCAATGTGATAATGTCAATTCTTCGAAGAGAGAAAATGTGGACCTCCGCTTTGGCACTATTAGACTTAAGATTCCAACTGTTGAACCAACACGCTAAGAATTTCACACATGGTTGAAGGATATCCACGGCTGAAGACAGGTCACAATGTTGTGATATTAGCAAAATATCAAGAGCGTAGGTAACCAACAGCACTGTGGGAGAATCAGGGATGTCAATGGAGGTTAAATAGAATGGGACTAAGTATAGATAGCACACTGGGAAACATCCGCTTGGATCGGCTTCTCACTGATAATGGAGTTGATCCGGGTGCATCTGAGAAAGTCTGATACTATTGCATAAATGTACGATGGTATTTCAGTCCTCCTGAGTTTGTATCGCACACGCTGTCGAAGGCTGCAGCTAAGTCAAAAAACAGCCCTACTGAATATTGTTTCTGTTCGAAACCAGAAATAATTTTCTCGTCGACTCTCTGAAGTTGACGCATTGTGGAATGCTTAGATCTGAACCCAAACTGATGCTGCGGAAGTACGTTACTAGTTTATAGAAACTCGAAAAGCCTAGCGTAGAGTAATCTTTCGAGTAATTTTGCTAGCCTATTCATCAAACTTATAACCCTGTAGCTTGCTGGGTCATCATTCTCTTGGTTTGGGGAGTTCTCAATTTTTGCACTGATGTGCAAAGTAGCCTTATCGAAGGCAGCTATTGAGGACACTTGTGAGATAAGCAACTGCTTTGATCGACAAATTCTTTAAAACGACATTAGGTATAAGGTTGTTTTCTTATGCATTTCTTAGGGACAGTTTGGTAATGTAGTCAGCCAGTTCGGCGGGATTTGTGAACTTGATTGAAAGTTCTGCTGATTAGATGGGTGAAGTGTGATGAATAATGTCTTGTGAGTCTCCGGTAATATTGTCAGATGTTTTCCAAATGTGTAGCAAATACTGTGCATTTTTGACGTCAGTTACTGTTGTAGGTCCAGAGTATGTTAGTGAAAGTATGTAATGCATCTTAGTATACGTCTCGTATATTTGTCGTCTTGGAATGTGACGATAACGGTGTACAACGGGATGTACAATAAATTAAGTCATGGAATAAATTACGGAGGTAACACAATTTTCAAAAATCATTGCTTCCACTCCTCCTGTCACAAAGTGTGACGCTCTTCGGCCCCAACACCCGTAACCTAACATTAATTCTTTTTTTACTTAAAGACGAGCGAAAAAATGAAAGTTAATAGTTTTATTACGTTACTTAACATTTTATAACATACCTCTCCCCGAGAGGAGTGTCTTAAAAAAAGAGAGAGAAAAAGAGAAGTGTCTTAACATTAAATAAATAAAAATAAATTGTTATAATAAAAGGAAGGTGCGCTTCGACAGCGATTTCTCTCCCCAAAGGCTCGTGGCTGAATAAGATCTTAGCACTCACGAAGGACCCAGCTTCGATCCATCCATCTATGTCAGGGGTAACAGTGTTGCCCAACCTCTTTGAACTGTCTTACCATTGATGGTGTTTATCGGAAACCATTTTCTTAGGGCATTCACCTCGTCACTGCTTCCATATTTGTCACACACTTAGACAAATAGATATAAAATATTGCTTGTAAGATGTTGTATTGATCAGATACTAGGGTTGAAATGGCATCTAATGAAAAACGATTCTAGAATGAGAGGGCTTTTTAGTTTATTGACTATTGGGAAATAAATGAACTGTTGTACGGTGTGAAATAGATTATTAAAATCGCTTCTCCAAAAAGCCATCGAATTTTCTTATGTATTCTTTAGTAATATTGAGCTACACTATTTGACCTCATTCTCAACCTCTTTCCGATTTTGGAGAAAAATAGGGAGAGCTTTAAATTAGATTCAATGTTTCCGTCCTGAGAGGCTTGGGTCTTACGCTTAACGTTCCATCCAAAGGGCGACATGCTCAATTTTTTTTTATCTCAGATAAAAAAAACCTAAGGGCCCCAGCAGGGTTTCGAACCCGCGATCTTGAGCTACTGCCCAGTTAATAATTATTCAGGACATCTTTCTCCTAATTTACATTATCTGTAAAAATAAACAGATTCTTAATTTATGAATAAAGTAATAAAAATCAAGTCTCAGGCAAAATGTAACAAGAAATATATGAAATGCATATATTCATTAAATATTTATAACGTCGATATGTTTCCTCGACAGATAACAAATCGATTCTGTAAAACCTCCAACTTGTCTCAGGTTATAAATATTTCGTGGTGCTCCTTGTCTTTTATTTATTTTATTTTTCTAAGTGATTTACTGTATGTTGAAAGTGCCCTTCTTGAGAATGTATTTAAATCACATTTTTCCTCTATTCATTCATACTTTTGTATTATTTTTTATGCTAGTTTATGTAACCCATGTCAAAACAAACTCCGAATTTGAATCAGTCCAGTGCAATGGTCCTGGACTGTCCCCAGACAAAATAGTTATGCCGGCAAGATACTTTTTTATTTACTTAAAGGGTTTTAATTTTACTGGGTTAGTTATTAGTGAAATTATAATTTGTCTAATCATGCCGATTCAAAATTTTCTGTCAAATTACTATTTTAAAAAAAATGTTTTTTTCAGAGAGGATGAAACTGAGAGTCAAGACTTACAAGTTCGTATCCATGGAAGTACCAAAAACGGTAGAGATTGTCGTTTGTGGTTTGAATTACTAAACCGAAAAGACAGTTCTTACATTGTACGGTATAAGTTGTATGAAACGTGTTACAATTTTGTTATAAACGTAGTGTACAAATCAAAACAAGTTAATGGCTTTCCATTACAATTCAATGGTATTTCTTTAAAAAGTTATGTGGCATATTATTTATTATTTTTTTTACAATACTAATTTATTGTTGTATTTTAGGACCTATTCAACCTGAGGATTGTTACTGCCCTAATGCCTATTTCGAGAAATGGCTTGAAAATTATGGCTGCCCGCCCTCACATAGACAAATTAAACGTGATCTTAGTAGATATAATAAAATGAACATGGAAAATTTTCATGAAAAAATTGTAAAGAGATTCAATAATTCCTATTCGTCGAGTGTATGCCATTATGTCGTTAAGAGTAACAAGGTAATATGCATTTTATAACCAGATGAAGGTGAAATATGTAAATTAATTATTGTTTTTTATCTATTATAGAAAATACATTGTTACGGCGGGTGGAATTTTTTTGTTTATATATTTTTTGTGTTTTGATAAGCCATTTTTGGCATGATTGGCCGTTCTTAGTTGCTCCTGTTGGAAAATGACTCCATATATTGAAAAAATATAACAAATTTAGGCTCTTAAAACTTTAGCCAAATGAAGAAAGAGAAAGGCAAAATACCAGCGACCTTAGTTGATTGGAAAATTTCCAATGCATATTTTTTAAGCCCCAATTGTATTTACATCACTCTTTTGTTCATAGCGAAATTGTTACTTGACGAAATTAATTCAGTCTCTTTTCCAATCATGCCGACGTTTGTAAATCTTAACATTTCTAAATTTCAATGATTTGTTTGTAAATTTATAAGAAAACATTAATATTAGGTTTGATGAATTGTATATCCATCTTAAATGTATTCTTATTGGATTTTTTTAGGGATATTTGTCAATAAAGGCCAAAGACTCTGTTGTCCAGATGTAGCTTCATTTCATCCAGTGCTATGCATATGCATTAAGTGAAATTTTGCCCAAATACAATTAAGATTGTATTTGTTTTTTTAGGTGAAAGTTGGTTTTTACGGTAGGGGTTGAAAAGAGTTGCTGTTTTCGTTCTGTTCCAAAAACATGAGCTTCTCTCCCATAGCAGCAAAACCCGAACAATTAGAGTTCAGTGATGAAGATTGAGAGGGGTTAGTGCACCCTTTGCTGATGTAACTTTAATCGCCTGATCTTTATGTTCTGAAGGTTTATTTGTACAAAACTATTGAGAAAAATACTGTTGGGTCACCGTCAATGTTTCCAGTCCTTCCTGTAAACCTTCTTTTGACTGAAAGTCAGTAGGTGTCTTATGGATTTCTGAAAACACATGAAATTACTTATCGATGCATTCATTCTATTTCGTGTTTTTCCCTCCTCTGTGATTGTTTTGACTGAAAATGAATAGATGCCTTATGGTCTTCTCTTGCCCCACTTATTTGATAGAAAATTTCATTTCACTATATAAAGGAGTTATCAGCGACACATAAAATTCAAACCAAGTTTTGACCAATTATTCCTATATTGAGTTATATTATTCCAACATTTTCCAGGTTTACCGATCCTGCTATGGCCAGCACATTGGCTTTAAGATGTTCATCGATGCCATATTGGTGTCTCTAAGCAGGAAGGTGGTTCTGCCTGACTTGGAGATGTTCACAAACCTGGGTGACTGGCCTCTCATGAGGCTGGAAGACGTGGATCCTCTCCCTATATTCTCCTGGTGTGGTTCTCAGGATACATCTGATATTGTCATGCCTACCTATGATATTACTGAATCCAGTCTGGAGGCCATGGGCAGGTGAAGCCTCCTTTATATACTTATTTACGAATAACCTGGTAGAAAAATCGAAAACTGATTTTGGTACTAATCTGCAAAATTGTATCCGCTGATGATGTCTATTTCGGTAAAAGAATTTTGTTACGTTAGATTATTTTAAAACATGTTTATTTTTAAATGTATACTTCTTTTCACTCATTACTGGTCGCATAATACGTGAAAATAAACAAAAATGTGTACTTTTATTTTAAGCTGAGCAAATTTTAATGAATTAAAGATGCACAGTCTACTCACATTCACCTCTTCTTTTAGTAGGCGAATCCGGTTCGTCACCCTTTGACGCCATGATCTAATATTTGATAAGTCGTTTCTTCACAGGTCACTTTTCTTGAATTGGGAATGACCTTAGAACTTGGTGAACTAGTAAGAACAAATGTACCATACTATTATCAGAATTTGATATAATGCCATTCATTTCATAATACGATATGAGTTTGACGAACCTGGCTACGTCCCTTTTGATGATCCATTTCACATGTTACAAAAATCATTATCGTTGTATGATAGATTTAGGAAACGTTTTATGAGTTTGTGAGGGTTCTGAATTATTCAATTTTTTTCGATATGTGTAAGGGTTCCATAGCGCAATAAGCCTTTTCGTATACACAGCTATGTAATGTTCACATATTGCACGCACGTGCTTCAGCCAAAACCAAACAACACTAATTCAGTGTGGATATGCTAATGGCACATCAAAATGAATGAGATAGAAACATTACAAATAACATTCGTATTCGTAATTAACTGAGGACCTTATTTACGGTTAGAAATATTCAAAGCGACGGTTCAAACGACTGAGAAGGATACAGCATAGGCCTCAATCCAGATAGCAGATTATCGTGACATAACATCGCTGTTTGTTCTGTCCACTTTTATGATGACAATAGATTACAATGCAGAAAATGCCATTCCGTCACCAGTCATTGGTAAACTACTTTATTTTATTCATAGCATTAATATTTCGCTAATTCAGGCATCATTAGAATGTCTTCACATGTCTTTCTTTTTACATACAACCGGTGACATTTGTCAGAAAACAAGTATAAGGAAAAACATCATTTGGCGAACACCACTATAACCTGTCATCGTTGGTGTTCAACAAATTATGTTATTACTTATACATACTTGTTTTCTGTCAAATGTCACCGGTTAAAAGAAATACATGTGAAGACATTCTACTGATGTCTGAATTGGCGAAATATTAATGCTATGAATAAAATAAAGTAATTTACTGAAGTCTGGTGACCGAATGGCCTTTTCTGCATTGTAATGCACTTTCATACATTTTGAACGGTCTTTCCCTATCGACAAGTCGATCAACCTTCATGAAAATGTATTTTATTTTATTAATTATACCTTTTATTTGCAGGGTTACCCTGGACATGCTGTCTGTACAGGGGCATATAGAGAGGAAGTGGGCAGACAAGGAGCCTAAAGTGTTCTGGAGAGGTCGGGACTCATCTCGTCAGCGGCTTAACCTGATAGACATCGCCAGAGATCATTCTCACCTTTTCAACGCCTCCTTGACCAATTTCTTCTTTTTTCGTGAAGAACAAGACAAATATGGTCCTAAAACGGACCATGTTTCATTTTTTAAATTTTTTGATGTACGTTATTGCCTAAGTTTTCAATTATAGTATGTCCTGTAGCACTAGTTTACTAGCTCAAGATCGAGGGTTATAAACCTGGCCCAGATATTAGGTAAAAAAAAATTAATATGAGCATACCGTCCTTCGGAGGGAACGTTAAGTACTTGACCCGAGCTTATGCGATGTCAGGTACTCGTTAAAGACATATAGATACGCATACGTTATGACTCCCACATTAGAGTCGGTCACATGCACACCGGAGCGACGAAAGAGCGCTCTGATAGTATGTGACCTAGTAGTTGAAACATGGGCCAAACAACCAATCAACTTATACATGTTATTATTTTAAATCTGCCTTCTGGAGTGTGTGCTATGACAACCCATATGGTGTTATTGAAATGATATAGCTGTTCTTTTAGCTCACCTTAAACTGATGAAAATTGTTTGTCAGAAATTTCGTGAAGAATGAAATTCGTAATTAGCTATTTATTCTTCATATAAATTACACTTCTAAAGAATATGGGTTTTCGCTGAAATATTAATTTTTATTTTTTTGATACTCTGTTTAATAGACAATGTTTATATGTAGAAACGGAATTTATTGGTAGTTATTAGTGGTAAGATTTTAGAAAAAAAAAAAACAATTATTACAGTCAAGTGTGCTTAATACAGTTTTGTTTTTGGGTTTATTTTATTTTAATTTTTCATTGCTTCAACTGTTTTGGTTAATAGTAACATGTTATATACTGTATTTTGTTCAAAACGACCATCACTAATTGGAAGAAATATTGAAAAATGTGAAGATAGCTGATGTAGTGAGATTATTAAAAAACTTATATTCATGACAATGGGACTCTGACGTCGAACTGTTTCGGGTAGGAGCTAGAAGCCGCTCACAGACAGACAGATACATGACCGAAACCTTAGTGTTTTCTTTGATCTTCAAACTCCTAGAAATGAGAATATACGTTTTTTCAGTAATCTACTTTTATTATGTATCGATATTAGAGATAGAATTTTTATTCTTGCAAAATATTCTTCAGAATTTGCATGTTGACAATTTGGTCTGAAGAATAAAAGTGGGCTAAGAAGATGTTTACAAATTACTTTTGACTTCCACTGGTTTACAAAGTATAGAGGAAATTATGTAATCTGTCAGAAATTCGATGTTGAGTTTTCAACGGAATTTTATGATTTTCGACCCCCTGATTCCAAACATAAATAACATAATGCCTGCCTCTGTATGTGCCTTTGAGCAAGATAACTCCCGATAGAATGAATCGTCACAGAATTTTATATGTGAATCCAGGACCCCATAAGGACGACGCTTATTAATTTTCTGCGAAATCGGCCGAAGGAAAGATGTGATCAGAGGAGCGGCACTCAGCTTAAAGGGAAACCCCTGTGTAAGGCAACTATTGATTTGCCAAAACGGTCGATTGATTTTAGAGAGAGAGAGAGAGAGCAAAACATTAATTGATTATTTCGTGCTGGAGAATTGCATTGGCGATGATTCAGCGAGTTTTTTTTAAATTTTGTTTATAAATGTATTTTTTTTAAAATATATAACTATTTCAATCTATATTGTTAGTTTAATGTTTTTCTGGTTGCAGTTCAAGTACCAACTGTGCCTGGACGGTACTGTGGCCGCTTATCGTTTCCCCTACCTGCTTGCCGGGGACTCGCTCGTCCTCAAACCGACTTCCCCCTACCATGAACACTTCTACAGGGAGCTCCAACCTTGGGTTCACTATGTCCCTGTCAAATATGACCTCTCCGACCTCATCGAGAAGGTCAACTGGGCTCTAGCAAATGATCAAAAGTCACAAGCCATTGCCACTAATGGTCAAAATTTTGCCCGCAACAATTTGTTACCACAGAATATCTTTTGTTACCATGCTTCTTTATTCAATGTAAGTATATAAAGTTGTTTCATGATATTTGTTTTACGTTTTACTTCCACAACTATACGACGTATAGGTGAAGTTAGATAATCGGTCAGAAATTCGATATGGAATTTTCAACGGAATTTTCTGTTTCCCGCGATAACTCTCCATAGAATGTACGTATCAACATGGAATTTTATATGTGTATCCAGAACCCTGTAAGGATGACACCTATTGATTTTCAGCCAAATCGACCAAAGGGAAGGGGGGGATTAGGGAGAAGGCTTAACACAAAAACGCTATTAACTGCCGTTGTAATGAATGTACTGACACGAAATTTGTTATGTATATTGAAAGCCATATAAGAACATCATCTATTAATTTTCAGCGGAATCAGCCGAATGGGAGGGGGTCAGAGGAGGCTCAACTCAAAAATCCCAATGTAATGAATGTATCGATCTGAAATTTTGTTTTTATAAATTCAAATCCCCATAAGAATGGCACCTATCAATTTTCTGCGAAATCGGTTGGAGGGAAAGGGGGACCAAAGAAGTTGGCTCGACTCAAATAACCTAATAACTGCCGATGTAATGAGTGTATAATATATATATAATAAATAACAATAATGTTCCTTATGAATCACAATTCTATCTAATAATAAGGTTTTATTTTCCTCAGAATCCATTATTTTAATTTATGGGCTTTTTAGTGGATTCTTTTTGTATGGTCATGATATTATT
Source organism: Aradus depressus (assembly GCA_963662175.1). Classification (NCBI taxonomy): domain Eukaryota; kingdom Metazoa; phylum Arthropoda; class Insecta; order Hemiptera; family Aradidae; genus Aradus; species Aradus depressus. The sequence continues at coordinate 28,304,771 of OY759217.1, read as the reverse complement.
TTTATCTTTTACTACAAAATATTATTTATTTTTTTCAGGAATGGAGCAAAAAATTAGATAATGAAATCAAAATAAGAGAAGGAATGGAACTTGTCAGTGAAAGTAGTACTAAAAATGGTGATAAAACTGGGTGCGTTTGTGATAATAGTAAAACAAATGATGAGTTATGAGTTGTTTGGCCTTGGGTGGAAAGTGCTGTATCCATTATTACAGTACCTCAAAGGTAAAATGAGGCACTCAAAGATGAAATGTCACATTGAAACGACTTTATTCACGTGTTATTGCACAGTTTTTTATTCTCCATACAAAGGCTTAGGGCCTGATGTACGATTTTCAGCATGAACAAAAATATGCTCGTAAAAGTTCAGAGTTCAGGTAGAAAGTTTTGTCAGGGTCACTTAAACTTTGTGAGTTATTCCTCAATATCATTTCGGATATTCATTGTGTGACATTACGACAATTTCTCGTTTTTCAATCTTTTAAAAGTTCGCCTCATGTGACCTCAAATTTCAGGGCTTTCTCTAAAATGAAAGTGCAGACAATTTTATATACAATTGCAGCTATCATAGAAGTTTATTTAAATTTGTATCTGGTCACTACAGAATTATCAGTTGTAGTTGATTGTATTTGCGCCATTATCATCGTCAGTAAAACTGCTAAAAATTGTGATAAAACTGCATATAATCTCAAATTTGCACAACTAATGCAGTAGTGCCATAACTGCAACGTTTTTGAGTGCAAAACAAAGGAAACTTGTGAATAAAATTGAATGTTCATTTAAATATAAAATTTTTTCCTGCGAAATAACGTGAATAGAGCAATAATATTGAATTGTTTCTTATACTGCGTAACACGTTAATCGTTAAGGGTCGATGTCACATGACACCTGATGTTCTCAGTCAGCAATATTGAACGAAAATCTGAATATATAACAGTTATGACATTATTGAACTGACAATGCGAATTATTCTTGTGTGCTTTAATGTCCTTTCGTACTCCCAATTTAGGTAGAAAAGATGAAATTAATATTACCTAATCATTCTGTTATAAAGCATGATTTACTTAACCCGTGGGCTCTTCTACGCATATAAAGAGAACTTCTTTCACTTTGAATTATTTCTATTATGAAGTAATAAATTAAAATTCAGATTGTTTTGCCACTTGAATATAATTGGTGCTATTGTTTGAATTGAGTCTTATTTTTAGTAGGTTCCGTGATAGTTAATGAAGTGCCGCTTGCAGGGCCCCTTAAAGAAATAATTCGTTTAGGGTGGCCTTTATATAACTATAAATGACCTGATTTCTATTTGCTAAGTTGGTATTTGTGCTACTATTAATTGTATACTTGTTATTATCAATAGGGCTTATTTATTTTTGAATTATCTATTTGATAATGGATTTGTAGTATAGCCTACATGTAACTCTGAGAGTTACTTTAGCATAATGAAAGATATTTGTATTTTTATTTAACGAATACACATTTTTTAGACATATTAAATTGTACAATAACAAATACATTAAAATAAATATATTCCTATACATGCGTTAGTATTTTATTTGAACACCAATCGAATTGTTTTATTAAAATAGAGTTTGAAACATTTTATTGAGTACAGCCATATAATCTTTATGAATGGAGGAGATCGTCTCAAGGTTCTGTCGTAAATCGTTAACATTTTACTTCCCCAGCTCTACGAGGTATTGGGAAAGTTGTGTAATCGGTCAGAAATTTTTTGCTGTATTTTCAGCGGAATTTCATGTTTTCCGAACTGCTGATTCTACAAATTAAAAAAAAAAAATGAATCTGTGAACATGATAATTCCCAATAGAATGAATGTATCGACACATATGTGTATCCAGTATCTAAGGACAACACCTATTGATTTTCAGCCAAATCGTATAAAGAGAAGGGGGGGAACCCAATACCTTTCAACGGAATCAGTCGAAGGGGGGGGGGGCTCAAGTGAAATATCGCAATAACTATGATTAATGAATGTATCGACATGAAATTTTCTATTTAAATTCAAAACCCCGTAAAGACACCTATTAATTTTCCGTGAAATTTGTTGTAGGGAAGGGGGCTCAACTCAAATACCATAATAACTTCCGATGTAATGAATGTATCGTCACAACAATTAGTATGAGGATTTGAGCCACTATGTAAGTCATATATTGAGTTTTGGGAAAGTATTTGAACTGGGAAAGTACTCAGCCGATGATTCGACTTTTTTCTCTGCCTACGTTTTATGTATGTATTATTTAGAATTTTCTTCAGGATCGGAATTGAAGACCAAAAATTAAAACTTCCACATGTGAGCTATTATATATCTTGACTCCAATGCCAAAACCACGAATGTGCAAATTTTACAATTTTTACATTTGCCTTCAAAGTGTGCAATTTTCGGTAGAGTTGGTTGACTAGATTACAATGCTCAAACAGCGAATGTGATAGTGAGTCCAAAGTTGGTAGAACTGACCATCTTATTTCACTAATGTGACCCAAGGAAAAACTTTCCAGTCTAATTCACGATTTCCAGAAAAGGCGAGTTTGCACATTCGTGGTTTTGGCATTGGAGTGACAAGACTATATATTATATAGTCTTGAATCAGTTATTTATATAAGTTAAATCTGTTATTGTATTCAAATCCGATTCTAGAAAAGTGTATACAATCTATACTCGAAACGTTGATCGAGAAAAAAAAAAGTCAAGATTTTGTGAGAGAACCTCAAGACTTATTTTCTTACACAACTGTCGTTGAACAATTTTGAGAGATTCTTTTATACTGAAATAATCATAATTCATCTTGCGTGTTGCTACTTAACTGTATTACCCGAGTTGAACTCATTTGACAGAACGAAGATATTAGTTGATGTAGCATGAATGTCCGAATACAGTTTTGCGATCTGTGTCGATATAGTGAGAAAACTTTAGATTGTCCATATGGGACGTTAAGCGTTGGTCCCTAGCCTAGATGTTTGGTACTTGTTAAAGACCCCAGATCTAAATGAATAAACTTGGGTAGGCCAAATTTAGGAGTCGGCGATATGACCTTGTAGCTAAAGCCACAATAACTAACTATTGTCTAATTCCACAAAAGTATATACACATAAGTTTACTGGTTTCGACATAACGAATCCTCTGCATGACTTCCTAGTCTGGACAAATCACATTTATCATTCAGGAAAACACAATATGACCTATCTTCCATATTAAAGTTTTAAAAACTACTCTTAGGTTTTTTATTTGGAAGGGAAAAAGAGCACGCTGCCCTTCTGTTGAGATGCGATGGTCCCGCGATATCAGCTATTCGTTAATTCCCCCCACCCCAGGTAACTAAACCTGGGTAGGCAAAGGTTAAGATCCCATAGAGTGGGGCTCATGTCCAGAGCAACGGAGGAGAGCTCTGGTAGTCGGTGATATGACCTCGTAGTTAGTTTCAAAGTAACATGCTAGATTGACATATTTACTGGTATACAATTCTGAAATTAACTGAGGCCATGACTCGTCTTCCTCAACGGAAGCCACGTAGGGAAGGGGAGAGAGAATTCTTAAGAGAGTTCCAAGTTTATGTTTAAACCCAAATATTTTCACAGTTCGAATTTTTCATAAGATAAGTAGGACTTCCCTTGGAGATGGAGAGTCGCAACCTTAGAATTGTATAAATATGCCAACCTAGCAGAGTTAAATGTTACGGTTGAATTTTGTGCTGACGATGGCATAAGCAGATACCCTTCTCTACACTATATGTAGGTATATATTTTTGGTCAACATAAATGTTAGACAGGTTATTTGTTTTTATAGTGAAGACTCTTTTTAAAAACAGAAACAGAATCATTTTTAACCTAAGTTTGTTGATGATCCTGCCTTCTGTAAACTGAACAGTGAAAAAAATAGGGATTGGTTTAGACGATACAAAAACAATAGTTCACCTTAACATATAAAGCGTGTATTTTTTTTTTAAAGATTTTATTTATTTTTGTGAACAAATTTGTATTTTTTTGTACAAGCTCAATGCGTACAACTAGCTTTGGCTATGCTTTTTTTTTCTTCTTTTATATTTTTTTATTTTTTTCTCATTTTTCGTCAACAGTTTTTCTTAACAAATATTTTTTTCTTTCATTTTTTACAATGTACAATGTAGAAAACAAATATTATATATATTTTCATTTATAATTTTATTTTTTACGCATTTTTAAAAATATATTTTAATTTATATTATATATAATATAATTCAACATATTTTTGGCACAAATTTGGTATTTTTGCAGTAATAATAAATAATATAGGTACACTAGTAATTTGTCATTTTAACTTCACTTTATAAAACAATAACTGTGAAGCAACTATAATCTTATATTACTAACATACTGTGATTTATTATTCACTAGTTAAATTATTAAATCCACCTGAAGATATTTACTGGGTGAATCCAGACTTATTGATCCCCGTTTGGGATATTAGAGAGAATTGAATTATTTGCAAAAATGTTCGAATATACAAAGGTTCGTGAAATTTTCATACTTTTTCAAAAGTTATTGAAAAGAGAAAAAAATACTTTTTGTAAATTTTCCTAAATATCACGATTACAACGTATCAAATTAAAAAAAATATGTTCAATTGTATAAAATTAAATTAAGAAAAAAATAGGTATCTTGATGGGGGAAATAAGGGGTGCGTATCAAAATTTTTCTTTCGAAAAGAGGACTCGGGTTGTACCTCATTTTAAAGGTCTCTTAAAAACAAGATACTTGTACAAGTAAAATTTTTAATATCTCTCACCTGTATTAAATATTTGATTTATAATACTTCTCTCACGCTTATCCTAAACGCCACAAAATAAAACATTCCCTGGTTCTAAAAGATCTCGGAATTACATTTCTTACGATGCGGTGTGAGGAGTCTCTCTCATCAAAACTGTATATTTATATGAGGAGTTGATTATATGGCTAATGAGGGGTATTGTATATAATTCAAATAATTCTTGTATGGTTTAACTAAACATTTCAATAAACCCATTTTTTTCAACCAATTTTTGGCTAAATTGAGTTATATTAAACTAAATAGACTTATATTGTTCTCTGCAAGCAAAGAGAGTCAAATAAACAATACATTTTTCCGCATATCTAAGATATTGACATAATCTTTTATCGCTTCATTAGCCCTATCTTAAAAGTCATACAGTACTATGGGTAGAGTAGTATCTCATTTTAAAGGACTTACTGAAATGAAAATTTTTTGTCTGGATATTTAGGTGTTACTTTATTGATTATTTTGAGGAATTATTGGCTCCCCGGTTCACTGTAGAAGTAACGAAAGATGTCTTTTTTGTATTATGTAATGAAGAGCTTCCCAACAATGTGCTATATCACCAAATTTGGGACGGTTTTTAGAGCCAGAAATTACTTCATCGTGCCAGTTTTTCAAGTTGATTAATGGTATCTATGGTCGTAAGTTTTTTCTCAAACCTCGGATTTCCTCAAAGATGATCATTTAGCACATCATTGAAAAGCTTATTAAAGCTATTTTATTAATCAGATCAGACTTCTTCTGTCGCTATTTAAATAGATTCGGGGGAAGACCTAATAATTTATTTAAAATCATCAATGAAGTCACTCCACCATTTTGACGCTTTACAAGTAACCACAAAACCTTTGAAACAAACTTTTTTTTACAATTTTATTGAGTCCAAAATGTGGAATTCCTCGACCCTTCATTATTGTATGATTTTTTTGAGATAATCGCCAATGTACAATACCATTTCGGGAGAGGGCCTAGGGTCCCCATACTGCTAGCAGCGGTCATGTGGCAAAGCGCATGAAATCTAATTTCGAAAGCTTTTAGAACCAGAAAATGTTTTATTTTATTGGCCTTTAGTGTGATCGTTGAAATAACATATACAAGTTTCTTATTTGTATCATAAAAATGAGGCCTTTAAATAAGATACAAGCCGACTTTCCTTTCGTAAGAAAAATGTGGAGAAGCGCTCCCCTACCCCAAAAAATATATTTATGCGACATTTAATTCTCTACAACTTTTGACTAAACAATTTTTTTTTATTGATGAGGTGTATTCGATATATTTAGCAAAATGTAAAAAAAATATTGCTCTTTGAGATTTTTAAAAATTACGTTTGAACAAGGAATTTACAAAGGTATGTTTATTTATAGGAACTTTTTTTGCTCAGAATTAAATTCTTTCTAATTTCCCGAACCGGGATCAATAAGATTTGATTCATCCTGCATAAAGGCGACCCCAATAATACGAACAACTTAGCGATAACTACCAACCTGCTAAAGATATCGAATTTGTACATCCATGTTCTGAAGGAACAAATGGAAGTATGGTTGTAGGGTTGAAAAGTAAGGTCAGATTCTGATTGTACTACCCTCAAAACAAAAAGAAAAATGGTTTTCCGCATGGCGGCTGTGCGTGATTGTAGAAAATTCTTTCGTTCGCGATAACTTCTGCAAAATTCAAGGATTTTAATTGTTTTTTATTTTAAATGTTCGTCTCGGTGACGACTCCAGACTTACTGATTTTGATGCCGATCGGATCAATGTTTCTGCAAAGATGCATAGAGTTCAATAGTTTCTTTGGGTAAAATATTTGTTTTAATGAGGACTCAAGGCCCTACTGATTTTGGTGTCAATTGTGTCAGTTTTGGAAATATGCGCAATTCCGCAGATATTTTTTGCACATATTCTGAACTAATTCTTTCGTTCCCGACAATTGCTGCTAAAATTCCAGGCGATATTATCCCCCTCCTCTGACCCAACCACCTTTTCTAAAAATGAATAGGTGTCGTTCTTATTGTGACTTGGATTTCATGTTATCAAAATTTCATGTTAATAGTCATTTGACTGAAAATCAATATATGTCGTCCTTATGGCATTCAGGATATACTTTTGTGTCTATATATTCATTTTTTCGCCACTTATCGTGTTCACAGAAACATACCAGACAATATTTTGAACCAGAGGGTTGAAAAACTTCAAATTCCGGTGAAAACTCAACATCTGATTTCTAACTATACTCGTACATACAGCTGGGGAAGTAGAATAGCTAACTTTAAAAGTTTATATTTTGTAAACCAAAGACGATTCGGAAAAACAGTCGGAATCCAGAATCAAAAATTATAAAACTTTACTTTAAACAAATAAAATGTTAAAAGGAAGTATGTAATATCACTATTTGACTTTTTCTTTCAAATTTTGTTATTCATTTAGTTATTTTAAGGATGGGAAAAGCTTCTGATTTTCATTGTATTAATATTATCATGTCATCAGTAATTCTTTCTATTAAATATACAAACATGATTTCACGCATATCACATATAAATCAGTTTATCTTGTTAGAATTTAATAATTTTAACTTTAATTTTGGCTTTACCATTGTTATTGAAAAAAAAGGGAAGAAAATATTTCAGAACATACAAATTTCTAACTTTAAATGTGAAATTTCAACCCCTTCCTTATTATCTACCTGTAAGAATGGTTCGCTCTCCGAAACGGCAGTTTATGTAGACTTTTTTTTGTGAAATAGACAATATATTTTTTTTAAAGTTTGTTTTATTTATTTGTAAAAATTCGATATCTATAGAAGTTCAGCAGTTATTGGGAAGTTGGACGCCTTATTTGGAACATACCATATATAATGTACATATAACACAGACAGCATGGAGGTTTCCATGTCTAGTGGGGAAGAGCTGTGGAATACAACGTGGTATTATTATTATTTTTTTATTTGAGGTATATAAAAAGAACGAGACTGTGATTTCTTGCTTATGTATTCTAATTATCAGGTATTAATATCAGTATTTACTGATCCATTAAACATTTATTTTTACTTGGTGTCAAAAGGGCACAGTATAATCCATTTGTTTTGATTTTCCAGGGGAAGAAAAATAAATTAAAAAGAGTCTTAAGGGAAGTACAAAATAATGAAAGAAAAATAACTATTAGAGTCTAATACAGGATCAACTCCAGTGTGTTATCTGGGTTTGCACTTAGACGATCAGAACCAACATGCTACACTTAAAACGACAATAACAGAACCGAGGCTACACTTAAAACGACAACAACAGAACCGAGAATTCCGACAATGCTCTCGTATACGTTACAGAAAAAGTCGGTGAATCACCGGCGATGATCCCCAGCGCGATGAATTAATCGACAAAATTTTCGCTCTTCCTCCAAAACCAAACGACCCCGTTTGGGCTTATCAATAGTTGACTTACATAGAGACTTCTAAATCATACTAAATTTTGTTTCAATACATTAATTACACCGGCAGTTTAGGATTTTTGAGTTGAGAGGGAACTCTGATTCTCTGAAAATTAATAGATGTCTTCCTTATGTAATTTTGAATTTAAATATAAAATTAATAACAATAGAGTTGTCTCTGTGATCTTGAGAGGAAATTGTCTCAAGATATCCTCAGTGATCCCGGACTGGTCTTCAGCGAGAATTGCCCCCCACTCGCTCCAACTCTAGTAGGTTCACTACAATGGTGAAAGTGGATTTGTTTTTAGTAACTATAACTTGTGTCCTTTTGACTGTCCACTTACGATAAATAGATGTTAACAACTAACAAAAGAGTGTTTAATGCAAGAAACCCGTGATCATATATTGATAATACAGATACGAAAATGGTGTATAGGCCAATAGTTTTCTTAGAAATAAAAAAATTAATAAATGCAACAAGCAGGCGGCTAATCCACATTTACCATTTTCCTGCAATTTTCCTTCAATTTAGGAGCATAATTAACAAAGGTTAGATATCCCATGCTTTCTTATACTGAGAAGAGATATACATAATTTTTGAATAATGTTGGAAAAAATGTGTTTACCAATCTTAATAACAAAAACCAGAACCTCGATGTTCAAGCCCATTTCGCTTTATTTTACCGTACATTTTTATTTATAATATGTGAACAACCTGATTTTCGGAGCCAGGTCTTCGACTGGAACTCCTCTTTTTTAAACATATATTTTAATTAATTTATTGAAGGTTGATAAATGTGGCCTGCCACAGGAACCACTGGCATCCCGGCTATTATATGTATAATATGTATATTATACAAATTGAAAAAGCGCATTCATTCAATCATAAATAGAAGGTATCAAGGCTTTAAAGATATGCAATTCATATGTATAATGGTCTTTTGAAAGTGTTAGTGAATTTTATATTTATTACTTAAATTAAGTCACAAAACTGAGCAGAAATGGGTAAAGTTGTCGGATGCGATTTGGTAGGTAAAGTGTTTTTGTTTATTTTTGGATAGAGAAAAGTGAACTGAAGAAGTCTGCGCAACAGCATTTACCCTAGACGCACAAGAATTAAGATATTAATTGTAACTAACATTGGGTCTTATAATTGTGTGTTATTATTACAATACAACATAAAAGTGATATATATTATGGGACGATTCTGTGCAAATATCGATGTGGTATGATGAGTGAGTTCCAACTCATGAAAAACGTCTTCTGAATTATCAATAATGATAACTCAGTGAGTCTCTCTCCCGAGTCTGCGTGCTTTAATTACTTATTCATGCATTATTATTTGCTTTCAGAGTGACGCTCAAAGGCAAGGTTAAAAGCTCTAATATGTCTTCTCAATAGGCAAAACATTTTTTTTCATGATCAACATGATTAATTTTATATTATTCAATATTTATTTTTTTAATTGTAAGTATATTAAAAAGTCTTTAGTTAGCTTACTGTTTTAATCACATGAATTGTATTCAATGTACCTAATTTTATTATGAAATGTTTACTCACATTTTTAATTAATATTGTGCGCTGATGACAATTTGTCAAATCGTTGATAATGTCAACATTTCAATTGAATAGTCAGAAGTAAATCAATGCAAAAATTGTCAATTTACCTAATCCATTGTATGTCCTCAATTATAGAAAACATAATGTTCAAGTGAGGGGTTCTTTAATCCCGGTTTTCACGGACCGGCTTCAAAAATCAATACATTTACTCAATTCTTGATCATTTTAGTAATATTCATGTGGAAAATATGTCTAAAGAACAATTGATTAAGTGTATATATCTCATTAAATAAAGGATAAACACAGTTTTTTTTTTTATCCCTATCATAAGCTTGGTTTTACAGCGAGTGCCTCTGTGATATATGTATATACATATACTCCTACCTAGTTTGTGCTTATGTTAATTTTCTCTAATTTATAACTTTCAATTATTTCTATTTGACGTGGTTTCGCTTTGGGGGAGTCTCGGTCCTATTTTTCCAAGGTGATTGAATCCTCATCATTTCCTTTCCTAATATTTAAATCCAAAAAGACAAATTTACCCAATTCTGCCACATGAAGAAGTCTCTTGTACTCTAATCCCTGAAGTATAATTTATTATTTATTTATAGTTATATTATATTACAAACATATTTTGAAGCCTAGGGTATTTTTTTTTTTTTTTTTTTGGCGTAGATCATTATAATGAAGACAGGCGAAAAGGCAATGATATGCTGTTCTGAACATTAATTTCAATTTAATAAGTTCAGTGATTTACACAATTATTTTGTAGATGTTGGACAAATTGCGGCCAGGCTGGGGAGGGGTTATATCGTGAATGAACATTATTTTCTTACACATATTTATAAATAAAATAAAAAATATATATTATGTTTACAGTAAATTTCAAACACAAAGCATGCTTCCTAATTTTTTAAAGATATTAGAAAAAATCGAATGTGTCCTGACTCAAACACAACCCTGCACACATATAATGTGAAAATTCTCTCTAAAAGTGTTGAAATAAAAACTAACTGAAACAATTTCTTCTCTTCTAACAATGTCAAGGTTCTATTGCAAATATTACATTAATTCCATACTTATCAGAAAAAATGGAATCGATTAAAAACGTGAATAAATGAGAAAAGATAATTTCTATTGTGCCCATAATCATTTATCTATAACAATTTCAGGTAAAGTAATGTGAAATTTCAAAATTTTTGTCTGGATTATAATGTAACCTGAAGTTACTACCGCCTAGAGAACCTGTTATTAAAACATATTTCCAGTTGCAATTAAAATTCAGTTCGCGTTTCTGTGGAAAATGTTGGTAATACATTTATTTCTTAATAGTTATCCAGCATTGCACGGTTAGTAGTACATTAGTAACTGTAACAGAGCTTATAAGGATGGGTAAGAAATTTTATTAAAATCCACTCCTGTTCACAATTTAAAATGTTGTCCCATGAAACTCAAACAAACATACAGACAGACTGAAATTGAACTGATGGTCTCTAATAATATTTATTTTTATATTACATGAAACGGATTTCTGATCATTTCGACCGAATACAGACGAAACTTTCTTTAGTTTTACGAATTGAAATGAATTAATACAAACAATATATCTCAGACTCGTCTTCGTCCCCACTATGAAGTTTTGATTTATAAAATAATATAGCTTTATTTTGAAGTTTTATATAGTTTCTTTGATCAAATTAAATGTAGCCACACAATTAGAATCTAAGAACGATTATGAAATTCAGTTTTGTATTTTTTCTTCTTGTATCAAGAATCATGGTTTTGCAGTCAACAATTATAATAGGTTAATTTAAAGTATAGAATTGGATATAATGTAGGTACAATCATTTACAATGAGCTAAAGCTGTTATTCCGAGAACTGTTCTTTCGATAAATGTTGGACTTATGTCATTATGGAATAACGTTCCGTAGGATAAAAGAGATCTATATAGATAACCATAAATCGGTGTTGTCAAATTTTTTTAAGAGAATAGACGTCGTTCTTCCGGGAAGTCCCAGATATTAAACTTTACACTGACCAAATGTCTCATGACTCGTTCAAAATAATAACTATAGTATTAATAGTATGTTTTCTGCAATGGAACCTTCATATTTTCCTTTAGACTCTAATCCGTCTTATAAAATATTACTTTTTCTATTTCAATAAATCCAAGATAGTGTTCTCTTAAAGAAAACAAAATTTATAAGCTGTGTAAATAGCGAGTTTTTATATAAAATGGAGTTTTTAAATTGAAGAACAAAAATTATCAGATTATTTAAGACTTTTCAATTTACTAAATGACAGCCAAAGATGGGGTAAATTTTGAAAGGGCTCCCTCTCGCCAATAAAAACTTTCCACATAAACAGAGTGGCGCCACTTTAATGGTCGAGACTTGGGAACTTTGTAGCTGGGATGGGATTCTGAGCAAAAATAGTTTCTAAGAACATGACTTCAGGGACGCTTCCTTAGAGAATCATTGTCAAAAACATCGTCAAAAATCTGGCAACTTGAGAAGAGAGCAGCTAGGCCATTATTAAACTTATATCATTATATCGACATGCATGGCTTTCAGAAACGGGGGAAGTTTTGTTATTTGGTAAATTAGAATAAGGGTGAGTAAGGGTTTTTTGACTGATATTTTATTTCAAAGGAACGCTAATATGAAAAAAAAAAACTGCTAACATACTTGTATCTGAAGAAGGGGATCAAAGCCTTAGCATGACATTTTAGAGCTCTACAAAGTTTTTAATTTATTTAAAATTAATATTTATTAATAAACATTGTAGTTTTGAACGATTTCTTGACAGCGAGTTATTAAGTGAGCACACTCCTAAAACGAGAGTTTCTGTCAATACTTCTTTAAGGAAACGTTTACAAACCAATATTTGTACCAACTTTCCCGTACATTGTACAGAAAAACAAAAAACATGGAACATTTTATAATAATAAAAAAACCTGCAATCATGAATATTTTTGTTTTACAATTTTTTTCTTTTAAATTTAGGAACCCATTCGCCATTGTGTTGCTCCTGTCAACGATGTCCGAACAAGTATTTGATACAAATTTTCAAAACGAAATTTTAGAACCGAAAATTTACATCCTCGTTCTTTCACTCATTTTGTTAAATTTGAAACAAAATTATCTGACCAATATGCTTCTTGAATGTTCAACATAAGTTCTATTAAAATTATTATGCTATAAATAAGAAATCTCGCGGCCAATTAATTTTACATACAAATATGGTACAAGTAATATAAATTTTAACACAAATAAACACTCAACATGAAAGTTTATTTTATTATAAATTTTCAATATTCCTACTTTCTTTTTCTTTCTCTCTTTTTTTTTTTTTTTTATACATGAATTAAATATATTATCAATAATATATATTTATGTACAATAAGTTATTTTTTTCTAGGAACCATAAAAAACAGGTATAACAATTCTTTACATAAATACTTCCAATTTATCTGTACTCTTGTTGTCCTTATAAAATAAAAACAATTTAAAAAAAGGTAATAAATAGACAGACAAATCAAAAAAAGGCCACAGAATATCGCTCTTTGAGACAGAACTTCGGTGAAAAGAGAAAACTCATAAATTACAGGCTACTTCATCCCTCGAGGAATATCAGCGCTGTTGGTTTGGGCTCCAAATTAGATTTTTTCGCTTCTACTACAAGGAACTCAATATGTTGTTTATCTCGTTGAGCAAAAGATTCTGCAATAAGTCTTGCAACTTCTTGATGCGGCATTCCTAAAATAGAAAAGCAAAAGTAGAATGGAATTCAGAATTTTCTTGAATATTAATAACATATATTTATAATATATAATACTATTTAAAAAAAAATTAGTTTCATTGTTGATGTATATTGTATGTGCTTTTTAAGGGTTTGAGGTTGGTGTAACAACCGAAAGCGCACAACCTAAGTAAATATATTTTATGGGAAAGGGAAAACAATATTAGCATATGTATGTGCTAATGTGCTTTTTAATTTTTTTTTTTTTTTTTTTTTTGGCTTTTATTCATAAAGATGCAACTGTTGCTAGGGGGCAACAACCAGCATCTATGTTGGTAGGTATGGAGACGTTGGCGTGAATGGCATGTGAGAGGAAGGCCACCCAGTGGTAGGTCCTCGGGACGAAAATTTATATTAATTATAAGGACAAGGGAAAAAAAATAAAATAATAATAATTAAAAAAAAATAAATAAATAAATAAAAAGGAATTGAAAGACAACTTTGATGGAATGGGTAAGAAAGATGATAAAAGTGAAGGAAAATAATGTAAAAAAAAAATAAAAATATTAAGAACGAATAGGAATTAAGGTGGCAGTAAGTCGCGGTTCCACCTCCTCTTCAACCTTCGTGGGGGGTTTTGTGGTAAGTGTTGTGAAGATAAAGTACGTATTTCTGGATTTGTATGTGTGTAAAGTTTTCTAAAAAAACGTATGTAAATAGTTTGTATTGTGTCGGGTACTGTGTGTATCATAAGATCGTTATGAAGTGTTCTGTTGTTTATGTATGGGGGGCATTGTGTTATCAGTCTGAGGGTTTTTGACTGAAATGCCTGAATTCGTTTGATGTTGGATGTTTTTGCTGAACCGTATATCTGTGATCCGTATGTCCATAATGGTCTAAGTAAGTAAGTATAACAGTTCCGTTTTTGTGTCATGTCTAATTTTGATCGTCTATTTAGAAGTCCGTAGAGTATTTTGAGTCGACGGTTCAGCGTGTTTCGTGTGAGACGTGTGTGAGGATTCCATGTCAGTCTTCGATCCAATGTCAGTCCTAGGTATCGTACAGTATTAGATTGAGGGAGGGGCTTGTCGTAGATGAAAACGGGGGGGCATGTTTCTCGTCGAAGTGTAAATGTGATGTGCTGTGATTTTTCTGTATTTAGTTTGATTTTCCATGTGTTGCACCAGTTTTCAATTTGTGTGAGATGGTGTTGTAGTGTAAATGAGGCGTGTATGTGAAGGTCAGCAGCAGCTAAGATGGCGGTGTCATCGGCGTATGTAGCTGTCATTGTGTGGATGGAGGTGGGCATGTCAGATGTGTATATTGTATATAATAAAGGAGCTAAGACAGAACCCTGCGGTACACCCGCCAATATGGGTCTTATTGAGGAGATAGCAGAGCCCTGACGGACGGCGAAGTATCTGTTTGTTAGATATGAATGAATGATTAAGTAATATGTGTGAGGAAGCAACGGTCTCAATTTATAAAGAAGTCCCGAGTGCCAAACTCGGTCAAAAGCCTGACTTACATCAAGGAACGCCCCCGTTGCATAAAACTTTCTTTCTAGGGCAGACGCCACGTAATCCACAACCCTGTGTAACTGGTGTATTGTGGAGTGTTCTGAGCGGAAGCCAAACTGATGATGAGGAAGTGTTTGCTGACTGGAAAGAATAGTTATGAGCCTTTTGTATAGTAATTTTTCGAAGAGTTTAGAACATAGTGGAAGAAGACTGATAGGTCGGTAGGAGGAAGGAGAGTGTTCTGGCTTCTTTGATTTTAGTATCATAAGAATGTGTGAGAGTTTCCATTGAATTGGAAAGCGTGTTGTGCGTAGTATGCAGTTAAACAGGGTTGTCAGGAACACGACAGCTTTCCGAGGTAATTCCTTGAGAACTTCAGCCGTAATGAGGTCATAGCTTTTTAATTTAAAAAAAAATTGTGTTCTTACTTTTATCGATTACACAAGCCTAACCATTCAGCACATATGATGAAAGTGGTTAATTTTGTCATGTATTCGGTGTGCTGAATCCATAAATGGCTTATGTTTTTCAAATCAGTTAAATTAAATTAATTTTGATGTACAAATATCTTAGCTGATTGCATCAATTTTACCAAAAAATGAATTGAACAAATAAAATATTGTTTATTAAACATTTTCTACTCAGTCGTTCCTTATTTTCCATTGAACACATACTCACGATGTTATAATTATGACAGTACTAATTAGTGTTCATGGAGTGTCCAGGCCGCAGCCAATAGGGAAAACAGTATCAGGGAGAAGCACTGACCAGCCCACAACCTCACAACACCCTTTTCAACATTAATAACAATAATAAACTCAATAATTTTTGGAGTAAAAATTTAAAACAGAATTTATTATTATTATTGTTTTTAATATTATTCATACATATAAACATAGATAATATAATAATGAAATAATCGAATAATAGGTTAGGTTAGGTTTTATGACTCATGCCCGGGCTTTAACTACGAGGTCATATCGCTTACTACCAGAGCGCTCTTTCGTCACTCTGGTGGACATGAGCCCGACTCTACTGTGGGAGTCCTAAATTTTTGCCTACCCTAAATTTTTATTCATCTAGGGTAGGGGTCTTTAACGAGTACCTGACATCGTACAGGCTCGGGACCATCGCTTAACGTCCCATCCGAAGGACGGCGTGCTTAAGTTTATTTTTACCTCCCAGATAAAATAAACTAAGGGCCTCGGTCGGGCTACGAACCCACGACCTTGAGCTCAGAAGTCAAGCACGCATACCACTGAGCTACCGGCGCCCTCAATAATATTTAATTTATTTAATTAGTGAGATATTTGTTTCTCAACTCTTTCACTTAGCTTTTGTAAGTCGATCTCAATGCGTATATTTGCAGGTTTTCGTCCGTTAAGTTCGAGCATAATTTATGTTTGATAAATTTCATTTTCGAAAAAAAGATTCGCAGGTGTAAGTTGATTCAAAAGCGCTCACAACTTTTTGTGTCAGATTTCTCAAAAAAGAAAATTTTTCTTTTGTTACATAAGTGTTATAAAAATCTATTTTTGATTCTGATATTTCAAAAATGTGTTTCAATTCATTATTGCATTGTAAGTCAATCAGTTCCATTTGGAGATATTCTGAAGCCTCCCCCCAAAACGGAACCGGAAAACAAATTGTCAATTGACACAGAGAGCGCTCTGTTGTCAACAATCAACAGTCAAAGTAAGCGGGACGCAGCGAGTGGCCGGCGCACTGCTCTACTGCGCATATCTAGATATGCCTAGCAATAAGCAGAGTGATAAAGTTACAGGGATCGAGCGTGACGGTGCGGGGGGTCGCTGCAATGCAATACTGCCCACTTCTAAGTATGTATAAAAACAGAAGCAACGGGATAAAACAAAAACAGTTTTGGGATTTATTTGTTACAAAACACTACACTAAAAACTAAAATATTGCACAAAAAAAAACCTATTTTGTAAAATTGTGATAAATCTCGCGGGCCGTAAAATTATTCAAAGCGGGTTGGCCACTCCTGCTCTACATAGTAATAGCGCTAAAAATTAGAGGACGATAAATAGAGTACCATTTTACTAGAAGAATTATTTGTTAATTAAGAGTTATGTTTTATTTATTTGTGAGGGCGCCGGTAGCTCAGTGGTATGCGTGCTTGCCTTCTGAGCTCAAGATCGTGGGTTCGAAACCCGACCGAGGCCTTTTAGTTTATTTTATTTGGGAGGTAAAATAAACTTAAGCACGCCGTCCTTCGGATGGGACGTTAAGCGATGGTCCCGAGCCTGTACGATGTCAGGTACTCGTTAAAGACCCTTGCCCTAGATGAATAAAAATTTAGGGTAGGCAAAATTTAGGACTCCCACAGTAGAGTCGGGCTCATGTCCACCAGAGTGACGAAAGAGCGCTCTGGTAGTAGGCGATATGACCTCGTAGTTAAAGCCCGGGCATGAGTCATAAAACCTAACCTAACCTTATTTATTTGTATTTTATTAATATTATTTTCTTTTATTAAATTATTCTATAATTTTTCTGGTTTTTAAAAAAATGTTGAATGAATATATAAGGTCGATCTCCTTGCCTAAAAGATATATTCTAAGGGCTAACAAAAAAATTGAATTGAATTGAACTCACACTGTTTTTTTATTGAGAAAAACGCCAGGCTCATGAAGCCCTCAGTCAGATCGTTGAAAATACGAAAATGTCTGAATTAAATTGAGTTTCAAAATATGAATTGTTATTAGCATTATGTAAAAAGAAGATAATGTCTGACAAAACACAACTTAAGTAAGTAGTACAAAGTTAAATTAACTGTTCTGACAAACGGAGCACAATAATGGCGCTACAAATTTACTGTTTTACCTTCGACTTTCTGTCCATCAACTTCTAATATCAACTGGCCTACTTGAAGCCCACCTGCTTCATAAGCTGCTCCATTTTCCTGAAATCAAAGGGGAATACTGATAGCATTCATCAATAAAATAGCCTTTAGCGCCAAGTTTGAACCCATGTGCAGCCAAAAATATTATTCATCAATTGAGTGGTTGACGCGAAAAAGGTTCTAAACGCCAAAATAACACTTCCTTCCTCTGCCATGTTGAGAACTACTGGTGGCTGTTAGAACCTTCTTCCATGAGGCTCAACGCTGACGTGGGCTCAATACTACCAACTGCTGCTCTAACGGTAAAAAAAAAACTTCCCTACACAGTCCCTAGAGACCTATAAACCTGATTCCACAGAAATCTCATTTTTGACTAAAGTGGCGCTTAGAACATTTTTCGCGTCAACCACTCAATTCTCATTTCTGGGACGGCTATTTTTTACGGACTAATTGGCCATAATATCAGTAGATCAGCAAAGACTGCGTACATAGGTAAAACATAATAGGTATAGAAAACAGTGAATAGTATTTTTTCAAAAACAATAACCTTCTTAACACAATATTATAAATGTAATAGATAATAATTATTTGTAAAATACATAAAAAAACAGGTTTTCCTAAAATATAGCTTATATTTAAATTATAGTACACAGAAAAGAAGAAAAAACCTTTCTTCGCTAAAACTATCTTGGCTGGGAATATGAATAAAATACATTAAAAAAATATATAAGGTCGCATTTTATGTTGCAGATTATAGACACGATCATCAATGTAGCATAAAATATTCACCTTATATAATCTCGGAATTTATTTTTTTAATAATTATTATTCATATTCCCATCCAACATCGATCGCCTATGACGTTTATTTTCTAATGTATTTACTATAATTAGAAGAATATTTTTGAAAAACTTATTTTTTAATGATATTTTCAAATGTTTTGGTTATTTATTTACATTTTAAATCTGTCATAGATTTTATTTAAGAACTGTTGATATCTATATTATTAATATCTATATTTTTTAATAGTTACACAAAGATTTACACGACAGAACGTCGATTTCCATTCCTTGTTGTTCTTATGGTTCAAGAGACACTAGTTCTTCATATTTCATGAACATGCATCTTTTCGGACTTCTTGGTGTCAACCTTCAGATTTGATGCACGATGAATAAACATAAATTTACAAAAAAGTTTTGTTTACAATGTGAATTTTTGTATTTTGTAACGTGAGAATTCCGCCACTATATGTCGAAATGAATTGAAATTTATAAAACCGATTTTACTTCACAATATAATATATTGTGAAGTAAAATT
Organism: Aradus depressus; assembly: GCA_963662175.1. NCBI lineage: Eukaryota > Metazoa > Arthropoda > Insecta > Hemiptera > Aradidae > Aradus > Aradus depressus. The sequence goes on along the minus strand of OY759217.1, from coordinate 28,285,545 downwards.
GGTTTTATAAATTTCATATTAATATATTATATATATTTTTTTCATATCCGCTCATACTTACATTGATATTAATAATCCGGGGGAGTGGATGCCTCGTGTTGGCGCCTCCCTCTATGGCGATGCCAAGAAGTGGTTTGGTCTTTCTCACGATAATCTTCAGGTTACCAGCTTCGTCGGCAATCACCTGTTTTAGAATACAGGCATTATTGTGAATCTATTTTTCATTATTTACATACAACTATCCTGCTAGTAGTTTTACAAAATGTAAACACAAACCTGAGCTTGTTGAGGACTATTCTGTAAATGCGACATATTGGTCTCTTCTCGTGATTCCTGTGAATTATTCTGGTCTTCACTCGACCTACTAAAATCCTAAATGCAAAAAATATTACAATTAGTCTTTATTTTTTTAAATACTTAAATCCATTCTTTCATATTCTAAATAACAGGAAAAGAAAGGAATGAAGCGAATTTTGACTCATTTAGTGGTGAAATATAAAAGAAATTGAAATAAGTAATTAATTTTTGAAAAAATGTGCCACAAAATTTAAGAGCGTGCAACTTTGTTTTTATTTACATTATTTTATTTGATGCAATGGAATGATTATTTATTCAACCGATCCAAGGCCTTTTTCTAACTTCTTTATTTATTTGTATATAAAAAATATATATATTATTAAATACGTTTCTTTTTATATTCTGTTTTAATAATTTCTAAAATGAAACCTGATTTTATGTTTTGGTTTGCAAGAAAATGTTTGAGTTTATTTAGATTTCATGTAAGACTCATCAGGGAAGGTCTTTGTGGCTAACAGTACTCCTTACAAATTCATCTACAGATCGGTCAATTATTAATATTTGATATTTTGTGTATGTGTGAGTTATTTTTCCCAGGATGTTGTAATTATTAGTCGGTATACCGCACACTCGAAAGAGCCCGCATACTCCGACGTCTCTTGTTGATTGAAATAAAACTTCTTTCAGAACTTTGTGTGATCTTAAAAGACTGTCGTTAGATACACAACAAACCTAATTTTGTAACTCTTTTCTTTCAGAAACTTGACTGCAGGAATTTCCGCATATCTTTCAATAGGTTTACCATAGGATATCATAAAGGCTTTACAGTGGACACTCGAGTTACATATAGGCGAGAAAATATAAGACAGATGAACGCAGTTTGTTAATACGTTACCCTAGTTTCACTTACGAAACTCTAGAAAAATTAAATTTATTTAAAAAAATAAATGGATGCTTTTTAAAAAGCACTGAAGAGTTTCTCCTATCAGATCAATAGATAGTTAACATTTTCCGTTATACGGTAGCAATGTGATTGTCTATCAAAAAGGATAGCCCCCTTACCCCCTAAATCCGGCCCTGCAAAATACATTTTAAAAAATAACACATTACTCATGTAGGTGTAGAAACATCTTGCAAAACTAACCTTGGACGTGGCAAATCAATTATTTAAAAGGTGTGTAAAGGACGTGTAAAACGAAAATTATATTTTAATAGGATATCAAAACGTATATCCTCTGTACAAATCTTCACAACGATAATGTAGAATTAAAAGATTACGAACTGATATTGTCTAAAATGGTGAAGAAGCTGTGTAAAGTGCACTGCAGCGACACTCTAAGGACCGCTTGTCATGAATTACCTAATGGTGATAATATTTTTATAAACATTCCTCTATTTTATGTTATTATTATTATTAGCTGATCATTAAGTTAAAAATAGTATAGAACACGGAATCTATATTTTTTGTTATTTTTATGAAAGTTTTTTTTTGCTAAGGCTTATCAATTCTAAATACAAGATCTCAGATATGCACTTTTTTCCGGGGAAATTTCATCTTATATTCATGCTGTAATAATCAAGCAGATTGGTTCTGTAATCCCGTTTTATGATATTACTGTACGTTTATTGTTAATTCAAATAAAATAGTTATTGGTACGGAATTGAACATAGCCTTATTATAGTCTTGTTTTCTGAGATAATATACCCTGAGATAATATTATAGTACGAGAGCAGGGATAGTGGAATTTGTTTTTCAATATTTTTAATACATTTTTTTGGCAGCTGACTTTCATTAGTTCTATTAGATCGAATAAAATTAAGTTGAGAGTATCATTAAATAAATTGAATTAATGGAAAACTAGCAAAAATAATTGTATTCCTTAGTCACGGCCATGTCCAATGAATAATATATTTTCTAGTTTTCCTTTGACTGAATAAACTATATTTATTTAAGCAATCAACAGCAATTGATTGAATTTATTTAAGTAGTCAGCAGAAGGGTTGTTTCATAGGACCCAATAGGACTAATGCGCCTCAAATGTCAAAACTAATAAAAAATATAAATTATTCATAACTTTATTTGTGTCCAACACTGGTTTTCCCTTGCGCTGTGGTTCCTTCTTTGTTATATCACATTTTCTCTGTATAGTCTTTAAGAAATTCCTGAACTTTGTTTTTGTGTTTTTAATTTTTATAATTATTTTACAATGTATAATTTACATTTATTTATATTTTTTAAATTAATTTAACATCTACACTCTAAACTAATTACTTAAAATAAAATATAAAAATAATAATTAAAATAAACTAAAAAAGAGTGCTTTTCTTACATGCCCTCTAATCTACGGATGTGAAGTACTGTAGTAAGGTAAATTATAACAAAGAATATTTTGAGAAGTCATGCTTTTGTCTATCATGCATCATCTATTTATATATAAAATTTTGATCTCTAAAACACATAAAACATATCAAATTATTAACAAAAAAATATAAAATGAAATAAAAAGAAGTGATTGTGGGGGGGAGAAAATACAGAGAAAGAGATTGTGTTGGGGACTTACAACAAGAGGGTTTCCCCAATACCACGACTTGACACGTTGGGTCCATCCGCCGAGGTGCGTTCGTAGCCCGCCCAAGTAGCCACACTGAAACCAATTTGAAGGAATCTACTAACCCACACTAAATCACTACACAATCAGCCACCCAACTCGGAATATTGTTTTGAAAATTAATACATCTATAAAAGTCAAAAAATAAATAACAAACCGGCAAGAGGTTTAGTCGACAATTATTTACCTCATAAAAGTAAAGAAGAAGATAATACATATATGAATGAAAATAAACTTAATAAAAAATAGAGTAATAAAATAAAAATTCATATTCAAGGAAATCATTTTTTTTTTTTTTTTTTACTTTTTAATAATGAACATTAAGAAAAAGGACAGCCAGAAGGAGAAAAGGAGAAAGACAGTGACAGAGCTTTCACAGCTCCACAAAAGAGTATTAGTTATATACTGGAGTGACCACATCCTAAACTTGTATGATCTTCATGACATCTGAGACCAAGGGACGTGGTGATGGAGGACCAAGAGGGAGGTGTATGAGATAATATACCCCTGTCGACTTAGTGGAGCGAATAAAATGGTTAAGGAGCTTCTGGGAGAGAGGCGGTGGAGGCCATCTGAGCTGGAATCCGCCAGAGTGCAGGGTACAACACTAGGACTGTAGCCTTACAGAAGATTCTAGCTACACCCAACATTAGAGACAAACTCTCAAATGCCTAGTTTAGTGGGTTAGGCGAGTAAGACATTCCTAGGGGCGTGCCAAACACACTTCGCGATGTCTCCTGTTAGACATCCCAAAATAAGATTTTCTTGCCAACATTGAATTGTTTACTAAAAGAAAATGAAAATGGGAACAATAAAACGTGACTTTTTTTTTATTAATCAACTTGATAGATACTACTATTCCTATATGCAAGTATCATCAACTGCGATGACCCTTATAGATCACGTCCTGAGAGAAGAAGCCACTGAAATTGATGAATAAATCAATTTCTCAAAATGCCCTATTTTTTTATGAAACATTTTCAGCCTCAAGCTTATAAGAAAATTTTACTTTGGAATTAAATTTCTTATAATATCTCCACCCAAAGTAAAACCACCAAAAAAAAGTTTGAAAGAGCACTCAATTCATCGTAAAAGTTTATTTACTAAGCTTTATAGAAGACCATTGAATATCTACAGTGAAATGAGAGACGTAAGTACTAATTTCATGACACTTTCGAGAATTTCTTATCAACTTTGAACTACACAACGTTGAGCCTACGTCGGTCCCTATCTCAAATCTCTTAGAGATTTTGGTAGTTGGTAATTTAATAAGGAACACTTTTTGTTAGAACCAATTTTTCAATAGGAAGAACCGCTTCATCGTAAATCAAACAAAGGCCTAAAAAAGGGTTTCGACGTCATTTTAAGATGGTTTTTGGCATGTATTTTGCAATCCTTCGAAAAATCGTATTTCACATAAAATGTGCCCTTCAGTGGTCTCTGCAACATTTATCGGAAGAAAGTATTGATTAGGTCATAAATATAAGCGATATAATGTACTTCGGCCCCGATCTATGCAGATCTAAGTTGGTATGGTGAAATCTTAATTTCAAGTTCCTTGCTACAATCGTTTCTGAGTTTGAGCGCTCAAAAAGTTCCACACAGGTAATTTCATTTTTTTTGGCAAGAGTATGTAACGGTAAATTTGGACATTCTTCGGAGACTGTGTACATTTCACAAAGAGCTCGTGGAATGTGGATAAAACCATGAATTTGATTGGCTGCTTAACTAAATGGAACGACGGAAGGGTCAAAATTGTATTCTTTCGGATACATGATATGATTTGTTCTTTTCATATCATGTACCCGAAGAAATACAATTTTGACCCTCCCCTCGCTCCTTTTAGTGAAGTATTACAGGTTCTAACGATATAATTAAAAAAGTTCTTTTCATATAATGGTAATACATCAAATTTATTTACCACACTGGTTAGGTAAATGTATTTCATTCGTAAAACATCACTTTCATCAAATGTTTAGGAGAATTTGCACAGTGATGGGTGAATGTGTATATTAGCCGTTCTACTCACATTTACTGTAACAAGGATCTACCACTGAGTGGTCTTCTCTCAGAACATATGATCTGTCAGTAGCCCAGTCTGTCTCCGGGCAAATAGCAATCAACAAATATCCATCATTAAGAAATATAACTCTCCTATCCTTAGAACAGTTGTAACGACCTGTTTTTCTTCAGCACAAAAGTAAGCAATTTTTAAAATGAAAATATAGTTGCTATGTTCCCTCGTAAAACAGTCTGAATCAGAACAGAGAATGAAAAGTGAACTCTTTCATATATTTTTTTTTTTCTCCTTATTTCAAGACCAAATAGAGAGACAGAGGGAGAGTGAGAGAGAGAGAGAGAGAGCGTGAGTGAGGGTGAGTGAGAGAGGTGGAGAGTGGTGGGGGTAAGTCTAGGTCAATGGAACAGAGGTGTGTTTCCAGTCTTCCTCTAACTGTGTTGTCGGGGATCATGTCTCAGCTTCAGGCTAATGTCGCCACTCACGATAAAAAAGGTACACTTACTAAAAACCACCTATTTGTAAAAATTTTTCTAAATATATATTATTTACATTTAGTTCCAAAGTGAGAAATATTAATAAAAAAAAAATATCGTCTACTTATTCTACAAAATATAGGTCATTAAGGTCCAGTCTACAGAAATGTAACTGATTTACAACAAGAGCTCAAAACCTGTTTTATGGCAATGAACCATTACTTTCCTCACTTTAACTGTGAACTAAATTTTTTTTATTTAGATTTTCGTTTGAGAATCAACATTTCGAATTTTCGGAAAATTTTAATTATGAATAATACTCACTATTAAAAATATTTATACCATACAAATAATTTTTCTTAAAACTTTATGAAGGAGAGTCCAATCTATCATACATACACAGGAAAATTTCTTTAATTTATCAAATGAATTTACACAAAAAAGTTCCTTAATATTTTTTTTTCTTTAAATGTTTATAATTATAATGAGTCCTCGACGAATTTATATTGAATTAGTGAATTAGATTAATTTTAATTATATTGGTGTGTTATTACGCCTATAACACCAATATAAACGGAAAAAAAACGGAAGTGAACACTGGTTTTTGACCGGAAGTTTAGCGAAAACTGGCTCTATTTTTGGTGAATTGTACTTAAAACGTTCTATTCAATTTTTGCCATCTAAAAAATACCAAAAGTTAAGAATGTTTATTTTCTAAATAAAAAAACTGATGATCTAACGGTCCTACACCTACAGGGACAACAATCGCCTACATTTTAAAGCTGTATTTGACAGTGAAAATTAAGGGATTAATTAAATTAAATTATTTTTAAACAACCATAATATTAAAAAATCAGTTGAAGTTAAAAGATAATTATCAACAAAGCCCCATGTTTCCATGACGTCTGACATAAGAGGAGAAAGCTTTCGTTTTTACCGTTTGACAATTTTTATTTCTGATAATTATGATTTCAAAAATGTATTTGCAGAATTAGGCTTATTCCTAGAAATTACACCTGCAGTATGGGTTTTATATACAAATTATGTGTAAAAACATGTTTCAATTTTAATTTTCTGAAAAAGATTCTACTTCTATTTTCTAGCAAATATTAGTTTTAGTGTTTCCGTTAATATCTATAGATTTATTTGAATCAACCAGTTTTGAGCTCAAAAAACATTATTAACATAAGTAAGCACTCAACTCTTTTTGTCTTAATGATCAGAAGATGATGTAACTTATTGTTGATTTGTAGGAGGAGATTTAGAAGAGGTTGGAAAATTGAAAATTCCAAGGGCCAAATTAAAACAACATGGACACGGGATGACAGGAGCTGTGGCTTCGGAACTAATCGAGGGTGCTTCAAGACAAACTAACTCTGCCGTCAAATTGCATCGGAATATTCAATGAAACTATACAGACATATAAATAACTAAAAAAATATACAACAATAATAATTATTACTTAATTGAAAAAAATTAAATTAAACAAATTAATATATTTGTTATAATGATAAACACACTATGAAACTACACTGTCGCAAAAATGAGTTGTAAGAACACCAATAAAAAAAATAATAAAAATAAGGACTTTACTACAGTAGTTCAGCACCGCAGATTCAACTGCAAGACTAGCTCTATCACATATTATATTTACATATACTTATATTATATTTTATTTTAATAATATAATACCCTGCAATAACCTGATTCTCTACAAAGACAAGCACTCTATAATAATATTAATAATTATAATTACTATAACTATAGCTGCTGTATATAATTACGTTCTAGAACTGTCCTTTATGTTGAACTAAACTACCAAGTAATGTAAACTATAAGTACTATAATATTATAAGAGTTTTTCCTTTTCATTATATTTATTTATTATTGTTAATGTATCTAAATAAATAATAAATAAATAAAGTCCTATGTATATATTTATGAACTAAATTATTAAACTACTATTCGACATATTAATTGTATTTTTGTTTTATTATTGTTTCAATCAATGATTATAAGGTTGTATTTGAAATGATATGAAATTAATAATTATTATTTATTTTTTTCTGTCTTTTTTTTTTTGTATGCACATTTCCAGAATAGTTGAAGCTAACATCGTTTTAAGTATTATTATTTCTTAAACCTTGTTGAATATAATTAAACCGGAGTAAATTTAACTAAATAAGTATACACATAAAACCGAAAACTATTAATAGTGGTGGGGGTTTCCAAAAGTGCCCTGATAGTTTTCTTTTATTATGATTAGGTAGGATGAATGAATCAGTGAAAAAATTAGAGTGGAGGGGACAGTCTTCAACAATTTTAAATAACTTTTTTTAAAAATAACTTTCTTTTCCTTCGACTTCATACCTAACTAACAATAAGTAACGCAAAGAACACAGGCGATAGTGTGTTCATGTGAAATCCAAAAAAATGTGTTATGTTTATTACTTTTCGCATGTTGCATACAAATACTATATGAAAAATTAATTAAAAGAATAATTATTGTTTTAATCAATGAATTTTTTAAAGCAATAGTTAATGAAAAGTTTCTCTTAAGTAAACACGTTTTCAATTTAATATACACCCATATTTATTTATTTTATCATTATTTCATCAAAACAACTATTATATTTTATTTTAAAACATTATACTCGTATTGCTAATTGATAATTGTTGCTAACTTGATTGATGTATAACTCACCATGTTTGCATCGTAGCTATTTGCATGTCCTTGCGGGCCCCCAAGATCCTGCAAAATAAATTGGCAAAAAAAAAAAAATTGTTGTAAAACTACTTTCACTCTAAAATTCAAACGAAGAATATAAAATATACATTTCACCAAAGATATTCATTGAGATAATGTTATGCTATTAACAGGAAGACGTAATACTCAACATAGATACCTATCAGTCCAGATTTCGCTTAATGTCCAGAAAAGTTAAAAAGGAAGGATTTTTTTTTTTTTTAGTTAGTTGTTAGCAATGATTCGAAATACTGTCACATATTTGTTGGCAAGAAATATATTTGTGACTTATTTGAGTAATTACGTACCCATACGTGGAGGTAAGTCTGCAGTAAAAAAGAACACTCATCTGAGGTCATCAAAATGTTAAAACGTTCTTTGCAATGAAGAAAACAATGATAAAATCTAAATAAAACTATGAACTATTATGAAGGGAACCAACTCAATAAGAGAAGATATGATATAAAGAGTAAAAACTAAATACACGAATATATCACAGGGAAGAATCCATTCAAGAATAAATGAGACCACAAATATATACATTGTCTATTTTTTTTTAATTTACCAGATTGAAACTAACTTCAAAACATAAAAATATAAGATACCTAACAAAAATGCAAACAAATGAAATATAATTATTTTTTAAATGCAAAAATATGAATATATTCAAATTCAAAAAACAAAACAAGCTAATATAGATAATTACAAAATAATAATAAGATAACAGGAAAAATGCTTAGAAAGCACAAAGCAAATGCAGACTATACAACAGCAACCAAAGGATGCTACAGGAAGAAATAATGATATAAGTAGAAGCTATTTATATAAAAATATGTCCGGGTACCTACTAACTTTTCAAACAATAGTTTTGTATAGATACAAAGAAAGAAATATATTCTATCTATAATGCTACAGAAAACCAAAAATATCTACTATATTTTATCAATACTGAAAGTAATATATATATATATATTTTTTTTTTTTTTTGAAGATGAAAAAACATCAATCCATAAAAATAAAATAACACCTAAGCTACTGTTGCAGCTAGGTTAATCGGTAAGAAAATAAATAAATGAAATATTACATTATGTATGGCTGTACATAAGATAGCTTAAACAATTGACATCGTAAACTGAATGATGGTATCTAATGTGCAAAGAAATTAATAGACAGTAGAGGAAATCTAAGGAATTTTTATCGTTAGATATTGTATGGTGTATGACAACTAAAAGTTATAGGTAAATGAATCAAAAAGTCCTGGAAATAATTGCAAGAACCTGTAATTTGTTAGACCGAAAATGTCTCTAAGTAGAGGATTTTTTAAAGTTAATAATTACTACGGTATCATTGAATATCAGCTCTAATATACTAAATAGATTATTTATTTATTGAAAGAAGTAAGAAATAACATAATTCATATAAAAATGTATTCACAAATATTTTGATGACTATAGGCAACGTTGTCTTCACATTAAGAATTTCTCATGTAGACAACCAAATTTTTCATCAATTTCATTTCGTCATTAAATTATTGATTTTCTACGTCGTTTTGGTCAAACACAAATTGTTCTTCACTGTTCTTATAACTATATAAAGAATAAAATAACAATTTATATGAGAAGGTATAATTATGTAGTGTATAGTATTAAAATAAGTTAGCTATTATGACTCATGCCCGGGCTTTAACGCGCTCTTACGTCACCCTGGTAGATATGAGTTCGATTCTACAGCCTAGCTTTTTTTCTTTCATCTTTTGCTTAACCTAAATTTTCGTTTATCTAGAGTAGTCGGTCTATAACAAGTACCTGAAATGACCATCGCTTAACGTCCCATCCCAAGGACGACGTCACTTTTTATTTTATTTCCCCTTTATTTTATCTCCCAGATAAAATGAACTCGGCCGGATTTCGAATCCACGATCGAGCTCAGTAAGCAAGCACGCATACCACTGTGCTACAGGCGATCTCATTAAAATAAGCTTAATATATAAGATACGGTGTTCACGAGTTCTTTACTTGCCTCTCTGTTCTTGTAAGTTATCCTTGAATTTCAAATGTTATTTCTAAAATTCCTTGAAATAGGTACGCTTGATTTGTCATGTAACATTATCAAACTTACAGCAATTTATGCTCTTTACTTGTCTACACGCCATCTTTATGTATTACATAGTCTACATGTTGTCTACGACATAACGTAGACCGTAGTTGACGCATGTCTTATTTTAAACATTTCGAGGAGGACGAGGGCCAAATAGACATATTCTACGAAAACATTTTTCGGTGATTACAGAGGGTAAATGCGAAAGTACCGGAGTTTGCTTCGGTTTGCCATCCATTTTTGTTCAAACGAAGTCATTCATCGAACCAATGAACCGTTATTTTTTTTTTTTTGTAAATGTTATTTCAAAGACACCATAGTAAGATTAACTATATTTTTTTGCACTTGGAATAGTAACATACAGTTTACGGATATAAAATGTATTCAGAAACGCACTGAAAATGTTTAGTTTCTAAAGAAGATTTGAAAAAAAAATTACATAAAGATTCTACTACTCATTCATTTCCCATAATACAAACAGTGAATATATTAGAAAAAAAATTAAAAATGTATGAATAATATATTTTACAAACATATATTGCATTGTAGGATGGTTACCTGTTTGTCGTTGAGAACTTTTGTTGACGGTTTGAAATTGGGTGACACACGATCCGCGCTCCTAAATTCAGAGATAACATATCAAGTAAAAGACCTTACAGCTTAAAATACCTCAATGAAATTGTTAAAACTTTAGAAAAAAAAATGAAATGTGAGACATTTGACAAATGACAAATGATAAATAATAGAATAATTTATTACACACATTTAAGTATAAAAGAAAATATAGAGAGGACATTTATTTGAGATTTTGTATTATTATTATTTTGCATGCTGAACGATTGGAAATATTTGATTTGTCATGTATGGATGTGCAGACCCTAGGCTCACTGTCATATACGTATGGAAGTCAAGCACGCCTCACTGTAGCATATCTGTCATGTATGGATGAGCAGACCCTAGGCTCATTGTCATATACGTATGGAAGTCAAGCACGCCTCACTCTAGCATATCTGTCATGTATGGATGAGCAGACCCTAGGCTCATTGTCATATACGTATGGAAGTCAAGCACGCCTCACTCTAGCATATCTGTCATGTATGGATGAGCAGACCCTAGGCTCATTGTCATATACGTATGGAAGTCAAGCACGCCTCACTCTAGCATATCTGTCATGTATGGATGAGCAGACCCTAGGCTCATTGTCATATACGTATGGAAGTCAAGCACGCCTCACTCTTGCATATCTGTCATGTATGGATGAGCAGACCCTAGGCTCATTGTCATATACGTATGGAAGTCAAGCACGCCTCACTCTAGCATATCTGTCATGTATGGATGTGCAGACCCTAGGATGACTGTCATATACATATGTAAGTCAAGCACGCCTCACTCTAGCATATCTGTCATGTATGGATGTGCAGACCCTAGTCTCACTGTCATATAAGTATGGAAGTCAAGCACGCCTCACACTAGCATATCTGTCATGTATGGATGTCTATTTTTTCTAAATTTAATAGGTGTATGGTTGTCTTCCTGTCCCATGGTGTATAGAACCTATATGTGATATTTCATGGCCGCCCTCTACTCTAGTGACTGTTGTGGTGTGCACCATAAACGGCAGAATTTATTTACGATGCTGTTTCAAAAAATAAAATAAAAAATAAATTTAAAGGCTATGAACATTTTTCATGAGAATCATGAGAAAAAATAATTAAAGACTTTAGTTAACAATTAATTATTATTCGAGCATAATTTCTGAGTTCTTTAAATCAAATATATAAAAAACAAATAACTTAAAATAATTATACAAAAACTTTCTGACAGAAATTCAATAGTTTAGCAGCCAATAAACACAAAATAATAAACAAAATACGAAAAATATATACGTTGCTTAAAGTATACAAAAACATTAAATAACAAAAACCAATTTATAAAAAAAATATATGTATATATATATATATATATTATCATTGATAGAACTCAAATGTAAGGGCAGTAAAAAAATGTATTGAATCATTTTCAACATAGCACTATCTAACAAACTAATAGAACTAAATGTAAAAAAACTATGCTATATTTTTACTAGAGATGCTAAAACACTTAACTTTTAAGTGAATCAAGATATTCCAGAAATTCCAGTCAGAAAAAAATGTCTCGAACCTTCGCATTTCCCTCGTCTAAATACCCCCAAACTGCTATTTAGATGTTACAATCTCCGTAGTATTTAAGTTAAACGGAGCGGTCGTTAAGCCTCCAAAAACGACAACGACATAGACATAGGGCTTACGTTTTGCTCATTGTTCTAGAAAAACAAAGGCAGTGAACATTGTCGTAAAATATCACATTTCGAGGCTGTCATAATGCTAGTTTTGTCAAGAGAGCATCAGATTCTTAGAGCAGTTTTGTTGCCAATTTCGTCAAGAAAGCAATTATGGTGCCCAGTTTCGTCAAGAGAGCAGTCATGTTACCAGTTTCGTCAAGAGAGCAGTTATGTTGCCCAGTTTCGTCAAGGGAGCAGAGACCTTGAGAAGTAACGCAGCCTATTTCGTGAAGGGAGTAAATATTCTTAAAGCAGCCTTCAATAAGGACTATTTATGCACCAACGAATTGTACATTTTCGTTTTCAGCACTTCATTAAATAACCTTGAAAAAAAAAAAAAAAATTGTGAGGGCCTAGCTTGATTGCCTTAATTGTCATAATAATAATATGTAGCAAGATTGACCTACGATATAATAGGAACGGAGAGATTAGATCGTGATTTATAAAAACAAATACAACATAAAAATGTATACTAAAAAGTATATCCAAACGTTTTTTTTTAGTATATTAACATTTATTATTTTATTATAGCTCAATGTCCAATACTACATTACCAACCACAATAGATCGTTGTACCCTAGCTGAGAGTAAACGTCAATAGATCGTTGTATCCTAGCTAAAAGTAAACATCAATAGATCGTTGTATCCTTGCTAGTAAAGTAAACATAACCCTAGCTAAATGATTCAATTTGTAATAACCCCACTCTTTTAACATTCATATAGATTTTTTACTGTCTTATACCTACAGTATAAGAAATAATTCTAATCGCGCAAAATCCGAGATCGAGTTTTGAACGAATTTTCACATTTAAAGGTCTCGTGAATTTTGTTTTATATTGTTTTTTATTTCTGGTTTTGATCGATAGATCTAGCAATGTGTGAGGGTGGATTGATTGATCAGCAATGCGTGAGTGCTCTATATATATGTACCTACATATACTAGACAATTGAAGTGCATATATTCTGTGATTCGTTATTCATTTATAATGTTACTTTAATTATAGATTATGTAACGATGAGATCCTCATTGATAAGCCCTCCCTTTATTGATGAATAAATAACTTTCTGAAGTGAGTGTACACATTTTTAAACATATTATTGTGAAACCATATTTTTATTTAGTGTTTTTCTTATACAAGTTTATTGCTAATATACGAGTATGTATATCAATACAGACTCTGAAGAATGCACAGTGTTGAAAGCTTGGTAGACATTTTTCCAGCTTGTCTTTAACGATCAGAAGCCTGATCTCTCCCCCTTTCCTGTCTTAAAATTAGTAAGGCCATCGGGGTCCGGTTGCCATTAGACAGCTTCCGCCCTACTACCTATTTCATTTCTTTTGTTGATGATTTTTAATTTCTTTTTGAGAAAACGTTATTTTTTTATATGGCTAGATGTTCAAGACACATACAGTAAAAAGAAAGGCTCATTAATTTTAATCATTAATGAAAATATAAAATTTATCATGTGTATAAATAATAGGTTTTATCAAATTTGACATTAAAACGGCTATTTTACGAACAAAAAAGTAGTAAATAGGACCTAAATTTTAGATCACTAAGTTCCCTACCAGAAATCTATCTTTAATTTCATACAAGTTTGGTATCATTGGAAACTAAAGTGAGGACAAATCCTAAAACTGGTGAGGGGAGGGGGGCTGTGGCTGATCGTCTAGCCAAAAAAGTGTTTTCAAGGTTATCTAAATGGTGCCATTCTTTGGTGCTTAATTTGGTAATTGTTTTAAGTGAAGGGCTGGTTTGCTATACATCAGTCAGGTAAAAGGAGCCAAGACCCTCAGATCAGTCATGTTGCTTGCTTCGTCAAAGCAAGAACCTTTTGGGGGCAGTCATGTAAGTTTTTAACAGGGATTGAAGATTAGAAAACGAAATAATATCTTTATATTCTTGTTGGGTAAATGGAATAACTCGATGGAAAAGACAACTTAAGCAATAATGCTACAAATACTATTCTATTAACTTTATTATTTGTCTATTTATTATTAGTTTCTTTTATTACATATTTATCCATAAATTTTTATTATTTATTCATATTAGTATTGTTACAAATCATTTAAGTTCACTTCAAGTTTATCCATTAATTTTTATTGTTTATTTATATTAGTATTTTTACAAACCATGTTAGGTTTCAGTTTATTTCAGGTTTATCCATTAATTTTTATTGTTTATTTATATTAGTATTTTTACAAACCATGTTAGGTTTCAGTTTATTTCAGGTTTATCCATTAATTTTTATTATATATTTATATTAGTCTAGAAATTGAAGCATCGCTATTTATTTATTGTATCTATTCATTTTAAAATTTTGTATATCTCTTATTATTGCATTTTTCTGATTTTATAATACAAACATGATATATTATAAATAAAAGTACAAAAAGATGTTTGTTTACCTATTGTGTCGGATGTTGGCAGTGTCTAGCCCGAGTCCTGAGTCCTCAGATGGGGTTCGCATCTCCTCCGTATGAACCCTCCAACCGTCATACTCAAGCTGAGACAACACACACACACATAGACACATAATAAACACACACAGACCAAACACACACACTCCAGTTTTTGTTTTCAATTATTATTATTTGAATATAATTGTTCTTGGTAATTAGAAACTTCAAACAATTAATCCCCTACAATTTATTTTCGGAGCAGCGATTGACTATTAAACAAATGAATGTATAAAAAGATTTTTTTCATTATTAGTATTGTTCCATTTTTTTTTTTTTTTTCATTAGCGAATTTCCCGACAAGGGGATTGTGCAAAATATCATTACAAAGCTTATAATACCGTTACTTTATTTAATATTGATTTTTATTACCGTTATTTAATAACGGTCGACTATGATTTTTTATGAGCTTAAGTGTAATTGAGTTTTTTTTCAAATTTATTTAATGTTTTCAAATATAAAAAAATACCTTTTTCTTTATTGATAATTCGAACCCACAGTAAAATTCTGTCTTTTTAACAATTTGTGTCTCCTTTAATTAATTAAAAGAGTTCAAGAAAGACGTTATTGGAATGCTCTTGAACTGAATGCTATTAACAGAAATAATAATGATTTAAAAAAAAATTATTTTAATAGAAGAGAACTTGGGTCTAGAATACTCCCCAAAAATGTCAAAATATACTTATAATTTCAGCTGACCCAACTTCAATATTCAAAAAAAGCTACTTAATACTCAATCTAATTGTTTTTTGTTATTTTGCGATACGAATCATTTGTATAAAAAATATATATACATATATATTGCCCTGACCAATTCGGAATGGGAAATTCGCTAGACAGTTGAGCAATTAGGTTATAGTAAGCTATTAATTTGTATCATTAGGAAAATAGTTTTAACATAATATTGTATAATCTAACATTATAATCTAAAACTAAATGTTCTGTATGTACTCAATGCTATATTGAAAAAAAAAGAAAATAAGAAAAACATGACAAAAAGGCAAAGTGAAGTATTGAAAAATAAATAGTTGAACAAGATTATATAAAAAAAACAAATATGTCCATATGAACATATATCAGATCAGTACACATATTTCTTTTGTAGAAAAAAAAAAATCTAAAATTAGAAAGATTTTCTATAAATTAGCACATATAATACAGATGATAAAATATAGTAAAGTGAAAAATAGAGAACAAGGAAATGAAGAGTCAATAGATTTATGTGAAAATAGTAATTTGCAGATGTTTTTCGGTTTTATTATATTTTTTTGAACTTTTATAGTGCAACATGCTATTAATAGAAACAATACTTTAGGAAGTTGAACAATGTTAGGTGGGAAAAGTAAAGGAAATATACCAAAACTAATCTTTTATTCTACTGTTTTATTTGTTGGAGCACTAAAAGTAAGCTAGTTCCTATATAATACTCTAGTTACTGAGAGAAAGACCAGAACCAGGGCAAAACATTTGTTTCATTTGCAGCTAACTTGTTGGGCCGTTCTCGCGGCGACTGGAGTATAGATTAGTATCTACCTAGTGTAAGCTTGTCATTCACAGCTCAATACATGCTGGCAATAGATAGTATCACGCAACATTGAATCACAGTTTGAAGATTACTTTATTCAAATAAATATAGAGAACATTTATTTTTTTTTTTTTAAGGAAGAAAGAAAGAGTGAAAAAAGAAGACAAATAATAATATAAAAAGAAGAAAATGCCATAATAATATCTAGGATTTATGTTAATGAAGCCATGCAAATGCAAATACGAAACAAATATTCAAAAATATTCTTACAGGGGTTGGCATATGATGCAAACTTGACATTATTGTTTCGTGAGAATTATCACAGCATGTTCCAGGTCTCTGCAAAAAATATATTTACATTCTCTTATTTACACTGATTAAATAAGTGAGTTATAATATATAATGTAGCATCTTAAATAATGAGAAAAGTAGTGTATATTACCCTTGTGTATGGTTCCCTGCGGTACACCAGCTCGTCAAAACGAGTCCTGTCTTCAATGGCGACAAGTTCTCGAAGTTCAGTAAATAGCGTATGCTATATAAAAAAAATAAATGACATTTTAAATGTTTTATAAACATAAACATGTAACATTTATGTGAAAAATGAAAGAAAAGTGTGAACTAATATTAAGAGTAATGAGGTTTACCCCAGTCGCAAAGAAACAGGGCGGACAAAAAACAATGTCTATTGAAATCAAGAATTGGCAACACTGCCGAAATAATGTTCCTGGTTAGCAGGCTGATTTATGCTCCCCTCAATGGGTTCAGCAACACGAATGTATTATAGGCTCATCCACTTTTGTGTTGGCTGGTATACAGTAAATTGGCAACACTGCCGGAAGAATGTTCCTGGCCAGCAGGCTGAACTACGCTTCCCTCAATGAGTTCAGTAACACGAATGAATTTTAGGCTCATCCACTTTTGTGTAGGCTGGTATAAAGTAAATTCAAGAAATAATAGAGGGAGAAAGGCAACCAACAGCCTTCAACCTTCCTATCGCAACTTTTGAATGAGTTGCCATATCGAGATGGATCTAATGTCATTTGATTTTATGAAATGAACTCAGCCCATCCACAGATCACAGTAAGAAAAGCATTGGGACATTCCCGTGGAAGTTACACCCACTGAAATGTCAAACTGACACACCCACCTTTCTAGTAAATACATAATTTTCTTCGAATGAAGTTTAGTATGTAGGAGTTTTAGAATATGAACCAAAAATTTCGAAATTACGATTTCTTCTAAGGGACTGTGATTTCCAAATGACTAAATTGTGGCATGGCATCCGTTTAGTTTTCCCATGAATAAACATTTTGTTAGCGTAAAATAAATAAATATAAATTAAAAATTTCCTTCCTTAGTTTTGATTGTGTAAAAACAATATTGATATTCAATGAGAATGAACAAAACATGGCTCAAATTTTCTTTAATATTTTATGACCAGTTTATTTGACACTCTAACCTTGATACGATGATTGAGCTATACTGACCCCACAACGCCACCCGCCTTGCTGCGCCTGCGGGATTGCAATGAGAACCCTCTACCTCCAGCGCAGCTCTGGTGCCAACATGACACCCTGGTCAAGCTAAATCTAAATAATATGTGATATATTATATAACAAAGAAAATAACGTAATTTGAACCTTGTCTGGAGTGTCTAACAGTTCTAGGAGAACAGCAACGAAGGCTTCTATCGTCATCTGTTTGGCCGAGTATTCATCCAGGTAATACGTCAGGGTGTTAAATTCGTTTTTATTCAAGACAACTCGCGCTTTTTCGTCCACCATTTGAAGAGCTGCCACACAACATCTGCAAAAAAAAGTTAAATCATAATTTTTATGTATTTGTATAACTAAAAAAATGTATACACATAAGGAATGTCTCCTTGGTTATTTGGCGCCTAACAGAAATAAGATATATTTATAGGCTACCAATCATACTGTTACGTAATTATTTTTCCCCCCTAACTTCATTGGGAATAATAGAGATGAGTCACTCAGATCAGAAAAATAAAATATAACAGGCAAGTCCTCGCAACCACACACTAAAGGTTCCGTAGGTTTATTTTTTTACTGCCTATGTTCAAAGTATTTTATTTTAGAGATACATACATTGAAAATTTTAATAATTTAGGGTCATTGAGTCACTCCCATCTCCCCCACTAAAGAAAAAAAAAGAGACTTGTTTTAGAATCCATTATGGCATTCCATTAGTTCACCACAATGCCACCGGCAGGATGGTTATGGTTATTGGAAACATGTCGCGGAAAAACTATTTTGAGTACACGTGCCCCCTTCTCATGTCGCTATATCAAAAACTGAATATGAAAGAAATATATATAGATTGTGCTCACCATTACTTTTATTTGTTATCCAACTTAATCTTATCCATCAGAATATTTGTTAACCCCCTAATCATAAAATTTATTCTTCGACGCAATCCATTTATATTTCCTGAAATGATTGCCACACATTGTGCAGCTTCTCTTAATATTTTTATGTGTAATCGATCAGAGACCAGAGAGAGGAAGGGGCAAGTGAAGTATAATGTTTTTGAATCTCCACAACCGCCATATTGAATACAAAATTTCGAAAAAAATGTATTTCACATATATTAATGTAAAAAATGTATATACAATATATTTCATATTATATCCTATTTGGTTCTCTCAGTAAGTATTTTGTTTTGCGAACCTCTAATTATGTCCTTCAAGTGAGGTGGAAAAATTGGAGTGATGGCGTTTATAATTTTGCAGGCGTTGGGCTGTATTTTTGGATATTTTTGAAAAAAAAAAAAAAAACGCAATTTTTTAGCTATAAATCCCTAAAAAGAAAGTTTTAAATGTCAGGGAGAAAAAATAATAAGAAAAAAGTATGAATACAAAAAGAAACTGTTTAACCTACTTTTTTTTTCATGGCAGCATTTCCGATTACTTCTATGTCATTAACTACTACCGAGACCCTACAAACACTATACCACTTTGGTTGAGAAATTATAAGTCAGACATCGTATTCTTGTGATATAGCCCACTCAGATTACCATCTGTTCCGAAGTCTCCAGAACTTTCTAACTGGCCAGCGGATGGTTTCATCTGAAGAGGTAAAAAGGGATGTCGCTTTATTTTATCTAAAAAGGAATTGAGAATTTCGAAGTAATAGAAAAATCTTGTAGAAAATAAATCATTGTTTAAAAATTAACACATCAGTATTTTTTTATCACAGAATACAAAAAACGACATTACTAATGGGATGACCTGATACTGGGGTTTTATTCGTTTCAGGTCAAACAAAGACCATGGCTGTTGCTTTCGTGGCCTGTCTGTTTTTCCATCGTCACGAGGAAATGACAGAACACATTCCAAGCAATCTTCATATTTTGAATGAGCCCATCAGGAATAACATTTATGATATATGATTCAAAATGACTTAAAAATAGAGAGTTTACCCGGAGACAGAAAATGTTTTTTCATGTTTTGATCCTACATAATCAATATAAAAGACATGAGCACGGGTCACTTCTTTTTGACCCCACCGTCTCATATGCACTATTTTTTAAAAAGTCCATCCTTCTTTTTTTAGTCGAGTGGGTACCACTACTATTAGAAGCAACTTTTTGTGAGGGACTTAAATCCCTCCGGAGCAGAAAAAAAAACTTCTCGAAACAAAACCTCACAAAGCTAAACTCTTTTTGTTCTAAATGTTTTTACTTTCAGTCGGGTCAAAATGTATTTGGAATAATAAATGTCAATTCTCTCCGACAGGAACATTAAGAAACAACTGGGATTCGTAAAATCAACATTAATTTTTACAATTATTATCTTACAATTGAGTGTAAATACAGTTAATTCTCTATTTACGGGTATAATTTCTGGATAGGATCAATTCACGAAGAGATAAGATCTTAATGGCCGACAGAATGCGTTCGACTGGAAAAGACAAACCGTTTGAAAATAGCCACCTTTAGGTCTATTGTGGTTTACTGCTACTGGTACGACATCTTTCGCAAGCTAAACTTGTGTTCGAAGGTCTCAAAGTGCTGAATTACGAAATACTTTTTTTTTTATCACAGCTGACGGTCATTTCACACAAATTGCAAAATAACACGGACTCGTCCTTGCTAAAAACACCAGCACAGAACTGTTTATTGAATACTTTCAGGTAATTACTTCAAGGCAGCCGCCAATGTGTAATTTCAATTCTTTTATTCAGTTTTCACAGTAAATACAGTTTGAAATGGGGGAAGGGCGCTCAATGAGAAATTAAAGTTTTTAAAATTATATACTTGTAATTATATTTTACAAACAACTAAGATATTAGTTGGGATTTTGGTGAGGTAATTACCACATATAGATTCTACGCTTCAAAAGTTTTTATTTCGACCAAAGCCGCATATTCGCTCTAGTATCCCTAATAATCTGTATCTGTATTGGACAGAGTTTGGATCAAGGTACGGTAAATCCAGAACTTTTTCTTTAGCACCGTTATAAAGTTCCTGCAAAACGCATCAAAACTACATGTGTCTGTTGTGGAAGAACAATGGCAAAACTGCGAAATTGCAGTATTTTGGGTCATATATGCGTCACTGGTCTCAGAAATACCGAATCCTTCTATTAGAACAATAAAATAATTTTAACACTACTGGCCGTAAGACACAAATTTTGCCACAATTTTTGGATTGTAATTCTCAATTTTCGTAGATCCAAAATTTAACACCTCTTTGTGACTAGCATTTCTTTAAAAAAAGTATGCTAATAATTTGCTTTGTTCCTATTGTCTTCAGTCATTTTTTAATTTCTCGATAACAATTATGAATTGTTTTTTACATGCAGAAAATATTTATTCTTACAATTGTGTCATCATTGTTCTCCCCTAACAGCGATATTTCCATGAAAGAAATAAGTAGGTATATAGTCTCTGTATTTCGAAGAATGTATAATTCCACTTTAATCAGTTTCAAATCAATTTTTAAAAAATATATGTTTTTTTTTATAACAGCAAATAATACATTTCAAAAAATTATTGATTTGATATTAAGAAAATTGTCAAAGTAAAATTCCGGTCTAAATAAATAAAATAGATTTTCTAACTACCGATTTCGGCATTACCGTTCGTTAGGTTTATTTATAAAGATGTCTTAGTATACATATTTACAAGAGTTATGTCGAAACTGGTAGTTTTTGTATAAGTATTTTGGCAGAATAGATAATATTTCAAAAAAATAAGTTTGTTTTATTTCTTTATTACAAGTTTCCACAATATCTCCGCGTTTCTCAACTAGGAAGTTGTATACTCTGGTTTTAATGAAGACTCGGTATCAGATCGCGCTTTTGTTTCAATTTCATAAAATGACGCATTTTGAATAAGTACGATGATGAAATACAATTTAAAATAAATTGCCAAATAAGTATGGTATGTGAGACCTGTGAGGTGTGTCCGGCCAATGCATGTCCAGAGTGCAGGAGTGAGGTATCTTGCCAACATCGCACACCTTGATGACCATCCTCTTGTGAGACTTGAGTTGAGTCACAGCCTCGTCGTGGGTCACCTCCAGAAAGGATTGTCCGTTCACTTCCAGAATCTGATCTCCAACCTGCACAAGTTTATAGTATTTAAGATGTATAAAATATATTCAATCAAATTGATTGTAATAGCCTCAAATTAACTTTTAAAAAAATCAAAGAATTTTAAGATATCTCCTATTAAAAAATTATTTTGTTTTAGTATATAGAATAAGCACACATATGAGACTTCAGTGGAGCTCAGCAAAAATAGTTCTGAGAGTAATTTATCAATAATTCAGGATAAAGATACCGAAATTTCCGAAGGCGCCGTTTGAGGACAAGTGAAGACAAGGAAAGTGAATTGGTTAAGGGCTTAGTATACCGACAAAGTTTTAAGTCCTCGCGTCGATGGAAAATCAAGTTATAAGGATATGTCATAATGATTTAGGGCACGGTGGAGTAGACAAGACATAAGCACGTATTGGTTTCCGGATGCAAAATAAAAAATCGTGACTACATAAAAAATTGTTAAAAACGCATAACTTATTTATTGTGTGACAACCGGTTTCAAGGGGAATTGTGTTGCATTCCTTAAGCTGTAGAACCTTGTAAGATGATACATATTTACCGACCATGATGATTCATTAGAAAAAATAGAAAGAGAAAATAAATAGATATTGGAAATAATAGATACATGTAGTAAATTTTTGAAATTGGATCCTACCAAAACTATCATTGCTATTTAAGTTATTAAACATCTAGAATGTTATTTCGGGAATTACAGCACTTAATTTCCCTTTATCATTTTCTTATATTTATTTCACAATTTTTTGGCGACTTGCCAAGAAAAGGCAAACGAATTACTTTACTATACAAGCGCGACTGCAGTGCCGGATTAATAAATGGGAGGGGGGGGGGGAGCATAATCCGATAAATAATATTTATTTAATATTGATAAAATTTATAGGTGTCTCATAATAACAAACGCAATTGAAACGAACCTTTTCAAAATAGAAATTATTGAAAAACTCATCGATCTGCAATGACACAAAACCGTTTGATTATAATGTTCACTGAATAAGACATCTTTTAAAAGCAAGACTTCCACAATATCCTGAAAGAGTTTACGGCAAGGAAATTAAGGAGAGTTAATATTTAAACTATGTTTCTAAATTATAATAAATTTAATAAATATTGTCATATTATATTTAATGTATAATACATTTTATTTATTTGCATTGAATATAGTTTGGGCATTGTGAAATATTAATCTATAAACAACTATTTTCTTTTTATCCTATCCTTTAACTTAAGGTTTCTCAGTAATACAAAATATAATATGAATATTTCTGTCTATCACTTTTGCTAAATGTTGAACATTTTCAACATAAAAAATGTACTTTAAAATATTCTGTTTATAAAATGAAACGCAAATATTTTTGAACGGTTGGTTAAAATTAAAACGTATTAGGGAATAATCTGAGAAGGGACACCGATATTTCGATTGCCTAGGGGCCTCCAAAGAGATTAATCCGGCACTGTGTGACTGTACCTAAAGACCTTGTTCTTACTACTAGAAATCGACAATGTTTTGTATCAGAAATTCAATGGCTTCTGAAAATATTTCCGGTAGGAGCAAGATTTTTAGGGACACTCATGTTCAGACAGTACGTTGATTTCATAAGTTTGCTTTTTTTTTGGCAAGTGGCCAAAAAAAGTGTGAAATAAGTAGTGGGAAGGGAATAAAGGAAAGATTAGGAAGTGATAAACGGAATATAAGGACGAAATTAAATGAGAATTGGAGGAGGGTAAACATGTAATTATAAAATGATAAAGACAGTGAGAGGAAGAGATAAACTGAGTATTGGGGAGGGATAAAGAGAGAATTGGGAAGCAGCGCTCAGATAAATCTACGATATAATAGTCTAAATCAGGGGTCGGCCCCTGGGAACCTAAAAGTTCTGTCATCGACCACCTCTCCCCCCAACATAAAATACGGGATAAGGAAATAAGAAAAAGTGTATTTCATAAGAGCTTTTCCACTCTCACTTTCCTCAACCGCTTAACTTGTGGCCTCAACTGTAGATGAACCTTTCCATAGATTTCACCTATAAATTAGCAAAGAGCCAATATTTGGAGCAACGGAAAATATTTCAGCATTTAACTTCCGTTATTAAAGTTCTACATTATTGCCTCTATTCAAAGCAAATATTTTCATTACATATAGAGTGGCTGTATCGACTTACTAAGAAGCTTTATTTTTAAGTGTGATGTATAAAAAATACACACATTTAAATTATTAATATTAAAAAATTAATTATATTTATTTTTCTATAAAATCCAAGAAGCAACTGAATTAGTAAAAAAATTAAATGAATGCATTTTCTTTTAAAACAAATGAGTAGAAAACAAAACTGTTTTTGAATTAGTGTAGACGAGTCGAGGTCTGGGTTGAGATGTGAAGATGGACAGAAAGTTGTTGTTTAGGCTAAGGTGTGATGAACTAAGTAGGAGTGAATTAACAATAAAATTGATCGGCAAAGATTGTACTGTGTTTTATTTATATGTACAAAATATATATGCCCCAAAAATATATAACTTAAAATTGAAGAATGGCCAAAATATAAAACAGAAAAAAAATATTAAAATAGTTTTAAGAATTTACTTTTTACTATTTTTCTTTTGATTTTTGTTTCAATGTTTAGTATTTTAATTTTATAATGTAGATGTAAGAAAATAAATCCAATTATTTGTTCTCGTAAATTCTATTCTGTTCATTTTCCCTGTTGTCCCAGTAAGATAATTTGAAAACCTTTGGATTAGATTTAATATTATTGAAAAAAAATTTAAAATGGCATCTCTTTAGAAATCCAAATGAAAAGTTTGTTAATTGAAATTTTTTTAAATAAACGTGCACTTTCTTAAAAATTGCACGTCTTGAAGTTTTGATATTTTTTAGGACCCTTTTCGGAAATTACTGTAGAAATCAAAATTTAGTAAAACGACCAGTTATAAAATTTCTACAGGAAATGTGGTACATTTATTAGTATTATTTATTTATTTTTATAATTATTATTTGAATTATATATTTATTTAATTATTTTAATTTTACATAATTCCTATTACCACATAAGACAGTCCATTATTGAAAAGTCTCTAAAAATGCCACCAATCAAAACAAAAGTTGTAATGGGGGCTCAATTCAAAGAAAATATACCTTTTATTTTAACTGATATTTTTTCAAAAGCATCATCACAGTTCTAAGTCAAAACTCACATTAGCATGCCGTCGTTCGGATGTGTCGTTAGGACTCATTAAAGACTTCTTACCCTACATAAATAAACCTAGGTAGGCAACATTTATGACTCCTATAGTAGAGACGAGCACATGTCCCCAGAGCGACGGAAGAGCACTCTGGTAGTCACAAAACAAACAACAACAATAAAGTCCTATATATAAATGTTGCCTAAGCAGTAATAGTTTATGTATTGCGCTAAGTAATTTATAACACTTAAGGAATATAGTTAGTGTGTTGTAACCATAATTCTCTTGTCCCTCTCAATCGATCTCTTTTTAAAATCTCTCGACCGCGTTGAGAATCATTTATCTAATGAGGATTAAGGGGAAAGAGCTGAAAGTAAATGTATTTTACCAGGATTCCAGCTCTCTGAGCCACCGAGTCCTTATCAACACCAGTGATGAAGATACCCAGGTTGTACTCAATACCGCCTCGTATCGTCACTCCTAGACTTTGTCCAGGCTCAACATAGATTTCAACCTGAAACAGATACATAAATATATTACCATGTTGACAAAGTAAATAATGTATAATATCCGTAGAAAAATAACAGTTTCTATGTATTAATGTCTGAATATGAGTATCACCATCTGCAACCTAATTCTCAACAAAACTGAAACTTTCATAAAAATAATCTTAAGCTCTCTCTAAGAGAACATAACTTATTTTCATCCCTTTGCAGTCACCCCACAGAAAAACTTATTTCTAAAAAAAAACGTCCTCAATTCCATCCCTAAAATGACTAAAATGAGCTCCAGATCGCGGGTTCTTAACCCGACCGAGGCCCTTAGATGTTTTATCTGGGTGGTGGAAACTTTGAGTAAGTCATCCTTCTGACGGGACGTTAAATGATGGTCCCAAGTCTGTACCATGTCAGGTACTCGCTAAACTGGGTAGGCAAAATTTAGTATTCACAAAGTAGAATCGGACTCATGTCCACCAAAGCCCGGGTATGAGTCACTATAACTAATTTCTTATAGCTCAACAAAGTACAGACTGTAAAAAAAAATTAATATCTAATCAGCCCCTGTTTGAAAAAAATGAATAAAAACAATAATAATGGTAAAAATTGTAATATGACCTATGGGATGCAATATGAAGTTAGAAAAAAAAAAAAAAATCAAAATTGTTAAAAATGAATTGTTTAATAATAGTGGAGGAAAAAATGAGTAAAATTATGAAAACATAATTATATAGCGTTACGTATCATCTTTCAAGATCCCTCCTCCTTGACGCATTACGCAATTTATTATGAATGGGCTCCTTACCACACGCCAATTCCCTCAAGTCTTCCCTATTCGTTCGATTGTCATGGAAGTTGTTGATCCCCGGAATTAAAATTAAGGCCAACGCCTCACTGGGCGAAATTTCTCGCTATTTGGAAATTTGCAATTTTCTATTAAACTTGCCTCGAACAGTGTAAACAATATATATATATATATATATATATATGTGTGTGTGTGTGTGTCAAGGACGATATTACTTTCTCATCACGTTTACCAACGATCTGTCGTTAAATTTCCAAAACACAAACAAAGACTTCGAATCTGCTGAAGTTGTGTTTGTTTGGGTGCAAGAGTGCTGTACACGGGCAGCCTTCTTGTCTACATCATCTATCATATTCAGACTTATAAGTCTTGAAAATATTTTCTTCCCATACTCTCCTGTTTAGTATTTGAGGAGAAAGTTACTAAAGAGTATTAATATACTCTAGTAGTTAGTTATTGTGACTCATGCCCGGGCTTTAACTATATCGCCTATTGTCAGAGCCCTCTTTCATTACTCTGATGGTAACGGTGGACAAATGCCCGACTCTACTATGAGAGTCCTAAATTTTACCTTCCTAGTTTCATTCACCTAGGATAGGAGTTTTAACGAGTACCTGACATTGCACAAGCTCGGGACAATCGCTTAACGTCCCATCCGAAGGACGGCGTGCTCAAGGTTTTTTCACCTTCCAGATAAGAAACCTAACCTCGGCCGGGTTTCGAACCCGCGATTTTGATCTCAGTTCCTCTATACACTAATATAATTTGCTTTTGGGTTGTGTAAGGAGATTCTGAATTCATATATATATATATATATATTATATATATTATTATATATAATATATGTATTTATCACTTCTTCCATTTATGTTTTTAAATTTAAAAAAAATATCAATTTGTGATGTGTCGGGAAGCACTCCCATCTATAATTTATATAAACTGGTCAAAAATGTTGACTTGGTGTTTAAATTCAGAGGTCGACTCAATAAATATATTTTTAAAAAAAGATTCTCATTGACAGAAGGAAGAACATAAAGAACAGATATATTTTAGATACTGATGGTGGGACTGCTTCCCGAAACGTCTGTAATTGCAGTTTTTTAAAAAAGCAAAAAAATAAATGGAAAAAATGATGCTGTGTTAAATATATTATAATACAATTTGTTGATTGAATAACAATTTGTTATGTTTGAGATCTCTACTAGTACCTGTTAGATAATTATATGAGAAAAAAAACTGTCAAGTCTGAGATATAAAAAAAAAAATAAGAATTAAAAAAATATATACAAAATAGGTTGATGTGCTCGAATTTCTGTGGAAATAAGAGAACGAAAAAGTAGACAGATAAATACTATTGAAAAAAATAAATAAACAATAAGAAAAAGATATACGTAATAGAATGACGTGTTCATGTTTTAGTGGATTACGAAATTTAAAAAGAATACAATATTATATAAAAACAAAAAAAAAAAATGTAATAGTCTGTTCATGCTAATGTATGACAACCGGATCTTTGTAGAGGTCCCTCAATTCCTTGTTTGAATTTCCCTCATACAACCTTCGTCAATAGCTTTCGGGATTTCATTTAAGACTGACCTTCCTCAGTTTGTCCCGGTGGTACTGCCTGAACCTCGGGGGTGGAGAGACGGGGCGCCCTTTGCGGTCAAGCCAGGTATAGCAGGTCTGGAGGGGGTGCTGACTGGAGGCTGGAGGTGGCTCCACATAGGGCACCGTGCTTCGGACTGTGATACTCAGCTCTCGGCATGACTTTAGCACCTCAACAAACAAAAGTCAAAAATAATTCCATTTTTAATTAATTTATTTTATTTTATAACTATAAATCAAATAATGTAATTGACATGTTATTGTACAGATAATATATATTATATAATAAATAAAACAAATTGACATGTTATTGTACAGATAATATATATTATATAATAAATAAAACAAACTTAGTTTTTTGAAATATTGTCTATTCCACAAGAAATGTATATGTTACGGGTAAAGTTAGATTAACGGTTAAACCTAGGATTACCCGGGTAAACCTAGTAGTACCCGCTGCCGCTTGGTTAAAGTTGGGTATACTAATAATGACAAGGCCATTAGTGGACGTATGTTCCACTATAAAGATTAGGTACTTATTAATTAGCTCGACCACACCTCAATTTCCATTGTTGTAAGCTGTCTAACAGCGATAATCATTCATCTGGGTACATAAATTCCTAGAACAAACATAAATCGAAATATTACAAAATTTGGGGGCGTATTTGCCGGCGTTCCGCCGGCGGGACAATATATCTGCCCCTCCCGTCGTTCCTATATTTGAAGTAGTACAGGTTCTAGCTTTAACATATACTTTACCCGGGTAAAGCCCGAAACGTGAACTATTTCAATTATATTTCGGACTTTAACCAAGCGGCAGCGGGTACTACTAGGTTTACCCGGGTAATCCTAGGTTTAACCGTTAATCTAACTTTACCCGTAGCATATACATAAACTACCATCGTCAGGTTTAGTTATAAACTAAAACAAGATGGCTGGAAGTGAATCATTCATATAGGTACATCAGATAGATAAGGAAGGGATTGAACTTTCAACTAGGAAATACCCGGGTCATTACAGTAAGCACTTTATTTGTTGTGAAATATTTTCTATCCTTTTTTCATTAACTATGGTATAACTAAAATTAAATACAATTATTGCACTCTAACAAGATAAGCTAATTTATATATAATACTAGCTGCAGTAATCGTCGTGGCGGTTCGGGGCAGGACAAAGAGGGGATGAGATAGGTCGGAATAAAAGCAATTTAGTTTTCAAGGACCGGTGTAAACGATGTTGGAAATGGACCGGTGCGTGGAGAAATAGATACGTGTGGCTGCTGACAAGGGAGCAGGCGACGTACAGTTGTCCGTGTGAGAAGCATTCATTTTGTAAGTCTACACCGGTTACTTTTAGAGTTTGTCCCTGGGCCTTATTGATAGCGATAGCGAACCGTAAGAAGCGTAAGACGGTTACTCCATAGTCATATCGCAGGAGGACCCGGTCCTCGCAGGACTCATCTGACAAAAGCATAATAACTGTGTAAAATTACAAACGCCTCCGGATAGTAAAGCGTGATGGTTTGTAGCCTAAAGCATTCCTTGAAAAATATTCTAAATGCAGGTGAAAACCGCATCAAAATATCTCACGGGTTCAGAAGTTTATCGCAATTACACAAAGATAGTCAGCTACAAACAGAAATCGTATTTTATAGAAATGCTCCAGGCAGTTTCATCTAAATTCTGACCAATAAGAATTCATAGAATATTCTGCGTTATCTCCTCACTTTCTGAGTTTGTCAAGTTTTCTTTATCCATTCATAAGAAAATAGTGAATAAAGAGTTACTATTTATAGTATGAATTGCTTATTAAATTGACAAGTACAGGTTGACTTGAAAGTAAGAAAGTCTATGACAGTATGAACATGACGTTGAATTTTTGAAAACAATAGAAATGAATGGGACAACAGATCGGACTGACGTATTACTTATGAGTCACTTCCAGTCTTTTATTGGCTTGATAAAAATACTGAACATTTGTGAGAATCCTACTACGAAATATAACACATATATTTGGTTCGTTCAGAGGTTGACCGATGATGAAAACAATGAGCACTCACAGTATGGCCACAACTCTATTATTAGATAAATTAAATCCAAGTGTAATGTCGCTGGGCAGCCATTTTTCATATTATTATTTAATGCCTGACACTATTCTATTCCTTAAGTAACCTGTTTTAAAAGTGAAAAAAAAAAAGAAGAAAAAAATGTGAGTGAAATGATTTTAAAAATCTTAGTTTTTTTATATTATTTTGTTTATTGTTATTGTTGATATAATAAGGAGTTTCGCAACAAGAAAGACTTATAGCTTCTTAAATTAAAAAAGTAATGGCCTACTGAGCTAAAGACCGCGGGTTCGAAACCCGGCCGAGGACATTAGGTTTTTGTTCTGAGAGATGAATAAACACACCGTTCTTCGAATGGGATGTTAAGCAATGATCCAGAGCCTGTACGATGTCAAGTACTCGTTGAAGACCCCTACTCAAGGTAACTAAACATGGGGAGGCAACATTAGAGTCGGGCTCTTGTCCATCAGAGCGACCGAAGAGCGTTCTGGTAGTAAGTAATATTATATAGTTAAAGCCCGGGCATGAATCATAATAATTAAAATAATAATTTAAAAAGTCATATATTTTTATTATTATTGATCATTATGAATGCTGATATTCAAATTAAAAAATAAATAAGGGACAATTTCCGGGTATCGACCCAGGAATCATGACAACACGAAGTTGCGTGAATGTTTAATTAATAATGAGCTTTGAAACATGAATGTCATTTGCAATGCTTATAAGTGGGCCATTGTTGTGAGTTTAGCTCCATCTATCGGCTCCTTCGTGAACCTCTCAACGAACCTGATATAGACCCATAGTTACCTTGAGAGCTTCCTCATGAGAGATGTTAGTGAATGGAGTTCCATTCACCTGAAGAATGGTATCACCTGGCCTGAGTCCTGCCCGCTCGGCCACGCTCCCTTCCTCAACTCGCGAGATGTAAACACCTGAAACAATCCACTTGAGTAAACAATAAACTAAATGCTAAAAAATAAAAAAATAAATAAAAAAACATGTGTGAGTGATGCGGTACTCACGAGAACTGATGTGTAAACGTCTGCTTTAGTTTCAAAAATTAGCTGTCGTGCACTGATTTTGATTAAAATTTGTTTTATAATGTTACAATAAGAAAAGTAGTATGCAAGTAGTATAAATTTATTGTTCTTCAATTTCTTTTATAAAATCAAAACTTTATATCTTATCCAATAAATCAAAAAAAGGCAGAGAGCGCCGGTAGCTCAGTGGTATATGTTCTTGCATTCTGAGCTCAAGAACGTGGGTTCGAAACCCGACCGAGACCCATTAGTTTATTTTATCTGGGAGATAAAATAAACTTAAGCACGCAGTCCTTCGAATGGGACATTAAGCGATGCTCTCGAACTTGTACGATGTCAGGTACTCGTTAAAGACTCCTGCCCTAGGTGAATCAAAATTTAGGGTAGCCAACATTTAGGAGTGGTAGAGTCTGGCTCATGTCCACCAGAGTGACGAAAGAGCGCTCTGGTAGTAGGCGATGTGACCTCGTAGTTAAAGCCCGGCCATGAGTCATAAAAACCTAAACTAACCTAACCTCAAAAAAGGCTAATTCATACAATTTTCAGGATATTTTTAAAATTATCTGACTTAAATTATAGGCTATATGTCATTCGATAATTTTGATTTGGTGGCCCCTACAAAACTTGAGGAGAGCGAATTTTAAATTGATATTGAATCACACATCATATTAAAGGTCCAAATATTCGATGCCAAATATATAGCACTAGCAGGTTACCTGGCTTCGCCCAAACATTAAGCAGGTGAGTGTATATAATAACTTTAAGTTACAAGCGACGAACGTATATTTATAAAGAACATCGTTAATAACAAACTTTTGTAGATTTTTATAAATAAATATATCTAGAGAAAATAAAGCAATACCTATTATGTATTTAAAAAAAGAAAAACTTTTAATAAAACACGATTTTGAGCAAAAGGACACCTAGTATATATATATATATATCTATAATATATTAGATATATGTAGTGAAGTTTTTCCATTTCCTTTTCTTGGTCGAATGGATAAGGGTCATGATCGATTGATTCCTACTGGCTGTTCAAACGACTTCCTGCCAATTCAACTAAAGATTTACAACTTGGAGTAACCGCCCTTTTTACTACGGGAAAATAAAATAGAAATTGGCTTTAATTTATTAAAAGAATAATTAGAAATGCTGATAAGTAAGTAATGACAAAACAAAATATATAAATCAAAATAATAAACAATAGAGAAAGGAATATGTACAAAATAATAGTAAATATACACAAAATCTAGGAGGGTTTCCTTAAAGGAAGTAGTCCCAATGGTCTGTTCAGTCGGGTTAGGGGGTTCTACTTTAGTCTTTTGTCCAGGTAGATCACAAGATAGCACATTAATTTAATTTAATGTATTAGGTACACTTGAAATTAATTCACAGTGTCCGTACCGAAATTAACAATTAACCCGAGATACATAAATAACGAAACTGTTCACAGTTTTTCCCTTTAAAAAAATTCTCAATTTCACATATAAGTATATTCATTCTCAAGTTTCTGTCATGATCTCGGATGCATCAATAATAATTGCTTATTTATTTAATTTTTTTCAAAGCACGCTCAAAACGTAATTGAAATAATGAACGATAGGATTTAAGAACATGAACTTTTTTATTGAACAAATTCTTTTTAGGATTTCTAAATTGTTTTAGAAGATGAAGGAAAAGGTCTACTAACATTTTACAGCCAAGCAGATATGTAACAAAATTTGTAAAAAAAAACCGGTTAAATATATCTTATTCATTTGTTAATAAATATTAATCTCAAAATCAATAACAATTTTCAGATATTTAGTTGTCAAAAAAATAGCTTTTATTCATTAGTTATTCATTTTCTTATTAATTATAATTAACGTTAATTATTATGACTCATGCCCGGGCTTTATCTACTATCGTCTACTACCAGAGCGCTCTTTCCTCACTCTGGTGAACATGAGTCAGACTCTACTACTCCTAATTGTTGGCTACCCTAAATTTTTATTCACCTGGGGTAGGGGTCTTTAACGAGTACCTGACATCGTACAGGCTCGGGACCATCGCTTAATGTCCCATCCGAAGGACGGCGTGCTTAAGTTTATTTTACCTCCCAGATAAAATAAACTAAGGGCCTCGGTCGGGTTTCGAACCCACGTTCTTGAGATCAGAAGACAAGCACGCATACCACTGAGCTACCGGCGACGTCAAAATTGTTATTTGTTATCAAACCACATTCATCAATAATTGATGTATTTAATTATTAAATAAGAACTATATAACGTTAATACTATTGATACGTACGAGGAATTAACATTAATACTATTGATACATGCAATGGATTAACGTTAATACTACTAATAACAGTAATCATTCTTCCTTAAATTATCATTATTTATTTTTATTATTTTTTATTTATTTATTATTTTTATTATTTTTTTATAACGCCCCCACCCTCATGGGTATTTGCTCCTTTGGGCTGTTAGAGGTTGGGGGAGTTTGTCACCATAGAGGTAATGCAGTCCTTAAATTGTTTATAACAATTATTCCAATACAATATATTATATTGTACTATTATATTGTACTTTTCTCTTATTAAAATGATCCTCAGACCCAAACACCTCGCCTTTTCCTATGGTTCTTTCAACCTATTACTTATCCTTTCTAAACTGTTCGAACAACTATTTCTAGAGCGCATTCAATCTCATCTTGACACTCACCATGTTCTTCTGCTCAAAAGAGGTTCTGTTTGGGCGTGTTTCTGGACAGTCAAGCAATGGATCGTGTCTGGCACGGCGGACTCCTGCACAAGAATGTATGTTCTACCTGATTCAGTCTACCGAATCATTGCGTCCTACCAGAAGGACATACTTTTCCCGGTTCAACTTGGCGGGGTCTGATCAGGTATGTACCCTGGCCTCCCCCAAGATAGTATTCTTGGTCTCATTCTGTATGCGGTGATTATAGTTGCGTATGAGACCGGGGCGCATCAACTTGTTTACAACAAATCCATACATGTTACATTTACACTGACTCACAATATACTTACCTAAGTCTCAAACTCTCGGCTTACATTTAGACAGACGACTTACATGGAGAAAACAGAAAAATGAAGTCTATATACAGGTTACTCAAATGGTTAATAGACAGATGATGAAAATTAAGTATACAGCACCAACTTCTGATTGACATGACCATTATTAGACCTGTCTGGACATAAGGAGGGCAGCTCTGGGATCAATGAAACCATCACACACAAAACGTATTTAAGCCAACAAGAACAAAACCCTCCGCTCCTCCAAAGCCCATTTTACATTTGCAACAATACACTGTGCACAGACCTGAACATACAGTGCACATACGACATTGCTAAATCTCATTACATCTAATTACACCTACACAGTAAGTTCTCTACACACAAAAACCCTTTCGTGAGCCGAATGTCTTGTTTCTCGATCCCTGGAATCAAAAGGCAATGGCCACGCGACCTTCCGACGGAGGAATCAACCAGTCTATTCAAGCCTCAATTTACTTTCATTATATTTACTTGTTTTTTGTTGCAGAGAGATTGTAAATAAAGTCTTAGAAGTTGAAAAAAAAAAACTGGTTGCTTCAAGAGTAGTATAGTGATAGCCATTAAATAATAAATAAAAAATGGCTGCCCCGCGTCATTATCATCAGAGCGGGTGGTGCTCCTATGCGCTGTGAGGGCTCATTTCGGTCACAACTTTGGTCAATCTCTCAACAAATCGAATATGAATTTCTTACATCACTTGTAGTTTTTGTTTTCACCTGACTTTCCGGCCTCCCTGGTGCCCCCCTTGACACAGATTCCGAAGCCATGGCCCGAGTCCGGAGGCCCCCTGCTCATGTTGATGGTCCTCACATGAGGGTCGAGGAGGGACTGAGGCGGTGGGGGAGGCTCTCTGGGAGGCCGCGGCTCTCGGTGGGGCCGTCCTGACCCCAGCATCCTCAGCACCTGAAACATACACCAACATCATTCAATCAAATCCAAATAGTGTTGCAATGGATTGCCATCCAACTGCTTGGTGACCAAACAGAGGCAGACCGGATGGGGACCTTGCTGGAGCCGGTGGAGGAAGTGATAAATAAGGAGCACTGTGTGCCTGGAGCTGATCCCATAATATTCCATTCTTATACCTCCTGTCCAAACACTACTGACCGTTGTCTTACCACACTGTGACCGGGGGTGTTTCCCAATTCATTGCCCGCCCTTGACGGTTCGAACCCCGTCTGGACTCAAAATGCCTTACCAACTACTTCAGGTTGTCTTTCAAGGTCAAACCCACAATTTGGTACAGCCTAATTTAGTTCCAGAGTTAACGAGGGACCGAACCAAACTGTCCACCTTTACTATAACTTTTTCGGTCCTTGGAATTTAATATGATAAAAACATAGGATGAAAGGTTGTCGGGTGACAATTTGACATAGGTTTTGGCAAATTTGAATTTCAACTGTGCTATATATAAGTATATATATTAGTATATATAATATAAGTATATATTTTAGTATTAATTTAAAACTATATTACTGAACAAGATACACTATGTAAATATGATATAGAAATAATACAATATTTTGATGTATTATAACTGTGTTATAATGAAAACTGGTAAAACCTTAAAAAGTTTTTGAGAAAATAAAGAATGTCCAACAAAAATTACTTTCTAATGAAATCTAAATGTAATGTATTAGGTTAGGTTAGGTTTTATGACTCATGCCCGGGCTTTAACAACGAGGTCATAGCGCCTACTACCAGAGCGCTCTTTCGTCGCTCTGGCGGACATGAGCCCGACTCTACTGTGGGAGTCCTAAATTTTGCTAACCCTAAATTTTTATTCATCTAGGGGGGGGGGGGGGGGGGGGGGTCTTTAACGAATACCTGACATCGTACAGGCTCGGGACCATCGCTTAACGTCCCATCCGAAGGACGGCGTGCTTAAGTTTATTTTACCTCCCAGATAAAATAAACTAAGGGCCTCGGCCGGGTTTCGAACCCACGATCTTGAGTTCAGAAGACAAGCACGCATACCACTGAGCTACCGGAGCCCTCTTCCTTTTATTATATTTCAATTTTATTATCTAATTATAATGAACTAAATAAATTATCGAACTAATGCCTAAATAAGCAAATTATTTACAGTCACCTTTTTTTAATTAAAACATTATTGTATTCTCATTTGAGTAACGAAAATAATTAACTTTTTTTCATTTTACCAAAGAACAAAATAAGAAACTCAATTTCTAATTTCTTTTTAAACTAAAACTTCTTACAAAACTATCACTATTTTTAAAATCACGTTTTGGTAAATAAGATTATTTTGACTGTTCTTTGTCTGTTTTTCCTTTTTGTGGTTTGACAGGATGAGATGGGTCCATGTAATTCACAGAATTGAGGAAAATAAACCTACGTCATCGTACTTTTCCTTATTGATACCTAACATTTTTTGCAGAGGTATTGTGAAACACTTAATAAAAAGTAAAGAATAAACTTTTTTTTTTTTTTTTAATATTGTCTATTTCACAAAATATATTTAATATGGGAGTTCTTTCGGTATTGATACCATCTTCAGCCACGACTTAACAAATACTACAGTACATTACATACGTTTTTCTTCACTTTACAGTTAAATCGTGGCTGAAGATGGTAGCAATACCGAAAGTACTCCCATATTAAATATATTTTGTGAAATAGACAATATTTTTTATTTACTTCATACTTTTCATTGCTTAATGATACAAGTTAGAAAAGTTAAGTAAACAGATGACACGTTATTTAGCACTCATTACATATCCGCCTCCCTCCCGTTCAAATATTTGGGACGTCAACTTGTTACAAGCATACAGACAGACAAAACTAGATTTATTCATATAAATAAAACCTCTTAAGAATGGTTAGCCGTATATGCTGTTTTTTGTTGCCTTTTTTGTAGAACTTTTTATTGCCACCAATTCCTCCATACATCATTTTTATATATTTTCAACGG
Organism: Aradus depressus; assembly: GCA_963662175.1. Taxonomy (NCBI): domain Eukaryota; kingdom Metazoa; phylum Arthropoda; class Insecta; order Hemiptera; family Aradidae; genus Aradus; species Aradus depressus. The sequence continues at coordinate 28,248,222 of OY759217.1, read as the reverse complement.
TATAGACAGGAAATCCTATAAATGGCGCCGAGACGACTGTTTCTCCTCCGACTTACTTCACTTTCACCATCACTGCTCAGTTCTTTTGATAATGAGTGAGGATGTATAGCCTGTCTACCGGATAATAAATAAGATTCACAACGGTGAAAAAATTATCCAAATCTGTTAAAGAAAGTTAACTCTCAAGTATAATGCGAATCCAATGGAGACAAGAAATACAAATGATATCGACTTTTTTTTTTTTTTTTTCAAAACATTGGCTATTTTTACAGAAATTGTCAACAAACCATTGCTTAGTGTCCCATCTGAAGGACCACATGCTCAATGGTTTTTTTACCTCCCAGATAATAGCAAGCCTACTGAGCTCAAGCGGGTTCGAAACCCGGCCGAGGCCCTTAGGTTTTTTTTTTTCTGAGAGGTAAAAAAAAATTTGGAATACTCCGTTCCAGGACATCTCCTATTTTGTTTTCTCTGAGTAGTCTCATTTTAAACGTTTATTTTGTTGAGACAAAAATTATTATCTCCAAAATTGATTTTACTGTCTTGAACGTCAAGCCCTAACAGATGGCACCACAGTCTCAACTTCAAATGAACATTACAGTTTTATTAATCTCCCTTTTGGTCTAAGGCACGGTGAGGTCTCCTGAATCACTTGATACTGCACTACCCCATGTATATATATTAAGTACAGGGGAAGTTATGTAATATAAATATATCTACAGTCGACTCTCGAAAATTTGACACTCGATAATTTGAATCTCTCGATAATTTGAAGTTTTGTCCAGGTCCCTTGAAAAACACTCGATAAATTGAAAAAAATTAATGTAAATTTGGTCCCCTCGGTAATTTGAAGTTGTAGCAATGGCATCTTACTCGCCAACACTCTATAATTTGAAGTCAGAGCTCCCCAACTGTCTATAATTTGAAGTCCCCCCCTTCTGATGTCATCTGATCAAGCACAGACCTGTCCTTTGTTTACATGCCCTGGACTAGATTAATTGAGTTTGCAGTTTTCTTTCTTTAGTTAAATTAAAACAGCGTGTTTCTAATTTTTAAAGCCACAACGAGCTCCAGAAAGAATAAATGTCTTTCAATTGGTAAGAAACTGCGTGTTATAAAAGTTGTGGAAAATGGAATATTGAAAAAAAGATGTTGCAAAGCAGTTCAATATTTTACCATCTACATTGTTCATGATTTTAAAAAATAGGGACAAAATCACCGGAAGTGTCTCATGTGCAGGAAGAAAAAGGGTTAATTCCCTCGTCTGGAAGAGGCTTTGGTTTGGAGGCTTTTTTCTCAGCTCTGATCACTATAGAAAACTCTCTGGACAATGCCAGATGGAAGTCGTTTACTCAAAAGAAAATTACGGACTTCTTTTCAAAATGAACATTTGCCTATAATATTTTCATTTTCATGTTTTTGTATCATATATGTACATAATTATGTATGTACATATGTATATTGTTTTGTCAATTTTTAAATAAATATCACTTATGTTTATGTATGAACGTACATACATACTTTTAATCACACTCCTGTTTATTTGAATTTTTTCCTAACTCCGTCTTGGTTATTTGAACTCTTGGTAATTTGAACTTTTCCTCTGGTCCCTTGAGTTTCAAATTATCGAGAGTCAACTGTATTTTTCACTGAGATTTGATAATTTCTATCCCCAAACATGAAAAAAAAAATTGTCGATGAATCACCGGCAATGTATTTCCGCAGCATCAATCATTTAAGTTTTCGCTCTCTCCAAAACCGTTTAAGCTAAAAACAATAGTTGCCTTAAATAGGGGCTTCTGAATCCTCATACTAAATTTTGTATTGATAAATTCTTTACATCGGTAGTTATTATCATTTTCATTAGTTATTATTATTTTCAGTCTAGACGATTGATTCTGGAGGGAGAGCAAAAACGTAACTAATTAATTTGTGCTGGGGAAGTAGATTGTCGACGATTCACCGACATTTTTCCCCATGTAACAGCTAAGTAACTATGAACAAAGCATTATTTAAAATGAGAACGTTTACACAAAAAAAAGCCTATTTCATGCGCCCCCATTAGGCTTCAGTCTTATTCCAAGTAAACCCACCCCTTCATGTTCCTAAAAAGCATTCATATCCTGCCAGTTTTTGAATGGAAACCTTTTCACGAAAAGCAGAGAAGAGAACAAAAGAAATTTGAAGGCAGTCTGTTACGTCTACCCAATTAGGGTATCTTTGTGTCATGTAGACAATCTGAGTTATAGGAGAGACTTTCACAAAACTACAATGTTATCAAAGGACTTGTTATGGAGGTTGTTTCCAACAAAATAAGTCATTTTGCCTTATTTTGAATCTTTGAACTATTAATCCACTCTGACCATTGGCGTAGCTAGCATTATTCTCGGGGGGGGGGGAGGGGGGGGGACCGAGATAATAGAACAATAGTTTACATTTCACAATCATATTTCTAGTTTGAGTTTAATTAAACTTAATAATTAACAATGAGGTACCATACACAAGATATTAGTATGTTGTAACAAAATAATCAACCATTACAATTCTCATGAGTCTAGTCATCGAGTCTTATACAATAAGTAGTAGTAGTAAGTGTCCTCAATTAAACAAGCCTTTTTTTTCAGCAAATCGGTCTAACATCTTTTCAGCTGAAATTTCATTTTTTACTATTACATTCTCGTTCAGCTGATAGCACCAAACGTACACTAAAAAACAATTATTAGCCTTAATAGTCTTTTTATTTTAGGTAAACATTGCACCGCCATGCGGAGTTTTTGGGAGAGATTTTAAAATTGCCTCGCGTTTTGTTGTGACACGCACTACGATGCGTTCGCTAAACTCTGATACTTCGCCAATTAGCAGCATTCGTTGGAGTCAAAACTTTAAGAAAGCGAAATTTGAAACCGAAAAACGTTTGACTGGGAACTTAAGCTTTCTATATCCTTGTCTTGACTGTAATGTTTGTCTGTGGTGGAGTTGTTATATTTTATATTTTTTTTAAATTAGATACATTAGATCGCACTTTCCTGGGGGGGGGGGAGCTATGATGTCTGTCTGTAATGGAACTTTGAGATGAAGATGGTGCTAACTTAGATCTGATAAGATTTTGACCGAAAAAATACGAATTCTATAAGGACCACTTACATTTATGACTTTTTCAAAAATCTCTTCAAATAAAAGTTGTACAGAATACTGGAAGGCACATTTTATATCAAAATAATTTTTTTCAAAAACCGCCTAAAATCGTTTGAAAACATATTTTTTTAGACGTTTGATAGATTTACTCGGAAACGGTTAGTCTTGTCGAAAAATTGGTCCTCACAAAAAATGTTCCTTTGTAAATGATAAACAGTACACCCTCAGATTTGAGACATGACTAATAAGAACAAAGTTAAAGCTCTCCACGCCGTCCTTCGGATGGGACGTTAAGCGATGGTCCCGAGCCCGTAAGATGTCAGGTACTCGTTAAAGACCCCTGTCCCAGGTGAATAAAAATTTAGGATAGGCAAAATTTAGGACTCCCGCAGTAAAGTCGGGCTCATGTCCACCAGAGTGACGAAAGAGCGCTCTGGTAGTAGGCGGTATGACCTCGTAGTTAAAGCCCGGGCATGAGTCATAAAATCTAACCTAACCCTACAACGGTAGTTATTAGAGTTTTTGCGTTAAGCCTCCCCTCTAAACTCCCCCTTATATGAGGGCTAGGAGACGCTCTTATGTGGTTCTGGATATACAAATAAAATTTCATGACAAAACATCCTTTCTATCGGGAGTTATCGTGTTCACAGACGTACACACAGATAGGCACACTTTATTTTTTCCTGATTTGGAATCAGTGTCGGAAAACATGAAATTTCGATTAAAATTCAACTTCGAATTTCAGACCGATAACAAAACTTCCTATATACTTCGTATGGGAGAGTAAAATAAAGTAGTATAAGAGACTTCTCTGTTTATTTAAATTTGTATAGAGAATTTTTATATGGTCTAAACATTTCGCCTTGTAATGTGGTTTTGTTAAAATGTACAGGAGAATATGCTTGGAGTTAGGCCAGGAAACAGAATATAAGGTGAGTACCACTTTAATTGAAACTACGAGTTCAAAAAAGGCTCTACTTTCTAAAACCAAATGTTTACCAAAAAATGTCTTCCCTTTGATAAAAAATATCTATGAATATTTACCTCAGAACCCGCGACGATGGATGACACGACTTGTTTTCAAATGATGTTAGGTCTAGGTCGCCTGGTAAACAATAAATAATCGAAATGTTGAGATCGATAAGGTAGTTGATGACCCTCCTTGGAGCACATCGATTCAATAGTATTTGTACCGTTGGGACGAGAACATAGGAAGAAAGATCGACCGAGTCAAATTTATGGGATTTTCATTAAGGTATGAAATTATGAAATCATTTTACGCAATAGAAAATTTGTATTGTTAACAAATCATCCACATTATTGGTATTAAATTTTTTAAATACATATTAGAAAATATATGTGATGTGACCATAACAGACCTCTTTGGCACCAACCACGTTTTTACAGATCACTTCCCCATATCAAATTCATTTCGAACTGGCATTACGGGGTCAGCGGTTTTCTTTTTTTCTTTGAACAGCGTGATTCTGAGAGTGACTTTCATGTACTCAGTAAAGCCACTATGAAATGAACCTGATAGATGATGAGAGTCCTGTTATGACCACTTAAGCACACCGTCCTTCGGATGGGACGTTAAGCGACGGTCTCGAGCCTGTACGATGTCAGGTACTCGTTAAAGACCCCTATCGTAGGTGAATAAAAATTTAGGGTAGGCAAAATTTAGGACTCCCGTAGTATAGTCGGGCTCATGTCCACCAGAGTGATGAAAGAGCGCTCTGGTAGTAGGCGATATGACCTCTAGTTAAAGCCCGGGGATGAGTCATAATAACTAACTAATGGTTATGACCACATCACATACATTTTCTTTATTTCTTATCCTTTTTAATAAAAAAATAAATAAATAACTATTACGTTAAAATTACTTGGAAATATTTCCTTTAGAAATTTATCGTACGTTCTCTGGAGCACTATAACTTTGTTCGTGTTGGTCCTATCTCAAATCTGAGGACACATAAGCCATTGCAAATTTAATAAGGAAGCTATGGTTTAACAAATTTTTCTATAGGTTTAACCGTTTATACATAAATCAAGCAAACGTATAATAAAATGAGTTTCAAGATATCATTTATGACGGTTTTGGCATGTATCTCGTAAACCGGCCGTCATGTGTCCCTTAACTATAACTTATATTTGAAGTAATTTTTGATTAGGTCATAAATATAAGCGGTATCTTGTAAAATGTACTTGAGCCATGAAGTAAAGTACATCTTCATATTAAGTACCAAGTTCATTGCTACAATCGATTCTGAGTTAGTTATTTAATACTTTCATTTTTTTTTTTTCATAATTAAGTTGTTAATTTTATGTTATTTCATGTCAATCTTTTGTATATTATTAATTTCTAGTTTTCTCCAATGTAGCACTAATTTATTTATTTCTTTGTACGTCATACTGATATTATAGTTCATTGTTTCCTTTTCTTAACTCGGTATGTATTTATTCTTAGGGGACCTCGGTCTCAGAATAATAAAATTTCTTTTCATTTCATTTTTTCATTTTCATGTGTGTTTGACTCTAAGAGTTAATAGCTTTTTATGTATCTAATTTATAAGCTATCTTAATGTAAACATTCTTATGACATATCCAACTACCGTGTTATGGTTTAACTGAAATAAATATGATTATAAGAAAGTAATATAGAGTTTCGTCAACTTTGCAGGGGAAATACTATGCCTCAAGAGAGAGAACAGCTAATGAACTTAGTCTCAAACCTACAAACGGAGAAGGATCTTGTTGCTTTGTTTTCTTTGAAGAAGTCGATATTTTATTCCTTCAAAGAAAATTTGATTGCTGTAAATAAATCATGGGTTGTCGTCCAGGATTAACAAAATAAAGCAAGAAATGGAAAAGTTTTATATTTACTTTCTTTCAAAGGATTATTTTCCATCTTTCTCTATTTTATTTATCGCTAGGAGTGGCTCCACAGTAACTACTTTCAACTGTCGTAACAGTGGAGAGAGAAGATGTGGGCTGGAGCTTCTCTCATAAAATGTAATCTTCTTTTTTCTCGACCAATGTCTCGAATATTATTTTACTCCCCCAGCGAAGTATAATGAAAGTTGTGTAATAAGGTCAGAAATTCCCCCAAAATTTTATCTTTTCCAACCTCCTGATTTGAAAAATTGAAAAAAAAATGTGTCTGTATGTATGTATCTGTAAACAAGATAACTCTCGATAGAACGATTGTATCGACACAAAATTGTATATGTGTATCTCCAGAACCCAAAAGGCAGGGGAGGGATCAACTCAAAAATAGTAATAACTGCCGTTATAATGAATCTATCGACACAACATTTCATATGTAAATTCAAATATGAAACTGCCGTGTTATAAAATCGTTATAATACATCAAAATACATTATTATTTATATGATTTTATATTTATTAAGTGTATCTTGTCACGTCTTACATTAATTCTCAAATATATAACATGAAAAAAAGCACTTTAAAATGTTAAGATCCAAACTTATATCAAATTGAAATTCCTTCCGTTTTCTCCTGAAACTTTAGTTTCGAATTAAGCTTAAATTCGCAATAAACAATCTTTTACAGATCATATTTTCACGGACCGGAACCGTAACAGGGGCTAAAACAAACGGGGTAAAGAAAATAAGAAAAAAGGAAGAAATAGGGAGACTTGTCTCGGATGTCAAACGAATTAGAGGGAGAATGATGGTTGGGAGTTTAATGAGAGTTGAAGAACACTGGTCTGTACACCTGGGGACCTAAGCATCCAATGTTTTTATTCCTTCCATGCTAGCGCTACTGTGGGAGTCCTAAATGTTGCCCATCCAGGTTTAATTAGGGTTGGGGTCATTAACAAGCACCTGACATCACATAGGCCATTTAACGACCTGTTCACAGGACGGCATACTCAAGGTTTTGTTATCTGCCAGATAAAAAACCCTAAGGACCTTAACCTGGTTCGAATCCGGCGAGCAAGCATGCTGCTCCTGAGCTAATGGCGCCCTCATACTTTCTTGAATTTTTCTGAAATCAGTATTATAGAAAGCTCTCTCCTATTATGTGTACGTTAATTAACTTTTCCCTATCTTTCGTATGTTTTATAAATAAATTCACCCCCACCTTCAAGTGTTTGTAAACACCAAAAGCAGACCAAATTGGAACCCCCTCCTCAAAGGCGTATACATATTGTATAGATTTAAGAAAAAAAGTCAAATATAACCTAAAAATCAGTAAAAAGTGAAAGTCAATAGTCTAAAGTTAAAAAAAAACACCAAATTCGAGAGAAATACTACTGGGAAAATGCATTGAAACAACACAAGCTTTACCTTGGATTTGTTCAAAAATTATAAAGAAAATTTCCAAAACCATGGTCAGGCAAGTTATATTATAGAAGGCATAGACAGGCGCCCAAGCACAGTTTTATTTTTGCAAATTTTCTTTATAATATTAATAATATAATAATAATTTTCGTGATGTGTTACATTTAATTGTACCAACAGTCCAGGTTATTTTTGTCTACAAAAAATATTATTCCAATTAAGTAGTTTTTATTTAATTGATGAAGCTGGTTTGATAACAAGCAACAATGGGCCTTGGGCCACCCAAAATATATTTTAATTTTTTCGCCACTATTCAGCAATTATCAAAACTTGCTTGACAAAAATAAAACATCCATTAATCACCATTATATTTCATATTCATTATTTAATTAAAATGAGGCCGTGCGGGCTAAAGCGCAGGGCTTTGGTCTTAGCACGGTTGCGGTTTGAATCCCGTCTGGGAGAGTTTTATTTCATAGATAGAACTCCATACCGGGGCCATGGTTGTATAAATAACCAATAACACCATTAAAGAGAGAGAGAGCTAGTATTCATTGTACATAAAACCCAAAAAATAATAATAATGATTTAATTAAAATCAGTTAAACACCATCTCATAGTTTATATTTATTAATTTACTAAAATATATAATTTATTTATTATTTATAATTATAAGATGTATTACTGTCGACTAATACATTTTTAGGATTCCATGAAATAAATGAAATCTGTATTGAGCCTTTGGAGTTATATAGCCTTTCCAGTTCGGCATGAAGAAGTCCAACCCCTCCCAAAAGCCTGAACAACAACTGCCTCCAAGCCCCCAGAGAAGGCTTAGGATCCCTTGCAAGAACATATTGTAGTATTCTATTTTTTAAGAAAAAAATATTCCTTGGACAGGGGCAAGAATAGAATGAAAGTTGACCCCGTTTTTGGATCACAAATCGAATGATACCAATGATTGCACAGATGGAATCAACCCTCGTCCCAAGACGATTCTACAAATAAAAATGCTTCAAACTTGATATACATATTAGATAAGTACATGAATAGATGGGTATATATAATGGAATGAGTTCAAGTCACGATGTTCGTGCGTCTAACGTAGCCGCAGATAATGTTCTACGGAGGACAACCCTATATAAAAAGCTTGGTGGTCCGAGCCGGACAGTAGATCGATACTGGTGCTAAAGTCAGAGACGGACAGACAGGCCATCTTCGGATAACGAGTCCCCTCTGACCTCCACACGCACTCTCATTAACCATTTGTTTAATCCTAAATTCCATCTATACAGAAAAGTAGTGTATATTCATGTTTAGATTGTTTTCTGCAGGTATATAACAATCCCGCATTTATGCTGGCTGAAAACTATAAGAAATTAACTGTATACTTCTTTCATTTGTACTATTGCTCGCCCCAGTTTATGTATGAACAAGATAACTCTCGATAGAATTTCCTGATTTTAATTAAGATGCAACCTTAGGCATATTTAATCTTTACTAAAAAAATCGTATCGTTTTAAATTAATAAGAATTGCAAATTAAAAAAAGAAATAATCCCCACAAGGGATGCCAATTGTAATAAAAAGATTGCAATCATTATTATAATTCTTTACTTTAAAATTAAATGAAATGAAGTCATTCTTCCACACAAGGGACATGCCAATTGTAATAAATAGATTATTGATGAACAATTTAAAAAAAATTAAATGTTGCAATTAAAATGAAATAAAATTATACTTGAAGTTATTTGAAGTTTATAAAAAAATATTTTTTTCTAAATGAATTTACCTTAAGATATTTACTGAACAAAATTGACTGATTAGTTCAAGTTCTTCCCGCTTGGCGTGTTATGGTTCCAAAAGTATACATTACATAATATACAACTATGGATTTTCAGCCAAATCACCCAAAGAGAAAAGGGGGATTAGGAGGGAGCTTAACCCAAAATCTATAATAACTGCCGATGTAATGAATGTATTGACATGGATTTTCATATTTAAATTCTAATCCTCATAAAGACGACATTTATCAATTTGAAGAGTAATTGACAGAAGAGAAAAGGGAGGTCAAAAAAGGGGGCTCAACTCAAAAAGCCTAAAACAGCCGATAAAATGAATGTATCGACCCAAAATTTAGTATGAGGTTTCTGAATTCCGATTGGTTTTGGAAGGAGAATGTAAACTTATTGATTAATTCGTGCGGGGAAGTAAATTGCATGTGATTCACCGACGACTTTTTTTTGTTATTAGTATTATTTGAGAAAAAAAAATAGGATAGTGTATAGATTAAGTCTCTCAGTTGAATAATCCAAATTGAAACGTAAACACATCATAAAAATTGTGTTAAACTCTGAAGTATGAAGTTTCGTGAAAATCCGCTTAGTGGAAGCAGAGTTTTTGAGGTGACACATGAGGAGGGACCTCATAAACCTATTTATTTCCTGGTTGTTGGAAAGTAGGCTGAAACTTTTGGTCCTCCAGGGCGGACAGTAGATCGATACTAGCGCTAATGCCAGAGACAGACAGACTGACGAATGGACGGGTACATCTTCAGATAATGAGCTTCCTCTGACCTTCTCTGTCTCTCTTTCTATTTGACCTTTCCCTTTATTAAATTTTCTACTGCGGCTAACCACTTTTATCTTTGTATACTGTACAAACACAAGTGGTCCGTAAAATTGTTATGATAGAAAACTGAATTTAGAGTCATAACTTGCAGAAAAAATTGTAAAGAAGTTTGAAGATTAAGTACCTGAAGTTTTTTTTTTATTTCGTAATCTTGACTCAGACATTAAATATAGAGGTCGACTCAATTTATTAAAAACAGATTTTGATTCTCATGAAACAAATGCTGACATAAAGAACAAATAAATTATAGATACTGATGGTGGGAGTGCTTCCCGAAACATTTGTAATTACCAGATTTTAAAAACCAATATATTATGTCTAAGATCCAGTTATATAAGCCCGGTCATATAATTGGCTCCCGACAACAGGGACAATAATAGTTTCATTTTTTTTTGCAGTATAAGTACCGTCACAATATAAATGGGAGAAATGTAGTTGTGATAAATATAACAAATTGAAATTTTTATAAAACAGAATTCAGAAGCACATACAGGACATCAGATGTAAGAAGAAATTGGTGACTGAAGAGTGGTGACTAAAACTTCACTAAAATTTTTAATATTTTCAATGTTTTTATTATTAGAAAATTTTTTTTTCAGATTTTAGGGTAAACGAGTCACATACTGTCCCCTCCGAACATAATGGCTGGTTCAAACCAGAACGAGTTAACGGAGTATCACATGATAAAAACTCCTTCGAGGTTCGGGGTAGGCAAGAAAAGATGACACCATAATCAAACCCTATGACTAGCAAACCCTTCATCTAATTTAAAACTTGATGGCCTACTATAGGTCATCACAGTCTCACAATAGATATATTGGAAGAATTTTGTAAGAAGAAATAGAAATAATTTTTGAAATAATGTTCATTCCACAGAAAAATGTATACAAAAACTACGGGTTTCGTTCGGCATTACAACATCGTCAAGTGCTATTTACAAATATACTAAGAAAAATTTACCGAGTGCGAACAGTACAAATCAGGTAGTTAAAGGAAGGGTTGCAATTACCACTAGGAAATCCTAGGCTTACAGTTACAGATATTTTTTTTTGTTCTAAAATATTTACTTTCAATAACAGTGGTAAAATTGAAATCTAATTAAAAATAAATATTAATAACTTGACTCAGGACTTGAAGTTTGTGCGAGGTTAACATGAGTAAAGAGCTATGGAGCCATCCAAACGACTCACTGAGTACACTCCTTATGTAGAAATAAATATGTTATTTTATTTATTCTAGATTTTTTTTAAATTTTTTTGATTAAATGATATGTTTTTATTTTTAATGTTAGCAAAAATCAACATAAAAGCCCTTCAATTCGAGACCCCTCGAAACACCCCCGGTTCTCTATCATCCCCATCCCTCCAACTTAATGGGGGCAGGGGAGGCCGCGGGGGCTCGCTTTTATATTGATTTTATCTTTATTATAATGTTTTATGTTTACGTTTATTATTATTTATTTATTTATGTTTATTATTATTTTTTTTACCTATTATTTTGTACATAACTGTATGCTTTCGATGTATTTATTTTCTATTTTTTATTTTTATTATTTTACTTATTATTTTTTTTAAATTTTTTTGTTCTATGTATCATTCATCAAATTTACTCATGGTTATACCGATACTAACCAATTTATTGTGATATGCGTGAAATAATGTTAATTTATAATCGGAATTGCCAGCAAATATCAATGAACTGTGTCCTGCCTAAATGACTGAATGAATAGTAATTGTTAAATAAAATATGGACAACCCTCTATTTGATAGTGGTTATTTTTCAGATCGATAGTTTCCCAACTCTGTTCATGTGAAAACTTATTGTTTAATAAATGTTGTTTAAAAAGTTATTTACCTTTTCAAATACAATTATTAACAGTAATCAAGATAAGAAAATTAGGTTTAATTTTTAGTTTTAGTAACTTGTATAAAAGTCTGAGACCAAATTATGTAGGTACATTACCTCAATTTCATAAAAGCTTCATTAGACCTGCCGTTTTTAATTTTTCAAAATGTATTTTAGGTTCGTATTCTGCATCTTTAACTTCTCAGAGCACCGACTTATTTTTAGCCGTCATATTGAATTTAAAAAATTTAGTTTCAAATGAGGTTTCTGCAATCTTGAAAATAACCCAGGAAGTTATATCAATGGCCATACAACTTTATTGGTCCTACTTAATTTTGTTCGGCTAGATTGATAATTTGGACCATTGTGTGACCATCTGAGCCATTATTTTATTTCTTCATTTTTTTTGGACATTCAGATTTTCTTGACTCCAATAATAAGAAAGAAAGAGTATTACGAATTAACAGATAATTTATTTTTTTGAACATTCAGATTTTCTTGACTCCAATAATAAGAAACAAATAGTATTACGAATTAACAGATAAATTAATCGCAAAATACTGTAGGAAAACAACAGAGACTGAAGAAAAACTGTTGTGTTTCTCGGCCATTATTCATTTATTACAGTTATTTTATATTATGAGTATTAAGTTAATGCGGCATATTGGGATAGGAAATAGGCACAATAAAGTTGCAGTTAGCTCCAGTTAGGTCGGGCTGGCGTGCCAGATCTGAGTGGCAATATCCCACAGTGATTAGGGTCACGCAGCCAGGCGCTGCACTACATGTTCTCCCCTCTCGTACAATCTCTCTAAATAAAATAAAAAATTATTTTATATTTTATTATATAATGAAAAACATTTGATTTATGTTACTATCCAGGACCTTTGCAGATATTATCATAGCAAATTGCAAACATACACTTCTTTCACCGCAATTAACCCACAATCCTCCCAGGTGACTGAAGAGGTGAAAGAATGTCCTGTAACGGCCACATCACAATTTTTTTATTTTTGCTATCTCGACAGGTGGAAGGTTATAGAAAGGTAGATCATTTCTGTAGGTCAGTATTATAAAAAGGTTCTTCCTGGAGCTCTTCTTTGTCAAGAGTGTGCTAGGTGTCAAGTGTGTTAGGTGTCATAGGTGACAAGGTGCACTCCCCCCCACCCCACCCTTCTCCCCTCCACCTCACCACAACCCACCCACCACATCAAGTTATTCTGTGCACCGCACCACACCCCCTGAGCCAGCTCACACCCAACGCTCCTGGGACATCGGCAGGGTCGCCGACTTAGCACGAATGTAGCTCAGCCAAGGCCCCCAACTGTTTCTATGGCTCTCCTTTTTTTTATGTAGGAGCTGTCCACAGACGGACACACGACCAAAACTATAAGGTTCCTTTCTTGGTCCATGACCAACAAAACCCTAAAAATGTTTCAACGTCTTAAAATATAAATGGAAAATTGTGGTGTTTAAAGGTACCAAATTTGAGAGGAGGACCTTTGGAACAATTCACAACACAATCTTAATCTTCGATTCGTTCGAAAATTATAAGGAAAATGTGCAAAAACCGTAATCGGGGGCATGTCTTTTAGACCTCTGTAATATAACGAAGTCCGACTTCGTTTTCTCTATTATTTTTAAACAAATCCAAGATTAAGTTCCACTGGGTCTTTTTTCGAATTTTGTGTTCTGTTACCTTCACACACCTCATGTTATTAAAGACTTTTTCACTTGTTACTACTTTTTGGCATATATTTACCATTTTTTTGAAGTAGGGTTTTTTATTTCTTTATTTAATTCTAATCATAACAAAAAAAAACTCTGCAAAACATTTATTTTTGGAATTAGGAATTGTCTTTCTAAACCCATTAATTTGATATCCCTCTCGCTGGTTTTGTTGACTTTTGATTTTTAGAGTTTGATAATATGGTAGTCAGCGTCCCCAATTTTGGGTTTTTTCGAGAATTTCATATGGTCTATGTCACTCGGGTCATTATGACGAATCATTGGCATATAAATGACTAAAATCCGTCCAGCCGTTTAGACTTTCCGAGAACAAAGAATATAACCTATTCATACACAATTGTGAATGAAAAACAATACCCTCTGTTGGGTAAAAAAAAAGTATTTTCTCCCCTAAGAGAGACGTGAGATAAGACTGTTTCTCTTGTGTGGTAAATATGATTCATGAAAACCGGGCTCCCCATGTAGAAATATTGTCGAAATCACAAAAAAATCCTCCTTATCAGACTTAACTGGAGTCTTTTACAGAAGACTTAATTTTACACTTCCTGAGGTTGGCTAACTTCCAGACTTGAACTTGGCACACCAACGAGGACTTTCAACTTAGTTCACTTTTATAGCCCACTGCCCCCTCCAAAAAGTTTTAAAAAGTCCTAATTGGACTGAACTAGTTTAATTAAAAGTGTCCCACAATGTGTGAGGACCCACACTACAAGACAAGTTACACCAGTTCCTAGGACTCTTACCTCTCCTCACTTTCTATGGGCTTTCTATTCTTGTAGGATCCGATTCTATCCGGGAAATTCTCAAACTTTCAGATAATTTTCAAGAAAAATCATTTGTGAGGATTGTGAAAGGAGATTCTGAATTTTTAATACTATATATTTTATCACAGCTTTATTATTCTCCCGAAGTTTGGTCTTTACAATCAAGCAAATCATCAGTATCAATTACAATCAATAAAAATAACAACGTATGATGTTATTCAATAATTCATTACACATATAACATTTTAATTATTCAAATAATGTTTTTTATTATATATTTTATACACATGAATGCTGCTAACTTATCGCTGATCTTTATTGTGACCTGCATAAAGAATATTCAATATAAGAAAAAAATTGATTATAATAAAGATTAGGAAAGAATTAAATAAGATATTCTTTTTGGAGCCATGGTGGCCGTGCGGGCTAGAGCGTAGGGCTTTGGTCGCATGATCTCACCATGGTTTGCTGGTTTGAATCCCGTCCGGGAGTGAGTTTTATTTCGTAGATAGAACTCCCTCCCGAAGCCATGGATGTCGTAAATAATTAGATAACACAGATTGACATGGCTAATATGCATCGAACGAAAGGCAAAAAAAAAAAAAAAAAATGGATAGAAGCTATAATAAAACATTATATTAGTAATGAATTATTGAAGAACGTCATACGATGTTATATTTTTATTATATATTTATGTATATATATCAATAATGTATATGTTACAATCAATAAAAATATAACATCGCATGACGTTCTTCAATAATTCATTATTTATAGAATGTTTTAGAGGGCGCCGGTAGCTCAGTGCTATGCGTGCTTGCCTTCTGAGCTCAAGAACGTGGGTTCGAAACCCGACCGAAGCCCTTAGTTTATTTTACCTCCCAGATTAAGCACGTCGTCCTTCGGATGGGACGTTAAAACCTAACCTAACCTATAATGTTTTATTATAGCTTCTATGTACAAGAATATCTTAAGCTAACCTTTGATTATTTCCTGATCTTTATTATAATAATTTTTTTCTATTTCTATGTATATATATATATATATATAAATTAAGAAAATCAATAATATTTCTTAATCGATCACAACTGCATCCTTGTTTTAATGTAGTCTGAGTGTATGCTGTGCTAACCAATCAGTCCTTTTTTGATTTTGTCAGGAACATTAACTAAGGTGATTGATTATAAAAGTTAAATCTATATTAATAAATATAGAATTAAAGAGAAAAAAGTATGGAAAAGATCATTTAATTTATCACAAATTCGATATTGAATTTTCACCAGAATTTCATATTTTCGGATCACCAAATCCAAAAATGAAAAAAGAAATTAAAATAATTAATAAGGTAGAGACCATAAGTTAAACGTTCTGGAAGCTCTTCCTCCCTTCCACCGACTCTGGACACCCGCCAACCTAGTACAATGATAACCTTCTTGCAGTGTATTAGATGGTTTAAAAGAAAAAATATTAATTGAACATCGTAAAATTCCTGGTATGAATTAAAGTATTATTGTTAATTATAATTAATTAAAAATAAAGGATCGGCTAATAAAAGAGATTTGTTCAAAACAATTAAACGCATATTCTTAAATTTATGCTCTAAATGACTAAACATAATGTGTTTAAAAACAAAAACCAAGACATATTCAAAGTATTTGTTATTAATAGGCATAAAGTAATATTGCTATTATTACTATATATGAATAAATAAACATGTTTTTAAGGGATAACTTTTAATTAGTGTTTCATTACTAACGTATCTAGGTTTCATTTTTAACTTTGGTGCTGTAAGATTGTTTACCCGGGAGCGATATTGATAAATGACTCCCACACTTCGCGTAACTATTAAAAAGATTCATTATATTAAACATCGTCTAACATTTGAACACTTCAAAAAATAAAATGGCTACCTATATAAATAAATCAATAACAATAATATTTATTTCCATTAAACCATAACATGGCAATAGGATACATCATAAGAATGTATACACTAAGATAGCTAATTATATACATATCTATATTATAATACTATTAATTAGATACATAAACAGATATTAACTCTTAGAGTCCGACACACATGGATTAGAATTAACAATAGTAGAAAAAAATAAAATTAAATTAACAAATAAATACTTGCAAATATCAGTTCAAAAATAATAATACGAATAATTACAGTACATACAATTTATATTTTTATTAAAATTACTATAACAATTTTTTATAACTTTTCGGGAAGTGTATTTTTCACTACGACACTTCGGGACGTTCTTACGCCCCTTCCTCAGGTCACAATGTGCGAAATATAGAAAAGAGAAGGAAACAATATAACAATAACAATTATAAAAAATATATATAAATAAATAAATAGAAATAAATAAAAGAGAAAAACAAGAAAAATAAATTAGTATATAAATAACAAAATTGTTGATTAAAACGTAGATTTGACAGACCTTGGAGAGGATATATATGGAGGAGAAAAAAAAAAAAAAATTAAGATGTGTATCAAATAATGTTTTTTGAATATGAAACATGATTTTTTTATTATTGTTATTTCATTATTTTCGAACAATGAGGGAAAAAGTCAGTGTCCAAATAGAGGGTTTCTTCTAACATAAACATTTTTAGTTGAATTTTAAATTTTCTTATTATTTCTATTGTCTTCAAGAAGTGGGGAAGGGCAATAAAGACATTTGTATCATGAGTTATACTTTTTTGAAAAGAGAGGAGCAATGTTCAGTTATTCGAAAGTCTTCTTTCTTCCTGGTATCGTAATCATGATTAGTATTGTTAAAAGAAAAAATATTTTTATTTTTCCTAATAACCAATATTGTTTCAAATATAAACAGCGAAGGCAAAGGCAGGATTTTAAGTTTTTTTAAATATTTCTCTGCAGCTTGTTCTTTGAGTAATATTATTTATTATTCTTAGTGCTTTCTTTGTCTAAAAATATTACTACAATAATACTCGAGCTACAAGCTCTCCAATGTATAAACCGATATTGTAATTGCTTATGGAATGGAAATATACATAATATAATGTAATTAATGTATCCTTTGGCACGATATTTTTAAGATTACGAAGTTAGAAGTAACCGCAACTCAGTTTCTTACCGATAAAAGTTGTTTGTTATTTTGGTCGTAGTTTTGAAGTTTAAAATAGTTGTTTTAGACGCATTTAATATTAACCCATTGACAAGAAGCCATTCGTTTAATGATTCAAGATATAAGAGCTTTAGATGTGGATTCTCTCAAAGAGGTTGGGTTTTTTTCCCGTGTCAAGAATATTAGTAACATCCGCAAAAAGGGCCGAACTAAAGGGTTTCATTTATCTAGGTAAATCATCAATCAGTAACAGCCAAGGCCCTAAGATTGTAATGTAATTTAACAGAGTGAAAATAAATTACATTATACATTTAATCAGTCATATACTGAGCTTCGACTCTTTGAAACCTTCCAGATAAGTAACTACAAAAGAGATCAAGCACGATACTTCTAATACCGTAGTGTCTCATTTTATTAAGAAGAATTTCGTGATTATTATTATTATTGATCTCCAAGATAAAATCTCTTGAAAATTATTTTCTCAAAAACTTTTGAAATTGTTGGAAACAATGAGATCGGTCTATAATTTTCCGGCAATTGTTTATCACCTATTTGAATAATGTTTTTATTCTTGCTAATTTCAGTGAGTTAGGATAACAACCTGATTCAAAACAAAAATTGATTAAGGTACTTAGAGGCTCCTTAGCCATAAAGCTAATTTTAATGGTCGATTAAAATATTTTGGGGGAAAGCTGTCATAACTTAATGGACAACGACTTTATTCTCCCATTTACTAATCTTTCTTTAATTGAGGTCCCAGAAACCGAGGCTTAGTTTAATATTTAATAAGAATTGTATGAAAGTTTGTTCTTAACAAACTGCACATTAACATAGAATAATAAGGAGCATCCCAGGTGGCTTTCAGCTCGGAACAACTAATGCAGTTAGCTCTCCATTATCTATTTATCAGTTAAGGTTGGATTTCAGGGAAGAGAGGATCAGGGCTCGCTAAGTTTTCTCAAGAGGGGGCAAGTTGCAGAAGGAGGCAACCCTATTATGTTGGCTAGTAAACGATTCATCTCAGATCTGGAGATCGATAAGGCGCTCAGGAAATCAGATCTGGAGATCGATAATGCACTCAGGAAATCAGATCTGGAGATCGATAATGCGCTCAGGAAATAAGATCTGGAGATCGATAATGCGCTCAGGAAATCAGATCTGGAGATCCATAAGGCGCTCAGGAAATCAGATCTGGAGATCGATAAGGCGCTCAGTAAATCAGATCTGGAGATCGATAAGGCGCTCAGGAAATCAGATCTGGAGATCGATAAGGCGCTCAGTAAATCAGATCTGGAGATCGATAAAGCACTCAGGAAATCAGATCAATTTGCATTTGAAACAGTGAATCACAGTTGGCTAGAAATAGAAATTTTCAACCTATCGTGTGGAAAGGTTAACCAACCCTTCAACGTATGATCAACTACCTTGGAATTATCTACTATAAAGTCTGCAAAACCTGACAAAGTGTTACGATCTTAAAATGTCTGTCTAGGGTCAAAGGCGATTCATTTTAATAGAATTTATCAATATGAGTGGAGAAAAACAGAAATTGAAGGGAATTAATCAACTAGGTACTCGTTAACATGCAACTTTATCAAACTGATGAAAGGGATATTGACAAGATGATCCAAAGTTTCCTAGAGTTAGTTAATGTGACTCATGTCCGGACTACGGGCTCATATCGCATACTTCATCGCGAAAATGGTCAAAACCTGTTCAACGGATCTTGAAACATGTAATTCCGTTGAAAACTCAGATTTTCGCACGAATACAATACTTCCTTATACAATAAGGAAATAATAAAAAAATATGTAATAGAAAATAAATGAGTATAAAAATAATAATATTAATAATTGCAGTAAGTGATTTGGTAGCAAACATGATGAATCATGTGGTCTTTCAGGATATAAATATAATGATACATTCTAAATATAATTCTCTCTACCGATTGGTCAGTGCTTTAAAATCTCAAGAAAACTATCTTTCAATAAACTGCCATATCGAAAAACTCCAAATGCTAGCTCAAATTCGTCTCCACAATAGCAGTAGCAATTTTAGGATATTACTTGGAGGGTTTAGATATGAGTTTTGTCTTGAAAGTGTATACAGGCTCTGTACCCGACGAAAAGAACCACCTCATATACTTTTGTTCCATTGTCTCTCTTTGTGTTTCCCCAGGCAAACATTTCTCCACAATCATCTCTCAAATAGTTAGAAAAATTGACAATTTATTTTTATACATCTTATTTTTAATAAGCTAAGCACGCGTACTACTAAGGATGAAATATTTTTGTGTTCTAGTTGCTTACACTATTTATATTAAAGAGCATGTGCATATTTATCATTTTAATATTATTTGTATCTTTTTAATATTTAGTTACTATATTGTTTATTTGTTACAATTCTATATATAGATATTTTTTCTTTTATTTTATTTTCTATAACTATAAGAATATGTATTTTGTAAAAAACAAAACCCATTCATTGCCATAAAGGGTGTTATCTTTAGTGCGATAAAAAGTTTATCTATCTAGTTTCTCCCAAAAGTGTATTTTTCACGACGATATTTCAGGACGTTCTTGTGTCTCTTTCTCAGGTTACAATGTACGAAATATAGAAAAGAAAGACAAAGAAAAAATAATAATTAAGATAGAAAGCAGATAATTACTTCTTCTAAAAGGAAAAGAAACCGAGAGTATTGAACCTGGAGATAGACAGCCTTCCGAGACGAGCTGATCTGTGTGTGAATCGATTGTACAAAAATAAAACGGGGTCTCATCCCAACATCGATCTGTCCGCATTCTCTCCTTCCATTTTCCACTTCCATCCCAGACCCTCCTCTTCTCTTTAATTATTCACCATTGTTCGTGTTGGAACTTTACTAAAAAGACATTTCCAAGCTCCACAAGTGAAATATGCCATGTGATTTCCACCCCCTCCCCCCCCCCCCCCCACCTCAGCCCCTCTCATGTATGTATGCATTTTAATTTTATAAGTGTTCCATATCTCACCGATATGATCGCTACTATCCAAGAAGTGATTCTGTCTGTCTGCCAGAATTGCCATCCCTCCTGGTTCAGTCATATTTTACATGCTCTGGAAGCTTGGAAAATAATCAAACCAGGAATCTGGGTGTTACAGTTTTCAATTTTTTTTTTTTTTACAAATAGCTATTTACAACTGTATACAAATAAATACAACAAGCAAATGTGCTAATAAAGAGATTATGGCAATGTCAAAATGTCAAGAGGGGAGAAATCACCCAGTGGTGACACTCCCTAGTCACTGTTTTTCTCTTGTTTATAGCTAATCACTATCACTGTCACTGCTTTTGCTCAGGAGGTCTCTAGGCTCTTAAGCCGTCGTTGGGGAAGTATGGCAGAATGGAGGGCACAGACTAGACGATTACTAAGAAGGGAAAATAATTTTTTATAATTGGATTTAGCGACTTCAGTGATGAAAGGTTCGTTAAGGTCGGTGTGAAGGGTTTTGTTGGAGAAGTAGTAAGGAGCATTGACTATTGTACGAAGGATTTTGTATTGAAGGGATTGGATTGCGCTGGAGATTGGAAGCCTTGGCAGAACCCCAGAGTTCAAGTCCGTAAGTCCACATAGGTTTGAGTATTGCGTTGTATATAAGTCGTTTTGTTGTCAAAATTAGTTTGGATCTTTTGTCTATTAGTCTTAGTAGAAGTTTATAACGTCTGTCCATTTCTTGTCTTTTCAGTCTCGTGTGAGGATTCCAAGTTAGTCTTTTGTTGAGTATGAGGCCTAGATAGCGGGCTTCGTTTTATAAGGGGTGGGGGGATTTACTTTTCTATTCTTATTTTCCTTTAATATAAGGAAGTATTGTAATAGTGCAAAAAAACGGAATTTCACGTTTGACCACTTTCCCTCCCTGTGATGTCTGTGTATGTAAATGGAACTTTGTGAGCACTTCAACTCGTCAACAATTATAGCAATGAACTTGAAATTTGAATTGTAGATGTCAAAGTGCTAACTTAAATCTGATTAGATTAAGGACAAAAGAAGATGAGTCAGATGAGCGTTGTATGCATGCCATTTGTCGAAGATCACTGACTTTCCCGGCTTAATCTTCGCGCAGATGATGGACATTAGCGTTGCGGCACTGCGGTCAGACACACTCTCGACAACGACCGTTAATTCCTTCGCTAAAAAAAAAACGGACTCGATGACACGGAAGTATCCCATTTCTTTAGATGCTTGCTTAATTCGAGACCTATCAAGTAATTGATTCTTACCAAAAATGATCCTTATTATAGTTTTATATATAAACTTTGTCTGTATCTGACTGTGTAAAGTGACCTAGGAGTGCCGGAGGAGATTAGTTTAAATTTCATTAAACCGAGTCATATGTCCCGTTCAAATGTTTGAGGTTATGTCCTTGACATAAAAAAAAAATAATAATAATATGTATTTCCATTAAACCACTCAGACATAAAGAGTCGGATGCACATCTGATTAGTAAAAACAATAAGAGTAAAAAATAAAATATAAATGATTATAAAATACACAATATTTGGTTAGTTAGTTATGGTGGACCTGAGCCCTACTCTACAGTGGAAGTCCTAAATTTTGCCTCCCAGATTTCATCCTAAGGTGAGCGTCTTTAACGAGTACCTGATATACCACAGGCTCAGGACCATTGCTTAGCGTCCCATCAGAAGAACGGGGTGCTCGAGGTTCGAACCCGCGATCTTGAGCTCGGTAGACAAGCATATCTCTGAGTTACCGTCGCCCTCAAAATACATCAGATATAGTTTTCATTTATGATTTAAATTATCGTAAGTATTTTTGATGTGTAAGTAATCTTAGCTCTCGGTAGGGACTGTGTCAGAGCGTAAGGCTCGTTGATGTGCATATGTGTGTGTCGGACGGTTGCGCGCGCAGCGCACACATAACTACACGCTTCCTTATCTATGATGTCAGCTGTTTTTGAGCATTACTACGTTCATGGAACAAGAAAGTGTATATTTGACTAAATGTTTTGATCACCGTAGAAAGTGTAATATATTTCGATTGCATTATCGTGTAATATAGTTCGTCACATATAAATGAATGTAAAGGTAAATATATAATAAAACCAATAACAATAAAATAACTCTAAAAACATAATTAGATATAACATTGTATTTTTACAACATTATTGATCATATTTACCGTTGTAGTGAATTTAACTAAAATATCAATATTACGAACTATAAAATGATGTTTCGGTAAGAAACTTTTAGGTTAAGATGCTTCGATAGCTTAAATTTGTCACAATAAATAAAATTTGCGGCAAAAGAAAATAATATAGCAGTGCAAATCTAAAACAATATAATTATTTTAGCTATCACAAACCTGTACAAAAGAAATAGAAGTACAATAAATTTGAAAGTTTAATTCCTCATACTTTTCTTATTGTAACATTATAAAACAAATTTTAATCAAAATCAGTGCACGACAGCAAATTTTTGAAATTAAAGCAGATTCTAGTGAATACCGCGTCACTCACACATGTTGTTTTTTGTATAATTCTTCCAAAAAGTTATTTTTCACTAGGATATTATGACAAAAGTTTGAAAGATGGCTTCGTCCGTGTATGAGTGAGATGACGTCTCAATCTGAAGGTGTTAGATCCACGAGAGGAAGATTGTGAGTAGATAACCCCTTGACAGATTTGAGTCCATGACCATCCTCGGGTCTAGCCGAACCTTCCCGAGGTGCCTCACACTCGGGTCGATGCTACCATGTTACTCCCGACCTCTCTTCACTAAACTGTGACTCTCATTATGTGAACCCCATCCATTTGTTTCTCTGTCTCATTAATCTAAGAGCAAATATTATATATTCCGTTGGGGGTGTTTAGGATGATGATTCACCCGAATTCTAGTGAAGTGCCTAGCAATACAAATGTGACCATAAATAATTTTATCTAATAGAAAAAAAAACAATAGCACCGACACCTCTTACAATGTTTTCTAATCGTCAGGAAAATCCTTCAAATAAATCATGAAGAAACTATTAAATAATTGTCTACATGAAATAATGAAATTTCGTAGGTCATCAGAGATATAGTATGCAAAAAATGCGTATTTTACAGAAATTATCAATAAATGAGGGCGCAAGTAGCTCAGAGGTTGCATACTAGCCTACTGAGCTCAAGATCGCGGGTTCGAAACCCCGCATAGGCCTCTAGGTTTTTTATCTAGGATATATAAAAACCTTTGCACGCCGTCCTTTAGATGGGACATTACGCGATGGTCCCGAGCCTGTACGATGTCAGGTACTCATTAAAGACCCCTATACTAGGTGAATAAAAATTTACGGTAGGCAAAATTTAGGACTCCCATGCTAGAGGCGAGTACATGTCCATCAGAGTGACACGCTCTGGTAGAAGGTGATATGACCTTGTAGTTGAAGCCCAGGCATGAGTCATAGTAACTAACTAGCTTTAGTAGTGTGAAATTACCATTATTATTACTTGTTTTCTATAGGAAATGTTTAGCAGCTCAGAAATGAAAACATGGTAAGTAATGGTGTCTGAAAGGAAAATGAAACTCCGGTTCATATTCTAAGCTAGTGTAAGGCACTAGACAGCAGGAGATTTTACTGCTTCGGGTCTGCCATAACGGAATCGAAGCATATAAACGAGGGATCCTGCAACAGAATTTTGGACTTTATTAAAGAAACAGGACTGCTGTAGAGACCAACACACAGGGCACACAATAGGCCTATTCTGGCCGCGGTGATACTAAAAGCCCTCGGAAAAAAATAAAATAAAATATGGTGACAGAGACGAAGAAACCACAAAATTATGGAATAACGCACTCTACTGGTGTTTATTAAAAGATAACCGAAGGCAAGGCAGTGCTACGACAGTGCATATATTATTATTATTATTTTGTTAAGATCCGTAGCCTCTGAGATGTCAGGAACTAGTTAAAAATCCCTACCTCAAGGAAATAAATCTGAGCAAGCAAAATTTAGGACTCGCACAGTAGAGTCGGGCTCATGTCCACCGAAGCGACGGTAGAACCCTCTGAAAGAAGGTGATATCACCCCCTTAGTTAAAGCCCGGGCATGAATCACAATAACTAACTATTGTATTAGAGATGCTAGTGCTGCCCTCATATCTTGAGTTTCAAATGAACTTGCGAATGACTGAAGTTCGAAAATGTATGAGCTGACAGCATTTATGAAAATAGGCACTTTTCAAATTGTATGATTATCATAATTTAAGTATTACATTTTTATGGTAGTTAATTTAAAATTTTGGGGTGGGCTGAACTTTATTTTGGAGTGGGCTAAGTCCGCCCCAGCCCCCCCCCCCCTTTCCACTACCAATGCCAAATAATAAAGTAACTTCCCCCAAGTTGTCTTTTGGACTTGCCCGTTCAACAAGTGTGTACTCCTGTAAAATAGTGGTACTACTGCTTCATAGACCAATCCAAGGAGAAAGATAAAAATGCATGTAAATAAGTGTATTTGAAATATTTAACAATTTATATCGCTTGTGCTATGAGAATTATCATTTGATCAGAATAAAAGGCTATATAATCACAATTTATTTCTAATTTTTTTCAGTGAGTACTTTCCGAGATAGAGGGAGGACGTCAGTCAGTGTTCGTTAGAGACATTCATGAGAAGGACGTTAGATTCCCTCATGAAGACACCATTTTATTGCTTTTTCTTAATAAAGTGCAGCATAATATAAGTAATAAAGAAGGTAACATTAATAATAATATTAATATTTATTTCCGTTAAACCATAAATGGTAACTGGGTACTTCATACGGTTTCGTACATAAATATTTTATTTTATAATTATATTTCTACAGATAAATCTTCTTTCAGGATCGTATTTCGGATGAAAGCACGGGTCCCTTTCTTAGGTCACAAAGAGCGAAATATACAAAAATCATGATAATAATAAAAATATTAAATACAATTAATTACCTAATATATAATAGAAGAATTGAAAGCAAAAAATTAAAGATTTTATTGTAAAAGGAATTCGAGGTTCTGTCGTGTAAATGAAAAATTCAAAATTTGGGCAACGTTTCGAAAACTATTTATTTCCTACTTTAGGGCCTTATAATGACTCACACAAACTCTTAACACCTTCACCACACACATCCACTCAAGTCATTATAAGGCTCTGAAGAAGGAAATAAATAGTTTTCGAAACGTTGGCCAAATTTTGAATTTTTCATTTACACGACAGAACCTCGAATTCCTTTTACATTGAAAAGATACTGTCGACTCTATTAATCATGATAAAGCTTTTATATATGAAATACCGGAGGGCGCCGGTAGCTCAGTGGTATGCGTGCTTGACTTCTGAGCTCAAGGTCGTGGGTTCGTAACCCGATCGAGGCTCTTAGTTTATTTTATCTGGAAGGTTTAATAAACTTAAGCACGCCGTCCTTCGGATGGGACGTTAAGCGATGGTCCCGAGACTGTACGATGTCAGGTACTCGTTAAAGACCCCTACCCTAGATGAATAAAAATTTAGGGTAGGCAAAATTTAGGACTCCCGTGGTATAGTCGGGCTCATGTCCACCAGAGTGACGAAAGAGCGCTCTGGTAGTAGGCGAAATGACCTCGTAGTTAAAGCCCGGGCTAATTCATAAAACCTAACCTAACCTGTATGAAACACAACATTTATATATAGCTATTTTGTTTCCTTTTTGAGAATGAAAAAAAAAAATCTGTTTCCGAATAAACTCTAACATAAACATTTTTAAGTGAATTTTTTTATTATCTATTTATCGATTTCAAGAAGTGGAGAACGACATTTAGGAAGTCGATACCATTATGAGTTATACTTCTATCAAAAAGAGAGGAACAATGATTAATTATTAGAAATTCTTCTATCTTCCTGGTATCGTAATAATGACTAGTTTTGTTGAGAGGGAAAATATTTATATTTTTTCTAATGACCATTAATATTTCAATTCTTAACGGCGCAGGTAAAGACAAGATTTTAAGTCTATATTGACAATTAACATGTCTATTCTTTCTTTTTCGTATATCCTTCACCCACTTAAGCCTGAGTATGCACTGATTTGTGAAATATTTACTCTTTTTTCTGCACTTATGCCTTCCTCACTCTTTTCTGATGCAATGTTTGTCTGCCCTGTTCCATTCCCTGACCTTTGTTGTCTCGGACAGATCCGCTAGGATTCTAATGCGGCCTATGATGTCAAAAGAAATGTAAATTGTATGGACAGCATCTCAGACAGAATATAACTCAAGTTGATCTGTTTGTAGATGGTTATGTGGCTTATTTCCAATGCATGGCTCTTTGCCAAAAGGGAAGTCTTCAGAGCGACAAACAGCTCAGTGGAAAGTTGCGAGAGATTTGTTGTCAGTGGTCTGCGCTTCCAACCAAACATTATTTATCAAGACTGGTTGTCGATATTTTCCATTATTTTAGTTAAGCCAATGCAATTTCTAAAGATTTATAACTTTTTTCTTCCCCAACTATGCGATGTATAGGGGACGTTGTGTGATCGGTCAAAAATTCGTAGAGGAGTTTTCAACGGAATTTCATGTTTTCCGACCTCTAGATTCCAAATAAGAAAAAAAAATTTCGATCTGTGTGTGTGTGACTGTGAACACAATACTACCCGAATGTATCGACATGAAAAAAAGAACTTAATCTAAAAAATAGTCTCGGAAATCAATTTTAGATATCACAACCAATTTTTATTATTACTCACCCCTAATTTAATTCTTTAAGAAAATAAATGTGAATTCGTTAGTGATAACCACTATTTGCACGTAGAGAAACACATTTATACACATCATTTATCATTTACCCAAGGTAACATTAACTTTCAACAATGGTAATAAAGGAACATATGATTCGTTAAGCCCGGGCATGAGTCACAATAATTAACTACCAAACTCGAAATTATAAAAACATTAATAAGTGAAGTTAATCTTTGCCAACAACTTTTGTTCATAAACTTTTCAGTTGTTTCAATATTTACAGGAGTACGACATTAACATGAATATACCGTAATTTTCAGTAGCGATGGTGTATAGGCTAATTAGTTCCGTTCTAAACTTCTAGTTTATTTATGTTATTTTAGTTTCCAAGGGAAATTCTGCCTATTTAATAAAATGCCATGCAGATGAACCACTTCCTTGCAGAGGGCTCTGGGTTATATTTGCCTCTAGGATTTTTTTGAATATTTTAACTCCGGATTTTGGCGAATGTCAAACCGAAACCTCAGACCTTAAATCATTTTATGCTGTTTTTTTATTTATTTTAGTGATTAAAAGATATAAAAACATTTTTCCGACATTAACCAAAACAATATTGCGTTCTCAACCATGAAACACAATTGTAGCTTTTTTGATTTTTTTAAAATCGTAAGGTCTTGTCGAAAACCAAAAAACTAAAATTAAAAAATGCATACTTAAAGTATATGGCAAAAAGCTACTTTCGAAAACTACCCATCATCGAAAATCAAATCGTTATCACGGAGAGGAACGACGTTAAAGAAGACATCA
The DNA here is from genome assembly GCA_963662175.1 of Aradus depressus. NCBI lineage: Eukaryota > Metazoa > Arthropoda > Insecta > Hemiptera > Aradidae > Aradus > Aradus depressus. The sequence goes on along the minus strand of OY759217.1, from coordinate 28,220,160 downwards.
AAGCGAGGATAACGGCCGGCAATAGATGCTACCGGTTACTGCAGAAGGTGCTCGGATCGAGGACTGTGTCCCGCGACGCCAAAATAACAATCTATAAAACAGTCCTGAGAGCGGTCGTCACATATGCGAGTGAAACCTGGGTCCTGACTAGGAGGGACGAAGTCTTACTCAATACGTGGGAGAGGAAGGTATTGAGGAAGATATACGGCCCTACTCCAGAGGGGGATAGATGGAGGATACGGACCAATGGGGAGCTGAGGGACCTGTACAAGAGCCCGGACCTGGTGGCCTTAGTGAAGCAGGGACGGCTCCGATGGCTGGGGCATTTACAGAGGATGGAGCCAGACAGATTGCCGAGGAAGATACTGGAGGGACACCCGGGAGGACAAAGAAGAAGAGGTAGACCTCGCTTACGTTGGCTGGAGGACGACCTCAGAAGGACGGGTGTGGGAAGATGGAGACGGAAGGCCGAGGATAGAGTAGAATGGCGGAAGATTGTTGCGGAGGCCCAGGTTCTACAAGGACCGTAGCGCCAGGGAAAGTAAAGTAAAGTAAGTATCGAAAATCAAAAAAGCCATTTTTGAAATTCAAATATGGATTTGAACCAACTATAAGTGTTACTATACTACTTAAAGAATTAAATCACCAATTCAGATAATAATATACACTTTTTTTTTATTTAATATCTGCATATATCGTTTTTTTACATATATTTTAGTGAAATGAAAAAATATAGAATAGTGTTGAAAAATATTATAAAAAACAATGAGAGGCTTCTGTAAGTATTTATAGCTGAAGAAAATTGAAAAAATAAATAATTTATTTTGCTTTGTATGTTTTTATATTTTGTTCTTCTCAATTTGGCTCCGACACAATTTATATATACATTTATTAACCAGTTTGAAGAAAACAAATGTTTGAATGTTTTCTCTTTTTTTTACTACCGTCTACCAATTTTATATACTTTTTTTTAAGTGGTAATTCTACCAAGAGAGTTTGTCAGTGAAAAAAAATTCTATAAGACAATATTGTCTTTTCCTCAGGGCTACTGTTATTAGAACTCATTCATTATTTTTGATGTCTAACATGTTTTATTTTTGAAGCTAATATGTTACCAACTTGTAAATTTTATTGATATAACTACTAAAAAAAATATCTCAATCCGTGCGGGGGCTCCTTATCTCCTTATGGATCTCCTTATCCAGCTACAGGCTTTAGCTACATAATTGGTGTTCTTGGCTAACCTGTTGTTCTTCATCTTCCACTTAATCTTAATCCTTATCAGTTCATCCCCCTCTTCCTCTCCTTTCCCTTATCACTCATATTGCTCACTGAAATTTCCTTCGTTGTAAGTCCGAAGCACAGGGTGAATGTGATGGTGATTCCAAGTTTTTAAATAATAATCATTGGTAATTTATTTTCACTCCTTATATCTTTAATATAAGGAAGTATTGTAATTGTGAGAAAATCCGAGATCGAGTTTTCAAATGATTTTTAAGTTTCAAGGTCCTTCGGGGTCTAAGTACATCTCATTACGCTTGTATTTATGACCTAACCAAAATCTTTCTGAATAGAACTTGTAGAGAAGACTTAGGCCCTCCGCACACGGTGCGACTGCTTTGCAACTTGAGTTGCAAACCAGTTGCACCATTGTCACAAGCACAACCAAAATGCAACCTCTGTCCGCACACGAGCGCGTCTGGATCATTCGGTGTTCTCTATCCACATAGTTTATAGTCACAAAGCTAGTTTTGGCAATATGTCAAGTAGTAGAAGACATAATTGCCTATCATCAATACCGCAGACTACGAAGAGCAGTACGAAGGGAATATTGGTGCCACCCTTATATACAGAGAAATATGAAGTCCAGGATGTTCGTAGCAGCAGGAAAATTGAATCAAACAGACAGCAAGTTTATAGCATTCTACAGAATGTCCAAAGATTCTTTCCTGGAATTGGTGTGACTGCAGAAGAAAGAATATTAATAACACTGAGGCAAGCTTTATTTATTATTGCTTTCGCCCAAATACAAAATTAAATAACTCCAATGTAAAGAACTGAAAGTACTCGAAAAAATATACCTCTCCAACAAATGTTATATTAATTTGTTGATCCATTCATCATTTCGAAACAAACGTGATTTTTCACTTGCAACCATGCAACTGAAACCGTTTTGCAACTGGGAAGAACGATCGCACGCAACCAGTTGGAAACTGATTTCAAATCGGTCTCGTTTGATCGCCCTGTGTGCGGACCCCTACTACCTTACATGGGCAAGGTCGCAAAACAGTGACTCGAGTTGCAAAACAGTTGCACCGTGTGCGGACGGCCTTAAAGGCACATCTTATATGATATACGTTATTTACGTTGTTTCGCGAGATATATGCCGAAAAGCATACTAGAATGTCGCTCTGAACACAATGTTTTAGACATTTCCTAGATTTATGCAAAAATCGTTAGTCCTATCGAAACATTCTTAACAAAATAGTTCCTTCTTGAATTTCCAGTCGCCTAAGCTTCTTGGATTGCGAAAGTAGTTCTAGCTCCCTGAAGAATATACAATACATTTCTGTAATATATTATATCCCTGCATTTTCCGCAGAAATGTATTGTATATTCTTCAGGGAGCTAGAACTACTTTCGCAATCCAAGTAGCTTAGGCGACTGGAAATTCAAGAAGGAACATTTTTGTTAAGAATATTATAGATATTATCTATTCATTATTGGTAGTTTTTTTTTTTTTTTGAAAAGGATGAAAATGAAGTATATATATGTTACGAACAATGCCCGAAATCGTGCAATGTCCGACATTGTACAGATTCACCTGTGGAATGTCGACGTTGCACACCCAGACTGTACAATGTCCGAAATAAAGATATATACTTAGAAGTTACTTATTAATTAGCTCGACCACACCTCAATGTCCATTGTTGTAAGCTGTCATCATTCATCTGGGTACATAAATTCCTAGAACAAACATAAATCGAAATATTACAAAATTTGGGGGCGTATTTGCCGGCGTTCCGCCGGCGGGACGATATATCTGCCCCTCCCGTCGTTCCTATATTTGAAGTATGTGATGAATATGTATAAACATATGTTATATTAGAATAAATCAGTTCTAGATTGACTGTCTACCAGTACGTTTCATTACATGGCGCAGTCTAGGCTAATTAGTTAAAACAAAAAAAAAAAAAAATTATTTATGTTTATTTTGAATTTTTGAGTTAGCTTAAAGAAAAGTTAAATTATTTTTGTTTTATTCTGAAACTTGTGAACATGGATAGCATTATAAAGCCACCTGAAGAATTTAGTGGAAATGGGATTCAGTGGACTCATTGGAAGAAAACATTTTTGAGATATTTGGAGGCGATTGGAGCAGATGAGAAATTTGAAGACAAAAGGAAACGGGCAATTCTACTGCACCTCGTGGGTACTGACGCCATTGATATCTATGAAAGTTTTCAAGTGAACGAAAATAAAGTCACGCTTAGTGACATTTTGAAATGTTTTGATGACTATTATATTCCACAAAAAAATGACTCATTTGAGCGATATAAATTTTTTAATAGAAGGCAGCTGGAAGGTGAGTCATTTGAAAATTTTTTAAAAGATATTAAATTATTAAGTCGGACATGTAATTTTCAGTGTGAAAAATGTAATTGTAATCACCTGTTAAATTCATTAGTTAGAGATCAGCTGGTTAATGGCATTTTAAATTCGGACATAAAAGGTCGTCTACTGAGAACAAAAAATTTAGATTTGCCAACAGCTGTCGAAATTATTAGGTCAGCAGAGGTAACCATGGCGAGACTGCAGGAAATGAGTGAGGAATCAGAAAAAGTAGTTCAGAAGGTGGCCATGAATAGGTTTAAAATGAATAAAGATAGCGAAAACAAAATGTCTTGTTCACGATGTGGGTCGTATCATAAAATAGATGCTTGTCCAGCCAAAGGGAAGACATGCTTCAAGTGCAGAAAGTTGAACCATTTTGCACAGGTTTGTAGATTTATTAAAAATTGCCGTGAAGTTGTAACAGATGACGTTAATTCAAAGAATTCGGTCTTGCCATTCTCTCTATGATAGTGCACCTGTCCCAAATGAGTTGGGTCCTTTAATACGACCATATTATACTTTTAAGGACGACATAACAGTGAGCAGAGAGGGTTTGTACATTAAATCTAACCAGATAATAATACCCAAGGATCTGAGGACATGCCTGTTAAGGAAAATTCACTATGGTCATCAAGGGATTGAGAGATGTAAGCAGCGAGCTCGAGAGGTGATGTTTTGGCCAGGAATGAATAACGAAATAGAAAATTACGTTCGAAACTGCTACGTCTGCGCTCGATATCAGAATTCTAGCTGCAAAGAACCTATGTTGCCGCATGAGCTACCAACTAGCCCTTGGGAAAAGGTTGCTACAGATTTATTTTCTTTTTCAGGAAATTCATATTTATTAATTGTGGACTATTTTTCCAAATTTATTGAAGTTTGTAAATTGGAAAATACTTTAAGCCAGACGGTTATTCGATATATGAAATCAATTTTTTCCCGCCATGGAATACCGAGAGTAGTAATGTCTGACAACGGACCTCAGTTTAGTTCTGCTGACTTCAAGCATTTTTCCAGAGAATGGAATTTTGTTCATAAAACTAGCAGTCCGGAGTATCCTCAGTCTAACGGACTCGCAGAGAGATCTGTCCAGACTATAAAAAAAATGTTCAAAAAAGCGAAGATGGACAATTTAGACCCGTTTCTCTGTTTGCTTGAATTTCACAATACTCCACAAGGTGAACTGGATTCACCAAGCGAGATATTGTTTAGAAGAAAAGTAAGAGGAATACTGCCGATGACCTCGACTCAGGTGAATAACTATGAACCCTCAAAATGGAAGGCGGTATCGGAAGAGTTAGGAAAAAGACAGATGAGACAGAAAGTGTATTATGATAGAGGTGGGACTCGGCACTACAAAGCGAATCTAAATGAAGGTGACCTAGCGTTGGTGCAAAGAGGACCCATTTGGGACAGGTGCACTATCATAGAGAGAATGGCAAGACCGAATTCTTTCAGAATTAAATTAGAAAATGGAAGAATTGTGGAAAGAAACCGGCGATTTTTGAAACCGTTCGTTGGACCAGTGGAACGGGGAAGGAGGCTGGGAGAGCTGGCTTGGGACAGTGAAGAGGAGACGATGGATCCTGCCAGAGAGGGAGCTGGGAGTCAGCCTGCTTCAGGGTACTGCCTCCGAGATAGGGCCACCCTCCGCAGACCGGACAGATACCAGCCATGAGAACTTGCTGTTTGTTTCATGTTATATTTTGTTGTTGTATTTCCATAATACTTGTTCTCTGTAGTTTTGAAAGGGAGATGTGATGAATATGTATAAACATATGTTATATTAGAATAAATCAGTTCTAGATTGACTGTCTACCAGTACGTTTCATTACAAAGTAGTACAGGTTCTAGCTTTAACATAGCTAGGTAGCTCCTTCAAAGACGGCCTTTATTAATATTGAAGAAATACCAAATGAAACCTGTACACTACGGACAGCCAGTAGCAAACAGTCAAAGTTTGGAGGACAAGGATTTGTAAGGTGCAACTGCACCAAAAAATGTATTGACAAAAAATGTCAATGTTTGAAGCAAGAACTGAAATGTAATTCAAAATGCCACAACTCGTCCAGTTGCACTAATAAATAGATTTTTGTTTAAAAATTAAATCCAAAAAAAGTACTTTGCACAGATTGGCTTGGGCAATGCTGACATTGTACGAGTAAAGCTGTGCAAAGTCCGAAATATATCTTTATTTCGGACATTGTACAGTCTGGGTGTGCAACGTCGACATTGCACAGGTGAATCTGTACAATGTCGGACATTGCACAGGTAAATCTGTACAATGTCGGACATTGCACGATTTCGGGCATTGCTCGTATCATATATATACTATAATTCTTAAAAAACTACCAATAATGAATAGATATTTTTGAATTCGTGGCTGTGCTTACAATAAACACATTACTTTGAAATATTTCCTGCAGAAATGTATATTCATCAGGGAGCTAGAACTACTTTCGCAATGGTTTCACATCTCATATCCAAGAAGCTTAGGCGATTGGAAATTCAAGAAGAAACATTTTTGATATATATATATATATATATCCAACGTCAAGCCCCACGCTGTTGCCATCAAGGATAGGACAATAGCTACCTTTAACGCTCTGAGCTACCTAGCCCGAGCGACGTGGGGCCTCGGCTACTCCGCGTGTAAAATTATTTATACCGGGGTTTTCGAGGCCGTAGCAAGATACGCCGCTGCCGGATGGTGGGTTCACCTCCCTACCGTACTGTGGTAGGACAGGCAAAACCAGAGCGTTTAAAGGGCATTGTCCAGGAATGGATCGTAGAAAGATGGCAACAGCGTTGGGCGCATTCGACAGATGGTCGAACAACCATCGCCTATTTCCCGGACGTCCGGACTAGCCTTGACTCTCCATGTATACAACCAGACCATTGGTTGTCGCAAGTGCTATCAAGTCACGGCGACTTCAGCTCGAAGCTCTTCTTCTTTAAGAGGAAGAACAGCCCTGGCAGCTCGTATGGCGGCTTCGAGACTGCGGAACACGTAGTTCTCGAATGCCCGCTATACAACGGGCCCAGGGCGGAGTTGATTTGCCGGACAGGATCGTACCTGGGACTGGACCTGCCAGGTATTAGTATTAGGTACCGGATATATGAAAGTCACTCTTAAAACTATTCAGTACAATAAAACAAAGAAAACAAACACTTTCATATACCCAGTAGTGCGAATGTGAAAGGTATTGTTAGTCAAATCACTTTTTTTAAAATATAACATTGAAATTGAAATATTTTTGTAATTTTTAACAGTATTTAGGTTGGAGAGGTAGAGAAAGTTGAATTATTATTCAGATATTGACCTAGACTGAGTCTACATATATAAAGATGACGTGCTGACCTGTTCCGGAGAGATGGGCCTCTTCTTGTGTTCCACGATGGTATAGGAAGTGCCTGGAGGAGAGTAGTAAAGCCCTGTCTGGGAGTTGCTTCTCCCCACTGCATCCTCTGCCTCCGCAGGTCGGCACACAGGCCGCGATCTGCAACAACACACATAGGTACCTCAATAAACATCTACCTGCGCAACGTCTACTAAGGTTGTTGCGAGTCGCCCAGAGGTGAGTAGAGTTAAACACCATTGGTAAATACACAACAATAGCAGACTTTCAGTTATAGAAAAAAACTATTAAATCGAAAATACCTATACCTAACTATAAAATCAACGCTAGCCTATTGAGCTTGGCCGAGGTTCTTAGGTTTTTCATCTGGAAGGTAAAAAAACCTTAAGTCCTTCGGATGGGACGTTAAGCGATGGTCCTGAACCTGTGCGATATCAGGTACTCGTTAAAGATGAATTAACCTATGTAGGCAACATTTAGGACTCCCAGAGTAGTCGGGCTCTTGTCCACCAGAGCGGCGAAAGAACGCTTTGGAAGTAGGCAATATGACCTTGTGTTATAGCCCGGGCATGAGTCACTATAACTTTTTTTTTTAGTTTTGTTTTAAAGGAGTCCACTATAAATAACTAACATTAACTTTCAACAATGGAACAATAAATAATATATTCCATTTTCTCTACAGAGGAATTTGCAATTCGAGAAGCATTATTATATTTCTTACACATTAATACTGTCGTCTTATTTATAGGCAGCAGCAGTGTACTAGTATCATTAAAGAATATTTATAAGTAACTTGGTCCAGTGGTAAGAAAAATACATAGACTTCTCATAGAGCTACAAAATGCCAAGCAAAATATTTACCTATTTAATGTGGATTCTTGGTCACAGTGGTAATACCCATAACGACAAAGCTGATGATCAAGCAAGCTGTCCTGACTGGACATAGTGAAATCCTGACCACCTCAGACATCAGAAGTCATTTGAAGTAGTATATGTTTAAAGAATGTCAGAGAGTGTTCGATCTCTCGAAGGAAGTCAAAGGTATCTTTTACAGCAATATAGAGGCCATCATTCCTGCCAAACCTCTTGATACCACTCACTAGATCACTCAAGTCATATCATCATACGACTAATACTCAACCACAACCTGCTCCCATCCCACCTCTACAAGATAGGACTGATGGTGTGGCTGCGATGGAGCCTCCCTCGCAGACCCCAACCATGTCCTCCTAGGCTGCCCCCTCCCCTCCAAAGACATCTATACAGACTGATAGTGAACCAGGGACTTCCCAAAGACATTCCCCGACTACTCATGTTTCCACGTAAAAGGTTTTTTTTTGTTGGTTTTTTTTCTCCTCTTGGCCTGATGTTCCGTGCATATTGGCCATAAAAAATTAAAAATGTATTTAATTAATTTTTGTTTATATTTTATCCCGGCCGATAAGAGCCAAGATATACCAGAGGGACACAACCCAAGCCCCCCGGGGACCCAGTGAGCCATCCGAGGAGGCCCGGAGACGTCACCACCGGATCACTCTATTTGACTAATTTGATATATATACTTATAGAGAGTGATGTACTGGCGTCAGCGGTTTTCTTTGTTTTGTTTTGCAGCAATTCTGCGAGTGACTTTCTTATACGCAGTGATTCCTGTTTGAAATGATTTTGAGAGTGGAGAGATGGAAGGAGAGTGATTTGTACAAAAGTGGTTAATATAAGAAAGTCCTGTTATACACACATCCCATATATATTTTTTCATTTTTTTTTTTTTCATTGCTTTGAATTTGTTCCTAGAGAAACTTATTTTAAATTCTTGAGGGCGCTTTAAAATTATTCGTATTGCTTCTATAAGGTGATTGAAAATCTAATTATAAAGATTTATGGTGGAAACTAATGTTTCGATAGGACTAACCGTTTTAGCTTAAATCAAGAAATCGTCTAAAAAAAACCTACGTAAAAGGTTAGATCTTATAGAAGTTCTCTATGATTAAAGGACCAACAATTTAAAAGTAACCATAAGGATGACAACACATTGTTTCTTATTTTTTATAACTATTATAACGTATTTCAATACAAATAAATAAATATATATATATCAAATTATTCAATGCAAAGTTTATATGGCTGGGTCCCTCACTGGTTCTTTTTGGCTCTCATCGACCAGAGAAAGGAAATTAAGTATTCCATTTTTATTTTATGGCCAATAAGCACGGTACATGGGGCCAAACGAGAAAAAAACAAAAAACAATGGTAATAAAAAACATATGATTCTTTAAATTATATATAGGTTTTTTTTTTTTTGTTTTTGCCTCATGTACGATGCATATTAGCCATGTCACTATGTTTTTTTTTGTTTTTTTTGTCTTTTATTTATAAAGATGCAACTGTTGCTAGGATGCAACAACCAGCATCTATGTTGGAAGGGATAGATACGTTGGCGTGAATGGCATGTGAGAGGGAAAGGGAGGGAAGGCGGAAATATAGTTGATTAATAGAAGAAGTTCATAGCCGGTAATTCACCGAGTTTTCTTTTTAAAATTTTTGGAATCAAGAATTTGGAAAACATGAAATTATAATGAAAACTGTAATTTTTGACAGATTACATAATTTCCTCTATACTTCGTACAGCTGGGAAAATAAAACGTCCAAAGGAAACTCATCTAAGAAAGCATTAACTGGTTCGTGACTATCATGCAGTCGTACCAACACAACAATGCCATATTACCCTGAGTGGTTTCATATGTCACTCCTGTTACCACTGGAAGGCGTGATATACTGACAAAAATATATATTCCTCAGTTCTGTATTTTTATTTATATTTATATATTTCTCAGTATCTATATACAGTAGTATATTTATATTAGATTTATTTTGTTTCAGGTCCTTCTATTAAGATGTAAGACTCACACTGGTCACTATTGTGATATATCGCATATCACAGACCGATTGTTAATTATAGTTATGAGAGCGACCACGAGAAGCGCACTAGTGGAAGATACATGAAGTGGAGGGGATGGAAATTGGAGGATTCCTCGCTGAAGTGCGGTATGAAAGAGAGTCGTAGTTGAAGTGTTAGAGGAAGTAGTCGGTCCTAGTTGAGCTGTCGGGACAGACAGACAGAGAGTCGTGGCTGATGTGTCAGAGGAGGTAGACAGTCTTCAGTCAGCTATCAGAGGAGTTAGTCGGTCCTCGTTCAGCTACGAGAAAGGAGTCAGAGTTGAGCTATTGAGGGAGAAGACATTCCTGGCTGAGCTGTGGGAAGAAGGAGACTCCTGTTTGACCGGACGTAGGAGACCGAAGACTCTAATTTTGCTGCTAGAGGGAAATCATCCCTGCTGCCTACTTCAAAAGGACTGGAAGTTCCTCAATCGTCGTGAATTCTGGAGGAGAGGCCACAGGCTTGAGTGTGGTTAGAAAAAGAAGACTTACAAGGTAACGGAATCATTTATTTTACATTTCTCCGACATCGAGACGAATGGCTGGATGATCATCAATAGACACCTTCATGTTGCGAGAGTTACCAGAACATTTAAGTCTATATAAATTATTTCATATTTTATAGATATTTTATTCCAGATGTGCGATTATGGAGGGACGCCTCACTAATATATGTCAATAATTGTGTTAATAAATGTATGTTGTCTTATAAATTGTTCTCTAAATTCTCTACAGCCTAGTTCACCTTCTGAGTACGCATGTTAACCCCAAAAGTAAAATCATTTTCATAGTAATTAATAAAAGTTTAAAGCCCCCAAGCAAAGGTCACTTCAATTTATGGTGGATTGTGCCGGGTACGAAAGAAATCCGGTGAGATAAGAGAACAATTTATAATTTATATTGATTTATATCTATTATATTATTTTGTATTTTAAAAATGGCTGAAGGGACAAGGTCAAAAATACGTGAGTCAATGACAAAGGGTGACCAGAGGGAGGACGAAGAGACGAATGGAGAATTAGTATTAGAGACAAACGAAACAACGAAAAAGACGACAGACAGAAACAGTAGTATAGACATTGAAACATTAATGAAATTTATGACAGAAATAAAAGAAAGTAATGAAAGAAGGGACTCAAATATGACATCAATTATGACAGAGATGACAGAAAAAATAGAAGCAAATATGACATCAATTAGGACGGATAATAAAACGATGACAGAAAATAATGAATTGTTCATGACAGAGATGACAGATAACTTACAATCAATAAGGACAGATATACGAAAAGGTTTCCGAGAATTGAGCAGAAAAATTGAGGACGTGACCGGTCATTATAAACAATTACAGACTGACATGGACATTCAGGGACAAGAATTAACTACGGAAACTGTACAACAAGGGGACATAATAGAAAAAGAAATAGTAGATACGAAAACAGAACTGACAGACGAGTGCGTACAAATGAGTGAGGATACAGAAAGCCAATACATGTCTCCACTGGTATGCATACATAACACAGACGATACTATCCGTATAGGTACAGACGATAGACAACATAAAACTCAGAAATTAATCATGGGGGGATTAGTATTAGTTGAACCATTAAGGATACAGGAAAATAACGAAGAAGTTTATAAACCATTGATATACTGGGAAGGACCGTATTTAGTAACAATTAAACATAACTCAGATACAGGACAAAAAAGGGGACGTTTTCATATTTCTCTTTTGAAAAAATATAAGAACAAAGGGTTGAAATTGACGCAGGAAATTGACAAGGGAAGAGCCCGGGACTAAATCAACGCCGCAGACGGAATTGACCAGGATTCTTGGGGTCCCACGAACCCCCGGCTAGTTGAGTGCAATTGGGTATTTTTCGGAATTCAGGAAAATATCCATACTGGGCATGTTTGTAAATAAAAATTGTAAATAAATATTATATAGTTTAGCGTTCATACATTTTTCGTTTCGTTTTGTGTTAATATTTTGTTAGTTTATTTGGCGGGCTTCAGGTCTAAACCTGACAGGACAGGATTGTTCAAGATAGTGTAGATAACAGATTAATTTTAAAACAGTATTGTTAAGATAGCGGCTGCAGGTTTCAACCTGACGACAATAATAGACAAAAAAGAAATCAAATTAATTTTAGAAAAGTATTATGATAGCGGCTTGCAGGTTTCAACATGACGATACAGGACAGAACATTAGTAGATACGTAGAAATTAAATTAAGTTAGGGACATTGTTAGAATAGCGGCTTCCACTTTGGAAGATATCTCAACAGAGTATTTTTAATTCTATGGACTGTCGGCTGATTAAATATTGATAGATAAATAAGGAAAACTTTATTAACATTGTTATTTTTGGATGCCTTGATGATTAAATATGGTGCGAAGTAAAGAAAGAATGGTATTGGTAATTATTATACAGAGAAGGATATTAGACGATAAATAATGATATGAAAGTTTATGGAGAATTTTGTGAGCCGAAAGAGGGCTAATCTACGATGTCGTGTAAAGACATTCTTCGTCGATATTTGTGGTAGTTGTGGATATAGATGCGTTGAGAGCATATTTCGTCGTTATTAGTATTTTAATGCTGTGGAAGCATTTTTCGTCGGTCGTCGTTAATAATTGATACCTAAGTGGGGTATTTGGAATGAGATATGATAGCAGGAAAATGAAGATTGATAGTTAAAAAAAAAAAAAAGGAATTTTATTACCAAGGGACATGTATCGATGAATAATAAAGAATTAAGGAGAAATTGAGGAATAAATAATAAAGAATAAATAATTTAAAGTAATAATTAATTAAAGAAGCCGACAGTACAAAGCTGATAAAATATGAGACAGACAGACAGTACAAAGCTGATAAAATATGAGACAGACAGACAGGACGAAGTTGATAAAGTACGAGACAGACTAACATATACAAGCCATTTTTAAAGCCATCGTTATATATTGTAAAAAATTGTAATATAGTATAAGATTGTACAGTGTAGTATAAGAAGTGTTCAGAAGTGAGTGAAGTTAGAGCCAAGTGTAAAAAAAAAAAAAAATTACGTCGCTACCTTAACTAATGTATCTCCGCAATTTTTTTAATCAAAGGGAGGCAATTGTGATATATCGCATATCACAGACCGATTGTTAATTATAGTTATGAGAGCGACCACGAGAAGCGCACTAGTGGAAGATACATGAAGTGGAGGGGATGGAAATTGGAGGATTCCTCGCTGAAGTGCGGTATGAAAGAGAGTCGTAGTTGAAGTGTTAGAGGAAGTAGTCGGTCCTAGTTGAGCTGTCGGGACAGACAGACAGAGAGTCGTGGCTGATGTGTCAGAGGAGGTAGACAGTCTTCAGTCAGCTATCAGAGGAGTTAGTCGGTCCTCGTTCAGCTACGAGAAAGGAGTCAGAGTTGAGCTATTGAGGGAGAAGACATTCCTGGCTGAGCTGTGGGAAGAAGGAGACTCCTGTTTGACCGGACGTAGGAGACCGAAGACTCTAATTTTGCTGCTAGAGGGAAATCATCCCTGCTGCCTACTTCAAAAGGACTGGAAGTTCCTCAATCGTCGTGAATTCTGGAGGAGAGGCCACAGGCTTGAGTGTGGTTAGAAAAAGAAGACTTACAAGGTAACGGAATCATTTATTTTACATTTCTCCGACATCGAGACGAATGGCTGGATGATCATCAATAGACACCTTCATGTTGCGAGAGTTACCAGAACATTTAAGTCTATATAAATTATTTCATATTTTATAGATATTTTATTCCAGATGTGCGATTATGGAGGGACGCCTCACTAATATATGTCAATAATTGTGTTAATAAATGTATGTTGTCTTATAAATTGTTCTCTAAATTCTCTACAGCCTAGTTCACCTTCTGAGTACGCATGTTAACCCCAAAAGTAAAATCATTTTCATAGTAATTAATAAAAGTTTAAAGCCCCCAAGCAAAGGTCACTTCACTATGTTAACTGATTATTTACGACATCCAAGGCCCCGTGAGGAGAGTTCTATCTACGAAATAAAACTCACTCCCGAACCTCACTGCGGGATTCGAACCCGCGAACCATGGTGAGACCATGCAACCAAAGCACTACGCTCTAGCTCGCACAGCCACCATGGCCCCCCAACTAGAACATTCGTCGTATTCAGTATCCCTCACAGGGTAGAATAAGATTTTTCTGTAGTGTCTTTCCTGGCAGATTTTCGAGACATATGAAAAGTCAACTAATAAAGAGTTTCACTCATAAGTACATTTATCATCCCAGAATATACATTATATTTCCAATTCTTAACTAAAAGTATTAAGTCTCTTTTGACGCAATCCTTTTTAGAGGGGTTAGATCATGTGTTTGACGTCCGTCACCCGGATATGTAGATCTGTAGAACGGGCGTAAAAGCAGTTGCATACAAATATATTTTTTGAAAAAATATGACATTTTTAGGTTAAGTTGCATAGAAGACCTTCTTCAAATAACATTTATATATAAAAATGAGTTTGTAAAACTATATAAGAAAACTTATATTTTATATATTTTTGTTGACTCATGCCCGGGCTTTATAAATAGTTATATTTATTAGTTTCACTTTTAAAACAGTTTACATAAGAAGGGACAACCATCAATAGTATTAAAATGAAAAATGGCGGTAGCGAGAAGTAAAGCTTTGATTTCTTTAGGCTATTAATAGAATGGGTGGAGCCCAATGCGCTGAGAAGGCCCGATTTGATCCTCCCTCTGGTCAACATCTCAACGAGAAGAGTATAAACAAAGATATTGTAAAAAGATCGGTACAATGAACAGCTTATCAACATATCTGTCATTCTTTTGTAAACACTTTTTTTTTATCCACCTTAAAAAAATTAAAAATGTCCATTGAATACTATTCTAATGGCTAGTAAGTTGATAAGTATTATACGACTTACGTATAATAAATATAATATATAATAGTTATGATTCATTTGGAAACACAACATGCCCAACAATTTATTATTATTTCTAGAAAATGAAGTCTAGTTTATTTTCATCTTATGTTGGTCTAAGAAAATTATTTTAGAGAAACAATGATTTTAGTTTTTTGAATTTACTAAAAAAATTTACAAAAGTGGAGAGTACTTAAAGACTGAGACAGTACCAGCAAAAGCAAAGAAGCGGGCTCAATTTTTTACAGTTTATAATGTATAATCCTTCTTTTTCCTGTTGTGAACCCTTTAGAAGCTACGTGACGTGCGACCATTTATCCATCATAAAAAAAAAACACTTCCAGCAGCGATGAACAAATAATAACGAATAGAGATTTATATCCACTTAAAATAGTCAAATATGCTATAAAATGTGCAATGAAAATGTTTAAATATGCAGTAAAAAAAAGCTGTGAAAAATATTATTAAAAATAATAATGATGAGAAATGAAAACTGTAAATTTTTCTAAATATATAGTTAATATTATATCTATCATAGCTAAACTTTAAACTTAAGCACGCCGTCCTTCGGATGGGACGTTAAGCGATGGTCCCGAGCCTGTACGATGTCAGGTACTCGTTAAAGACCCCTACCCTAGATGAATAAAAATTTAGGGTTGGCAAAATTTAGGACTCCCACAGTAGAGTCGGGCTCATGTCCACCAGAGTGACGAAAGAGCGCTCTGGTAGTAGGCGATATGATCTCGTTGTTAAAGCCCGGGCATGAGTCATAAAACCTAACCTAACCTCTATCATAGCTCTTTTCTTTAATAAAATGTAATAATTTTGAGTTGGCAAACACCTATGCCTCACTGGCTGCCTAACAGCGATGAAATAGCTAATAAGCAGAACGAATTCTAACCTAGGGAATAATTGAAAGCTAATTAGATGGTCCTTTACCGGGAATGAAGAGAATGCTTGTTCTCAAGCTAGCAGACACCTATCCTAAAATATGACAGAATGTATTTTACGTTCGCTTTACGGTTCTGCTAAAACATCTAATGTGAAACGTATCCAGTTTTTTCAGTCAAGGCCACTCAGACTTATTATTTATTTTATCATACGTAAGCAGCAGAACACTCCACAATGATCTCATGGTAAACACAGTGGACGACACAATGCAGGACCTTTACCGACAAATTACATTCACACACAAATCCATACATACTCATTTTCTTCACCACACTTGCCACGCAAGTCTCCCAAACTGTAAACCCCCCCATTTATTAAAACTTAACCATCATAATACCCCAATTTTTTTTGTTTCTAAATTTCGCCGAGAGGAGCTACCGCTGGGTAGCCTTCCTCTCTCTTGTCACTCAGTGGTAAGCATACTCAACAGTTTAAAGGAATTTAATATCAGACAACGGGAAATAATGGAACAACAAATTTAGTATTATATCGGTTTTCAAACTAGAAAACAAGTTAGTAAAACCTCGTGCTCTTGTTAGTTATTGTGACTCATGCCCCGGCAACTACCAGCTCATATCGCCTACTACCAGAGCGCTCTGGTGGACATGAGCCCGACCCTACTATGAGGGTCCTAAACTTCGCCTACCCCCACGTGTAGTTATCTACGGTTGGGAACCATCGCTCAAGGTCCCATCCGAAGGACGGCGCGCTCAATGTTTTTCACCTCCCCCCCCCCCCCCCCCCCCAAAAAAAAAACAAACAAACATAAGAGCCGTGCTATTGTGAGAAATAAAAACTACAGAAAATTCCAAGTTGTTTTCAATATATTCAGTACCTACTGGTATCGCAACTGTTTTAAATTCTGATGGAATTGTTACTTTATCGGAAGTTTGTTCTTTTTTTGTGTATAAATTTCGTAACTCACAAACTTCAATTCCAATTGGTTACAATTTTGTGAGTTTGTCTTTAAAGATATTTAAAGTGAGACCGAGGGGAACTGAAAGGATGTGCCAATTTTACATCAGCAGACCCATAGAAAACAAATGACAGAACGGAATCTAACTTGGCACTAAATTGAATACTTATTGATAATTCATTAAATGCTCTTAAGCCCGAATTAAATGCTTTTATACTTTTACTGGAAATGAGAGTGTTTTCGATTCTAAAGCTCGCAGATAACAGCCGAAGGAAATGGCACATAATTGAAAGCTAATTAATCAATTAAGTTTTCGCTCTCCGTCCAAAACTAATGTTTTGAATTTAAATATAAAATTTCATGTCGATAATATTCATTACATCGGCCGAATTGGAGGATCAGGACTAAATCAATGGTGTCGGTCGATATGGGATTCTGGATTACCTTACAATTTCGTTCCGATACATTTATTCTATTGGAACTTATCGTGTTCACAGACAGATATACACCGTGTTTTTTTTTTCATTTTCGATTCGGGAATACCGATGAAAACTCAAAATTGAATTTCTAACCGATTACTTCGTAAAGCTGGGGAAGTAATAAAAAACTTTAATGGAATTTCCTAAAATCATGGCACAAAGTAGATTTTTAGAGAGGAATAGTTAATTGAATTGAGTACTCCAAATAGATTAAATTAAATTCAGAAGTGAACTAATTCTGTTTCTACTGAATGGCAGTTACAGTTGGATGTTGTTGAAGAAATGTTATTACATTTTTAGCTTCAAATCCCATTAATAACTATGATTTATAGCAACGGGCAATCTACAGGTTGGCCGTTCTGTCCTAAGCATCCTAAAGCCGGGTTCACACTATAAGCAACATGTCGCCTCGACAAGTTTCGTAGTATAGACCCGTCTCCGCGGCATGTTCCACTTCATCCTTTCATCCCTACCGACCCTTGATGGGAGTTTTGATCAACATGTTGCCCAAAGAGTGGACCAGACTTTATTCACTCCATGGAAGTTGAACCGATTGAAGACATCCTAATGCATATGTACTCGATAATACGAGCTATACGTATTATACGATAATACAGTGCCGGATTAAGCCCTGTGGAGGCCCCTGGACAATCGAAATCTCGGGGTCCATTCGCAGATTATTCCCTAATACGTTTTAATTTTTACCAACCGGTCATTGAATCAGATCATGACTAATGTAATTACCCAATAACCTGCTGATCATTTACTGTCCGTTCAAAAATATTTGTCTTTTCATTTTATAAACAGAATATTTTTTACAGTAAATTTTTTATGTTGAAAAATGTCAACATTTAGCAAAAGTGATAACCAGAAATATTCATATTATATTTTGTATTACTGAGAAACCTTAAGATAAAGGTCCGAATACATAGAGATTTCCACCTCCTGGTTTTACCAGGGGAAGGGGACCCTTTCACCTCAGGTACTTATAGGTTAATATAAATATGTATGCTTAGCAAATATCTCAATTATTGTTGAACCTTGTGCTGACGACGGCATAAGTATATGTTTGTGGAATTAGACAATATAATGTTCAAAAAAAGTGTTTTATCTATCATTTTATTTTACTTAAGATAAAGGATAGGATAAAAAGAAAATAGTTGTTCATAGATTAATATTCCACATAAAATGCACATACTATATTCAATACATATAAATAAAATTTATTATACATTAAATATAATATAATAATATTTAATAACATTTATTAAATTTATTATTATCTAAAAACATAGTTTAAATATTAACTCTCCTTAATTTCCTTGTCATAAACTCTTTCAGAATATCGTGGAAGTCTTGCTTTTACAAGACGTCATATTCAGTGTATATAAAGACTTACAGTAAACTCTCGATTATCCGCGGGCGGTTTATCCGCTTTGCGGATTATCCGCGGTGCCTGTAGGAGGCATTTTTATAAAAAAGGAAGGTTTTGAAACCGAAAATTATTTCACAAAAATTGAAATAAAGTTACTAAATACATACTTAAACGTAATAAAAATCGTAAATCACAAATATACATACAGTACAGTACACTTAATAATGTATGTACAGTACAAAACGTTTATGTAGTTCAGTATTACTGTGCAGTACATATATAAGTATATACGTAGTGTGTGCTTGAGCAGTTTTGGACGCGACTAGCGGCACTGCAGATGTTTGCTTACTTAGCGTGCGAGTGAATCGCCTGTGTTGTTTTTTTAGTGCATTCGGGCTTTGTTTAACCATTATCGGCAATTTTACGGCTTATCCGCGAAATTCGATTATCCGCGGTATACACGCCAGTCAATCCCGCGGATAATCGGGAGTTTACTGTATATGCATAGTTTCATAAATTTTAGGGTCGTAAAATTTTCTGAGTTTTTAGTCTTTTAAACGACTTTCCGAATATTAATCTTGTCTTTCTCCATAACCCCTAATGATTACATTTGAGAACAAAAGAAATACAAAGTGGATTTGATAACACATTACTTAGCAGACGCTAGCAGTCTCCTCACCGTTTTATCGTGCCGCCATTTAGTAGCTCTATTGTAATCGCGAAATTCAATATTCATTACGATTTTCCGTTGTCTAATATTAGAAGGCTCATTTCTGAAAAAACTATTATTTAAAAATCTTTATTTCTTTTTCTACCATTTCATAAGTATTTACTTATTTACGATAGGTGACTGCTAGCTTCATACGCCTAGCTCTGGAAGAAGAGATACGCGGACAGCCATGACCAAAGCGTTGCAAGGACATTGCCCAGGAATGGATAGTGGGAAAATGGTAACAATGGTCACGAAGTCCGGATGGCCGGGTACGCTACACGTAAACTGTTCTTTGGAGGCATCGAGACTGCAGAACACGTAGTCCTCGATTGCCCACTGAATGACCAAGCCAGGGTGGAGTTGATTTGTGTAGGACTGGATTTGCGGCATCTGGTGACGGAAACCGGCTACCCAGTGTTCAGCAGGTTTGTCGGCTCCTGGCGGAAGCAGAAAAAAGCGGTGTGACGGGCTGGGGCGACCACCGATCGCCATACATTGGTCGCCCCCGGCCCGTCATAGTCCTTCCACAAATATGAACGGGTGATGTTGCACATGTGCAAGATGCACCCAAAAACAATTAAGGAAATAAATAAATAAAATAACATTGCAATACAACTTTTTTCACTGGTAGGACTCGACATGCAGTGAACAACTGAGACAACACCGGGTACCACATAAAGTATTTACAATCATTTACACTTCAACATACCTCTATTAGGTTGTTCTTTCGCCAACATTTCCTGAATGTTGTTAAACCTTTTTTTTCTAATGACCCTCGCTCTGTTTTATTTGTATCGATTTATCTTATTTTTGCAGCAGGTTCCCAGTAGGTAAGACTGTATAATCTGGGTTAACTTCCCCTCAAGTAGCTCTGATAAGGTTAAAACAGTTTATTATGTAAAGGAGTTATGTAGATGTAAAGAATTTGCATGTGTAAATTTTATTTCGTTACCTTAAGATTTAAACAGCTGTTTGACAACCATCTAGATATACTTTAAATATTTTGTTTCATTACCCTTTATTATTTTCAATGGTTAAATTACAAAAAAAAAAGTGTGTGTATATATTTATTCTTTTTTTCGTTTTATAGACTATAAGTTGCTCCAAATTTTTTGAAAAATTACTCTATAAAAGAATTGTCACCTCCGCAGATATCCTTCCTCATCATCAGTTCGTTTTCCGCACTTTCTACTTTCCTTCAAGTTCACAGAATAGTTAAGTTCATATAGTCTCTTCCCTCGTGTGAAAACTATAAGCAACCGGAGTATTTTTTGATATGAGCCCAAAATTTTATAAGGTGCGGCAGGGCTCTTGTACAAGTTGAAACAGATCCTCAGGAGTATCTAGTTTTCGGTATTATAGTCATATCATGTAAGACCGTTACTTTAGCACATTCTTCTCTCCATAGACTCGGGAAGGGTGTACTTTAGGGTTCTGTCCTAGCTCCACTCTTATACAAAATCTATACTCAACATATCTATGCCAACCAAATATAAAAAATGTATGGTCATATATGCAGACTAAACCATTACTTACGCACCCACCTCAGAACAAACTACACTCAACATACAACACCACATAAACACTATTGAACACTGGTTCCACACCTAGAAAATTAAGTCAACATGACTAAGTCAACACGATAAAATCAACACTGCAACGTCACACACCATCGGAGAGACTGTCCCCCCATGTTTCTAAACAACAAACCGATACCCCACTCGACTGACGTCAAATACTCAGGACTGATACTTGAGAGACGACTAACGAAGAACGGCACACCAGTCTAAATCCATCATTCTAAATTTCCTCTCCTGCAAAAACTGACACTTTGTAAAAATACCTTCTCAAACCACTGCGGACAGCTTCAATCGTGTGAATAATCAATAGCGACAAACCTTATTTAAACAAAAACTATCATATCATTTTTCATTTCAAAAGTCTACATTTATTCACAACCTTGGACATCTTAACTTTAAATCCATTTATTGTCTTCAATAAAATCATACAATATTAGATGTGGAAAATGTTTAGGAGTTAGTAAAGGGCAAAAAAACGTGTAATGAAGATTAACAACATCTATAGTGTGCCACAAAAACCATCTTACAAAAAAAAAGTTCTGATTGTTCTCTATATTTCAAATTTTTGTCAGAATTTTCTCATGAGTATTTTTGGAAATAACGGGGTGTACACGAGGCGCAAAACGCGCTTATTCGAGTGTTATTTTATTTATTTTTTTAACTTGATATACCTTTATTCATTTGATATAAAATACTTTTTCGATGATTGTTCGATTTGCGAGATACATGCCGAAAACTGTCTTAAAATGTCGTTTTTTTAACCCTTTTTTTAGACGTTGGGTTGATTTACGCGAAAAACGTTCGTTCCATCAAAAATTTGGTTCTCTAACTAACAAAATGACATGAGACTTGAGATGAGACCAATACAAACATGTTATAGCGCCCCAAAACTGTTAAATGTTTCATATGAAATATTCCAAAGTAATGTTTAAATTGTAAAAAAAATTAAATTGAAAAAATTAAATTGCAAAAAAAAAATTAATATTTTATTAAATTATTATTAATTTATGATTATATTAAAAAATATAAAAATAAAATAGAGGGCGCCATGTGTCATAAAACCTAACCTAACCTAAAAATAAAATATATGTGATGTCATAGTAGGATTTTCTTATACAAACCCCTATTTACAGATCACTCCAACTCCCCCTCTCCTCTCTCCCAAAATCCTTTCCTACTGGCATTACTGGGTATAAGAAAGTCACTCTCAAAATTACAATGTACTAATAAAATCCACTTTTTTTTTTTTTCTGAAATATTATTGAGGCTTGGGACACACTACCTATTTGTCGAATTTTATAGGTTAAACGATTCCAAATTTATAAAGCTGACAGACGAATGAACACACATCGTGAGCTTTCCTTAAGGGCTTTTACCATTAAATGTGTTTACAAATGATGTGGTTCGAAATTCTAATAGACTGAGGTAAAGCAATCTGAATCGATCGACGGCACTTGAATCAGAATGAAAGTGGTATTACATGTTCGATCCACATTTCAATTCGGGGGTCCTTTTTAATCAATCCGCGTAAACTAGCCTAAAGAATCCTCGTTGAAAAGGTAATCTAAGATCACTCACAACTAAATAATTGTCGAATCCCTTGACACTGAGGATTTTTTGTCCATAATTTATTTGAAAAGTTATCACATATAAGTACCGCCATTTGAAAAAATAATTAAAAACTTTTTCTGGATTATCAGAAATTCAGTTTCTTTAAATATGCATGATGAAAAAGGAGGTTAAGTAAGAATAAATGCATTTGAATGTCATTAAATCCAAACTGACAGGAACTATTCTGCTCTATGCATTTATCAGAGCGGTAATGAACTGTAAGATACAAAACTTCCTCTGCATTATTGAACAGGCCACAAATGTCTCCCATTATTTACATCGCTCATCTGTATGAATATTAAAAAAGTGTACTTTTTGAATTTAAATTTTCGAAATATAAGATTAAAGACATCAATCACCTAACATTTAGATTCGTATGTTATCGAACTCTTTTTTGACAACATCTCTCTCTACCTATATTGACCTTTTCCTTTTCTAGAAATTTGTGAATACCCGCCAGGAAGAAGGGTTTGTCATACCCATTATACTTGTATCTGTCTGGAGAGGGCGCCGGTAGCACAGTGGTATGAGTGCTTGTCTTCTGAGCTCTAGATCGTGGGTTCGAAACCTGACCGAGGCCCTTAGTTTATTTTATCTGG
Source organism: Aradus depressus (assembly GCA_963662175.1). Lineage (NCBI taxonomy): Eukaryota > Metazoa > Arthropoda > Insecta > Hemiptera > Aradidae > Aradus > Aradus depressus. The sequence goes on along the minus strand of OY759217.1, from coordinate 28,197,097 downwards.
GAGGTAAAATAAACTTAAGCACGCCGTCCTTCGGATGGGACATTAAGCGATGGTCCCGAGCCAGTACAATGTCAGGTACTCGTTAAAGACCCCTACCCTAGATGAATAAAAATTTAGGGTAGGCAAAATTTAGGACTCCCACAGTAGAGTCGGGCTCAAGTCCACCAGAGTGACGAAAGAGCACTCTGGTAGTAGGCGATATGACCAAGTAGTTAAAGCCCGGGCATGAGTCATAAAACCTAACCAAAACAACTCGCAATTTTTTAAACTTTTCACTCATTTAAAAACCATAAAACAAACTTATTTCTAACCCCCGACGTAAAAGGAGGGGTGTTATAAGTTTGAAGCCTTTGTCTGTGTGTGTGTGTCTGTGTTATCGTAGTTCCAAGACGGCTGAACGGATTTCAAAGCGGTTTTTTTGTTTCAAAAGCTGGTATTTGCGAGACGGTTCTTAGCCATGTTTGGTGGAAATCGGGTATGCCGTTTCCCAGATCTTCAGGTTTCATCAGAGCCTGTGTAGGGATCTCGGCCTCTATTACAGCTTGGACTTGGAGTTTGAGCTCAAATATCTCAAATGTTTATTGAGTCCATGCCCCCCTCCCTTTATTTTTTGTATCGGTTTTTTTTATTTTTATTTTGTATTTAATATTTTTTTAAATATCGTGTGTTCCAAAAAATATATATATAATCTATTGGTTTCGGTATAGATCATCGTCACATTTAGTTATAAACTAAGACCTGACGATGGTGTGATGACGAAACCGAATGTTTGTGTATACATTGTGATAAAAGCTTGTTGCTACCACATTTCCTGTAGAAATTTGATCTCTTTCTTTATTTAAATTTTGATTTCTACAGTAGTTTTTCGAAAAAGGCCCTAAAAAAATATTATCAATAATTTAAGACGTGCAATTTTTAAGAAAGTACACGTATACAACAAAAAAATTTCATTTAACAAACTTTACACTTGGATTTACAAAGAGATACCAATTTTTAATAATTTTAAATAATATTAATTTCTAATCAAAGGTTTTTCAAATGATATTACTGGGCCAACGGGGAAGATGAATAGAATAGGATTTTAAGAGGACAAATAATTGGGTTATTTTCTTTATTTACACATTATAATTAAAAATCTGAACATTGAACAAAAGAAAATAAAACGAAAAACAAAATCATTAAACTAAATACTTAAAAACTATTTTTTTTTTCTTTTTATTTGGGCATATTGAAAAATATATATTATTAATTGTACCTTCTCGACGCCTCTACCACACAAACCAGACCCCGACAACTCTTCACACTTCAATTCCACCCCAGTCAACTTTCATCTAATTGTTCAACCACTATATTTAAAACATATCAATTCACAGTGCACTGTTCCAGAGCTAGCTCACGACTCTCTCTCTATTTTATATCACAGCTGTTCTTTTTATTTCTTTTGTTTTATGTCCCTTATTTTTTTTCAGACCTTGATATATATATATATGATATATATTATATTATAATAAAAAAAAATTACTTTTTATACTCATAAAAAAAATGTTCCGTAGTTTACATCACAACATTTTTATGGAATAGGGAAGGACTGGTTTACGCGGATTTATTAGAAAGAGTAAACCCCCCGAATTGAAATGTGGATCGAACATGTAATACCACTTTCGTTCTGATTCAAGTGTCGTCGATCGATTCAGATTGCTTTACTCAGTCTTTTAGAGTTGCGAACCACAACATTTGTAAACACATTTAATGGTAATAGCCCTTCAGGAAAGCTCACGGTGTGTGTCCATTCGTCCGTCACACATTTATAAATTTTGAATTGTTTTAAACTAGAAACTTGGACAAACAGGTAGGAAATATGTGCCCGGAAATAGCCTCAATAATATTTCAAAAAAAAAATTAACATTTTGATTGGGATATTGTTATAAAGACGTTGTTTTGATGATTTCAAAAATATATACAATTATTTGATTTTATTTACACAAAAACGGTAGTAATATCAAAAAATTGAGCCTAAAATGTACTTCATGAAATTTAGAAACTTCAAAAAGCCCTCAGATTTTAGTTCAGGACAAATACGAACAAAGTTGTAGCGCTCCAAAAAATAAACAAGAAATTACTATAGGAAATACTTCAAAGTAATGCTTAAATTGTATCGTGCCACGCAGCATTTATTATTTTTTGTTTTATCATTGTTTGTTCGTGCCTGTGAGAAATGCATTTGAAAATAAGGGGGTAGTGACCTGTAAAAAGTGGTGGGTATAAGAACGTCATGCTATGATCACATCAGACATTTTAATTCGCCATGCAAAATAAAAACACCGGGAGACAAATAGTTGAGAGCGAGAGAAAAAAAATATGAAAGATTTTCAATTTTGATTGAGTAATCAAATGATAGACATTTTACACTTTCATCAAAGTTCTGAAGGAATTTCACTTTTAAAGCCACCTTGGCGGAAGTAGGGCTTATGAACTTCGGTTTTGAGCGTGTCTAAAGTTTTCAAGGTCTTCAAGGATAATGCAAGAAAATAACAAATGCAACAGCACCACAATTTGAGCTAATATTTTTAAAAAATAAGGCAAATCATGTCTTCTCACTTTAATATGAAGAAAATAGAAATAATGTGTGTGTGAGGATTAATTCAACAAAAATAGTGAATTGAATATTAAACGGTGGGTAATTAGATGAACTAAACGTCTGATTTAAAACATCAAAGTTTGCAAAGTTCAACTGTAAACAATGTTAAACTTTAGAGGAAGTCTGAATTTTAATAATTGTTCACTATAATAAAAATAAGGTAAAAAAAAGTGTTTTATTTAACTTTTTATTCAAGATATTCACGACATGCGTGCAAAAGGACTTATCTTGGTTTACACGAAAGTAAGAAATGTTGTAAAGAGGCAAATCTGCAAAAAGTCATTGTTATATGGGGTCGTCCATAAATTATTTTACGAACATTTTTCGACTCCACCTCTCCACAGCATATTAATTTTTTTATTAAAATCAATTAAATGACGAGTGAAATAATGAAAACTTATAACTTTCAAGTTGAGAATCGAGGACAAATTGTGAAAATTTATAATAAATAAAACAAATATTCTTTTTCACAATATTGTCTACTCCAGAAAAAAATGTTTACATAAACTACAGGTCATAATGTTTGATATAGTATCTTTTCAATGTTAAAGGAAGTTGAGGTTCTCGTGTAAATAAAAAAGTCAGTAGTTGGCCAACGTTTTGGAAACTATTTATTTATTTCTTCAGAACCTTATAATGACTCGAGTGGAGGATGTGTGTGGTGAAGATGGTGTTTGTGTAAACAGCTCACTATGAGTCACAAACAGTTAACACCTTCACCACAAGCATCTATATACTTGTCATTATAAGGCCCTGAAGTAGGAAATAAGTAGGTTCCAAAACGTTGGCTAAATGCTATTTTTTTTTATTTACAAGACAGAACGTCGACTTCCTTTAAGATTAACCTACCTGTTATGTGTTTATAACTAAATATGATGATGGTGTAATTAGTAGATTATGTACAAATGTTTTGTGGAACAGAAAATACTTCAAAAAAATAAGTTTGTTTTATTTACTTACAGCTTTATTGCGTTACATAATATTACCCGAGGGCTCCCTCCCTCCAGATGCATTACATAATTGACGGACGGTTTCTATAACCTTAAATTATTTATGACTAAAAAATATAAAGAAAAGCAAGTGTTTTTAAGAATATTGTATATTTCACAAGATATTCAAAATTATGGGAGTACTTTCAGTATTGCTACTATCTTCAGCCACGACTTAAGAAATACTAGTGTTCATGACACAATATTTTTTAAGTCGTGGCTGAAGTTGGTAGCAATACACAAAGTACTTCCATATATTCTATATTTCTTGTGAAATAGACAATATTTTTAAAAATATTCGTTTTTCTTTATATTTTTTATTAAGTGTTTCACAATATCTCTACGAAAATGTTAAGTATCACTCACTTTCTTCACCACACTTGTTACACAATCCTCCCAAGAGACTGAAGAGATGGAACTGTGATTTGCTATAATCTCAAATTGCATCCCCTAACTTCTTGAAACTTCCCCATTGATTGTTTTAAAATTTCAACTTTCCTGTTTTCGGTAAAAGTACAATAACATTAAATTCGGCTTTGGGGCATTAAATTAGCTTTCAATTGTGAACCAAGTTAGAATTCGTTTCCTTCGACCAGTATCTACTCCAATTTCCGTTAAAAGTATAAGAGCATATAATTCGGGTTTAGAGCATTTATTTATTTCTAAATTTTGTAGCAGGATGAATTCAAATAAACACAGTACATGACACTATTCAGAACCTTTACACAGGGTTCAACAGCAAATTGCATTCACATGACATATTACGTTGTATATCCATACATCCACCCACTTCACCGTACAATCCTCCCAGAAGACTTAAACATCTATAAATTTCGCATGAGGAGCTACCGCTGGTTGGGCTGTTTCTCTTATACCACTCAAGACACCTATCAGTTCTCTTGGTAGCTGGTGATTGCGTAAAAGCAAGTTTCAACCTGGTATTTTAAGATAAAAAAAAACTTCATATCATAATAGAACCAACAGTGGAATCAAATATATTTCTGCGTTTGGTTTGTCTCCGGTCACACTTATTTTAAAGAAATCTTAATTTAATTAGATTCCAGTTGAATTTTTTGAAATGTTTTAGACAGATTTGGGACCGTGACTTATTGGTCCGTGCGCCAGAAAGGAGTGACAATTATGAAAATGCTTTCTGGATTTAACTGGTCGCTTTTGGTTATTACTTTTGAAAATAAGTCCATAAAAGACTTTTATGGAAATAGTAACCCGTAATGCTACATCGCAGTCGACAGTAAGCCCGTTTTATCGTATCACTTTTTACAGTAATGTGGTGGGTGTACAATTTGACTTTTAGGGCCATAACTACTATACCAGAGTTTTACTGCTAATCATATTTGACCTAAGGATGACTAAAGCAAGGCCCTATTAGAGAATTATTGGGGCCTTGCCTAACGCCCACAAAACGTTTTCAAAAGTGTTTGTGGGAAGAAGATAGAAATTATAAAAAATATTTATAAAAATATATATAAGTTGGGTACATGGTCGAAATGATTTTTTTGTCGAAAGTGTTAGTATTTGTGTAAAAAAATGTTTGTGTAATAAACAATATTTCAAAAAGTATAAGTTGTTTTGTGTCTATGCTTAAATAAATAAAACAAACTTATTTTTTGAAATGTTTCGGCATTATACCATCGTCAGGTTTAGTTATGTGATAGTATAATACCGAAACAGATAGTTTATGTATAATTTCTTTGTGGAATAGACAATTCCAATTGAAATTCCGTAAGGGTATAATAATTCTTGGAGTATGCCCGAAAACTCATTAAACCGATGCTTTATAGTCGACTTTTGAGCTAGAAAACAGACTGTAGAATGCTCGTCATTTTGCCCCAATTGTGAGTACACAAGGACTTTAAACGAACAAATTATTAAATAAACTCAACGACAATAATTTTCATTCAAATCTGAGAAAGTTTTCTAAAAAAAAAGTGGATATAGGGCATAACTTCTATATCAATGATAGATGATCCTAGCTTAAAACTCACATCTCTTTCAAAAAGTTTGTGGAGAATCGTAGCAATAAAAATATAAATAAAAAAAGTAATAAAAACGAAAGAAGAACCTAACATAAAAATAAAAATATAGCATGAAATTGGTTCTCATGACATATATCTGTAAAAATTCAGAAATGTAAAATTTTTTCTCCATAGGGTTTTCACTGAAATAAACATTTTTGATATTATGCTCACTTAAAATTCCAACAATATAATAACTGGAATATAAAACGATGGGGGGAATAGAAGAGGCATTCTAATTTCAGTAAGTGGATTTTGGGGGGAAAAATTATAATAATTATAAGACGCACCTCAATTTAGAAGATTGCTACATGATAATAGTGTATGAATAATTCAGCATAGAAGGTAACTTCTCAAATCAGCATCGAGAAGTGCGTCTTAAATTCAAAGCAATACGATATTAGACATATTTTTCTCTCCTTACGAAGAATATAAAGGCATTATATTCAAAATACAACTCATGCATAACACATATTATTGTCAATTTCTAAGACATATTATAGAAACTTGTAATAAATAAATAAAACAAACTTATTTTTTGAAATATTGTCTATTCCACAGAAATAATTATATAAAACTACCGATTTTGGCATTACACCATCGTCAGGTTTAGTTATTAGACAGGTTTGTTGAATACAAACCGTATTTATAGGTACATCACATAGATAAGGAAGGGGTTGGACTTTCAAAAAAGAAATCCCCGTGGCTTACAGTTAGGAATTTTTTGTTCTGAAAAAAACAAAAAAACAATTGGTTGCAAGTGTATTTGACCGACTACCTGACATTTTAAAGACAGGATTAAAGAATACGCAACTGAAATAAAGAATCTAGGCAACCGCTCAACTTTCGCGACCAACATTATCGACAATAGCCACAGTTTTTACACAACAGAAGGCATCAAATACCTCAATTTCTGCTCAAAAAGCAGGTTACTTGATAGTTTTCATATATGTATGTATTTAGTGATTAATTGTATTTCTTACATCATTTATCATAGTCAATATTTATAATCCCTATTTGTTTTATATATATATATTTTATAATTCCAATTTATATCTTCATAGTTTTTCCTTTAGTTTTAAATGATAGGAAAATCTAAAATGATATTTTTTTTAAATACACACATTATTTCATGCATATCATATATAAATGAGTTTATAGTGTTAGAATTTAATAATTTTTATCTTTAATTTTAGATTTACCAATGTTACTTCCTCCTACCTGGTTCACACTCAGAAAACTATCTTAGTTTATAACTAAACCTAGCGATGGGGTAATGTCAAAATCGGTAGTTTCGTATACATCTTTTTGTGGATTGCACAATATTTCAAGAAATAAGTTTGTTTTATTTACATATTATTGATGTAAAGCCTACTGAGCTCAAGATTGCTGGTTCGAAACCCGGCCGAAGCCCTTAGGTTTTTATCTGGGAGGTGAAAATACAATATAGGAGACATTTTTTAATAAATTAAATTCTAATGATGATAGTCTGGCGTAGTAGGGTTATCTTGGTAATTCCAGGGATGCAGGAAGCGATGGAGTGACTGAGAGTACACCAAAAGTTGGAGATGATAAAAGTCTGGAGTCATCACAATATCCTGATGTCGCGTGACAAAAAATCCTTAAAATATCTCCATAAAAACTTTTCCAAGTCAAAAATCCATGTCTTCGTCAAACAGATTTGCTTGATTTTCTCCAACGTTTACTCTATTTCATACTTCAATGTTGACTGTAAGAACCAGGGTATTTTAATTTTGGCTGAACGGAGCTATCCTGTTCTTGAATGATAGAAGAATACAGTAATTATATTGTTGAAAAAAATAAAACAAATCTTTACCCCAGAGGGTTATGTTAGTTTTGAGTTAAATCGTTTAAAGAAAATAACAATTACTTTCACATTTTCATAAAAACAATTTTTTTTCCCTTTTGAGAAGTTATGTAATCAGTCAGAAATTCTATTTGGAATTTTCAACGGAATTTCAAGTCTTCCGACAAGTTTTCCGACTCACTGATTACAAAAAAAGTCCTATCTTTCTGTGAACACAATAACTCCCATTAGAACGAATATATAGTCACGGAATGTTATATGTGTTATAAGATCGACACCTATTAATTTTCAGCCAAATAGGCCAAAGGGAACTGGTGAGGGGGCTTAGACCAAAAAAAAAACAATAACTTTGGTTTTAATAAATGTACAGACATAAAATTTTATATTTGAATACAAACACCATAAGAACGACAGTTATCAATTTTCAACCGAATACGGTAAAGGGAAGTAGATGTATCTCTCCATGTAGTGAATGTATCGACACGAATGAGGATTCAGTAGTCCCTGAATACAGTACCAATATATTTTCACGGAAATCGGTAGAATGGTTTTAGTGGCAGAGCAAAAACATATTTGAATAATTCGCGCTTGGGAAGTAAATTTCCGATGATTCATTGACGATTTTTTTTATTCTGTAACTGGAATTATGAAGAGTATTATTGGAAGTATAATATATATATAAATATATATTTTTCAAATGTTTTAATATATTGTATTATTTATTTTATATCAATGTAGACTAGAATTTCTGCTATACAGCTGAAAAAGACAATTTTGTTGATAAGAGGCATCAACATTAAGAGAGAAAAGAAGAAAAAAGCTTTAATCGTCTATCATGGCTTACGCTTGACAATATAAGTGCTTTTCCAATTTTTTTTCTTAATTTGAGATATTTTTTAAGGAAAATAAAGAAATTATTATTCATTCGTTCAGCCATAAGAGATTAATTTGTGTTTAATACATAAAAAATTATAGTGGTGTATTTAAACATTAAAAATACTTATTTAATCGTGGCTTAGTGGTGTACAGCTCTGATTATTAAGGAAAATATGTTACTTTTGAGAATATAGGGATTCGAGAGTGTGAATATGGGTTTACCCATATTTAAGCAAGTGGTGCCCAAATTGAATATAATATAATGGCGTTAAAACCAAAATAAAACGTACAAATAGAGGATATTATGGATACAAGGTTAGGAGCAATGGGCGTACCTGGGCCTGTGGCATAGTGAGCCTCCAGTACTTGCAGGTCCACGAGTCCATCGTATATCCTCCTCGAACATCTTCATATCATCAGGAGGAAGATGCCAAGTCCGGGGGAACATGCCATCAGGAAGTTGGCCTCGTCCATGCCATCACCTCGCCTCCGGAGCCCCCCCTCATGGGGGCATTGTTTATACCGAACCAGACCTCATCCTATCGATTGACCCCAATATGATGAGTTCGCTGGCAAACTGGGTTCTTCCCTTCGCCTCCTGATGTCCAAATACTCTCCGAACTTTCTTTGGACTTGTGGAACGTTTTTTGGGTCGATTTCAGCCACCCCCCACCCACCAGTATACAGTAATGCCGTACTGATGCCCCGAAAACACAACACTAATTAATACTTCTTCTAAAAACTATCCCTCAAACTAAAAAAAAAAATAAATCTATATAATCTAAAATATAAATAAAAACAAAATTATCAAAATGTAACAAGAAGTTCGGCGGACATTCTGAGACGTAAGTTCAGAACATTTGGGATGTACACCGGATCTGGAGGTCGGGAACAGACTGACTGAAGAACCAGCGCATGCGGGTAAGGCTCATTGGAAGACCGGCGCAGAGTTAGGCAGACCAGACCCACTTCAAAGACGAACAATTCTTATTACCTAACAATCAAAGATGAATACGAGTGAAATAATAACCTCGCAACTCCATTCTTACATAAAGAGGCATTGACAACACCAATATATCATCGTTAAAAGTGGCAAATTTCGATTACGAAAAATATTTATACATATATATATTCTTTTTCATTTAATATAAAAGCCATAAAGACCATCAATTTCTGTGTGTTTATAGATTTATTTGTGATTCACGGAAAAACGGCTGTCATTAAAAAATATTGTTTCTTACAAATATATTAGCATGATTTGTGACACATTTTGTAATTTTCAGGTTTTTATCGATCCGTGTGTTCTCGACAACAAATATGATCATTTCTCAGGATGGAGAGAGGAGAATCTGGCAATAAAACCACCCTCTATTTTGAAAAACCTAGCCCATATATATTTTGTTAACTGCACATAATTTTACTTATTATTATGTTTTCTCAGTTATTGAGGCAATGTAATTCAAATCCTTAAGTAATTGTAAATCATTTTTAATTTTTCACGTAATTTTTATTTGTATTGTTAGCTAGATTGACTTACAACAGCCTGTGTGAAAGTAGTGACATCTGGTTGAATACTTAATTATTGATATTTTCTAACAGAACTTTTGGCAAAATGTATCAATTTTTTTCTAGTTTATGACGGTATAAATAGATTTTAATTATAGTTACTTATTATGACTCATGCCCGGGCTTTAACTACAAGGTCATATCGCCTACTACCAGAGCGCTCCTTCGTCACTCTGGTAGACATGGGCCCGACTCTACTGTGAGAGTCCTAAATTTTTATTCACCTAGGGTAGGGGTCTTTAACAAGTATCTGATATCGTACAGGGACCATCGGATAACGTCCTATCCGAAGGACTGCGTGCTTAAGTTTATTATTACCTCCAAGATAAAATAAACTCTGAGCTACTTAATTATATTTTATGGTTCTAAAAACTAAGATACGCTGCTGCAGGTTGGTGACATCGCCCCACGAATCGGCAGCGCGCGAAACTGATGCAACCCCAGAGAACAGGCCTTTTCGGCCTATCGAACTGACTCTACGGCTGCTGTACAAGGAAAAACTTCAAACTAATGTTCAAATATTTATCTCTACTCGATAATTATCATATTAATCGCGTCGCGGAAGCCGACTACCCTTTCTGCTTTTTTATTTTGATATGATTAAGGGCATGTTAAGCAACCAAAATCTCCATGTGCGAGACAATTTTTTTTTCCCAGTGTTTCTTAAATATCTCATTATTTATTGTTCACACAAAAAAAAGTTTTCATATCAATATTATAGTATTATAATGAAGTTTCTATTCACTTTTTGAACATATCAACCGTATTGGTGAATTGAAGCAGGAAAATGACACCCCAAGAGCGTGTTTACACCAAGGTTAGTAATTTTCCAGGGCAACACAGATTATATATATATGTATAAACATGAAAACTAGGTGATAAAGTAAAAGAATAAATTTTAACAAACTAAAGAATAAATAAAAATGTATTTTAGGAGTATTTACATAAATATGAAATCAATGGTTTAAGTTTACATTTTTCCTTCTTTTCTTTCCCTTAAATAGTCATCACTTAATAAAGTGTATATATGTATATATACATATATTATATAATAAAATAATATCAATATAGACAGATCATACATTAGTTGTTAACAAAACCATACATCAACTTACCGATTAATAAAAATTTGCAAATAAACAATACAGAGTGACCTAGGATGCAAGCACCAAAGGTCAGGAACAATCTTGGGAACTCAAAGTTTCAAAAAAATTCCACACAAACAAGGTCCGAAAATACCCTGAAAATCCAAAAAAAATAATATTTTTAGCGTTCTTTAGGTCAAAGAACATATACGAAACCGTATGAGTGTTTGACCACCGATGAGTGTTTGACCACCATAGTACCCCCGATATATTTGAAACTATTGAATCTGTAAAATTGGAACTTTGCACAAAGAGTGTCTGCAATGTAGACCTGGCGAAAAATAATTGGTTAAAGAAATACTACATTTTTAAGTTTGATAGTTGGAAAACCTAATTCAAATAACATTTATATTTTATTACTTTGTGAATTTAAATTATTGAAATTATCTGCCCCAACATGTTATATAAAATATTTTTATTAATAATGGATGTTGAAAGGAGCAAATAAATTATGGATACTAATGATGAGAGTTCTTCCCGAAACGTCTATAACTGCTAGGTTGTAAAACCCAAAAAAATAAATTGAGAATTATAAAGCTATGTATCTTATATAAATTCAGAATCCACAACACAAAAGTGTAATTCTTTTTTGAAAAATTCTTTCTAATTCTTTTTTTCAATGGATGGTCTCCCAATTATGCTCTTTAAGTTTGGTGCATACATACAGGTATATAAATGCAATACCGTGCAAATTGTGTTTATAATTTTGAGGATATGATAATTTTTACTTATAATTATAGTAAAATAAATATTACACAAAAAAATAATATACCACCTAATAATATTATTGTATACATATAAAACAGGTAATGGTATCACAGTTACAAGTTAATATTATATGGTCCTAGTTAAAAAAATACTGGAATGTTTTGTACATGGAACACTATATAACAAAGATCATTCATCATTTAATACATAAATATAAAGGATGGAGCCAAATAAAATGCGGAGATGTTAATCATATGATAGGAAATCAAAATAGTTTCTATGATATAGGCCCGAAAAGCACCGTTTCTGATTTAAACGCACTTGGTTACCAATTAAATGCTAATAGCTGCATTTTTGTTCTAGTTTCTTGACATATATATTCTTTACATTTCTATCATCCAAAATACAGAATTTTTGAATCAGAAGTCGGTACAGGATTAAAATTTCATGCCTACTTTCGAGGATTTTTTTTTTTTTTTTTAATTGTACATTTTAACTGAAGAACTAAGGCACGTATGGTGTTTGGAATGATAGAAATGTAAAGAGGGTTTTATTGTCTAACATAGGCGCAGGATTGAAATAGATGTGTGTTGTTAATCTCCACAGTACGGAAGACTGCATGAGAAGATGTCCGAAGTAGCCCACAGACAGACTGAAAACGTTGGCTACACTCTTACCAAACTTCAACTGAAGACATACTGGAAGAGAGCGAACTACAGAAATTAGTAGAAGTGTTAAACCATATCGAACACCTTACAGAGCACCAACATTAGTGATACCCGACAATAAGACACCCTTCGCTCTATCTCAACTTAAATAATAACAACAAGGGAGCAGAATCGAGTTTTCTAATAGCATTCTAATGTACTTCAAGTCATAAAACTTGTAAATAAAACCAACTTATTTAAAAAATATTGTCTATTCCACAAAAATGGTATACATATATTATCGATTTTTGCCATTGACAGTTTGCTGAGTGCGAACCATTCTTATATATAAGGTAAGGAAGGAGTTGGACTTTCAAGCAGGAAATCCTCATGGCTGTACATAGGTATATTGTTTTTAAATTGTTTCAAGGTTCAAAAATGTTATTGAAATGACTTGTTATATTTGATTCTTGACACTTTCGCTATCTCGCAACTCAGACGTTGTCACGCTCTTTTCGCCACACATCGGAGTTGCACGTACCCGATTTTTTTATTAAAACTAAAACTGAATGTTGTTCGGTTCAGAATGAATAACAAAGAAAAACAATATATCGGTTGTGGCAAACAAAGGACTTCCTTATACTAACCATGTTTTTACAAATGTGGCCTTTGCCTCCTCCGAATTTGTACCCAAGCTCACAATTGGGAAAGTTTTCAACCCAAGGCGGAAAATTCTCCTTAGAAGAGCAGACGCGGTGGAAGGTATATGTGACTAAAGAGATGTTTTCATTGTCGCGGCGGGCTGCAAGTTAGGAATTTTCGGTCTGAAATATTTTCTTCCCCTTTTCATTAACAATGATAAATTAATGATAAAATTACTAAATATAAAGATAAACTAATTTATATATGACATGCGTGAAATGTTGTTTGTGCATTTAACAAAATGATTACTGTTGAGATGAGAATATTAATAAAATTAAACGTTTCAATGAATTTCTTAATTTTATTAATATTCTCATGTCATCAGAAATCATTTTGTTAAATGCACAAACATCATTTCATACATATCACATATAAATTAGTTTATCTTGTTAGAATGTTATAATTACATCTTTAATTTTAGTTGTACTCCTGCTACTGGAAAAGGGAAAAAAGATTTCAGACCAAGTAAATTCAGGGATTTTCTATTTGAAATTGCAACCCCTTCCTTGCCTGATATATATAGGAATGCTTCGCACTCAGCAACCTGTCTTAATATATAACTAAACGTGATGATCGTCGAATTCCGAAACCGGTAGTTCATGTATACACACTTTTCTGGAATATACAATATTTTAATAAGAGGTTTTATCTATATATTATAAGTTTTCACAATTTCTCCGCTTTTTTTCAAATGAGAAGTCAGAAACGGAGTTTTTTTTTTTTTCATTTAATATTATACTTGTGTTTAGTCAACAACGCAATGTCAACAAGACGGCTAATCCCTCTCGGAGTCTGAGACTCTCCGGCAGTCCCCTGCTATAATTGCGCAAGAGTGGACATGTTTTATAAGTTATTATTTTATTGCCGTGTTTTACTACGGTCCTCTTTCTTTTGAACTTTTCTGGTGATTTCACACGTTACGGTCCTTTAAGCCCGTCCTTATTTTCCATTTCGTACAGTTTTTACGTATCTTTTGGCCTAATTTATTGAATATACTACGATTGTTTTTCCACCCAACCATCGTTGTCTTCGAATCGACGAGTTAGATTTGGGATCTGCCATTGTGACCCGTTTGCCCTTGTCTTCATTCTTCAGCCGTCCAAGTTCATCATCCTTCGAAGATCATCAATTTTTTTTTGTTTGTATTTCAATTTTACTATTTTCACACTTTGGTTGTCAACCTAAAGATATCATTTTATTTTTTCTTCGTGAGCTCACGTCAATATTTTCAGTTGTAATTATATTTTCATTACATTTGCATTTAAAAATTGTATTATGGAACTACTTTCATTGTAGGTAGTCCATAATCGATTATATTTTTTTATTATATTACTTTCATTGATTATTCTTTTATATTCTTTATATATATATATATATATATTTTTTTTTTTCTTTGAGTTTTCTTATAATTTTTTTTTTTTTACATTGTTATCAATATTGTTATTATTTTGTCCCCTTTCTATGTTTGTGTTTCCGTTTCCCTATCATTTCCTTGTCCAGTAGTTAGGAAAGCTCCAGCGAAATTAAATTTATTTTGAGGATTTCTTTATTCAATAGGAATAAGAAGCCTCTTAAAGTAAACAAGTGGTCCTCCGGGCCGCATATTTTCCGCGTATTTGTTTTTTTTGGTGCCATCCTATATATTATTTTACCAACACTCAAGGCCAGCCTTACAGAACAAAATACACTTAGAACCAATAATCTTTCTAAGTACATAAAGGTTGTTTTGACTTTTTAAAACCGCTACTTGGACTTGGCTGATCTTTGGGGCGAAGAATAAAATTCAAATTATAATCAGTATTAACAGCATAATATACATTAGCGTTTTGTGGGAGAACCATTTCTGAAAAATATAAAGAAAAAAAATTCAAATTAATATAAGTTGCTTATTAATCACATGACATGAAATAAAATAGAATACAGAAGAGAGTAAACAGCCCTCAAGTTTAGTTCATATAAATGTTTAAACAATGTCAGAGAATGTTTACAATTGTTTACAGGAAACTAATTATTAACTATGGAAACTAATTATATATATTACGCGTTATAATATGAACGATTTTACATATAAAGTTAACAGTTAAAAAGAAATTTGTGAATGGAGAAGCTGCGTAAAGTTAGCGCATTTCCGTAGAAAGTATATTCTACTTTTATTTTATTTATTTCTCAAAGCAAATCAAGCTGTTTGTATAGAGGTAAGGGGCGTTCATTCTGAACGACATATCCAGCCCGCTTCTAAGGACGAACGTTTTATATTTTAAATTAATTTTTGAAAAAACCGCAAATTAAGAATTTGGGAGTTTTAAAATTTGAATTGTGTGATAAAATATAGGAATGGAATCGTGTTCAGGTGGAGGGAGGCGGGGGACGTTTATGATGAAAATACGGTATGTTTCAGCGCAGAAGCTGATAAATATAGACATCCACTAAATTAACATCAAAAATACTTCATCAATAAATGTTCAATTATTTTTTTCTTCTGTTTGATTTTATACTGTACCACTTTGATCTACTGCGTTTATTTTATTTTATAATGCAATTATTCTTGCAAATGTACAAAATTATCAGAAATATGATTTTAACTAATTATTTATCTGGAAAACTCTTTTTATATTATTATTTTTATTTTCATTGTGCTTTGGCTACTACTACTATATAATTCCTCCCTTTTCAAAGGTCTTATTTTGTTTTATATAATTTTGAATTGTTTTGTTTTCAATTTTTTTTAATTTAGTTATCATTCTCATTACATATATGTTATTATTATATTTTTTTTCTTAATGACGTTTCTTATTATTTTTTATGGAATGTCCATCTCAACAGCTGATATCATACAAAAATACCCTATCCACAATAGACAAATTAAAATACATAGCTTACCTTTGTGCGGTAATATTTGAGCAATGGTATACAATTCAGGGCTTCCCTCAAGACCTAGCTTCATCATGGCGTTCCTTATCACCTGAGGCGTCCTCTCGTTGTTACTCAACATAATACTCTTGTAGAGGACGATACCTGTAAATAAATATGAGCAATATAAAATATATTATAAGAAAACAAAATATTGTTTAAAACAAAACAAAAATGAAAAATCATTAAAAGTATTTTTCTAGTTTTCCAATGAACAAGAAAGAAAGAGGAGCCCTGCGGATTTAACTCTTGCAAACCTAAAGTTTTATGAAATAATACTAAATGTTGTTAACTGCTACGTTTATGTCCATAATTATATAATTTGTTCTCCTATGAACAACTTTGAGTACCACTAAAATAAGAAAAATGAAAAGTACCCTGTCATACCGAGCTTTACCACCAATTAGACATTCATAACATATGTTCTGTAGATCTCAACCATAGATCTATTTTGAGTCTTATCTCTTATGCTTTTGGCTGAGGATGGTAGAAATACCGAAAGTACTCCCATGTATATATAGTTAGTGAAATTAGACAATATATTAAATAAACAAGTTTTATTTTATTTTTCAAGAGTGTTATCTCTTATGCTTTTGGCTGAGGATGGTAGAAATACCGAAAGTACTCCCATGTATATATAGTTAGTGAAATTAGACAATATATTAAATAAACAAGTTTTATTTTATTTTTCAAGAGTCTTATCTCTTATGCTTTTGGCTGAGGATGGTAGAAATACCGAAAGTACTCCCATGTATATATAGTTAGTGAAATTAGACAATATATTAAATAAACAAGTTTTATTTTATTCTTCAAGTCCATTTGAATTATTTCACAATATCTCTGCAATAATGTCAGTTTTCATAGATCTATTTTATTAAGCTGGTTATAGTGAAAAACGTCACTTTTAATTTGTATATTTTTTTCTCTGTCAATACGTTTTTTTGAGCTGAGTTTACGAAGCTCTTTAGGCGATTCATGTATTTCCTTGTACTCGTACTCCTCCTAAACCCCTTTACCGATCACATTGAAATTTCCTACGATGATAGTGGACACGGTTACGATGGTTTACTACTAAAAAAATCTGAAATCGAACATACCACAGAGGAATAATCACCGAAAAACGAAATCCCCACTGAAATCAAATGAGAGACAAAATTCTCGCGCAAAATAGAATTTTTCTATTTCAAATGTAAAAATCAGGGCGAAGCCCTTTTCGGTTTACCATCGGACACCACTTTTTTTGAGCCATTTGAAGAACACATAGTAAAAAGAATTTTGTGCAAAAACAGCTGTTGTTGTCTACAAAAAGGCTAGAAAAAATCCATTGAATTCAATTGAAATCTATTTAAAGTATTAATTATATTCATAAAGAACATACACGATGAGAAGTTACTGATAATTTTCAAAACATTAACTGAGTTTTTTATACAGAAAAAGTTCCTGTAAAAGTGCGCAAACTTGAAAATCCTACGGTTCCATCCAGTGATCACAAACCGGTTCATATGCCCCATTTGAAATGCACTAATTGTATGTTAACCGACCACATTAACAGTATAATTCAATAAATTTAGACTGAAAATGAAAAAAATAAAATAAAATATAATCGTCAATCTATGTGACTAAACCAAAAGAACAATTGATTGCCAAAAAGAACAATATATAGTAGACGATTCAAATAAAAACTAATTTAATTGTCCCTAATTAATTTACACTTTGGTTATACATGTAACTGAGATGTTTTAAACAATAAAATATATGTTGCGCTAAATGAAATGAACGAAAAACGTTTTGGGTAAAAAAATACCGTACAGCAATAATGGTAATAGCCAATAATTGACAATGATTACTTTTTTCACTGCTGTTTTCGTTTAATTTCGGTTGTTTTTTTACATAATTTTCGTACGAATATTTATAAAGTGCCACAGATATTACCATTCATATAGCTAGGGTTAGTGTACAGTACATTGGCTCTATCGATCATGCCTTAAATACAGACGGTAGAGACAAACTACCTTCAGTCTCCCGGTTGTCGGTCTGATAGGTGACTTTGATGATGTAGAAGTCGGTGGGTGCCTGGCTGGGATTGAGACTAGGGGAGGCTGGGGTCGTGTCCACTGAGCCATTCGATGAGGTTGAAGAGGTCTGAGAGACTGAATCCTTGGTATCGATGGAGGTGGATCCACCGTGATCGATGTCGCAGTAGAACTGACTGCTGGAGCTGCTCGAGGTGCTAGCCACTGAATCGTTCTTCCTATGGCCGTAGTGAGGGTGCCTGGAAAAAAAAACACAAATTATCAGATTTTCTATTTTGGGATAAAAAGTTATTAAAAAATCTGCTGTGTTAATTTTTAATCAATGATGTATTTTCCACATTTTCTGCCGCGTGAAGTCCTTAAGCATTATTTTCCCTGAAAGTTTTTGAACACACATTGAAAGTATTACGAATTTTAGACGAATGCGAAGCAGAAAATTAGCATTTTCGCTAAGAAAATATGGCAAACAGGATGTGAGAGTGATGTAAACGGATTACCGATGTTTGATGGTGGTGGGGGTGTTGATGGGAGGGGGCTCTATCTGGCAGGAGAGTTGGTAGGCCTCTTTGTCATCCAGGGTCACCACAGAGTCGAACCATCGCTCAAAGCTGGGGTCCTCAGAGATAGTATACGCGTTAGCTGCTCCTTGCAATAGCTTGATCTGAAAGTACAAACTTAATAAATTATTTTTATTTAAAAAACCTATGATAATAACTGGACTTGGAAAGAAAACAATAAAGTAGCGAACGCCGCAAAATAGGTCATATTCAAAGAACCACTGGTCCTACCTCCTCGGGTTCTGGCGGCCGACCCGCTTGAAGAAACCCCCTGAAGTCCCTCTAAGGCACCAGAGATGGTACATTATATGTACATCATATTAAGATAGTAAGGATATCGTGGAACAAGATTTCTCAAAGCAATAAAAGACATTGTCTTTCCACTGTTGTTACTTCCAACCAGAACTGGTTTTCAATGCAACTGCGTCAACATCTAGTAACACAACCCTTTCTTACTGCTCTTTATTGTTTCGGGTGTTCCTTGCTTTTGTGCAACATCCCCCGTCGTGTCTGTAGAGGGAGCTCGGGATCTGATTAGTGCTTAAGTGAAGTCTGCAGTGGCACAACCCAACCGTATGGTGCGGAGTCTAACACAATATTATAAATAAATGCGTTACTGAGACTCGGTTCTATTTTATGTAATTTTCTCGACCAGTTTCTCTGAAAAGAATGTTTCTGTATTTCTGATTTTGCCCTCATCGTACATTTTTAGTCATTTAATTTTATTATTTTCTTGATTCGTAAAATATGATATACTTTTCATGACCATTAATAAGAAATATATTTTCTTATATTTTAAACACAAAATATATTTTTCTATCAAAACCCGGGGCTATTGAAATGAACCCTCAGACACATGTCGAATATTTTACGCTCTCAAATCACCAAGAAAGCCAAAAATAGTGTATTCCCTCACAGCTTCCCGACCCATGGCCTGGCGCTGTCAAACAATAGAGACACTGACATCAGAGGCGAATCAACAACCATTAGCCAATCAGACAATTGTGCGTTTACGAAAAACATAAAATAAAAAAATTCCAACCATACCTGAGCTAAAACTTCGAACTCTTTCCTTCTCTTGTCAAAATTGATTAACCCATTGGGGAGAGTGTCCGGGATGGCAGCATCGATCATGGTGAGATCTGTGAGGAAAGTGCCCAGATAGGGGATGGTCCCATAGCTGATGGTCCCGCTATTGTTCAACTGTCGCTGTATGATCTTCTGCAGCTGTTTGTCGTTCTGGCCCACCGTGTCTGCGAATCTTGCCGTACCCTCCCGCATCAGTAACTCTCGCTGGGCCCATTGGTTGTTGTCCTCACTGAAGATCCGGGCCAACTCCTCGAACAATTCCACCTTAACATAACACATTCCATATTAATTTCCATTTTCCTTTTTATTCAAGACAATTAATAAGAAGTGACTGACAAAGAATCTAATGAAAAAATTACCTTATCTTTAGGGAGGAAGGACCATGTTTTCTGAAGTCTATATACAGGATTGCTTTGAAGTCCTGATATAATCGCCTTCAAAGAAGAAAAGTTCTTAAGTACACGAAGTTCCTGAAAAAAATAATAATAAATAAAATATACAGGCCTTTTGGTTCTATAGTGTCCAATTATTTGTATAAGAAATTGTTGTGATTGATGTTTAATTGAATAGAGGAATATAGGAGAGACAAGTAAAAATATAAAATTAGTTGAAACATTATTCAGATTGTGAACAAGAAGAAGGGTTTATAGGGTGAACGAACTTAATTTACAACAAATAACTTGAGTTGGTGAGAAAATGTTCTCTGTTAATTATAATTATTTTAGTGTCCCAAAATTTTATTTTTTTTTCTGACATCTGCGCTTTTTTTAATGAAATCCCTGACATTTCATGCTTTTCCCTGCCTGTAGGCACCCCGAATAAGAAAAAATTTAATAACAAGAGCGATAATAGCACATGAAATAAAAAAAAGCAATAAACAGCAGAGGATTTTTGTATTTTAAAATTGATGAAAGGAAAAAAAAAAACAAAAAAAAACAGAAATTTGTTTGAGTCGGGACGATCATTTTTTCCGGCCATAATCAACGTCGGTTGCCTCCACCAGCCGCCGTAGATCCTGTCCCAGATACAATCTTGTCTCTTTTCTCGTGAATCAACTCCACCCTGTCCTGGTCGTACAGCATGGAGGACTACATGGTCTGCAGTCTCGATGCCGCCGCACGACCAGTTCGGGTTGTTTTTCTTCTTAAAGAAAAAGAGCTTATTAGAATTAAAATTTTTGTGACCTGATACAATCATTTATGAATAAACAACCGTTCGACTAAACAAACTGAAGCAAAAGAAAGAGTAAAGAAAGACATATGTATTATAATACCTGAGAGATGTCTATCCAAGTGGATATGACGGTGGAGCGTGGTGATGTGGTGTGAAGGAGGACGGTGGAGATGACGCGTAGGGAGACAGCGTTGAACTGGGTGACAGTAGCCAGAACAGTGGGCGCCTCCTCAGCGCGACGCTTCTCTCGGCGGGACCAAACCCCACCCAGACATTGAGCAACTACCACTTTTTTGAAAAGTTCCTAAAACAGGTATGTACACTTCATTTCAAGGGTGGCACAACAGGATATAAGCTATATACCATCTCAAACTTCAAGGAGTTTGTGGAAGGACCAAAGCATAAAATTACTACAAGCTCTTAACGCTTAATCAGATTTTCACACATTGCATCCCTATAGATCAGGTTACAGTTACTAACCTGCTTAAAATTACTAACCAGGCAAAGCCGAATAACCTGCTAGCATAAATTAATATTTTAAGCAAAAATAGATTTCGCTGGTTACATTTTTTATGGCTTCTAAGGAGAAAAAAAGATAGATATCAACAAATACACACAAAATGCTACTCAATGAACACATAGATTTAAACAATGTCCCCTCCTCAATGTGAATTCGCCATTAAACGATTTATGCTGAAGTTAAACTAAATGATGTAAAATATAATTAGCGTCATATTGTTCATTTATTTTATATTTCATTCAATTAACCACTCAGTATTTTATTTTAAATTTTTTACAATATTTATCTGTGGATTTGTATTAGTATAGCCAATACACACATCTGTAAAGTTTATTTACTTGAAACTTTAAGAACTAAGACACTTTAAGATTTTCCGACCCCTAACTCCACAAACCAGTCACAATTTCCCTCTCTCATCTTGACTTGATATTTTTCAGAGGCTGGTACAAAAAATAAATGTTGGCAATAAATACATTAGACAATGAAAAAAATAACTATCATTAAGTTTTTAAAACTTTTTTGTAATAGTCTTAAACGTTTGGCGTGGAGGGTATATGCAAGACTGTGTATAAAATACGAACCATATCGATCCTTGTAAGTTGCTCAGCAAAATGGAGATGGGGAATATCTGGAAACAGGTAAGAGGGCTGGTTGGAGGTGGTGTGAAGACAAAGACTGCTTCCGTTGTAGATAGAGTAAGTGTCTGCAATCATAATACGACAATTAATTGCACTCTTTGTTTCGCAAATATATAATATAATTAACGAGACAAATGGCTGTGGACAAAAAAAGTTTTATTCAATGACAATGAAACTCACGCTACTTCTCAACGTAATCTCCACTAACATTTAGGCACTTATCCCATCACTTTGGGAGCTTTATAATTCCCATGGTAAAAAATTCTTGACCTAGTTGACGGAGCAACTTGTTTACAGCTTTTTTTGACCACTTCATTGTCTTCGAACTTGATGCTGCGTAAAAACTCTCCGTAAGGCCGAACAGACAAAAATCGGACGGCGCGAGGTCGGGACTAAAAGGTGGATGTGGCAACAACTCTCAACCCTAAATTTTGCACACCCCGGTTTAATTGGGATAAAAGGGTCTTTAAGAAGAACCTCTTGACGTTCCAACCCAAGGATAGCATGTTTAAGGGTGAGGAGAGCTAAGGTACTTTCCCAGTGTGAATTATTCAACTAAGTTTTCGCTCCTCCCCTGAACACAATTTACCAATTTGATTGAATAGGTGTATTACTCAGAGACCTTTCTGTCACTTTGCAAAATGTAATACAAATTACATTAAATACAGTAATACATCTGCGTACAGTTGTATTTGAAGAGACAAAAAGTCCAACTTACCTGGAGCTTTCCCTTGAGAGTTGAGCGTGTGTAGCCGATGTTGCAGCTTGATGTGGAGCTCCGAGTTGGGGAGGTACTGCTGGATGAAGAGAAGCAACTGATGTAGCATCGGATGAAGAGGAGGATGAACCCAGTCCTCGGGGTAGCTCTCCAGCCATACGTGCAGCGCCCCACACAGGGTTCTGCAACATAGAGATGGTCAAATAAAGAACATATTATATTCAGTAGAAAAGATTCAAACGGCCAGTATGACGCAGAGCTTCCTCTCAGTCGATTGAACAACATTCCCATTTTTTTTAATGTCGAAATTTTGATCAATAACGTTTTATAATATTTAAAAACATATAAGGGATGAGACCATTACAGAACTTCTTATATCACCCTCCTAGTATTACTGGGTATATGAGAGTAATATATGTTGGCGTCCGCAGTTTTCTATGTTTCAAAATACAGCCATATTCTGAGTGACTTTCTTAAACACAGTAATGCCAATATCAGTACAAAAGTGGTTTGTATAAGAAAGTCCTGTAATAGCCACATCACTTTTTTCTCTCTCTATATTTTTCAACTTTTTTTAATTAAAAAACTACCATTTTGTTGCTATGTGTCACAATTGTTTTTACATTTTCTACAGATTATTTTACATTATTTGGGGAGCTATATAACTTTGCTCGTGTTGCTCCTATCTCAAATCTGAGGACACACAAGCCATTGGAAATTTCATAAGCAACTTTTTTGGTAGGAACCAATTTTTTGACAGGACTAACTAGCTGACTATCGGACTAACTAGTTGACTATCGGACTAACTAGTTGCCTATCGGACGAACTAGTTGCCTATCGGACGAACTAGCTGACTACCGGACTAACTAGTTGACTATCGTACTAACTAGTTGACTATCGGACGAACTAGTTGCCTATCGGACGAACTAGTTGCCTATCGGACGAACTAGTTGCCTATCGGACGAACTAGCTGACTACCGGACTAACTAGTTGACTATCGGACTAACTAGTTGACTATCGGACTAACTAGTTGCCTATCGGACGAACTAGTTGACTATCGGACTAACTAGTTGACTATCGGACGAACTAGTTGACTATCGGACAAACTAGTTGCCTATCGGACGAACTAGTTGACTATCGGACTAACTAGTTGCCTATCGGACGAACTAGTTGACTATCGGACGAACTAGTTGACTATCGGACTAACTAGTTGCCTATCGAACGAACTAGTTGACTATCGGACGAACTAGTTGACTATCGGACGAACTAGTTGACTATCGGACTAACTAGTTGACTATCGGACTAACTAGTTGCCTATCGGACGAACTAGCTGACTACCGGACTAACTAGTTGACTATCGGACTAACTAGTTGACTATCGGACGAACTAGTTGCCTATCGGACGAACTAGTTGCCTATCGGACGAACTAGCTGACTACCGGACTAACTAGTTGACTATCGGACTAACTAGTTGCCTATCGGACGAACTAGCTGACTACCGGACTAACTAGTTGACTATCGGACGAACTAGTTGCCTATCGGACGAACTAGTTGACTATCGGACTAACTAGTTGCCTATCGGACGAACTAGTTGACTATCGGACGAACTAGTTGCCTATCGGACGAACTAGTTGACTATCGGACTAACTATGTAGTTGCCTATCGGACTAACGCAAACACCGACAAACGACTAAAAAAATGGGTTTCAAAACGACATTTTAAGACTTGGTTTCGGCAAGTTTCTCGCAAACCGGACGACCTGCGAAAACCCTTATTTAATATAAAAAGTGTCTTTCAGTTTTCTCTACCACTTTTACTAAAAGAGATTTATGATGTGATCATAAGATGATGAGGTCAAAATATAAGCGGTATCTTTTAAAATTTACTTAAGCATCAACTTTTATATTCTCAATTTTCGTCTGATTTCGGCTAAAATCTAATCAGATCTAAGTTAACACATGTGACTTCATTTAAAATGTTCATAGTTATAATCGTTTCTGATTTAGAGCGTCACAACGGATTGTCACAATCCGTTGAAAACTCGATCTTGGAGTTTCGCACGATCACAATACTTCCTGGATCAGAGAGGGGGTGCAATATGTACATGCTGATATTAAATTTGAATAATACAGATAAGGAAAAAAGGTATTTTCGCTAGCTTCTTCGACTCAGTAATATTGTACCGAGAGACAAATCGAAAAAAGAGGAGTTGTTATAGGCCCCAGTATATCTCAAAGACGATTGGGACCCTTCGCGAGTAAATAGGTAACTTTGGTGAGGAATAAAGGAGCTCTGGAACGCTAACCGACTTAGAAAGCTATGATTGGCTGATGCTATACGTCACACTAATAGAGAACATGAGAAACGAAAAGACCAAATCTCTAAACTTTCCATTCCTTTTAACTATTTTACTTTGGAAGGTTTTAGAGCACATACAAGCTCTCATTTTAAACTAAAGAAGAAGTCTTAGCATTTAGCATTATGTCATCATACCATTCAATATGTCATAAATACATAAAAACATACTTTCTGTGTTGTTCAGCCACCGGTTCGGGAAGATCCAGTTCATTATTGGCAAGCTGTTCATACCTAAAAAAAAAATAATAATAAAATTACATTTTATAAAACAGGGAGAAAGGAATTTCGAAAATTTATAAATCCAGAGCAACATGATTTAGAATTAAAATCGCAAAATAAAAGAAAAAAATAATGAAACATCTCATACCATCGCTAACAACCGAAGTTAATGCGTCGTTTATTAAAAGGAAAAAAAACATGACTTTCTTATACCCACTCCCCTCCTCACTCTCAAACTTATTTCTTTCAAATTTCAAACTGACATTACTGGGTATAAGAATGTCATATGAAAGTTATGGCATCAGTGGGTTTCTTTGTCCCATTGTAGTCCAATGTGACTTGTAATGTCAGTTTGAAATGATGGGTAAATGAATTTGAGATGTAGAAGGGGAAGTAAGGGGGAGAGTGATCCGTAAAAATGTAGTGGTTATAAGAAAGTGTTGTGGTCAAATTTTTCATTTAATGTGTATTTTTGACGTGAGAGAATTCGTTTACGTCTCCTATACTTCTATTCCAAATAAGGATCCAATCCATTAGAGATATTTTTAATAAATCAAATGTTTCTCCAAACTATCAATAATAAAAAAATTTTAAAAATGTATTTTAGAATTTTTTGCCATGCGTTACAATTTAAACATAAATTTGAACTATTTCCTACGGGAATTTGGAGTGCTTCAACTCTGGTCATATTGGTCCTTCTCAAATCTACAGGCATTTTGATAGTTGGAAATTTAATAAGAAACATATTTCTATAGGCTGGCCATGTCCTCGTAAGTCAAGCAACCTTTAAAATAAATGGGTTTCAAAACATGTTAGGACGGTTGTCGGCATTTATCTCGCCAATCCACCTTCAAAATATCGTACTCCACATAATATTCGCCTTTTAGTTTTTATTAATAGTTTTATTTGGAGAGTTTTCTCATTAGGTCATAAATATAAGCGGTATTTTTCAAAATGTACAGGCCCGGATTTAAGATCTAAGTTACCACATGTGACATCGTCATTTCAAATTTGTTCATTGCTCCAATCGTTTTTGATTTAGAAAGTCACATACACAGACAGAAACCGCGAAAATTATAAAAACGTATTCAGGGGAGCTTGAAACGTGAAAACTCAATTTTGGATTTTCGCACGATTACAATATAATATCTCCTTATATTGATGGTATAAGAAAGTAAAAATAAACAAAATAAAACTTTTTAACAGAAGGATATATTTACCTGTCGAGTACTAGTGTAAGAACCTGGTGAGGTGTGGAGAAGGTCCTGTAGGTGGCCAAGAAGATGTTGACATAGGTAGACTCCAGTTCGCCTTCGTCTGTAGCCAGGGCCTCCACTAGCCTCTCCAGGCTACCTGCCTTCACCAGTCGCACCCGGACTGTCTCCCATTCTAGGTGTGAGATCCCTTCATCGTTGTCATCCTAGAAACATAACTTCATTAAATAAATAAGAGAAACAAATAGAAAATTGTTTAATACACTTTTTTTTCGGTTTCCATCGAGTAGTATCCCTACTGGAAGGGAATATATTTAACATGCTCCATATGTAAAATAATTGTTGACAAAGGCCAACATTCACCATTGAATAACCACGTAAATCCAAAAAAATATAATATATAATATTTGAAGATGTTATTATAAAATATTGTTATTAATATATAATAATAACTGCTGAAAATATACATCAATAAATAATATAATGTTTTTACCCATTTCAGGAGATACCGAACAGCTTATTTCATTTTTAAATGACAAACTTAATCTATAAATGAATACGAATCGAAGCATTTCAACAACAAATTCGAAAACTACCATCTCCATCGACGCTGTATTCTCGCGGTATTTAGAGCTATCACAAACCTATACTTTCATGTATAAAAGAAATTGAAGGACAATACATTTGAAAGTTTAATTCCTCATACTTTTCTTATTGCAACATTAAAAAACAAATTTTAGTCAAAATCAGTGCACGACAGCAAATTTTTGAAACTGAAGCAGATGTTTACACATCAATTCTCGTGAGTACCGCGTCACTCACACATTACTTTTTTTTTTTTTTCATGTATGTATTGGAAGCTAGAATTGGCAAAATATAGATAAAAATTAATAATACCTGTGTTGAGTAACGATAGAAAAATAGTAAACGTTTGAAAAATGAAGTAAATCAAATGATCATCAAACATGGCTCTTTTTTTTTTTTTTCTTCTTTTTTTTAAGGGGCAGTTCAACCCTGAAGGGTCATGGGTGCCCCAGAAACATGGCTCTTGACTGGCGACTAAATACGCTTTTTCTTCAGTTTTTTTAACATTTCAAGCCAGAATTATTTTTTTGTCGGCTCCAAACGTAGACTTAATTGACCAAGAGAATACAGTATATTAAAAAAATAAAACAACAAATGTAATCATACCTAATTTCACTTTTCAACCCTGCGTATCATAAGGACAACAATCAGAAAAAATAGGCCAAACGGAAATAGCCAGAAAACAGAAAGTGTTGGAAGAAAGTTCTTCTGGGCATTACTTGATTAATACGAAACCCAATTGTTGCTAATAAAAACGAGCCCTTATATGAAATATAAACGAAATGTCTCATAAGACGCTTTTGTTAACCTCGAAGGAATAAAATATATGAAATAACACTAAGAGCTAATATTTTCCCCAAAAAGACAGTATTTGGATTTTCCGAAGAAAAAAACGAAAATTACTCCTGAGGGTTCGACTACATGCATGAGTAGGTTTGTTTGACAATTTGTATAGTTTAGTTCTGTACTTTAGCAATGTATTACGATTACATCAATTACTTTAATCAAACTGTTATCAGTAAATAAAAATTATAAAAACCGTTGAGATTAATTTAAATCAATACTTTCAAAAACTAATCATTATATGTTCTTCAGAGATGAATTAACTTTCAATGACGTACTAACAAGAGAAATGAGTTTAAACAACACGAAACATTATGATGCATCTTCATGATTCAAGTCACTGATGACGAATAAACAAAGCTGAACAATTAAAATGTTGAGACCTCTCTCTGACAGAAATGTACAAAATAAAAGAAACTACAATACTTACTGATGTTACTGTATGCGTAGGTCGGTGGTAACGAACTTTTTTCAAATATACAGTATATATTGCTCCTTCCACACGTTCTTCGCCCCAAAGTTTCCATATTGGCTGCTATCACAGAAAAAAAATGTGGTATTGACAGATGAAAATTGTCAAGAAATACTTTGCAAATGATATATTAAAAACGTACCAAGTTATCAACATCAAGGTTCATGTTTCTTAGACATGATTTATAGTTGACCACCTTCCTATTCGATTTCTTGAAAATGAAAATGATGACAGATGCTTTCAAAATACAATAAATAAGACACTTTACGGTATTTGAAACAGTTCCCAGCGGTAAAAAACACTTCTTAAAATCAACTAAAACAGACACACAGATAATGTTGACTTCCGTGGGTACAAAAAAATTGGTGAATACACAAGAACAAAAGAGAAAAAAATTAAAAAGTTTCTTGTTTATGTAACCTCAAAAAGTGTCATTTTTAAAAAGTTAATAAAAAATCCAGCCAGTTGTTCATAAAGAACAAAAAACTAAATCAGAAACACCACAACGATACATATGAAGCATAATAATTCAGCAGCGAAACATTAAAAATATAAGACATATTGAAAATAATTAAAAAAGAAAACTTAAAAAGTAGCACACTAAACAGTACACCTCTAACAAAAAAAAAAAAATTAAATGAGCAGTGGTTCCTGTAGTGTGTAGACAAAGCCAGCTGTGTTCGCGGTGTCAACGACACCTAGCGGCCACATCTGGAATTACACTCAACACATCCAAATTTGTATCAATTCAAATTCAATTAGATAGCACCAAACCTCATCAACATGGAGACATATCATTATATACATTCAAATAATTAATACTCAGTTATGCGATGCGAAAAGCAGTCCAGACTATTGAAAATGTGCTATACAAGTGCAAGATTTTTAAGTATCAAATTTTACAGAACGCTTATAAATTTGTAGAAGGACATAAAGATAAAAATAATAATCAACAAAAGAAACAATGTTCTTCCATGTTTGAACTTTGTGCTCAGTCAGCTAAGGACCCACTATATTTTACGGTTTTGTCTTTCATTGGATTGGGAAGTAAGGCTAACAGTCAAAAGAATAAAAGGAGCGAAGAAGACATTGCAAAAAGTGAATGGAAAAGGGAGAAAGATCTCTCGCATCACATCGCCGAGGCAGAAGGAGCCATTAAGGTTTGCATTCTATGTTTTGTAAATAAATTTAAGAATTTCATAAGCCTAAGCCAATTTTTCTTTTTTTTTTATAGACAGGGGATTTGAAGAAGGCTGAAGTTATTTTGGAAAAAGCTATTGCAGCCAATATTAAGAACAATACTGTTGGCGTGTCCGTTGCTTATGATATGCTAGCTACTCTGGCATTTAGACAAAATTTTGCAAGAAAAGCTGCTGAAATTCTGGAAAGAGGAATCGATCACTTGACTCATAACGGCACGCCCATTTTGCATAACTGTATTGTAGATTTCAGATTAAAATTAGCCCGTATTCATAGCAGACTTGGTAATGAAACAGATGCAGAAAAAAATTTCAAGTAAGTTATACATTTTTCGTTATTAATAAAAAACTAGAGAGGGAATTATCACTATTATTTTGTTTAATTTACAGGAAATGTTTAGCAGCTCAGAAATTAAAACATAGTAATGGTATCAGGGACGAAGAAACCACAAAATTGTGGATTAATACACTCTACTGGTATGGGAAACATCTTGTGCTTATTAAGAGATACCTGGAGGCAAGGCAGTGCTACGACAGTGCATATACACTCTGTGCCCAAGTCAAAACGATAGACAATGACCAGGTAATATTTCTTTTTTTTTTTTTTCTTGTTGAGAAGGTAGAGGGGCTCTTTATCTGCGACTTAGACAAGATCTGCTCTTTATCTGCGACTTTTGTCCGGCCTCAAGGAAAGCCAATCGGCTTGGTTGGAAATACTCTAAACTGCAGCAATGGTATGTCAAATATACCCCAGGATCTCCGCAATACCAAGCTGGTGGCTCGACCACTTGGCTATGAGAAGGCCAATTTAGTAAAATAATAGAAAAAAAAAAGTGATATAATCCAAAAATAAGAATAAAAATGTTGTCGGTGAATCACCGGCAATTTACTTACCCAAAATTAATCAATTAAGTTTTCACTCTCCTTCCAAAACTAATCCTCATACCAAATTTTGTTTTATATTTTATTACATAGGCATTTATTAAGTCTTTTGAGTGGAGCCCCTCTTCCCTTTCGGTCGATTTAGCAGAAAATTAATAGGTGCCGTCCTTATAGGGTTTTGAATTTACATATGAAATTTTGTGTCGATACATTCATTACAACGGCAGTTATTACAGTTTCCTTGTCAAGATTCGTCCCTAGTCCCCCTGTTCTTTTTGGCCGATTTGGCTGAAAATCTATAGGCGTCATGAGGGCGCCGGTAGCTCAGTGGTATGCGTGCTTGCCTTCTGAGTTCAAGATAGCTGGTTCATATCCCGACCGAGGCCCTTAGTTTATTTTATCTGGGAGGTAAAATAAACTTAAGCACGCCGTCCTTGGGATGGGACGTTAAGCGATGGTCCCGAGCCTGTACGATGTCAGGTACTCGTTAAAGACCCCTGCCCTAGGTGAATAAAAAATTTAGGGTTAGGCAAAATTTAGGACTCCCATAGTACAGTTGGGCTCATGTCCACCAGAGTGATGAAAGAGTGCTCTGGTAGTAGGCGATATGACCTCGTACTTAAAGCCCGGGCATGAGTCATAAAACCTAACCTAACCTATAGTTGTCCTTATAGGGTTCTGGATACATATATAAAAATTCGTATCGATACATTCATTAGGGGAGTTATCGTGTCACCCAAAGACACACAGACAGACAGCATTTGTTTTTAATTGTTAGTATCAGAGAGTCAGAAAACATGAAATTTCAGTGAAACTTGACATCGAATTTCTGATCGATTACATAACTTTGTATAGCTGGGAAAGTAAAGTTTGACCGAACTTCTGAATGATAGAAATGAGGTGAGTAGAATAGATCTTAATGATTATTCAGCTATATTGTCAAAGGATGGCTCTATACCTAAAATGTGCTGGGCAACGGCTGGAATCCCAGCCTGTATGTGCAGAAAACATAACGATTTTTTTTTTAAAAGTCTTCCAAAAGACATTGTACTTTTTAAAAAACGAATATGATACACAAAATATCATCTATCACTAAGTCACTTCCTCTTAAACATAATTTTTCTAGCTTGATTATTAAAGTAGTTTGCGACTCACCATGGCCACATGGTCTACGATCGGAGCGCTCTTTCGTCATAGTGAACATTTGCCCGATTCTACCAGATTCCAGGGTAGGAGTCTTGTAACGAGTTGCTGATATCGCACAGGCTCGAGACCGAGATTACAGAAATTACTAAAGAAAATGTTGGAAGAGCTCCATTACTTGTTGAATGCTCAAACCTCCTTTCTGCACTGAAGCAGGTTTGCAGCCTTCCATGCCCGCATAACTTTAGAAGGTTAACATATGTTGTTCTCTTAGCAAGCCGTTCCAAGGTATAATAACGTCATTAAAAATAAAAAAGTTGACGTTGAATCGCCGTTAATGTACTTCCCCAGCACGAATTAATCAACTAAGTTTCTGCTCTTCTTTCAAAACCAAACGACGGGGCTAAAAATCAATAGTTGGCTTACAAAGGAACTTCTGAACCCCTCATTTGCTTCGGCCGCTTTAGCTAAAAATTAACAGATATCCTTTTGGGATTTTGAATTTAAATACATTTCATGTCGATACACTCATTATATTGGAAATTGTCATGTTCACAGACAGACATGATTTGTTTTTTAATTTTTGGAAACAGGGTGTCGGAAAATATGAAATTACGTTGAAAATTCAACGTCGAATAGCTGGGGAAGAAAGAAGTCGCCAATGATGTACTTCCCCAGTATAAATTATTTATAATTATTATTATTACAACTACGTTAGCGCTCTCCCTCTAAATCCAATCTACCATTTGGACTAAAAATCAGTAATATGAATCCTCATGATAAATTTTGTATCGGTCATTCCGCCATATCCGCAGTTATTAGGATTTTCGTATTGAGCGCCCTCCTATCCTCTCCCCATTTCCCCTTGGTCGGTTTGGCTGTAAATCAATAGATGGTGCCCTTAGGGGGCTCCACACGCAACGGAAAATCCGAAGGCATGCCTCAAGGCGCCGGGCCTTGAGGCGAACCTCTATGTGTGGAGGGAGAATTCTGTTGAGGTATTCCTGCGGATCTTACGTCTGGAGGCCGGAAATTTCAATACAAAATCTCATTCGTTTTGCCTCAAGGCCTCTCGTCTCAAGGCCGATCGGACCGTGTGGAGGGGTGGGAGGTAAGCCTCGAGGCGATTCAGTTGTACTCTAGTTGTGTTAGAAGAGGCCGTGTTTGATTAAATCCAGTTTTCACGTAAAATCATGGCCCGTGATAACATTCTGCCGTTGGTTCCAAAATCACATAGAATAAACTGATAATTTGCATCAACTATTGCCATTAAAACCAAACTGTGTTGGCCTTTATAGTTATAATACCGAGAGACGCTTCCATTCGGAGGAATTATGTTCACGTGTTTTCCATCAATACTTCCAAGGCAATGCGGAAAATTCCATTTATCCTCAAAGCCTTTCGCTATATTTTTCCAGTCCTCATAGGTTTTTGGAAACTGAAAACTGAATTAATAAAATAATAACATGAGAAAATTGTAATAATTATAATTATTATTAATATTTCATTAATTATAATTAATAACTAGTAACGTAATATCATTTTAATTTCTAGGAAACGATTCAACTGATGGGATTACGGTATCCCACTTTGTATCCACATTCCGCCCTGAAGATGGTCAATAATTAGTACCTAGGAGTTGTATACATTTCTATACTTATACTTTAATTAAAAATAAAATAATGTTTGAATAATAAATGAGCTTAACTTACCTTCATATAATCGTCTCGAAGAACTTTGTAAATAGCTTTACAAGTTTCTGGTACAATCAAACTGAGAGCCTGTGGTGATATCGCAGTAGAAAATTTCAAATCTTCGTAGCATCTTCCAGTAGCCAGAAATCGTAATGTGGCACTCAATCTTTCATGAGGTGTAATTGCGGTCATCATTATGGTCAGATATGGGCGTATTTTTATTCGTTAATACGAATACGAATATTATTCACAGAACCTTATTTGTGAATACGAATATGAATTTTATTCACAGGACCCCCATCTGCGAATACGAATACAAATACATTCGTATTCGCATTTTCGAATACGAATACAATTGTATTTTCAGGTACGAGCACATATGAATACGAATATATTCGTATTCACAGCCAAAAAATATGAATACACTCGTATTCACACCCAAAAAATGTGAATACACTGATATTCACAGTCAAAAAATATGAATACACTCGTATTCACACTCAAAAAATGTGAATACACCGATATACTGGAGTGCCTTAAGGCTGGCCTTCGGATATTCCGTAGTGTGTGGAGACCCCCCACTATTTGGGTTCGCCTCAAGGCCCGGCGCCTTGAGGCATGCCTTCGGATTTTCCGTTGCGTGTGGAGCCCCCTGGCGGTTCTGGATACAGATAAAAATTTTCGTGTCGATACATTCATTTTATCAGAGAGACACTCAGACAGGACTTCTTTTTTTTTTTTTAACATGAATTGGATCGGAAAACATAAAATTTCTGTGAAAACACTATATCGAATTTCGAACACTTCCCCATACGAAGTAAAACAAATAAAAACTTGACGGTATCGAGTTATTGCCAGTATTGTGTAGATAAATCGATAGTAAATCAGTTCTCGAGATTTCTATGTCGTATGAAGCAGATGTTTTTTCACAAATATTTCTAAAATTTGTATTTTAAATGAAAAAATAGAAACTTCTGATTATCTCAGAACCAAGGTTTTGGAGTTGTTATTATATCCTCCTCGATGACCCACATCGATATAATAACTACTGTAACGCTAAATGACCTACAAACCTCACTGTTAATTTACAGGTGATGGTGATGCTGTACAACCTGAGCGAAGTGTCCTATGCGACAGGTGACAAAGATGGCGCTTTGCGACACCTCCTCAATGCGGTAATTCTCGGACGAAACACCAACAGTCCTGATCTACCCATGTACTATAATAAAATTGGAATTGTCTACCTGAGTAAAGGAATTCTAAGAGAAGCGAAAAAGTGGTGCGAAAATGGGAAGGAGAAGAGTCACAAAATTCACAACAAACATGCCCAACAGGAAGCCGAGGACTGTATCAAAAAAATTAATGAAATTTTGAAAATATCGCCGCTAACTAAAGTGTAATTGAGTACTACTTATGTTTTATTATTTATTTTTAGTGTTATATTCGTATTGGTTAGTGATATTTTATGTAATCATTAGTGACTGGAAAGTTTTGATTGCACTTCATCTTCTGCCTCGATGAAAGAAAATAAGTCGTCGGTGAATCACTGACAATGTACTTCCCCAGCTCGGATGAATCACCTAGGTTTTCCCTCTCCCTTCAAATCAATCGACCTTTTAGTCTAAAAATCGATAGTTAACTTACTGCTTCTGAATCCTCATACTAAATTTTGTATTGATATACTCTTTCGATTAGGAGTTTCCACTGCTCGGATTCCCCCTTCCTTTCGGCTGATTTCGCAGAAAATAATAAGTGTTATTCTTATATGTTTTTAAATTTACTTATGAGATTTTTTATAGATACATTCATTAGAAGCCCAATTATTACTTTTCAAGTTTAATTTATATCTATTTTCAAATGAGCGCAGTTCAATAAAATGATTATGTGGAGGTATACGATTTGGCGCAATTCAATACCGGCTCTGTTCTTAATGTCCGATATTTCTTTCTTCCATAGTAGGGGGAAAAAAACATATTTATTTGGTATAATGTTAAATCGGCCACTTTCCTTAAATACATGGGCAAAATCAGTGCCGGATTAAGACTATCCTATGGCCTAAGCATTCTGAGCTTATGGAGCCCCCGCCTCACTATTCATATGATTAAAGTCTTACTTATGTTGGCAAGTTCAATAATAAAGCTCGATTGAACAAAACGAACATAAGAAAAGAAAAGAAGAAAATCAATTTTATCAAAATTAATTTATTAACCATAAAAATTCTCTTTCGTCCAAATACGCCATTCCTTCATCATATACGTGCACTTCTTCATCAGATACTTCTTCCTCAGTATCATCATAATCAGGATTTGATAGTTGGTCTTCCATCCGAAGGTTACGGCAGGGTATGAAACAAATTATGCGACCTATAAATGTTTTTATATTTAACATATTAGTTCCATTTTTAATTAAAAATGATAGCAGATTAACGTGAAAATAAAAATAAAAATTGAGAAATAATAAACTATTTAAATAAATAACTATTTCAAATATAGCATTGCGGACTTGGTGCCCCCGAGACGTGATGCCCTAAACAATTGCTTAGTTTGCTTATAGGTTAATATATCACTGGGCAAAATTGTATCTATATGTGCATATAGTATTGGTACGTTATACGAACACTGGTCGACCCTGTTTGTTTTCGATCGCACAAGTTAACCTTAGTCTCTTTGTAACCTTCCACAGTAATTTGATTTCATTTATTCGCCCGGCAATATTGACGTGGAGGCTTCTTAGTTATTTAGTTGAATCTATTTTCTGTGGAATCATGATATGGAAAATATTTGCTTCAGTTTCTTGTGTGAAAATGTTATTTATACCTGCTTATAAATCCACAGACTTTGAAGTGCATCGGAATTGGCTTGCGATAACGTATTCTTTACCAATTTCTAAGTGGTATTATGAAAAAACATCAGAGTGGACTCTTGATTATCCACCTCTTTTTGCATGGTTTGAATATATTTTGTCACATATTGCTTATTACTTTGATAAAAATATGTTAAATGTCAACAATTTAAATTATAAGTCGAATGAAACTGTTCTATTTCAAAGGTTTTCTGTAATTGTTTGTGATCTATTGTTACTGTATGGTTGTAAAGAAATAATAAGCTATTTGCAAATTCGGCCAATCAGGAAATCAAGCAAATGGAAGTTGAAATGGACGTCACCTTCAACGATTTTTTGTTTTTTAGTTCTTGCCAATGTTGGTTTATTACTTGTAGATCATATACATTTTCAGTATAATGGATTTTTGTTAGGAATTTTACTTCTGTCCATTGGTAAAGTTTTAAAAGATGATTATCTTTCTGCTGCTTTCTGGTTTACGCTATTATTAAATCTGAAACATATATTTCTTTACATGGCTCCTGCTTTTGGCATATTTTTCATGAGAAATTATTGTTATGTTTTAGAAAATGG
Organism: Aradus depressus; assembly: GCA_963662175.1. Lineage (NCBI taxonomy): Eukaryota > Metazoa > Arthropoda > Insecta > Hemiptera > Aradidae > Aradus > Aradus depressus. The sequence goes on along the minus strand of OY759217.1, from coordinate 28,160,302 downwards.
TAAATGTAATATTTCAAAATCTTTGATTAGAATTTTATTATTAGGTTCCATTGTTGTTCTAATAACAGGTATTTCGTTTGGTCCTTTTATATTTTTGGGCCAGACGCAACAATTATTGTCAAGACTTTTTCCTTTCAAAAGAGGCCTTTGTCATGCCTATTGGGCCCCAAATTTTTGGTCTTTGTACAATTTAGTTGATAAATTTCTACAAATATTTATAACGTTCTTTTTTAAGGATAAATTTAAATTTGCCAAATCCAATATGACATCAGGATTAGTTCAGCGACATGAACACTCAGTGTTACCATCAATTACACCAACTATCACACTAATTATGACGATTGTGTCAATGTTGCCATGTCTATGGAAATTGATCAAAAGCCCAGGAAATCCATTGCATTTTGTTCGCGCCATTGTCATTTGTTCAAGCTGTTCATTTTTGTTTGGATGGCATGTTCATGAAAAAGCTATTTTAATGGTTATCATTCCATTGAGTATAATGGCAGTTTTGTGGCGGCGAGATGCCGAAGTGTACACACTTCTTACCATATCTGGTCACTATTCATTGCTCCCTTTAATTTTTACATCAGAAGAATTTTTAATAAAAATGTTATTATTTATATTGTCAAGTTATTACTTAAATAATGCCATTTCTGATTTATTTCAAATCAAACCAGGATTTTTATCTATGTTAAATAAGTATGAAAAATTGTACATTTTAGGTTTAGTTCCATTATTTATTTATGAAAATCTTTTTCAAGGAGTTATTGGATTCGATATAAAATATCCTTTTTTACCACTGATGATGACTTCATGTTACTCTGCTATCGGAATTGTATACTCTACCCTGAGGTATTATCTTATGTTTCTTAGTATGGATGGTTGCGAGCATAAACAGAAGACATTTTAATTTGAGATGAGTATTTGAAAATATGGTTGAACAATTTAGACATTGTTTTGAATGAAGCCATCATATAGAGCCACTATAGGAGCGGATTACTACGCATAGTGAGATGTTTTGAATGAAGCCATCATATAGAGCCACTATAGGAGCGGATTACTACGCATAGTGAGATGTTTTGAATGAAGCCATCATATAGAGCCGCTATAGGAGCGGATTACTACGCATAGTGAGATGTTTTGAATGAAGCCATCATATAGAGCCACTATAGGAGCGGATTACTACGCATAGTTAGAAAAACGTTGTCAGTGAATGACCGGCTGCCAATTGACCGTTTGTGGCTTCTGAATCCTCATACTAAATTTTGTGTCGATACACTACATTCATTACCTCGGCAGTTATTTGAGTCGAGCTCTCCTTCCCTTCGACCGATTTCGCGGAAAAGTAATAATAATCCTTATGGAGGGGGCAGTCATTAAAGTTTTTATGTTAGGCCTCCCCCAATCCCCCCCCCCCTTTTTTTAGCCGATTTGGCTGAAAGTCTATAGGTGTTGTCCTTAAAAGGCTTTGAATTTATGAAATTTCGTGTCAATACATTCCTTACAGTGTTTTTGTGTTGGGCCTTCCTGCTTGTCCCCCCCCTTCCCTTTGGCTGAAAATAGGTCCTTGGAGGATTCTGATACACATATAATATCGCGTCGATAGATTCATTCTATCGGAAGTTATGTATTTAGATACAGAATTTTGCAATCAGGAGGTCGGAAAACAAGAAATTTCGTTGAAAACTCCGTATCGAATTTCGGTCCGATTACATAACATCCCCTATACTTCATATAGCTGAGGAAGTAAAAAGTCAATGGAAGAAGTTAAAGTTATTGGTTCTTTTAGCTCTTATTTGAGCCTTCGGTGTGGTTTATTTTGAATTGAGAGCATACCTCTCATGCCTCTGTCTTCTCTGCAATGTCAGGTAGTCATTACAGACCTATAAACTAATTAAACCTAGGTAACATTTACATCCAAAGTACAGTCGGGCTCGAGTTCTCTAGAAGTCGATATGACCAGTTGAAGTCCGGGCATAAGCCACAAAGAAAAACTAATTATCAGCAGGTAACCCTACAGCGACCACGAAATGAGCCCATTATTAGTGTTAGATTTAAAAATTATAAATAAGTTGTAGATATTTTTTAATATGGTAATTTGAGGCAATTGAGGTAATATATATATTTTAAAAAATATTTTCTTTATTTCGTATAGACGTTTCGACTTCTAGTCATTATCAATTCTAAAACAACAAATTGTTTTCAATAACACAACATTTTAATTGAGCTGAGTTTACGAAGCACTTTCTTAGGCGACTCATGTATTTCGTTGTACTCGTACTCCTAAACCCCTTTACCGATCACATTGAAATTTGCCACGATGGTAGTGGACACGGTGACGACGGTTTACTACTAAAAAAATCTGAAATCGAACATACCACGGAGGAATAATAACCGAAAAACGAAATCCCCATTGAAATCAATTGAGAGACAAAATTCTCGCGTAAAATAGAATTTTTCAATTTCAAATGTAAATATCCGGGCGAAGCCCTTTTCGGTTTACCATCGGACACCACTTTTTTTGAGCGGTTTTTTTCAGTGTTCTGTACGTTAGAAACAGCTATTGTTGTCTACAAAAAGGCTAGAAAAAATCCATTGAATTCAAACGGAGAATTAGCCGATAAATTGAAGAAAATCGCTACAAATTGGGTTGATGGTCTGAATATCCGAGATATGCAAGGACTTCTAAGTTGAGGAACGCGGACATATTGTGGAATTTGTAATAAATAAATAAAACAAACTTATTTATATCCAAAGGAATCATGCACCACAGCCACATCTCAAACCGTTCAGCACAAGGCCTATGTCAACTGACTTCAAACCTAAGAAAACTATCATTGGTGATTTAAAAATTGTGTCGTTTGGTCGAACAGATGTTCACGTATAACACCGAGAAAAAGTTCCGGTAAAAGTGCGCAAACTTGAAAACCCTACGGTTCCATCCAGTGATCACAAACCGGTTCATATGCCCCATTTCAAATGCACTACTTGTATGTTAACCGACCACATTAACAGTATGATTCAATAAATTTAGACTGACTCAGCTCAGTTTTTGCAAACAGCAGAATGCATTGCACACCTAGTTATAATTCCCATTAATTAATACATTTTAAAATATATATATATATACCTCAATTGCCGTAGTATTGAAAGATTATATATAGTAAGGTGTAATAAATTCAACCAGATATTATGTTGTAGATATTTTTTTTCTTACAACTCTCTCATGCCTAAAGTTATTTTATTTCTTAGCTATTTATTTTGGAAAAAGTGCCACTTTATGAATCTATTTGTAATTTAGATTGTGCCAAATAAGAGATTAAAACATTAAAAATTCTCAATGTCAGACCACTAGAAATTACTTACCTTGAGTGAGCTACTCCCGCTTTAAATTCTTTAAAATGTAATTTTCAAAGATTAATAAAGGTGGTGTCATAATAAGCAATGCTACTATTTCAGGTTCCTGTACTCGTTTTACTAGAATTATCTAGTACTTTAAGAGCTTAGTTTTATCAATTATATTTAGACCATCCAATTTATTTTAAGTAAAAAGAAAACTATTAGTGATATGTAGCTATTTAAAGTTGTTATAATTCATATAAGTGTATAGTTAGTAGTATCTTCTTAAGTAAATATTTATGTAATAAAATGGTTTATTGTAAAGGCACTGATGTCGAGGGAATTGTTGAAAATAGTTGGTCACACTGTTTGGATCAACATTGGAAAATAAAACTCATTTTATGGGACTAAAATGCATTGGAGAGCGGATAAAGATTACCTGTCTCGTATATATGTCTCTATTTTTATAGTTATCCATTACTTAGGCTAGGCATTTGACTGTAATATATAATAGCCGAAGTGGAAGTTAGTTACATTTATATTGTGAATAAGAAGGTTGCCCGAGAGAACCTTTGACCTGCGATGAGTGGAGATAAAGAATAAAAAGCTTCGTTTGACCGGTTTGGATATAATAGATAGTTATTTTATAAGTGCGTAGATTTAGGTATTGTTTGTATTGGCGCTTAACTGCTGCGATGAGGAGCTTCTGTAACTGAGTGCGCTCATAATTGGCTGCTATTATTGGCAAAATTTATAAAGACATTTTGACGAGTTGAATGACCCAGACTGCTCTTATACAACCAGGTCTCCTAAAATTTGAAAATAAAAATAGTCTATTCCATGTAAATTAAATATGTTTGTATGTAATTTTTTTTTCATTATATTATTTTTTTCAATTGTACATTATTTTTAATGTTATGTGATGAAAATGTGTGATATTTTTTCTTGTTGAATTCAACTATGTATATATTTATATTTTATAAAAAGTAAAAAATATATATATATATATTTTAATGGGATCTCCTGATTTTAAGGTTTTATACTAATAGAGGATTTAATAAATCTAATATTTAAAAAATGAAACTTTTATTCCACCTTGAAATTCCTTAAAGCTGTTTTATAGGATCGCCAGCTTAAAGATGCCAGTCATCCTGGTTGGTTACTTCAGTTTCCGTACAATATTGTTTGATATATCGGTAGGTATATATGTTTTCTAATGGAAGAAGTAATTGATTGCGAATTCTAAGTTGGCTAATGAAGCAAAAACTAGGTGAATCACCGGTTGTGTAAGATCCTGTCCCGCGTTTCAACTCCCTAGGCCTGTCGTATTGCGGGCATTCGAAGACCACATGCTCTACAGTCTCGACTACGCTGCACGAACAGTTCGGGTTGTTCCTCCTCTTAAAGAAGAAGAGCTTAGAGTTGAAATCTGTTGGTAGTATCTGGGACATCCAGTGGTCAGGCAGTAGTCACGCAGAGTCCAGACGTACCCGGATTTTCGGGAAATATGCATAGGTCGTTCGGCCATCCGATGATCATGACCACCGCTGTTGCCATTTCTCCACAATCCATTCGTGGATAATGTCCTTGCAATGCTTTGGTCTGGACTTTCTGCGCATCTCTTCCTCCAAGGCTAGGTGTACATTCCCCTACCCTAGACACATCATACAGCCTCGGGACCAGCGCATAGCGTCCTATCCGAAGGAAGTTTTTTTTACCATTTTTAATTATTCCACAAAAAGAGGAAACAGAAAAACGTATGTTTTTTTGTTTTTCATTTCACAAAATATAATAAAGTATTAGTTTTAAGTCTCCTATACTTGACTCGGATTCTAAATATGGAACTATCCCCTTCGTGATAACAAAAACATTAATGTTTTAACTTACTGACACCGTGATCCTTTTTGTAGTTATTATCTCTATAACGGACAACAGAAGGAGAGTAAAACATTTCCTTGGGAGTACCTTCCCTGCTGAAGGTTTGCTTAGGTTACATTATCCATACAATGCTATTACTAAAACTTGAAACTCCCCAAAATAATTTTACGATAATTTACTATGAACTTATTAATTAATTAACAACTTATTAATAATTAGTAATGACGTTTTGAAATGTAATTATGTTCTATTCGTGTTTAGAGATGATATTATTAATAAACTCAGATAAGATCACTTAACGGCCTCGGCTGGGTTTTGAGCCCGCAACTTTAAACCCAATAGACAAGATACTATCTCAGGAGCTACCGGCGCCTTCTTTTTTCTGTTATATTGAGATTTTGTCTCTAAATTTAATTTAGCCCTGTCGGAAAATATACATCAAACTTGAAGGAGGATATGTAACTGTCCCTCTTATTATGGCTACAGAGGATAAGAGTGATATAGAAAAGAGAGAATTGATAGGAAGGAATATGTGCCTGCCTTATATGTCTTACCTAAACTGGACTAACTGTAATAATATCTTCGTAAGGATCTATGTATAGTCAACAAGCTATATATGTGGAAACAACCCCCATAAATTCAATTATTATTGCTAATCAAAAAAAATAATAATTTATATAGAGCGAATTATTTATTATCCACCATCATATAATTCACTATATATCACCCTAAGTAGCATGATTATCAAAATAAATACATTATTTACGTAGGTAGGTCTAAAACCACCCGAGGTTGATAGTGATCTCAAGTCTCTTATATACGATTCTTTCACTATATTGGGACAGTCAACCTGAAAACAATTATACAAAATTACATTTATTAAGAAAAAATTGTATAATAACGATAAATAATCATAATGTTAATAATAATAAAAATTGTATTTCTCCATTCCAAATATTCTCAGTTCGCATATAAAAGAATTTAAGTAAATACCTTCCAATTCAATGAAGATGTAATGAAGAAACTTATTTTTATTTAAATATTCAGAGATATGCGAAATGTAACGAAGGTAATAATTGGTGGAAATTGAAAATGTAAGAAGAGAACATGTTTAGATTCTGACTCAACCAACTGGTATATTATTTTTTTAGCCATACGACTCTCTAGCATGCACTTCACACAAATGTTCATTGAGCATCTCCAAACTAGCGGAGGACGGCATATCTCTTGCAGCTCTGAGAGACACCGAGGGGGAGAGGACAGCTTGGGCCTGTTATAAATCAAGCTGGTACATATGTCGTCTGTGCCACCCAACGTTTTTAATTTGTTATTGTACTTCTCTGGGCAATCATTAGTTCACGACCCACGTCGAAGGACGAAGGGTCTCTTCAGGCACGGAGACACTTTTAAATAGTAACCAATATAATTTAAATATTTCCAAAAAAAAAAAAGTAATTTTTAGTTTTGGGTGAACTAGGTGATTACCCCGGGAGTAACTATTACTTGGTTAATACAAAAAAAATATGTAGACAATTACATGTAAAGGTACACAAATGTTCGGTCGCTGATGACTGCTTGGGTTGTCTTCCGAGAACTCAGAGCCGAGATAAGCGATAGACATGCGGCCTCCTATCAACAATATAGCTCTAGGAACATCCGGCTTCTCGAGTTCCAATCGACTGAAATAAATTCTCTGCATTCTTCGAGGCATGAGTACTCAAATCTGGACTCCCTGTCTGCCTAATATGACAGTAAAAGAGAGGAGTTGTGCACAAAAACAAACTACTTCTTATCATTATATGAACCCAACCGATGTTTTCTTCATGATGTTGCATTTTCAATTTCCACCAGAGCAAACAACCAAAAAGATAAACGTCTATACAACATAATCGAATAGCAGAAACATTGAATAGAATGTTTTAAATTATAAAATGTAACAGCAAAGAAATATTGACACAAAACCTGAGTGAAATTAGTACCTACTAGAGTTAATAAGATTCCAGGAAACAAACTTAGCTTTTACTAATTGTATACAAGTTTTAATGGAAGAAATAATTGCATAGTGCCATTAACCATAAAACAAAAGAATAAGAAGCAATATAAAAACTCAATTTCCATAGAGAAGGAATGGCTCAATTATTATTAGTTAGTCTCGACACGAACAGAGAGCACTGGTCGTTGGTAGTCGTTATATGCTGCTACCTGTTGGTGAGATAATGAATTACTCTAGTTTTTCCAAAAACAACCATTGAAATAGGAATTTGTTTAATCTTGCCACATTGCTTTTACAATATTTATATTTCTTTTTCATTGACGCCAAATATTCTTCAGAGTAAAATTCACATATTTCACAGAAAAAAATATAGGTATATAAAATATTCAGTATTCACGGATGCCACCGAAAAATAATTTACTAGGAGATTAAAATTGGTAGGGAGTGACAGAGAAAAAAAAAAGGATAAGAAGAAATGGCGGATAGCACCGTCTGCCTACCGACTAAACGCGGTTTGTTGAGAGGTAGACCGGAGTTGGGATGAAAATGAGACCTCATGGTATATAAGCCCGCCCATTAAATTATCTGTTTATTACATACAAGTGTAACGTCACGGGGTAACCATTTTACATTTTAGTAAAGACCTACCTTATATGAACCTTCTGCGATTAAAATTATGATGATGGTTGGTTGGTAAAACCAAAACCTCCGTGTATTCGGTCAGTTTCCATATTAAGTTATCAGTGGCAATACAATAAAAATATTGTCTTAATGAGTTTTACCAGCCAACCAGTCATCGATAAGAAATTTATGAGCCCATTTTAAAATATTGTTAAAGATTATTTATTATTAGGTACTGAAATTAGTATTTATATATTAGTGAAATTTCCTGATTTTTAAGCCAACTCGCTCTCACCTCTCCAAATATTCTTAATATGTTAGGATTTGAATATCTAAATTACCTTGTTTTAAACTTTAGCTAATATTAAGAAAGGATATTGCATAGATACATTAATATTTACATACAATAATTGTATACACAAATCTTACATCGTGTACTGCGTTCATAACTTTCAACATAAGTTCGTTAAATATTTCAGCCGAGATCAGCCCACAATCGAATAAGGTCTTTCTATAATAACATCCTAAAATCCTTTTTATGATACTGAAAAAAATAAAGTAAATAATACAGATAAATGAAATTATAAATAGAAAAAATCTGATATAAAAAATTTACGAATATTACAAAACTATATATATCTTGTTGATTCTAACAACAACTACATTCGAACCTCTGTAACTCGTAAACCTTCTTAACACTTAGAGAAATACAGAGTGAACCTGTTATCATTAACAAAATAAGCAATATAATTTGTTTTATTATTATTACTCATTCTATTATTAAGTGTTTTCTAGCGAGGCATTATATTGCTTTTCCTTGAGCACGCCGTCCTTTTGATGGGACGTTTAGCGATGGTCCCGAGTCTGTACGATGTCAGATACTCGTTAAAGACCTCCATCCTAGATGAATAAACATAGGTAGGCATAATTTTGGACTCTCGTAGTCAAGCTCATGTTCATTAAAGCGACGAAAAAGCATTCTGGTAGTAGGTGATATAACCTCATAGTTAAAGCCCGGGCATGAGTATCAATAACTAACTATTGCTTCTCCTATCAGTTTGTTATTATTCAGAGCTCGCAGAGGTGAGGTGACACAAACAATTTATATACATAATTGTTATTGTTATTTTGTTTTCTTTCTGTTTTCTATATTTCGCACATTCTGATGAAGGGGCATAATAATGTCTCAAAATGTCGTCATGAAAAAGACACTTCTGGAAAAGTTATAAAAAATTATTATCCTAATTATAATTAAATAATAAACTGTATCTACTCTATTTATTAATATTATTATTTTTATACTCATATTTTCAAGCATTTATTTATCCATTTCGTTTTATTTTTTAATAGTATTGTAAATTCTAATCCATGTGGATCAGACTCTAAGGGTTAATATCTGTTTATGTATCTAATTTATAAGCTATCTTAGTGTATACATTCTTATGACGTATCTTATTACCATGTTATGGTTTAACGGAAATAAATATTATTATTATTATTATTATTATAAGTGAGCCACTCTTGTAAAGTTCGATCCCAGCCCGGGCATCTTTAGATCCTTTTTTTTTTACTTATGGACATCTGGCCACTTATTTTTTTATTTCAACAGAAGGTGTTTTAAACGCAAACAGAGAATGTTTGATTAGGGGAGAAACTGAAATGGGGGGATATTGTGAATAAATCCTTAATCTCCAACATCCCCCCTCTCTACAAGAAGTTGGATTAAATCCTCTCTCCCTCTCCAGATTCGCCATGCTCCTACTCCTTTCATTTAAGTCCCTACTTTTCCATTATCTCCTAACTCAGCAAACCTCTGATTCCTAAGGCTAGCTCCTATGAGATTCTCGTCTTCCTATAAGTCTCTCACTCCACTGGACCGATTGTTACTCTTCTGTTTCATCAGTCCCTTCATTCATATACAAGTCATTATTGTTACTATGTTTCACATTATAATTCTTACTTGTTTTTCTCATTTTTATTTTTTTATTTATCTTTATAATTTTTGAGTAGTTTATTATATTGTTTTACTCATTGCCTGTTTTTAATATTTATCCCTAGAGACCTCTTTTATTTTATTTCTATTCTTCTCAACTGGTTGATACTTGTATACTCTTGTTTATTCTTTATGTTATTATTCTTAGGAGTATATATGTCCCAGAATAAAGATTATTTTTCATTTCATATCCAAGGTATATCAAGTAATATAATATGAGCTTACTTGCATATCTCAGATTGGTTTTTGTATTCGATCCAATCTTCTGGTCCGTTACACTCAACAGATTTATACTGAACTGGAGTAAAACAGTTTTCATGGTTTTTGAATACTGTAAAAATAATTTAATTAATTTTTTACAACATTTTATACTAAATATAAGGGTCGGCAACTTGTGGCCCCACAGCCTCCTAGTGCAGCCCTCAAGGGTCGGAAAAATTGATTTAATCTGCAAAAAAGTTTAGGATATATTCTGACCGAGAAACTTTTTTGGGTATTATTTAACTGACACGATATATGAATTCTTATCATTTTCGCATACCTTATGAACCTGTCTAACTTATTTCGAATGCGGCCCGCAAACGCAAAAAGGTTGCCTTCACCCCTGCGATAGATAGACTGATCCATATTGCAAAAAATTGGTAAAAATAGATGAGGCGTTATTTGTAAATTATACTACATACAAATATTTTAATGCACACCGCATAATGAAGTGCAAATCTTTCAATTTTCTCATTTCTTTCAACAGATTTTCACGATCGAAATTAAAACATCAAATCGTTTAATAAATAATGTTTAAATCTATTTCGAATAATGTAACCTGGGAATAGAATAAGCCTACAGTGAAAACATTTCTTAAATTTCTCCTGGACCGGACCAAGGATCCTTCCGGTATTATTTGAAAAATTATAGCCAGTTAAAAAAATGTTTTTATTGTTCTATAGTACCACTTTGTAAAATGAAAGAACCGGATAGATTGCTTTTACAAAGAGGGACAAAAGTTTCTTCACTTTCACCTGCATCTTAAGTGTTCTGCTGTGAATACCACATTGATGTAAGTTGTAAAGTTTCTACTTATAATATCATTGAGTTTTAATTTTTGAGATAAATAAATTGAAATAAATAAAACTAAAAACTAAGTTTTGGTATATTGTCTATTATATATAAACTACCGATTTCAGCAATACACCATCAGATTGTTATAAACTAAGGCAAGTTTGTTGGGTGCGAACCTTCTTACAAGTAAATCATGCAGATAAGGGAGGAGTTGGAATTTGAACTAGGAAGGAAACTCCCCGTAGCTTTACAGTTAAGGACTTGTTCGTTCTGAAATATTTGTTATTATAATAAATTACATTTTTATGGTTTGGGGCGAAAATGTTTCCCAAATGTTTTGACTAGTGTTGTCATCTCATCAGTAACAAAAATTTCCAATATTTATTTATCATGGGAGGAACTGAGGGTCAGGAGATGCGTTGGTGTCCCTTCTGTCCAACGTTGGACTGCAAACAGCGGTGAGGAAGTCGGGAAGAAGGGCACTTATTCCATAAGTTCATGCAAATCATCGCGAGGATCAAGCGGAACTTGGAGGCGGCCTTCCTTGCTCTCAAGATAGCAGGAAGTTGGACTGGAGGTGAATGAAAACAAGACGAAGTACATGGCGGCCGAAGAAGAGTAAGGCAGAACCTACCCATCATGAAGATCAGGACATACTCCTTCCAGGCTGTCCACGGCTATGTCTACCTTAGCTCATACGTCAGCTTCGACAACAAGGTGAGAGACGAGGTAGATCGGAGTTGCTGCGGCCATTTGAAGCTACTATGGGCTTCAGCGTCATCTCAGGCCTCCTGACTTATTGGGCAGAGACCAGAGCAAACGAGAGACAGGTTCTGAGAAGGATACTTGGTCCGGTCCAGGAGAACTGTATGTTTAGAGTCAACAATAATGCCGAGGTCGCTGCGGAGTTTGGGGAGCTCAAGGTCGCAGACGCGATAAGGACTGACGAGGCTTTGATGGGATACAGGAGACAGGTTGGTTGGAAACAGAGGGCGAGGAAGATCCGGGAAGAGGAGATGGATGGACGCAAGGAACCTTAGACTGCAAAACTGAAGAACTCTGGACAGGAATCTATGGGGGAAGCCTCTGAAGGAGGCCAAAACTCAAACGGAGCTGAGCACCGAGGATGTGTTATTATATTATGGGGGAAAAAATGCATAACTATTATAATTTCAACAATGCACAAAACTGGGCGGTCCTCTCACCCTCCTAAATTTCTTGAGCTACCTTTATTATTAAAGTTATTATACTTACAGGACTGGAACGTGGAGTCATCACATAACGCCTCTTTCAGCGCTATGAACCCAGATAGCAATTTGATATAGAGAGCCTGGTCCGCAGTTGGATTGCAGTGCTTCAGGTATTGAACTATTTTGTCTTTGCCTATTTCAAGTTGGCTGAAACAATGTTGTAAATATTTGTAAAAGACTGGATTTGAAATTGAATAACCATGCAATAAGCACCACTAAAACTATATATTTTGTTTTTCTCAAAATAAAATGCATTGTTTTCGCCCATAGCAGCTAAAAGCCAGTCGTGGCTGAAGATGGTGGCAATACCGAACGTACTCCCATATTTTATATATATTTTGTGAAATAGACAATATTTTTTAAAAAACATATTAAATTAGAAATAAAAAATAATGAAGATTCTGATAAATGGGCCAACCTGACATATTTCGGGCGAATTTCTGAGTAATTAGGAAAATTTTTGAGAAAAAAAGGATAGTTTTAAAACTATGCATCCTATGGGCAAGGGACAAAACTGTAAATTGACAACAAAAGTGGAGTGTATAGTCTACAGTGCGCGACGTGCAACCAAATTGTATATTGGACAGACTGGCCGACGTTCTAAAGAATTAAAGAACACACAACTGAAATAAGGAACCGAGAAACCAGTCCACTTTCGCAACCATTATCGACAATAGCCACAGTTTTGACACAACCGAAGACATAAAATACGTTAATTTCTGCACAAATAGAAGGTTAGCTTAGAACAACTGGAAATAAATAGTCATCAAAAATAACATTTGTAAGATTGATCAAATGTATTTTAACCCCTTTGTTAGCACCCCTAGAACCAGTTCTGTTTTCAGATATGTATTTAGTGGTTAATTGTATTCCATATATCTATCATTTATTGTTTTCAATATTTATCATTATTTAACTTTTTTTTCCTATAATTTCAATTTATATCTTCATTGTTATTCTGTTATTAGTGTATTATATTAAACAGGAAGTTGTATTAATAATGTAATAACAATGTTATTAATATTATCAGGACATCTGCATTTTTTTTTTTTTTTTTTAATACACAAAAATCATATATAAAATAAGTCTTATAAATATCTGGTTATAAGTTTTATCATTAATTTTAGTTTTACTACTGTTATTGGAAGTAAATATTTCAGAAGAAACAAATTCCTTACTGTAAGCCATGGGGATTTCCTAGTAGAAATTCCAACCCCTTCCTTGCCTACCTACGTTATGTCTCCATATGTAAGGTTCGCACACAGCAAACTTATGTTAGTATATAAGTTATAAATTATATTACAGAAACCAGTATTTTTTTATATAACTTTTCTTTGTTGTACAGGTGATATTTCAAAAAATAAGTATAAACGTAAAAAAGTGAAGATAAACGTTTTTGGCCATAAAGCAATATTTCTAGTTGTCCATAAAATAACTATTCGCATACTTGGTCGATACTAACTGGCAAAATTCAGGTTTATTAACATTCATTGAGAGTAAAATCAAATCTTCAGGACTTGCTATTTTAAAATGGACCAAAAGATCTAGGAACTTGCGGTCTTTGCACTCAGGAAGTTCCAAACTGTCTACTATAAAGCCATAGTCCTCAAGCTCCAGTGCCAGGTCTTCAGGGTTCAAGTCAACGTTATTGGAGACGTATAGTCCATCATCTTGGGAATACAAACAAAAACAATTATAATTTGTTTGTTAAAAAAATAAAAAATAATTTTTTTCAGTTATTTCCGTTTATATCTATATGATTTGAATTTTTATTAAAATAATGTCGTAAAGTATACATCGTTTTAATTTTTGCAAAATACAATATATAGCAGTAGTTTTCTGAACGGTTGTTAACAGTACTATTTGTTGAACTTAATTTTATGAAGAATTTTTTTTTTTAATTAGATTTTTTTACCGCAACTTTTAGCCGTGGTCGGAAATCAAACCCCAACCGCCTGCACTACTCAATAATTATTATTCTTATAATGAGTTTTCTACGGAATTTCGTGTTTTCCGACTTCCTGATAGAAAAATAAAAACAAAAACAGTCTCTCTGACTGTGTGTGTATCTGTGAAGACCAAATTAAACTAGACCAAAACACATCTAGCGCGTCAAATTACTATGCAGCGTTCAAATTTACGGCAACAATATGATATATTATAGCAAAAACTATATGGATATAATAGGTAGATAGAGCATACTCACTTGTTGACAGTAAACTAATAATTATATATATAATCCAATGAAAAGTCATGGAGACATAAGCATCGTTTAAAAATCAATCTGTAGTCTCTTTTCTGTATTCACGATATATCTTTATTAATTATAACTTTTATTAAAAGTTTATATTTCATTGAATATGAACAATAAACATTCCAAGAGCACATAATAATGTCAAATTTACCTCCTAAAGTTTAAATAATGAAATGTAAATAACTTAGAAAACAGCTACTGCTGGGAAGGTTTACAATGTTATGTATAACCTTTTCTTCTACAAATGTATGCTAATATTTTGGTGTATTAAATATATTTGAACAGCTGATCACTGTTTGTAAAAAATCTTACATTTCTACGAATAGATGACATTCTCTTAGGTAAGAAACAGCTGTTTGTGTAGAAAAAAAGTATACTGTTTATATGAAAAAATTACCATTTTAGTTATAGTTATTATGACTCATGCCCGGGCTTAAACTACGAAATCATGTCGCCTACAACAGAGCGCTCTTTTGCCACTCTGGTGGACATCAGTCCAGGTTGGTGGAGATCGCCTCGGCCGAGGACCTCAGGTTTTTTATCTGGGAGGTGAAATTGTACAATACTAGGTGAATAAACCTGGGTAGGCAAAATTTCGGACTCCCAGAGTAGAGTAGGGCTCATGTCCACCAGAACGACGAAAGAGCGTTCTGTTGTAGGCGATATGACCTCGTATTAAAGCCCGGGCATGGAGTCATAATAACTAACTACCCCAGCTGTACGAAGTGTAGAGGAATTTATGTAAACGATCAGTAACTCAATATTGGGGTTAGCGGAATTTCATTTGTTTACCCCCTCAAACCAGAAATTTTAAAAATTTCATGTTTGTCAACACGATAACTCCCGATGGGATTAACGACAGACACCTGTTGATTTCCAGGCTTGGAAAGGGGAGGTTTGGATAGAGGCGTAACAAAAAAACTCGAATACTCGTTACGAATTTTATATGTAAATTCAAAACTTCACGGGGCACGACTCAAGAATATATAACTGCCAATGTAATAAACATATCGACGCAAAATTTACTATGAAGATTTACAAGTCTCTGGGTAAGTCAACTATTGATTTTAACTCGTACTGGGGAAGTACATTGCCGTTGATTCATCGAGCATTTTTTATTTTTTATTGCAGATTATAAACAAGACTATCTTCTTCGTGGAACTACATCTTGCAAAAAAACAAGGGTTTATTAGGATCTTTAAATTGTGAGAATCTAATCTATTTCTGAAAAAATATTTCTAATTGTCGATAATTAGTGGCGTTTGGACGTTATCAATTTAGAAACGATTCCAGTAGAACTTAAAGAAATGTTCATAATCGATTTATAAAAGTGGAAATAGAAGAACTGAGACTGGGCCGTTAAAGTTACCAACAGTCTGACTGAAGTTAATCAGGGCACTCGTCAGCCCAACAAAACCTAACCTAACCACCATTCCTTTTTGTCGCTCTTTTTTTCATTTAATAGCTATTGGTCAACGCTCAACATGAAATTTCGCACTAATTACTTGGGTAGGTTTTACCCTCGTCCACGGGTAATTATCTCTCTGCTCCCTTTTGCTCGTAAACTTTTGTGGGATGTTTTCTAAAAGATATTTTAAAAAAATAAATAAAAAAATTGTATTCAAGGGGTCGACTCCCTGATGGAGAGTTACATAAAGAAAATTGAAAAATAAAAGAGAAGAGCTCATATCCAGAGAGCAGAACTAAATTGATTTTCAGAATGCCTTCTAATTGCCCATATATTGTTGTTGTTTCAGTCTCGTTAGCCTGGAGAAATAACTTTATTAATAGACGGATGCTATAATTCTCTTGCTCTTGCGAGACAGACAAAGAGAGAGTAAGGGTCAGAAAAGGATGGAGAGAGAAATAAATACTAATTGGTTAAACAAACAAAATCACAATAAAGTCTGAATGCCATAATTGATTTACGAGGGAAGCCGAGGGCTAACGAAGTCTTCCTTCCAACAGACTTGTCAATTAAGCCCAAAGATCCTGTGGTGCTTTGTCGGACCGGCGCCAACCAACCACTCACCTCTCCTTTATATAAAATATAATGTCCGTTTTCAAATAGATTGTGGAGACTCCACACACTATATCATTACTTTCCACCCAGAGATCCCAGTTAATAATCATTTTTTTTTTTCCCAAGTTGCGCACAGCTCAAGGCAATGGTATCCACCATAACGAACTCCAAACCTTTCAACAGATAGGAACATAAATTGTACAATATCTTATATGACATGATTCTTTATTGATATAAAAGTCTGCATACAACACATTCGCAAGCTCTTACTACCAATGATTGTCCTAGGATCTTATTTCCAAACGAGCTTCTTTCAATTAAAGCTACAAGCTTTTCAACAGCTATATTTTTCCTGATACGTTAACGTCTCTTAAACTCCTATAATACATTAAAGTTTTTCTATCTCTCAAATTCTTTGTTAAATCTCTGGGAATGGATCCGGAAAATTAACATCAAAAGAAAAATTTAGGTAATTATTTGAATTTCCTTTCCCAATTGTTGAAATCGGAATTTCTTTCTCATTGTTCAAAAAGAATAAAATAACCATGATATAAAAGTCGTGCTTCATTCATAGCTTTCATTTTATTTTCTTCGCAGAGTTCCTCCACAGATATTCTCTTATATATATAAGGATTGACGAAATTACCTTTTGTTTATTATTTTAATTAAAAATATCATTATTTTTTATTAATTGTACCCATTTATTTTATTTCTATTGGTTTATTTATTAATTTTTTTTATTGTTATAATTTTTTTTTCTTTCTTTTCTCTATCTCATATATTATGACATGTGAAAGGGTCGTAAGAACTAATTTGCATACTAATTAATTTTCTATTTTTTATTTATTTTATTTTTTACTATTATTGTTATTACTACTGTTTGTCCTACTCTGAGATTTAGTAACTATTCATATATCTAATTCATAACTTGCGAGTTTCAACATAAAGGTCGACTTAATAAATATTTTCTGAAATAAGAAGAATTTTAATGATATGAGAAAAATTGTTAACAGAACGAAGAACAATAAATTATAGATATTGACGGGAGCACTTCTCGAAACTTCTATAATTGCTGGGTTTTAAAAACCAAAAAATAAATAGGAGAATTGTCGAGCTTCCATAAATATATTATATACCTACTAATTCATAAAGCTATCTTGATGTATACATTTTTATGATGCAACCTATTATTTGTATATTGCTGGGTCTGGGATTCAGGAGCAGCTACGCTGTGAAGAAAGCTTCGAATCAAATATTCTCCCTGCGGCAGATCCTGCATAAGTGTAGTGAGAATAGGAACACAAACCACCACCTCCGTGGTAAAAAACATTATGTAGAATTAAAATGAATCAAAAAAAAAAATAAGTAAAATTAATAATAATTAAATAATAATTAAAACAAAAAGAATAAAATTAAATTAAATTACCACATTTCCTGTAGACATTTTATAACTGGTCTTTTACTAAATTTTGATTTCTACAGTAGTTTTCGAAAAGGGCCCTAAAACAATATCAAAAGTTCAAGACGTGCAATTTTTAAGAAAGTGCATGTAATTTTAAAAAATTTCAATTAACAAACTTTTGGATTTCTAAAGAGAAGCCATGTTTTTCTAAATTTTTCAAATATATCTAAATCTAATCCAAAGGTTTTCAAATTATCTTACTGGGCCAACAGGGAAAATGAATACAACAGAATTTTACGAGAACAAATATTGGGTTTATTTTTCCAAATCTACATGATAAAATTAAAAACTAAGATTAAAAAAAAAATTAAATTAATTTTTTTTTTTTTAAAAGAAATCCTATAAACTAATAAATATTGGCCATTCTTCTTTTAAAGTTATCTTGGTACATATAAAACATATATACAGCAAACAACAGTACCTCCTTTGCGGATCAATTTCACCGTCAATTCACTTCTATTTAGTTCATCACATCTTAAGCCTAAACACAACTCTCTGTCTTCACTCAGACCGTCCCAACTCAACCCAAACCTCGACTTGTCTCCAGACACACTAAAAACAGCTGATGGTCGTGTTTTGTTTTTTACTCATTTGTTTTTTTAAAAAAATTCCTTTTTATAGAAAATAAATATAAATAATTTTTTTAATATTCATCATTTAAATGTTTTTTATACATCACACCTCTTTGTGGACTTCAAAGTGATATACAACTCCATCAATCGGCAGCGTCTGTATGCAGCGATGGAAGAAATTGGTATCCTGGCAAAACTGATAAGGGTGGTCAAAGTCAACATGACCGATGTCATATGCCGCATCAGAGTCTAGACGGATCTGTCTCCGAGGAACTAAGGGTCAGGAATATAGTATGGCAAGAAGATGCGTTGGCTTGCCTTCAGTTCAACATTGCACTGAAAGAAATGGATATGCCCTGTTCCAAGAGTATTGGATGCCCTGATGCCCCTCAAGGATTTATGAAGATCAGTAGAACATTTCATCCAACCATGCGCAGAGTGAATCTCAGGACAGTTTCTACATCCCACATCAAGTGAATATAATGTTTCCCTAATGTTTAAAAAAAAAAAATGTTATAATAGCTGGATCATAAAATAAAATCACTACCAATTTTTATTAAATGTACCCCTAATTTACAACCTCCACAATATATAAGTTCTGGTATCCTAACTTCTCATCTTCATTATGAACGTGGGTTTATCCTAATGTTGACAATATTATTTATGAACAAACTCCTACGATCTAACATAATTGCAGTTTTAATTGTTGAAAATTACCCATTTACTTATGTCCCACTCTCTTGATACTTGGAACAGATTATGCGCAGTCGGTCTTCCTGATAAGAGGACTGAAATGCTCACTCTGTGGTAAGCGGCCCGCGTGGGTTTGCTCAGGGTTTAGTGCGTCAATTAGGAATTGCCATAATCATATACAGAACGTGCCGTCTACCGACAAAAGACGCCCACTTCCTTCCTACTGAAGTCTCTTCAATTTCTAATGCCAAGATGTCCACACACCTAATGATAAATATTCCTAATGCTAAATATTAGTTTAAAAAAACTATCAGCACGTTACTCTCCATTGCTGAGTTAGTAACTATGGATTGGTTAGTAACTTATAGTAATATAGTTGTATATAAGTCGCATCTTATTACTCAGCTGATTATAGTTCCGCATGACCTTAGTTTGTACCGTGCTTATAAGGATATACATATGAACTTTCATGAAAATTAGATCATACGGTGCCCTTTATCGTCCGTTAAAGAGTAATGTTATAAGGTCATTTTATGTTTAGCCTCCCCCCTCCCGTTCAAAATGTTGAAATGTTCACCAAGAACTGTACAACTATATAACATTTGAATTTTAGAATTCAGTAAAGAATTGATAGAAATAAACTACCCCCATTAAAAACATAGATTTTCAGTATTTTTATAAGAGTGTTTGTACAGTGGAATCTGGGATACTAGCAGAGCTTCAGTGCAGAGAAATTCAGAAAAAAACAAAGGTATGGCTTTGAACACAGGTTGTAAAATAAAATATAGTCTGACCTCTCACAGATTTTATTAATTTTTACTTGACGGCTTTCGAGGTTGCCTTCAACATCATGCAGTCCGATAAAATAATTTTGAAAACAACATAATTTAAAATGATTTAATAAATAAGGTTTAAAAATTAAAATAAACGAATCTAAAACTATATGAAAACAATTTAAAATTTCATGGTTTCACATCGAATTTCAGAGCGATTACACAACTTCCCCTGTACTTCGTATTGCTGGGGAAGTAAAATTGAAAGTGATTATAACTCATGCCCGGGCTTTTAACTATGAGGTCATATCGCCTGCCACCTTAGCTCTCTTTCGTCGTTCTGGTGGTCATGAGCCCGACTCTACTATGGGAGTCATAAATTTTGCGAGTCCTAAATAGGGTAAGGGTCTTTAACTAGTACCTGACATCGTGCAGGTTCGGGACCATCGCTTGACGTCCCATCTGAAGGAGGTTTTTCATCTCCCAGTTAAAAAATCTAAGGGCCTCGGCCGGGTTTCGAACCCGCGATCTTGCGTTCAGAAGGCTAACCTCTGAGCTACCGGCGCCCTCTAAATATATATTTAGATATATAATTAACATTTTTTACTTTCTTATATCTTTAGTGTTAGAAAATATTCTAATCGATGAAAAATCCGAGATAGAGTTTTCACCGGAATTAAAGCTGTTTTGCTGTATGTCCGCAAAATACAGGGAGAAGAGAAATTTGAACTTCGATCATGCATTGTTCGTTCACTGCGAGTGATATAACCCTTCTTCTGCATGGCTATTTTGATGGCAGCTACGTTTCTGGAAGAAGGCAGACCCAGGATGACCACCCGGGGGAGCTTCTCGGAAGACACCTGATGGGTGTGGAAATTGGCGTTATTACTCTCCAGGAGGTGGATAAATTGCCTGTAAGAGGTTAGGGCTTTCACAAAGATTGTTATAAAAGTAAAGGACTTGTTTAACACTTACGTCATCGTCAGTACAAAGTTCAACATTAACAATTAATGATATTTAACATACTTGCAGAAATATTGTAAAACCCTTAATAGAAAATATGAAGAAAAACGAATCTTTTCAAAAAATATTTTCAATTTCACATAATATATAAAATATATATATAAGTACTCCCATATTTTATGACTCATGACCGGGCTTTAACTACGAGGTCATATCGCCTACTACCAGAGCGCTCTTTCGTCACTCTGGTGGACATGAGCCCGACTCTACTGTAGGACTCCTAAATTTTGCCTACACTAAATTTTTATTCACCTAGGCTAGGGGTCTTTATCGAGTTCCTGACATCGTACAGGCTCGGAACCATCGCTTAACGTCCCATCCGAAGGACGGCGTGCTTAAGTTTAGTTTACCTCCCAGTTAAAATAAACTAAGGGCCTCGGTCGGGTTACGAACCCACGTCCTTGAGCTCAGAAGACAAGCACGCATACCACTGAGCTACCGGCGCCCTCATATATTTAATTATTATTATTATATTATATATCTCATTATTATTTTTTATATATTTTTTGTGAAAAAGACAATATTTTTAAAAATAGATACGTTTTTCTTTATATTTTTTAGTACCTAACAATTATGATTGGTAGTAGGTTAGATATTTAAACTATTTTGAGGCCATCTGACGCTGTGACTCCACCACACAGAAAAAAGTCCTGCTGTCAACAGAAAATATAAATATTTGAGTTTAAACATAAACTTCAAAAGTCATAGAATCATCAGCGAAGTTCTTCCCCAGAACGAATTCATCAATTGAATTGCTCCCCTCCAAAACCAGTCGAAGGTTTGCGCTAATATTCAACAATTGACTTACATAGGGGCTCCTAAATCCTCGTACTAAATGTTGTATCGATACATTCATTACATCGGCAGTCATTTATAGGAACCTTTTTTATTTTAGGGGCGGAAAACATGAAATTGCTGTTAAAACTCAACATCGAATTTCTGACTGATTACATAACTTCGAATAGCTGGGAAAGTAAAAAGTCCATATGAAATATTTTTAAATATATCCGTTTGATTAAACTTCTACTTAAATTGATAATTTTAATTAAGGATCCTTGGTTGGGCGAGCGGGGAATTGAAAGAGAGAGACTAGCCCGAGGCTGGAGTTTGTATCCTGCAGAAAATGGTGGAGGGTTAATTGAATTTGTGACATGTTTTGGGGCCGCCTCATTTATCCGGACAGTTCTTGATAGTTATTACAAAATGAAAATTGGACGGTCCACTCACGAGAAGGCTCCCGGCGACAGCAGTTTTGTTTGATCATCGTCTCTCTTTCCTTCGTTATTTAGGCTGGGGACTCAGTTTATCATGTCTCGACTAAAGGCGCTTGTCGACTCTATAAATTAAATGAGATAAAAAAAAAAAAAAAATTGTCCGAAAATCACATCTAATCATATCTGGAGCAATTTGTAAATATGTAGTATGGCACACTAAAAAGTAATCGATGAATCTCCGACAATGTAGGTACTTCCCCAGAACGAATTCATCAATTGTTTTCGCTCTCCCTCCAAAACCAACCGACTGTCTGGGCTGAAAATCTATAGTTGATTTCACAGACGGAGCTTCTGACTCATACGGAGGACACATTTATGTTAATCCTGCCCTAATATGCCCTTTTCTTTGTCCGATTTGGCTGAAAATCAATGAGTGTTGTCCTAATGGGGTTCTGGTCTGTAACAACTCTCCTTCTCGTGCAAGTGTAAATTACGTAATTAGTTAAAAAAATATAATTAATATCGGAAAATTATTAAAATCGATAATTATTAAAATCGCGACTTCAACTGAACAATGCCTGGAAAGCTGGGTACACTCCTCACGGGAAGAACGGTTACAAGTTCCTAATGTGTAGTTGTCACCAGTAATTAATAATAATTAATTACTGTTGCCAACTAGAAGAAGCATGAGTGGGGAAAATGGAATGAATCAACTTAGAATCGTAACATATTTACCTTAATAATAACGCAAAACAACATATTTAGAACATACAGAAATTTCAAATTCAAAATCGGATGAATAGATGGAACGGAAACGCAAAAATACAAAATGAATAGAGGGTTCATAGTTTTTGTTTTGATTCGTACGCAACACTAATCCCTTTTCTCTAGCGGCTTTGTTTACATCCGTAGGTCCGCCCCGTTTTATGTTCATACTAATTCATATTTTGTTTCCGAACTTGCAACATAGGTACACTTTGAAATCGTGGTGAATTGTGAATTTAAGTGATTTATAGCAGATTACATCCCTAACCTGCTTAAAGTTACTAACCGAGCAGATAACATCACTTACCTGCTTAAAGTTACTAACCGAGCAGATAACGTCACTAACCTGGTTAAAGTTACTAACCGAGCAGATAACGTCACTAACCTGGTTAAAGTTACTAACCGAGCAGATAACATCACTAACCTGCTTAAAGTTACTAACCGAGCAGATAACATAACTAACCTGCTTAAAGTTACTAACCGTGCAGATAACATAACTAACCTGCTTAAAGTTACTTCGGGCGAAGCTGGGCCACCTGCTAGTCTCAGAAAATACTCATCTCGACTGGATGAAGAGTGACGAGGATCCAACCAATTCAATTTGAATAACTGCCCAGACTGAAATAAGACAAGTGTCACATTAGGGATCCCTAAAGTACACAGCCCACTGATACGAGAAATAAAGTAAATTAGCTGGCCTTGTGTCTGTGTGTGTGTGTGTGTGAGTGAGTGTGTTTGTTTATAGGTGAGCAGAGACGAGGGATGAGGGGCAGACAGGTAGAGCCCCCTGCGGACAGCCCGTGAACCTCAGACAGGGGAGGCACAGAATCAATTTGAATATGTCAGAACATGGCCCACCTCCACGAGTTATCGCTCCCTCCTCCGACAGCCTTTCTTACAAATAATTAAATTATATATGTAAACTAGCTGTGGCTCTCAACGTTGCCCGGGGTATTCATATTAGCGATTTCCAGGTTTTTCTCAGCCGAAATGATTTCTAACTCATGCTCGTGGGGGAGGGGGTCCGAACAAACGTGACATGACGCGACGTTTGAAATATCCACATCAATTTTATTCCTATTTTTTCAAAAACTATAAATTTTCTATTCTCTATATATATATTTCCTCTGATAAATAAAAAAATTATTGATGTTTATTTACTGTGAGAATTTTAATATTAATTGCTGATTGCTTTGGATTTTATAATTTAATCAATAGTTTCTATTTTAATAACTAGCGTAGTAAATCGCCAAATAATAACAATAATTTTGTATTAACAAAAATTCTTCAATAAATGAGATTCTTTAGACATAATTTTTGTATATTACTAATAATTATAAAAATAATCATTCATTTGGGGGGGGGTCCAGATTTGGTAACGTATGGGAAGTGGGGGATCAAAAATGCGGGAATTTTGCTTGACGTATTTTATGGATGATCCCAAATAGGTATTCACAACTGTGTAAATATAATTTTTTATTTTTTATGTCCACATCGATTTCAACACTACTTTGTGTATAAGTTGTTTTATTTTCAAAGTTAATTTAGATCTTTTGTCTATTAGTCTTAGTAACTGTTTGTAGTCTGTTCATTTGTTGTCTTTTCAGCCTAATTTATAAAACAATATTTTGTTATATCTCCATTACTTAGGCTGTAGTCTTTTTATTCCGCTTTACATACGAGCGTGTACCTGCCTCTGACTTCCACCCCCTTTCTGGGGATCTTACATCATCAAACATCCATGCCGCTCATGGTCGAAATCATTGGCTAGCATTATACTCTGGGGGGGGGGGGCCTGGGGGAAGGAGGGGGGGCAGCCGGTTAACCGGCGGAGATAATAAAACAATAGTTTACATTTCAATCATATTTTTTGTTTAATTTAATAATTAACAATGAGGTACCATACACAAAATATTAGTATGTTATAAAAAAATAATCAACACAAATTTAAATCATCAATTAAAATTCTCATGAGTCTAGTCATCCAGTCTTACAATAAGTAGTAGTAGTAAGTGCCCTCAATTAAATAAGCCTAAATTTTCTTTTTTTTCAGCAAATCGGTCCAACAATTTTTCAGCAGAAATTTTATTTTTTACTATTTTATTTTCGTTCAGCTGATAGCACTAAATGTACTCTAAAAAACAATTATTTTCCCTTTTTACGGATTTAATTTAATACAGTCTAAAATATGCAGATAGTCTTAATAGTCTTTTTATTTTAGGTTTTTGGGAGAGATTTTAAAATTGCGACATGCACGACGCAGTGGCGTAGCGATGCCAATGCAAATAATGCGGTCGCATTGGGGCCCTTGCCTTTGGGGGGCCCTTTCCAATTCGGTATTCTAAAGATGTATCCGAATCCTTATTTCACGAGTTACTGTTTTTCGTGAAAACTTTAAGGTCCGAAATTTTGAAGAACAGCACCATTAGAGAATTGGCTGAACTGGCAATAGTCAAGTTCTACGATATGACAAGTAACTATCCCGAGGTTTGTTCGCTATTGGTTTTGTTTTTGACGATCCCGGTGACGGTGGCAACAGCAGAGAGCAGTTTTTCAAAGTTGAAAATTATTAAAAATTATCTTCGAAATTCCATAAGTCAAAAACGACTGTCCGACTTAGCTCTTTTAAGTATTGAAGCCAGAAGGGCGGAACATATGGATGTTTCCAAACTGATAGATGTATTTGCTTCAGCAAAATCGAGAAAGAAAAAATTTTAATTTCAAACTTTTCTAGTTTTTCTTTTTTCCACCTGTAATCTGTAATGTGTAGTAAATTTTCATGTTTTAAATGTAAAAAATTAAATTCAGAGGAGGGGGCCCTCTACCAACGCTTGCATTGGAGCCCAAATTCTCTAGCTACGCCACTGGCACGACGATGTGTTCGCTAAACTGTCTTACTTCGCCGATTGGCAATCGTTGGAGTCCAAACTTTAAGATAGCGTAATTTGAATCCGAATAACGTTTGACTGGGAACTGAAGCTTTCTATAATCCTTGTCTTGACTAATGTTTGTCTCTGGTGGAGTTGTCTTATATATTATGATTTTTTCTAGCATTTTAGGGGGCCGTGCCCACCTCTGCCCCCCCCCCTCCCCAGCTACGCCAATGGTCGAAATTCCTTAAAGTAGAAGAAAAAATACAATTCCATTTTGCTAAAGTCGTTTAGGCTTGTAGCTATAAAGAGCTGTCAATCTGTGCATTCCCTTTTTTCTCAAATGCATCTAACAATGAAAAGATGTTTTAAAATGCAAGAACAAATTAATACATCTCATTTGAGGATGACAGTGTCCTCTCATGAGAAAATTATTATAATTTTAAATAATGCTTAAGAGAATGAATCACTTTTTTTTTTTCAATTTGAATGTGAAGGTGGCGCCACATGAAAACATTCCTTTTGTACCACTCACTATCACTATTAAGGTATTATACTGACCATTTAGAACTCACCCAAGTCCGTCCAATCTGGAGAATGATTGACGTTTTCAATTAATAGAGCCCCCTTCTCCTAAAAGAAAAAAAAATAGAATCACAGAGCTCTATGTTTCCCCTAATGAGATTATGCTAATATTTGGGCCATTAAAATTAGGCATTAATTAAAATTTTTAACTTTGTTGGTAGTGTGTCATGTAAAATTCATCAGAGTCCCTCCCGGTGTTCTCTTGTTAATATCCAATTATAATGCTGACAGTGGAATTATGACAGCAGAATTATGGGGATCCAATTAGAGCCCCCCCCCATATCTTGTTAATATCCCTCTTTCGGTATATTTATACCTGGTCTGGGCTATTTCTTCCCTCTCCCATTTCCCTCCGAGGCCCATATCTCTCTAGGGTCTAGAATATTTCTTTCCTCAGTCCCTACCGTTGTTTTTTTTCCCACCCTTTTAGTTTTAACATTTATGTAATCTTGCCAACGAGGGCATTAGGGCCTTGTTTCTAAATATGAAACAAATGTTTTCTTGAAGTTTTTGCTCATATCGCCAATTCTATTTCGCTCTGGTGGATATGAGCCCAACTAGTAATAATAATAATTTGTATTGTTTAAAGGGATTACCCCTATACCATTGAGTCAGTGACCATTACATTTACAAGGCCATCTACGGCCAGAGCGCAGATAATAAAAATTAATCCCATTTTTATACGTCGAGAGCGCGAAGCCTCTGTACGTCGAGAGCGCAATGGTTTTAATTAAGTTTTTAATTTATTTTAAAGTTGCCAGTCTCGCCCGCCCCAAAGGCCGCCACTGCAAAGGCCTACTGATTACACGTTGCTTATGTGGAATGTTTTCAAAGGCTCCGCTACCGAAGTTGGTGCAGCATTCAACATCATGGCTCCATATCAACATGTGTTTCCAGAATTGGAGAGGTTTTCCCAATATTCAAATAAAAATTATATTGGTAACGACACCAAATATCCTCCCGTTATTTGGGCAACAGATAATGTGTGGGACACGGAGACCACTAATGCTTGTGAGTCTTTCCACTCACATTTCAACAAAAATTTCTGCAGAGCACATCCTAACTTATACAAGTTTGTCGCTGTATTAAAGGAGTTTTTCATCGAATCCCAAATAAATATTAGGAGTGCAAATATACTCAATCCTATAGTGAATAGGTCCAGTATTCGGAAGAAAGAAAGAATCAGCGAGTATCAACGCGAATACAGAGCAGGAAGACGTATTTTATTCGACTCTATTTTCAATGCTTCAAAATATTATAAAAAATAAAGTTATAATAATAAAAAAATAAATAAAAAAAAAAAGCAAATACCTGATATATAAAATCATTGCGCTCTCGTCGTATAGTGACTTAAAATCAGGTTTGCGCTCTCGCCGGCCAACGGCTTAGTTTGAAGTACTGTGATAAATAATTAATTAATTTGCGCTCTCGTCGTACAGTGACCCTCATAATAAAAATCAGCTTTGCGCTCTCGCCGGCCAACCCCCATTTACAATATTATCATTAACATTTCCAAAATTCTAGATTGAATAAGTAATTACAGATTAATAATAATAATGTAACAAAAAGAGTAAATATGGAGGGGGATGTAGATATTGAATATCAATATAATATGGAAGTGAAAATACATTATTCATTAACAGTTTCAGAGCGCTGATTAAATAATAGAAAATGTTTGAGATATCATTCTTATTATGGGCCAGGCAGTGGCGGATCCACGGAGGGAGGGAGGGGGGGGGGGCATGGGGCGATCGCCCCGAAACCGAATGTCTGAGGAAAGACTTTTGGGTCATCGCTTAAATTTCATTATATGATTATAAAATATATAAAAAATAACGTAATTATAACCGTAATTATGACGAATGTAAATATAATCACGAATAAAAATAACTTATCAACGTTTCTGCCGTTTTTGTTGTTTTTATAATAATCATCCACTAATTCTTATTTAATTCACCTTAATCATAAGTATCAGTAACTTGATAAAAAAAAAAAACTCGCCCCCCCCCCCCCCCTGAGAGGTTTTCTGGATCCGCCACTGGGGCTAGGAGTAATGTATGATAGTTTGATCGGTCTATACTGATATTCTGAGGCAGGAAGTGGCTTCTAAAGGGGGAGTATATCGGACAGGATATTAACAGGTGGTAAGAGTATACGTCTTCCAATTCATTTTTATTGCAGATTGTACAAAGTTCCTGGAGATTAAGGGTGTATACATTATTTTTGTAACTGATTTTAAGATAGTCCTTGCCAGATAGGCGGCGTTGAGCCAGTGCTTTGTTGTGTGAGAAAGGAGCATTCAGACATGAGCCCGACTACTGTAGGAGTTCTAAATGATGTCCTGGTTTATTTACCTACGATAGTGATCCCTCTCAGATAAAAAACCTAAGGGCCTCGGCCGGGTTACAAACCCGCTATCTTGAGCTCAATAGGCAAGTATGCTACCCCTAGTTACCGGCGTCTTAGATTAAAGCTTTATCTATACTTACACTTACTAAATAAGTAATTAGATGTATCAGTTCAACATTTTTTTATTGAGAAGAGGTCTTCTCTAGTAAGATTCACCACCTGAAGAT
This sequence comes from Aradus depressus, assembly GCA_963662175.1. Classification (NCBI taxonomy): domain Eukaryota; kingdom Metazoa; phylum Arthropoda; class Insecta; order Hemiptera; family Aradidae; genus Aradus; species Aradus depressus. The sequence continues at coordinate 28,131,362 of OY759217.1, read as the reverse complement.
GGCAAATTGCCGAAACTACTTGTGGTTTAAATAAAAAAAATATTGGACTGATACATCTAATTACTTAATCAACAAGTTAGTCCACTACATCTGCATACCACCGAGTAATATACACTTACTAATATATAAAGAGAGAAGGTTTATATGTGATAGTAAGATGTTGTGATCGCAACTACGTCATCATCAGTGGCACATCACACCCGTATAATGTCCTATTCCTCTAGACACCAGACTATACGGCTGGAATGTGCCACTGATGATGACGCAGTGCATTTAAAACCTGTTCTGGTCGGAAATAGAACAACGACGTTTTTTATTTCAATGAGAAAAAGTTTGTTTGTTTATTTGAGGTAATCTCGAAAACTAAACCGATTTAGATTATTCGCCGTTGGGAAGCTCACTTCTTTCCAGTAGACATAGGCTATACATCTTCACGCGTTATCAAAAGGGAACTGAGCAGTGATGGTAAAAGTGAAGCGTAGGTACGGGCTACATTTATATTTACGCTGCCTAAGATATACCTTTAAATATATATCAAAATTATGTATGCAGGAATTGAAGGGTTGAAAGCCATAATGGTGTAAGTCAAATTTTGTATTCTTGACTTTTTTCTTTTAAGAAATTTTTATAGGCATAACTGTTGACAGAAAGAGTGAAGTAAGTCCTAGTTTACTTCACTAGCCGACAGACTACAGTAGTTTTCCAGACATGTGAACGGAACAGCTATTTTGATACCAGTAATAGTGTTGTGAGTCTGACACATCCAGTGACACTTTCAAGCGACTTACACCACTATGGCTTGTTGATAAGATGTTACAAAAAAGTCAAAGCTTTTTCATACATTTTGGAGGAAATGCTTTTGCTACAAATAATGTATTTTAGAACGGAGTTCCGATATTCTCAACCCACGCTTATAAGCTGGAAATCTCAATTATCTTCATATCTTTTTATATATTTTTTAAATAAAAATAAAAATATTTATACAGTGAAATACACATTATCACTTAGTATAGTAGACAAAGAGCCGTCTCTGTAGAATGACCACGGGGACCAATTGACTTATGGGGCCTGAGGCTTCAGCCTCATAGGCCTCATGGTAGATCCGCCAATGCTTATCGGCAAGGGTGGATTTTATTTATTATATTTATTTAAAATGGATGCAAAGAGATTCCTTACCAGTGACTTCGAAACAATAGCTATTAGCTGTAAGCCATTGTCAAGAGGAAGTTGGGACCACCAGATTGGAGTGTACGGAAAGTGGGTGGCATTGGAAGTGGATGTGAGAGCCGGTTGGAGTTGGTAAATGAGCGGAAATTGATTGCAGGGTTGGGTTTTGTACCCTTATTATCCAAAGTCTGAAGGTCCATATAGCCTTTGCTAGTATTTAACCTATTCTGCTACCTCTTTAATGTAGCGCAGGATCCTTTCCAAGAATATTCTCCGTCGCAGATGTCTGTAACCTTCATATTCGCTCAATATGTGTAGCATGATTTCCTCCATCACTTCACATCTTCTGCTGAATGGAAACAGTAATGCCCACTCTTCCAGGGCTGCTTTGGAGTACGCCATCATGATACCTCTTTATTTATTCAAAATGGTCACAAAGAGATTCCTTACCAGTGATTTCAAGACAATAGCTATTAACTGTTCGGCATTGTCAAAAGGAAGTCGGGACCACAGAAGTAAGGATATTAAATTGGATGGTACCGAAACTGTAAGAGAATGTATTGTATCCTGAGTAGCAGGTATTGGAAGTGGATGTGGGAGCCGGTTTGTCTGCCCCTAATTGGAGGACATATGTCGGTAATGAATGACCGGTTATTAGTTAGCAATATGTAAATGTTGGGAAGCTACAGGAGAAGCAGTACGTCGGTAGCAGATAGACACAGACACACAGACACAGTGTTATCTCCATATTTCATATTGGTCTGAGAAGAGGAAGGACCGCCTCTAATAGATCACTGAGGTCTCTAATCTAAATGTTAATATGGAAGGATTGGGGACCGTTTGTCAGGTTGGATCGGAGGCGGAGCTTCGGTCTTTTGTATTCTGTGAGAGCCACCGAGACTCCAGGATGGCTCCCATTAGCGCCTTTAGCATGGAGGGAAGCGTAGAAACAGAACGCTGCTGTTCTCAGATCTTATTTCTGGATCAGTTTCAAAAAAAAAATATATATATATTTTCAGATATTTTTAGACAAAAAATACTTAAAAGTTCATCAAAAATCCTAATCCGAAATAATCCTGTTTTTTTTTTTTCTTTTGTTTTTGACTTTAGCATTGAGCCATTAGCCACTTCAAAAAACAATTTTATATATGAATGGTCTCTAAAAATTGAAACTTAAAAATTGTCACCATATATATATATGATATTTTATAACCCTATTTCCCGCCTCTAATTCCACGACACACTCACAAACCCATAGTTAGGGGGATATTTTATGTATAATATAATAAATAACGATGTATTAATATAATGTTGTATAATAATAATGTAGATAGAGAATGTTAAAATTATTTAGAACTTCATGGACCCAAATAAGAAGCTTATAGAACAAATAGATTAAATGGAACGTTCTAGAAGCAATGGCTTCTATGACTTATACTTTAATATATTTTCTATATAAGAATCGTGAAATTATGTATGGTGTAATCATGATAAATATATATAGTAGAATATGGTAAAAATAATATGTAAATATAAATAGGTACCTGTAGATATAGAAAAATCAGGTTATGTATAGACCTTTTGGAACATAGGTCCAGAACATTCGATGGCGCTATATATATAGTTCCCATAGAGATAGTACCAAGATATAGTCAGTCGTATATAGTCAGTCAGATAGAGCCATAGATAGACAGTCAGATTGATAGATAGATATATATAGTTGATATAGTTATTCAGTCTCACTCACTATTACCTTGTTATTGTAAATTCTTGTAAAAGCACAGTCTGTTCATTTTATTTTATATCCAGTTTCTTTATTGTTCCTCTGTGTGAGCAGTTGACCTAGACACTATTGTAAGTACCAAATATATAAATTTATGTAACTTGTCTGACTTCTTTAATTTTTTATTACGATCTGTCCGACCTTATTTAATAATCGTAATAAACGGCAGAAATCGTAATAAAATCCACGCCTATCTCCTGGAAAAATGAATATAAATTTTCGGAATGGAGATTGGGAAGTCTGAGCAGGTCCATGTAACTTGGGGTATCCTTTGTGATCTTCCGTACCTTATCAATAAATTTGGTCCTTGAATAGGAATACTTATTGCAACACATGATAATATGCTCTGGATCCTCCGTCATTCCATAGTCCTCACAGAAAGGAGTCTCATTTTTGCCGATCCTATGCAAATATTTTCGACAAAGTGCATGATTTGAAGAGATTTTTAACAAATCTTCGAGATCTGGAAGATTTTCCGAACCAGGATGGTATTGACTGCCTTATAAAATAATCCCTTATCGCTCGCTTCATATACTCTTTGCCAAGCAGCTCTAAGATCTTGGTTAAAGTTCGTATATATGTCAGTCACTGGGACTTTATACCGAGAGTTTACCTCCTGGTACTCAGTAGCTGACTTCGCCAAACTGTCGACCATCTCATTGTTAACAATTCCCGAGTGAGCCCTCACCTAGGCAAGACGTATGCTTCTTCCTTGCTGGGACAAGATCCTCAAAGTTAATATGCACTAAAAAATAATACTTATCAAAAAATACAAGTCACGAACTGAAGATATTGGAGTCCTGAGTATGAATCACGTGTCCGTTAATGGTGGAAATGCATGCAGAAACTAAGTTTTACGAAAACCGGGAGAGAAAATGTGGAAGTTTTTTGTATGACAAAATATCATTTTCTTCTCTTACCTTTAATCTTTCATTCCGGATTAGACCTTCTGCAGCAGAAATAACGTCCTCTAACTTTAGGGCGGCGCGCTTTCCGCAATACGCGCTTCTCTTTCAATAAATAAATTGTATAGGAGAAGTTAAGTAATCGGTTAGAAATTTGAAGTTGAATTTTTCCCGGAATTTCATATTTCCCTACAGTGGGTTTCCATCAGGAAATTCCTATATAAGTCAACTATTGATGTTTAGCCGAAACAATCGATTGGTTTCATATGGAGTGACCTGAACCCCACGAGGACAGCATCTATCAATTTTCAGTCAAATCGGCCAAAGGGAAGTGGTGGACTCAAAATCCTCATTAACTGCCGATGTAATTGTATCTACATGAAATTTCATATTTGAATTCAAATTCCAATGAAGATATAACCTCACAATTTTCAGCAAATTTCTGCAGAAGGGAAGAGGGATGTAATGAATTTGTCGATACAGAATTTAGTATGAGGATTTAAAAGCCGCTGTGTAAGTCAACTATTGAATATCAGCGCAAGCGGTCAACTGGTTAAGAAGGGGGAGCGAAAAGTTAATTGATTAATTCGTTCTGGGAAAGTACATTACGGGTGAATCACCGTCAACTTTTTTGTTTCCTTTTGCTCTATACCGGATTTCGGGAGATGGTTGAGGTTTCCAAACAGTCGAACCTTATTTAAGCAAAGCTAATGACTTCTAATAGATGAGTTGAGTCCGACTATCCTAATCTAAATGTTAATATGGAAGAATTGAGGACCATTTGTCAGGTTGGATCGGAGGCGGGGCTCTCAGTCAAATCATTGGTATTCTAGGAGAGCCACCAGATCTACAGGACAAAACGTTAATTCAACGTTGTCCATACTGGTCTTGGACGGAGCTTGGCAGACTGTAGGGCTATAGAGAGTTCAACTCCACTACTTCTTATATTAAACCTCCCCACGTTTTAAGTAAGGATTTTCGTTTAATTCATTGTCGAGTAACTTAGCATAGCCACCAGTTTTCATGAAATTTTTCTTGCTACTAGCAAGTTGAATTCATTTTCAGTCAGGTAATTATAATAGTAATTAATTTTTAATAGCGTAGCAGAGGACAGACGTAACTATTCATGCCCAATAGATGTTGACTATGCCGTAAGCCGAAAACTGTAAAATGCACTTTTGTTTTTTTTAAATTATACAATATAAGTTCTTTGTTTTTATTGTCCTTTCCCACTTCTTGATAGCTATAGATACAATTAGAAAAAAAAAAAATTCAATTAAAATTGTTTGTTTGAGGAATTTTTATATTTCTTACATAGTGGACTGAGAAAGGGACATAAGACATAAGGGACATAATTATAACAAATATTTATCATAATTTAAATTATAATTAAAAGCTGTATCAACTCTGTTTATTATTATTATTATTATTATAGTTTACTCATTTATTTTCTATTTCTTATTTTCCACTATTAATGATATTACTAATCATATAACATATCATATATTATATTATAATATATGATATAATATGAGGAGTTTGGAGCCAGAGCGGACCAACTGGTTGAAACTGAACAGGAAGAAAATGGCAATTGAAAATTGAGTACATTTTGTTTATCTCCATAAATGGGCCCCAAATATTTATTTATATTTGAAATTTTAGAATAGTATTGGATGAGTGATCCCTTTTTGTGTTCTATAAAGTTTTTGAAGGCCGTATGATCCATTGTGACTTTGAAAATATATGCACAAAATACTTGTGGACTAAACTTAAAGTGCTGCTATCTATCACTGAAGTGAAGAAACTAAGTGATCCACACTGGTTTTGAAAAAGGGAACCTATGCCAACATCAGGATGGTAATAACTCATTTTCCGAAAAATTGTGGGTTGGTCCGCTCTGGCTCCAAACTCCTCATATGTTATATGATTAGTAATATAGTATATATTATATATATCAAGGTATGTTATGAATTAAATATATAAACATGTATTATATCTTAGAGTCGGACACGTACATGATTAGTAATATCAATAATAATGGAAAATAAGAAATATAAAATAAATGAGTAAACAATAATAATAATAATAATAAACACAGTTGGTACAACTTTTAATTATAATTTAAATTATGATAAATATTTTTTATAATTCACCGTTTTTGGCATTAATTTATTTTCTATTATTTATTTGTTCATTTTTTATTTATTTTTGACTATTATTTTTATTACATGATTTCTTATTACTTGTGACTAAGATTATACATTTTTATGACGTATCTTATTACCATGTTATAGTTTAACGGAAATAAATATTATTAATATTAGTACATTAAAGATAATCCTTTTTACTGAGGACATTCATTGAGGAAACATGAAATTTAGCTAGTGTAGTGTGATGTAAACAATTACACACATTATTCGAAGAAAAGGCTATGATTGATTGTATGCGTAAAAAGAAACAGAAGACCATCACAGATTTTTTTAATCAATTTTCCAAACTTATACACTGCAAATTCAATTAAATAGAACCAACCTTTGGTAATCCGACATTTTTGGTAATCCGACAACCCCGCGGTCCCGTAGTGTCGGACTATCGCGAGTCAACTGTATTTTCATAATGTTAGTTATTGTGACTGATGCCCGGGCTTTACCTACGAGGTCATATAGCCTAGGTATTATCAGAGCGCTCTGATGGCCATGAGCCCGTCACTATTGTGGAAGACCTATTTTGCCTACCCTCTACGTAGTTTTGTCATTTTCTTTATACTTTTTTCTTTTCTTCTCCAAGGACACAGACGTGATAAGACTGTCGAGGCTTCGATGGGCAGGCCATTTGCAAAGGATGCAGGAGGCTGAAACCCCACGAAGACTGATGGTAGTGATCCCGGAGGGAAACAGAGGATGAGGAAGACCCAGGAAGAGATGGTAACTATTAGCAACTAAATTCGTTTACCCATTTCCGATTTTTAATTTATTTCTTATTTGCCAACAAAATATATTAGAAAATTTTATAAAAAATTAAATTAATCATTTCATGGAAATGACTGTCTAATGCTGTCTAACGTGAGTTCTGCTTCAAAACATGACTTCAACTAGTACGGACAATATGCCCGGTACTTCCCCAGCTCCAATCAACTAGTACGGACAATATGCCCGGTACTTCCCCAGCTCCAATCAATTAGTATTAATTAAGTTTCCTCTTTTCTCCTAAGCCCTCTCCTTTGCCTGATTCGGCTTAAAGTGAGTAGCTTCCTAACTTATGTATTATTTCTGATTTGATTTTATACAATTTTGTATAAAAATTTTCATTACCTCGAGAATAATTGGTTTTTCGAAGTTAAGCCCACCTTCTCTTTGGCCGATTTGACTGAAAATCAAGAGTATTGGCCTCATCGACTTCTGGATTCCCAAATTCCGTTGAAAACGAATAAATATAGTTTTTGACCGATTACTTATATAGCATTCCTAAATACTTGAAAAAAAAAAAACCAAAATCTCAGTGGACCACAGCAACTGACATCCATTTCGAAATGACAAGAACATATATTTTTTTTCAAACTTCTCAGTATTACTACCCTAGCTATACATAGTACAGGGAAAGTTATGTAATCAGTCAAAAAAAAATCTATGTGTATACACCAGAATTTCATGTTTTTTATCTACTGATTCTTTAGAATTTTAAGTAAAAACAAAAAATTTATCGTTTTACAGTCAAATCGACCAAAGGGAAAAGGGGAATTGAGGGGCTTAACATTTTATATTTAAATTCAAAACTTCATAAGGAAAACACCTATCATTTTCCCGCGAAATAGTGCAAAGAGTAAGGAGAGGCATAAATCCAAAACCATAAAAAAACAATCGATGTAATGAATGTATCGACACAAAATTTAGTATTGAGGATTAAGAAGCCCCTGAGTAATTACACTATTGATTTTTTGTCCAAACGGTCGAATGGTTTTGGAGTGAGAGCAAAAACTAAGTTAATTATTATTAAGTTAATTATAATAATAACTAAGTTAATTATAACGCTGGAAAAGTACATCGCCGGTGATTCACCGACGATTTTTTTTACTCTGTTTTGCCGCTGGTAAGATGAGATTTATGTTCAAAAAGGATAAACAGGAAAAGGATACAAAAAAAATAATACAATTAATTAAAACAATAAAATTTATTATAAAAATTAAATAAAATTACATTGTCATTGAGTGGACGGAATTAGTTTTTACAGACGTTCTTAAAACTGTACAAAAAACACTATCACATACTGTTAACAATATTGCTATAAACTATAAACGTGCCAAATTCTTGCACCACATCACGTCTATACAAAGATGTTAAATTAGAACAAATACTAAAATATCAAAACTATTGCAGAAATAAACAACATTTTTAGATACAAAGAATGGTGAGTCATAGCCGGGAAGATGAATAAAATCAAATTGACCAAAGACAGCTAATGAATGAGAACTATTTCGCTCTACGAAAATACGAGTATTGTATGTATATATTGTTTTTACAAAAAATATAAGTTAGTATAGTATAACACTATTGCGAAAAATTATTTTAATAGTTTAAATATTTGTAGCTGAGACTGTTGATTGCTTAATTTAACATGAGACTGTAGAGTGCAGTAATGTACAAATTATTTTGGCTTAAAACTGCGATAACACTCTAAGACAGCCTGAAGAATTTTCTCTGGAAATATAATAGAAAATAACTGCATTGTCATAACTTACTATCAATGTAATATAAATACATTTGAATACAAAAAGCTACATACACTATACATACCTATGTATACATAGAGGAATAATCACATAAATATTACTAGTACATTAAATGTTCTAAATAAATTTTAAATAATCATGAGTGATAATGTTTATTCAACATTGTTTAATCACATATTTATTTACGTAAAATTATTGTTTATCTTAAACTTCATTATAGATCTTTTAGTTTCATCAACATAGTTTAGATCCAAAAATAATCATGATTTTCCTGAGAGAGTGTAAATATTTTTTAACGTATTCAGATGAGAAAGGCACGTTATTCCAATAAATAGGGTACAGGCAGGACCAAGGTTGAACATTTAAACTATTTTTACAGCACCGATAGCTCAGTGGTATGCGTGCTTGCCTTCTGAGCTTAAGGTCGTGGGTTCGAATCCGGCCGAGGTCCTTAGTTTATTTTATCTGGGAGGTAAAATAAACTTGAGCACGCCATCGGACGTTAAGCGATGGTCCCGAGCCTGTACGATGTCAGATACTCATTAAAGACCCCTGCCCTAGGTGATTAAAAATTTAGGGTAGGCAAAATTTAGGACTCCCACAGCAGAGTCGGGCTCATGTCCACCAGAGTGACGAAAGAGCGTTCTGGTAGTAGGCGATATGACCTCGTAGTTAAAGCCCGGGCATGAGTCATAAAACCTAACCTAACCTATTTTTACAGCTGTACGAGGTATAGGGGAAGTTATGTAATCGGGCAGATATTTGTGGTTGAGTTTTTACCGAACTTTCAAGTTTTCCGATCACCCTGATTCCAAAAATGAAAAAAAAATTACTGTGTGTGTGTCTGTACACACGAAAACTTTCGATAGAATGTATCGACACGAAACTTTTCAGCCAAATCGCCCGAAGGAGAGGAGGGTTAGGGTTAGACTACAAAATTTTGTATGTGTATCCAGAACCCTCCAAGGACGACATCTATTAATTTTTAGCTCAATCCACCAAAGGGAAGGTGGATTAGGGCGGAGACTTAACACAAAAATTCTAATAACTGCCGTTGCATGACACGAAATTTCATACGTAAACTCAAAACCATATAAGGACGACAACTATTAATTTTCAACCGAAGGGGAGGAGGGATTGAAGGGGGCTCAACTTAAAAATCCCAATAACTAACCATCTAATGAATATATCGGGACAAAATTTTATATTTGAATCCAAAACCCCATCGGGACGACACTTATCAATTTTCAGTCAAATGGACCAAAGGGAAGTGGGGAATCAGAAGAGGGAGCCTAACTCAAAACCCCAATAACTGCCGATGCTTGACTGTACCAAACCGAAATTTAATGTGAGAATTGAGTCCCTGAGTAAGGTACAGTAAGGTACAAATATGATTTTCAACCAAATTGGTAGATTGGTTCAAAGGGACAGAAAAAACTGAGTTAATTCGCGCTGGGGAAGTATTCGCCGACGACTTATCTTTCTTTCTTATCCTCAGAAAATGGTGTCTTCCACTTCTAAATGTGTTAAAATATAAATTAAAAAATCCACCTTTCCACACCTATATACATTATTTTCTTTTTAATGTTCTGGATTAAATTAAATTGCAAAGGTTGCACGATTGTTTTGTTTATTTAAATTAAATTTAATTAAAATATAATCATTATTATTAAATAATTATTATACTAGAGCAAATGTTTTTGAATCCATCGCTATTTCATTATCCGATGAATTATTTTGAGCCTCATTTAAATTTTTTTAATTTAATGTCTTTTGGTTCTGGACTATAAAGGCCTCATTGGACGGCTAAAAATGAATCTTATCACTATTTTTTATATAATTTAAGCTTTTAATGTGAAGATGGCTGGTATAGTGAGAAGTGATTATTTCACAGGTATAGTAAAAATTAAGCCTGACTTCTTTCTGATTTTATTATTATTATGTGATAGCCGGCTTTCGAGATGCCCTCACCATCAGGCAGTCTGTTAACACATTTTGTTTTAAAACAACAATTTAAAAATGAAATGAATAGTTAAGAGTTTATACACCGAAATAATCAGACTGCCTTATGATGTAATAACCTCGAAAGCCAGTGAGAGGTCAGACTACAATTTTATTTTGCAACTCTGATAGCTTTACACATGTTTAATATGGTGGTGGGCTGGTGTTTTACACCCTGGGACCTAAGCATCCAATGCTTTTATCCCTTCCACCATTATACATATTATGTCAATGGTCTTGTTCAATCAAGAGACATTGATTTGAAATTTAAAGATTTTTTTCCTCAATCAATAACATAAAAAAGGGTCTCGAGGGTTCTATTGAATAATCAGAACCCTGTTTTACAAAATTCATGAATATATAAACAGATTTATTTATAATAAGTTTCCACAATATGTCTGCTTTTCTCAACTTGAAAGTTTTTGTTGGAACAACATCAATTATTCCTATTGTAACTAGCTTCAGTTTAACTCCCATACATCTCCGTTACCATATTCTCTCACATGTTAACAAATATAATACAAATTATTTAAATAATTAACTCTTACTATTTACTTGAAATAACTTTATATACACTACACAATCTCCATATCCATATATTTCACATATTAACTAGGTAATATTGATTGGTTTTTAATACATAGAAAATATTTACATATAAAATTGATGGGTTGAATAAGGTGAGGTTCGTTCCAATAATTAAAACTGATGGCCAATTCTGTACCAACTTTTTAGATACATCTCAGCGTATCGAATTATCTACCATAAAATTTAAAACATCGTAAATTACCAAGTGAATGCTTCATTTAAATATTAATTTATGGTACCTATAATGTACTACAAAGAAAAATATTACCTATTTATTTTTAAAATAATTTTTTATCTTGACGAATTATGTAAATTTATTTATTGACTTTTTGTACTTATGACGCCTTTTTTTTAACAAGTATGTTATGCATTTGTAATTTATCTTGTAGCCTGATAATGCAAAATATATGAAACTGGTACTGAAATAAAAATATTTTGAGCAAAAGACAATCACTTCTATCCATCTTATTTGAAACATTTTAGAAAAATAATGGTAGTGCAAGATCAGAATTTTAAATTTTATATTTTTACTAGCTATGGTATAAAGCGTTGCGCGGCTGATTAGTGATGTGTTTTATATTGTATTTTAGCTATGGAATTATAGTTGCGCAGTTAACTAATATCACAACCTATCTAGAATTTCCTAGTTAAAACTAGGAACAAAAGAGCTTTTAGAGTACACTATATTAATAAACAAATTAAAATTTTTATTTTGGCTGTCTTTGTAAGTAATAAAAAAAAATTAATATACTTCTCCATCATCATAAATCTAGTTTACTCTTCGGCATTCTTGCATCCACCAGCCTCTCAATGAAGTACATGTTTGGAGAAAGAGCCACTAGCCACGCATGCGTAACCTTGTGCTGGTGTAATTTTGTATTTACCTAATATTAATAATTAAGATGTAGGTAAATATATTGTAAAACAGTTTTTATTCTGAAAGGGAACCTCAACATACTCGAACCATTCGTGGTCGCTAAATCACATTAAATTTATATACAAATTTCATAAATATATATACAGCAGCGATATATATTTTGTTTATATTTATTTTCTTCTTTTTAGATGTCATGGAGGCGGCTAGCTGACGAGATCTGAGCCGCCAAGCAGTTCCATGTGCTCCCGGGCCTTAAGACGGAGCGCTGCGATACTATGGGACCTCAGGTCCAGCTCGGGCTCAGGCTTGGGCCGGGCTCCCATCAGAAGGGTGGGGGGGAAGGGGGGCCCAGGGAAGATGGGGAGCAGGGGGGGCCGATGGAGGAAGACAGGGGGCCGCCACTCTGGAGGGGGCTTCCGGAGTCCCAGGAAGGGGGCTGGCAGGGAGGGGGCCATGGAGGGTGGGTAGGGGGAATAGGGGTGACCAGTTGGGCCCACCTTCTCCTGTTTCCGCCACTTGGCCCTCCGGTTCTGGAACCACACCTGGAACAGACAACCCCAGCAACATTAGTCTGAAGAACTTGACAATATATTTCTAGATCTGTAAAGTAACAAGATGTCAAAGCCCTTCGCGGAGCTCATCAGAAAAGTAATTCATGTAACATAAAATATCTGGGCTCCTAAGTATCAGTGTCAATTACGCCTACATGGAGAGTAATTAAACGAAACGCAGACTGCATCTCATTGATAAACCGCAACTTTCGGAGGTTTAAAACGTTTTAAAATATCGAGTTAGTAATGTTTAAGAAGAATTATAATAATTCGTATTTTTAAGTTGCCACAAGCCCACCCTCGGCTTCCAGACTAAAATGTCTACCTAAAAAAATATTTAAAAATAAACCAGGAGAAAATGCATATACCTTATTGCAATCAGACATTTTAGAATGTTTTTCGGCATGTACCTTTCAGTCTTCTCTACAACTTTTATTTGAAGAGATTTTTGTTTAGGCATCTTGTAAAATTTATTTAGGGCCTTAAGTTAAGTGATCTCAATTTTCGTCTGATTTCGGTCAAAATCTAATCAGATCTAAGTTAGAACACGTGACATCTTCATCTCAAATTTCAAGTTCATTGCTACAATCATTTTTGTGTTGGAGCGCTCACAAAGATCTAATCACAAACACACAAACAGATATCATCGCGAAAATGTGTGTTCAGCGGACCTTGAAAAGTGAATTTTTTTTTTTTTCCAATGAGGAGTGATTGTATCACTGCGGCCAGAGTAGGCCTATTGTGTGCTCTGTGTGTGTTGGTCCCTATAGCAGCCCCTGTATCTTTAATAGATTCTACTGCAGGTTCCTTCCATAACCTGCTTTGGTTCTGTTACGGGAGACCCAAAGCAGTAAAACCTCTAGAGTTTTACACTTGCTTAGAAAATGGATCGGATTCTCATTTTCCTCGCCAACTTTCCATCACAGAGGTTTTCTAGCGTTGCCCATACTGTGCAGTTTAAAAAAAAAATAATAATTTTTATTTTTGTTAAACCATAACATGGTAATAGGATACGTCATAAGAATGTATACACTAAGATAGCTTATAATTTAGATACTTAAACAGATATTAACTCTTAGAATCTGACTCACATGGATTAGAATTAAAAATACTACTAAAAAGTAAAAAATAAATAAATACATGAATTGAGTACAAAAATAATAATTGTATACAGTAGATAATTTTTTTAAATTTAATTGAAATTAAGATAATATTTTTTGATAATTTTTCCGGAAGTGTCTTTTTTCGACGACATTTCGGGACGTTCTCGCATCACCATCATCATGTCACAATGTGCGAAATATAAAAAAAAAAAAATAAATAAATTTAAAAAAAATATTAAAACGTAGTTTCGACAGACCTTGGTTATTTCACTATTCTTGAATCATAAGAAAAAAATATTTTTCCGAATTTGTTTTCTCTAAATAAACGTTTTTAGTTAACGTTGAAAATTTCTTATTGTTTCTACACTGTCTTCAAGAAGTGGGGAAGGGCATTAAAGAAACTAATTCCTTTATGAGTTATACTTTTTCAAAAAGAGAGGAGCAATGTTTAGTTATTCGAAATGTATCATAACCATGACTAAAATTGTTAAGAGGGAAAATATTTTTATTTTTCTTAATAATCATTAAAGTTTCAAATATAAACAGCGCAGGCAAAGGGAGGATTTTTTGTTTATTAAATATTTCTCTGCAGCTTGTTCTTTGACAGTCCTGTCGTAATTCTCTCATGTTCAGAAGCTCTCGGCGCCTTTTCTTCATTTTTTCCTTGATATTTCAAAAAAAAAAATGTGAACCCAAATAGTTTGGTCCTTAAAACGACGGATAGTCACATCAACACTCGCAGCTCGCTAGAAGGTTCCATTTTCATTTTTCATGTTAGGAAACCCAAATGAAAATGTAATGAAATAATTGTAGATATATTGTAGGTACCTCCCCAGACCTGACTAACTCCTGGTATTGGATTTATTGAAGCGACTGAAAGTGAAGAAGCTACTGACTGATGCTAAGCCTCAAGGCTGGACTGGAGACAGAGGTTCATCAGTCTGATGAGTTATGATGATCCAGAGGGGGGGAGCAAGGCGCCACACATCTGCTACCTGCATCATACACACCAAATTGGACACTTCCGTCCAGGGCGCAACTACACCACTTCCAGTATAACAGACCATTTTTTTGTCCCAGGTTGTTATCAAGAACCATTTCGTCAGCGACTCGAGTTATTTGATTTTTATAAGACACTGTTGCAGGGAGAAACAGTAAAAAAAGAGGTCGGTGAACCATCGACATTGTACTTCCCCAGAACGAATTAATTGACTTTTTGTTCCTCCTTCAAAACCAGTCGATCGTTTGAGCTAATATTCAACAGTTGACTTACATATAGGGATCTATCTATACAAGTAAATACAAGTAAAGTATCGATACTTTTATCCGATACAAGTACTTTTGGTATCAATACTTTTCTTTCGATACCAAGTAGGTATCGAATAGATATTACTTGTATCGATTCAAAGTACTCGTTTCAAATTTCAACAATTAAAAAAAATATATGAATTTTTCAATTCGTCAAAATCGTTCACCGTTTAATTTCTTACAATTTTCTTTTATTTGTTGTTGCAGTAAAATACTGAACTCAAATTCCGGACCACGGACAAATGATACTCGTATATATCGATGGTGATAACCTAGTGAGTGGTGTGATCACGCAGTCTGCATGATGCGTCCTTATTTCTTACCTTATTTACATTAAATGGTTTATCGTTTATGAAGGTATACGTTAGTTTAATTTGGAAGAGAACCGTGAACATGATTACGATTTCATTATTTTATTTTATTTTTACATTCCATTTTGTCAATTACATATTATAATGCCGCGTCCTACGGCGAAAGTGTGGATTTATTTCACTAACAACGTTTCGATCTGAGCGACTTGCAAAAAGTGTTTTAAAATAGTGAAATATTGTCGAAATACGAATAGTCTCCAGTAGTTTTATATCCTTAGTAAAAATAAATTGTATGTTTATTTTATAAGGTTTTTTTTGTTACATTCAGTATTTTTTTAATAATATAATTTTATCTTATTCGATTTGATTTATTTGTTTCTTATGCCCACTACAATATCTCATTTACCTATATCTTTCAAATTGTATTGTGTTTTTTATTATTATTATATAGGTGTATATATATATATTATACATGGTTTAAAATTAATTATAACGAAGTACTCGATGCAATACGATTTTTATTTAAATTTATATAGATTTATAGATTTTTTAAAATTAATTATAACGAACTACTCGATTCAATCGATACAAGTAGGTACTTGAGTAGTATCGAAAGGTTTATTCGATACTACTCATGATTAAAGGTATCGATACTTTGTGTTATCGATAGAACCCTACTTACATAGACTCCTAAATCCCCAAACATTAAATTTTGTGTCGATAAATTCATTACATCGGCAATTATGAGGGTTTTTGAATTGAGTCCCCTCCCTTAAAACCCTTCTTCCCTTCAGCCAATATTGCTGAAATATAGGTTATGTCCTCATTAGGTTTTGGTTTTAAATATGAAATTGCATATCGATTTATTGCATCGGCAGTTATTGGGGTTATTTGAGTTGACCTCCCTCTGACCCCTTCCCTTTTCTTCAAAATTTCGAATCGATATATTCATTCTATCGGGAGTTATCCTGTTGACAGACAAAACCTTTTTTCTCTTCATATTTTGAATCTTGATTTGGAACATGGAATTCAGTTGAAAACTCAGGATCAAATTTTTGACAGATTACATGACTTTCCCTATACTACTTCATACAGATGGGAAAGTAAAAATTGTCGGTGAATCACCGGCAATGTGCTTCCCCAGAAAACCATTTGCAATAAGGCCAATATTGGGCTTACATAGGGGCTTCTGAATCATATTAACTTTTGTGACGATACATTCATTTCTACGGTAGTTATTACGGAAAAAATCGAAGTCGGATACCGGTTATTTTAAGTTCCCCTTGGTTATGACAAAACTTTGGGGAAATGAAAATGAAATTCCGGTGAAAATGCCACATTGAATTTCTGACCGATTACGTAACTACCCCTATACTTCGTACAGTTCAGGAAGTAAAAGGAATAGATATCTATAACTTCTGTATGCTCGTGGATTCAATTCCTGATTAAATGAAAGTCCATGAACACAAGAGGCTGCTTAAACTCAGCGAATTTCCATAGTTTACTTTTTTTGTTGGCCTCGTGGCAAGTTTTACTGAGTACATGCAAAGACAAGAATCTACGAGAAAAAGAAACTAGTCGCGAAGGTCAGGTTAGGTTTTATGACTCATGCCCGGGCTTTAACTACGAGGTTTATATGATTTGTATTCTATTTGCTTTCTGTTTGGGATTGGGATAAATCTAATTCGTAAAATTCAGTTTTTTCGTTCTGACTGTGTTTATATTCTCTATTAGTCCGATAGTCGAAGTCCTGTTATAGGTTAGGTTAGGTTTTATGACTCATGCCCGGGCTTTAACTACGAGGTCATATCGCCTACTACCAGAGCGCTCTTTCGTCACTCTGGTGGACATGAGCCCGACTCTACTGTGGGAGTCCTAAATTTTGCCTACCCTAAATTTTTTATTCACCTAGGGTAGGGCTCTTTAACGAGTACCTGACATCGTACAGGCTCGGGACCATCGCTTAACGTCCCATCCGAAGGACGGCGTGCTTAAGTTTATTTTACCTCCCAGATAAAATAAACTAAGGGCCTCGGTCGGGTTACGAACGCATGTTCTTGAGCTCAGAAGTCAAGCACGCATACCACTGAGCTACCGGCGCCCTCAGTCCTGTTATATATTATAAATATATGAAATATCGATCTAAAGGAAATGGAAACATAATTGACATATTATATCGTTTATATTGAGAAACACCTACATTTTTTTTTATGAACTATATGTTTCTCTATATCAGGAGAACCTGGACTGTTTCACTAAAAGGACCATCAACTGGATTTACAAAGAGTAAGTGGTTTCTATTCCACAATTTTGTAATGATACCTAAATACATTTTTGTAATTTATACAAAGTGTGTCACTTCGTAAGGTAATACATAATATATACGTAGGCAGTGTTAATAAAATGTGTTTTGGCGGAGTTCAAAGTTTTCAATTTAAACCTATTTTCAAATAGTGACATGGAGGAGGAGGTGAAAATCTTCTCCGATAGTCAAGCAGCACTCCAAGCACTTGCCAGCGCATAAATCAGATCAAAGCTGGTAAAGGATTGCGCAAATCAGTTAAACATCCTAGGAAACTGCAAGAAGATTGGACTCTACTGGGTTCCCGGACACTCGGGGATCCAGGGAACTGAAGAGGCAGACCGACCAGCCAAGGAAGGTTCAAGTAAGCCTTTTATGGGGCCAGAGCCGGTGCTGGGAATATCTCGGGAGACATACCGAACCCGAATCAAAGAATAGACTAAGGACCTTTTGGAGCGTACTTGGAGAGAAAGACCACATGCAGGCAGTTGAAGATATTCCTGG
Source organism: Aradus depressus (assembly GCA_963662175.1). Taxonomy (NCBI): domain Eukaryota; kingdom Metazoa; phylum Arthropoda; class Insecta; order Hemiptera; family Aradidae; genus Aradus; species Aradus depressus. The sequence goes on along the minus strand of OY759217.1, from coordinate 28,113,236 downwards.
GAGGGGAGTCCAGAGTTCTGAAAGACGGGATCCTGAACCTCAAAAGGAACGAGCTTAGGAAACTGACTGGAATTCTCATAGGACATGGTCCGTTCAATAGACACCTACACACTGTGGGAGTCAGGGACAGTCCTACCTGCGATAGATGTGGGGAAGAAGACGGAACGGGGGCACACTTCCTGGGCATCTGCTCGGGATATGCGCGGATGAGATTACGCATCTTTGGTAGAGATGTAATCGCAAAGGAAGATTTCAGAAGATTGGACTATGAGAGCATTCTCAGGTTCATTAAGGAACCTGGGAGACTGAGTACTTCATGAAGGGCTTGGTTTAGGTAGTATAAACATACAGATAATATAATAAGGGGGAAGCCCAGCGCTTCCAGGGAAGGGATAAGAGCACTGGATGCTTAGGTCCCTAGGGGGTTGCTCTTATCCCTTCCCTATATATATTATGTGGACGTATACGATTTGTCGAGCTCCCTTCTCTCTGAACCTCCCCTCCCTTCAGCCAATTTCACCGCGTTAATGTGTGGGTAAATTTGTGTGAGTCTTTAGTATGCTTGTGTTAGTTTTGATGTGATGTAGGTGTGCCATGTGTAGGCAGAGATATTTTAATGCTTGTTGTGAAGTATTCTAGGGGAATATCGGTGTTATCAATTTGGATGATGATTTTGAAAAATTTAATTTTTCTGGTCTGAAAGACTGGATATGTTTTGTAAATTGATTTAAGTTGAATCGCGAAACGAATTGGTCAATATGAAGTTAGGGATATTTGTAAAAAAAAAAAACGTCAAAACGTCATTAAAATATTCAAATGAGCTGTTGAACAAAAGGAATAAGGAATAAGGAATAAGCGGTCAAAGAGGAGAATGTTGGAGATAATAGATGTGGGTGCAGGCCCGAGATGCAAATGGCCCCCCCACAATGAAGCCTCGCATAATGTGCAAATTGATTTTCTAACCGAAATCAATTTCCTTCAATGGTAGATCCGTTTTCTTTTCAATAGTCGTAAATGACTACACAATGGGCGTTGGACGATACGACTTATGCCAGTATGCATTTTAATTAAATAATTTAGTTTGACTACTGTTGGTGCAATGGACTGTCCCTTACTTTCTATGATTCCAATAGATGCAGTCTTGATATTGAACAGCCTTGAGCTTATGCTAACTTTGTTATTTCCAGGCGATTCGGGAGCGACATCAGATAGCTGTAGTGTAGACGTCAAATCAGCTCTCAAATCAAATTTACATCGACTTTGATATTGTGGATCAGGCGTCAAAAATCCTATGGAATCGCAACCCTTAAAGCGGCGTATAGCGCTCAACTAATCGACGGCGCCTGTATGCATCGATGGAATAACTAAAGGTCAGGAGGGTGATTACGATTGGCCTCGGGATAGTTTATTATTATCTGTAGATTTTTATCAATTTTTATAATATAATAGGGTGAGGTGAGACTGTCTTCCTGGATGAACCAAGTGACTCACAGCGAGACGCTTTTAGCTTGGATTAAGCCAGCTTTTCGGACGCTACAGCTTAGCTTGTAAGAATACTCAGAAAATTGACTGAAATAGTAATTTGAAATGATGAATGAGAGGGAAAGAAAAGAGTGAATGAGGAGGAGTGGGGCCTCATTTAGTACGGGAGGAAGTGTGACATTATCGAGAAAAGTGGGGTAGCCGTGGCGACCACACACACTGCACAATCACCGGCTGTCTCCCTCTCATTTCAGCGGCCGGCCAACACCGACACAACAAAGTGACACTTTCTTTTGGCGTCTTCCCCCGAATTTGATCCTAATAGCTCGACTGGCAGGAAGGTCCGAGAGGTCAACAGACGACCAGGTAATAACGGCTGGTAATATTGGCATCCTCCAACCTTCTCAGGTAGTCTGTCTCAAATTAGATCTCCAATCCCAAATACTACTTTTTTTCTTTTGTTGCTGTATATTTAGCGAAAAAGGGTTCTAATTTATTATTTTCTTACCCCTAGAAGGTGTATTGATGAAAGACATTATGTGTTATCGTCACAAAATTTAGTTTGATGATTCAAGAGCATCTTTGTAAATCAACTATTGATATTTAGTCCAAATGATCCATTGGTTATGAGGGAGAGCGAAAATTGATAAATTATATAATTGTATAAGTACATTGCCAGTAATTCACTCTCACACAACTAAACATGTTACCTACTGATAGCATAAAACCTACTGATGGCAGGCTGATAAGATAGTATCACCTACTGGTAATACCGACCAATGCCAGTCCTCACTGATGTTAGTATCGCTGCTGACTGTAGTTCCTAACTACTAATACTAGTATCTTGAGATGATATTTGTACTGGAGAGGGAATGAGGCAGTGGCAAGCTACTATGGTAATACCGACCAATGCCAGTCCTCACTGATGTTAGTATCGCCAGCTGACTGTAGTTCCTACCTACTAATACTAGTCTCTTGAGATGATATTTGTACTAGTGAGGGAATGAGGCAGTGGCAAGCTACTATGGTAATACTGACCAATGCTAGTCCTCACTGATGTTAGTATCGCCAGCTGACTGTAGTTCCTACCTACTAATACTAGTATCTTGAGATGATATTTGTACTAGTGAGGGAATGAGGCAGTGGCAAGGTACTATGGTAATACTGACCAATGCTAGTCCTCACTGATGTTAGTATCGCCAGCTGACTGTAGTCCCTACCTACTAATACTAGTATTTTGAGATGATATTTGTACTAGTGAGGGAATAAGGCAGTAGCAAGCTACTATGGTAATACCAGCAGGCAGTCGAAGATGTTCCTGGAAGGGGAGTTCAGAGTTCTGAAAGACGGGATCCTGAACCTCAAAAGGAACGAGCTTAGGCAACTGACTGGAGTTCTCACAGGACACGTTCCATTCAATAGACACCTACCCACTGTGGAAGTCAATGACAGTCCTACCTGCGATAGATGTGGGGAAGAAGACGAAACGGCGGCACACTTCCTGGGCATCTGCTCGGGATATGCTCGAATGAGTCGAAAGTACTAGTACCTTGAGATATTTGTACTAGAGAGGGAATGAGGCAGTAGCAAGCTACTATGATAATACGGACCAATGCTAGTCCTCACTGATGTTAGTATCGCCTGCTGACTGGAGTTCCTACCTACTAATACTAGTATTTTGAGATGATATTTGTACTAGAGAGGGAATGAGGCAGTAGCAAGCTACTATGGTAATACGGACCAATGCTAGTCCTCACTGATGTTAGTATCGCCAGCTGACTGTAGTTCCTACCTACTAATACTAGTATTTTGAGATGATATTTGTACTAGAGAGGGAATGAGGCAGTAGCAAGCTACTATGATAATACGGACCAATGCTAGTCCTCACTGATGTTAGTATCGCCTTCTGACTGGAGTTCCTACCTACTAATACTAGTATTTTGAGATGATATTTGTACTAGTGAGGGGATGAGGCAGTAGCAAGCTATTAGGTTAATACCGACCAATGCCAGTCCTCTCTGATGTTAGTATCCCCTTCTGACTGTAGTTCCTACCTACTAATACTAGCATATTTGTACTAGAGAGAGAATGAGGCAGTAGCAAGCTACTATGAGCCCCCTAACGACTTGTTATTGTCCATCGCTACTGGTACTCCCTCCCTCACTTTAGTTAATAATGAATATTAATGGAGACTGGTCCCATTCATCATACAGGTCTACTACTCATCTATCTATCCATCCCACCCACCTATCTACCGCTCTCTGCTCTCCAACAAGCTAACCTCTGGCTCTCCATATGCTAGCCTCTCTACTCGTACTTAGGACTTTACCTCACCTGGCGGGCTAATATAAGTTAGTGTACCAACCGAAACCTCATTTCTGAAAAAAAAAATTATTATTCTTGTTCCTGATTCCATACGTAATTTTTGAAAAAGTCGGTGAACCCCAGGCTATTTACTTCCCCATAAATTACTATGAACGACCGTTTGGGCTAAAACTCAATATTTTACTTACATAGTGGCTTTAATTAGGGGATTTAAGTTGAGTCCCTCTTCTCCGCTCCTCCCCTCCCTTTGAACGAATACGCGGGAAATTATGAGGGTTTTGAATTTAAATATAAAATGTCATGCCGATGCGGATCGGCTGATTCCGCTGAAAATTGTTAGTTGTCGTCATTGTAGGGCTTTGAAATTTACATATGAAATTCGTGTCAATGCATTAATTCTATCGGCAGTTATTAGAGTTTTTGTGTTAAGCCTCCCCGAAATCCCCCTTCTCTTCGGCCGATTTGGCTGAAAATCAATAAGTGCCATCCTTAGAGGGTTCTGAATTCACATACAAAATTTGATGTCGATACATTTATTCGATCGGGAGTTATAGTGTATTTTCTCTAAAATTATAGACACAGGAGCAGACACAGGTCACCCGACCGTGTACGAACCAGAGAAGCTTCTATTATAACTTAAAAAGGTAATTTTTCTAGTTAATTGACATGGAACCCTCATACACGCCTTACCCATAATTCATTTAACAGATTTAAAATGCTTTATTCCCTACTGAACAGACACTCAAAACTACCCTTAACAACGAAAAGTAACTCTAGAAATTCCTAAACAAACAACTCTGGATGTACAAATTTACAGTTCGGCAAATCTTATGTAATATATATTCAAGATTACCAATCAAAAAAACTCAAATCAGCAACATAACATTCCACAATGACCTCATGATAAACACAGTACATGACACAATTCAGGACCTTTACAGGCTTTCCATGGCAAATTGCACACACACGAATCCATACATCCATTCACTTGCTTCACCGCACTTGCCACACAATCCTCCCAGGAGACAAGAGGAGGAGGAACCGTGACTTACTATAATCCCAAATTGCATCCCCTCATTCATTGTTTTTAAATTTCGCCCTGAGGAGTTACAACTGGGTGGCCTTCCTTTCTCACGTCACCCGTCTATCCACCATGGCATCTTGGTAGCTTGTTGAAAGCAAGAGTTGCGACCAAAATTTATAAGACAAAAAAAATCCGGAGCATTTTTTAAACTCTGGGAAATTTCTACGCTTTAAAATAAGGTATGAAACAATTAGTCTAAAAAATATATATCATATATATATAAAGCTGAAAATGTCTGTGCGTTGTACCGCTATAACTCACGAACGGCTTGATGGATTTGATTAATTTTTTTTAAATTTGTTCGTCATCGTCTGTGGAAGGTTATAGGCGTATTAGTACCTCAATATCTGGTCCATCCCAGCATCCACCCACGCAATCTTTGTAACTCAAAAACCACTGCAATGATTAATGAGGAATCTTTTTTAAAAGATAAGTTTTATCTGCCGGAAGGTTAAGGTCTATTTTTTAATCAACCCCTGGTCCATCCCAGCATCCACTCACGCAATATTTGTAACTCGAAAACCATTGCAACGATTAATGAGAAATCTTTTTGAATAAATTAGTTTTTGCTCCAAAGCTAGCGTTACTACAGTTGAAGGACTATAAGCCTTATTCCGTATGAATAATTGAAAATTATAACATCATGAATGTACTGTCGAGGAACTGAATAGCCTTATAGGAGATATTGGGAGAAAAGTCAAAGTTCCCCGGGCAACGCCGGGTATTACTGCTAGTATAGAATATTAGTGGTTAAACCCGAAACACCGAATGGTGTTTCACCCGACCTGAACAGTGAAGTCTAGCGGGCCCAGTTATAACTAGTAAGAATTGTATTAATATTGTATTTTAATTTTTTTTGAAACGTTATTAATGTATTTTAGTGGTTTAAAAGCGTTCTTAAGTATTCCAAGTGTTTACAGGAATGTATTGTATTAAAGTGTTTTAGAAGCGTTCCAAAGTTTAAAGAGAGGAAGAGAGAGTCTTACAATAAAGTAAATCTTTCTCAATTAAAGACAAGAGAAGGGGAGAGAAGTGACTTAAAGAGAGAAAACAAGAAGCATTTTTAAATTTTATTGTTTTTGAAATAAAGAAAAGGGGTTTAAAAAGCAAGAGACAAGTTTCGAGGTAAATCTTTCTCTTTAAGACAAGAGAAAGATAGAGAAGTGTCTTAAAGATAGAAAAATAAAAGTCTTAAATAATAAAAATTCTGGGGGTATTGAGGGTCAGTCAATGAAGAAAATACTATTCAAATGCCAACGTTTCGATCTTGATACTTGATCTTCTAATCTTGATACCCCCATGTTTGTTAGGCCCTGATGATGATATGAAATATATCGAAACGTTGGCATTTGAATAGTATTTTCTTCATTGACTGACCCTCAATACCCCCAGAATTTTGAATTCTACAGTCGCTAGCAAACATCTACGTCTTAAATAATCATTTTTATGACTTTATTTTTTAAAAAAGATTAAAAAAGAGAGGAAGAGGAAAAGAGAAAGTGTCTTAAAGAGAAAGAGACGGTATATTAGAATAAAATGTTCACGCTTTAAGACAAGAAAAAGAGAGAGAAGTGTCTCAAATAAATCATTTTAATAATGAAACATTGCTATAAGAGACAGGGAGGTGCATCCCGACCAGACATTCCTCCAGCTACCGGCTTATGTTTGGATTCATACTTTCTGCAGATCTTCTGAGGACTAAACAATTAGCAATTAGGGCACCAAATACTGACAGTGGTTTCACTTCACTTATATCTAGTGTGTTGTTTACAGAATCATGATCTTACCTGGATCCGAGCTTCGGTCAGTCCTATTTTCATCGCAAGTTCCTCTCTGGAAAAAAAATAAAAAATCAACATTACAATATTAAATAAATAAAACATAAACATAAGCTACATGTTACGGCATTACACCATCGTCAAGTTTAATTATAAACTAACACAAGTTGCTGAGTAATATAACCGTGCTTATAGGTACACCAGGTAGGTAAGGATGAGGTTGTAATTTTAACATGGAAATCCCTCGGTTTTACAGAATTTATTTCTTCTGTGTAGTAATCGAAATAAACTTGGTGTGTTACTATGCCTTTTTTTGGTGGTTTTATTTATTTACATCTGTTCTGAACTATCAAAAAAACCTGCTTTTTGAGCAGAAATGTCAGCTACTCCCCCTTTGTAAACAACTTAGAACCAGTTCTGTTACATAAATATGTATATATTTAGTGGTTAATTGTGTTCCATATATCAATATTTATTATTTTGTTATAATTTTAATTTATATCTTCATTTTTATTAATTTAGTTAGTTATTTTATAATGGAGAAAAGCTAATGTTGGAATTCCAACTCCCTTCCTTACCTGATGTATAAGAATGTTCAACTTATAAATTACAATATTATTTTGAGATTTCCTTTATATAAAGAGAAAGTTGTCGGTGAATCTCCTGTTATGTACTGCCCCAGTAAGAATTATTTAGTTATGTTTTCGTTCTCCCTTCAAAGCTAATCGATTTTTGACCCATTACATAACCTCGTATAGCTGATGAAGTAAAAATAGTATATAATAATATATAGGTTAGGTTAGGTTTTATGACTCATGCCCGGAATTTAACTACGAGGTCATATCGCCTACTACCACAGCGCCCCTTCGTCACTCTGGTGGACATGAGCCCGACTCTACTATGGGAGTCCTAAACGTTGCCTACCCTAAAGTTTTATTCACGTAGGGCAGAGGGTCTTTAACGAGTATCTGACATCCTACAGGCTCGGGACCATCGCTTAACGTCCCATTCGAAGGATGGCGTGCTTAAGTTAATTTACCTCCCAGATAAAATAAACTAAGGGCCTCGGTCGGGTTATGAACCCATGTTCTTGAGCTCAGAAGTCAAGCACGCATACCACTGAGCTACCGGCGCCCTCTAAAATAGTATATAATATTAACTTGCGTATAACTCTCAGGTTATATTATATATAAGTACATGGGTGAACTTTCTACGAGTGGCCAGAGATTAGAAATATTAACAGGTCTATTTTATGTCAGTTTCAACCTTGAAAGTAGTCTTTCATTATTAGATAAAGAATGTAATTTATTACCGTTGCTACTACGGCAGGGAGCAGCCATTATTTCTCTACTATTTCCAATACATTTGATTTCATATTCTATTATTCTTATTATATTTATTATTTGTTGAACATTGTCCTTGTTTATATAGATTGTTTGTCCTTCAGTGTTTAGAATGAAAAAAAGCTTTTACGACTTTTAAGATTCAAGATAAAAGAAGTTGGTGGATCACCGGCAAGGTACTTCCCCAACGTGAATTAAACTACTATAATTTTGCTCTCTGAAACCAATTTACCTATTTTGTTGAAAATCAATGTGTCTTAAAAACTGTCTTAAAACATAAGGAGGAATGGTTTAGTTGTATGGAAAGAAGAAGAATAAAATTTTAATAGGCCCATGAAATACGACCTTTCAATTTTAATAATCCTCTTTAGCCAAAAAAGGTTTATAAGGTTGTTTTTTTTAGATTTTCAGGTCTCGAAATAAAGTTCAAATTTCTTATTTTGTACATGGAAACAACAGCATGAGCAATAGGGTGGAACGAAAAAATCATCTTTTGATTTTTAGCAATAGCGCGGAAAAGTTGCCTTTTAGTGTAGATAAGATAAATAAAAAATATGAAAAATATTGGAGTACGACTTGAGGTGCCGCAAGGACCTTAAAGTTTCATAAAAACACACTTTTTTGGAACTTTTTCAAAGATTTTTGCGTGTCTCGACTATGTGATTTTTAATTTGGAATAGCGCAGAAAAGTTACCTTTTAGTGTAGATAAGATAAATTAAAAATATGAAAAATATTGGAGTACATCTTGAGGTGCCGCAAGGACCAGTTTAATGTGGCAATGAAGTAGAAACAAACATTTTGCAGCTGTAACATTTGTAATCATTAAGGATACACAAGTAAGAAATACAAAGTTTGACATTACAAAATATATTTTTTTTTAAATTATATTTTATAATTAATAATTTTTTCCAATTCTAATGCTTATTCTATTACTATGTATTTAAAACCATCTTTTGTAACATTATATGTACGAGAAATTCATAAAAAATAATTTATCAAAGTTTAAAATTTTTCAATTTTTTTACAAACTTTAAGCTCTTTGCGGCACCTCAAGATGTTGTAGTATTGCAACCAAATTTTTTTTAATTCTTTTTGAAGTTAAAAGGCAACTTTTCTCCACTATTACCAAACTAATAACTAAAAAAAATTTTAAAAGGCCATTTTCGTTCCACCCTACTGTGCAGGAGCGTTGTGAGTTTACATTTTCCAATTGCGCCTGTCAAGAATGGAAAAGAGTCATGCGTTTCCAGTGGTATCATTGATCTTTTAATTTAACAGATGTTCTTAGATACAATTTAATTATTTTTTAAGATATCTCGTGTGCTTAATATACAAAAGGGAAGTTCTACAAAAAAAGATTTTTAAAGGTGTGTTTGTTTTTGTGACTCATGCCCTGGCTTTAACTACCAGGTCATATCGCGCCTCTTCCGTCGCTCTGGTAGACATGAGCCTGACGCTATACCGAAAGTCCTAAATTTTGTCTACCCAAGTTTAGTTACCAAGTGTAGGGGTCCTGACATTGCCCAGGCTCGGGACCATTGCTAAACATCCCATCCGATGGACCTCCCAGACGGGGCTCTGCTGGGTTTGAATCCGCGATCATAGGTTCAGTTTTCTATCTTGATATGGTAGTAACGAACAAACTGCAAGCCCAGAAATGTTGTACCGATTACGATAGACTCTGGTTAGAAGAGTACAATGATGCAGAAGTAAGGATGAATACAAAACAGTAATTCAACTTCCATTCCGACAAATGAAATTCTTCAATACTCCATAACAATTATTCAAATAATGAACCAATTTTTTTCATATTGTCCGCAGCTCATGTAAGTCAGGAATGAAAAAAAGCCGACATATCCAAGTTGAGTGTCATTAGTCAATCATTGATATTTAAATGATGGTTGAACAGGTCAATTGATCATCTTGGCATGGGCTGAACAGCTTTAGGATTGATGATATGGCGCTACCTCAAAGGAGAGACACAATAGATCGTCATGTGCTCTCCCAATCAGCGGATGTACTCAGGAGTCAGTCTCTTTCGGGAGTCCGAGCCACGAATAGAACACTTCCTGCTCCTGAAGGATAGGAATCGCACAGAGAAAGATTCAAAGAAGAAAGAAAATAAAGGGAATTTTTAGTTAAAAAAACTTAAAGCATTTTATTTTATGATATGAGCAAAATTTAACACAAATAATAATTTATTATTATCCAAAGATGAGGGCATCATATTTCAACCTGCATAATGTGTCAGTTTCTTGTCATAGAAGAGAGAATAACTGCAAAAATTATGCGAAAAAGTCGGTTTTACTTCATCAGTTATATGAAGTATAGAGGAAAGTATATAATAGGTCAGTAATTCGATGTTGAATTTTCACCGGAATTTCATCTCCCGATAGAATATGTATTATTATATGTGTAACCAGAACCCCATAAAGATGACACCTATTTATTTCAGCCAAATTGGATAGGAAATAAGGGATTAGGAGATGGCTTAACACAAAAACTCTAATAACTCCCGATAGATTGACTGAATCGACATGAAATTTCATATGTAAATTCAAAACTCTGTAAGGGCGACACCTGTAATCTTAAGGGAAGGAGGAGGGATTAAAAGAGGGGGCTCAACTCAAAAAAAACCTAATAACTGACCTTATTCAGAAGACCCTATGTAAGTCAACTATGGATTTTTAGCCCAAACGGTACATTGGCTTTGAAGGTAGAACAAAAAAGTAATTGATTAATTCTTACTGGGGAAGTAAATCCGGTGATTCACCGACGACTTTTTTTTATATAAAGGAGACGACAAAATAATATTGTAATTTATAAGTTGATATAAGAGGACATACTACAAACTCTAAATATTGTTTAATCCACAAAAACAATTATACAAAACTACAGATATAATTGTAAGTTAGTTTGCTGAATACAAATCATTCTCATTGGTTTTGGAGAGAGGGTGGAGAGCGAAAACTGTATTGATTAATTCGTGGGGAAGTACATTTCCGGTGATTCTACTTTTATAATTAGTTATTACGATGCATGCCCGGGCTTCAACTACGAGGTCATATGGTGGACATGAGCCCGATCTACAATGGGAGTCCTAAATTTTGTCTACCCTAAATTTTTATTCACCTAGAAAAGGGTTTTTTAATGAGTATCTTACATCTTACAGGCTCGGGACCATCGCTAAACGACCCATCCGAAGGAAGACATGCTTAAGTTTATTTTACCTCCCAGATAAAATAAACCAAGGGCCTCGGCCGGGTTACACACCATCTTTAGCTCAGTAAGCAAGCACGCATACCACTGAGCTACTTGTTATATATACATGAGTTATTTTTAAATTGAAAAATAATAAATGTTGACGTAAATTTTTGCATTTTAGTTTAGGTTTCTTATAAAAATAAGCCATTGAACAGGTATATGACTAAATTTACCTGGTGAAGACATCAGGATAGTGTGTCCTGGAGAATGCCTTTTCCAGCTCCTCCAGTTGGAAGGAGGTGAAGGTGGTTCGGTAGCGACGCTGCTTCCTCTTGGGGGTGGCTGCATCGTCCTGGTCTGAAGGTGGAGAATCTCTACCGCCTCCTGCCATCCCAGTCTCTGGGCTACTGTCTCCCGCTTCTGAAAATCACACAACTGTATTAATGTTTTGTATTCTAACCTCTATTATTATACAATAATACAACTTTCCATATGTGTGGGTGAAGGCGAGGCAAGGAAGAAGACAGATGAATGCCCCCAGGTGGGCTGCGACTGAGGATGCTGCAGCAGTGTGTAAGGCAACATACAGAGACCTGTACAGCGTCTATAAGAGGAACATCTGGGACAAATGGCGGACAATTTTTAACACATTTATTTTCTTAATCGGTGAAAAATGTCAAATGAGTTTCCGGAGTGTCCAGAACCCTCTAACGACGACACCTATTGATTTTCAGCCAAATCGACCAAGTGGAAGGGGGGATTAAGGGAGAGGCTTAACTCAAAAACTCAAATAATATGAAGATGGTGGATGTAGCGAGAAGTGATTATTTCACAGGTTGTAAAATAAACTATAGTCTGACCGACCTCTCACAGTTTTTATTAATTCTTGTTAGCCGGCTTTCGAGGTTTCCCTCATGAAGGCACTATGTTCTGTTTGTTAAAATCCATAAAATATTGTGGTGATAATATATTAAATAATCATAAATAAATTAAATTAGTAAAAAGTAACCAAAATTAAATGTTACATCAGATATGTTTATATGTTTTTGAAACTCTTTATATAAATTCAATTGTTCTTTTTTATTAATTTAATTTATTTAATATTTTATTACCACAATATTTTACGGATTTTAACAAACAAAACTTTGCACCTGTTTCTTTGTTGCTAAATGATGGTTTTTTGTAGACTGTCTAATGATTAGGGCAACCTCGAAAGCCGGCTACCAAGAATTAATAAAATCTGTGAGAGGTCAGACTATTGTTTATTTTACAACCTGTGATCTAATAACTGCCGATGCAAAACCACATAAGGAAGACAATGACTAATTGTTGGCGGAATCGGAAAAGGGAAGGGAAGGATCAGAGGGAGGCTCAACTCAAAAACCACAATAACTGCCGATATAATGAACGTATCTACATGAAATTTGATATTTTTAGTCAAAACCCAATGTGGACATAAAATGCTAAATTTCAGCGAAATCGGCTGAGGGGAAAGCGAGGATCAGAGGAAGGCTCAACTCAAAAACCACAATAACTGCCGATGTAATGAACGTATCTACGTGAAATTTGATATTTTTAGTCAAAACCCAATGAGGACATAAAATGCCAAATTTCAGAGAAATCGGCCGAAGGGAAAGCGAGGATCAGAGGGAGGCTCAACTCAAAAACCCCAATAACCGCCTATGTAATGAATGTATCTAGATGAAATTTCATGTTTGTAGTCAAAATCCAATGAGGACATAACCTGCCAAATTTAAGCGAATTCGGACGAAGAGAAGGGAACAATTAAAAAACCCTAATAACAGCCGATATAATTAATTAATTGACACAAAATATAGTATGAGGATTTATGAGCCCCTAAGTAAGTCAACTATTCTTTATCTTTATCTTAACACATATAGGTTGTACTAGCTACTAAAGCCTTTATGGAAGAGCAAAAAAGAATCAAAAACTTCCCTGGTGAATGCATCGCCAAACGGATTGGGAAGATTAGGGGAGGGACTCAAATCGAAAATCCAGAAGCAGAAGCCGAAGTAATGAATGCTTCGACAAGAAATTGAAATGCTCATTCAATATCCCCCAAGGACGATACCTATTAATTGTGTGCCAAATATGCCGGAGGGAAGTGGGGCGTCAGGGAAGAAGGACCCAACTCAAAAACACTAATAAATGTCGTTGTAACGAACGTATCAGTATGAAATTTAGTAAGTATATTCATTAGTCCCTGAGTAAGACAACTAATGATTATCAATTTAATCGTTACATTGGTTTCAGAGGGAGATTGAAAACTTAGTAGATTAAGACACTGACTTTTCTCTTTTTCACAAGTATTAAAGTACTGTTTATACTTCATTTTTATTTTATTTTTTCTCAATAAGAAAAGACCTTTTGTTGATCACATTAGCACGAGCCTTGAATGATTGAATTGTGTTCTAAAGGGTCCATTTTCTTCATACATTGCCATGAGGGGGGACGGACAAGATTAAAAAGAGAAAAGGGGCGATGTATTGTCCAATAGTATGTGAGGAAATGTTGGTTGGAGTCCATTGTGGACCAATGATTGGCGTGGATTCTGTTTTTTTTTTGATACGTGTCAACCTAGAAGAGGAGTTGTTGAATGTTTGTTGTGTGCCGTTTTATCAATTGTAACCGGACTTTCTAATCGTTGAAAAGAAAAGAACACCCCTCCTATGAAACAGTGGAGCAAGACAAATCCATTTTTCAACGCCACCCCTCCACTGAAAAGTCATTGTCACAATGGCCGACTATCTGTCCTGTAAAAAAGAAATCCAATTTCTCTCTGGATTTCCTTTGAGTTGTGAGCCTCGCGCTGACATGGTGTCTTGTTGGTCGAGTCTGAAGATGATAGAAAATATGAGAAGACAGAGGATGGGATGACAATCCTCGTTCAGAAGTGCCAATAGGCAGAAAGTTCCTATATGTCTAACTGTACATTCTACCTCACCTGCCAATCTCATTATTGAACTGAATTCATTGGCGCAGCCAGCAAAGGGCTCTAAAATTGCAAATTGCAAACCTCTGGAATGGCTAAGTTAAAGTCGCCGAATTATTCATTATTATTCCCTCTCTCACCAAAATCTTCCATTTGGGCTACAAATATGTAGTTGACTAACACAGGGGTTTCTGAATTCTCATACTAAACTTCATGTCGATAAAATCATTACATCGGCAGTTATTGGGGTTTTTTAGTTGAGCCCCCTTCTGATCGCCCCTACCCTTCGGTCGAATTCAGCTAAAAATTGATAGCTGTCATGCTTATAAAGTTTTGCATTTACCTATGAAATTTCGTGTCAATACATTGATTACAACGGCAGTTATTAGAACTTTTGTGTTAATCCTCCTCTGATCTCCTCTTACCTACGGGCAATCTAGCTGGAAATCAGTAGGTGTTATCCTTACGGGGTTCTGGATACATTTATCAAATCTCATGTCAATACATTCATTACAACGGCAGTTATTAGAACTTTTGTATTAATCCCTCCTCTGAGTCTTACCTACGGGCAATCTAACTGGAAATCAATAGGTGTTATCCTTACGGGGTTCTGGATACATTTATCAAATCTCGTGTCGATATATTCATTATACCTACTACAGACACACTGACATTTTTTTTGGAGTGAGTACATCAAATTTTTGACTGATTACATAACTTCCCCTATAAGTGGGGGTAGTAATAGATTGATCCTAATGATTTATAATTAATTTTAAATGGAAAGAATCACCCAAACCGGATATGGTAAATTTCCAATCACTGTCAAGGGGTTCCATGTCTGTTATTGTCGGAACCCTTTATATAAACATCGACTTATGTTTTTGAATTGATTTTTACCAAATAAAAAAAATCGAATAGGAAGCCCGAGAAAGAATTGGTCCATAGAGAAGGGGACTAAAGTGTTTCAGAGTTCTAATTACCAAAAGATCGTGACACGAACTCTCTGGATTTACATTTTTATAATAAAGAAGGTGCCCCCCCCTGTTATTTGGCCCTGGTATTGGGGGTATCAATAACAGTTACCTGTGATTGATTGGTTAGTTAAGTCGCTATCAGATGATTGATCTCTGGGACGGTAGCCTGTTAATTTGTTCCTCTCCCCCCCTCCACTTTTTTTAGTTTTTGATTTTTTTTTTTCAGATTAATCTGAACAACTTACATCCACATTACACCAGAGCGAGTCCTATACAAAACTTAATTTATTAAATTAATAACAGCCTTCTACACCACCGACTGACTCCCTATTAACCTCAACTAGCCATTCCTCACCCTACAACTTTTTTTGTGTTTGATGATTATTAATATTATTATTACTAAAAGCTCCACCCCTCCCCTTCATTTTGTTTATAGTACCTTGGGACCTTTGAAATTCAAATGTACTTCCCCAGCGAGAATCAATCAACTATGTTTTTATTTTCTCCCCAAAACCAATCGATTGTTTGGACTAAAAATCAATAATATGAAGAAGACAGATACAGTGAGAAGTGATTATTTCACAGGTATTTTATGCTAGACGACTTTCGAGGTTGTCCTCATCCAAACAGTCTGATAAAACACCAAAAAGAACATAATTCAAAAAACAGGTTAGGTTAGGTTTTTTGACTCATGCCCTGGGCTTTAACTACGAGGTAATATCGCTTACTACCAGAGTGCTTTTTCGTCACTCTGGTGGACATGAGCCCGACTCTACTGTGGGAGTCCTAAATTTTGCCTACCCTAAATTTTTATTCACCTAGGGCAGGGGTCTTTAACGAGTATCGTACAGGCTCGGGACCATCGCTTAACGTCCCATCCGAAAGACGGCGTGCTTAAGTTTATTTCACCTCCCTGATAAAATAAACTAAGGGCCACGGTCGGGCTTCGAACTCACGATCTTGAGCTCAGAAGACAAGCACTTCTGAATCCTTATATTAAATTTTGTATCCATAAATATATTGCATCTGCAGTTATTACGTTTTTGAGTTGAGCCCCCCCCCCCCCCCCCCCCCCCTGATCCTCCCTTTACCATTGGCCGATTTCACTGAAAATTTGTCCTAGTTGTATTTATGGGGTTCTGGATGTACACGGGATAAGAACTTATATATGGGTGATATAGAAGTTCGTACCGATAGTAACTGCATACATCTAGCTCGAGTTATCGTTTTCATAGACAGATACATAAACTGACTTACAGAAAAAACAGGAAATTCCGTTGAAAACTCCGCATCGAATTTCTGACCGATTTGATAACTTCCCCAATACTTCGTATATATTTGGGAAGTAAAAACAATAAATATTGGACAAATACGATAAAGGATAAAATCACATATATTTTAAAAAATATATAAATAACTCCTTGAAGGTCGATGAGAAGAAACCCTTATTTTAAAAATAGGTTGGGTATCCCAATTGTAAATTTTAAAATAAAAATCAAAATACTTGAGTGAAATACAGTTACATTTAATATTTAATTTAGTTAACGAAGAGCCGTCAGTGTAAAATGGGCGTGCTTCGTAAGCTGGACTCCATTGGCTTGATTGAGTCTCATAATACCTGACTCTGTCCAGATCTGATAGTGAGGTGTATTGTGAGTTATATAAATTCAGTCAAGATTACCTGGGCGAAAACTGCTTCCATCCTCCCATACCGGTTCCTAGATCAAGCTACGTCAATAATTTAGACACAAGGACGACGAACTAAAATCAAATAACCGAAAAACAAAGAATTCACCATTCTCTTAGTGAAAAATTTCCTATCGACTAAAACGTAATTTGAATTATCTGTTGCCATTTTCTTCAATCGTTTAGGATACTATTTTTTCAACTCCAAGTTCCATCATATAAAAATTATTTCTATCCTTCCAAAGAATTATCTTGAAAAAATCAAATAATCTAACAACTTCTAAGTTATGAAATGCAAACGTGGAAACTTTTAGTCAAAAATAAAAACAAACTTATTATTTTAAATATTGTCTATTCCACAAAAATGTTATTCATATACTACCGGTTTCGTAGATTAGTTATAAGTTAAGACTCTTAGTTTCGCCATTACACCATTGTCTTGTTTAGTTTTAACTTATTATACGAATAAGATTTTTTTTTAAATTTACAAATAGCTATTTACAACTGTATACAAATAAATACAACAAGCAAATGTGCTAATAAAGAGATAATGGCAATGTCAAAATGTCATGAAGGAAGAAATCACCCAGTGGTGACACTCCCTAGTCACTGTTTTTCTCTCATTTGTAGCTAATCATTGTCACTGTCACTGCTTCTGCTGAGGAGATCTCTAGGCCATTGACGCTTAAGCCGTCGTTGGGGAAGTATGGCAGAATGGAGGGCACGCTCTAGAGGATTATTGTGGGAACTAAGAAGGGGAAAAACAAATTTATATTTGGATTTAGCGACTTCAGTGACGAAAGGTACGTTAAGGTCAGTGTGAAGAGTTTTGTTGGAGAAGTAGTAAGGAGCATTGGCTATTGTACGAAGGATTTTGGATTGAAGGGATTGGATGCACTGGAGATTGGAAGCATATTATGTTTGAGTACTGCGTTGTATACAGTGGCGTAGCGATGCCAATGCAAACAATGCGGTCGCATTGGGGCCCTTGCCTTTGGGGGGCCCTTTCCAAATCAGTATTCTAAGGATTTATCCGAATCCTTATTTCACGAGTTACTGCTTTTCGTGAAAACTTTAAGGCCCGAAATTTTGAAGATCAGCACCATCAGAGAATTGGCTGAACTGGCAATAGTCAAGTTCTACGATATGACAAGTAACTATCCCGAGGTTTGTTCGCTATTGGTTTTGTTTTTGATGATCCCGGTGACGGTGGCAACAGCAGAGAGAAGTTTTTCGAAGTTGAAAATTATTAAAAATTATCTTCGAAATTCCATGAGTCAAAAACGACTGTCCGACTTAGCTCTTTTAAGTATTGAAGCCAGAAGGGCGGAACATATGGATGTTTCCAAACTGATAGATGTATTTGCTTCAGCAAAATCGAGAAAGAAAAAATTTTAATTTCAAACTTTTCTAGTTTTTCTTTTTTCCACCTGTAATCTGTAATGTGTAGTAAGTTTTCATGTTTTAAATGTAAAAAATTGAATTCAGGGGAGGGGGCCCTCTACCAACGCTTGCATTGGGGCCCAAATTCTCTAGCTACGCCACTGGTTGTATATAAGTTGTTTTGTTGTCAAAGTTAGTTTGGATCTTTTTTCTAGTAGTCTTAGTAGAAGTTTATAACGTCTGTTCATTTCTTGTCTTTCCAGACTCGTGTGAGGATACAACGAATACCATAAATAAGAAATATAGAGGTATCAGTTCAACAATTTTATTTATTCCACAAATACAACTAGTTTCAGCGATTTGGTGAGTCTTAAAGTAGAGAAGGGGTTAAAGAAATAGACACATCTCAGGGTCAACATTCAACTAGACATTCTATAGATTAAGATTCACTACCTTAGGATGGCGCATTGCCGAAACTAGTTATGAAATCAAATATATTGTTGGACTGATACCTCTTTATTACTTATTTAACAAGTAAGCAACCAAGAAATTAATACGTATAAATTTTTTATGGAATAGATAATATGTCAAAAATAAGTTTGTTTTATTTATTTAGAAAATATTTTAGAAGAGAGTTTGAAAACACTTTTTTCTTAAAAAAAAAAAGTTTTTTTTCATGAATTTAATTTTTTTTCTTTTCTTTCTGCATTAATATTTAAAGGAAGGTTTCTCACTGATAGGAACTTAATATATATTTTTTTACCATACAACATATGAATATATTTATCTTTACACGTACCTGCTAAATCTTTATTCGTTTAAGTGCTAAATGATAAAGCTATACAGTTAATTAATCAATAAAAAAGTTTGTCGAGAAAATAAAATCTACTACTAATTCTTTTTAATCTGAGTGGGGGGGAGTTAATACTTTAAACCAGGCTTTATATTTAATTATCTTTTGAGAGCTTACACTAAGATAACAATTATTAGTTTTCTAGCTGGAAGGATACAAGAAGTGTGCAAACCGTCAATTAGCAATGTGAGGGAGGGGATCGTGGATTTGTAAAGAGCCCTCTACCATTCAACCTTCGTAGATTGTTGATAAGAACAACGATCAAAAACGATTTAAGAGGAAGAAACTAGGAAGAGGGGCATTAACCAAATTTAGTAATAATGACCGTTAAGATGGGTTTAGGGAAGGGAGTCTGCCTAGAGAGAGCTTCCCTGGATGGGCCACTGATTAGAAACTGGGAAGGGAAGGCTTTAACCAAATTTAGTGATGATGAGTGTTAATATGGGTTTAGGGAAGGGAGTCTGCCTAGAGAGAGCCTCTCTGGATGGGCCACTGATTAGAAACTGGGAAGGGAAGGCTTTAACCAAATTTAGTAATAATGACCGTTAAGATGGGTTTAGGGAAGGGAGTCTGCCTAGAGAGAGCCTCTCTGGATGGGCCACTGATTAGAAACTGGGAAGGGAAGGCTTTAACCAAATTTAGTGATAATGAGTGTTAAGATGGGTTTAGGGAAGGGAGTCTGCCTAGAGAGGGCCTCTCTGGATGGGCCACTGATTAGAAACTGGGAAGGGAAGGCTTTAACCAAATTTAGTAATAATGACCTTTAAGATGGGTTTAGGGAAGGGAGTCTGCCTAGAGAGAGCCTCTCTGGATGGGCCACTGATTAGAAACTGGGAAGGGAAGGCTTTAACCAAATTTAGTGATGATGAGTGTTAAGATGGGTTTAGGGAAGGGAGTCTGCCTAGAGAGAGCCTCCCTGAACCACCACTGACAAGAAACTATGAAGGGGATGCTTTAACCAAATTTTCAGGACCCAGATTACAAGACATCCCCTATACTTTGTATAGTTGGGTAAGTAAAAAAAAATTATATATCTGATGGGACCATAACATTCTTACACCAACTACATTTTTACGGATCATTCCCCTCTTCCTCCCTCTGAAATTCATATCTCATTTGAAACTGGCATTACTGGATATATGAGTCAAGGCTAAAGCCAAGCCATGGTTTTAATATCGTTTGAATCAAAACATATTCTGCATATCTAAGGTTCTTTTAAAAAATATATGGATGAAAAATGGATCAAGTAAGGCTCTCAGAAGACAAAGCAATACACGCAGCCTTATACCTTCAGATAAAATAAAATTCTTGGGCTCCATTAAGATATGGAGCTGACATTAGCTCCAACATACTTTAGTATTAAAAAAGTAATAAATTACTGGGCACTCTTTATTTTTTTATGTATATTTCTTTTTACTTCCCCAGCGAAGTATAGGAGAAGTTATGTAACCGGTCAAAAGAGTTTTCAACGGAATTTCATCTTTTCCGACCTATAGATTACAAAAATGAAAAAAAAAAAAAAGAGTCTGTCTGTGTAACTGTAAACATGATAACTCTCGATGGAATGAATGTATCGGCACTAAATTTTTTGTGTGCCCCATAAAGGACAACACCTATAGATTTTCAGCCAAATCGCCCGAAGGAAGGGGGGGATTAGGGGAGAGACTTAACTCTAAGCTTCTAATAATTGCCATTGAATTGAATGTATCGACACAAAATCAAGTATGAGGATTTAGGAGTCCCTCCCTATGTAAGTCAACTGTTGAATATTAGCGCAAACGGTCGATTGGTTTCGGAGGAGGAGCGAAAAGTTAATTGATTAATTCGTTCTGGGGAAGTACATTGCCAATGTTTCCCCAACTTTTTTTTTTTTTGATAAGGGAGGAGTTGAGAATTGTTTTTACCCATTACATTTAAACATTTTGATAATAATTATGTTACTTTAATGTACTTTGTTAAGTTAATTTGTACTGGATCCGCCACTACTTACAAATATATAAGAGACGAGGGGGATAGTCTCAATTAACAACGTTAATTATTAAAATAATACTAATAAGAAAACCCCACCTGTCTGAAGGGACGGTTATATATTTTTTGTTGGTTGCTTAACAAGGGGACGAAAGGCTTCCAACTCCTGTTTTGTGCCCCCAACAACACGCTGTTCCCCGAAAATTATCATTTCACTTCTTATAAACGATGCTATTCAAAAGCTTTTGAGCAATCTCCCGATCAGTTGTTCAGAACAAAAAAAAATAATAATAAAAATAAAAGAATGCTCATTCTTCGTGACAGAAAATAATCTAAAATTGGATAATTTAATCCAGAACCTATACTCTGAATGTTTTCTATACTTAATACTAAAGAAATAATATGATTTTTTATATATTGTTTTCAGTAATTTACGACTTTTTTTCTTAAGGCATTTCGATAATTATATATATTCAAAATCAAAATGAACACAATTAACAAAATTGTAGAATATGTTCGTCCATATGCTGGAGTCAATAAACAGATAAACAATGAATAATTGTCAATGTACCCTTCTATGTTTCCAATCTCACCCTCCACAATGATCTTAAAATTCTTTTTGTTAACGATCTAATCAAGTCACGTTTCCTAAACTCCCATTCCACGGAAATCCTTCTGCTCAATCTCTGTCATCCCATTCCCATCCCGACAATTCTCCCCGAAGATTGAGGCGGTGCTGGCCGAGAGACCTGTTACATTAAAGTATGTAGCTACTATTTAGAAGTACTTCTCCCCTCATGTGCACTCATATTCAGCTCTTTCTATCCCTCTCGGTCTGCCAGCACTGCTGGTCAGAGGCTGGCGGAGCAAGATGGTGCGGGGGATCACCCAGGCTACCGTGATCTCCTGTACCTCCATTAAATTGATTCGATAATCATAACTAAAATTTATTTGAACTTGAATGAAATAAAACTTGTTTATTTGTGGTATTGTCTAATTTCACAGAATATATGAGGCGGTGGATTCCAAAACTGTCTACATTCATTTTTTGAGAAATCGAGTTTGCAGTGGATTCTGAAGCTTTTTCCCGCGCTCCATCGAAATACCACCTTAGAATCAAGCTACTTATACTTATTCAGTATAGCTAATTTTGTAAAATTCAAAAGAATTTGTCTTCCCCGCCTCAGTAGTTCAGTTGTGGACGTTTTTCACATTTCCTGAAAATTTGCAAAAATGAATGTAGACAGTTTTGGAATCCACCGCCTCATACATACATACATACATATACAGCTTATCTCTTACACTTTTGACTGAGGATGGTAGAAATACCGAAAGTACTCCCATGTAGGTATATATTATTCTGTGAAATTAGACAATACCACAAATAAACAAGTTTTATTTCATTCAAGTTCATTTGAATTATTTCACAATATCTCTGTAGAAATGTCAGTTTTCATAAAATTTATATGTCTTGTCCATATTGAGTTTATAACTAGCCTAAAGCATTGAGTTACGATATTCACGATACAGAGGATATATTGCTCAGTTGATGAACTAATAAGCATAGAAAAGATAAACTATGTGAATTATTTCAATTAATATTATTATTCAATTAATTTAAATCAATATTGGAAACTAAACAAACATAAAGAACGCCATTCTTACATTGAATATATAAACGGATAACATATGCTAGAAAGTTGCAGCTTTTTTATCGCCTGATACCAGGAAAATTACGAATGACTTCCCCAGAGTTAATCCTCGGATTGTACGAAAGTTTTTCTATAGGGAGTAGATATACATAAGTGCATATTTTTTTCGGCATTTTATGTTTCAATATAGCGGCCATGAAGGGCTAAATCATAGTTCCTTATTTTAAAATGCATAGTCGACGTCATTAATGACTGAGCTGTCGGTTACATAACTTCTCTAATACTATGTATAACTAGGGAAGTTAAACATTACTAAATTTAATTTGAATTGAATATTAGTGGAACGCAGCAAATAATATACAGTGGAATACCGATATTTCGTATCCCGATTATTCGTATTTCCGTCTAATTCGTACAAATTTGCCGGTCCCCAGAGAAAATCCCGATAAATTATATAACAATGCATTTCGGACCCCTCGGTAATTCGTATTATTTTTATGCTCGGGGTCACTTAAAACGTCTTATAATTCATATTTCCAGCTTAAAAACCTCGTTAATTCGTACTGTTTTCAAGAGAGGGAGAGGACAGTGGGAGACGAGAGAGCACAATGAGTGCGAGATAAATGTTTTCTAGGAAATCACGTGATTCCTACAGAACCAAAGGGGAGAGCAAGTGAGAGAGACAAGTTTTATATGAAATCTCATGTAATTCCTACTCTTTTCACTGAAAGGAAATGAGGAGAGGAGGGGGGAAAGTTTTAGAAATTTTATTGATCTTGTCTAACATTTATTCCAACAAATGTTTGATTGCTGTTTATTTAATCTAGAACATAAGTATGTACATATTTTTTATTGCATGTATTGTTTATTGTATAGTTTAGTATAAAGCAGTGTTTATTGTATAGTTTTTATTCTTACCACATTGTACATACTTCTTAATACATACATATTTGCATTAATACGTTTTTTAATTCTTTTTATTTTGCACTCCCGATAATTGGTAATCCCGATAATTCGTACCAAACCTTCAGTCCCTTGACCATACGAATTATTGGGATTCTAAGCAAAAATTAATCATTGTAAATAATTGCATATTAACATTAAGTCTCCTGCACCGGTGCATACATCGGTGTGTCATGGTGGGAGCGGGGCGGTACACTGATCGTTTGTCCAAGGTCCCACTGAACTCTTCATTTAAGACTTTGTACGTCAACATGAGGGCCTCTCGCTCCAGAGTAACAAGATGTCCCGTTTGCCCGAAACGCCAGATGGCCGGACCAAAGTCCGGTCCTGGGTAATATTGAAACGGTCCAAGTCACGGTTTTATGATATGAAGAGAGGTCATCAGTGGGTGACAGTTGAAAGGGTGGGTATTAACGTGGTGTTATCAACTACCTATCCTAACCTATATGATCTGTCTGGCCCGGTCAGCTCACGGCACACACATAATGCTGTGGCTGAGTGCCTTTAGACCAACTCTCAGATTATTGTTAAGTCTGTTAATAAATCATGGACGATAAAGAGTCACTAATGGGCGAGGCTCCAGTCGGACTTCCCTCCCGCCTTATCCAGTCCCGCGCCCGCCTTATCACTTCTCCCCTCCCTCCTCCCTTTACTCTCCTCCTTACCAAGCTCTTTGTGTTTTCTTATGTTCATTCCTCTGTCTCCAGTCTATTCTCTCTTTGACAACTTACTATTTCATATTTATGACTATCGAACAGCCTTGAAAACGGAGTCCGGAGAGAGAATATAAGAATCCCATGACCGGGTCAAATATGTTTGATAAACTTCTTTACAAGGGATGGAGGAAGACGATGAACCTATCTCGGACCAGAACTGCACATTCGGAAAGCAATAAATTATTTTCATGAACATGCTTTAGCTCAGCCATTTGTGATCCACAGTTCCAAAATAACTTGTTAATTAGCTAATGTTGAAGTAGACAGTTCCAAGGTAGGGGTTTCTTAAGAAGAAATTATGAATTTACAATAGACATAAACAGGGACGCAGCCATGATTTTGAGGGGGGGGGCAAAGTTGCGCTTTGCATTTTTACTGCGCATGTAAAATCAGCTTTAAGAGTATAAAGAATAACATAAGATTTTGAGCGAGGAAATGAAATGATCGAATTTATGTATATTTAAAAAAAAAGTAATAAGACTTGTTTTGTACTTGTACATTTACGTTTTTTGCTCTGGCCAGGGGGGGGTGCGTACCCCCCCCCCCCTGGCTACGCCCCTAGATATTGTCTGCCCTCATGCACTCCGTCCTGCCCGTTATGACTCAGATGGGGAACAAAAATAACGTATCCGTCCCCATCCATGATATTGTCGAAAGTGTCGGGGCTGGCGAGATTTTTAAGAAAATGCTCGACTTGCGAAAATTTGAGCACTTGTTTAAGTATAGTTCGGGAATGTATCTCGGGTTCTACTGATTAAGGGATTTCGAAAGAGAACTCATTGGAAACCTAGTGAGCGATTCACTTGAAACACCGGTGTATAAGATTTGGAATATAGCGAATTAGCTTGAGAAAAAAAAAAATTGAATGGATTCTGGTTGGCAGTTGAGTGTCGTGTCGGAGGTCACGTGCGGAAGATTAACTGTAAGGAGAAGGTGGAAGCAGATGATGTTCAGAGAAGATAAGAGAATCTTGTTAATAGGCGAAGAGGAACGGGAGTCCAACTCGTGTGTACAGACTCATTGAGATTGGGCTAACTGGAAGCAGGTCTATTTCTTGGTAGTAGGCGGATGTAGTGGGCTTACTTGTTAAGTAAGTAATACTGATGTATCAGTCCAACATATTTTATTTTTTATCACAACTAGTTTCGTCAATCTGACATCTTCAGATGGTGAATCTGAACATACATAAACCAAATTCGACTAGAATCTACGAGCATTCACAGCTCATGTCAATCATTAATAATAAAGAAGTTAAAAACAAAACAGTGCAATTACATAAAAATTTAAAAAACACGCAACAATTACCTTATTAGAGAAGTAGACAAAGAAAGCAGGTCTATGGGTTCTAGTAGTGATGAGCAAACGCAAGACCAAGACTGCTTGGTCTTGCAATCATTGCAGTGTCTTGGTCTTGCAAAATGTGCAAGACCAAGACTGATTTTGCTCCTCACTAGGTTCTAGTTTGGATTCCTGAGTTCATGCGGTTGTTATCAGAAGAAGGTCGCAAACGAAGACCTTACCCAGTTGTTGAAGCCACACATTTTTTAAGAGTAAGAGTCTACACTATATAAACCCCCGGCATATGCATACATACCTTATTTATTCCCTTCTTACTTTCCTACATATTTAGTATATTGTAATTGTGCGAAAATCCGAGATCAAGTTTTCAACGAAATTTCACGTATCAAGATCTCCTGAAAATGTTTTAACCATTTTCGAAAGGATGTTTATTTGTGTGTGAGTGTAGATGATTGGAACTTGAAATTTTCTGCAATCAGACGAAAATTATGACCATTTTACTTCAGGGTCTAAGTGAATTTTACAAGATGCCTCTTATATTTATGACTTAATCAAAAATCTCTTCAAATAAAAGTTGCAGAGAAAACTAAAAGGCACATTTTATAATGAATACAATTTTTCGAAGGCCTTTTCGTTCTAAAATCTTGTTTTGATTTACGCGAAAACGCTCAGTCCAATCGAAAAATTGGTCCGTATCATAAATTGGGGCCTAATATGAACAAAGTAATAGAGCCCCAAAGAATGTACAAATATACATTTTCATAGGAAATATTTCCAAATAATGTTTACATTGTAATTCATTTTATTAAAAAGGATTAAATACGAGTATAAGAGGATTATCTTATACCAACCACTTTTTTATAGATTACTCCCCCCCCTCTCCCAGCTCAAATACATTTCATACAGACAGACATACAACCAATGCGCTGCAAGGATATCCTCCAGAATTGGATTGTGGAAAAATGGCAACAACGTGGGTCACGATGCTTGGATGGCCGAACGACGTACGCAAACTTCCCGGACGTCCGGGTACGCCTTGACTCAACATGGGTACAGCCTAATCACTAGACGTCTCAAATATTATCAAGTCATGGTGATTTCAACTCCAAGCTGTTCTTCTTTCACAGGAAGAACACCCCGCACTGTTCGTGAGGCAGTATCGAGACTGCAGAACATGTGGTCCTCGAATGTCCGCTGTACAACCAAGCTAAGGTGAAGTTGATTCATGGGACAAGATCAAGATCGCATTTGGGATTGGGTCTACGGCAGATGGTGACGGAAACAGACTACACGATGTTCTGCCGATTCGTCGGCTTCTGGCGGGAGCAGAAACAGGCAATGTAAGATGGGCTGGGGACGATCGGTGCAATAGTTCCGCCGATGGCCAATCCCAGTCCCTCAGTAACCCCTTGATCCCCGAGCTTTGACTGAACGATGACTGGGTGATGTTGCTATAATGCAAGACGCACCTTCTTTTAAAACCAAATTAAAAAAAGATAGACATACATTACTGGGTATAAAAGAGTCACACAGAATTACGTTGTACAATGAAACAAAGAAAACCACTGATGCCAACACATTACTTTCATATATCGAGTAATACCAGTATATGAAATGAATTTGAGTGGGGGAAGGGTGGGGGAGGCTGTGATCTGTTCAAAAGTAGTTGGTATAATAGTATAAGAAAGACATTATATATAGGTTAGATTAGCCTAGGTTTTATGACTCATGCCCGGGCTTTAACTACGAGGTCATATCACCTACTACCAGAGTGCTCTACTATGGGAGTCCTAAATTTTGCCTACCCTAAATTTTTATTCACCTAGGGCAGGGGTCTTTAACGAGTACCAGACATCGTACAGGCTCGGGATCTTCGCTTAACGTCCCACCCGAAGGACGGCGTGCTTAAGTTTATTTTACTTCCCAGATAAAATAAACTAAGGGCTTCGGTCGGGTTTCGAACCCACGTTCTTGAGCTCAGAAGGCAAGCGCCCATACCACTGAGCTACCGGCGTCCTCAGATTATATATATATTTTGTTTTTGCTATTTTTGTTATTATTAATCACATGTGTGTCCGACTCTAAGATTTAATATCTGTTTATGTATCTAAATCATAAATTATTTAGAGGTATATATTTTTATGGCATATACTATTACCATTTTATGGTTTAATAAATATTATTACAATAAATTAAGTAATGTTGGTTTTGCCTTTTGGTTATCAGTTCTCACACTTTCATCTGCATCCTGTGTAAGGACTGTAACCTTGACTCTTCGATAGATCTATATTATGAATGAACGAAGGAACACGTTAGTTCTAACTATGACAATTCCTCTTGGTAATTGTTGCTCAATGTAACACAATTACCTTGGATGACATCGAAAAGAAACAGCCTTCGCTAAGGCCTATTTTTATATCCATGTTTTTGTGTCTCGTTCATTTCAATGCTTCAAACCTCAACCGAATCCAATCCTTTCAATCAAAAGTCCTTCTGCTCATTTTACTCAGCAAAAAAAAAAAAAAATCTTAGGGGAAGTTATGTAATCGGTCAGAAATTCATGTTGTATTTTCATAGGAATTTCATGTTTCCCGACCCTTGGTTCAAAAAATAAAAAAATCTATGTGTTTATGAAATTTTATATGTGTACTCAGAACCTCGTAAGGACGACACCTATTGATTTTTAGCCACATTGGCCAAAGGGAAAAAGGGATCAGGGGGAACTCAATGAATCTATAGATATAAAATTTTATATTTAAATTCAAAAACTCATAAGGACGACACCTATTAATTTTGAGCGGAATCGGCTGAAGGAAATGAGGGAGCTTGACTCAAAAACCCAAATAAATGCGCATGATATGAATATATTGTCATCACAAAATTTAATATGAGGATTCAGGAGCCCCATTCATTGAATAAGTAACAATTTTTTAAGAGTAGATTAAACGTTAATTATATATATCATACAATTGTATCTATTGAAATAGCTTGTACATTATATACATCAACCGACATCGTGATGTCATCCATATTCGCGCTGACGCCGAATCAAAATATGTGTATATCTTTGTGGATTAGAAAATATAAATATTAAGCAAATTCATGATGTCTTCGATATATAAAACAAAAGTTAATATAAGAAACTTAGGGTCGAATCTGGTATCTACAAACTGATGTGTTAGTATTGCAATGCAACATACATTGGACAGACGGGAAGAATACATATATGGACTAAAGTCCTGTACTATATATTGTGAATAATTATTTGGCAACATTTACTTGTCCGTTTGTTAGAGTTATTGTGACTCATGCCCGGGCTTAAACTACAAGGTCCATTACCAGAGCGTTATTTCCTCACTCTGGTAAACGTTTTGAGCTCTGAGATGGTACATATGTAAATTTATTCTATTTTTTTATATTTTTTGATGAAAACTCTTTTGGCCTTAGGTATATTGAATTTATATTAATTTTATATTATTGCATATACATTTATTTATTTATTATTATATATATTTATTTTAGTTATTGTGTATATTATCACAATATTTTCGAATGAATGTTTAAGTATTTATTTGGATGTGGAGTGGGTGTATAAATCTCCCCTTTGAACTATACCAGTGTTTCTTTAGACAACACATTATATGGGAGTGTTAAGCAAGTTTTATTTTATTTTGTTGCTCTGTACCCTGGTGCGTTAAAGTTTTGCTAGTTACTTTTCCCTATTCATATTCTCTATATAAAATCTTGAAGGGTTTTGCCCTGGGCTCCTGGACTTAGTGGTATAACTGGAGATCTTGAAGAGGGTGAGCCCTAGCCAGTATTCCTATTATACACATCACTTTGTTCTTTCTATAAAAGGTCACTCGGCTCCACAAGAGCCTAAGACAAAGATAATAAAATATTGTGTAGTAATCGAGCTGCTATAATCTCTTAGTGAATATAAGACATTTCATAGGGAAAATTAAGGTTTTTTTTATCCCTTAATCAATTAAGTAGACATATAATTAAAGCTTTAGAAAAAATACCTCAAGGAATGCTGTTTTACGAGTTGCATTTTGATCTTTTTAAATGTCCCACCATCCTTCACTATCTTCTTCTTTCGACTAGGATGTAATTATTACCTTGGTTTACAATTAAAGTATTAAATACAAAAAACAAACCAAAACTGACAAAACAACAATTTGTTAATAATATAACAACCTAAACGAGAATAACCTTTTTTTTTTTTTTTTTCTTCTCATAAACCTTTATAAGTTCATGTTTATAAACCGTTAGATTAAGGCGCTCAAAAGTAAATCCTTCTAACATACAAAAATGGCAAAGAAAATATATTCAACATGGTTTTGTTAAATTTTTTTCAAATGTACACCAGTTTGTGAAGGAACCATTGTATCATGAAATTTAAATGAAGTGAAGCAGTTTTCCTTCTGATTGCATTAATTGTATCTTAAAATATTCAATAAATAAATATTTTTTTGGAGTAGCCATAAAGCTTAATAATAATAATAATCTAAACAATAATATATTATTGTTACCATATATGGTAATTGGATAAGTCCTACAATTTTGCACATCAAAATAGCTTATAAATTATATACATCAACCGATATTAAATCATGGAGTATGCAAACACATACATATGAGATGAATAATTATAAAAATAAAATAAATATCTAATTGATATAATTATATAAATAAATAGTGCATATAATTATATATAAAAGAGAGCTGGGCCTCTGTGTGGATTAACATGGATCTAACAAATAAACTTAGGTTCATCAAAGCAAATATAGATACATGGCAAAGCTCCGAAAGGCAGAATAGGCAGGAGGAGGTATGTCTGATGCGGCTCCTTGTAGGCCACACTCGTCTAACCCATGGCCACTTCATCAACAGGGCGACGGCTCCGGGCTGTGGCAGGTGTGGGGCCTGGCCTCTCACAGTAAGCCACATCCTGGAGGAGTGCCCTGGATATGAGGAAATACTAAAGGCCATGGGTTTGCGAACAAGAGACCTACATGAGATGCTCGAAGACAACTCGTCTATCGAAGCCGTCCTATCCTCAATGAAGACAAGTCACCTCATCGAATTAATCGAATCACTTGTACGGCGTCAAAAATCTGGGCCATTGAACGCCGACAAATAAGATTATTCTATTCTATAATTATATAAAAAATATAAAATAAAGGTTTAGGTTTTATGACTCATGCCCGAGCTTTAACAACGAGGTCACATCGCCTACTACCAGAGCGCTCTTTCGTCACTCTGGTGGACATGAGCCCGACTCTACTGTGGGAGTCCTAAATTTTGCCTACCCTAAATTTTTATTCATCTAGGGTAGAGTACCTGACATCGTACAGGCTCGGGACCATCGCTTAACGTCCCACCCGAAGGACGGCGTGCTTAAGTTTATTTTACCTCCCAGATAAAATAAACTAAGGGCCTCAGTCGGGTTTCGAACCCACGTTCTTGAGCTCAGAAGTCAAGCACGCATACCACTGAGCTACCGGCGCCCTCGTAAATATAAAATAAATGTGAAATTCCTAATATTAATAAATACAATATATACTATTTTATATTAATATTTCTCTAAGATAAGTCAAGCCTTCTTTGGGGCGATTACATGTCCCTCCCTCCCTTAGGTCACAAGAAGCGAAATATAGGAAAAAATAGATAAATAAATTAACAAATAACAATGAAGTAAAGAGTAAAATAACAAATAAAATGAATGTTGGTAAAAAAAATATTAAATAAAAGTAATTACGATAATATAAAATATTGAGGGAGGATCTCTGAAAATAAAATAAAAATGAAAGCTTTTGAATATAAAACACGTCTTTTATATTAAGAGTAGTCTTAAGAATAGTAATCAAAGCTGTCATATTAAATATAAACCATCAATTTTAAAATTAATATTAAGTCAAAAAAAAAATATATATGTATATATCATTCTTCGAATGATTCTCCCAGAATTTGTGGATTATCTTATAAATTTCACTATCAGTGTTTGAACTTTACAAAATTCGACACCTGATATATCGGAATTTTTACATTCGTATTACAAAAGTGCAAAACTCCGAGTTTCATCCACTTCAACGGATTTTCATGTTTCAAGGTCCCCTGAATACGTTTTGACCATTTTTGCGATGATGTCTGTGAGTTGTTATGGAAAGTTGTGAGCGCTCTACTGCAAAAACGATTGTAGCTACGAACTCATAGGTTAATAGCAGCTGCTGATTAATAACTATATTTTTTTTTATAGTTGAGGTAAGCAATCTTTATCTCCTAATTTGCCAAAAATTAGGAGTCACAAATTTCATAAGGAACATTTTTTTATAATATATTATTTTCTATAAAACCAACCGTTTTAGCATATATCTGAAAAATGACATGATATATGACTTGCAACGGATAGGCGATGAACCGCTCAAATGATCTGGCTCAAATGTTATTTATAATGCATTGTGACCGAAATGAGACATATGTAGGTACCAAGTTTCAGCCTTCTATCTCTATTAAATTACTTAAAAAGCGAATCAGCAGATTTGACATCACCAAACCGAATGTAAGATATATATGAAATAAGTTGAAATTTGAGGGAAAGCAAACTATAAGTTCAATTATCTTTGTAGTAAGTGTCGAGCCTTTTAATGAAGATCACGCATTACATAAAATTGTCGACTCGCAAAACAATATAGTTTCGGCATAATTTGTATTATAAAAAAAAAAAAAATGTTTTTGTCTTAATAGCCATGACGCAACAACTAGCTACCAAGAGGACTTGATTGAAAGTGGATGTCTTGATTGGCGTGAGAGAGGAAGGCCACCCAGCGGTAGCTCCTGAGGGCGAAATTAAAAACATTGAATAGTATGGCTACTATCAATGAATGGGGATATTATGATCTTGTTTCAAGTCGGGAGTTGCACTTTGGGATTATAGTAAGTCACGGTTCCACCTCCTCTTCAATCTCCTGGGAGGATTTTGTAGCAAGTATAGTGAAGAAAGTGAGTGGATGTATGGATTTGGGTGTGAATGTAATTCGCTGTGGAAACGTCTGTTAAGGTCCTGAATTGTGTCGTGTACTGTGTTTATCATGAGGTCATTGTGGAATGTTCTGTTACTTACGTATGGTGGGCATTGTGTAATGAGTCTGTCTTTGACTGGAAAACCTGGATACGTATCAGGTTAGATATTTTAGCCGAACCGTAGATTTGTGAGCCGTACATCCAGAGTGGCTTTAGTAGTCAGTTACGCTTTTGTGTTAAGGGTAATTTTGAATGTCTATGCAGAAGAGAATAAAGCATTTTAAATAGTTTGTTTAGTGTACTAAGTATGAGGCTTGTAAAAAAAAATCACATTGACAAAAAAAATTAACATTTCTGACCTAAAGTTTAGTCAATAATTTTGTTTGAGTAGTAAACAAACACCTTCACTCATTATTTAAATATATATATGAAGTAACACACCTACCGTTAAGAATTAAACAAAAAAAAGTAATCCTTGAAAATTATAACTTTTCTAAAACAAAACTATAATTAAATTTACATTAATAGCAATTAGGGCCAATTAACCAATTAGTAACGAAATTAGTTCTCAGATGTCATTAAGATAAAATGGGACTGACCTCTACAGCGTTTTAATGAACGAAAAAATTAGGCACCTATTTTTAATTTTTCTTTTTCTCATTTAGCCTAGAACAATAGAATATTAAAAAAATCATTATTTAGTTCAGAATAAGTATATGGTATAATATGATATAGTTTTGTAGAATTGAGGTATAAATAAGAAGCTAAATT
The DNA here is from genome assembly GCA_963662175.1 of Aradus depressus. Lineage (NCBI taxonomy): Eukaryota > Metazoa > Arthropoda > Insecta > Hemiptera > Aradidae > Aradus > Aradus depressus. Next base: position 28,079,775 of record OY759217.1, on the reverse strand, counting down.
ACAACATCTGAAAAAGGGTTTTAAAATTGACTGGTAAATCACGAGCAATGTACTTTCCCAGTATGAATGAATCAACTAAGTATTCGTTCTAGGTCCAATCGACGCGGCTAAATTGTTGACTTTATGTCAGCAGTTATTTGTGTTTATGGGTTGAGTCCTCGATGTCATGTCCATACATTTGCATTACTTATTCACTTACTTACGTAGGGTAGCTCTAGAACCCGCTGATGAGTTTTGGCTTCCTCCAACATCAATCGCCATGTGTCGCTGCTGTCATCCAGTTATGGATCCCGATGCTCCTGGCGTCTTTTGCCACGCGGTCAGACCACCGCAGCCTCGGTCAATCGCCATGTGTCCCGGTTTTGTGCTGCTGTCATCCAGTTATGGATCCCGATGCTCCTGGCGTCTTTTGCCACGCGGTCAGACCACTGCAGCCTCGAAATAAGAAAGTGACTCTACTGTGGGAGGCTTTTGCCTACCTTAGGATATGTGATCCTGACGTCATATCTGGTCAGGACCATCGTTTATCGTCCCATCTGAAGAACGACATCCATCGGTCAACACTTTAGCGGAGTTTTCAACGAAATTTCATTTTTTCCGACTTCCATATTCCAAATATGAACAAAAAATTGCTGTCTGTCTGTGCATCTGATTAGAGGGGAGGTTTAACACAAAATAACTGCTGTTAAAATCAATATATCGACACAACATTTTAAAAAAAAACCATAAGGACAACACGTATTAATTTTCAGCGATATCGCCCGAAGGGAAAGGAGGGGTCAGGGGAGGGGCTCAATTCAAAAACCTTAATAACTGCCGATGAAATGAATTTAGTATGAGGATTTAAGAGTTCATATGTAAGTCAATTACTGAATATTAGTGCAAAGAGTCGAAAGGTTTTGGATGGGGGCGAAAAGTTAATAGATTAATTCGTTCTCTTCGGTGATTCATCAACGACTTTTTTTTTTTACCTCCCAGTAGTTTCAAAAATTTAATAGTAGTCAAGAGTAATTTTTGACATGTAGGTACGTGACACAATTTTGAGTAAATGTTTGATTGAGGAGTTAAAATTCAAGAAGGAGACAAGAAGGAGTGGCGGAGCAAGCAAATGAAGGAAGCTGTCAGGTGGGTGACATCATGGCCTCTGTTCTACTGATGACGGTCCATGAATATTGTATAGAGACCTGTCTATATATATCTGGCATGTCAGCTCAGGAAGAGTCAACGGATCAGCCAAATCAGGTAAACAAAATGGAGGCGCGAGGGGCCCAAAGTTATCCATACACTATAATGGTGTACCAGGTATGACAACATTCAGTTGGGGTAACTCACATCTCTGACAGTAATATAAAAAGTAGTCAGTAAATCACTGGTCATGTACTTCCTCAGCTCAAATTAATCAAATACGACTTCGTTCAATATCGAATCATCATAGTAAATTTCGTGACAATACATTCAGTAGGTACATCGACAGTTCATCGGGTTTACTGTACAGGATTACTGACTTATGACTGTATATTAGTCTGTATCCTGTACATTTGACAATGCTCTAACCAGCGAAATATATTGTGTATTTTATATAAATATAGTGGAATTTTTTGACTTGTTCTAAGTGTTTTTATTCAGTAGAAAGTAATGAATGTATCTACAAGTAATTTTTATACAAATCCGGGACCCCATAGGGACAACAAACATCTATTTTCAGTAAAATGGGGGATCAGAGGAGCGTTAAAACTCTAATAACAGTCGATGTAACGAACGTATCAACATGAAATTTAGTAGACACCTATTGATTTTCAATCAGGTAAATTGGTTTCTGAGCGAGAACGAAAACTGTCGACTAACTCGAGCTGGGGAGATACATTGCCGGTGATTCACCGTCGACTTCTTGTTCATTAAAAGTTGAAAGTTGCATGTTATGCGATAGATACGGTGCATCAAGAATGAACCTATGGACAGGATGTCACCAGTAGAGAATACCGATCGACTAAAACTGTCACGATACATCGACTATTTCGATTTGCCCCGAGCACACAGATTAATCGATCCAGATATACTCTATATCCAATTAAAGGAGGCCACGATTTGGAAGTGAGCACGCTATCCTGTCTCTAATTGTTCACCCAGGGCTAGTTGAAACATGACAACATGAACACCAATGTTGACTATCTTGTCAGGCAAGAGTCAATATAGCCCGATCCGTGATCAACAAAACAAACCAAATTATAAATATTAATCTAAAAAGGTTATAAATCCAATGAAAGTAGCATAAAAGCACTGTGATTTCAAAAAAAAAGTGGACATTCTTATACCACCCATTTTTTTACACACCAAAACGTTGTCGGTGAATCCTCAGCTCAAATTAATCAACTAATTTTTCGCCCTCCCAATATAATGTTTGGGCTAAAAATCAATTTGGTGTCGATACATTCATTACATCGGCATGTATTAGGATTTTTAAGTTGAGTCCCTCCTCCTCGGGTAGTTAATAAATTTTAATAATAAGATCTATGAGAGATCTGACTACATTTTTATTTTGCAATCACACAGGTCTTGTATGGTACCAGGAGTGTCAAATGTGGAGGATAAATGGAAGAACTGAGAAGCCACTGCGGAAGAACAATAGACAAACCTTGGCTCTGGAAGGAAGATCCTGGAAAGTGATCAACAGCTATCTATGGACGCTGGAAAAGAGACCCGAAGGAAGACCACGGCTCTGATGGAAATGGATTGGAAGCAGCCTAGGATAATTGGGTGGTTCCATGAAAAACAGAAAGGTTTTTTTATTGTTATTTTAATGATAATGTATAATGACGTAATTAGTTATTATGACTCATGCGCGGGCTTTTTAACTAGAAGGTCATGTCGCCAACAATCAGAGCGCTCTTTCGTCGCTCTGGTGGACATGACAACTCTACAATGGGAGTCCTAAATTTTAATTCACCTAAAGGGATCTTACGACATAGTACAGGCACAGGGTCACCGAAGGACGGCGGGCTCAAGTTTTTTTCACATCTCAGATAAAAAACCTTCGGCCCTCGGCCGGGTTGTGAACCCGCGATCTTGTCCTCAGTCGGCTAGCATGCTACCTCTCAGCTACCGGCGCCCTAATAATGACGTAGTGTAATAATAATTATTATTAGTAAAAAAGGAAAGGATATGAATAATAAAACAACGAAGATTGATAAAAGTATAGAGTTTTGTGGTGATTGGGCGAAAAAACAAAATTCAAAACAGCGTGCTAGAAAGCCAAAGAGAGTGGTATTTTTTTTCAAGTTTTCGTTTTTCACTTCTTTTTCTGACTACAACTTTAGAATTATCTTAATTGGATTTGGGTCCTGATCATCTAACAGATATCCCTCCACAATTCAATCTCTTAACTCGAGTCACGCGAACTGTCGGCTAGCCGGTGAATGAAGAGAAGTTCCTCAGTTCATCTGATGCACAGAGTTAAGCTGTTAATGTAGGCGATCTATCGACTAGGACTTGCTAAAGCTTATCTCCAGAGTTGCGCTTACCGCTTGGTTTACAGATAGTGTAGAGCTCATGTGCTGTAGTTTGCATGGGGGGTAACGCATAATCCCTGAACGTCACACGAAAACCAGAGGGTTGCAAGGACCATTGGTCAAGAAATGATAGTGGGAAAATGGTTGGTCAAGAAGTGTTATGCATACTTTACAGACTCAAGTACATAGGGACCTAAGCATCCAATGCTCTAATCCCTTCCCCGTTAGCTCTACTATAGGAGTCCTAAATTTTGCCTACCCAGGTTTAGTTACATAAGGTAGTGGTAGCTTTGAAGAGTACCTACTTGACATTGCACAAAGTCAGGACCATCGCTTCACGTCCCATCCAAAGGACGGCGAGCTCAAAACTGTATCTCACATATATATATCTTTTAACTCACTCACTAATTTCCCTAACTAATTATTCCCTAATAATAATAACTTCATCGTCGATGTAGCAAAAATAAGGTTCCTCCTTGCTCAGATAGGCAACCACACTACATTGTAAATCTCCAATATATCGCTAGTTCTTTCTAGGCGACAAAAAAATATCTTTTACAATTCAAAAATATAAATCTCCAATTAATCGCTAGCTCTTACTAAGATTAAAAATATAATATCTTCCAAAACAAATCAATAAAATCCCGACGTCTAATAAAAATTTAATTCAACACTTAATAGAATGTCTAAATAATATAAGATATGGTAATAAAAAATTTAATAATTTGTACATAGAATGTATTATATATATTATATCCTTTCAAGGCTTCCTAACAGTTTCGTCCATATTTCTAATCTACAATATGATTATGGTTTAGTCATGTCCGGTCCCAGCTGAACAGTTTAACAGAAAATCTCTTCCCTTGACTCGGCTACAGGAAGATCGTTATGTCTCCAAAGAGATCTAGGTATCTCTCAGCCTGCTGAAATGATCTTTCAAAGCTTCCTAACAGTAACCTTCGACTTACTAGTCTATAATATGTCACATTCGGTACCCTAGCTGAACAGTTTGATAACAGAAAATCTGTTCCCTTGACTCGACTGAAGGAAGAACGTCACGTCTCCAGAGGTATCTAGGTATCTCTCAGTCTGCTTAAATGACTAGGAAAAAAGGATATCAGGTCAAGTGGAGTACGAAGTAATGCTTGGTTTAGACCATCTTGCTCTTCTGATAGATACGATCCCAATACATCATCAGCGAAGAGACACCACACATCAATAGATGTGAGAGTGAGACGAACCAAGTGATGATCCCCTGAAGGAAGTAGATCTGGGTTAGCCTTGGAGGGCAGGCCCAGACAGGTCGTTAGTACACTTTAGGGATTATTAAAGTCATATCTAGTGGCGACAGAGTGCCATCAGCAGTTAACAGACATTAGGGTTGTTTAGACGGGGACCTCATTCATTAGCTGCTCGCTCTAACTACCGGCATTACACAGACCTACAGCCAAGCTTACAAAACAAATCTCTATCCTAAATCTTTCATATTTTTTTCTTCTTAACAATCCCCAGATACAAGTTAAAACATTAAAAATAAGTAAAAATATATCTGATGTGGTCATACATAACAGGACATACGTCAACCATTTTCGTACAGATCACTTTCCCTCTCCATCCCATTTCACATTCATTTCTTATTGACTTTACTGCGTACGAGTATATGAAAGTAGAGAGTCACCAGTAATTCTGAGAGTGACTTTCTTAAATCCACCATAATGCGGGAGGAGAGTACAAACCTGGTTGCTATAAGAAGTCCTGTTATATAATATATAACCGTTCTTCTACAACGCAACAGAGCGCTCTGGTAGAAGGCGATATAACCTTGTAGTTAAAGCCCAAGCATGAGTCACAATAACTAACTAATAATCTGGTGGCGGCTTTCAGACAGTAGGCATTAAATAAACCTTCGACTTTGGCGAAACCTTCGGCTTGATTTTGGCCAAAGAGGTAGTTATTTTGACGCAAGCCCGGGCGCTCTTTCGTCGCTCTGGTGGACATGAGCCTGACTTTACTCAGAAAGAACTCTATAGTCATGAAACTTTAGATTTAGTTTTTCTCAAAATCAGACAAAATGGAACCTCATCGTTTTTCAACTGGACCCTTCAATTGTTAACCTTCATTTGGTCTATTCTGAAAAAGCAAAACAACACTCTTGTTACGATGCGACACATTAGAGACTAGTGTTACGTCAGATTGGAAGCCAAAAATGGAGGAATGCAAAGGTCGGCGGCGTGAAGGTAGAAACTTCAGGAATGAATGTTTTATTTTTCCGAAGTAATATATTATATTTTATTTAAATTTTTTTTTCATTTTTAATAAAACAAATACCAATTACAAATACTTTATCGACTGAAGCGCCTCTACAGGCACCTCCTTGAAGGTCGATTATTGGGTCGATAAGAATCTTATTTAAAAAAAAACTGGGTATCGCAATTCTTTTCGGATATTTTTATATTCATAATATATATTTAAAATGAACATAAAAAAAGTCGTCGGTGAATCACCGTATGTACTTCCCCAGCATGAATTAACCAATTATGTTTTCGCTCTCCCTCCAAAGCCAATTGACCGTTTGGGCTAAAACTCTATATTTGACTAACATAATGGCTTCTGAATATACTAAATTTTCTGTCGATACATTCACCACATGGGCAGTTATTAGGGTATTTGAGTCGAGCCTCCCCTCTTGATTCACTCCTCTCCTTCACTGTCTTGAAACCCGGCCGAGGCTCTTAAGCTTTAACGTGAGAGATGAAAAAATCTTGAGCACGTTGTCCTTCGGATGTGACGTTAAGCGATGGTCCCGAGTCTCTACGAAGTCAGGTACTCGTTAAAGATCCTTTCCCTAGGTGAACAAGCAGTAGAGCAACGAGAGGCGATATAACCTCGATTAGAGTTTTTGTGTTGAGCCTCCCCCTAATCCCACCCCTTCTCTTTGGACGATTTGGCTGAAAATCAATAAATGTCGTCTTTTATTGGATTGTCATTCATGTTCCCACACACACAGATAGACTATTTTTGCAATCAATTGAATTCTGAACCTCAAAAGGAACGAGCTTAGGCAACTGACTAGAGTTCTCACAGGACATGTTCCGTCCAATAGACACCCACACACTGTGGGAGTCAAGGACAGTCCTACTTGCGATAGATGTGGGGAAGAAGACGAAACGGCGACACACTTCCTGGGCATCTGCTCGGGATATGTGCGAACGAGATTCCGCATCCTTGGTGGAGATGTAATCGCAGAGGAGGATTTTAGAATATTGGACTATGAGAGCATTCTCAGGTTCCTTAAGGAAACTGGGAGATTGAGCACTTCATGAAGGGCTTGGTTCATGCAGTATAAGTATACACACCAGCCCACCACATATATATTATTTTTGCAATCAGGAGGTCGGAAAACGTGAAATTCCACAGAAAAGTCCGCACAGAATTTCAATTTTACATAACTTCCCCTATACTTCGTATACAGTGAAATAGAGTTAATGGGGCCCCATTGGGTTGGGGACTTGAGCCCTAAGTCACTGATCCTCACCCAATAATGTACTCTGTGTACTGGCCAGGGTACGGGTACGGAGTCCTGCAGTAACTGTAGGTACGTGTTTGGCCGACTAATGTCCTCCCGAGGAATGCTCTCCCTCTATGCCCCTCCTCCATCCTCCATCCATCTAATCTAAATTTGAGCCATTACTGACAATTACCTAGACCCTTTGTTTTTTGTCCTCCTGTCGGGCAGACAGGAGGTACGTAATAATATCCAGCTCGACATCATCACATCTCAGTCAACATCGACCTGTCTCTCTCATCCTGTACAACAAACATTTTCAAAAAATTAAAGAGCAAACAAATTGAAAAAAAGCAGGCTAGTTATAATTTTTCAGCAATGATTCTTACTAAATTCATAATATTAAACAATACATTTTTTGAGTTGAGAGGAAGTTACGTAATCGGTCAAAATTTCAATGTTGAGTTTTTACCGGAAATTCATGTTTTCCGACCCCTGATTGTGCTAATATTCTATAGTATAGTCGACCAATTGTGCTAATATTCTATATATTTTGTGTAGATAACTCCCTCCCTTCTCTTCAGCTGATATAGCTGAAATTTCACAGATTATGTCCTTATTGGGATTGGACTCCCAACATGAAATTTCATGTCGATACATTCATTACATCGGCAGTTATTGGGATTTTTGTGTTGAACTTAATCCCCTCCTTTCCTTCTGCTGAAAATTAACGATGTTCGTCCTTATGGGATTTTGAATTCACATAGGAAATTTTGTGCCGATATATTCATTACAACGATAGTTATTAAATTATTTGTGTTAAGCCTCTCCCTCCTGTTTGATCGATTTGGCTGAAAATAGATAGATATTGTTCTTATGGGGTTTGGGTCACACACACGAGCTGGGGAAGTGCATTTCAACGACTTTTTATAATTCTGATATTAGAAAACCTGATCATCATGAACCAGCTTCATATTCTCTTCATAATTGTCACTTCATCAGCTTAGTGAAATCGAATTTGAAATACCAAAATATTATTTAAAAACAAAAACGTTTTTCAAAAAATATACTTTATATTTAATTTATGGTACACTGAAAAGCACAAAATAAACTATTTATTCCAGCAGGTGTTGGGTGGGAATAATAGACGTTAAAAAAAAATTCTGATGTAATATATGGTGTCACATTTTATGTTGCAGAGACAATAGTAGACAAGATTATTAATGTAACATAAAATGCGATGCATTATATTATGTCGACAACATTTGAATGAAACAGATTATTTTCACATTTCCAGTGTACTATAACTGAATTATAAAGTATATTTTTGAAAAAGTTGTGAAATGCTTTTGATTAATATTTTTTTGTGGCATATTACCTGAGCGCTCTTTCGTCGCTCTGGTAGGCATGAATCCGACTCTATTGTGGGAGCTCTGCATTTTCACTAACTGACCCCCCTTGTTCGGAAGGCATTCTTTGAGACGCTTTATCTCTGTGAACGTTGGTTATAATTCAAATTCGTCTATAATTGTTAGACATTTCATAAGCTTATAATTTTGGCTAGGGCTAGCTGCTAAAGCCATCAACAAGAAAAAAAAAAAAGAACATATTTTGTAATGGACGATTTTTCCATAGAACCAACCGTTTGCGCATAAATCAAGCAAACGTCTGAAAAAATTAAATGATGCAACGGATATAAGGTGGACCGCTCGACTGATCAGGCTGAAATTTTGAAATAATCCATTGTCAAGTGTGAACCTTCTATTAAAAGTGACTGAAAAAGCGATAGGCAGATTTGACGTCACCAAATCGAATTAATACAAGGCATATAAAAAAAAATCAAATTAAGGCAGTTAGATTATGAAAATTTCATAGATAATGTCAATTTATTTATTTTTTTAGAAGGGGAAGACAAAAAAAAAAGTGTTTGTTAACTCGTTCAAGATCAAATTTGGACGGTAGAATTGTGGATATCGAATCGAATCACGAAACCGTGACCAACAGCATGAAGCGTGTGCCAATTAAAAAATCCCTCGAATAATGTCACGGACAGAGAACAAATAAAATTATAGATAATTCGGCATAACGTCTATACTAATTATATGTTTTAGTTTAAATCATTATTATTATTTCTAACAGTTTAATTATTAAATGAGTTGACTAACTGTTAAAATAGTACTGTGTAACTAGTTTTTGTGCAAAAAAAATTTAAATCGCAACATTTGTCTTGGAGTACTCAAAATAATGTTGTCCATTAAGTGTTGGGGAAGTTGATCCCAGACTCAGGATATTTTGGAACTTGTATGGAGTATGTACCTACTCAATATTCTCTAGGAAGTAGACGAAACGGCTATTCTCATCCCTCAACCATTCAAGTACTGCATGAGCCATTTGAGGACGCGCATTGCCATAAAAATTAAGTCTGGGTCGAAATATTATGAAAAAGTTGTCAGTGAATTACCGATAATATACTTCCCCAGAACAAATTAATCAATTAACTTTTCGCTCCTCCTCCAAAACCAGTCGACCGTTTGCGCTAATATTCAATAGTTGATTTACATAGGGACTCCTAAATCCTAATACTAAATAGCAGGGGCGTAGCCAGGGGGGGCGCATGCCCACTGGCCAGAGCAAACACCAAGATAAAAATTAAATAAACTAAAAAAATTGTTTTTATTAAAAATGGATTGCTTGCAAGTTACCAATAGGATCTCTTCAATTTCCCGTGCGTCTGATTCCTAAATCAGCAAACATCTATTACATAAATGTATATGTACAAAACAAGTCATATTACATTTATTTAAATACAGTAGAACCTCTATAAGTCGAACATCAAGAGAGACGCCAAAAAATTCGAGTTATAGAGTTTTCGACTTATGGAGGATGTCGACAGGCGGATTTTGATTCGACTTGTAGAGGTTAAGATTCATTCTAACTAACTTTGAGTTAGAGAGGTGAAATAAATAAAAATTCAAGTTACAGAGGTAACAAACATATTTATATTTATTATAAATCAACATTATTTCAAAACATCCTTAAAATAAAAAATACGTAGTTATGTAGGTAGGTATTAAAAAAAGTCAGTAATTTTTTTTTTTGCTTTAGATAATTGGTAATCCTATTTATTGTAAGTATACTCCTAAATTGTTTTCTAAGAAACAATAGTGTACATTGTCGGCAAATTCTTAAAGTCGGTAACTTATTTTTCTTCGAGCTATAGAGGTAATAAGTTTCAAATAATCGAGTTGTAAAGGTTGTAAAATAAAACATTGCTATGTTCGAGATTCAGAGGTCCAATTAATTTTTTCGAGTTATAGAGGGAAAATATGTACCATAATGGCTTGTAGGGACTAACTGATTATTTCGACTAATAGAGGGTTGAGTTTTCGAGTAATGGAGGTTTTGGGGCTTGAAGGGAAAGAAACAAAACTTTTTTTCGAGTTTTGGAGGTTTTCTACTTATCGAGGTTCGACTTAAAGAGGTTCCACTGTATATATGAATTCGATCATTTCATTTCCTCGCTCAAAATCGTCATTTATGTTATACTTTATACTCTTAAAGCTGATTTTACATGCGCACTAAAAATTCAAAGCGCAGCAGCAGTAAATGCACGCTATTGGCTGTGAGTCATTTAATTCTAAAAGCATAGAAACCACGGCGTGCATTAGCTGCTGCTGCGCTTTGCATTTTTGCTGCTCATGTAAAGTCAACTTAAGTATTACAGTCAGTGGTTACCTCAGGGGGAGCTTCTAGAGGTCAGAGTCTCCCAAATTAATAACAAAAGGTCTGCAGCGCTAATTACGGAAACTGCGGGCTGGACCCCCGGGAGTCTATACCCCCCACCCTCGTAGCCTAACTCCCCCCCCCCCCCCCCTGCTCAAAATCCTGGCTACGCCACTGCTAAATAGTGTGTAGATACATGTAGAAAACACTTGAGGCAAGAAGATATCTTCTTACAGAATTAAATAAAAAAACATTCCTCATTCTTTGTCTAGCTTGGGTAGTAAACCTCTATTCGAGAGAATCACCAAGAGGTGTCTACTACTATTCCCTATCACCTTGTGGTGTCTACTATTCCCTATCACCGACCCAAAATACAGAATAAAACTTTTTTCCCGCAAGAAGAAATTTGCTTTGCCTCAAAAACATTTTTTCTTGTCGCAAGAATATATTTTTCTCCGTGTACATTAGGGTGGTCGTAAAAAGTAAAAAGTTCGATTTTTCAAAGTCCCCATCCAAATTCTTGTGTAGTTTGACGAAAAAAAATGTTGTGAATTTTTTCAGATTTTTTTGAATGAATTAACCTGGCCCTGTGGGCGGTCAAAGTTTAACACGTGTTTTAAATGGGGTTTTTGAACATTTACATATTTTTAAGTGTAGGTCTTAGTATTTTTAATATAAAAATCTAAAAATACATGGATTATGGGTTTTCGTGGTTGCTGAAAACGAATTTCATATTAAAAAACGACCCCGAAAACCCATAATCCATGTATTTTTAGAGTTTTATTATTAAAAATACTAAGACCTACACTTAAAAATATGTAAATGTTCAAAAACCCCATTTAAAACACGTGTTAAACTTTGACCGCCCACAGGGCCAGGTTAATTCATTCAAAAAAATCTGAAAAAATTCACAAAATTTTTTTTCGTCAAACTACACAAGAATTTGGATGGGGACTTTGAAAAATCGAACATCGAACTTTTTACTTTTTACGACCACCCTAGTGTACATTCATTACAACGGCAGTTCAATAACTAGAGAGTTTTAAGCCTCACCCCTTATCCCCCTTTCCTTTGACCGATTTGGCTGAAAATCAATAGGTATTGTTCTTAGTGTGTCCTGGTAACGCTAAACGACATAACACTTGGTCTATCAAAATGGGCTCCGACGACGACTTGTCGTTGATCGCCATCCATCATACCCACAACACTCAACAGAAAATCCTCTTAATAACCGAATAGATATGTAATGATGTATCAACACGAAATTTTATTTGTGGATCCAGAACCATATAAGGAAGGTACCTTTCGATTTTCATCTCAAAAACTCTCTCGAGTAACTGTCGATGCATTGAATATAATCGACACGAAATTTAATATGAAAAGAGCGCTTTTTAACTTTCTTACTGTTAATAAACGAAATATCCCTTATATCCAATTTTAGTAATGGTGCGTCAAATTGTTCCCCATAATAGATGACATAGTTAAGTGTCAAAAAAAAAAAAAGCGGGCGCGGATGACTAGACGACAATATATAGATAGATAAGAGGAGGATTTTGTGCGGTGTGGAGACAACAAAACTTCTATTGTAGTTGTAGGCTATAGTCGTGTATTGTAGGGAGGCAGGTTATATTATCCTATAATAGGGTGGTTCTTGTTAGGTGGCTATTGTGAGAGAGTGTGTGTGTGTGGTAGCCGTGAAATCAACTATAGCCGAGGCTAGAGGGACTGTGACCAGTTATCTGGCTGGTCAGTGGTAAGTATGCGATTCGCAACACCACTCATCAGTTCAGCGATAGACGTACAGCGCACCTCTCGTCCAGGACAACAAATCACCTGAGGGGGGTGCAATAATGTTCAGACGAAAATATAGTAGGTTCGTAAAAGTACAGTGCAACTACTTCCCATAAGCGGACGCCATAGGAATTGAAATTTTGTCCGCTTTAGTTCATTTCATCTAATATATATTAGCTATATAAAAGGTAGCTGCTTATATTTGATTGGTTTACTTTTCGGGAAGGAGGACACGGCAATCCGGGATAATCCTCAACCGTTTTAAACATCCGTAATGTTAATCACAGATCTACACAAGCTGCCCAAAAAGACGGAATACTTTGATGAAGCCCAAGAAAAGATAGGAGTGAAAATGAAGCACATAATCATCTTCTTAGTGTAGTAATCTCATGAAACTGTGACGAACAGATATACATGATGAGCAGCAAAGCCAATGCGCACCCGAGCTAATTTATGGAGGAGCCAGGTAAATTTCTACGTAGAAGGCGTCTTTACTTCGTTGTCTTGTTACGTTACCCGTTAAGCTTCTCTAGCAAGTGTGAAAATTCGTTCAGAATTATTGCCAACAATAGTAAGTCGTAAAATAATTTAATATTTTCAAAATTATTATAGATTTTCTAATTGTGTTTATAATTACACGACCATCGTAAATATTGCCAAAAAAAATTAATTGTAACAAATGAAATATAAATGAATAAATTCTCGATTAGAGGCACTTAAATATTTAACTGAACACAAAATTACACAGCGTGATACTCTCAGATTATAGATATAGAACAAATAAAATATTGTTACATAAAAAAATTTGCTAATGATCATCACTTTCTTATTTGTCTGTGAACACGTACACGATGTTTACACAAAACTATGAGAGTATTAATTGGACTCACATGTTTTTTTTTACATTTATTAAGACATTTTAAACTATGAACATATATATCTGTGGTCGCAGGGAATAAATTGGTAGATACTCGTAAAAGGATCCATACACTAGGTGAAATGAACAAGGGTAGGCAAAATTTAGGACCCACACAGTAGTCGGGCTCGTGACGAAAGAACGCTTTGGGAGAAGGTGATATGACCTCATAGTTAAAGCCCGGGCATGAGCCGATAACTAACTAAGAATATAACACCCAAGAACTAAATCTCATTTAGATTTTATATCTGAGGTGAAGGGCGACTTCGTATATGATGTTAAGCAATGGTCCCGAGCTTGAACGTTGTCAGCTACTCGTTACCTGAAAATTTAGGACGTCCATTAGATCGGGTTCATGTCCACCAGAGTAAAGAGCATCTGGTAATAGGAGATATGATCTCGTAAATAAACCATGAGTCGCAATAACTAACTATTAACGCATATCATAATAAGAAACTATGGACCAGCTGTAAAGTCAATTGAATCCGTCGATAAAGCCGCTAAATATGTGTAAAATAATATATTAAATTATGGATGATATTATAAACGGCCATTCACGCCACCTTTTCAACATGTTCATCATAGATGCTGGTTGTTGCACCCAGCAACAGTTGTATCTTTATAAGTAGAAGACATAAAAAATATAGTTAGTTATCATGACTCATGCCCGGGCTTTAACTACAAGGTCATATCTCCTACTACCAGAGCGCTGGTGGACGCCCGACTTTTTGAACTTGTAATTTGAAATGGAGGTGTCATATGTGCTAACTTAGATCTTATTAGATTTTGCAAATTTTACCTCGGAGCCTAAGAACATTTTACAAGATACCGTTTATATTTATGACCTAATCAAAATTCTTTTCAGCTAAAAGTTGTAAAGAGAATATATAATATATAAATATTTTAATAGAAATACATTTTTTGAGATACATGCCAAAAACCGTCCTGGACTGTAGTTATGAAGCATATTTCGTATCAAAAATATTCCTTATTAAATTTCTAATCGCTAACGTGTCCTTAAATTTAAAATAGGACAGACACGACGAAAGTTATAGCGCCTCAAAGAATGTAAATTAAAATAGAACAGCTGTGGCTGCTACATGAGTACTGCGGAATTTAGAGGTTGTACTCAAGCAACGTAAACCGGTCCTACCCAAATTCTTCTCTGAAATAAACACTACTCGTTATTTCAAAGATAATCAAGAACATCATCAGCTAAGTTTAACCTAAAGGGCTGAGGGCTGTGTCGAAGAAGTGCGCACACCTGATGACACTAAGAAGACATGCTCCGGCCTTGACATCTTCCTTGGAGTGTTTCCGTCTGGATGGGCCATTGTTGGTTAAATAGTACCCGACATCAAACTACACAACAAGTAAGTGACTAATTGAAGGCAGGTGGATAGAACAGAGAAATGTGTTTAGCAATCCAATTAGGGCCGGAACTCGAACCCCGGTCTCATGTACCACCGACATTCGTTCGCTCCACTCCGTGTAGGCCAAGTCCCGAACGAATTTCTCTCCTATTTACAATGTCAACCAATAAAAGTCTGAGTTTGTAAAAAGATCGAGCTAAATCGGGACTCTTTCAATGAACTACCTCTCAGGAGGAAAAGCTCGTACTGACTTTTCAAACTTACGAGTAGGAGACATTTTTAAAACATTTCCAAAAACATTCGGTTGACTGTTAAACATTATTAAGGCTGACGTGGAAACTCCACAAATTATTAATAAGTCGTCGGTAAATCACCAGCTACGTACTTCCCCAGCACGAATCAATCAATCGCCATTGGGGCTAAAAGTGAATATTTGACTTACAAAGTGGCTTCCGAATCCTCTTACAACATTTTCTATTGATACATTCATTATAACACCCGCTGAAAGTTAATAGGTGTCGTTCTTAAAGGGCTTTGAATTTATATATGAAATTGAGTGTCAACATTCATTACAACGGCAGTTATTAGAGTTTTTGTATTAAGCAGCCCTCCTAATCCCTTCTTCCCTCCGGCCGATTTGGCTGAAAATCACTAGGTGTTGTCCTTAGAGAGTTTTAAATACACATATAAAATTTTGTGTCGATACATTCATTCTATCGAAAGTTATCAAGTTCAAAGACACACACACATGCAGACAGACAGAATTTTATTTTATTTTGGGAGTTAGGAAAACATGAAATTCCGTTGAAAACTCCACATCAAATTTTTGACTGATTACACAACTGGGGAAGTAAAAACGAGAAGAGCTCTAACGGCTGCTCAGCAAACTACAAACTAGTTCAGTCCACCTCACCGACTACCTCTGCCTCAAATCCTCAAGGGCTGACGCTAAAAGTCTTCAACATTAACATTCCGACCACTCATTGGAAAAATAACGTCGAAGGTATTGGACACATCATTGCACGAAGATGCAATCAACAAAAAGATGTTAATATGAGGCCTATTAGCTGATTGGCTCTTCGTGTTGTGACGTCGCATAACTGCAATGAGATATTTAGTATAGTCCGCCCATTCTACTGTTTGGCCTGGCTCAAGAGTAAGGAAAAAAAAGTTGTCGGTGAGATCACAGCTAATGTACTTCCCCAGCATACCTCTATCCCCTTTCCGTAAGGCCGATTTGGCTCAAAGTCAATAGATGTCGTCCGTCCATCAATTATGTCCTATCGTGTTCACGAACATTAAATTTCCTGCCGATTACAACTAATTATTCTCGCCAAACTTTCGTTGAATAACGGATATTCACTTCTGGCTTAACACTCCTTAGCGACACTAACCAGAGCACCATCTGCCCTCCTCT
The DNA here is from genome assembly GCA_963662175.1 of Aradus depressus. Taxonomy (NCBI): domain Eukaryota; kingdom Metazoa; phylum Arthropoda; class Insecta; order Hemiptera; family Aradidae; genus Aradus; species Aradus depressus. The sequence goes on along the minus strand of OY759217.1, from coordinate 28,063,544 downwards.
ACTTGCTAAAGACATTATTGTTGGTACTTACGCCTCTGTTCGTCGATGAGGGAGCCGTTGACCGAACACACCTCAGGGATCCTTCCATTCTCGTGTTGACACTCCTCTGTCAGCGACAACACTCCACCTACATAACGAACAAGTTGTACAGACGATTCTTGACTAAAATGTTCACTCGTAAAACGGTAATTTTGTATCCTGACATTTGACTTTATGTAATCCAATATTTGAAAACATTGGGCTGGTATATAGGGTTGCCAGAAATGACAAATAAACCTTGAATACTCCGTCCTTCTAATGGTACATTAAGCGATGGTTCCGAGCCTGTACAATATCGTACTCGTAAAAGGAACCTCACACTAGATGAATAAACCTAGATAGTCAAAATTTAGGACTCCCACAGATCGCGCTCATGTCCACCAGAGGGACGAAAGAGGGCTCTGGTAGTAACTATTTACTACATCAATACTTTTCAGCAAGAGATACCAGTTATTATATTTTTTTTTTCAAGTTGCGCGAACTCCAAACCTTTCAACAGATAGGAACATACATTCTACAATATCTTATATGACATGATTTTTTATTGATATAAAAGTCTGCATACATCACAATTCCAATGACTGTCCTGGGATGATATTTCCAAAAGAGCTTGTTTTCAATTAGAACTATATTTTTCCTAAACGTAACTACGGAGGAGACCCATAGCTACTACGGAAAGGTCTGTCAGATGACCGTTGACCGTATGAACATGAAATTTTGTTTTAAGCCAGCCCAATTTATCCAAATCATGATTACATAAAGCCAAATGACATGAAGCAACATTACTATAATACCGAGTTAACAATTGATAGTTAGGTATGGAAACAAACAATGTAGTGTGTGTGATATGTGAAGAGAGACATAGGGGGGCCCCGTAATTGATAATAATCTGAGGTGAAATTAGATGTGGGACCCTAATTGTATTATCGCATGCCGGTCGGAATTAGAGACCAAACAGGCCCAACATTAGTCAGTCGTCCCATGCTCTAATGAAACGGCAACTCTGTTATTTTCGTTGTCAAGGTTGTACCTTGTACCTACGACTATCTCAGCCTTTTTTTATTTATTTTTTTTCGGGGTTATCGACAAAAAGCAAAAACAAAAAGTGTGTATCCCAGGATGTGGGAGGCAGGAAATGAGCCAGCCACTAAATCCACCTGAAGCAGGTATGTTCCTCCTGGAAGTACCTGATCATAGGTCTGCACCAACCACTCGACCTGGAGTTCTGTGCTATTTCTAGGAAAGGATGGTCTACTTTCTGCCAATCCCGGACGATAGAACTCCATCACATTTGTAATTTTAGGGAAGAGTGGTGCAACTTAAAAAAAAAAAAAACGGCGAATCACAGCACGGTTTAATCAATTAAGTTTTCGCTCTCCCACTAAAAAACGGTCAACCGCTTTTGGGATAAAAATAGTTTTTTTTTTTTTTTTTCTCGGGTGCTCCGGTAAATCACCCGTCCCGAAACTTCGTAGGGGAAGAGGTAGAATTGAGAATTGTTGCGATGGATGTCTAGAGGCGACAAGACTGGCGCTCTCAGACCTCCTAGGGTTGCGGCTGCCTGGCGGCGCCGAGAGAGCTCGAGATCGGTGGAGTGGGGCTGCTTCTACATCGCGGTAGCCAGGGGTAGACTTTGGATCTGGCCCATCAATCGCCCGGTCAAGAGGGCTTTTTCTGTTCCCGCCAGGAGGTGACAAACCGGCTAAACGCCGGGTAGTTGGACTCCGTCATCAACTCCAGCAGGATCAATCCCAGATACGATCTTGTCGCGCGGATCAACTCCACCCTAGGACCTGTCGTACAGCGGGCAGTCTAGGACCACATGTTCTGCCGCCACACGAACAGATCGGGCTATTCTTCCTCTCGAAGAAGAAGAGTTTAAGGTTGAAGTCGCCTAAAAATCAATAGTTATAGAAACTTCTGAATCTTCATACTAAATATATTCATTACATCCGGTAGTTATTGAGGTTTTTAAGTTGAGCCTCCTCTGATCTCCCCCTCCCCTTAAGCCGATTCCGCGGAAAATTGATAGATGTTGTCTTTAAGGGATTTTGAATTTAAATATAAAATTTCATGTCGATGAATTCATTACATCGGCAGTTATTAGGATTTCTGTATTAAGTCCCCAAAGAAATATAAACATGAAATATTTGTATTTAAAAATGTATTTAAAATAGTAGGTTGTATTTATTATAATTTATGTACTTACTAATTAACCTGTCAAATTTCAGCGATATCGGACCAAGGTGTTCAGAAAAAGGGGCTCAATTCAAAAACCCTAATAACTATCGATGAAATGAATTTATCGATACAAAATTAAGTATGAGGATTTAGGAGCCCCTATGAAGTCAACTGTTGAATATTAGCACAAACGGTTGACTGGTTTTCCCCTTCAGTTCGGCGAAATTAATGTCCATTCTCCGTTTTATTTTGATATTCGGTTCGTTGTTCTGTTTCTCGTTCGGAAATGTTCAGGTCTGTACGAAGCTTAAGAGCTACCTTGAGGTCAAATAACAGGGAAGATCAATTTCTATAGTTTTATTTCATTTTTACAGGGAGCGGTGCAACCAGCGTTTTAGGAACAATTCTATAGCACACTTCAAAACAATTATCCTTTTTTTTCTTTAACCAACATGATGTTTTTGTCTATTCTTTCCTTTTGTCTATTGTACAATTATAGTTTGTAACAATAACCGTAGGCCGTTGGTTTCCATCTAATAACATCTTTGAGGTGTTGCGGTTTTGTCCTCGTGACCTCCACCAGCTCGCTCTGCTCTCTCTGCCCTCCTATGCCACACCTACAATTAACGATCACCGGTCATTTGCTACCTCATATCCGGAGCCCGTCATCCGGGGGATTGCCTGCTATAATCAGCCTTCAGCTCTACCTACCACTTTAGCTAACCCATTACCACCACCTCAGCCCCTTCTAAACATCCGACTAATTCAACTAAATTTGTTTTACATAATCGTTTATGATTACGATATAAACTCAGTTATCCATAATTTGATAATAATTTAGAGACCGTTTCTTTTCCTCTTCGCCTCATCCAATATATAATATTAATTCATTAATGTACCACCCCAAAATTGACTTCAGTCTTCCATTTAATTAAAAAATTTGGGGGGGAATCAGAGAGAACGTGTTGAATTTGAAATTAACCTGGAGATGTAATGTGTTATTATGTGTAATGACATTCGGCTTGGCTCTATCATCGTCATCAATAAATACCTTGCCTTATTAGCCTTCATCAGAAAATTATTGATCCCAATGATGAGCTAAATAACCTGAAGAATATTTTTATTTTTTTATACTTTCACTTCTTGCCAAAAAAATTACTGAATATAAGGAGACTTAATATTGACAGATTACATAACTTCCCCTATACTTCGTAAAGTTGTCGGTGAATCACCGACATTGCGCTAATATTCAACAGTAGAAAACTCATCAGCCATACCAAGTATAATCGGTCAGAAATTCGGTGTTGGGATAAGTGAAAAAAAATTAAAAACATTTAATGGTCATTTGAAAATACAAAAAAAGTGCAACACCCTATTAAATCTGTATTTTCTCGACTCGAATTCGTAATCAGAGACCAAAAAAATATTCATTTAAGTTGTAAAAATCCGTTAACAAAAACTTAGACAAAAAAAATTAAAATTTTCGCGGGGTTTTGGCAGCTGTCAATTGGCATGTAATATCTTGATTGTGAAACCCGCATTTACCTGATAAAAAACCAAATTGATCAAAAATTGAGCGGGGGCTCGAATTTTGAAAATCAAAACACTGTGGGGCGGTTCAGGGGAGGAGTTCAATCCAAAAACTCTGATAACGATGTAATGAATTTATCGACACTATTGAAGTCAACTATTGAATATTAGAAAATTGTCCACTAGTTTTGGGGGAGCGTATTAATTGAGTGGTTGACGTGAAAAAGGTTATAAGCTCCACTTTAGTCGAAAATAAGATTTCTGTGGAATAAGGTTCTATAGGCCTCTAGGGACTGTGTAGGGAAGTTTTTTTTGCCGTTACAGCAGCAGTTGGTAGTATTGAGCCCACGTCAGCGTTGAGCCTCATGGAAGAAGGTTCTGACAGCCACCAGTAGTTCTCAACATGGCAGCGGAAGGAAGTGTTAGGCGTTTAGAACCTTTTTCGCGTCAACCACTCAATTGATTAAATCGTTCAGGGGAGATACATTGCCTGTGATTTTTTTTCTTAATTTTTTGGAATTAGGGGTTCGGAAAAAATGCCGAAAAAACTGAATACATCCAATTTTTGAAGAATTACATAACTCTACAGGGTGGGGGAGTAAAAATTAATACAGAGTGAAGGAGGCAGCTCAGCTACTACCCCTCCCTCCTCCCCCTCCCCCCTAACGAGAAGCTATTATCCGTTGTGAGAACATCAAATCGATTCTGCCTCCCATCCAACCTCATATTAGATTCCTAATCTAAATTGACTTATTTATCGAGGGTGTGGGTAATTAAAACAATCTGTTTGATGCTGCTCCCAGCCCCTTCTGTGAGACGTTCTATTAACCACGGGTCCGTCAAGTCCCTCATGGTTGTCAAATTAAACCACCCACTCATCGTTCCTTAACCACCGATTATAACATGTTCACACCAACATCCTCCCCCAAATCATTCCCTTCCTACTAACAATATTAGTCTTATTTTTTTTTTTTTCTCCCCTCCTCCCTCTTGATGGAAGATAAAAGGTTGAAATATTAGCTATTACAGTAATTTAAAATACTCCAAAGAATGATTTAATGATAGTCCCAAATGGTAGCACTTTTCATTAGCAAATCATTTTCTTTTATTAAAAAATAAAAAAAAAAACAGTTTGGTTAACAAGCAAACGTGAAGTGTAATGAAATGACTGGCAGATTGTTTAAGGAAGCTGCTGTAAAAACGTATGTTTTTAAAATATTGTCTATTTCACCAGATATATGTAAAATATATATATATATGCATATATATAGTTCCTTCTCACTAGAAGGGCTTAGTTTATTTTATCTGGGATGTAAAATAAACTTAAGCACGCCGTCCTTCGGATGGGACGTTAAGCGATGGTCCCGAGCCTGTAAGATGTCAGGTACTCGTTAAAGACCCCTGCCCTAGATGAATAAAAATTTAAGGTAGGTAAAATAGGACTCCCAAAGTAGGATAGGGCTCATGTCCACCATAATGACGAAAGAGCTCTCTGGTAGTAGGCGATATGACCTCGTAGTTAAAGTCCGGGCATGAGTCATAATAACTAACTAACTTCTCACTACTACTCCCAGCACTGGAAAGATTACACACAAGTTACAGAATGTATTCCCTTAGTGATGAAATATTCTTCCCCAGTAGCGTACTTCAAGTATTAGGCCCTCCGCAGAATTTTTCCAAGGGCCTCCCACTCACCATAAAATATATTTATTCCGAGTGTGCCGCGTTAGGCCCTGGGTACGAAATGAGCGGTGAGCGGCTAGCGGCAAAGTGATAGGGCGGTAGAGCGCTGAGCGGTGCCGGCTACGATACTGAACGGGTGGGCTTAACTTCCATCAGTCGCCGTCATGGTGTCCTCCCCTGAACTAGCTAGATTCTCCCTATGAGTGAGAACATGGAAACGAGCTTTACGGAAAGTCAAGAAGAAGTATGTCGTTCACCCCATAAACAGGAGTAGAAGGGTTTACGCAGATCTGTTTAGTGATTTAAGAAACGACAAAACTCAGTTTTTTGAATATACAAGAATGTCCATACGAACATTCTTACCTAACAAGATTATTTCCTGTCCAACTTCTTCCCATAGTTTTTTCGTAATTACAATATTTTTAAAATTATTATGTCTTTCATTTCACAAACATGTTCTTCTTTGAACTTCAGGTATCAAAATCTCACATTCGGAATCCGTTAATTTCCTTTTCTCTGCCATTGTATTGCACGAGAGCTTCAACACAAATGAAAGACGCTGGGCGGTGAGCGAAAATTAATGTCTAGGAGCGGTGAGCCCCAAGTGGCGACTTTTGCCTGTCGTAGCCAGCAGTCCCCCACTTCCACTGCATTCAATGTTAACAAAAACGTGAGCGGAATAAAATAAAATTAAACATTTTCGGTGATAAGGCTCCTTTCGCCCCCACCCCTTTGTTACGTCACTGGCCTCACCTGCCAACTTCAAATGAACCAACTATAGGTACAACAGTTGCCTATCTCTAGACAACTTACCGGTCTGAGATACCGCTCCCTGTTATTAGTTATGCAATCCCACCTCTCATTACCCCTCCTATAATTTGATTTCCTTCTCCCATTACCCCAGGGTTCATCTCGTGATTCCCCATTACACCCCGCTTCTCATTACGAACCAACACTGTTTTCATCCAAAGTTAATTTCATTTAAGTAGTCAAATGACGCCAGAAAACCTCCTTCAATTCTCCAAATTGAATAATTTCACTTTTTATCAATTTTTCTCATTGAACTTCATCATCTCTGGAATTTCATTTGGGTGAGTAGCTAGCGGTTCAGCCTATAAAAATGGCCAATCCCCGAATCTATCTACAAAAAATACAATAAATATTATTTATTATACTATGAAACGACTGTTTGTTGCCATTTTATTTCCCAAACTGTTCATATTATAGGGAAAGTTATGAAATCGGTCTGAAATTCGGTGAGTTATCTCCAGAATTTTATGCTTCCAAATACATGAATACACAATAAAAGGAAAAAATAAAATAAAAAATAAATATTATTTAAAGAGAAAAAATACAATAGAAGAGTCTAATTTGTTAGCGGAGCACGCAATGGTGGTGAGGTCTTGTAGCTAATTTTCCTTTCAGTACAATTATCATTTCGAAGAATTTAGCCCCTTTTTGAACTAATTACAAAATCATTAAGGTAATTGTAGAGAAGAAACCACTTCCAAGTTTCTGTATTATTTAAACCACCCGCCATTGGCAATCATTGTGGGGTAAAAACCGCACAGGTATTCCTTGGCAATTAACAGTTACCTGGGATGGTTTAAGGAGAACAACTATTGTCTGGGAGTAGATGCTTCAAGTTATGTAATCGGTCAGAAATTAGATGTCGACTTTTCACCAGAATTTCATGTTTAAAAACTTTGTTTTGTACTGTATATAGTCCATTTTAAGTTGGCAGGTGAGGCCGATGATAACTATGAGGGTGGAGGCGACGAGAGGGGCCAGGCCTCCCATGAATTTTAGTTTTTGAGTATATCATTCTAAAACTTTATAACTAATATTACTACCGTAAGAGAGGCGAACTTTACTCCAAGATTTACCTATTTTTCCCGAAACTCTTGTTCTTTAAGGAAATCCCGGTTCAAAATGACTTTCTTAGTATGTAACATATTCTCCGGAGTCTCTAGAATATTTTAACTGGTGGTGCATCAAGATATCATGATTTTACATTTTAAAATTTTTTTTCAAACTTTGGAGTAATGTTACCTTGGGGTGTGTCGAACTTTGCACCACTGTGTGAAAACCTTTGTAAACGAATTGGAAATCGCCGATAGGGTAAAGTTTAACTCCTGGGTTGAAAAGAATGCACCAACTATATGAACATTTTTAATAGAAAACAAATCGACTAATAATTGTCGTAAAATTACAAAGTTACAAAAAAAAGTCACAACTTATAAAACTAAAAGCAAAAGTTAGGTAACCACCAAATCAGAAAAGGAACCAACGGCTTTTGGCAGATCTAGGCCACTGTAGGAGATCAAAATTCAGTAAAATGACAAGAAAAATCATGAACAAGGACATTGTGAGCCTTTTCCATTCTAAGGCTGCTGGAACGCAGAAAACCTGTCTAACTCTGACACCCTGTAGAATCCTCTTTTTGAAATTAGCTGTGGGGCGTTGATTCTTCCCAAGACATCATTCCAAGAGTAATCTATGACGTCGGGTATTGTGGGCCACTTCCAAGATTTTAAACTCTGTTCCATTGAAGAAATCTCAGCAGTGTCCTCATCAAAACTCAGAATTTTTCCAGGATATATTTTGTCCATGTATTTCACCACACAGAACTTCCCGACTTTTTTTTCAACTGGTGCAAAATCAACACTCTTTTGTTCTGTGAGCAATCTGTCAAACTCCTCATCTTCACGTTCTTCTTGTTCAATTTGTTCCCTGAACCTGTCGAAATCATCGTCCTCGGACTCGTCCTGAGTAATGATGAGATCTTCATCCCTCTCCTCATCCTCGCCTTCTTCAATGGAAGCCACTCTTTTCCTCCCACTAGCACCTTTTGAAGCAGGTGTTTGAGAGGTGGAAGCACATGATGGCTCGACGTCTTCTGATGTCACGCTCTTGCCAGGTGGGACGTCCATTTTTTTTCTTTTCCCTCCTTTCTTCTTTTCCGTCCATTCGGCTCTTTTAGCTTCCAGTCTTTTCAAGAAAGAATCTCCTGGAGAAATGACCTGATCTCCCTCGCTATCCACAGTTCCTGGAATTCTCTTCAGCAGTGGTCCAACATCGCAAGGAACGATTCCGCATGCTTTGAATCCAGAAATCAAGTTGTTGGAGACATTGTCCTCAATGTTCTTCATGAGCTTGTTGAGCAAACGAGGGAATTCCTCCTTACGGAGAGCGACATTACCAATGTTGTCCTTCCACTCAGCCAACAGTTTCCTCCATTCTGCCTTAATCCCCCTAAACACGGAGACATCAAGAGGTTGGGTTAGGTGTGTGCTGTTGGGAGGGAGGCATATAAATGATATGTTGTGCCTCTCACACTCCTGTAAGACTTTGACAGAAATGTGAGAGCTTAGGTTGTCACAAAGGACGACTTTTTTTCCATCTAGATGACGAACAAATGGAAGAAAAAGTGATTGAAACCAATCCAAGAATGTAGACGCATCAAACCACCCGCTTTGACTATTATTGTAGCGGGCATTTGGTGGACCATTCTCTGTCCATGTTGTCCACATGCAACCTGATTTGTAGAGAATGTACGGTGGCAACAACTCACCTGAAGCACTGCCACAAAACATAATTGATGTTCCACTTTTTGAAGTGTTGCAGATTTTGTCAACATATTTAGTCCCCCTCCTGACCAAAACTCTTTTTTTACCAGGGTCGTCAACGAGGCACGTCTCATCAAAATTAAATATATTTGAGGGGGGGACGCCCTCTAGCTCCTGAGACAGATTGTTTATGAAATTCTTCAGATCTGAAACGGTCACTGCTGCTCTGTTTCGTTTTATGTTGGATGCCAATCTGGAAGTAATTTCACTGTTTCGACGCTTGAACCCCTCTATCCAATCTCTTCCTGGTTTGTTATTGGTGAATTTTGGCACCTCTCTACCAAGCTGACGCAAATAATCAGCAATTATCCAGCACAAATCACGATCCGAGACAGGGAACCCATATTCTGCCATTTGTGTGAGACACCATACAATTAACTTCTCCTCCTTTTCTGAAAATACGGGAGGACAGCCCGGTTGGTTTGTATGCCGGTTCTTTAGTTTGTTGAAAATAGTTTTTCTTGGTATTTTGAAAATCGCAGAAGCCTCACGATGCGTCATGTTGCCCGTGCGCACTGCCTCCAAACACTGTTGCAGTTTCGTCTCATCATAGTTACGATAAGGTCGAGTGCCTAGCTTCTTAATTCGTTCCCTCCCCATTCTTCACTTCTACAACACACAAAAAACGCAGAAAAACGTTAAAAGTTATCACAATCGAATAATTTTCATCAATAATCGATCCAAAAAAGTGGGTGTCAAACTTTACCCCAGTATTTCTCTTGGGGTAAAGTTTCACGGGTTTAGGAGTAAAGTTACCAACACTAAGTTACTTCAAAATAACTATGGAAAAAATAATCTTTTCAACGATCTCAATAGTGCATTTTGTTCAAAATTACATTCTCTAAATGATATTATAAGAGCTTACCTGATCAATTTACTTGAAATGTGCGGAATCAAGAGAATTTGGTGACACAATAAACAGCTGCAGTCCACGTTGAGTATTGATAACACGACATAACACTGATAACATTTTTCTTTTGGCGCCAAAGCATGTCAGCTGATGCGCGGGAATGTGGAGTCTCTGGTGAGCCCAACCGCTAACCTGTGGTATGTTTCTAATTTGCTTACACCGTCAAAGAAGTTTTTCGCTTTTTGGGGTAAAGATACCTCCCATGGAGTAAAGTTCGACTGATTTACGGTACTTTAACGTATTAATATTTCGAAAAATCAGTCAAAGGGAGGGGGAGATCAGAGGGAGCTTAACTGAAAAACACTAATAACTGCCGATGTAATGAATGTATCGACATGAAGTTTAGTATATTCGGAAGTCCTTACGTAAGTTAACTATTGATTCAATTGGTATTAAGGATAAAACTACGTTAATTAATATGAGCTGATGAAGTTACATTGCCAGTGATTCACCGACGATTTTTGACGTGAAAACGTCTATTGGCTCGTTAAGCACAGTGATAGCCGGTCAAACATTCTTGTGTTACAAAATACCGTCAGATTTCAATCGATAATAACTACGAGACTAATAATGCGATAACAACGGTTGAGGTCACAATGGATAGAGCATGTCTGTAAGTGTTTGTTGTGCAGTGTTTGTTTTGCCTGTGACGTTATCGGGCTAGTGTGGGCGCCGGCGGATGATTGTTGCAAATTAGCGTTGTGTAAAATTAGAAATTAGTGTAGCGTGATAACGCGTTTAGATAGGACGTTGATTCGGGTGTCATTGTAAAGAGCTTGAGGAGCACTACTAGAACTCAAAGTGAAACAATAAAAACATTCGCCGAAATATATGTCAAAAATCATCAAAAAAAATAAGTTAGTTATTATGACTCATGCCCGGACTTTAACTCCGAGGTCATATCGCCTACTACCAAAGAGCTCTTTCGTCACTCTGGTGGACATGAGCCCGACTCTACTGCGGGAGTCCTAAATTTTGCCTACCCTAAATTTCTTATTCACCTAGGGTAGGAGTCTTTAACGAGTACCTGACATCGTACAGGCTCGGGACCATCGCTCAACGTCCCATCCGAAGGACGGTGTGCTTAACTTTATTTTACCTCCCAGATAAAATAAACTAAGGGCCTCAGCTGGGTTACGAACCCGCTATCTTTAGCTAAGAAGGCAAGCACGCAAACCACTGAGCTATCGGCGCCCTCTACTCGTTAAGAATAGAATACCTCCAAATGATGTTTCTAGGTTTAAGACCAATGTAATTAAAATACTAGGAATGCACATAATAATATACAAACGAGAGAAAGTTTGTGTGTGTATTTGAGTTAATCTCGAAAACTACTTAACCAAATTGGATAATTTTTTCACCGTTGAGAAGATTATTTCTTTCCTGTGGACATAGGCTATACATCTTCACTCTTTATAAAAGGGAGCTGAGCAACGATGGTAAAAGTGAAGCAAATCGAAGGAGAAACGTACGAACTCCATTTATATTTACGCTGCCTAAACGGTAAAAGATATATCAAAATGAAATAAAAATTGTCGGCATTATAAGTCCGTGACAGCATATACCTATTTAGAACTTCAATAACTGTTTTTATCTATAAATCTGTCCGAGTTTGTGACAAGTAACAGCACAAAAATTACTGAACAGCCGATTTTTCATGTGGAGCATTCTTATAAGTACGATTGAACCATAGGCTATTTGGCATATCAAATATTGAAGAGGGGGGGGGGGGGGGGGGGGGGGTCAAAATATAAAATTAATGCTAACTCCTTAAAGGTTGATCGGATTTTTCATGAAATTTCACATGAACCATACTTATAAGCCCAGTTCAAAGGTAGACTAGGATGGATTCTAGAATACATTTCCTGATTGCCCAGACTTTAGTTTTTTAATTCTGTAAAATGCATTGGATTAAGAAGAATTGATTTTGGAAGTGTGAAAATTAATATTGTTATGAAGAAATTCTTTATGTGGTCGGATGGTCAAAAATAGTGTAAAAAAGGTTATAGAAAATCGCCAGTTTTGTAGATACCTTCGCCCTGAAGAGAATGACACCTTGTACATTCACCTATGTTCAAGTCTCGCTGATTTCCCGCAATGAAATCTCTGTTCTCCTTTATCTAAGTGATTCCAGAGACCTGTGTTGTATTATAAAATACAAATAAATATACCCAGGGGCGTAGCCAGGGAGAGCAGGGGGGGGGGGGGGGTGGCGCGTAAAAAAGCAGAATGGTTGAGGAGTCGTTTCACGTAAGTCCATTCGAAGAGTCTTCCCACTCACTGTATATTTTATACACCAAAACCGATTTCGTTCTTATTGTGATCGTTACAGAACGTGCGATATACCACTAACTACCTTCATAGTTTGGTGGTTTATTTTTTAATTAATTCATTTTAATAAACTTTGTCTTATCATTATAACAAACGCTGATCTCTTTCTTCGTCAAATCAGTACCTAAAGGACAAAAATTATTTTGTAAGTTTTACATCGCCTCAAGAGTTTGCTTATTCTAAACACATTGATAGTCGGCAGAAATATAATTTATGACTGTCGCAACGAAGGAACTCGAACATTAACATTTTTAAGAACACTCCTAAATTCAAGTCTGTTCAAATTAAATGAGACAGACACTTTAACAACAGACTAAATAGAACAATTAATTTTAATTATGACAATAAAAAAATTAAGTAAAGCCCAGCGTTTACCAAGAAGTCCATAAAGGTGAAATAATAATGGTGTCGTATTTTACTTCCCCGTTATACGAAGTATAGGGGATGAAAAATTGGTTTGTGTGTCTGTGAACACGATAACTCCCGATAGAATGAATACATCGACACAAAATTTTACATGTGTATCGAGAATCCTCTAAGGACGACGACGCTTATTAATTTTCAGTCGAATTGGCCAAAGGGAAAATGGGATTAAGGGGGAGGCTTAACACAAAAACTCCAATAACTGTCGTTGTAATGAATGTATTGACAAGAAATTTCATATATACATACAAAACTCTCTAAGGGCGACACCTATTAATTTTCAGTGGAATCAGTCGACGGGAAGAGGGCTTAACTGAAAAATCGCACCAATATAATGAATGTATGACATGAAATTGTATATTTGAATTCACTGTCCAGCCGCTGATGACCGCCCAAAAACTAGTTATAAAGACCATTTTGAAAGTCTCTGCTACATTTCCTACTACGCAAGTTTTTTCCGTTTTCCCCGTTCTCCCGATCCGGCATATTTAACTCAAAAACCTCCTTAGACAGCTTTTCCTAAATGCTTCATCTACTCTCTGTTCTGTTCCTCACCGATACCCGACACGAACCCCTCACTCCACCAGTACTATCGTACACAGAACACTCACCACTTGGACGACCAGACAGACACCGTTTATTATAGCAACTCTTTTCAATAATTTGCCCAAAGATATAAAACTAGAAATAGCAAACCAGAGAGATTCTCTGAGGAGGTGTAGGTGGGTCACCGGACTGAGCTCGGATCAGGTTGAGTCCTTGTTAAGTCCTCTCCACTCTGACTAGCACGACGCTCTGTTCTGCTCTCTTCTCTCCCTGCCCTGCCCTGCCACGGTCCGCCCCATGTATGCTGTTGTACTCTGCCAACTTCATGTTCACTTGTCTTGGGTTAGGTTAGGTTAGGTTTTAAGACTCATGCTCGGGCTTTAACTACGAGGTCATATCACCTGCTACCAGAGCGCTCTTTCGTCACTCTGGTGGACATGAACCCGACTCTACTGTGGGAGTCCTAAATTTTGCCTACCCTAAATTTTCATTCACTTAGGGTAGGGGTCTCGTACAGGCTCGGGACCATCGCTTAACGTCCCATCCGAAGGACGGCATGCTTAAGTTTATTTTACCTCCCAGATAAAATAAACTAAGGGCCTCGGTCGGGTTACGAACCCACGTTCTTGAGCTCAGAAGTCAAGCACGCATATCACTTGTCTTGTCTCTCACTCAGTTAAAATTCAATGTCAGGTCTCCGGGTTGTAAGGTTCATGATCATTATTCATCAATTTTTATTTTACTTTTCTTCTATATTACGAGAATATTTCTTATTTCAGTCACTTTTTTTTTCTAATTTATTATTATTATTTTTTTTTACTAAAGATAATATTTTTTATTTATTTATTTATTTTTGTCTTTTTATTTTTTTGTATTTCTTCTCTCTATAATATGTTTAATTATTAACAGCGATTGTCCTAGCTGACTGCTCCCCCTCCCACACTCAGACTCCGTCTTCTGGGAGGAGGTAGCCTATTTATCATTTGTCTTACTTTGTAATGATCTAAAGGCATTAAATAAATATTTAAAAAATGTAATCAATGTATCGACAACAAATTTAGTATGAGGATTCAGAAGCATTATGTAAGTCAAATATTGAGTTTTAACCCAAACGGTCGATTGGCTTTGGAGGGAGAGCTAAAACTTAATATATTAATTCGTTCTGGGGAAGTACATTGCCGGTGATTCACCGATTTTTTTTTTTCTATTTTCGGATCCGAAGGAGAGTTGGTTTAATTCGTGAGTGAGTCAGGAGAAGACATTAAAATTGTGTGAGACTCATATAAAAGTCAGAATGACTTCACAATACAAACACGACTTATGGTCTCTCATAGTCTCACACAATATTTTTATTACATCATAAATTGTGTGCCTCCCTTTAACTGATTTAGTTTATTGTGTCTGCACTTTATATACTGTACGAGATGTCACTTTTTTATTGGTTCAACAAAAGGGTACATGCATTGCAAAACGTCAATTCAATGTTAACAAGTATCAACTGTAACGTGGTTATTGTATATTTTATATATTTACTGCTGTATAAATAGAATGTGTTATTAATGGGTCTCCTGAAGGAGTGTATAGTCCTAGGCGTCAAACTATAAGCCTGTCCTAAAAACATGTGAGATTATGGCCAGTCCTCTTCATTGCCCGTCTCAAACATACTTGCTTCAAAAACAGATTCTGTTCCATTGATTTCATAAACTAAAACTCAATATTTGATTTACATAGAGGCTTCTGTATCCTTATATTAAATTTTGTCAATCAAAAAACAGCGCGTCCAGCTGATTGACACGCACTTCAAGCAGCCTTGGGGCGCATCAAGCATCCCATCAATCTTTTCATCAACACTCATTTGTAGCGAAGTTCTCGACTAGTGAACTGCTCCTCCTGGACTGTAGTGAATCGGTGTTGTGTACACTGAGAAAAATTTATGAAATGTTGACAACTCCGCGCGGAGTTGACAAATTCGAAAAACAGTCTATAGAATTATGATTCACACAAGTCTGTCGGAATCAGAGTAACTATGTAGCTTATTTTAAACCAACTGCGCGAGGGAATTGAAGTTGTTTTAGGTGAAGTTGAGTCCACTAAATTTAAATTGGCTAAATAAATTTATTTATTGATACAACAAAATAAATAGTACAATGAATAAATCTTCAATAATTGACCTGGAACTTTTTACTTTTGAATCAATTTGTTTTTAATTTATTTAAAATGTTGAAAGATTTTTGTATAATTTTTAAGAGTGATTGTTTGAAACATATTATCAATGAACATAAATGAAAATATATTTTGATTTCAAATAAGTGAAATTGCAGTAATTCCTGCAGTATAATTGACCTACATTCTTTGTACTTTGGGGTTTATTACTGGAAATTCCCGGCGCCTGTCTGCTTGTCCTGTCTGTTTGTTTACTACCTGTGGCACTTTCTGAGAAAACACATTCAGTCTTGTGCTGTTATCCTGAACTCATTGAACTAGTGCTCGATAGTGTTGTGGAAAAAAGTGAAATGGCGGATGAAGAAACGCGTGAGATTTTATTAAAGTGGAATTTTGAAGAACTCATTGATACTTTTAAAGGTAATATACAATGATGAATTTAATAATATGAATGTATGGAAAAATAATAAATAACTAGATCAGTAATTGTCTTTTAGCATCGAAAATTACGATCAATAGATCTATAGGTACCATGGTTTCGAATCAGGATTTGGGGTTTCTCATCTTGACACTTGTTACTCTCAAGCGGAAAAAAAAGATCCAGAGGAAACGACGTTGGTCGAAGGAGTGGTATAAATTGAGGAATCGCTTCACTCACGAAAATTTACTGACAGTTATGCGTGAAACTGAGCCGGAAGACTTTAAAAACTTTATCAGAATGGACCGAGAGAGTTTTGATCATTTATTGGAGTTGGTACGGCCCAAATAAGAGAAAGTGGATACAAAACTGCGTGAAGCGATTCCTGCAACTCAGAGACTGTCCATCACAATGAGGTACCTAGCTTCTGAAATTTTGGTGCGCTATTGCTCGAACCTTCGGAAGCGAGCGGACGACCCTCCATCGTTGGTGTCGAGCAGGTGACTGACGCAATGCTTGATCGAAATTGCTCTAGACTATCAAGCGCTCCGCCCAGCCGCTTGAGACATTCAAACTTTCAATCAA
Source organism: Aradus depressus (assembly GCA_963662175.1). Taxonomy (NCBI): domain Eukaryota; kingdom Metazoa; phylum Arthropoda; class Insecta; order Hemiptera; family Aradidae; genus Aradus; species Aradus depressus. The sequence continues at coordinate 28,047,106 of OY759217.1, read as the reverse complement.
TCACCGTCAAGGCTTGACTCAAGCGTCAAACGGGTTCCTAGACTATCAAACACGCTTGACACCATCGCTTGACGCGCTCAAGGGCGTGTAGGGCCTGCTTAAGAGTCGAGAGAGAGGTCCCCCCTTCTCTCCGAACGCGGAACATTAATAGGTACTATCCTTATGGGATTTCAAATGTAAATATAGAATTTCATGTCGATATATTTATTTTATGGTTAGTTATTAACATTTTTGTGTTAAGCCTCCCCTCTAATCCCAATTTTTCTGGATCTGATGATTTTTCGGTAATGGAATTTTCCAAGCCCATTAAAACAGCTAACCTACAATAAAGTCACTGGATGTCATACAACAATTGACTGCCATAACCAAAAATTTTTCGCTCTCCCCTTGAAACCAATTTACTGATATGACTGAAAATCAATATGTATCTTACTCCGGGTCTTTACATCGAAAGTTATTGGACTTTTTGAGTTGGGCTCACCACTGATCCCACCATTCTCTTTGGTCAATTTAGCTGAATATACATCTAAACTTTCGTGTCGATACCTTCATTCTATCGGGAATTATTGCGTTTACTGACATACATAAACAGACTTTTTTTTTTTTTTTTTCTGAATGATTTTTTTTTTTAATTTTATATAGCTGGGGAAGTAGAAAATAGGAAAATTTTGGCAAATCAACAACCAGAAATTTTTAAATTGTTAATTCCAATATTGTGCTTTAAACTTCTTCGTACAAGGTACTATTAATTTTGAAATTTCCTTTTTTGACAAGACACACATTTTTATATTGAGAAAACAATTAAATGGTTGTCAATTAAAACATTTTTTAGAGAACAAATTTAAAAATTGATAACATTAGGTGATATAAAATTCAGCTTAATAATTACCGAAGTCAGTAAGTTAAAAGTTAATTAAACATCCCCAATTTGACACTTGGTCAGTCACATGAATATTATAAAAGAGAGTTTATTCACGCAATGTTAAGTTAAATATTCAAAAACGAACATCATTATCATTGGCGATGGATAAAGTTTAATTTTGATAATTTGAGATCATTTTGGTGGGGGGGGGGGGGGGGAGAGCAATTTGAGATGAATTTGAATAGTCATTAACAGAACCTCATCAAGAAACACGATCGGTTCATCATTGAAATAATTAACAGAAAGTTCGAAATAATAACATCAAGTACCGTTCATGGACTTGGTAAATGTTTTCAGTAATTGCTATATTACTTCTAGTTCTTAATAAATAAATAAACTTAACTTACTAACTGGGGGAACTTACCCCTATGATTATATACCAAAATTAACTTAGTTTATTGAAAAATAAATATATATTATAGGTTAGGTTAGGTTTTATGACTCATGCCCGGGCTTTAACTACGAGGTCATATCGCCTACTACCAGAGCGCTCTTTTGTCACTCTGGTGGACATGAGCCCGACTCTACTGTGGGAGTCCTAAACTTTGCCTACCCTAAATTTTTATTCACCTAGGGTAAGGGGTCTTTAACGAGTACCTGACATCGTACAGGCTCGGGACCATCGCTTAACGTCCCATCCGAAGGACGGCGTGCTTAAGTTTATTTTACCTCCCAGATAAAATAAACTAAGGGCCTCGGTCGGGTTACGAACCCACGCTCTTGAGCTCAGAAGTCAAGCACGCATACCACTGAGCTACTGGCGCCCTCTAATATATATTATATATATTGTAATATAGATTACGTTATAAAAAAAAATCATAAAATATTAAATTATGTATATTTCGCAGTAATATTTCGTTCTAAAGGAAATATATATTTTAAATTCCTTATAAAAATATGTGATGTGACCATCTTATACCAAGCTGGTATAGATCACTCTCTTCCTCTCCTAAACAAATGTTTATTCACCTTCGTGGGGGCGCCGGTAGCTCAGAAGCAGCGTGCTAGCCTACTGAGCTCATAATTGCGGGTTCGAAACCCGGCTGAGGCCCTTAAGTTTTTTATCTGAGAGATCCTTCGTGATGAGACGCGTTAAGCCAGTGCGATGTCAGGTACTCGTTAAAGACCCCTACCCTAGGTGAATAAAAATTTAGGGTAGGCAAAGTTTAGGACTCCCACAGTAGAGTCGAGCTCATATCCACCATGTGCTCTGGTAGTAGGCGATATGACCTGGTAGTTAAAGCCCGGACATGAGTCTATAACTATTCACCTTCCTATTATGGTCCCTTCAAAACGTCCAACTTTTTATCACAAATTCCCAAACCAAACTTTTCAAGGACACACTTGCACTACCGCCTATATTTATGAACTAATCAAACATCCTTTCAAATAAATGTTGCAGAGAAAATTGAAAGGTATATTGTATGTCCAAAACGGGTGATCGCACGTTGGCTGGTCTGCGAAAACCATCTTAAAATGATACTTAACATATTTGCAGAGAAATTGTAAAACACCTAATAAAAAATATAAAGAAAAGGATTTTTTTTTAAATCGTCTATTTCACAAAATATATGGGAGTACTTTCGGTATTGCTACCATCTTCAGCCACGACTCAACAAATACAATACAGTATTTAAGTCGTGGCTGAAGAAAGTAGCAATAGCGAAAGTACTCCCATATACTTTATACATTTTGTGAAATAGAAAATAATTTTAAAAACATACGTTTTTCTTTATATTTTCCATCTTAAAATGTCGTTTTGAAACCCAGTTTTTTAGACGTTTGCTAGATTTCCGCGAAAAAGATCAGTCCTATCGAAAAAGTTGTTCTTACCAAAATTGTTCCTTATTAAATTTCCAATCGCTAGTGTGTCCTCAGTAAATTGTCAGTTTATAACTAAACCTGATGATGGTGTGGAGATTAGGGCGGGACTTAACATTAAAATTAGAGATTTTTTCGCCAGAGATCTTGTGAAAGTTCATAGTAAATACTACTGAATAAAAACACTAAATACACAATATATTTCGCTGGTTAGAGCACTGTCAAGTGTACAGGATACAGACTTATGACTCCCTGTACACTTGACAATGCTCTAACCAGCGAAATATATTGTGTTTTTTTATATAAATATAGTGGAATTTTTTAACTTGTTCTATGTGTTTTTATTCAGTTTAATTCAACATTAAAACTCTAATAACTGTCGGTGTAATGAATGTATTGACACAGATATAAATTTTCAGTCTAATTAACCATAGGAAAAGGGGCTCAACACAAATACTCCAATAACTGCAGAAATAATGAATGTATCGACATATGAAATTTTATATGTAAATTCAAAACCCAATAAGGACGATACACAGCAATATTCAACCAAATTAGTCAAAGGAGAAAAGGAGGGAACCCAACTCAAAAACCGTAATAACTGTCTACGTAATTAATGTATCAACATGAAGTTTTCGGGAGAGAAAACTTAATTGATTAGTTCGCGCTGTGGAACCGACATTTTTTGCTATTTACATTAATTACTCATTAATTATTCATTCAATAATTTAGGTTAACGGATATCGGAGATATAGTAGGGGAAAGTGCTGTACCTTGGACCTATTGTATCTTGGACCCATGCGATTTTAGCGCTGCCTAATGGTTTTTCTGCTTTCCTAATGTGGATTACTCATTGTATTTCCTACCCTGCTTCTGAACTGTGGAGGTAATAGCCAAGTGTTTAGTCTCAGTGAAACTGTTTGTTTGTTAAAGCTACCCAAACAGTAAGTAATTTTTTCTTTTTATTTATGTCCTCCAGGTGATATAAAACTGAATTAGTATTAAACTGTTATAATTACTGAAAGTGTTACTATTAAGCATAATAATGGCTAGTGAAGAACGAAGCTAAACAAGCTTTTAAAATGGTGGTACAAACAAATGTGTTCAAGGGCCCCATGTTGTACCTTGGTCCGTGAACAATGTTGTACCTCGGTCCTACGGCCAAGGTACAACTTGTCAGGACCAAGGTCTATCAAATTTAACCAAAATGGTTTTTATCTTTTTTGTAAAACCAAAAAACAACTTCCTGGTTCAAAAATTTGTTTACATAAAGGGCAATGATGTAAAAAAAGTATTTTCAGACGAAGAGGAACGGCTTCTAGTGGAATATATTAAAACAGCTGCATATCTCCACTACGGATTAACATTGAAACAAGTTCGAAACTTAGCGTATCAGTTCGCAAAAGAAAATAAGAAAACATATGACGAATCTTGGGACACGAAAAAAATAGCCGAAAAAAATTGGCTTTGCAATTTCCGTGACAAATACGAAAGCCAGATTTCATTGAGGAAAGACATTGTGTTTAAGCTTCCCAATCCAAGTAGCTTAACTAGACCTTCTAGACAACGCCAAAAATTAATTTTCGGAGTTGACTTGAGTAATTATTGTGTGGAATGAACATTTTTTGGGGGAAAACCATTTGTTGATATTATTTTCAAGTGAAAAATAAAATAAAAAAGATAATCCGTTATTATTTATGTTCCTTTTTATTTCTTTTGTAGAAAAAAGTTCTTTATTTATTCTTCTTGCTTCGAAGATAAAAAATTGCTCAAAAACAGTGAATTCCGAGCTAGAACCAGGCATGGACCAAGGTACAAACACTCTAGGGCCAAGGTACAACACCATGCTGTACCTTGGTCCCAAAAAACTTTTATCATTCAATCACAAAAAAAAATATAGTAAATTTTAAAATAAATTTTGTTAAAAAATTGCATTTGATACATGAGATACGAAAGAATTAAAATTCACCTTCAGCATTACCGGGTGAAACAAAATGACTAAACTAAAAATCAAAATGTCAAATTAGGTCCGAGGTACAGCACCTTCCCCTACTATAACAAATTTTTGTTGTAGCTAAAAAATGTAATTGAAGATGTGGGCCCAGATCTAGGACACAAACTTAGGAAGACTCAACGTTCCCATGACCAATCGGGGATATGTGAGCCCTTAAGTGTTGCATGAGAAACGAAAAGTCACCCAAAGACAGAACTTTTTATAGGGGGGAAAAAGTTGTGACGATAAATCAATGATACAAGAAAAGCAGAAAAAAAAATGTCGGTGAATGTACTTCAGCATATGGAAACTAATTCATAATAAAAAAAATTGATAACACGATATAATCAATTAAAATGTCGCTCTCTCTATGAAATCAATGGAACTTTTGGGACAGAAATCATTAGTTGACTTACATAGGGGCTTCTGAATCCTCATACTAAATTTTGTGTCGATACATTCATTACATCGATTCTTAAATTGAAGCCCACCACTGACGATGGCCGATTCCACGGAAAATTAATATGTGTCGTCCTACTGAATACCTTTTGAATTTACATATAAAATTTCGTGACACTATATTCATTTTTTTTTTTTTTTTCGGTTTCCGTCCAGTAGTATTTCTGCTGGATGGGAATATATTTAACTGCATGCGCTATATCTATATTATATGTTTTAACACAATTTAATTTTGAATTTTATATACAGTAATTTAGATAGACAATCAATTTATAGTTCATCAAAATAAATCTTCTGTACAAAGTTTAAAAACTGTTTAAAAAAACGTCGCACAAAAATAGATGTTAACAAAGGCTCATTCTATCGGGATTTATCATATATATAAAGCTGAAAATGTCTGTGCGTTGTACCGCTATAACTCACGAACGGCTTGATGGATTTGATTAATTTTTTTTTAATTTGTTCGTCATCGTCTGTGGAAGGTTATAGGCGTATTAGTACCTCAATATCTGGTCCATCCCAGCATCCACCCACGCAATCTTTGTAACTCAAAAACCACTGCAATGATTAATGAGGAATCTTTTTGAATAGATAAGTTTTATCTACCGGAAGGTTAAGGTCTATTTTTTAATCAACCCCTGGTCCATCCCAGCATCCACTCACGCAATCTTTGTAACTCGAAAACCATTGCAACGATAGTTGAGAAATCTTTTTGAATAAATTAGTTTTAGCTCCAAAGCTAGCGTTACTACAATTGAAGGACTATAAGCCTTATTCCGAATGAATAATTGAAAATTATAACATCATGAATGTACTGTCGAGGAACTGAATAGCCTTATAGGAGATATTGGGAGAAAAGTCAAAGTTCCCCGGGCAACGCCGGGTATTACTGCAAGTTATACATACATATAAGACTTTTTTTTTTTTTTTAATTTTGAAAAAATAAATTTCAACATCGAACTCTACAACACTTCTATAACTTCTACTACACTTCGCAAAGCTGGAGAATTGTGATGAGATCACTCACTGACGGGTCACGTAGCTAAATAATGGTTTGATATTCTGATAAATAAAAATTCGTTAAACCAGTAGTTCTGCCGATGTAAATTTAGTATGAGGATATAAATGTCCCTGTGTAAGTCAACCATTGATTAATTCTTGTTAGAGAAGTACACTGCCGGTGACGCACAACCCTTAAGGCCTACATATGACAGTTTGGAACTTAGAAAATGGTTTGATTTTATCAGAGTGCTGTTATCACGGCATAGTTATGTCTACTTACGCCCCGTTGACATGCTCAGCGCCATCTCATCTCTCATCCCGTTGACTGACAAGCTGCCTCAACCGTAACTGTCATTAGTACAGATGAGTTTTTAATTTCACAGGAAATAAAGTAATTTTGTTATTCGCCGCTCATTCCCTATTTTATTTATATGGAAAAAAAAGGAGGAAGAACCGAAAAACACGTAAAAATGAGCGGAAACTGAGTTAATTACTTTTTTAGTAATGTATAATTGTTTAAGTAGTTTATAGTTTAGTGATATTAAAATAAATTACTATAAAGTCGTCGGTGAATTACAGATAATGTACTTGTCCATTACGAATTAATCAATTATATTTGTAATCGACCGTTTGGGCTAAAAATCAATAGTTCACTTACGTAGGGACATTTATTTTTTATTTATTTTTTTTTATTGGCCTTATGTAAGATGCGTATTAGGCATGTCTCCATAATGTCTGTTATATAGTTATTTACATCCATGGCCCCGAGAGGGAGTTTATCTACGAAATAAAACTCACTTCCGAACGGGATTCGAACCCGCAAACCAAGGTGAGACCATGCGGCCAAAACTCTACGCTCTAGCCCGCACGGCCACCATGGCCCTCACATAGGGGACTTGAGAATCCTCCTACTAAATTTTTTGACGATAGGATTCATTACTAGTTATTAGGTTTTTTGAGTTGAGCAGTTCCCCTGTTCCCCCATTCCCTTCGGCAGATTTCGCTGAAAATGAATTCGTGCGGCCTTTATGGGGTTTTGAATTTACACACTGAATTTCGTGTAGATGGTTTTATTACATTGCTTCTTATTTAATTTTTTGTTTTAAGGCTTCTCAATACTCTCCTTCCCTTCGTCTTTTTTTTTTTTTTTTGCCTGCTAAGTACTTCTAATAGGTACTCTTCTAATGCACTTTTCCATGGCGCCATTTTAAATGAGAAATGAAATTTGAAGATGAAAACCTACTCATTAGGTTCGCACTTGACACATTCTAGTTGATTTTATTCATTTTGTTCTAGATCAATAATTGACAATGTTGAAAAACCCATACTCACATGGGTGTCGGAATCGCTATTAATGTCACTCATAATAGAAATTAGAAAAAAAATTGAGCACCAGAAAAAAGTAAAAAAAGATAATTAACTTTACTTTAGTTTTAACGGCAGGAATAACACTCAACACTGATGTACCATGTTTATCGAGCTAATCCATTGTTTACACTTTACCTTATGCATTTACCTCAACATCCCATTTGTACCTTCTGTTATAAAGACACGATATCAAAATTTTCACGACAAACTCCATCATCACGCCAATCCACTTATTCTCCAATTATCCACGAACACTCTCCTCACAAATGCGCCAAGACGTCTAAAGCGGGCATGGCAGAGGGACCTGCTCCAGGACTAGCCTGGACTCCTCTTCGGTCACGTACCTCAGCAGTACAGCGACACACTTGCCACAGCACATCATCACAATCACTAGTGACAAATGTTGTCGTTGTGAATATGTAAATAAATAAATAAAATAAACCTTATGCATTTAATTTAATGTAGATTGCAATTTTGTAACATAACTTATTTCTCATTATAAACAAAGAGTTGTCAATAAACCTATGAGCAGGAGGGGGGGCAGGAATTCTTAAATTGTAATCCAATAAAGCTATTAGTTATTTCGGCCTTAAAAAATACAACACATTAAAAAATAATCATCATTCATAAATTACCTAAAATATTGATAACGGTTAAAGAATAACGAATAATTCATAGAATAAAACCGTAACTTGCTTCATGAATAAAACACTAATCACTAAAAAATTATTGAATAACTTTATTGAATAAAAATTTATTTTTAAAAATTAATGCCCAACATTGGTATTGAACCTATATCAAATCTGAGAGAATCATTTTGACGACTGAAAATTTAATAAGGAACATTTTTGGTAAGAACCAGTTTGTCGATAGAATTAATCGTTTTCGCGTAAATCAAGCAAACGTCAAATGGATTTCAAAACAGTGAATGGTTCTCGGCATGTATTTTGTAAACCGGGCGACTTTCGAAAATGTGTATTACTTAGAGATTAAACTACACTTTATACGGAGACCTAATGCACAAATGATAATGATTTTACCGTAGTGTAAAATAATAAATATTTCTCCCCTTTTTCAAGCGATTCGCTATCCGCCTAACCCATAAAAATTAATCCTCAATTTTCTAATAGGCAAAAAAACAAATTATAAGAGATTTTACAGATTAAAATAGATATTCAAGGAGGAAATAAAATCTATTTTTGTGGAAAATTATTAGGGGTTTAACAGCAACAATTATTTTTAACGCATATCTCGGCTGTAAAGCTTTTCCATATAGGTATTGAACTTTTAAAACTTACTAATTGTTGTGTGTTGGAGAACTAAACGAAAATACGATTATTGTTAATATAATAATTATTGTATATTAGAGGACGTAAAAAATTTAAATTGGCAACCTATGTAGAGACTAGTTGTGGAGAGGACCAAAGTGGGAGGGGAGGTGTATATTACTGCATCTCTGGCTCTTCAGTCCCAGGGTTGGGAGTCTATGAATGGGCAGTAGGTACCGTTTTCATGAAATTGTGTGTGATTATGAGGTGTATCTGAACCTAATCATCAACAGCGATAAGTCAGAGGACGTATTTACATAATGTATTTATTAATTTAAAATTCCTTTTGTCAACGTTCCGTTTCCTAAATTTCCATTCAAAACTTTTCTCCCCTGACAATCCTTTTGCCTAACATCTTCCATCCCATTCTCATCCAGACAATCCTCCCAGAAGATTGAGGCGGTGCTGGCATTGGCCAGATTCTCCCTTCGTGTATTCATTCACATACAAGCTCTTACTATTTCACAGGATGTCAAATATAAGATAGTCTGACCTCTCACAGATTTTTATTGGTAGTAATAGCTAGCCGGCTTTCGAGGTTTCCCTCATCATCAGGCAGTCTGATAAAAAAATAAAAATTTTGAAAGAACTAAATAATATAATAAAAATAAATAAATAAATAAAAAAGTTGTTCAAAAACATTAACAATTTAAAATATCATGGATGGAGACTCATCATCATTTATTTATTTTTATTATATTATTTAGTTCTTTCAAAATTTTAAATTTGTTTATCAGACTGCCTGATGATGAGGGAAACCTCGACAGCCGGCTAGCTATTACTACCAATAAAAATCTGTGAGAGGTCAGACTATCTTATATTTGACATCCTGTGGAATAATCACTTCTCACTACATCAGCCATCTTCATATTAGCTCTTACTATCCTTTCCATTAAATTGGGTGCATGAGGATGGCATCGCGATGTTGTTTCGAGGGATCTCGAAATGAATTTGTTTTGGATTATTACCATTTTTCTATTAATTTATTTTATTTATTATTTTTTTTTTTTTTATTTTTTTTATAACTCCTTATCTGGTACATATTGTCATTTATGGATACATAGACTAGGCGCTAAAATGCCCTACTTGACAGGAAGTCTGAACATCAGTGGTCAGGGGTGGGGTGGATCCTTAACCCCGCCCTGCTCAGGTGGGAGTAGAACCACCCCGCTTGTGTTGGGCCCGTGGCAGATAATAAGACTATACACTACTTGTACCTACGGGGATACAAAGGTCCTATACCCACGGGATTATGGTGGCGAAGGCACGAGTCCAATATCCCCTCTAAAGGTGGGTTTACACTAGGCGCAACATATTAACGCAACTGTTTCGCGAGACAGATTCGCAGCGAGCGACCCTCAATCGTTTTTTGAACGCGCATCAAAGAGCCTAGCTCTTCCCGTTTTGTGTAGTGTGAACGTCGATACTTGTTGCGAGAAAATGAACCAGGAGGAAAGCATCCGCCTCATCGATTTGTACAAAAATCATTCTTTTTTCCTGGGATCCCAAATACAAAGCGCATCACAATCGGGCAAAAGGGAGGATGGATCCTTCAGCAGCCCGTCTCTACTATTAAATCAAAGATGAAAACTCTGATGAGGTCATACAGAAGCGAAAGGTTGCAGGAAAACAAAAGCAGAATCATTGGATCAGCTATGAGGATGAAGTTCCTGATGATATCTTCAATGGGTTCGATTGTCATTTCATTCAAAACCTGGTTCCCATATTGACATCGCAAACGGAATAATTCCTTGTTCCATCAGCGGCGACTCGTTTTTTTTCTTGTTTAAATGCAGCATTGTCATTAGGGCAATGTAGCACTCGGAGGACATGGTTGTCTCACCCAAACTGACGGCTCACTTTCTTTCGAGGTTAGGCGCAACGTTTCGCTCAGTGTTATAAAAAAGCCTTTTAATTTCATTTTCTAAGTTCATTACAATTAGAACTACCCCTAATTACCCCAAAAGGCCAGAACAGTTACATATTGAGCAGCCATTTTGAAAATGTGAGAGCGATAAAAAAGTTGTTCAATCAACAGTAAGAAAACATTGAAAAAGCACAATGAAAGTTCTAGAGAAGTTGCATAGGGACATTCTGTAAGATGTGAAATAATCGATGAAATTGTGGCCGGGGCGGGTTCAACGCAAAACTCTGATGAGCATATCGGCAAGAAATTATTTGAGTGGATCCAGGACACAATAAGGAAGACACCTATTAATTTTCATCGAAATGGCCCGAAGGGAAGGCATAGAGGATGGGTCTCAACTCAAAAACCATTATAACTGCTGATATAAAGAATGTATGGATACATTTTATATGATGATTGAGAAATCGCTCCTTCAGTAAGAAACCAATTGATTTTAAGATAAATCGGCCGAAGAGAAAGCTTTAGAGGAAAGGCGAGACAGCGGTCGGGCGAATTATTTTCGCGAGACAGTTGCGCGAGTATGTTGCGCCTAGTGTAAACCCACCTTAAGGGAGGAGGGACAAGGTGCACTTCAAGGTGTTCGAAATTGAGCTCCCCAAAAAAACCTGAAGATGGAAAAACATAGGGATTGAAGAGAAAGAAAACCTCAGCCCTTTTCCTCTCCATTCTGGGCCTAATCTCGAGTCTTTAACTATACTGGTGCTACGGGTTGCTTTCAAAGCGACACCCCTCTTGTAGTGGTGGTGAAACTGGGACCAGCATAGACAGGTTTTCAGGAAGTCAATGTGCTGAAAGCTGATGCTAGATAGTAGAGTTTTACCATTAGACCTGCAAAGCTTGAACTTTCCAGTTTTTTTTGAGAGGTAAGCTTCTTCTCCAGTGGGAAAAGCTACTATCCAAAAACAGTGCCTTTAAAATTTGGGTATGTATTAGAAATCATTCAATGTGATAAGATATTTTCAATTTCGAGCTGGAAGGGGTCGTTCGAAGAAATACTGTGGACTTACTGTTACTGTTACTGTTACTGTTACTGTTAATGTTACTGTTACTACCATAAGTCATAATTTCTGAGAAACATTGTTGTACATTATGGATGTTTATTAGCTTCACTGAGTGGCTTTTTTTATACCATTTGGTATGTGAATGAATAAAAAATGTGAAATGGTTAGCAATTATGAAACTGTTTGAAAAGGCGGTTGTTGGTGTGGTGCGCTCTGTTATGAATAATGAGTCTGTTTGCGACCTGAGAGGGGAGGGATTTAGTATGCAAATTGTCCACCAGAGAGAGAAGGGGGATTGGGATAATTGTGACGGCTGAAAGTAGGCGGTAGGGTGGGAGGGGAGGGGCAGAGTATGTATTTATTAATCGAGTTAAGTGTACAGAGAGACAATGGCGTTTCAACCATACAATGGAATTATCAGACGACTGAGGTGGTGGGATGAACTTTGTTGGGACATGTGCCTTCCTTCACAGCATATGTCTCCATCCTACTTATATATTTTGGTAGGGCTAAAATGTGCACCTAGGGACCTAAGCATCCAATGATTATTCCTTTCCTCTTAGCTCAACTGTGGTAGTCCTAAATTTTGCCTACCCAGGTTTAGTTACCTAAGGTCTTTAACGAGTATCTGACATCGCACAGGCTCGGAACCCGCGATCATGAGTTCAGTAAGCAAGCACGCTTACCACTGAGTTATCGGATATATGAAGTACAGAGGAAGTTATGTAATCGGTCAAAAATTCGATGCGGAGTATTCAAATTTTATGTTTTCCAACCAAATATAAAGGAAAAAATGCTGTCTGTGCGTCTCTGAACACGATAACTCCCGATAGAATGAATTTATCGACACGAAATTTAAAATGTGAACCCAGAAGGCTCTAACGACGACACCTATTGTTTTTCAGCTATATCGACCAAAAGGAAGAGGAAATTAGGGTAATTCTAATAAAAACTGTAATAACTGCCGATAGAATGAATGCATCAACACGAAATTTTATATTTGTGGCCAAAACCCCATAAGGACAGCACCTATCGATTTACAACTGCCGTTGTAATGAATGTATCGACGTAATGTTATATGTGAATTCAGAATCCCATAAGAACGACAGTTAATAATTTTCAGCAGAGTCGGCAGAAGGGAAGAGCGAGATCAGAGGGGGCTCAACTCAAAAACCTTAATAACTGCCGATGTAATGAATTTATCTACACAAAATTTAGTATGAGGATTAAGGAGGCCATGAAATTTACCAACCTTCCAAGTGAAATCCCAGAATGAAAGGCGAATACTTTTCTACCTTCTGTTATTCTGTTGAAGTACCTGAGATGAAATGAAACCGAAAAGAACTGGAAGAAAAGTGACTTGCTATTGGTTTGGTTTAATTTGAAAAAAAATAAAATAAAATAAAAAAAGTGTTTCAAATGTGTTCCAAAACAGAATCGGCAAGAAGGCAATTTGTTGAATAAAAGGAGAGTGTAAAGCCGACAATAGGCTGCTTTGTGTTGGGTGGGGAAGTGTAATGAGTGGAGAGTGAACCTGCACTTTCTTTACAAAGCTGGAGCTAGCCGTGACAAAGTGGGGTCCCCTTATACAAAGTAGCCAGCTAATACAAAGTATTGTGGCGCTCCAGGTGACGTTAGTGTTAAATTACATTAAAGCGAACAATACAATGGGATCCTCATTTAGCCGCCACTAAATGTCCAGAAGATACCCGTTAGTCAAGCCCTCCCATCACACTGTGACAATTGGATTTCGTTATTCTATTGGCTCCCTCATCTCAGACACAACGCCTTTTTTTCTACTCTTTCTTAAAGCCATGTCCAACAAAACATGGCTACCATATATAATTAACAATCCGTTACACATTTCCAATTATACCATAGTAGACCACGGTTAGTCAATTGTAAGATTTGTATCGGATATATTCTTCTGCTCCTATATCTGAGTAACTTCAAGAGGCACAACAAATGAAAAAAAATGTTACTGGTGTGTAAACTGGCTCGAGCGTAAGTCTCGTTGATGTGCATGTGTGTCGGACGGATGCGCGCGTAGCGCATACACACAACTACACACTTCTTTATCTGTGATGTCAGCTGATTTTGAGCATTTCTACGTTCATGGAATAAGAAAGTGTGGCTACTTGGTTTAATGTTGTGAACATCGAAGAATGTGTGATATATTTAATGTGTAATTTTCTATTTCTTCACATACGAATGAATGTAAAGGTAAATATATAATAAAACCAATAACAATAAAACAACTCTAGAAAACATGATTAGATATAACATTGTATTTTTACAACACTATTGATCATATTTATTACTGTTGTAGTGAATTTAACTAAAATATCAATATTACGAACTATAAAATGATCTTTCGGTAAGAAACTTTTAGGTTAAGATGCTTCGATAGCTTAAATTTGTCACAATAAATAAAATTTGTGGTAAAAGAAAATAATATAGCAGTGTAAATCTATTAAAATATAATTATTTTAGCTACCAAAAACCTATAATTTTATGTATAAAATAAATTGAAGAACAATAAATTTGAAAGTTTAATTCCTCGTTCTTTCTTTTCTTTTTGTATCATTATAAAACAAATCTTAATCAAAATCAGTGCACGACACCAAATTTTTGAAACTAAAGTAGATGTTTATACATCAATTCTCGTGAGTACAGAGTCACCCCCACATGTTTTATTATTATTATTATTAGAACATTTTTAACAACAAAATGTTTGTTCATTTGTTGTGTGTCTTGAAGTTACTCAGATATAGAGCAGAGGAATATATCCGATACAAATCTTACAATTGCCTACTATGGTAAAATTGGAAATTGTTTAACAGATTAACTCAAATTAATTAAGGAAATAAATATTATTATTAGAAAATTTTCATTATACATTTATTTTCATTAATCAATAACATGGCGTAACTGCTCTAGCTGCGATGGTGTATAAATCGCTCATTTGCTACTACAACGACATAACTCAAAAATGGGCATTTTTGAGTTATGGGCATAGGAAGAACCATTTAGCTGGTAGAATGACACATCTGAGCTTCAACTGCTCTCTGAGAAAACAATTATTGCTGCAAGATTTCATAATTCAAAGTGAGGGTAGTTATGAGGTTAAGGGAGAAACCTCAGTAAGGCCTACAGCTGTTATTGTACATTTTCTCTTCTTTTATATTGTATTTTTTCAATAAAACATGCTGATAAGTTATTTTCGAATGAATGCAACGTTATTACACGTTAAAAATTTGAATTGCTCCTTCTGGAAAACCACAGTTTTTTGAGTTGACGAAATACATTGGGAGTTCTGAATCCCCAAAATAAATTTTGTGTTGATACATTGATTACATCGGCAGTTATAGGGTTTTTTAGTCAAATCTCCGTCCTCGGATATCTCCTTCCCTTTGGTCAATTCCGCTAAAAATCATTAGCTGTCATCCGCTATTTAAGTGAAACGCATTTCAGTTGTTCCAGGTTTTGTTTTTTCTTTTCTTCTATTCGGTGAACACAAATTTAAATAGTTTTTGAGCTTACCTACAGTAGGATTCTGGTTATATATAAAAAATTTAATGTAAAAACATTCACTTTTTGGGGCTTGTTTTCACAGTCACACAGATTAATACAGGTCCAACAAAACATATAATTAACAATCCGTTACACATTTTCAATTATTCCATAGTAGATCACGGTTAGTCAATGGTAAGATTTGTATCGGATATATTCCTCTGCCCTATATCTGAGTAACTCCAAGATGCACAAAAATGTTTTCGTATAATGTGAAAATGTTCAAATAATAATAATATAATTATTACGTCGCAAGTGATCCATTTCTTAAATTCTAGGAAACACATCCAGGTTCTGGACATTAGTGAACCTTAGGACTATCACAAGGCTGATCACAGGACATTGTCATATGGACAAACACCTACACAATATGGGCATCACCAGTAGCCCTCTGGGAAGAAAATGTGGCGAACAAAACGTTTCATATTATAAGAGTGGAAAACTCTAGAAACAAGAGGTTTTACTAGTTCGGGTCTGCCATAAAAGAACCAAGACAGAGGCTATGGAGGGCTGCTTTATTAACAGGGGCCAACAGACAGGGCGCACAAACAATAGGCCTACCCTAGCTGCCCTCACAAAAAAAAAAAGTTCGAAACTATAATATAACATTTTGTATCGATACATTTATTACATCGGCAGTTATTAAAGTTGAGTTGAGCCTCTCCCCAGTCAGCGTTCTCATTGGGTTTTGAAATTACATATGAATTTTCGTGTCAATACATTTATTACATAGGGAGTTATTAGAGTTTTTATGTTAAGACATCCCTGTAATCCACCCCTTCCCTTTGGTCAATTTGGCTGAAAACCAATAACTGTCGTCCTTATGAGGTTCTGGATACATACAAACAATTTCATGTCGAAACATTCATTTTATCGGAAGTTTTTGTAAGCACAGGCACACAGACATACAACTTTTTTTTTCTTCATTTTTGAACAGTGTCGGAAAACATGAAATTTTTATGAAAACTCAACACCAACTTTCTCTAAATTTCGTACACCTGGGGAAGTAAATAATACAACGAAATATACACAGTATACAAAATAATAACAAATCAATGCAGTAACGTGTAATTAGTTATTGTGACTCTTGCCCCGGCTTTAACTACGCGGTCATATCGCCTACTACCAGAGCGCTCTTTCTATTATGGGAGCCCTAAATTTTTATTCACACAGTGTAGGGGTTTTTAACGAGTACCTGACATGGTACAGGTGCTCATGGTTTTCACCTCCCAGTGCCTCTGCGTGAATCTAGTCTTTATATATTACATTTCGTGTACCTCTAATATGTGTACCACAGTTTGGGAACCGCTAATTTAAAATATTTCCTCCGTGACGTTGTCACCTGTTAAACCTTTCACAATATTCTAAACAGCCATTGTTTCGGTGATTGCTAGATGATGAAATATCCATCAGCGGCTCGCTTTCTTTGAATGCTTCTTTAAGTGAAACTCATTTCAATTGTTCCAGGTTTTGTTTTTCCTTTCTTCTATTCGGTGAACACAAATTAAAATAGTTTTTAACCTTAACTATAGTAGGGTTAGGTTAGGTTTTATGACTCATATCACTACGAGGTCATATCACCTACTACCAGAGCGCTCTTTCGTCACTCTGGTGGACATGAGTCCGACTCTACTGTGGGAGTCCTAAATTTTGCCTACCCTAAATTATTATTTGCCTAAGGCAGGGGTCTTTAACGAGTACCTGAAATCGTACAAGCTCGGGACCATCGCTTAACGTCCCATCCGAAGGACGGCGTGCTGAAGTTTATTTTACCTCCCAGATAAAATAAATTAAGGGCCTCGGTCGGGTTTCGAACCCACGTTCTTGAGCTCAGATGGCAAGCACGCATACCACTGAGCTACCGGCGCCCTCTTACCTATAGTACGTACTTACTTACCCATTCCGTTATAATGAGGATAAAGGGAAAAAATTAGTCCTGGGAACATTGCATAGAAAAATAAGGTCCTGGAAACATTGCATAGAAGAAATAGGTTCTGGAAACATTGCATAGAAGGACTAAGTGGCGTGTGGCGCGTCCTAAAAGCAAAGACAAACTGAACCCCCCCCCCCCCCCCCCAAAAAAAAAAAAAACTATTTTTATAACAGTTATAATATATCAAGTAACTATAGTAAGTAACTGTAGTAATGTTGACGACCAGTTAGTAACATCGAACAGGTTAGTAATGTTGTCTGCCCGGTTTGAGTTAGGAGCAATTCTAACAATGTTATAACGCCCCAAATTTTAAAATATATGAAACCTAATTAAATACAAATCACTTTTCAAATTAGAGATAATTCATGTTTTCATTGTTTGTTATTACATTCTGATACATTTAGTACAAAGAAGTAGGTACTGTAATCGTGCGAAAATCCGAGATCGAGTTTTGAAGATAGCGGGTTCGTAGCCCTGTCGAGGCCCTTAGTTTATTTTATCTGGAAAGTTAAATAAACTTAAGTACGGCGTCTTTCGGAGGGGACGTTAAGCGATGGTCCCGAGCCTGTACGATGTCAGGTACTCGTTAAAGACCCCTTCCCTAGGTGAAACTCTAAGCGCGATGATGTAATGCCTCGAAAAAAAAAAAAAAAAAAAAAAAAAACGTGCTTAAGTACATTTTACAAAAATCTTTTTAATTGGATTCTACCAAAAATGTTCTTTAATAAATTTCCAACTAACGAAATGCCCTCAGAAAATTAACAGCCCCACAAACAACAAACTCCATTTCAACTTTATTAATATTGCTTGTGATACACATATTTTGATAAGCTTCGTTTTCCACAATTGAGGCCAGAAGAAAAAAATTCAAGCGAGAAGGACCTGTAAAGAAAGATTACAATGATGATGAGGGAAGGAGAGGGGAGGCTGGCCGGCATCGTGTCCCTCCATTGTCATCCTCTAAATCAGTTCTAATCATCAACAACAATCACCTCTATTCACCTCTCATTATGGGTAAAAGACTTTCTTTTCAGACTGAAAAATGAATGAAGAACAGCTACTTCCGTATGTGTGTTATATGCACATGCTACAAGTTACCGCAACTCTGATACTGTTCACCGCAAAAAACTCCGATAACTGACGCTGTTATGTATTTATTGAAACGGAATTTTTTATGTGAATTCAAAACCCTCTTAGGACGACAACTATTGATTTTCAGTCAAATCACTATAATAATTGCCATTGTAATGACAGAAAATTTGATATGTATATTCAAAGCCTTATAAGGACATCATCAATTAATTTTCAGCGGAATAAGCAGAATGGAAGGGAGGATTCAACTAACTTCCAATGTAATTTCAAACCTGAAATTTTATATTTAAATTCAAAACCACATAAGTACGGCACCTATTAATTTCCCGCGAAATCGGTTGAGAAGGGGACTAAAGAAGCGGGCTCGACTCGAGTTAGCACGAAAAAATTTAAATTATGAAACTCTCACAGAAAGATGGGAAAAATTGGTATTGGAAGTAGACTAGTTGTAAACATTGAACCCAAGAGGTGGGCCTCGGTTGTTTACAATAAGTGCGCAAAGTCGGCATGTAAACACAGCAACGACATGTCATTATCTTTTCACATGAGTTACATTCTGACAGTGGTACAGTGCAGTTCATTTATTTTTCAAACCTTAGCTAATACGTCTGATTCAGGAGAAGGTAAGTGAATAAACTATATTGTTTATTTTGCCAAAATAGTGCATAAATTAATTAAATTCAATGCATAAAGTTGTTTATTGGAAATTTTACATTCTGAAAGCCGCCCAAAAAATTGCGGGCGATTGCCTTCTACTTAGCATTTTTCACTTGGTAATTTAGTATTCTAATTGTTGTAAAAGAAGCAGAACCTTAGCTCTCCTTGATAAGCCGCAGTATTTTTTTTTTCCTTTTACAGGAAGTTCTAATGTAGTGAAGAACTCTTACATGTTTTCACTATGGTTGAAATACAAGAGTCTAAAACGAAACGTAGCGGTTCAGGGAATGGCGGTGGCACTTCAAAAAAGTTCATACAACAAAATCGATGAGAAGGCTCTTCCAAGAAAATTGAATAATTTCATAAAAAGTGCGGAATTGCGTTGGAAGCGCTCTGCACGTAATTTATCTAATATTAATTATCAAAACCAAGTTTGGCTACAGAAGGACTTCGGTATTCCTTTTCAAACTAAAGTCAGTTCCCGTGGTAAGGTTGGCCGTCCTAGTAAACCATTCAATATTTTCCGATGGATGTGTTATCGCTGCTAAGAGAACCCAACTTGTTACCAACCAACTCATCCGATGATTCATCGTATTATTTTTTAAATGATTTTATTATATTTTCATTATTAAACTGCTATTGTACAAGCAAGTGTTTTTTTTTTAATTTTTGTTTTTACCTCAATGACAAGTATCTTTTTAATTATAATCTTTTCCTATCATATAGATGCTTGTAAAATATAAGAGCTGTACTTTTTAATTTTTTCGCGCAAATTATGCGTTTTGCCCCACGGTGCGATGTAATGAACATATCAACACATTTGATGTGAGGATTCAGAAGTTCGTATGTTAGCCAATATTTGATTTTTAGCCCAAACGGTCTATTGGCTTTGGAGGGAGGGCTAAAACGTATTTGATTAATTCCTTCTGGGGAAGTACATAGCTGGTGATTGATCGACGATTATTCTAACGAAATCTTATATTTTTTTTGAGCTATGTGTTGAACATTCGCTTCACTTCACCGTATAATAATTTCTCCACTTGACGCACTTATCATCAGTCCATACGGCACACAGTTTTCACATGAGTACCAACATCATCAGGATCACAATATCTTATTTACAAAAAGTATTTACTGAAATACCGCCCTTCAAATCCCATGTTGTTTTCTTCTACCCGCTTATCTGGCTACCGGATGGTAAACGACCCTTTAGCTATCCTGAATTGGTTAGTCCTCTTCACGGTAGCTTATCTGATACAAGATTAGAAACCCAGAATGGATAGGTGGTGAATGGCAGAGCTCAGTACATTCCATTGGAGACCAGACTATCTCTCAAACTATTCCTCACGAGAACAATTACCAGAGAGGGTGAGAGACCTTTCAGTGAGGAGATTTTTAGAAGTTCCTCACCATTTTTTTTTTTTTTTTTTTTTTTTTTTTTTTTTTTTTTTTTTTTTTTTTTTTTTTTTTTTTTTTTTTTTTTTTTTTTTGTAGGAACAAATAAGGAAATTTGTGGAGAAAGAACTGTATAAAAGATGCAGGCTATGGTCAGTCGTGAATTAATTGGTTAGAGGTCTGACCAACCAGATGTCGTGTTGTGTTCACACACTGTTATTACATTATATCTTGGAAGAACACAAAATGTGGTTGGATCAATTATTTAACAGAGACTCGATGTGGGCTTGTGTGAATTGATTATTTATATCGATTAGCTGCTCAGGTTGGTTTAAGGGGGGGTTTCTACTTCGCTGCTCGGAAAAAATAAGATATTTTTTTAGGAATTCATTTCAACAATTCGGTATTCTATTTACTATTAATAATTACTTATGCCTAGACTTTCACTACGTCATATCCAGGAATAGCTGGGGAAGTAAAAAAAATTAGCGATATATGAACTTGATTTTAGTACAATCGATGAAAAAATCTGTTATTACTACGTTAAAATGTCTAATTGTTAGTTGTTATGTCTCATGCCCCTGCTTTAACTATGAGGTCATATCGCATAAGCCAGAGCACTCTCAAGACTTGCTGGCTTAATTTTGCCTACCCAGATTTATTCACCTAGGATAGAGTTATTACTCTTTAACGAGTAGCTAGCTGACATCGTAAAGACCTGATAAAAAAAATATATATATAAATATAAGATAAAAAAGGTCTTGGCCAAGTTTCGAACCCCCATCTTAGCTCAGTAGGGTAGCATCTACCCCCTGAGCTACCGGCGCACTCTTTCTAAATTATCTTCAATAATTTTTGAGATATTCGTTACGCTCTCTCTCTCTCTCTCTCTCCCCCCCCCTTTTAACGCCCTCTCTTTCTCTCCCCCCCCCCCCCCCCCCTCTATCAAACCCTCTCTCTCCCTTAATTTCTCTCTCTCGCTCTCTCTTTCTCTCGCACTCTCTCTCTCTCCCTCCCTCCCTCTCCCTCCATACCTCTCTCTCTCGAAAAACATGTTTCAAACAAATTATATATTTCTCTAAATATTTGTTGGATACTTTTGTAATGAGTGATAAATATTCATGAATGATCACAACAAAATCCCTATACAGACCAACTCCACTGGTTCCCGGCTTCTGTAATTGCATACTAGGCGTTACATATTGATGCAATCCTGGACCATTTTTTTCAATCTTGCGATAGGAAATTCCTGCATTTATTTGCATATTACCTACGATTTGAATGGCAAATTATTGAATTTGTTTTTTATTCTATAGCTTAGGTTAGGCTTTATGACTCATGCCCAGGCTTTAACTACGAAGTCATATCGCCTACTACCAGAGCGCTCTTTTTTCACACTGGTGGACACGAGCCCGACCCAAATTCCACCCCAGTAGAAAAAAAAAAAACTTCAAACACTGCTCTCCTTCGACCAACTTGGCTGTCGTCGAGAGAGAGGGTGCACAGACCTCTACCCCTATTTAACAAATTATAATCGTCATTAATTATTACATTATGTATCGCTGGAGAAGAAAAAAGTCGTCAGTGAATCACCGTCTATGTACTTCCTCAGCAAGAATTAATCAATTAAATTTTCGCTCTTCCTCCAAAGCCAATCGACCCTTTGGCCCAAAACTCAATATTTGACATACATAATGGTTCTAAATGCTCATACTTAATTATCTCGATACATCGGCAGTTATTGGGATTTTTGAATTGAGCCCCTCTTTGGTCCCTCCTCCCTTCCGGTTGATTCTGCTGAAAATTGATAGGTGTCGTCCTGAGAGGGTTCTGGCTACACGTATACAATTTCGTGTCAATATATTCATTCTATCGGGAGATATGTTCACAGATACTCAGGCAGAATGTTGTTGTTTTTTTCATTTTTGGAATCAGAAAGTCGGAAAAAATGAAATTCTGTTGAAAACCGCAACGCAATTTTTAACCGATTACATTAACTTCTATAGCTCGATAGCTATAGCTTTGATCGCCCCATCGCCTCCCCTGAGAGATTTTGTTTTTTTAAATATTAAAATATCATTACTTATCAAATTACAGATGAATAAATAAAAATTTAATATTTCGTTTTATCGTATAAATTGTTGCCAGAGACTTTACGCAAAATAGAGGATAATAAATTGAACTTATCGATAAATAAAGTATGGGATAAATACTCATCATTTTTTACGCAAATCGGGAAATTCGTATCCAAAACGTCAATTGCATCTGAGATAAAACTTTGGCAAGCAAAAGGGGTTCGAGAAAAACCTTACCTGCCGCAGCATTAGATGTGTACAACGAATGCGAGGAAGTCATTTATCCGAATATTAAAATGATGCTACGGATATTGCTTAGTTTACCGATAAGTGTAGCTTCCGCGGAACGGAGTTTCTCTGCTTTACGAAAACTTGGCTAAGAAAGCGAATGTCTGAGGAAAGACATTTGGGTCTTGCCCTTTTGCATTTGCATCAGGATAAGGAGGTGGATCCGGCGAAAGTATTGACTCGATTTGCATCGTCGAAAAGTCATCGCTTAAATTTCATTATGTAATTATATAAATTATAAAAAATAACGTAATTATAACCGTAATTATGACGAATGTAAATATAACCACGAATAAAAATAACTTATCAACGTTTCTGGCGTTTTTATAATAATCATCGGCTAATTCTTGTTTAATTCACCTTAATCATAAGTTTCAGTAACTTAAAAAAAACAAAAAACTCGCCCCCCCTGAGAGGTTTCCTGGATCCGCCACTGAAAGGAAGTAAAATTGTGTTCTTAACGTCTTCCATTACTTCCTGCTGAACATGTTTCTGCAGTTAGAGAAAGGTTTTTGCTGCAGTCAAGACCTACTTTACAATGTATATTTGCACTTATGTAAAGATGGATAACATAAATTATTATTATTAAAAGTCTTGTAATTAACACACTACATTAATACTGAACGGTTATTGATAAGGACAGAAACATTTGAACTGTAGAGGTTTTGTACTTTTATGGTTAAACCTATCGGGAAAAACTTTCCGGTTGCCTAATTATAGTTAATGCTCTCTAGGTTCTCTAATGCCTCCACTTAAAGTTTAAACATATATGGGATAGGCTTTCGACATAGAACTTTACGTTTTCAGGGAAAATTACCAATACGATAAGTGGGTAATTCACAATAAATTTTATTTAGTAAACTGCAAGGGAAAAGCGAAGAGTATCGGAAATGAGTATGTTCAAGCATGGAAAATGTGTGTTACTGATACAAGAAAGGACTAATTGTACTCGTGTGTACTTGTGAAGGAAAGGTAGGTGTAATGATGGCCGTCTTGTGGAGTTCTGCGGTCTCATAACCACAACTTTAGTTTGATCATTCCATGATCGGAGAACTTATCATCTAGATCGTCCTAGCTACATTAGTATAACTTGGTAGGAACGTGCCTCATTATGACTCATGCCCGGGCTTGTAACTACGAGGTCATATCGCCTACTACCAGAGCGCTCTTTCGTCACTCTGGTGGACATGAGCCCGACTCTACTATGGGAGTCCTAAATTTTGAATACCCTAAATTTTTATTTCACCTAGGGAAGGGGTCTTTAACGAGTACCTGACATCGTACAGGCTCGGGACCATCGCTTAACGTACCATCCGAAGGACGGCGTGCTTCGAACCCACGGTCTTGAGCTCAGAAGGCAAGCACGCATACCACTGAGCCACCGGCGTCCTCGATGAAGATATATAATCGGTCAAAAATTTGTTTAATGATTAAAAAAATTAAAAAAAAAAAAATCTGTGTCTGTGAATACGATAACTCCCGATAAAATAAATGTATTAACATGAAATTTTCCAGAACTCTGTAAAAACATCACCTATTTTGATTTATAGTGAAATCGGCCGAAGGGGAGTGGAGAATCAAAGGGGATTTCAACTCAAAAATCCAAATAACATAATGAATGTGTCAACAGAAAATTTAGTATGACTCAGAAGCCACTATGTAAGTCTAATATTGAATTTTAGCCAAATGGTCGATTGGCTCCTCCTCGTTCCTGGAGCAGTCTTCTAACAACTAGGTCAGCCATCTCAACACCGTCGCCTCAAACCCAGACTACTTCAGGACATCTTGTTGTCAATTGTCCAATACTCTGTCTCAAGTGTAGTACCACGAAGAACATACATCATTATTATTATTATTACTTTATTTTATTTTATATTGGTTTTCGAACCAATCGAGTGTGGGACCTTTATCTACGAAATGTAAAAATTCCACATTTTTGTCGGGCAAAAACCTGTGACCTATGAGGTGGTCTTAGAAGTCAGAAACTCTACTAGACCTGGGTAAATGTTCCCCTATTCTTGTAGAAATCTTTCTAACTGACTGGCCGACGTATATATGTAGTTAATTTATATAGAGTTAGAATAGTATATTTTATATTATTGAAACTTACCATTTTCGCAGAGATATTGTGAAACACTTCATACAATACAAATATAAAGAAAAATGAATGTTTTTTAAAAATATTGTCTATTTCACAAGATATATAAAATATATGAGAGTACTTTCGGTATATACTATTGCTATATATTGCTACCATCTTCAGCCACGACTTAACCCCATTTAGTATTTGTTAAGTCATGACTGAAGATGGTAGCAATACCGAAAGAACTGCCATATATTTTATATATCTTGTGAAATAAAGAAACATTTTTAAAAAACATTAGTTTTTCTTTATATCTTTATATTTTATATTAGATATAAGTGATCAGACATTCTGCCTGGTGTACTTTTTTTTTTTTTTTTCCTCGAGTTATGACCTTATGCGGAGGCATATCGGCCAGCAACCACAATGATAATTTTGTACTTTTTCACAGGTAATTGGTTTAAGGACAACGCAACTACAGGAAAACCATTACATGAAGTGTACTAAACTATTACTAAAAACAAATCACGATTATTAGTGTTACTACTATTATTAATTCATTATTTTATTTTATCTCATTTATTTATTTATACATATTTACCTTAAGAATTCTTTTCATCATCCATGTTTTTTAAACAACAAAAACAATGTGGCCATGACAGCATTTTTTTATACCAACCACGCTTTTACTCCCTCCCCCTTCTCAGAAACATTTCATTCTGGCATTATTGGATATGAAAGTAATGAGTTGGCGTCAGAGGTATTTTTTGTTTCATTGAACAGCGTAATTCTGAGAGTGATTTTCTTGTACCCAGTAATAAGAAAGTGTTGTAATCGCATATATATTTTTTTCATATTTTTGAGTTAGCTATTGTGAATCATGCCCGGGCTTTAACATCGAGGTCATATTGCCTACTACCAGAGCGCTCTTTTGTAGCTCTGGCGGACATGAACCCGACGACTCTACTAAAGTCTCTAACTTATAATTTTTCATAAAAACTATCAATAACAAAAAAATATTTTATTATTTGTTGCTACGGGATACAATTTAAACATTACTTTGAAATATTTCTTACGAATATTGAACAATGAATACCTCCTATTTATTGTATTATAGTATAATGTATAATAAATGAAAACAGTGCAGTATACCAATAAGATATCGGTTGATTTATATAATTTATGAGTAATTTTGATATTCGAAATTGTATGGACGCATCCAATTACCATTTTATGGTTTAACGGAAATAAATATTATCATTATTAAACCTGTTCTGGTTAGGTGAGGTGTGTTTTTCTGGTTGATTTGTTGGTCTGAATCACGTTCAGCCATGACCATTAGTGTTTTTTATATGAACAAATTTGTGTCTCTGATTGGCGGTGTGGTGTGGTTTCTCCGGAGTAGATTGGATAAAAATCCAACCTGGACAAGGGCACGTTCCCATGACAACCATCCACTAATGTACCCAATAAGATGTGGATCATGAACCAATAACTGGATGAGATGGAAGGGGAGGAGAGGAACTGAGCAAACAGAGCTGAGGTTTAACAGACCACAGGCCACTTCCAGTAACGAGGATGGCAAACCAACCAGAGGAGAATTATATTATAGACATTGTTTTCTCCTGGATCGTGTGTATTCAGAGTCCTTATGTATGTAGTTCTCTCACCACGAGTCAACATCGCTTTTGTAGGGATATAACCAGACAATAGAAAGTGGAATTGTTAATATGTAGCAGAATTGACCAACGATCATAATAGGAGAGATCAGGATCGATAGGAACACATTCCGAGATTCTGCCAAACTTTCGGCACTCATTGTGTCTTCTACAGGGCGTTAATCGTGTAGGGGAAGTTGTGTAATCGGCCTGAAATCCGATATTGAGTTTCACAGGATAATCCCAACATCCTGATTCCAAACATGAAAAATGTCTATATACTACTATATATATATCGGGTGGTCCACTATAAACCCGAAAAAAAAACCTTTGGGTAAAACTACTCTAAAAAGGAGTAAAACGCCACCAATTTTGCTCAAATTTTATTTTTTCTACAATTTTGATGTTTGAACAGTTAAAAAATACACTTTCAAGCAAGATAAAAGGCTGGTTGTGGTTTCATTGGACGGGAAATTTTTCGCTCTTTTCGAAACCATAGTCAAAAGTGCCAATTTCGTGTTCCAGAAGCTGAGAAAAATGCGTATTTCAGTATCAAGTTGTGTTAATTCTGAAAAAAAAACGGTTTGAGATAGAGAGCAGCGGTCGGAGGGGTTTTACTTCTTTTTTTGATGTAGTTTTACCAATTTTTTTTTTTTCTGGTTTATGGTGACCCGGTATATATTTATAATAGTAATAAAATAAGATTAAGTTAAAAAACAGGAATTAGTAAACTAAGTCCCTCCACCGACCCTTTGGGCTACAAATTGATAGTTGACTTATAGTAGTAAGAGACTTCTGAAACCTCACACTAAATTTTGTGTCGATGCATTACATCGGTAGTTATTCGGGCTTTTGTGTTAAATCCCTCCTTCCTTTTCGCCGGTTTCGCTGAAAATCAATAGGCGTCATATTTATGGGGTTCTGGATACATATATAAAATTTTGGGACGATACTTTCATTCTATCGGGAGTTATTGTGTTCAGAAAGACATTTTCCATCTCTACTTCGTACTGCTGGAGATGTAAAAAAGTATGAATACTCATTTTTCTCAAGCCACGTTTCCATAATTCATTTCTTCTAAGTGAAAGCGTGACTTCTGTGTAACTAACCAAGAGAGAGGGAGAATTTTTATAAATGCCTAAAAATAATTAGGTATAATTTGGAAGATATTAAAACAACCATAAAATAGAAGTAATATACAATTATATGAATGCAATGAACAACCTGGAAGTAAATAAGAAATATCTTGTTAATTTGTATAGCCTTTCTGTCAATATTACTTTCGTTAATTAACTTGTATACTTGTTTTTAAAAAAGAATACTTACGGAGAAAGAGCTTAAGAACAGGTTCACTATTAAGTTGAAACGTCGACGAACATATAATGTTGACTTGGGAGGAGTAAATTCAAGAGAAAATACTATTTTAGTATTATTATATGTACTATATATAATAGTATATATAAAATCTTATTATATATATCTTATTATATATATAATCTTATAGTATATAAGATATACATATATTATATATAATAATATTTTATAACACATTCATTATAACAGTTAAGCCTCCTCTTCCATTTGAACTGTGGATTAACCTCGAGACAGAAACCAACCTGAAATCAAAAGACATACATAACTACATTAATAAGATAAATTAATTTGGTCAAAATAAAATGTAAAAATAAATTAATGAAAATAAACAAAAAACCCGGCCACCAAAAAAAGTCAAATATAACCCAAACATTTCCGCCTATTTTTTAGTCGAGCCTTCTCCTCTGGTCCCCCTACTCTTATGGGGTTTTGAATTTACATCTGAAATTTTGTGCCGAATTTTTGGGTTAACACAAAAAATCTAATAAGTACCGTTGTAAGGAATATATCGTCATGAAATTTCATATTCAAATTCAAATTCTCATAAAGACGTAACCTATTATTTTTTAGCGAAATCGACTGAAGGGAAGAGAGGTCTAAACTCAAAAAGCCTAATAACTGCCGATGTAATGAATATATCGACACAAAATTTAGTATGAGAATTCCGAAGTCCATATCTGTGGTCACAGGGAATAAATTGGTAAGTCTAAATTTGTAACTTTTCAGGGCAGCACTTCTTTACTTTTGCATTAATCGTGTAAATCCAGTTTGTGGAATAAATAAATTATTTTTGCAACATTATTAAACATATACCTTCTAAATCTATATGAGTGAATGAAAATGAGTATTATTAATCCTTTCTTGGATTTTCCCTTAGTTACCTGATCATTCCCCATCACTTACCTAATTATTGACCACACTTACCTAATTATTAACCATACTTTTTTAAATAATCGTGAATAATGCCTCTCTAAAGTGGAGCAAGTTGATTTAACCGAAAACGCCCTCTTGACTTGGAACCTACCGTAGTGAATAAATGCTTAAATGCAGTTATCTCGTGAATGATTCCTCAAAGAAGTAGATTAAGCTGATTTAACCGAAAACATACACAATTTTACGAGAAATCAAGAAACCCACATTTTTATAATTCCGAAAGTATTTAAGTCCTGGGCTCCCAACTTCTTCACAGTGCGCAGATGGTTTGGGAGATGATCACAGTACACTTAATTCATTTTGGTCATTTTACGACTTAACTAACAACTTATTCCCTGTGACCATAAATATGTAAGTCAACTATTGATTTTTAGACCAAACGTTAGATTGGTTTTGGAGGAAGTGTGAATTCTTAGTTAATTTGTGCTGGGGAAGTATATTGTCAGTGATTCACAAACATTTAATTAAATTTTTGAAATTTGGTTGGAAAACATAAAATTCCGGGGAAACTCAACATTAAATTTCTGACATTACAAAATTTTACAATTTTTAGAAAAACCTTAGAAAATCTCCTTTCATTGAGTGAATGTAAAGAGGGATAAAATCCGAGACGAATGGCCTCCAACTTAAATTCTCGTGTGCCGTATAGATAACTCCTGTCCGAAACACCAGATCGCTCCACTTTTCCCACAGCTATTATCTCTAACTTTACACAATATTATTAAATATACTAATTACAGTCCACTTACTATGTATATATAATTAATTATAAAGTTATTAATTAAAAAGTACAATTAGGCTAAATGTGGTGTTGTGTGTCAGTTGGCGAGGAGGCCTAGCACTGATAGTGTGTGGCGTTGACAGCTCCATCCTTCCCCTTATCACAGTCTTTACAATTTAAATTTTATAACACCATTGTTTGAAATTTTACTTACCTACCCAGCTATTTATTAAAAGTATAGAGAAAATTATGTAATTGGTCAGAAATTCGGAAAAAAATCGTCGGCGAATCACCGATGTACTTCCACAGAAGGAATTATTCAATTAAGTGTTCGCTCTCCCTTCAAAACCAGTCGAACATTTGGCCTAAAAACCAATAGTGACTTGGATAGGGGTTCTGAATCCTTACAGATCAGAAATTCGATGTTGAAATCGCCCAGAAGGAAGTACTTTACTTCTCAAAATCAATTTTCTAATTGATTATATATATTTTTTCCGAGGGCTGATTGTCACCGCGGCCAGAGTAGGCCTATTGCGTGCCCTGTGTGTTGGTCCCTACAGCAGCCCTGTCTTTAATAAAGCTCAGGATTCTACTGCAGGTTCCCTCGTTTATCTACTTCGATTCCGTTATGGCAGACCCGAAGCAGTAAAATCTCCTGCTTTCTAGTGCCCCGCACCGGCTTAGAATATGAACAGGAGTCTCATTTTCCTCGCCACATTTCCTGCACAGAGGACTTCTAGCAATGCCCATATTGTGTAGGTGTTTGTTCATATGACAGTGTCCTGTAATCAGCCCTGTCATAGCTCTTGGATCCATTCTGCTCATATTCAGGAGTTCTCGGCTCCTTTTCTCTGAGGGTTCCGCTATAAAGAGTTTTGAATGTCTTTGCTTTGGGACCCCTCTCTAGAACTGGATGTGATTCCTGGTCAGCCAACCATTTACTGCCGCCCTTTCGGTGCTCTTGGAGACCCCGCAGAAGGGTTCCGGTCCTATAGGTGTTGATTATATAACTTCCCTTGTACTTCGTATAACTGTAAAAGTAAAAATACGCTCATCACTTTCTTATTCGTATTCAAGAATTTTTCCCCTTTCCCCTTTGTGTAGAAGAGAGGTATCTCCCTCCCGAAAACACTGGGCCCACTAGGACTACGTGAAATGAAATGAAGAGCCGGTGGAAGCTAGGAAGTAGGGCCTGAGAAGAGATGAAGGACTAACTGGTTAATGTGGAGGTTGCGTGAGAAGTTTTAATAAAACCTGAACAGTGAGGAAACTGGGTCTAACACGGCGGCCCCTATTATCTTACTGATTACCAGAGGGCTCCACAGTCAATAGAATTAGCTCATTTCCTTAGGATAGAGGAACTACAGGCGTCTGGTCGCCCTAGGGGAGCACTTCCTAGACTTGGCAGAACGGGGTATCGGGAAAATGGGTGTTTAACTACCTATCATTTTGCCGATTAACAGGAGATTTCGGGGAAAGAGGAGACAGAAACCTCTATAACTGCCGATGAAGAATATATTCAGCCATTTATATATTTAGAATATATATATTGTGATATATAAAAAAAATATACACACATTTAAATTATTAGTAATAAAAAAAAAATTAATTATATTTATTTGTCTATAAAAAGAAACTGAATTAGTAAATAAATAATTTATTTTAAAACAAATGAGTAAAAAAACAAAACAAGGCAATCAGCTGTTTTTTTAGTGTGAAGAGATGAGTCGAGGCCTGGGTTGAGTTGGACGGTCTGAGTGAAAATGGAGAGTTGTGTTTAGGCTTAGTTTAGGCTCCTAAATAGGAGTGAATTAGGAGAAAATGATCCGCAAATTAGGTACTATTGTTCGTTTATATGTTTTATATGCCCCAAGATAACTCTAAAAGAAGAATGGCCAATATTTATTAGTTTATAAGATTTCTTAAAAAAAATAAAATTAATTTAATGTATTTTTTTATCTTCCAATCTTAGTTTTTAATTTTATAATGTAGATTTAAGAACCTATTATATCCTCTCGTAAATTCTATTCTATTCTTTTCCCTGTTGGCCCAGAAAGATAATTTGAAAACCTTTGGATAAGATTTAAATATTTTTGCAAAATTTAGAAAACATATGGCATCTCTTTAGAAATCCGAATGAATAGTTTGTTAATTGAATTTTTTTTTTTTTAATGACGTGCACTTTCCTCAAAATTGCACGACTGGATCTTTTGATATTTTTTAGGGTCCTTTTCGGAAATTACTGTAGAAATCAAAATTAAATAGAAGACCAGTTATAAAATTTCTACAGGAAATGTGGTAATTCATTATTGTTTATTTAATTGTTATTATTAATATTATTATTAATTTGACTTTTTTTTTTTTTTTTTAGTTCTATTTAGAAAACATAACATTTTTTACTACAATATTCAGCCAAATCGGCCAAAAAGAAGAAAAATGTAAGGGAGAGTAATAATTACCGGTATAATGAATACATGTACACTACATTTTTATATGCAATTCTATATATATTTTCAAGTATTTATTAATTTTTTTTTTATTATTTTCATTTTATTTGTTTCATACTACAGTGGAATCCCGATATTTCGTATCCCGATTATTCGTATTTCCGGCTAATTCGTACAAATTTGCCGGTCCCCAGAGAAAATCGCGATAAGTGGTATAAAAACAATGCATTTCGGACCCCTCGGTAATTCGTATTATTTTTATGCTCGGGGTCACTTAAAATGTCTTATAATTCGTATTTCCAGCTTAAAAACCTCGTTAATTCGCACCGTTTTCAAGAGGGGGAGAGGACAGTGAGAGAGCAGAATGAGTGCGAGATAAATGTTTTATAGGAAATCACGTGATTCCTACAGAGGCAAAGGGGAGTGCGAGTGAGAGAGACAAGTTTTATATGAAATCTCATATTATCATAATATTATGTAATTCGTACTCTTTTCACTCAAAGGAAATGAGGGGAGGAGAGGGGGAAAGTTTTAGGAATTTTATTGATCTTGTCTAACATTTTTTCTAACAAATGTTTGATTGGTGTTCATTTAATCTAGAACATAAGTATGTACATATTTTTTATTGCATGTATTGTTTATTGTATAGTTTAGTATAAAGCAGTGTTTATTGCATAGTTTTTATTCTTACCACATTGTACATACTTCTTAATACGTACATATTTGCATTAATACGTTTTTTAATTTTTTATATTTTGTACTCCCGATAATTGGTTATCCCGATAATTCGTACCAAACCGTCAGTCCCTTGACCATACGCATTATCGGGATTCTACTGTATTGTTATTACTAATCATATGTGTGTCAGACTCTGAGAGTTAGTATCCGTTTATGTACCTAATTCAAAAGCTATCTTAATGTATACTTTCTCATAACGTATCCTATTACCCTTTTTTGGTTTAACGGGAATAAATATTATTATTACTTACCCTATAAGGACGACACCTATCAATTTTCAGCCGAATCGGCAAATGGAAAGAGGATGATAAGAGGGAGGCTTTACACAAACCTCAATGACTGCCGTTGTAATGAATGTATCGGCATGAAATATAGTATGAGTAGGGTTGATTCGATATTATAGATATCGATATGATATCGATAAAATGCTTCCGATTTCGATATTTTTTTATCCGATAATGTTCTTTCGATATTTTATCGATATTGATACTCCAGTCATGATATCAAATCGAATATTGAATGAAAAGTTGGATACCAATGTGTGAACAAGTGTCTAGGACTAGCTGTTACTACAATATTGGACCCTTGTTTTAAATCTTTACATTTCAAAGACCCAGAATGTGGTAAAAGCCCAAACAAAAATTACATCTTTACTGATTAATGATCCGCAAACTGACTCATCTTCGGACGTTGAGTCACTCAATAATGACGATTCCTTTGATTTCTGGGCACAGCATAAACGTCTAGCTCATGGAAAGAGTACGAGGAACCAAATACCTAACAAATATCCTCAAACACTATACGCGATGAATTGTCCATCTATTTAAATAATTGTGTGACCCCTTTGAACACTAACCCTCTAGAAACTTGGGAGGACATGAAGAACGTGTTCCCAGGACTGTACAGAGTAGCCAGGACTTACTTGGTCAACATGGCCACCTCTGTTCCCTGCGAAAGGTTATTCTCCAAAGCAGGTGGTACAATAAGAGAGGCAAGAAATAGACTTTCAGGAAAGTTGCTAGTTTTGCAAAGTGCTGAGGAGAGCGAGTGGAATACAGCAGTCATTTCTTAATAATTTTTAAATAATTTTCTTTCTATAAATATTTTTTTTTATTTACATACCTAATGTAATACTATTTTAAGACGTAAGTTACCTACGTAACTAATAATACATTTTTTTTTTTTAACTTGACGGAATTCTAATTAAACCTTCTTTCTATGGATTCTTAATTGACACTTTAGATATCGAATGTTATCGATATCACCTAATATCGATACAGTTGTCCGATATTTGTATCGTTATCGATACCTTCTTTCGATATGGCTTTATCCGTATCATATCGATAACGAGGTTATATCGAATAAACCCTAAGTATGAGGATTCAGAAGTCCCTGAGTAAGACACCTGCTGATGTTCAACCAAATCGAGTGAAAAGTTAGTAATTCATTGCTGGGGAAGTATATGGTCGGTGATTGACATATGTCGTATGTTTTTCTATCTGCCATATTTTCTCAGCACAATCCTTTGAAACTTCCATGGCTACGTAATTTCTCTACAATTCGTCTTATGACATATTATAATCAACTACTGATGAGTTAAACGTTAACAATTTTGTTGAATATAATAGTCTGTCGAAAAAAAACTCCCGTTTTGTCGTTCACTTACCGTGTCAATTCTCAGAGAACGGTTTGCCCTTCCCTCTCTATCTAGAAAAACGGTCCAATCTTTAGTTTCTAAGGTGTTACACAACAACTAATTTGTAACTAGCTTATATTTATATAATTTTGAACCTAATAACTTAATTGGGTTTCTTTAGACAATTTTCTTTCTAATATCCAAAGACTAATTTCTTTTTTCAAATGAAAATAGACTTCTTTGGTAAAAAAAAAATATATATGTAAAAACGGAATTAAGTTAAATTGCATTCCATTAATATAATTCCTATTATTATAAACATAATTTAGATTAGGCAGATAATTATGCAGTGCGGAGCTAGGTTGATTTGTAGGGCAGGCCCGACTATTAGGGTTTCTTACTACTAATGAACACGGAAATATACGTATGTATTTTCTATAATTTAAAATTATATAATAAATTTTGTTCCTACTCCATTATTAACTGTTATCATAAAAAAATGTGAACTGAAGAAATTTTGGAAATCAGAAGGAACAAGTAAATATAGGTAACTTATCACTTTAAGTTTACTAAATAATCAATCATTTCTATGTGGACTTATGGACTTGTGGGGTTCTGCCAAAGCTTCCAAACTTCAGCGCATTCAATCCTTGCATAACCTAAGTCCTTCGTACAATAGCCAGTGCACCTTATTACATCTTCAATATTCCCTTTGTCACCGAATTAGCTAAATCCAGATATAAAAAATTATTTTGCTCCTTTAGTACCCACGTTAATCCTCTAGTCCTTGCCCTCCCTTCTGCCACACTTGCCGAACGACGCCTTCAGCGCCAATGGCCTAGAGACCTTCTCAAATCAGGCAGCGACAGTGATTAGCAATAAATGAGTGCGACTCAGTGCCTAGGGAGTGTCACCACTTAGTGATTTCTGCTCTCTTGACATTTTGACAAGTTGTAAATATCTCTTTGTAAAAAATTAAAAAATAAAAATCACTAAACTGTTATAGTTTTTTTGTGTTTCTTCTCCCTTTTGTTACATAACCTATTATTTTTGAGAATTTCACGATGATGTCTGTGTTATGATCAGACTTTGTGAGCGCTCTAACTAAAAATGGTTGAATGAAACAATTTTATTGAAACGAAGCTATGTGGTAACTTAAACCTCATTAGATTTTGCCCGAAAATTATTTATTTATTATATATTTATGACTAAATCAAGTATCTTTTCAAATAACAGTTGAGGAGAAAACTGAAAGGCACTTTTTACACTAAATACACTTCAAGACGTTCTGAAACCTTAAACGTATGCTTGATCTACGCGAAAATGGTTAATCCTATCGAAAAATTTATCCTAATCAAAAATGTTTCTTATTAAATTTCTAATCATTAGTGTGCCCCTCTGATTTGAGATAAATATGAATATGTAATTTCAAGGATTTTTCATATTTCTGTAGGAAATATTTCGAAGCAATGTTTAAATTGTAACAAATGGCAACGAAGTTTAAAAAGTTTTTATTATTGGTGTTTTTCTATTAAAATGATTAGAAAAAGTTGTGGACATAACAGGACATTTACATATGCCTCTCGCTCGGCAACGGGTTACTACTGAAAATACCTTTTTCATATACAATGTATGTTTCGGTTTTCTGTATAACGTTTACTTGAAGAGATTTTTAAGTCATAAATAAGCGGTGTCTTGTAAAATGTACTTAAGTGTTGATTTTTTCCGCCATTTTTTCCAGAGGTGTCTTCTTTTTTGAAAATATTTCGGGACACTTTCACGTCCCTTCTTCTGGTCACTATGAGGGGACGTGAAAGGGTCTCGAAATATTGTCAAAAAAGAAGAAAAAAGAAGACACCTCTGAAAAAATGAACATGAATGAAAAAATCAACATCCCAGAGTCTTAATTTTTGTCCAATTTTGACCAAAATCTAATGAGGTCGAAGTTAGCACAAATGAAGGGCTGAAAACCATAGTGGTGTAAGTCACTTGAAATTGTCACTGGATGTGTCAGACTCACACCACTATTACTGATATCAGAATAGCTGTTCCATTCACATGTCTGGAAAATACTGCAGTCTGTCGGCTAGTGAAGTAAACTAAGACTTATTTCACTCTTCCTTTCAGAGGGCGCCGGTAGCTCAGTGGTATGCGTGCTTGACTTCTGAGCTCAAGAACGTGGGTTCGTAACCCGACCGGAGGCACTTAGTTTATTTTATCTGGGAGGTAAAATAAACTTAAGAACGCCGTCCTTCGGATGGGACGTTAAGCGATAGTCCCCAGCCTGTACGATGCCAGATACTCGTTAAAGACCCCTGCCCTAGGTGAATAAAAATTTAGGGTAGGCAAAATTTAGGACTCCCACAGTAGAGTCGGGCTCATGTCCACCAGAGTGACGAAAGAGCGCTCTAAAAATTTCGTAAAAGAAGTAAGTCAAAAATACAAAAAAATTGACTTACACCATTATGGCTTTCAATCCTTCATATGATCCCTTCATTCCAAATTTCAAGTTCATGGCTATACTTTTTTCTGGGTTAGGGGCCTTAAAAAGTTCCAATTACATATACAGAAACACAGACACAGATATCGTCGCAAATATGGTTAAAATGTTCTCCGGGTACCTGGAAACGTGAAGATCCGTTGATGTGGCCATAACAGTACTTTGTTACACCAACCACGGTCTTACAGATCACTCCATCTCAAATTGATTTTATACTGGCATTACAATGGTATAAAAATGTCACTTTCAGAATTACAATGAAAAAAAGAAAACGCGAACACATTGGCATCCATAGTAATGCCAGTTTGAAATTAAATGGGGGGGGGGGGGGGGGGGGGGGGAAGATCTGCGAAAAAGTGGTTGGAATAAGAAGGAGCCCCCCCTCCCAGCTATGAGTTGAGGTGAGTCCTGTAAAACGGCTGGTTAGCTTGCCAGACAGACACAAGACAATGTCTCAGATCTAGAAGATTAGTTGTCTCCCCATGATGATGATACCCCATAGATCATGTTATGATCGGAGAGCGCATGATCACATTAGGGACCCGCTCATCATGTCCTACGTGACCTCATGCTGTCTCTCCGTCTGGCAGCCCCACTCGAACAGAACACTTCCCACGGAAAACATTGCATACGGATTCCCCCACACAAAATGAAGATTCCTTCTTTCCTGTTTGTTACCTGGAAAAACACCTAATCAAATAATTTTTTTATTTCCTTAGCTATTCAAAGTATAGAGAAAGTAATGTAATCTGTCAAAAATTTGATGTTTTCAAAGGAATTTCATGTTAATGGACTCTTGATTCCATAATTTAAACAAGCAGATTCTCGGATGTATATGTTGTATGTAAATCAGAGGATCTATGTTTATAAAGGAGGGAAAAGTGAGAAAAAGAATAATGAGGAGAAAAAAGGGAAGAATGAGAGGAAAAAAAATAAATAAAATAAAAAATAAGGGAAAAATGGGAAGAAGGGTAAATAATAATAGTAAAAAAAAAAAAAAATCCAAGTAAAAAAAAAACGTCCTATAGATTACCTCCTGTATATATACTTATTATCTATATTTATTTATACTTATTATTCATATCTATATGAGGTATGTGTGTATGAGATATATGTATATTTTGTTGAATGCATGCATGTTTTTGTAAATATGCTTATGTATTCCCGTGTATCTATATTTTTACTGTTACTGCTGTTTGTTTATTCTTATATTTATTGTTATTGTTACTGTTTGTTTTATTTTTTCACTATTAGTTTATTTATTTCCACTGACTAGTATGAAAGCATCCATATGAAAAAAAAAAATAATAAAGAAATATCGAATTGGAGCATGACTTTGAAATTGTACAGATACAGATTTGCCACACATTTTTTTTTTCTTCTAATCATCAAGCTTGATACGCCAAGAGTATTGGACGCTGATGACCTTTGCTGTTTTGCGTCCTTAAACTCCAAATCCTATCCTATCCTAAATCAGAGGAAATTTCTGGGCGGTGTATTATGACTCTACAAAAGTTGCATTTGTAACTAAGTGCGGCTCTTGAGGTCCACACGGCAAACTTCCCAGCATGATATCAATATCAATAACAATAATAACATTTACAGATGTGAAATTTCATCACGATCCGACCATCCGTTAATGGGCTAGAACAATTTTTATTTTTAGTCCACTTTTTTTGCAGTCTTTTTGTTTAAACAACAAAAACGGGTGGACCCGAATTTGATAAAATTTCTTTCGGATCATATATACGTTGATACGCTTCGAATGCCATCGGAACGGAGTCGATATCATTTTTCATTCGCGACATTTCGTGCATGAAAAATTGACCATGCACATACGTACACACATATACTTCTTTTCAAAAATAGTGTAAAAATACTGTAGTGACCTTGAAACATTTCGAGAAAACAAAAAAGAGTCGTCGGTGAATCACCGGCAATGTACATCCCAGAACGAATAAATCAATTCACTTTTCGCTTCCCCTCCAAATTCATATATAAAATATTGTGTCGATATATTCATTGAAAACTCCGCTTAATTTTTAATTTTTGTTTTACATAACGTCCATTATACTTCGTGGGCAAGTAAAAATTCTCTCTGGCTTTGCGTCGGTGAAACTTATCGGTACATTTATTATCTAGTAACTACACTTAATGAATGTATTGACAAGCAATTCCATTTGGAAACATTTGGAAAGAGGGAGAAAAAAAAGTATTTTCCACCCCATCTCCCTTCAAGGGAAAACAAGAAACCCATTCAGCCATAGATTAACAGAAACTCGTTCTGTGTGCGCAATTAAGTGGAGCCCCCCCCCCCCCCCCCCCACCCCCCCCTCCCCCCAACTCAATTACCAGAAGAAGAAGAAATATAATGGCGGTACATGAACCATTAGCCTGATTGCAATTTATTACAATGGGTCGGCGGTGGTGGCGGCCATCTTGACTCCCAACTACCCCCATTAACGACAATTATAGCAGCACAGACGGTGCACTCCCCACCTCCATTCCAGACTACTGACAAGTGGTGGAGGCATGCAAGAACAACCAGGAAGGGGGTTGTCTAATTGTAGTTTAGGGGGGAAACAGCAGGGGTGGAATGGAACAGAGGGGGGAGCTAATTGTGAGGCCGATCTACTCACTCAATGAGAGGTTAGTGGAATCCAAAGTTACGGAGTGGAATTGGCTATTAGGCAGTAAAACGAGGGAGATCGGGATTGTGGTCGATAAAAAGAAACTTGTAGAATTTCTGTCAAGCTTTAGGCATCTGCCTTCTTCAGGGCCTATATTAATGATACAAGTGAGTATACGGTCGTTGTGGGACATGTTTTCCGACCTCCTGATGCCATGTATCCAGATCCTCATAAGGACGACATCTATTAATTTTCAGAGGAATCAGCTGAAAGGGAGGGGATCAGAGGAGGCGACACAACTCAATAACCCTGAATAGATCGGTAGTGGAATCCAAATAGGTCTTTTCAATTAACCGGGCTACGATTCCTCTAGCCGTTCAATGGAGGACCACTCAGGGTTAAAATAATAAGATTGATGAGGTTTGAAAAATATAAAAGAATATAATAAACAAAAGAAAACCCAGTGAGATGCAGTTGGCCAACTGAAAATAATAAAAAAAATATAACAAAACATAGACTAAATAGAAATAAAAATTAACGGTAAAATAGTTGTTATCGGATATGATGGGAAGAGGGCTATATGGTGAGATGATAGGATGCACCGACTGGTGGTAGGACGTTGAGGGGGTGATGGCTAGGTGATAAGATGCACCGTTTGGTGATAAGACGGTGTGGTGATGGCCGGGCTGAGCAATTAGATAAGCGCGATGCACTGTCGATGACTCCTAGTAGGGTACTGACCGGCTTAGCTAGAGCCTACTTTAGTAAATATTAAGAGAAGTCCTCTTAGTAGGGAGGAGTCCGTAAACATTCCGACTTCCAACCAGTAATAACAAATACTAGAATTGAAATGTCAAAATTTCAAAATAATGTCTAAATAAACCCTATTAACTTACTAAAGAAAACTAAAAAAAAAAAAAAAAAAAAAAAAAAAGAAAAAAAAAAAAAGGAAGGAAAGAAAAAGGAAGAAAGAAGGGAAAAGGGAGGAAAAGGAAGAAAAGAATAAAGAAGGGAAAGGGAAGAATGAGTGGGGGGGGGGGGGGGGGGGGGGGGGAAAGATAAGGGAAAAATAGAAAGAAGGGTAAATAATAATAGTAAAAATAATAATAAAACATAATTAAAAAAAAAATAAAATAAAGAAAGGCTAAAGGTTACCTATATAATATATACTGTATATTATACACTTATTATCTATATTTATTTATTTTTTGCTTATTATTCATATCTATATGAGTATATATGTATATTCTGTTGAATGCATGTTTTTTGTAAATAGGTAAATATGCTTATGTATTCCCGTGTGTCTATATTTTTACTGTTATTGCTGTTTGTTTATTCTTATATTTATTGTTATTGTTACTGTTTGTTTTAT
This sequence comes from Aradus depressus, assembly GCA_963662175.1. Lineage (NCBI taxonomy): Eukaryota > Metazoa > Arthropoda > Insecta > Hemiptera > Aradidae > Aradus > Aradus depressus. The sequence continues at coordinate 28,006,180 of OY759217.1, read as the reverse complement.
TTTTATTTGTTCACTATTAGTTTATTTATTTCCACTGACTAGTACGAATGCATCCATATGAAAGAAAATAATAATAAAGAAATATCGAATTGGAGCATGACCTTGAAATTGTACAGATACAGATTTGCTACACATTTTTTTTTTTTTTTCTTCTAATCATCAAGCTTGGTACGCCAAGTGTATTGGACGCTGATGACCTTTGATGTTTTGCGTCCTTAAACTCCAAATCCTATCCTATCTTATTAACTGCCGATGTAATGAATGTATCAATATGAGGATTTAAAAGCCAGAATGTAAGTCAAATATTGATTTTTAGCCCAAACGGTCGATTGGTTTTGGAGGGAGAGCATAAACATAATCCAACAATGTTTTTGTTTGTAAAGTGTACCGGTAATGACACGAAGAAAAGTGAGGATGATGGATTGCACGCCTGCAAAGATATTATTATGATAAACAGCGGAACGAGAGGATTTGGAGAAATACAGGCTAAGTACATAGCATTAGGAAAGGAAGATCGTAGGATCAACTATGGGCCAATCAGGGTAACCGTACTACAGAGTGAATAAAATATAGTATTGATACTAAGATGGCCGGAGGAAATTGTACACAAGTATGGGGCTTGACTGGGCTTAAACTTTAATGAGCTAGCACTAGTAATAAGTAGATGGTAACGCCTTTTTCTCCTAAATAGCCTGAATTTGACTATTTTCTAGGGACTGATGTCGGAAAGAGTCTACCATTAAGTGCATCTAACCCATCTTCATAAACAGTTAACAAGATTTTGAATAAATTTATTCAACAGTTGATTCCTGCCATGCAATTTTGAAAGAAACACTTCTTTGAGTAATGTTACGAACTGAATCATTCATTTTTGTCGATGTTTTTGTACAGATCCATTTTATAACCTTATATTCAAACTTACCCTTCAGTTCATGATCAATTTATATATTGAGTTTTGAACAAATGTTTTAGATAAAGTTATCATTTATAGTCCTTCCAGACACTTCACTTTAAATCCTATCACATATCATGGAATATTCTGGATTTAATCAATTTTATATAAACCCTTCAGTTCAGGGGAAATTGGATTAGTTAGCTGTTCTATGGATTTGGTTAAGTTATTTATTTATTATGACTCAAGCCCGGGCCTTAACTACGAGGTCATTATTGCCTACTACCAGAGAGCTCTTTCGTCGCTCTGGTGGACATGGGCCCGACTCTACTGTGGGAGTCCTAAATTTTGCCTATCTAGATTAATTCCTCTAGGATAGGGATCTTTAATGAGTATCTGACATCGTACAGGCCTTAAGGTCCCATCGAAGGACGACGTGCTCAAGGATAAAAAAAAACCAAAGGGCCTCGCCCGGGTATCGAACCCGCGATCTTGAGCTCAGTAAGCAAGCACGAATACCACTGAGCTACCAGCGCCCTAATGAGGATACAATGGTCAGTTGGCAAATTAAGATGTAATTAGGTAATTATTTTTTTCAGTGTTTATTTGAGACAGTTTTCTATTATTTACTTGAGAACTCTTTAAGTGGCCCAAAACAAATGAGTTAGATTTGTTGGTAGCTACTTGACAGATTGGTTGGTAGCTACTAGAGGGACACCTCCATTCTCCAAATCCATGAAGATCCGTTCACGATTTTAAATTATAATCTCTGCTTTTGAATGTTTATTAATTTATTTTCTATTCATTTCAGTTACTTTGTATTTTTTTTAAGAGTTTTTTAAAATTTACTCTTAAGCAGTAGCATTGTCTTCAATTTAACTGATTATTTTTGATTTATATTTAGTGTATAAGGGTAAATGGTTAAGGAACCTTATTGTATAATTGTACCTCTGTAATTGCGACTGTTATAATCAACTCTTCTTCTTCTTTCTATTATTTGCTTATGAATAACTTTTTAAAATGTAAGCAATGTTATTTCTTTCGAACTAAAGTGATTTTTATTAGTTCTATAAAGACAGTTAAGTGTTTTTTCCTCGCGATAAGCTTTCTACAAGTTTTCTTTTGAACAGACCGGGTTGGGAAAATAATGAATATAGGAGTTACTGACAATAGTATGGATCATTTATTAAGTCACAACTAGACTCAGAAGTTGGACAACTATATACAATTAGCAACTTTGCGTTTTACAAATATGTTGCTATAATCTTTGATATGTAAATCACCTGATTTGTAGACAGCTAGAAGGGTACTTATAGAATAATGATTATAAACTATCGAAAATGTATTCGATATTTAAACATAGAACGATATGCACACATTCAAAACTTTGTCAAGGTCTTCTACAGTACAAATTTTGTATCGACGATATACATCTTCCTTTTTTCGCAAATAAATCTAATTTTTGATTAAAAAAAAATATATTTTCGGGGCCGCACAAGGGTTTATTAATATATTTTTGCCAATAAGGGCATCACTTCTAATAAATTGGCTTTGATACCTTTAATTTGGAACCCTGTAGAAGGATATTAGTTTTTATATTTTCTTTATGAGAAATTATAGAATCTAGTAGTGCGAAATGTGTGTATGTACTCAGAAACGATTGCAGCTATGAATTTGAATTTTGAAATGTATGTCATATGTCATCTGATTAGATTTTAGCTTAAATCTTTCGACAATTAAGGCCTTTACTCTTTAGATTAAGGTCTAAGTACATTTTATTTTTTATTAGATACCTTATACTTAGGGCAAATCTATTAAAACAAACGCGTTAGAAAAAAAACTAAATTTTTTAAATAAAATACATTTTTTCGAAGGGCTCACGGTTTGCGAGTTACATCCTATAAACCGTCTTAGAATGGTCTTGAAACCCATTTTTTTAGACGTTTGTTTATTTTACGTAAAAACGGCTAATCTCATCGAAAAAGTAATTCCCTAGCAAGAATGTTTCTAATTAAAATTCCAACCATCAATGTGCCCTCACTTGTAATAGAACGAATACACCCAAAACTATGAGCGCCCATAAAATGCACAAGAAATTTCCAAGAAATGTTCAAATTGTAACAGGACTTTCTTATACCAACCACATTTTACAGATCATTCTCTCCCCCAAATTAATTTCAAACTGGGAATAAGAAAGTCACTCTCAGAATTAAGCTCTACAAAGAAAAAAATAAATGCCAAACCATTACGTTCTCATTCAGTAATCATATATATAAAGCTGAAAATGTCTGTGCTTTGTACCGCTATAACTCACGAACGGCTTGATGGATTTGATTAATTTTTTTTAAAATTTGTTCGTCATCGTCTGTGGAAGGTTATAGGCGTATTAGTACCTCAATATCTGGTCCATCCCAACATCCACCCACGCAATCTTTGTAACTCAAAAACCACTGCAATGATTAATGAGGAATCTTTTTGAATAGATAAGTTTTATCTACCGGAAGGTTAAGGTCTATTTTTTAATCAACCCCTGGTCCATCCCAGCATCCACTCAAGCAATCTTTGTAACTCGAAAACCATTGCAACGATTAATGAGAAATCTTTTTTAATAAATTAGTTTTAGCTCCAAAGCTAGCGTTACTACAGTTGGACTATAAGCCTTATTTGTATTAATAATTGAAAATTATAACATCATGAATGTACTGTCGAGGAATTGAATAGCCTTATAGGAGATATTGGGAGAAAAGTCAAAGTTCCCCGGGCAACGCCGGGTATTACTGTTAGTGTTAGTATAAAATTAATTTGAGAGGTGGGGGAGAGAGAGTGATATGTAAAAAAGTGGCTGGTATAAAAGAATCCTTTTATAGCCAGGTCACATTTTGAGACGATTAGAGAAATTTTAGAAACTTGGCTGAAAGGAGATGCTCCCAGTTAGGTATTGCGCCACTACTTTCTAGATAATTAAGTGCAATATTTACTGAAGCCCCAGATTGCAGTAGATAGAGTGGTAATGCGTGTCGTGCCGATGAATCCTTCATTAGCAGTAAACAAATGAGGTTTGCTGCAGTAAATAGTGGCTTATCGTTCAACAATTAGTGGCATGTAATTTGGATTTTAAAAGGGTCGTAAATTTCAAAGTCAAGTTATAGAGGGCAGTACCCCTAATGGAGCCTCAGTTCAGACCCTGCCTAGGTAGAATAAAGACATCATTAGGTCAGCCGAGATTCAGCACGCCACCCCCTATTACATAAATTAACCTTCATTATCTAGATATAGCCCCCAAATATATAATTGTGCAATGTTTGCACAGATACAAAAACTTCTTAAAGCCAATCCCGGTGCACTTTTAATTATATACGTTACGTAGAATGAGTGAAATTCTTAATTATTAGTAAGTTATTGTGACTCATGCCTGGGCTTTAAATACAAGAAATATAGCCTACTATCAAAACGCTCTTTCATCTTTCTAGTGGACATGATCTCGATTCTAATATAAGTGTCCTAAATTTTGCCTACCCAGGTAGATTCACCTAGTCATTAAAGAGTACCTAACAGCGTATGGGCTCGGGACCATCGCCTAACGTCCCATCCGAAGCTCAAGAATTTTTCAACTCTCAAATGAAAACCTAAAAGTGGACTTACACAATCGGTTTTTTCATCGGGTGAAAAATAGTGGGGGGAAAACGTCGGTTTTGCACGAACCGACGATGTCCCCTACACGATCGTGTAGTAGACTAGTAGCTATGGAGCCGTCGGTTGCGTTAGCGACAGTTTTGGTAATAGAAAATAGCAAAAGGAAAAGATCCAAGTGGGCAAAGGAGTGGCTATTAAAAAGGGCAAAACTTTGCCACACCGAAGCACTTTGTATGCATTATTACATTGTATACGATCAGAATAATCGCTGGACTTTACCTTCCAAAGACACGGATGGCTTCGGTAAAGTTGAATGAATTCTAAAAGAAACGAATTTCCAGAGATACTCATGTTTAATGTTTAAATGAAAAGTAAATATTTAAATACCTATATTTAATATTTAAAAACATTTAAATAAAGTGTTTAAATGTTTTTAAATACTTTTCACTGCTAAGGCTTCCAATCTCCAGCGCATCCAATCCCTTCAATCCAAAATCCTTCGTACAATTGCCAATGCTCCTTACTACGTCTCCAACAAAACCCTTCACACTGACCTGAACGTACCTTTCATCACTGAAGTCGCTAAATCCAAATATAAAAAATTATTTTCCCTTCTTAGTTCCCACAATAATCCTCTTGTCCGTGCCCTCCATTCTGACATACTTCCCCAACGACGGCTTAAGCGTCAATGGCCTAGAGATCTCCTGATCAGAAGCAGTGACAGTGACAGTGATTAGCTAAAAACGAGCGAAAAACAGTGACTAGGGAGTATCACCACTGGGTGATTTCTCCCCTCATGACATTTTGACATTGCCATTACCTCTTTATTAGCACATTTGCTTGTTGTATTTATGAGTATACAGTTGTAAACAGCTATTTGTAAATAAAAAAAAAAATATACTTTCCTTGCGATGTGGGAACAGGACTGAAGTAGCTGGTTTGCAAGCTGGAAAGAGAAGGGCTTCTTGATGTTCGTAGAAACGTCCAGTTCTTAAGAAGCGATAAGCGTTCTAAAAACGTCTAGTTTTCAGTGAATCGTGTTTATGGGTTTTTAGTTTTGAAAACCTTTGTAGCGAAGGATGTAGCAAATAATAAATACTTATTAATATTGTCCGCAGCTGTGCAAACTCGATAGGCTATTTTCCATGCGTAAATATTAGCAAACATTCTTAAAATTAACATTCTTGGTGCTTGATTTGGTCCTCGAAGAGCCTCGGCCGGGTTTCGAATCCACGATCTTAAAAACCAGTTGGTTGCTTGAACTAAAAATTAATAACTGTCTTATATACGGGCTTCTGAATCCGAATACTAAATTGATTAAATCGGCAGTTATAGGTTTTTGAATAGAGCCCACCTCAAATTCCCCATTCCTTTCGGCCGATTTCCCTGAAAATTAATATGTGTCGTTCTTATTGGGTTGTGGATACACATATAAACGTTTTGTGCCGAAATAAACCAAAGTTAATCCACATAGAGTAGAGGTTTTAAACGACTATTTGACTCCTCGGGACCATCTATTTTAACCTTCTTAACCTTCATGCTCTATCCGAAGGACGGAGTGCTCAAGGTTTTTACTCTGAGTAGTTTTATATCAAGTTATCACTTGTAAAAGTTGTGGTTCGTCCTAGAAGACAACGTCTGACCAAAGTGATTGCATATAATGTACTAGGCTTCTTAGAAAGCTGCATAACAGAAGATTGGAAAGCCAGAGAGTCAATCAGCGAGTAAGCTGTAAATAGTTGCATTTACTGTTTATTTTGATGAAATCTTTCACTTTTTCATTGTGAATTGCATTTTTAAAACGTAAGTAATGTTTCTTTTGAACTAAATGATTACGTTATTAGTTATAATTAGTTAGTTATTTTTCCGGGCTTTTAACTATGAGGTCATATCGCCTAATACCAGAGCGCTCTTTCGTTACTCTGGTGGACATGAGCCCGACTCTACTATGAGAGTCCTGAATTTTGCCTACCCTAAAGTTTTATTCACCTAGGGCAGGGGTCTTTAACGAGTACCTGACATCGTACAGGTTCGGGACCATCGCTTAACATCCCACCCGAAGGACGGCGTGCTTAAGTTTATGTTACCTCCCAGATAAAATAAACTAAGGGCCTCGGCCGGGTTTCGAACCCGCGATCTTGAACTCAGTAGGCTAGCACGCTACCACTGAGCTACCGGCTTTGATGAAATTCTGAATGAGAGAGAGATTTTCCCAATTGTCTTTAAAACGATGCTAGCCTAGAGAAGAGGTGAGCTAGAAGATAACCTTATAATGCCCTTAGAATTGATTCTAATGTGAGGTTGGCGTGACTCCCAGTCTGTATCATATCAATAAGCATAGTCAAGATCCGTCCCTCCTAGGTAGACTACACAGTCACATTATGTACTGAAGAAGTAGGGAAATTAAATTTACCTAAGGTACCTGACTCAGTTCATCAAGAATAACTGGAATTTTTCACGGAAAATGTAAGGGTAACTATTACTATTATTACTTTCTTATAAGGAAGTATTGTTAAAATCCGAGATCGAGATTTCTGCGAAATTTTTCGTTTCAAGATACCCTAAACACATTTTGAACATTTTATACATTTTTTTTATTTATTTATTTAAACTTTTTTATTTATTCATTAAAATTGAATAATATATATATTTATTTTATTTTATTTTTTTATATATTGTTATAGTTACATTGTTTTCGTTTTCTTTTCTATATCTCGCACATTGGGACCTCATGAAGGGACGTAAGAACGTCCCGAAACATCGTTGGGATAGACTTCCAAGAGTTTTTTGAAAAATAGTTATCTTCATTTTTATTAAATTGATAAATAAGTATTTATTTGTTCAGTTTTTATTATTTCATTTTACTTTTTTTAATTGTTTTGTTATTACTACTAATCATACGTGTGTTAGACTCAAGTTGTTATAAATCTAATTTATAAGCTATCTTAATGTATAAATTCTTTTGACGTATCCTATTATCATGTATTGATTTAACGGAAATTTTATTATTATTAATATTTTCAGTTTGTGTGTGTGTATGTGGTTGGAACTGACCCCTCTAACTCAGAAATAATTGTAGCAACGTACTTGAAATTTGAAATGACGATGTCACATGTGGTAACTTAGTTCTGATGGACTTTAACCGAAATTGGAAGAAAACTAAGACCACTTTACGTCGGAGCCTAAGATACAGTTTATGGACGGTACCAAAAACCGTCCTAAAATGAAACCCATTTTTTTTAGACGTTTTACTTCATTTAGCCGAAAACAGTTAGTTCTATTGAACTTCAATAGTGTGGGATAGGGCCAAAACATGAAAATCTCAAAAATTGAGGAATAGGGCCTTTTGCCAGGAACGCATCGATATATTTTTTGCATCCCTTCCTCCCTTTGAGACACTTCATTTTTACCATCACTGCTCAACTCCCTTTCGATAAAGTAGAGCCTATGTCTACCGGAAAGAAGTAGTTTTCGAGATTACCTTAAATAAACAAACAAACTTTCTCTTTTTGTATATAAGTACAGTTGGCATAATCTACGAGAACAACATGGAATACTCTACTAGTTCATTCTGCTTTCTAAAACATACTTAATTTTCAAATGAATTACACACTTAATTTTTCAAAAAAATGAATTATTGGGAAAATGGCGACTCTCTAAAGTTATTCTGGACTTAATTTACTTGCCTTATTACTTACACAGCTTTACGAAGTACAGGGGGAAGTTACATAACAGTTCAGAAATTTTATCGGAATTTCATATTTTTCTGCCCTAATTCCAAAAATGAAAAAATATTTCCTGTCTATGTATTTCTCTAAACACGATAACTCCTGACAGAATGAATATATATGAATATCCAGAACCCCGGAAGAACGAGAAGGGTGAAATTTTGGGTGCTCAACACAAAAACCCCAATAACGCCTGAAATAATGAATGTATCGATGATATGATATCGATATTCAATATATCAATTCAAAACTCCCTAAGAAAGAAAAATATCAATGTTCAGCCAGATCGGCTACTGGGAAGGGAGAGAATAGAAGGGGAAGGGGAATCAACGCAAAAACCCCAAATACCTATCAATTTCCAATCAAATCGGCCAAAGGGATGTTGCGATCAGAGGAGGGGGCTATTTAAAATTTTTATATGTTATAATATTTTAAATATATAATATATTATATACTATTTCAGAAGCAGCGCGTGCCCCCCCCCCCCCACACTGGTCAGAGCAAAAAACCAAGATAAAAATTTAATAAATTAAAAAAATTGTTTTTATTAAAAATGGATTGCTTGCAAGTTGCCAATAGGATCTTCAAATTTCCCGTGCGTCTGATTCCTAAATCAGCAATCAGCTGTTACATAAATGTACATGTACAAAACAAGTCATATTACATTTATTTAAATATATATGAATTCGATCATTTTATTTCCTCGCTCAAAATTGTCATTTATGTTATACTTTATAAACTTAAAGCATACTTATACATTTTGCTGCTCATGTAAAGTCAACTTAAGTATTACAGTCAGTGGGAGCTTCTAGAGGTCCGAGTCTCCCAAATTAATAACAAAAAGTCTGCAACGCTAACCACTGAAACTGCGGGCTGTGCCCCCGGGAGTCTATACCCCCCACCCTCGTAGCCCCCCACCCCCCCTCCTGCTCAAAATCCTGGCTACGCCCCTGTACAATTTTATTATTTGACTTCTCTATACTTTTTTGACTCCGACCCACTGCAAGTACTGTACTAAGTGGAACTCCCCGGGCCATTTGATATCAAAATAATAAATCTATAACCAGTAATATCAATATTTTATTGACAATTAATTATGAATGTAATCAGCCGCAGGGATAATGTCAGATTTAATTGACAACCAGCTAGAGAGGGGGTGGCCACGCCTCGATTTTATTCAATATTCTTTTCTCATAAATCTATGGGTTGTTTGTGTTTCTGGGTTCGTTACCATCTAACGAGCTGTATAAATATCATTTGTAACAACAAGTTCTACTATGGCTTCATTAGTACGACCCTTGAGGCAAACCTTCTCTAATGCCAATTTATATATGAATTTATGTTATTGATAAAATGTTAACTTAGTACAGGGGGTTGCAAGAGGTCCAAAGGTCCTTAGCTCGCCTCTTGTTCTGTCTAATCGAAAACAATGTTATAAAGCTTGTCTTCAGCTTTAGAAATAAAAATTGAAGTCTTCCAAGATAAATAAAAAAGTCGCATGTGTATTCCCAACAATGTACTTCCCCAGATCGAAATTATCACTAACTTTGGGCTAAGAACCAATAGTTGACTTACATAAGGGCTTGGAAGTCTCTAAATGTTGTGTAAATACATTCATTACATCGATAGTTATTGGGATTTTCGAGTCGAGCTCCCTCCTCTGATCCACCTTTCTCTCTGCCTATTTCGCGGAAAATGCCGCCCGTTGAATTTACATATGAATTTTTGTGTCACTATTCTGATTACAAGATAGATAGATAGATAAACTTTTATTGCACAAAAGATTACAACCTCTATGGCAAAGAGTGTTTTTTTCTGTTTTTTTTTTTTACAAAATAAATATTCTTATAGTTATATAATATATCTTATAAGTATATAAAATAAAATAAAAAATATCTATATAAAGAATTGTACATAAAAGAAACAATTCAAAAATTATATAAAACAAAATATGACATGAACATGAATAAATAAATAAATAAAAAAAAAAAAATAATAATAATAATAAATATATATATCCATCTTACATGCAACAAATTAAATTATATTTTTCTTTATTTTCAAGGCAACAGTAAAAAATAAAAATAAATTGTTAATTTTTCTAAGTTCTAAATTATTTAAAATATGCACAAATGTTTCTGAGTAATATTCTGGTCTATTAGTGAGATAATTGTGGAGAAATGCTTGCCTGGGGTTACACAAGGAGGGACAATTGAACAAAAAGTAAATGAGATCGTCCTTTTCATTTAAGGTACAGAGCCTGCAGACGCTTTCAGGACAAAACTGATATCTAAACCCTCCAAGTAATATTCTGGTCTATTGGTCTATTGGTGAGATAATTGTGAAGAAATGCTTGCCTGGGGATACACAAAGAGGGAGAATAGAACAAAAAGTGTATGAAGAATTTAAATATGAATTTTTGTGTCAATATTCTGATTACAACGGCAGTTATTAGGTACAGTTTCCTCTCTATCTCCAAAACCAATCATCTATTTGGGCTAAAAATCAATTGTTGATTACATAGGGACTCATACTAAATTCCGGGTCGATACATTAATTTGGGTAGTTTTTAGGTTTTTTTCAGGCGTGCACCTCTTCTAAAGCCCACCTTCCCTTCAGTCTATTTCCCGGAAAATTAATCGTTGCTGTCTTTATTGGGCTTTGAATTTAAATATAAAATTTCATGTCAATATTTTGGTAAGGATTAGTTTTTGGGATGAATAACCGTTTTCGTGTAAATCGAGCAAACGTCAAAAGAAACGGGTTTCAAAACGATAATCTGCTTTCAAACCGAGCGCCTTCGAAAAAAATGGGCCTTTCAGTTTTCTCGACGTTTATTTGAAATTTTTGATTAGGTCAAAATTATAAGCGGTATTTTGTAAAATGTACCTAGTCCCCAAGGCTCGAAGTAAAGTGTTCTCAATTTTCAGCTGATTTCGGGCAAAATCTACTCCGATCTAAGTTAGCACATCCCTAATTTCAAGTTCATAGCTACAATCAGTTGGAGCGCCAACAAAGATCCAGTCACCTATAGACAAACAGACAGACAGCATCGCGAAATTCGTCAGAACATATTCAGGGAATCCTGGAACGTCAAAATCTGTTAAAAGTTCGATCTCGGATTTTCGCAAGATTAGAATATAACTTTATGCCATAGATATATGAAAGTAAAAAATGTGGTTTCTTACGGAAATTCATGGACTAAGCACATCCAAAAGAAAGAGGTTAGACCGAATGCTGAATATGATTCCAAAAGCGTAGTGTTTTATCTTCTTTTGAAATTGAATCAATTTGAAGTGAATCACGATTCACAAGTCGTGATCCTACCATCTTGGCTGCAATCTTCCTTCAGGTAATATCAAAAAAATTCATTAAAGTACAAAGAGAAGTCTCATTGAACGGAATTGAATATTTGAAATCATTAAAGCCAGGGGGTTGCTAGAATATTCAGTAGTTTATTCGTATCCTACGTAAAGTATGATACGTAAATATGCATAAACGGGTAGTTTCAGATATTTTGTGTGGGAGCTCGAAGTGTATGGACGAATGAACTCTGTATTGACAACGTATTTTTTTGAGAAATTAGAAAATATGAGTGTTAAACATTTCGTTTTTTTTTTTAAATTTTTTATTAGTATTTCCATTATATATTGACATTCATTTATCGGTTAGTACTTATTCAACATTTCATATCTACGTAATAGTGAGAAAAAAATAAAATAAAATATTTTTATAATAATAATGAGTGTAATAACCAAGAAAATTAGTAGTGAATTAAGTGAATATTTTTACATTTTTATACCTATAGCATAAAGAAGCATTGTAATCCTGCAAAAATTCGAAATAGAATTTAGTAAATTTAGTCGGTAAAGTCTGTGATTTTAGGTCACGGCTAGTCACTAAAATTAATACTAGGCTGATTAGCAAACAAATATTTGGATAAGTCCATCTGTTTCTATAGATCTCTGTAATAGGTGTTCATTATGCAATTGACGTCGGTAACATATTTTAATTATTAGAACAAAGACAATATCTACATCGGTGAATCACCGTCAAAGTACTTCCTCCCATCAACTGTTGTCGCTCTCTCTCACAAATCAATCTGCCCAATTGGTTGAAAATATACAGCTATTTACTCAAGGATTCTAAATCCTCATACAATATTAGTCCGTTTTATTTTAGAAATCGACAGGTATCGTCCATATTGAGGCCTGGATCCACATTTAAAATTTCTTGTACCCTAGTCGGGGTCATTTCCACCAGAGTGGAGAAAGAGCGCTCTGTAGGCGATACGACCTTGTAGTTAAAAGCCTGGGCCTGAGTCATAATAACTAACTCATATACAAATCACATCATACATCAGAAATAATAAGATGTAGACTCTCCCATCGTTTCTATTGATAATTCAATCAATTTTCAACATTCCTCGAGCTCTTTTGGGAAATGTACACAAATTCTGGGGAATTCAGCCCCTACTCACTTTTACTGTTACATATATATTTTTGTGGAATTTGTCAATTTTTAAAGAAACTGTTTGGTTTTATTTGTTTTTACAACTTATACATATCTCAATTATGTATTCTAATTCGAAGGTAATTACAGTAGATAACTGTCTCCCATTCGATTTCATACAAATATGTGGTTTCGTTCTATTTTCCAAAACCAATCAACCCTTTGGGTTAAAAATCTTAAATCATATTAAATTTTGTGTCGATAGATACATTCCCCAAAATTTGTTACATAAAACTAAGAGAATTAAGGTTACAGAAGCCAAATGCGACGAGATTCAATTGTGTGTCCCATGTAAAAAGCACTTTAGATGAAATTGGGGAGGGAGAATTATTAAATATATTGGATCCGGTAATGCTAAAAAACTCTCTGGCCAGGGTTTCGGACGCATTTGTGAATCATCCGAGGAATAAAGACAAATATTACCTTTTAGAACGCCGATACAACACCTTTTATCCCAATATTTACAATCCAGATCAACTCCAACCATACCTAAACCTGAATGCTCCTTACTCACACATCAAAGCACTGGCTTAACTCGCGTCTATCTGGCAAGTACTATCTTAAAATCATTTACAAAAATAATGTATACACCCTTAATCCCCAGGAACTTTGTACAATCTGCAATAAAAACGAATTGGAAGACGTATACCACCTGTTAGTATCCTGTCCGATATACTCCCCCATTAGAAGCCACGACCAGAGTATCAGTGTAGACCGATCAAACTTTCATACGTTACTCCTGGCCCATAAGAATGATATCTCAAACATTTTCTATTATTTAATCAGCGCTCTGAAACTTAGATCATTCATTGTTAATAAATAATGTATTTTAACTTCCATATTATATTGATATTCGATACCTACATCTCCACTCCATATTTACTGTCTATGTTACATTATTATTATTAGTTTGTAATTACCTATTTTATTTATTTATGTTATTTATTTAGTTTGTTAAAAGTTCCTTTATATATGTCATTATTGTTCAGCTGAGCAATCTATAATTTTGGAAATGTTAACGTTAATATTGTAAAAGTAATGGTCACTGACTCAATTGTAGAGGGGTGATCCCTTTAAACAATAAAAAAAAATATTATTATTATGCTTCTAACTCCACCCCACCCCGTAAATAAATTTTTCAGAAAAATAATAATAATAAAAAAATGGGAACAAGTAGGTAAATAGAAACAAATTATACGACAGTAACATTTTTACGACACGAGACTTGGAGAGTAAGAAAATGAGAGAATATATAGATGGAAAATAATGAGAACTAATTGTCTGATGTTTATCTAAGAAAAGGGAACTTTGAATTGAGTTTTAACAGAGGTTGTATATTAGAAACCTGTTTCTTGGTAGAAAATGAAATAAACATGAGGGCTGTTTTGGAGGATTGTATCTGTTTCTGTTTCTTGAGTTTCTGAGCAGGTGCAAGGCCTCACCACAATGAAACCATCAATATTTCCTTTTTGTTTTAATTCTACCAATTTTCCCTTATGGCTTCCCTCACCGCCAGATGAGTTCTTTAATAGCCACTCTGTTTGTCTATTATCTTGAGTTTCGAACACCATGAAGAAGAATAAGTTGAACAGTATATGAGTTTCTTAAAATACAAATATCTATAAGCAAGGTCATGTCTGACTGTCTAGTTGCAAACAGATTTATCTAAAATCAATCGATCGTTTGGACTAAAATTTTTGGAAAGAAGTATGTCTGTGTGTGTGTGTGTGTGTGTGTGTGTGTGTGTGTGTGTGTGTGTGTGTGTGTGTGTGTGTGTGTGTGTGTGTGTGTGTGTGTGTGTGTGTGTGTGTGTGTGAGTGAGTGTACGTGCGTGGTCAATTTTTGATGATTTTGGGGGTTGTGGGGGGGTAAAAATAAACATAGGTATAGCTCATCAACGGATGATCGGATTTTGGGGGTGTATGGTGTCTCCAAACTCTTAACAGGAGCTATAGGGGGGGGGGGAGGGGGGGGGGGGGGGCTAAGCATAAAAATTGTGCTAACCCATTAACGGATAATCGGATTGTAATGAAATTTTACATGTAGTAGTTTTATAAGCAAAATTAAAAAAATAGGCTATGTGCATTTGCATATCAATTAAAAATCTATGTGCCTATAGATTAAATTCAATTAAATGAATAAATTAGGGGTACTGCCCTCTATAACTTGACTTTGAAATTTACGACCTGCTGCAATCGTTTCTGAGTACATACACACAATATGATGAAAATATTTAGATTTTTTTTTTTTTTACTTTTCCAGCTTTAGGAAGTGTAGAGTAAGTTACCTATGTAATCGATCAAAAACCACGATAACTGTATCGACATGAAATTTTATATTTAAGTTCAAATCTCTATAAGGACAACGCATGTCCAAAGTAAAAAAACAATTTTATTGTACATAGTTGTCATTATTCTATTCACAAATAAAATTAGTCAGTTATTAAATTTCCTAAGCATATATGTAACTAGCTATTAACTATGACAGATGTGAATAGTGTTATGAGATATCGTGATTATACATAAGATATTATTGTAGGTGTATAAAATTGTTTTATAATTGAATTTTTTCTAGTCAGTTGAACAAGAAGAGAGAAAATAGGGGTGCATTAAGTCAGTAATGACAATAGAATAGTTGGAGAGAGAGAGAGCGAGTGAGGGAGTAAGAGGGAGGAGACATACAGACAGACAAGATGGGTGTGGCAGGGAGGTCGCCATTGTTACATTGTCATTGTTGTCTCCATGGCAACACTCCCCCCCCCCCCCCCCCCCCCACGCCACTAGAATTGTTAACCCTCTTTACTCTTTGTGTAATCCCCCCCCCCCCCCCCCCCCCCCCTTAACAGAACAACTTAAACGGACAGAAGAGAAACTTCTTCAATATCGGTTATAATCAGGGGGGAGTAGCCAGGATTTTGAGCAGGGGGTAGGGGAGGGGGGGGGGGGGGGGGGGGGGGCAAAGTTAGGCTACGAGGGTGGGGTTGTATACACTCCCGGGGGCACAGCCCGCAGTTTCCGTGGTTAGCGCTGCAGACTTTTTGTTATGAATTTGGGAAACTCGGACCCCTAGAAGCTCCCCCTGAGGTAACCACTGACTGTAGGTAATACTTAAGCTGACTTTACAGTCAGCAAACCCACGCTGTGTTTCTATGCTTTTAGAATTAAATGATTCACAGCCAACAGCGTGCATTTGCTGCTGCTGCGCTTTGCATTTTTACTGCGCATGTAAAATCAGCTTTAAGTGTATAAAGTATAACATAAATGACGATTTTGAGAGAGGAAATGAAATGATCGAATTCATATATATTTAAATAAATGTAATATGACTTGTTTTGTACATGTACATTTATGTAACAGCTGATTGCTGATTTAGGAATCAGACGCACGGGAAATTTGAAGATCCTATTGGTAACCTCTGCAAGCAATCCATTTTTAATTAGTTTATTTAATTTTTATGTTGGTTTTTTGCTCTGGCCAGGAGGTTTTTAGGCTACTTTTCGTTCTCATTTATTCAAAAAAATATAATACTTACTAATTTTGAGAAAGGGAAGGAGGAGGGACAGTGGTCGGTACAAAGATGGTTGGTATAATAAGTCATATTATGACCACATCACATATATATATATTTTTATTTATTAATTCAATATCAAGTGGCAATAAATATTTATCTAAAATACTTTTATTTTAGTAAAATTCATAGGTGCTTTACTTATGGTTTTTTTTATTTAAATATAAAATTTCATATCGTTATACAATCATTCTATTAGGAATTATCGAGTACAGATAGGCACACATAGACAAGCAGACAGACAATGTTTTTGAAACCAGTGGTTCGGAAAACATAAATTCCGAAGAAAACCAACAACGATCTTCTGACAGATTAGATAACTTCCCCTATACTTGAGAAGTAAAACTTAAGTTCAAGTACAGGCTACCTACATATGTAATACATTAGATTATATTATGCATGCATCTAAAATCTAATCTAAATTACTTTCTACTTTGTTTAAACGATTAATTATGCATATAACAATAGTTATAAAAACATTTATGTACATTTTTTTTCTCAATTGTCTTGCTGTATTTATATTGGAATAATAATTGGTCAAGAAATCATAAGTACTCAGTTCAAATGGTGAAACAATTTTTTGTATTCATTGCGGTCATTTAGCAGCTCATGGCGAAGTGGCGTAGATATCTGTTTCGTTATATGAAGGTTCTCGGGAAGTGAAATTGTATATATCTACATTCGGTTATTAGTTCCCCAGCTGTAAGAAGTATAAAAGAAGATAAGTACGGTCAGAAATTAATTAGTTTCCTCTGGAATTTCATATTTTTCCAACATCTTGATTGAAAAAATGAAGAAAAATTCCTGCATGTCTAAGAGTATGTTTACAAAATTTTATATGTGTATCCAGAACCTCATAAGGGCCACAACTATTGAAGTTCATTCAAATCAGCAGAAGATAATGGGGATAGTAGGGGAGGGGGCTTAACACGAAGACTCTAAGAACTGCCTTTCAGCAGGAAGAACAGGACGGGACCTATCGATTTCCACGAAATCGGCTGAAGTGAAGATGGAATCAGAGGAGGGGGCTTGACACACAAATCCTAGTATCTTTCTATGAGGATTTAGAAGTCCATTTCTAAGTCAACTATTGATTTTTATCCAATATGGTCGTTTAAATATTCCTAGAAAATATAGGATTAACTATTCTATACAAACCTATTCTTAACAAAATGTCTGAGAAGGAATCTTTTCAGATTTAACGGATCAGTATGAATGAAGCTTTAGTAATTTGTGTAATGTGCTGAATGGGAAACTACGTCTCGCCTGGGTGAGGGCTCACTCGGGAATTGTTAATAATGAGATGGTCGACAGTTTGGCGAAGTCAGCTACTGAGTACCAGGAGGTAAGCTCTCGATATAAAGTCCCAGTGACTGACCTATATACGAACTTTAACCAAGATCTCAGAGCCGCTTGGCAAAGAGTATATGATGCAAGCGATAAGGGATTATTTTATAAGGCAGTTAATACCATCCTGGTTCGGAAAATCTTCCAGATCTCGAAGATTTGTTTAAAATCTCTGCAGAGTCAGATCAAATCATGCACTTTGCCGTAAATATTTGCATAGGATCGGCAAAAGTGAGACTCCTTTATGTGAGGACTGTGGAATGACCGAGGATCCAGAGCATGTCATCATGTGGTGCAGTAAATATTCGTATTCAAGGACCAAATTTTTAGAGAAGGTGCGGAAGATAACAAAGGATACCCATAAGTTACATGGACCTGCTCAGACTTCCCAATCTCCATTCCGAAAATTTACATTCATTTTTCCAAGAGTTAGGCGTAGATTTTTAAATTCCACCATTTAGAGAACATTCATGTGTAAAATTGCTTTTGTTTAAGTGGCTAGTGGCTCAATGCTAATGTCAAAAATAAAAGAAAAAAAAAAAAAAAAATGGGAAACTATTTCTTCTATAGCTTAGGAAGTAAAATAACTATAAAAAAGTATTGATACAATATCAGTACTTTCTCCATATCTATCAACCATCCCTAATCAAAGTTCTGCATACGGAGAAAACGGAGAAAAGAAAATAATCTTCTTGACATTATCTTCTAACAGAATTAAATAAAAAAACATTCCTCATACTTTATGTAGCTAGGGTAGTAAAACTCTATTTTCACTGACTGGTGTCTAGTATACTCTATCACCGACTGGTGTCTACTACAATTCCCTATCACCTGTTCTTTGCCGCAAGAACATTTTTTCTTGCCTCAAGAATATATTTTTCTCTGTGCATGGACAGGCACCTCTGTTCTACGGAGAACTGACGTAATGAAGAAATTAAGATCAAGTTAGGAAGAAAATCTATTATCATCCTCCATGAGAATGTTCATAAAGTAAATAGATACATTGATGAGTATAGTGTCAGTTGGTTCATATATAATTGATTTGAAGAGAGGAAAGGAGTTGTGGTTGACTAGTGAGGGTAATTGTTTTGGTGGTTGGTCTGCCTCTAATGGTTTGTCAACCAGATCTTCAGAGGAAGTGTGATGGGAGCCAATGGTTCAGATCGGGCACGTTCCCTTCTTTGTCTCTGTACACCTTGTTAGTGTCGCCACCAGTGGAGCGGGCATCATCGTCTTCTTATAGCAGCTGGAGTATCCATCCAGAACCAACACGAGCTTCGGGGGGCAGCTGGAGCAACTTAGAAGAACTTGGAATTAAGAGGAGTACATGGCAGGGAATGACATTTGAATCCCTGCAAACAGTCAAGAAATGTAGCCGACAACCAAGGATGGCCTGAGATGTGCAATAAGGAAGGCAACATTGAGAAACGGGGAAGGACATCTGAGACATATCCAGCAAGCTTTAGGAAACGTCGCCTGAGAAATATTGTTAGTCAATCAACAGCATAAAGAACTAAAAATGTAGAGCGATTTACGATACGTATAGTTAGTTAATATGACTCCTTCCAGGACTTTTAACTACGAGGTCATATCGCCTACTACCAGAGCGCTCTTTCGTCACTCTGGTGGACATGAGCCCGACTCTACTGTGGGAGTCCTAAATTTTGCCTACCCTAAATTTTTATTCATCTAGGGCAAGGGTCTTTAACGAGTACCTGACATTGTACAGGCTAGGGACCATCGCTTAACGTCCCATCCGAAGAACGGCATGCTTAAGTTTATTTTACCTCCTAGATAAAATAAACTAAGGGCTTCGGCCGGGTTTCGAACCCACGATCTTGAGCTCAGAAGGCAAGCACGCATACCACTGAGCTACCGGCGCACCTAACAAGGGCTTCAAGGAATGACGTATGTATTCCATCAATAATCATTCAAAATTATCGTTATTTCAGAAATTGTAAAAGATATTGAAGCGAATGATGTAAAGCTCAAAATTGTAAATACGATACGTATATAAATACTGCCAAATAAACAGAAAAATGTAGACATGGATAGGGCAGACGCGAGGAAGGAAGTGCAGTCGTTCGAACGGAACCAGCAAGGCCAAGGAAGCTGAGGAAGGCACAAGATCATCTGGATGTAGAGATAGAAGGGGAAGAGGCTGTATCTACTGGGCACGAAGTATAGGGGATGTTATGTATTGTATATTCCGATCTCTTAATTCCAAAAATGGAAAAAAGGTTTATCTGTATTTCTGTATGTGTGAAAACTTGAAAATTCCACTAAGAATAATTCCCATGTAAATGAATTTTTATTTGTGTATCTAGAACCACTATTGATTTTCTGCCAAATCAGTCGAAGAGGGGGGGTCCTCAAAAACCCCCAATAAATGCCATTGTAAGGTATGTATTAACATGAAATTTGGAATGAAAGACATGAACAGAGCTGCACAAAAATTCCCCATAGGACTGTCAGATGGGCTATTTAATGTCCCTAATATTAGTTAATGAGAGTCTTACCCAGGCTTTACCTACAAGGTCATATCAACTATTAGCAGAGAACTCTTTTTTCGCTCTGGTGGACATGAGCCCGACTCAACTGTGGCAGTTCTAATCCCGACATCGTAGAGGTTTGGGACCATTGCTTAACGTTCCATCCGAAGGACGGTGTGTTCAATGTTTTTTTACTTCCCAGATAAAAAAAACATGAAGGCGTAGTCAAGGTCCACGCCGTAGATTTTGCGTGAAAACGTCGGGATAAAATCTTTTTCAATTTTTTTTTTAATGCTGCCGTAACTCTTGCATTTGCTCGGCACTAGACTTTTTAGGTTTTTTAAATTCCTTTTGATGCGAGCTTTCCTCTGATTTGCGTTTTCTATAATTCCGCGAATATTTACGATTCATATGAGACGACATCTTTAATTTTTTTGCAATTTTCAATTTAATACCGATTTTTACATATATTTCGGCGAATATTTTAATTGTTTCATTTTGAGTCCTAGTAGTGCTCCTCAAGCTCTTTACAATGACACCCGAATCAACGTTCTATCTAAACGCGTTACCACGCTACACTAACAATCATCCGCCGGCGCCCACACTAGCCCGATAACGTCACAGGCAAAACAAACACTGCACAACAACCACGTACAGACATGCTCTATCCATTGTGACCTCAACCGTTGTTATCGCAATATTAGTCTCGTAGTTATTATCGATTGAAATCTGACGGTATTTTGTAACACAAGAAAGTTTGACCGGCTATCACTGTGCTTAACGAGCGAATAGACGTTTTCACGTCAAAAAATCTAAGGCTTCAAACCCACGATCTTGAGCTCGGTAGGAAAGAACGCTACCCCCTTATAATACTCCTAGTGATAACATCTATCTTAGCTTAGTACAACACTAGTTGCTATAAACAATTACATTTTTTATCTTAGATAGTCTTATGGGGCAGCTTCGACCTGCTCTTTATATTGAATCAATAGTTAAAGACAACACAAGGCGCTGATGAGAACCCCAACAAAGATTTGGTGTTGACAAATTAGTGGGCCCAGTGAAGGATGACATTGGAATGGGGGCGGGAAACTGTGACTTGGCTTTAACGAGGATAGCCTCAGTCTAGCGGAAAACTGAAGAAGAGCAAAGAAATAAGTTAAACAGAAACTAGGAATTAGAAGAGGGCAGACACCCGGAGGTATCATGGTCCAAAGGATCTTTTGTGACGGTCCTGCTGCATCAGCCTCCCAAGGAGCTACAGAGCTCTGTTACTAACAGCAACTGACTCTCTTACCAAGAAAACTCACTAATATTTAATAAAAAAAGGAATAATAAAAACAATTTTTCAAAAATATGCCTTATATTACAGTTCACTGAAAAGTAGAAAATAAACTCGTTCTTCCCACATGCGATCGATGTTGCGTGGAATATGAATAATAGACATTAAAAAAATTCTGAAATTGTACAAGATGTCGGATTATTGATAATGTCTGTAACCTGTCTACACTGTCGCAAGTCCAGGTGCGGAAATCCTCCTCGATAAATATGAATCTAACCGGATTACGTTTACATCCATTATAGGTACTCCTCTGCTTCAACTATTCTATTCACTGACTTTATTTAATTACGAAGATTGAAGTCGTTATCACACTTACATACAGCTTGATGAATAGGGGAAGTGAATAGTGAGACTGGGTTAAGGTGGTGACGTCATAGACACACGTACTATCATCACCCTTCATAAGACTTGCGGCCAGGCCGCGCGGTCTCCTCCTTCTGACGCGAACTGTTACGCTCCTCTTATTGATCGGAAGATGTTCATCATGGATATCTCAACATCCATGCTAAAAAAAGAGTTCTAATTGGTTTAGTGCAAGAAACCTTTAACACATATCATAAATCGCCTGCTGATGGTAGATTAAGAAATTTGACTTCTAATAAGTTGAGTTATGAACTAGTTACTATTCATATTACGAAATTTAAAATTTTCGTAAATCCCTCATTATCACAGAATATCCAAGAGTATGGCGAGTGTGGCCTACACGAAGCCGCATCAAACATACCTCCTCCTGTCTATTCTGTCTTTCGGAGCTTTTCCATTTGTCGACATTGACTTAATTTAATCGAGTATACGGCGTCAAAAATCTATGACATTAGACGCCGAAAATAAAAATTATTCTATTCTATTCCAATAGTATTTATTGGTAGGTAGCTGTAAGTAGATTTCGGTCCAAAAATGATAGTTTGATATAGAATTACCCCCAGATATCAGGGTTCCTCGAGCTACACAGCTATCAGCTGAGGATTGCCAGAAGGAGACTTCCGATTGCAAAAATGATCAGCATAGTAGCAGTTAGTTATTGTGACTCATGCCCGGGCTTTAACTACGATGTCATCTATCGCCTACTAAAAGAGCGCTCTTTTGTTGATCTGGTGGACATGAGCCTGACTCTACAGAGTCCTACATTTTGCCTACCCAGGTTTAGTTACCAAGTACCTGACATCGTACAGACTCGCAATGTCCTGTCCGAAGGGCGGCATGCTCAAGCTGTTTTTTACCCCCCAGATAAAAAACCTAAGGTCTTGGTCTAGGTTTCAAACCCGCGATCTTGAACTCAATAGTAGCTATTGAAATTTGATAAGCGGTGCTCTTTGACTGTGGAAATATTCGGGAAGAAATACGCCACTAATGGAATAAGAGTTAATCGTTGGGCATTAACCCATTATTGAGCTATGTAGCAACCTTCAGAGAGAATTATCCACATTTATCTAATGCCATTAAATAGCGACAATGTAACAAATGTCATTGGATGCAATAATATAAATTGCTTTGGAGAATCAATTTCATGGCAATAAATTAACAGGAGAAGAATGTAGCTTGTAGCAATTTTGAGGAGCTGATCAAGGAAGTTCCGGTCCCAGATATTAACAATAAGTCACTAGTGTCACTAGAGTGACGAAAGTAGGCGATATGACCTTTTAGTTAAAACCCGAACCTGAGTCATAATAACTAACGAATAAGGTATATTAATAATAATGAAAAACTTGATTCACAAATCTATGTGAAATCCACATAATTAACGACGTCACATTTCTCATACAATATTACAGTAGGCCTTCAGTTTTTTTAATGAAAAATAAAATATTGATAACCTAATGCTAAAAGGACATAAACAATATAATGTATGACAGTAATCAGTAGTTATCAACTATATAACTTTAGACTCCTTTCACATGCTTAATTAAACTTTCTTGTTCATTAAGGAATATAACAAAATACCTAGAAAGCAATAAATACAATTAAATAACTACTTACATCGAAATTATTTATTATCTATTTTATTATTTTCCAACAAATGAGATTCTAATGGGCTTTTTCCTTTATTGATATCATTAGTCTAAAATGATCTACGTGAATACATTATCATTCTACAGTGATAGATAAGTAGCCTCTCCCCTCCCCTGTTCAACCTGGCCCTTGAGCGAGTGATAAGGCAGGTGATGAGGAACGAGGAAGGCACCCAGATAGCCGGAGAAAACGGAGTCCTGGCGTATGCGGATGACGTGGCCTTCTTAGGAAACAGCCCAGAAGAAGTTAAAAGTAAGGCGGGCAAACTACTTAAGCACAGCTGCAGAGTAGGGCTGGAAGTTAATGTCGACAAGAGCGACTACCTTATAGTCAGTAAGAATATCCATCTGGAGCAGGAATTAAATGTGGGGACCTTCTCCTTCCCAAGAGTTGAGAACTTCAGGTATCTCGGGTCCATGGTAACTAGCATCAACTCGATGCTGGAGGAGGTGGACAGGAGACTTCTGCAGGCCCAAAGAGCGTATTTCTCTGTCATCAAGCTGCTACGGTCCAGAGCCTTGTCAAGGAACCTGAAGTATAGGATCTACAGCTCCATGGTAAAGCCCGTTCTGATCTATAGGTGTGACACCTGGACCCTGACCTCACATCTGGAGAAACGTTTCCAGACGTTTGAAAATAAAGTGCTGAGGAAAATAGCAGGTCCGTTCAAGGATACAGAAACCCAAGAGTGGAGGATCAGAACCAACAGGGAGCTGAGGGACATCTTCTGGCAACACCCGACCGTAGTTGCAGATATGAAATCACGGCGCTTAAGATGGGCTGGACACGTGGTGAGAAGCGGACAGCGGACAGCCATAGGACGCATCATGGACGCTCAGGTCCAAGGAGCCAGATCACGAGGAAGACCACGGCTGAGATGGACTGACCTGGTGAAGAAGGATGCTGTGGAACACCACGTGGTGAACTGGCGACCGGTGGCGCACGACAGATCGCGGTGGAGAAGGCTAGTGTGGGCGGCTAAGGATCTTCAGGGTTCGTCGCCAACGGAGTAAGAATAAGTAAGTAAGTGATAGATAACTGAAGATGTAGTTGATTCTTTCGATATAGAAGAGAAACGGATGAAAGTTCAGAGGTTCGGGAACCTTCAGGTGAGGTTCTTGAGTTAGGTTTCTCGTTCGACAATGGTAGGTACTGTTCTTAGTTTTCCACTCTCAGCCCATTGTCAGTAACTAAACCTCAAGCTTTGTTTGAGTAGGAACTAGGTTCTCCGGTTAGAGACACTGGATGAACAGAGCATACTTTGATTCGTTATAACGGCTGCATTTCAGCTCCTATTATCTCTATGTGTGTGATTGGAACTTTGTGAGAGCTGAAATTAGTTATTATGACTCATGTGCGAGCTAAAAGGTAATATCGCCTACTACCAAAGAGCTCTTTCTGGTGGAGATGGCCCGACTCTACTATGGGAGTCCTAAATTTTGCTTACCCTAAATTTTTATTCACTTAGAGTAGGGGGTCATTAACGAGTATTCGACAGGCTCGGGACCATCGCTTAACGTCCCATCCGAAGGATGGCGTACTCAAGTTTATTTTACCTTCCAGATAAAATAAACTATGGGCCTGGGCCGGGTTTCGAACCCGCAATCTTGAGCTCAGTAAGCAAGCACGCATACTACTCAGCTGCCGGCGTCCTCATTGTGCGAGAGCTGTATCTCAGAAAAGATTCTAGCTGTGAACTTTAAATGTGAATTGATGATGTCACGTGTGCTACCTTCGATCTCATTAGATTTTGGCTAGACAAGACCGCTTTACTTCTGGGTCTATGTACATTTAACAACATACCTCTTATACTTATCATTAAATATAAGTGGTATTTTGTCTATGTTACAGAGCTTACATTGTTCCACATACACAGTTCATACACACTCAGAAAATGGACAAAACGTGTTCAGGGGACCTTGAAACGTGAAATTTAGTTTTCGGATCTCGGATTTTGACATGATTACAAAATTTCCTTCCTATAAAGAAATAAAAAATGAACCAAGTATTGAAGTAAATTAAAACTTATAAAAAATATAACGTTCTGTAAAAACGTGATTGGTACAAAAAAGTTTTGTTACGGCCACATTATTTTCATATTATAAGTAACATTTTTGAACTAACAAAAAATTTGAATATTGTTATATGGAGGCGTTTCCTAATCAATAACAGTAAAAAAACAGTTTGACATGAACAAATTAAATGGCAATTAAATTTTAATCAAAAATCTCATAAATTTTCATATGAAATATTTCAAGCCAATGATTAAATTGTAACACTTGGCGATAACAGAACTTTCATTTACCAAGCACTTTTGTAGAGATCACTACTGAAGTACATTCATCTTCCTGGCATTACTGGGTAATGGGTACCTACTATAAGCACTCTCAGTATTACCCACAATGAAACAAAGAAACCCGCAGACACCAGAATATTCTTAAAACTTTCCTTTTACCCAGTAATGAAAGTTTGAAATAAATTTGATAGAGAACGCGGGAGAGAGAAGGAATAGAGGGAGAATATGATTTGTACAAATGAATTCAATAGATACAGTAGAACCTCTATAAGTCCAACATCAAGGGAGACGCCAAAAAATTCGAGTTATAGAGTCTTCGACTTATGGAGGATTTCGACTTAGGTGGATTTTGATTCGACTTGTAGAGGTTAAGATTCATTCTAACTAATTTTGAGTTAGAGAGGTGAAATAAATAAAAATTCAAGTTACAGAGGTAACAAACATATTTATATTTATTATAAATCAACATTATTTCAAAACATCCTTAAAATAAAAAATACGTAGTATATGTAGGTATTAAAAAAAGGCAGTAATTTTTTTTTGCTTTAGATAATTGGTAATCCTATTTATTGTATACTCCTAAATTGTTTTCTAAGAAACTATGGTGTACATTGTCGGCAAATTCTTAAAGTCGGTAACTTATTTTTCTTCGAGCTATAGAAGTAATAAGTTTCAAATAATCGAGTTGTAAAGGTTGTAAAATAAAACATTGCTATGTTCGAGATACAGAGGTCCAATTTATTTTTCGAGTTATAGAGGGAAAATATGTACCAAAATGACTTGTAGGGACTCACTGATTATTTCGACTAATAGAGGGTTGAGATTTCGAGTAATGGAGGTTTAGGGGCTTGAAGGGAAAGGAACAAAACTTTTTTTCGAGTTTCGGAGGTTTTCGACTTATTGAGGTTCGACTTAAAGAGGTTCTACTGTATATTGGGACGGCTGGTGTGTACACCTAGGGACCTAAGCATGCAATAGTTACCTAAGGACTTTAACGAGTATCTGACAACGTACAGGCTCGGGACAAAGACAAAGGACAACATGCTCAAGGTTTTATAACCCCCAGATTAAAAACTTTAGCCTCGACCGGGTTTCGAACGCTTAATCATGAGCACAGTAGACCTAACACGCTACCTCTGAGGTACTTACAAAAGTAGTTAGTGTAAGAAAGCCCTGTTATACTAAGGTGACCATATTTTTTGGAACAGAATTCGGGACGCTCCAAAATAATTACCATAATAATAAGATAAAGGCAATTAAATTCTAATAATAAAAATAACATACACCTTATTATCATTAATAACTTTTTAATTATTTAAATACACATAAAAATACAACACAAATTCTTGATATGATGTTTAAGTATAAGTAAAACTGGTTAAATAGTTACATAAATTAGGCTGTACTTTTCAGATGAATGATTTTTTTTAGCAAGGTTTTGCTTGAAATTAACATTTTATAAAAGTCGTGGCAGGACATGTTAAAGTTGACTTTTGTAACCAAAATTGATTTTAAATTGTCGAATGTTAATTGAGTTTTTTCTGATGATTATAAATCGTTCATTAACCCTCCTAATACCACGTGGGGTAAAAAGAGACCCCATGCGTTTTAAAATGTGTATGAACTGCTCAATATAATTTCTATTTCGATGAGGCTTCAGGACATTTATCCGTAGACTATCTCCATTCGATTTCATTAAGAAAATGTATTCAGTTTGTATTTTAAAATTTGATATAAAATAATATTTTCACAAAAACGTAGTTGGGGTCACGCGGGACCCCACGTGGTATTATCCGTATCACATTTTTGTTCGTCAGATGAGAAGTATTTTCAAGAAGTTTCACTCAGTAAACAATTCCGAAAAGTTACTTTTGCTCTTCAATTGACCTGCAATTCGAAGAAGACATTGCCCGCACCCGCTGGAGTTTTTCCTGGAGCTCTTTCTGATCAACATTTCTTGGTTTCCACTTCTCGTTCACCTCTTGAATTTTATTTAGATCTAATTTGAGTATGCGTTGACGGTTCGGACCGTAAAGATAAATCATGGAACACATTGTGTCCTCGCGAACGTTGATGTTAGTAGAGCGTGCCAGGGAGATTGCAGGGTTTGAATCTGAGGAGGCCCTTGTGGAAACGGAACAGCTCGAAGTGATCTCCGATGTTGAAGACGTTTTGGAAACGGACGATGAAGAACTTCATGAGCTAGAAGCACGTATGTAAAAACCATGTCACAAAAACATTTCTTTGCACTAAATGTAAATAATAATAGCACCCATAGTGTGAATATACTTTTATAAGTTTCATGATTTACTTTTTTTTGAATAAACATTTTTTATACCATTTTTTCTCAACTTTTTAAACTCTTTGTTATTTTTCCCTCATTTTTGAATGAACTTGATTGAAAAAGTTAGAATGAAAAGCTAGTTGGTACATGAAAAATTGAAAAATGAAGTGGGGTCTCAAAAGGACCCCACGTGGTATTTTTCGTTTCACAGGTCACGTGGTATTAGGAGGGTTAAAGAAAAAAGTCTTTCAGTTGGTGCATTTGTTCCAGGAAGGCAAAGCAAAAATTCAGCTACCTTTAATATATTATATACGCTCATAGAGCATAGACGGCACCCGTGGTTCAAACAGGTGTAAACATTAATTCGGGATTGAGCCCAATCTTATTATTATTATTATTTCTCAATCGTATCGTAATGTTGATTATTTGTCCCATGGTATCCCATAATGCAACTCTCTTGGATTATGCCGAGAGGTTGGTTCGATAGTTGAAATTTTTTGTTGAAATGACAATCCCATACCTAAATTCGGGACAAACGGCCATCCCGAATGACGTTCTAAAAATTTCGGGACCCAACCTCAAAAATCGGGACTGTCCCGAAAAAATCGGGACGGATGGTCACCTTATGTTATACCCATCCCATATTTTTGGACAGGAAAAGCTATAGTTCAATGTAGAAGTTATCAATAACAGATAACAAAATCTTTGATGAATTAGTTTCACATTATTGGTATAACACGTTTATTACGATAACAGTCATGAAAACACGAAGGATGTAAAATGTTTAATAGAGAAGCGTTTTTATAAAAAGCATGTCCCCAAGGAAGGAGAGAAGCACGCTAGGATGATTAAACATTTCCGAGTGTAGATTCGTTTGCATGAGTTAACGTTTGGCCCTGCTTCTTATCGTACTGATACCCACACATTATTGTAATTATAATAAACAACGATAACGTTGATTAATTATCGAATTTCCCTCGAAACACATGAGAAACTCAACCCGAAACCTCTTCCAAAACAGTTTTGGGGATTTTATTTTTTGGAGATTTTAGGGGCTATCAAACAAACAAGTTCTTCGAAATCAGATTTTGTTAGTCTGACGAAATTGCGGAACGAGCTACCATCAAAAGTAAATCAAACATTAATTTGTCGCCATAGCTTGTCCCATTTTTTAAAAACTGTGCCACCATTGTTTTTGGGCATGGGCAGCTATTATGATGAAAGAAGCACTAGCACCAGCAGCAGCAGTCGTTAGTTCCATTTTTAAATCAAAACTGAGTTTGTTTTGGATACGCAACTGGTTTTGGTTTAGACGCGCAACACTGTTGAAAACATGTACCCAGATGCAAGTTGCTGTGCTCAACAAATATGTTGCCAACATCCGTCAACGCGTTGCCAGTCTGTACTTACCTTATATTAACCTTCGAACGGTAACAGGGGTGTCGTAAGGGGGATAACGACTGGGGGGGGAGTCAGTGAAATATTGCATTGTTTTGTAGGGTATCGCAACTTAATAGTTCCCCCGAAGCAGCTAATCTTTCTTTCTCTTTTTGTTTGTTCCTTCCTTATTTTTGGTACCAAAGGATCGAAAAACAAGAAATTCTGGTGAAAATTCAACATTGAATTTCTGATCGATTGCGAAACTTCCTCTATACTTTCTATAACTGGGAAAGTAAAATCATAATATAACTTATTGGCTATCAATGATAAATAAGATTGACTCAAACAATTCACGATAATACATTCTTTTTAGTCAGAATTTTAATTTAATTATTTGCTCTCCTATATAAACCCTCTTTGTGAGAAGTGAATCACGTTTGACCGGTTTTATAATTAAACTCTGAAAAAAATAATCAAAATGAAAAATTAATGTACATATGTACACCGTTGTAACTGCTGAAAGGCGCCAAATACAAATCAGAATACTAAATGACGGCAAACAAAAAATACGTATATTATTAAGAATGGAGCATAAATCCATGGTTTAAATATTAAACCGTCTCATAAAATTGATCAAAGGACTACAACTCAACGCTAAACATGAATATTATTTTCTTTTTTTTTGAACATTTCTAATCTAATTATAATAATTATAGAGGAACAGAAGGTAGAAGACAAAGCAAATGTGAGAAAAAGAGTCACGAATGTTGGTTCACAGCAGGAGGGCCCGTCAACCCAGTGTTTATTTGTTCAGTATATATTCTCCGCCTGTTTATTCCACCCGTTTATGCCACTAAACATATGTTTATTTGTTCAGTTTATGCCATAAACTTTTAACACGTGATTCTCACTAATTGAATACAGACAGACAAACCAGTTTTTTTTTGACTTTATAAAAAATAAAAAATAAAAATAAATAATTCCTTCATATTCCATATGGCAGCATATATCACTTAAACATACCCAATAAATAATGTCTAGTACAAGCTTGTATGTTAACAGATAACATCAAAGATACCGCCACTTGTCCAATTTGAAATTATTTAAAGACTAAGGAATAATTGGATCCACACACACACACACACAGAGTAAAAAGTAAATAGATTCAATTAATTACTGACAACAAAGTTGTATTTAATTAAAAATAACTAAAAAAAAGTAATAAGACATTTTCCACATTTTAATTAATATTATAAGTCACGAGATCTGGACGAAAGGCAACAGAGCATGCGGAGAGAAGGTTGAAGTAGTTCTCATTGGAAGGAGCCAGAGTACGTTATCACTCAGATTCAAACCGGTCTTTTTATAATAAGTGCAAAGTACTTATTATAGAGGCAGCAATAGGCCTTCTGCGTTTTGTATTTTCCCAGTTATATGAAGTCCAGGAGACTCTCCCTTATCCGGCGTTGCCGGGACCGACGTGACGCCGGATAACGGAAATCATCAATTAATGAGAAAAAATATATCATTTAAAGCATAAAAAGAAGTGTTTTTAGATGAGCTAAGGAATAAAACACGTATGTAATTTGTTGATAACATTTATTAAATTGACAAATATGTACATACTGAACATTGGTTTATTATATGTACATATATTTATCCAAGCATTAAAAAGATATTTTGAAATCTGCGTTTAATTAAGTGAAGTAATAAAATATTGTATTAGCGTTCCCTTCATTATAAATACAATGTACATTATATGTATGTATGTACAATAAAAATACATAAAAGATTGAGTTACGGAATCATTATGTGCTCGTAAATACACGTGGCTCATATAATTGATAATCTAATTATTGAATGTTAATTTTAGTAAATTTGATATTATTTTGCGAGCGCCGGATAAGAGAGCGCGCCGGTTAACAGAAGGCCGGATAAGGAAGAGTCTACTGTATAGGGGACGTTATGTGATTGGTTATGAATTCGTTGAGTTTCCAATGTCATGTTTTCCGATTCCCTAATGCTGATTTCCCCAGCAAGAATTAATCAATTACGTTTTGATTTTCCCTCCAATCGACCGTTTGGGCTAAAACTCAATATTTGATTTACATAATGGCTTCTGAATTCTCATATTAAATTTTGTCTCGATACATTCATTACATCGGCAGTTATAGGTGCTTTTGAATTGAGCCACCCTCTAATCCCTTCCTTTCCTTTGGGTGATTTGGCTGAACATTAATATGTGTCGTCCTCAAAGGGCTTTGAATTTACATATGAAATTTCATGTCAATATATTCATTTCAAAGGCAGTTGTTAGAGATTTTGTGTTAAGTCTCCCCTAATCCCTTCCTTCCCTTTGGCCGACTTAGCTGAAAATGAATAGGTGTCATCGTTAGAGGGTTCTGGATAAACTTATTTAGTGTCGATACATCTATCGGGAGTTATCGTGTTCACACAAACAGATTTGTTTTTTAAATTTTTGGAATCAGGTTTTAAAACGTAAACTTCCGTAGAAAACTCCGCATCAAATTTCAGCCCGATTACATAACTTCCCCTATACTGATTGGAAAGTAAAAAAGTATGTCTGTCAATGTGTCGGTACACAGGATAACTCCCGATAAAATAAATGTATCGACAGGAAATTTTATATGTGTATCCAGATGGGGATCAGAGAAGAAGGCTCGAGAAAACCCTAATAACGCCGAGGTAATGAATTTTCGAAACAAAGTTTAGTATGGTTCAGAAGCCCCTATTTACGTCAACTATTGATTTGTAGCCCAAATGGTTTTAGGGAGAGCGAACATTTAATTGATTATTTCTTGTTTATTTGCTTATGCATTTTTACTTTCACAGTAATAAGAAGTATAGAGGATGTTATGTAATCGATCATAAATTTGATGTCGATTCCAGGGGAATTTCATGTTTTCCGACTCCAAAAATAAAAATAGAAAAAAGAATTACGTTTTTGCTCTCTCTCCAAAACCAGTCGACCACTTGGGGCTAAAATATAGTTGGCATAGTGGCTTCTGAATGCTCATACTAAATGTTGTGTCGTTACATTCATTACATCGGCAGTTATTGGGATTTTTGAGTTGAAGCCCTCGTCTAATCTCGCCCTTGCCAAAGGCCAATTTTGCGGAAAGTTAATAGGTGCCGTCCTTATGGGATTTTTAATTTAAATACAAAATTTCATGTCGATAGGATAGTATTCATTATCCGCCCCTAATCCCCCTCTCTCCCTTTGACCAATTTAGCTGAAAATAAAATCGTCTTTATGGTGTTCTGGTTAAACATACGAAATTTTGTGTTGGCAGATTCATTCTATCGGGAGTTATAGTGAGAAGGTCGGAAAATTTTAAATTCCGGTGAAAACTCAACATCGAATTTCTGTCCGATTACATAACTTCCCCTATACTTCAAGGTCACAAGAAGAACTGATTTCGCGAGGGAAAACAATAAGTAAACAATATCCTTTAATGCAACTCCTTGGTGGCCACGCCCACTTTTCCCTCTCCTTCCCACTTTATTAAAATTAATTTCAGAATGACACCTCCTAGACTAAGTCCAACCTCCTCATACATTTCAATATAATATGTGATGGGGCCATAGGACATTCTTATGTCAACCACTTGAATACAGATCACTCCCTCCTCTCAAACTCATTTCATACAGGTTTAGCGGTTAAAAAAGCTAATAAACTTGAGTTTTAAAAATATCTTCTATTTACGAGAAGTAACTCACTAACAACTTGACATGTATATTGATTGTCTCTTTTAAAACATATGTTAAAATTACATGGAAATAAATGATATCGATTATTATAACTCAGAATTCAAAAATAAAACAATTAAATAAGACATGTGGGGGGCGCCACACCACTCCCCCTCCAGCGTCAGCGATGGTCGGCCTGGTAGAGATAGGCCGGTTTTATTCTATCGATGGTCACCGTCACCGCTTTCCCCGCTCCGATGGTGTATGTGTTCCTCCGGCGATGCAGCACCTCGAAGGGACCGTCGCGACGTAAGGGGCCTGGAGCATTGCTTTCACGGCATCGTGTCGGACGAATACGTGCGAGCAGTTCTGCAGATCTTTCAGAATGCAGGTCTGACGAAGACTACAGTGGTGGCTGGCCAGTGCTGGTCGCATCGTCTGGCAGAGTTGTGCAACGTATTCGTAATCTGGAATCGGCTCTCGATCAGCTGGAGCTTCTGCTATCATCTCTCCAGGTAGACGAAGGGTTGCTCCATATGTGTACTCTGCCACCGAGGCGCCCATGTCCTATATTATGCCTCTGTAGGCAACACCTCGATCCAGCTGAGGTTATCTTGACATACTGAATAAGAAGTCATGTGTTGGCACCAGCGGTTTTCTATGTTTCTTTGTACAGCGTAATTCTGAGAGTGACTTTCTTATACTCAGTAATGTCAGCATGAAATATACTTGAGAGGAGCGAAGGGGAGGGAAAGTGATCTGTATAAAAGTGGTTGGTATAAAAAGTCCTGTTATGGCTGCATATTGTATATTCTTTGGGGCGCTATAACTTTTGTCGTATTAGTCCTACCTCAGTTTTAAGAACACATAGCGAATGGAAATTTAATAAGGAACACATTTAGTGGGAACCAATTTTTCGAAAGGATTAGTCATTTTCACGTAAATCAAGCTAACGTCTAAAACGTTTTTCAAAAACATATGTATCTTGAAAACCGAGCGACCAAATCATACATCATATAAAATGGGCTTTTCAGTCACAAATCACCAGCCTCAAAATCACTGAAAATTTAAACTTATTTATAAAATCATGTAACTTCAAGTTACTAACTTGCTTAAAGTTTCTCCGGGTGAAGCCGGTTAACCAGCTATTATAAGATATAAGAAAGTAAAGAAAAATATGATACAATTAAAGTTATTTAACAAAAAAGTGTATAGAAAGTAAGGAGCATAGATCATGGAGAAAAGACAAGTTATTGGCTGGGACAGATCCTAATTGATGACTAAAGTCAGTCAAATGTAATTTGATCTATATGTAAATTAAATGATAGGTTGGTGGAAAAGGGACGGAGGTTTGCAGTAAAAACTTCAACTCCACACCTCATTACCATAACTGCTCATTACCATTGAAATAACTCCTTGTAGGAGCTAAGGATCCTGAAATTAAATTAACACATTACCATGTTTTGTGTGTTTTTGTTCCCTGCCCGTCAGTACAAAATGGTAACATCAGTCAGTTCTCAGTTGTGAAACGCAGATATTTTGTGGAAACTTGTAATAAATAAATAAAACAAAGTTTTTCTATTCCAAAAAATATGTGTACAAAACTACCAGTTTCGGCATTATATCATCGTCACCATTAGTGATAAATATATGTACAAAAGATATATTTAAATAAGTAATTAGATTTATCAGTCCAACATATTTTTACCACAACTAGTTTCGGCAATTTGCCATCTTCAGGTGGTGAATCTTACTAGAGAAGAGGTCAAGGGACACGTTGGAGTATCATCAGGGGCCAGCTGGACACCTTGACCTCTTCTCTAGTAAGATTCACCACCTGAAGATGGCAAATTGCCGAAACTAGTTGTGGTAAAAATAAAAAAATATGTTGGACTGATACATCTAATTACTTATTTAACAAGTTAGTCCACTACATCTGCCTACCACCAAGTAAAGATATATTTAGTGATAAATATATATACTAAAGAAATATTTATATACTAAAGGTATGTATATATAACTAAACCTGAAGATGGTGTAATTCCGAAACTGGTAGTTTTATAAATTTCATTTTTTGAAATATTGTTCATTACACAAAGAACGTTACAAAAACTACCAGTATTGGCATCAAAATGTGCGGAAACCGGTAATTTTGTGGAATGAAAATATTTAAAAAAATAAGTTTGTTTTATTTTTTGATCAATTTTCTACGGTATGTCCACGTTTCTAAACTTACAAGTTGTGAATAGACCAAATGACTGATCATATTGCTCAGATATGAGAGACAAGAAAAAATTACATGTACTGCACATTTCTTAGCTATATTTCCATTCCACAAAACTACCGGTTTCCGCTTTACACAATCGTGAGGTTTAGTTATAAATCTACTTAATAAGACATGACATACAGACAGATCACATTTTGATGCCAATACTGGTAGTTTTTGTAACTTTCTTTGTGGAATGGACAATACTTCAAAAAAGAAGTTTATAAAACTACCAGTTTCGGAATTACACCATCTTCAGGTTTAGTTATATATACAAACCTTTAGTATATAAATATACGTATAGTATATAAATATACTACTAAATATACCTTTAGTACATATATTTATCACTAATGCTGACGATGATATAATGCCGAAACCGGTAGTTTTGTACACATTTTTTTTGGAATAGTCAAAATTTCAAAAATTGTTTTATTTATTCATTACAAGTTTTTCCACAATATGTCGGCGTTTCGCAACTCATTTCATTTTTTCTCAGGTACAATGAAACTAATATGAAAGATATGTAGGTACTGTACATTTCTTCGCTAAGGTTCTAACCTTATTTCTAAATAACGGAGATAAATAATATTTTTGAGTAGCGAGGAGGAGAGGAAGTGGGGCCGGAGGGGAAGGGTCGCACTCACCTGATCAGCCTAACCTCCTCCTTATCCTCTCTCCATCCCACGCTACGTACACCGTTCTTTCTCACTGTCTACTGTTCATTTCCCTATTTACTAGTAATATTCAATTAATTTTCAATTAAAATATTTAATATTCAATTAAATATTTTCACGCAATAGTTGGAAATAATTAAATTACTCAAGTTATTTTTAAAAGCTGAGTGAGCTTTAAATGGCATGAACTAAGATTGGTTTCGTGGCAGGCAGCCTAATGAGCTCTTTCCAGTACGGGGATGATGTATGGAGAAAGAGGTTTGAAACACAGTTTAACGAGCTAATTTCGGCATCATAGATAAATTCGTATCACTTTTCTAGCTAGAACTTAAATATAGAAATACAACCTTCATTAGGCTTCATTACATTAACTAAAGAATAAGCTAAGTGAGTCCAAAATGTATTTTAGCATGGAACAACTCAGCGCCCTCACTAAACTTGGGGAACTATAAGATCGATCTGAATAGGGATTGATTAACAATTCAGATATTCAAATTATAGCGAATTGACATTGCTGTACATTTTTACTTTCTTATACGTTTTGTAATAGTAATAATAATAATAATAATATTAATAATATAATAATAATTTTTATTGTTTAAAGGGATCATCCCTATACAATGGAGTCAGTGACCATTACTTTTACAATATTAACATAATAATGACACATATAAAAGAATACACATATAAAACAATAATGACACATATAAAGGAACCTTTAACAAACTAAATAAATAACATAAATAAATTAAAAAAATATATGAATAAAATAAGTAATTACAAATTAATAATAATAATGTAAGATAGACAGTAAATATGGAGTCGAGATTTAGGTATTAAATATCAATATAATATGTAAGTTCAAATACATTATTCGTTAAGAATGAATGCTCTAAATTTGATCAAAGCGCTGATCAAATAATAGAAGATGTTTGATGCTTATTATACCTTTATTATAAGGAAGTACTATTGTATTCGTGCAAAAATCCGAGACCAAGTTTTCAATGGAATTTCACGTTTTGAGGAATCCGAGCACTCTTTAATTAACTAAAAAAAAAAAAACTGAAATGCATATTTTATATGAAATAAAATATTTTGCAGGTCGCCCGGTTTGCCAGAGCATGTGTGCCGGAAACCATCCTGAAATGTTTAATTTTTTTTTAAACAATTGCTTGATTTATGCGAAAACGGTTAGTGATATCCAACAATTAGTTTTCAGCAAAAATAACATTATAGCGCCCCAAAGAATGTACAGTAAATTTCAGAAGGAAATATGTCAATAAATTTCATAAGTAAGATTTCAATATATTTCTTGGTGGTAGACAGATGTAGTGGACTTACTTGTTAAATAAGTATGCAATAAGATGTATGAGTCCAACATTTATTAAACCACGACTAGTTTCGTCAGTAAACTGACATCTTCAGGTGGACTCTTGCTAGAGAAGAGGTCAAGGGTCACGTGTTCAGCTGGTCCCTGATACTCGTTTGTGTCCCTTGACCTCTTCTCTGTCAAGATTCCGCCTGAAGATGTCAGTTTACTGAAGAAACTAGTCGTAGTTTAATAAATGTTGGACTGATACATCTTATTACTTATTTAAGATTTCAAAGTAGTTTATAACAAATTGCAACAAATTTTAATACATGTTTCAAAGTTGGTAGTTTTTTTTTTTTTTTTATATAAGAATATAAAAAGTAAAATATATGGGATGAAAATATAACAGGACATTCTTCCCCACTCTCAAATTCATTTCATACCTGAGAGTACAATTTTGTTTCATTGGTACAATGCGGTACGCCACTAATGCCAACATGTTACTTTCTTCAAACCAACCAACGCCATGAAATGAAGAGGGAGGGGAGGGGGATTCATATCGAGTGATCTGTTAAAAAGGTGGTTGGTATAAGAACGTTGTGGCCACATCACATATATTTTCTAATAGATCAGGATATACTCCTAAATAGTCTTAGTTGAAGAATATATGATCTTAATCCGTGGAAATTTCTTTTGAGAAATACATTATTGCAAGAAAGTTAACTTGAAAAAAAATAAATAAAAATACAGTGAGTGGTACAAGATAAGAAATGAGACGAAACATAGGGGTAATCAGCACAAATACTAACTATATGGGTGACTAACGAACCTATTTGGTCTATCGCACCTGCAGCCAACTAACTAATAAATTTCTTATCGTTTCTTTTTTAAACTAATTGTTAAAATTTCACAAAAACCGAGCCCACTAATGAATCAACAGATAAGCTTGTTGCTTGCTGCCTTGGGGCTATGGAAATTGGCACATTAACTCCAAGGATACTAATGTTGCTCAAACAGCACGTACGATCACTATTGTTTCAGAAAACTTTTACAGCCGTGGTCTCTCGACAGTAGCACAATGTAATATTTCGGTTTGACTTTTTTTAAAGTGCACCGGTAACTCAGAGAAAGATTAAGGGTTCGAAACCTGGCCGAAGCCTTAGGTTTATATCTGGAAGATGAAAAAACCTTGAGAACGCCATTCTTCGGAAGGAACGTAAAGCGATGATCCTGAGCCTGTGCGATGTCAGGTACTTGTTAAAGAGGTGAATAAATCTAGGCAAAATTCGAGTCGGGCTCATGTCCACTAGAGTGACAAATGAGCGCTCTGGTTGTAGGCGATATGACCTCATAGTTAAAGACCGGGCATGAGTCACAATAACTAACTCTATTAGATAATTACAAATTTAGGACAAATAATAAAAGTATAAGTACCGATGCAGAGGCAATTAATAATCCCGACACTGCGTCAATCTGCGTCCTCTCATTGATTCATCGTATATTATGTACTAAAATAAAATTATACAGGTAAATATTTTCCATTACTTCCCCAGCAATACGAAGTATGTGGAAAGATACATAATCTTTCAGAAATTCGATGTTGACTTTTTACCGGAATTTCATGTTTTTCGATTCCCTGATTCCAAAAATGTAAAAAAAAATTCTGTCTATGTATGTTGGATTACGATAACTCCCGATAGAATTAATGTATCGACACGAAATTTTATGCGTGTATCCAGACCCACATAAAGACAACACCTATTGATTTTTAGTCAAATCGATCAAAGAGAAGGGGGACTAGGAGAAGGACAAATAATATAATTGAAACTTGAAAAATGTTGTACTTTGACGATGCAGTTTAAAACTTTCGCGGTCGGGATGCTGTGAAACCCATGTAAACGCCATATTTGGGAAGGTTCTGATCGACTGCATTAATCGATTACAATTTGCCCTATTCTGGAGCTCCACGACCGCAATCATTTTAAAGTGGTCAAGATACAATATTTATAATTATTGGTGAGGATTTTTTTAATGTAATTTTTTTATTCAGATATTGAGCTATTTAATGGGGTGATCTTTTTCATTTTTTTTAAAACATATATATAATAATTAGTTATTTTGACTCATGCCGAGGCCTTAAGTACAAGGTCATATCGCCTACTACCAGAGCGCTCGGATGGAAATGAGCCCTACAGTGAGAGACCTAAATTAAGCTTAGACAGCTTGAATTACCTGAGGTTAGGGGTCTTCAACGAGTACCTGTCATCGCACAGGCTCGAAACAATCGCTTAGCGTTCCATCCGAATAAGGGCCTAAGGAGGAATATAATATAATCTCTGAACTTTTGAAGTTCAATATGAAATCACCTGATACTATTCTTCACGCCATTTCGAGGCTGCTAGTAAATATTTACTTAAGTAGAGATATTCTTGAAAATTGGGCTAACAGTATACTGAGAGATGATTGTCGAATTCAGCAATGGACCATTGCTATGATAACACTGATATAGGCCGGTATTGTCCCAATGGTCAGCTTAGGCGACCACTCCAACTGCAAAGAATATACTTTTGCCCAATACTTGCTCAGCCGATTCTAATGACTGTTGAGGTTAGCTCGACGATGGCGCCGCCTGGGAGAACTTTGTAATAACAGCTGGCCAATATATACATTTTAAGTTATTTAAAATGTAATTTAGGTGAAATATACATACTAACGTTTAACAAGAGAATTGGACCCACGGTTAAGAGAGTTCTTAGCTTTTCGATCTTTTTTTTTCAAAGCCATAGGCGTCACAAACGTCACATTTCTCACTTTTTTTATACTCTGGACACGGTATAATTATTCGCTTCAATTGCTATTTTGGGTATATTTCTAGGGCTGCCAAGTAGGTATTTATTCTTATCTATAAAAAAATATTTATATAAAAGTAAGTATTTATTCTTATCTATGTAAAAATATTTATATAACAGGTATGTATTTACTCTTATCTATGTAAAAATATTTATATAACAAGTACTTAGGTATTTATTCTTATCAATAGGTTAGGTTAGGTTAGGTTTTATGACTCATGCCCGGGCTTTAACAACGAGGTCATATCGCCTACTACCAAAGCGCTCTTTCGTCTCTCTGGTGGACATGAGCCCGACTCTACTGTGGGAGTCCTAAATTTTGCCTACCCTAAATTTTTATTCACCTAGGGTAGGGGTCTTTAACGAGTACCTGACATCGTACAGGCTCGGGACCATCGCTTAACGTCCCATCCGAAGGACGGCGTGCTTAAGTTTATTTTACCTCCCAGATAAAATAAACTAAGGGCCTCGGTCGGGTTACGAACCCACGACCTTGAGCTCAGAAGTCAAGCACGCATACCACTGAGCTACCGGCGCCCCTTTTCTTATCAATATAAAATTATTTATACAAGTAGATATTTATTCTTCTCGTACAAAAGGAATTTAACTAATAGTTATTTGGATTATATTAATAGTACAGGACTAACGTTATTTTCCAATATCGTACCGACACCGATTGGGACCGAATTGGGACTGACATATGTATGTTGTATTTACACGTTTGGCACAAGTCGATGTTGACCCAATATTGGGCCTACTGTATTTTTTTACATGGGTAGTCAATGGATAACATTTGTTGCAGTTTTCAAAGTCTCAAAATTACATGAAAGTTTGTACTGGGCAAGGCCGGAGAGACACGATTCTGTTTCGGATAAGGCATTTTTCCCAACGGTCCAATACATGTTTTGATTTTGATACATAACAGTTCTATATAATTACTCTCAAACAACGCCGGGAGAATCTACTTGTCTACATGATTTTGATGCTTAGAAATAAAGGTCTTTACAAGAAAATGTTTGTAGTTAATGACAATTTTATATTTAAATAACCTTTTCGCCTCATACCAGTCTACAAATCAGAATGAGGTATCAATATAACTGAAATTTATCTCAGTGCAACAGATAATTTTCCCGGATGAAGCTTTTATGGAGAGTGTACAAAAAAACATCGGTGAATCATCTGCGATGTACTTCCCTAGAGCGAATTATTCAATTAACTTTTCGCTCCCATTCCAAAACCGTTTGAGCTAATATTCAATAGGTGAATTACATAGGTGCTCCTAAACCTCATACTAAATTTTGAGTTGCTAAATTCATTACATCGATAGCCTCTTCCCTTCTGCCGATTTCGCTGAAATTTGACAGGTCCTTATTGTGTTTAACTTCAAATATAAAGTTTCATGTCGATATCTTCATCAGTCGTTCTTAGTGTGTCAAAATCAATAGGTGCCGTCCTAAATAGTTCTGGATACAAATATAAAATTTCGTGTCGATGCATTTATTCTATCGGGAGTTATCGTGTTCACTGGAAAACTCTGCATAGATTTTTTTACCGATTACATAACTTCCCCTATACTTGGTATATCTGCAGAAGTAAAATAAAACAGATGCCAGGTGAGTCAGGAAACAGACCTGCTCGGTGGGCTAGTAGCAACCTAGAATTCAAGTTTACTCCTGTATTTGTATACGAAAAAATTTCTTACAGTGAGAAAAACTTAGAATACTCATAAAAATGAAATGAAATTGATAGACCTAAAATTGTCTATGCTGTCAATTAAATTAAATTGTTAAAACAAATAACTATAATCCTTTCCATTTAGAGAAAGAGTCGTGGGCAGAGGCGACAAGTCATAGAGCGGCCTGCTAACTCAACCTGTATTTATTTATTTTTTTTTAAATATACACTAATTTAAACCTTCCTTCTGGAAAAATTATATATTGTAATGATATCAATTGCAGTTAAATTCATAAAAGCTCCATCCTGGAGAAACTACATATAATAAAAAAATAATGTTTTCAAATGATACCTTATTCAGATTTGTAGACTGGTGAGTTCGAGGCTGAATCGTAACTCTTTTCTAATAATATAAGGTTCTACGTGTCAAATAAATAATTTAGGTTAAACGCTTGTATTCAAAGTTTATTATAATTAAATTTTATTATCATTATTTTTTACTCGAGTATTTTAATCTTACGGAAAAGTTTATATATTCTAATTAATTGCATGAAATTGTATAAAATCATTAAGAAAATAATAATTTAAAACGTTTAAGTACATGAAAGTTTTATGCAAACAAAAATTAATAGGTACCCAATTTGTTAACTAGAAAAAAAAATAAACAAATACAATAATAATTACATGTGAATATATTTATTATTATAATATACCTAAATATTATTTTCCTCGTTTCATATTCTGCAGATCAGAAAGTTGTTGAAGATCTGATATTCAAGGATTTTTCGAAAGTTGTGAATATTTCGGGATTTTGAAATGTGCAATAGGAAAATAAATGGTTTCTTTTATTTTTATATAATAGGCAACTCAATGTAGCGAAAAATACATTCTCTTACTGCATGTAATATAACAACATTCGCTCATCAGCAGTCATAATAAACCCTAAAAATTGTAAATTTGGAGGAAGAAAAAAAAAAAAAAAAAAAAAAAAAAAAATTAGCCCGATTTCCCTGCCTAAAAACAATTTATTTAGCATTTATACAATCGTTAAAAAAACATAAGTAAATCTCCCTGTCTCTAGACCATTATTGATAATTGTATTACAAATTATGTTTGAGATTGGAATTGTTTGGGAGTTAGGACGGCAGGATGGGTGATTGAAATTACCTGCAGGGCGTGGAGAGACGGGATCGTCCTCACAGTTGACAATACTTCGGATGGAGAAAACAGACTTGGCGGGTCGCTCCTTAGCCCTCTGTCCGGTGGTCAGATCCATGGTGGAAGGGCCTACTCGCTCGCTAATCACACATCACACACACCGGGGAGGCCTGGGCCACTACTGAGCTCTGGCAGGTTGGAGAAGCCCCGCCCCCTCCATGTGCACGCCCCTCCCTCAACACACCCCTAAAATGGCGGCCTCCACTCCTCCCCAACCAAACCCTGCTCAGATTTCGGTCCAAAAATGATAGTTTGATATAGAATTACCCCCAGATATCAGGGTTCCTCGAGCTACACAGCTATCAGCTGAGGATTGCCAGAAGGAGACTTCCGATTGCAAAAATGATCAGCATAGTAGCAGTTAGTTATTGTGACTCATGCCCGGGCTTTAACTACGATGTCATCTATCGCCTACTAAAAGAGCGCTCTTTTGTTGATCTGGTGGACATGAGCCTGACTCTACAGAGTCCTACATTTTGCCTACCCAGGTTTAGTTACCAAGTACCTGACATCGTACAGACTCGCAATGTCCTGTCCGAAGGGCGGCATGCTCAAGCTGTTTTTTACCCCCCAGATAAAAAACCTAAGGTCTTGGTCTAGGTTTCAAACCCGCGATCTTGAACTCAATAGTAGCTATTGAAATTTGATAAGCGGTGCTCTTTGACTGTGGAAATATTCGGGAAGAAATACGCCACTAATGGAATAAGAGTTAATCGTTGGGCATTAACCCATTATTGAGCTATGTAGCAACCTTCAGAGAGAATTATCCACATTTATCTAATGCCATTAAATAGCGACAATGTAACAAATGTCATTGGATGCAATAATATAAATTGCTTTGGAGAATCAATTTCATGGCAATAAATTAACAGGAGAAGAATGTAGCTTGTAGCAATTTTGAGGAGCTGATCAAGGAAGTTCCGGTCCCAGATATTAACAATAAGTCACTAGTGTCACTAGAGTGACGAAAGTAGGCGATATGACCTTTTAGTTAAAACCCGAACCTGAGTCATAATAACTAACGAATAAGGTATATTAATAATAATGAAAAACTTGATTCACAAATCTATGTGAAATCCACATAATTAACGACGTCACATTTCTCATACAATATTACAGTAGGCCTTCAGTTTTTTTAATGAAAAATAAAATATTGATAACCTAATGCTAAAAGGACATAAACAATATAATGTATGACAGTAATCAGTAGTTATCAAC
This sequence comes from Aradus depressus, assembly GCA_963662175.1. Classification (NCBI taxonomy): domain Eukaryota; kingdom Metazoa; phylum Arthropoda; class Insecta; order Hemiptera; family Aradidae; genus Aradus; species Aradus depressus. Next base: position 27,961,772 of record OY759217.1, on the reverse strand, counting down.
TATATAACTTTAGACTCCTTTCACATGCTTAATTAAACTTTCTTGTTCATTAAGGAATATAACAAAATACCTAGAAAGCAATAAATACAATTAAATAACTACTTACATCGAAATTATTTATTATCTATTTTATTATTTTCCAACAAATGAGATTCTAATGGGCTTTTTCCTTTATTGATATCATTAGTCTAAAATGATCTACGTGAATACATTATCATTCTACAGTGATAGATAAGTAGCCTCTCCCCTCCCCTGTTCAACCTGGCCCTTGAGCGAGTGATAAGGCAGGTGATGAGGAACGAGGAAGGCACCCAGATAGCCGGAGAAAACGGAGTCCTGGCGTATGCGGATGACGTGGCCTTCTTAGGAAACAGCCCAGAAGAAGTTAAAAGTAAGGCGGGCAAACTACTTAAGCACAGCTGCAGAGTAGGGCTGGAAGTTAATGTCGACAAGAGCGACTACCTTATAGTCAGTAAGAATATCCATCTGGAGCAGGAATTAAATGTGGGGACCTTCTCCTTCCCAAGAGTTGAGAACTTCAGGTATCTCGGGTCCATGGTAACTAGCATCAACTCGATGCTGGAGGAGGTGGACAGGAGACTTCTGCAGGCCCAAAGAGCGTATTTCTCTGTCATCAAGCTGCTACGGTCCAGAGCCTTGTCAAGGAACCTGAAGTATAGGATCTACAGCTCCATGGTAAAGCCCGTTCTGATCTATAGGTGTGACACCTGGACCCTGACCTCACATCTGGAGAAACGTTTCCAGACGTTTGAAAATAAAGTGCTGAGGAAAATAGCAGGTCCGTTCAAGGATACAGAAACCCAAGAGTGGAGGATCAGAACCAACAGGGAGCTGAGGGACATCTTCTGGCAACACCCGACCGTAGTTGCAGATATGAAATCACGGCGCTTAAGATGGGCTGGACACGTGGTGAGAAGCGGACAGCGGACAGCCATAGGACGCATCATGGACGCTCAGGTCCAAGGAGCCAGATCACGAGGAAGACCACGGCTGAGATGGACTGACCTGGTGAAGAAGGATGCTGTGGAACACCACGTGGTGAACTGGCGACCGGTGGCGCACGACAGATCGCGGTGGAGAAGGCTAGTGTGGGCGGCTAAGGATCTTCAGGGTTCGTCGCCAACGGAGTAAGAATAAGTAAGTAAGTGATAGATAACTGAAGATGTAGTTGATTCTTTCGATATAGAAGAGAAACGGATGAAAGTTCAGAGGTTCGGGAACCTTCAGGTGAGGTTCTTGAGTTAGGTTTCTCGTTCGACAATGGTAGGTACTGTTCTTAGTTTTCCACTCTCAGCCCATTGTCAGTAACTAAACCTCAAGCTTTGTTTGAGTAGGAACTAGGTTCTCCGGTTAGAGACACTGGATGAACAGAGCATACTTTGATTCGTTATAACGGCTGCATTTCAGCTCCTATTATCTCTATGTGTGTGATTGGAACTTTGTGAGAGCTGAAATTAGTTATTATGACTCATGTGCGAGCTAAAAGGTAATATCGCCTACTACCAAAGAGCTCTTTCTGGTGGAGATGGCCCGACTCTACTATGGGAGTCCTAAATTTTGCTTACCCTAAATTTTTATTCACTTAGAGTAGGGGGTCATTAACGAGTATTCGACAGGCTCGGGACCATCGCTTAACGTCCCATCCGAAGGATGGCGTACTCAAGTTTATTTTACCTTCCAGATAAAATAAACTATGGGCCTGGGCCGGGTTTCGAACCCGCAATCTTGAGCTCAGTAAGCAAGCACGCATACTACTCAGCTGCCGGCGTCCTCATTGTGCGAGAGCTGTATCTCAGAAAAGATTCTAGCTGTGAACTTTAAATGTGAATTGATGATGTCACGTGTGCTACCTTCGATCTCATTAGATTTTGGCTAGACAAGACCGCTTTACTTCTGGGTCTATGTACATTTAACAACATACCTCTTATACTTATCATTAAATATAAGTGGTATTTTGTCTATGTTACAGAGCTTACATTGTTCCACATACACAGTTCATACACACTCAGAAAATGGACAAAACGTGTTCAGGGGACCTTGAAACGTGAAATTTAGTTTTCGGATCTCGGATTTTGACATGATTACAAAATTTCCTTCCTATAAAGAAATAAAAAATGAACCAAGTATTGAAGTAAATTAAAACTTATAAAAAATATAACGTTCTGTAAAAACGTGATTGGTACAAAAAAGTTTTGTTACGGCCACATTATTTTCATATTATAAGTAACATTTTTGAACTAACAAAAAATTTGAATATTGTTATATGGAGGCGTTTCCTAATCAATAACAGTAAAAAAACAGTTTGACATGAACAAATTAAATGGCAATTAAATTTTAATCAAAAATCTCATAAATTTTCATATGAAATATTTCAAGCCAATGATTAAATTGTAACACTTGGCGATAACAGAACTTTCATTTACCAAGCACTTTTGTAGAGATCACTACTGAAGTACATTCATCTTCCTGGCATTACTGGGTAATGGGTACCTACTATAAGCACTCTCAGTATTACCCACAATGAAACAAAGAAACCCGCAGACACCAGAATATTCTTAAAACTTTCCTTTTACCCAGTAATGAAAGTTTGAAATAAATTTGATAGAGAACGCGGGAGAGAGAAGGAATAGAGGGAGAATATGATTTGTACAAATGAATTCAATAGATACAGTAGAACCTCTATAAGTCCAACATCAAGGGAGACGCCAAAAAATTCGAGTTATAGAGTCTTCGACTTATGGAGGATTTCGACTTAGGTGGATTTTGATTCGACTTGTAGAGGTTAAGATTCATTCTAACTAATTTTGAGTTAGAGAGGTGAAATAAATAAAAATTCAAGTTACAGAGGTAACAAACATATTTATATTTATTATAAATCAACATTATTTCAAAACATCCTTAAAATAAAAAATACGTAGTATATGTAGGTATTAAAAAAAGGCAGTAATTTTTTTTTGCTTTAGATAATTGGTAATCCTATTTATTGTATACTCCTAAATTGTTTTCTAAGAAACTATGGTGTACATTGTCGGCAAATTCTTAAAGTCGGTAACTTATTTTTCTTCGAGCTATAGAAGTAATAAGTTTCAAATAATCGAGTTGTAAAGGTTGTAAAATAAAACATTGCTATGTTCGAGATACAGAGGTCCAATTTATTTTTCGAGTTATAGAGGGAAAATATGTACCAAAATGACTTGTAGGGACTCACTGATTATTTCGACTAATAGAGGGTTGAGATTTCGAGTAATGGAGGTTTAGGGGCTTGAAGGGAAAGGAACAAAACTTTTTTTCGAGTTTCGGAGGTTTTCGACTTATTGAGGTTCGACTTAAAGAGGTTCTACTGTATATTGGGACGGCTGGTGTGTACACCTAGGGACCTAAGCATGCAATAGTTACCTAAGGACTTTAACGAGTATCTGACAACGTACAGGCTCGGGACAAAGACAAAGGACAACATGCTCAAGGTTTTATAACCCCCAGATTAAAAACTTTAGCCTCGACCGGGTTTCGAACGCTTAATCATGAGCACAGTAGACCTAACACGCTACCTCTGAGGTACTTACAAAAGTAGTTAGTGTAAGAAAGCCCTGTTATACTAAGGTGACCATATTTTTTGGAACAGAATTCGGGACGCTCCAAAATAATTACCATAATAATAAGATAAAGGCAATTAAATTCTAATAATAAAAATAACATACACCTTATTATCATTAATAACTTTTTAATTATTTAAATACACATAAAAATACAACACAAATTCTTGATATGATGTTTAAGTATAAGTAAAACTGGTTAAATAGTTACATAAATTAGGCTGTACTTTTCAGATGAATGATTTTTTTTAGCAAGGTTTTGCTTGAAATTAACATTTTATAAAAGTCGTGGCAGGACATGTTAAAGTTGACTTTTGTAACCAAAATTGATTTTAAATTGTCGAATGTTAATTGAGTTTTTTCTGATGATTATAAATCGTTCATTAACCCTCCTAATACCACGTGGGGTAAAAAGAGACCCCATGCGTTTTAAAATGTGTATGAACTGCTCAATATAATTTCTATTTCGATGAGGCTTCAGGACATTTATCCGTAGACTATCTCCATTCGATTTCATTAAGAAAATGTATTCAGTTTGTATTTTAAAATTTGATATAAAATAATATTTTCACAAAAACGTAGTTGGGGTCACGCGGGACCCCACGTGGTATTATCCGTATCACATTTTTGTTCGTCAGATGAGAAGTATTTTCAAGAAGTTTCACTCAGTAAACAATTCCGAAAAGTTACTTTTGCTCTTCAATTGACCTGCAATTCGAAGAAGACATTGCCCGCACCCGCTGGAGTTTTTCCTGGAGCTCTTTCTGATCAACATTTCTTGGTTTCCACTTCTCGTTCACCTCTTGAATTTTATTTAGATCTAATTTGAGTATGCGTTGACGGTTCGGACCGTAAAGATAAATCATGGAACACATTGTGTCCTCGCGAACGTTGATGTTAGTAGAGCGTGCCAGGGAGATTGCAGGGTTTGAATCTGAGGAGGCCCTTGTGGAAACGGAACAGCTCGAAGTGATCTCCGATGTTGAAGACGTTTTGGAAACGGACGATGAAGAACTTCATGAGCTAGAAGCACGTATGTAAAAACCATGTCACAAAAACATTTCTTTGCACTAAATGTAAATAATAATAGCACCCATAGTGTGAATATACTTTTATAAGTTTCATGATTTACTTTTTTTTGAATAAACATTTTTTATACCATTTTTTCTCAACTTTTTAAACTCTTTGTTATTTTTCCCTCATTTTTGAATGAACTTGATTGAAAAAGTTAGAATGAAAAGCTAGTTGGTACATGAAAAATTGAAAAATGAAGTGGGGTCTCAAAAGGACCCCACGTGGTATTTTTCGTTTCACAGGTCACGTGGTATTAGGAGGGTTAAAGAAAAAAGTCTTTCAGTTGGTGCATTTGTTCCAGGAAGGCAAAGCAAAAATTCAGCTACCTTTAATATATTATATACGCTCATAGAGCATAGACGGCACCCGTGGTTCAAACAGGTGTAAACATTAATTCGGGATTGAGCCCAATCTTATTATTATTATTATTTCTCAATCGTATCGTAATGTTGATTATTTGTCCCATGGTATCCCATAATGCAACTCTCTTGGATTATGCCGAGAGGTTGGTTCGATAGTTGAAATTTTTTGTTGAAATGACAATCCCATACCTAAATTCGGGACAAACGGCCATCCCGAATGACGTTCTAAAAATTTCGGGACCCAACCTCAAAAATCGGGACTGTCCCGAAAAAATCGGGACGGATGGTCACCTTATGTTATACCCATCCCATATTTTTGGACAGGAAAAGCTATAGTTCAATGTAGAAGTTATCAATAACAGATAACAAAATCTTTGATGAATTAGTTTCACATTATTGGTATAACACGTTTATTACGATAACAGTCATGAAAACACGAAGGATGTAAAATGTTTAATAGAGAAGCGTTTTTATAAAAAGCATGTCCCCAAGGAAGGAGAGAAGCACGCTAGGATGATTAAACATTTCCGAGTGTAGATTCGTTTGCATGAGTTAACGTTTGGCCCTGCTTCTTATCGTACTGATACCCACACATTATTGTAATTATAATAAACAACGATAACGTTGATTAATTATCGAATTTCCCTCGAAACACATGAGAAACTCAACCCGAAACCTCTTCCAAAACAGTTTTGGGGATTTTATTTTTTGGAGATTTTAGGGGCTATCAAACAAACAAGTTCTTCGAAATCAGATTTTGTTAGTCTGACGAAATTGCGGAACGAGCTACCATCAAAAGTAAATCAAACATTAATTTGTCGCCATAGCTTGTCCCATTTTTTAAAAACTGTGCCACCATTGTTTTTGGGCATGGGCAGCTATTATGATGAAAGAAGCACTAGCACCAGCAGCAGCAGTCGTTAGTTCCATTTTTAAATCAAAACTGAGTTTGTTTTGGATACGCAACTGGTTTTGGTTTAGACGCGCAACACTGTTGAAAACATGTACCCAGATGCAAGTTGCTGTGCTCAACAAATATGTTGCCAACATCCGTCAACGCGTTGCCAGTCTGTACTTACCTTATATTAACCTTCGAACGGTAACAGGGGTGTCGTAAGGGGGATAACGACTGGGGGGGGAGTCAGTGAAATATTGCATTGTTTTGTAGGGTATCGCAACTTAATAGTTCCCCCGAAGCAGCTAATCTTTCTTTCTCTTTTTGTTTGTTCCTTCCTTATTTTTGGTACCAAAGGATCGAAAAACAAGAAATTCTGGTGAAAATTCAACATTGAATTTCTGATCGATTGCGAAACTTCCTCTATACTTTCTATAACTGGGAAAGTAAAATCATAATATAACTTATTGGCTATCAATGATAAATAAGATTGACTCAAACAATTCACGATAATACATTCTTTTTAGTCAGAATTTTAATTTAATTATTTGCTCTCCTATATAAACCCTCTTTGTGAGAAGTGAATCACGTTTGACCGGTTTTATAATTAAACTCTGAAAAAAATAATCAAAATGAAAAATTAATGTACATATGTACACCGTTGTAACTGCTGAAAGGCGCCAAATACAAATCAGAATACTAAATGACGGCAAACAAAAAATACGTATATTATTAAGAATGGAGCATAAATCCATGGTTTAAATATTAAACCGTCTCATAAAATTGATCAAAGGACTACAACTCAACGCTAAACATGAATATTATTTTCTTTTTTTTTGAACATTTCTAATCTAATTATAATAATTATAGAGGAACAGAAGGTAGAAGACAAAGCAAATGTGAGAAAAAGAGTCACGAATGTTGGTTCACAGCAGGAGGGCCCGTCAACCCAGTGTTTATTTGTTCAGTATATATTCTCCGCCTGTTTATTCCACCCGTTTATGCCACTAAACATATGTTTATTTGTTCAGTTTATGCCATAAACTTTTAACACGTGATTCTCACTAATTGAATACAGACAGACAAACCAGTTTTTTTTTGACTTTATAAAAAATAAAAAATAAAAATAAATAATTCCTTCATATTCCATATGGCAGCATATATCACTTAAACATACCCAATAAATAATGTCTAGTACAAGCTTGTATGTTAACAGATAACATCAAAGATACCGCCACTTGTCCAATTTGAAATTATTTAAAGACTAAGGAATAATTGGATCCACACACACACACACACAGAGTAAAAAGTAAATAGATTCAATTAATTACTGACAACAAAGTTGTATTTAATTAAAAATAACTAAAAAAAAGTAATAAGACATTTTCCACATTTTAATTAATATTATAAGTCACGAGATCTGGACGAAAGGCAACAGAGCATGCGGAGAGAAGGTTGAAGTAGTTCTCATTGGAAGGAGCCAGAGTACGTTATCACTCAGATTCAAACCGGTCTTTTTATAATAAGTGCAAAGTACTTATTATAGAGGCAGCAATAGGCCTTCTGCGTTTTGTATTTTCCCAGTTATATGAAGTCCAGGAGACTCTCCCTTATCCGGCGTTGCCGGGACCGACGTGACGCCGGATAACGGAAATCATCAATTAATGAGAAAAAATATATCATTTAAAGCATAAAAAGAAGTGTTTTTAGATGAGCTAAGGAATAAAACACGTATGTAATTTGTTGATAACATTTATTAAATTGACAAATATGTACATACTGAACATTGGTTTATTATATGTACATATATTTATCCAAGCATTAAAAAGATATTTTGAAATCTGCGTTTAATTAAGTGAAGTAATAAAATATTGTATTAGCGTTCCCTTCATTATAAATACAATGTACATTATATGTATGTATGTACAATAAAAATACATAAAAGATTGAGTTACGGAATCATTATGTGCTCGTAAATACACGTGGCTCATATAATTGATAATCTAATTATTGAATGTTAATTTTAGTAAATTTGATATTATTTTGCGAGCGCCGGATAAGAGAGCGCGCCGGTTAACAGAAGGCCGGATAAGGAAGAGTCTACTGTATAGGGGACGTTATGTGATTGGTTATGAATTCGTTGAGTTTCCAATGTCATGTTTTCCGATTCCCTAATGCTGATTTCCCCAGCAAGAATTAATCAATTACGTTTTGATTTTCCCTCCAATCGACCGTTTGGGCTAAAACTCAATATTTGATTTACATAATGGCTTCTGAATTCTCATATTAAATTTTGTCTCGATACATTCATTACATCGGCAGTTATAGGTGCTTTTGAATTGAGCCACCCTCTAATCCCTTCCTTTCCTTTGGGTGATTTGGCTGAACATTAATATGTGTCGTCCTCAAAGGGCTTTGAATTTACATATGAAATTTCATGTCAATATATTCATTTCAAAGGCAGTTGTTAGAGATTTTGTGTTAAGTCTCCCCTAATCCCTTCCTTCCCTTTGGCCGACTTAGCTGAAAATGAATAGGTGTCATCGTTAGAGGGTTCTGGATAAACTTATTTAGTGTCGATACATCTATCGGGAGTTATCGTGTTCACACAAACAGATTTGTTTTTTAAATTTTTGGAATCAGGTTTTAAAACGTAAACTTCCGTAGAAAACTCCGCATCAAATTTCAGCCCGATTACATAACTTCCCCTATACTGATTGGAAAGTAAAAAAGTATGTCTGTCAATGTGTCGGTACACAGGATAACTCCCGATAAAATAAATGTATCGACAGGAAATTTTATATGTGTATCCAGATGGGGATCAGAGAAGAAGGCTCGAGAAAACCCTAATAACGCCGAGGTAATGAATTTTCGAAACAAAGTTTAGTATGGTTCAGAAGCCCCTATTTACGTCAACTATTGATTTGTAGCCCAAATGGTTTTAGGGAGAGCGAACATTTAATTGATTATTTCTTGTTTATTTGCTTATGCATTTTTACTTTCACAGTAATAAGAAGTATAGAGGATGTTATGTAATCGATCATAAATTTGATGTCGATTCCAGGGGAATTTCATGTTTTCCGACTCCAAAAATAAAAATAGAAAAAAGAATTACGTTTTTGCTCTCTCTCCAAAACCAGTCGACCACTTGGGGCTAAAATATAGTTGGCATAGTGGCTTCTGAATGCTCATACTAAATGTTGTGTCGTTACATTCATTACATCGGCAGTTATTGGGATTTTTGAGTTGAAGCCCTCGTCTAATCTCGCCCTTGCCAAAGGCCAATTTTGCGGAAAGTTAATAGGTGCCGTCCTTATGGGATTTTTAATTTAAATACAAAATTTCATGTCGATAGGATAGTATTCATTATCCGCCCCTAATCCCCCTCTCTCCCTTTGACCAATTTAGCTGAAAATAAAATCGTCTTTATGGTGTTCTGGTTAAACATACGAAATTTTGTGTTGGCAGATTCATTCTATCGGGAGTTATAGTGAGAAGGTCGGAAAATTTTAAATTCCGGTGAAAACTCAACATCGAATTTCTGTCCGATTACATAACTTCCCCTATACTTCAAGGTCACAAGAAGAACTGATTTCGCGAGGGAAAACAATAAGTAAACAATATCCTTTAATGCAACTCCTTGGTGGCCACGCCCACTTTTCCCTCTCCTTCCCACTTTATTAAAATTAATTTCAGAATGACACCTCCTAGACTAAGTCCAACCTCCTCATACATTTCAATATAATATGTGATGGGGCCATAGGACATTCTTATGTCAACCACTTGAATACAGATCACTCCCTCCTCTCAAACTCATTTCATACAGGTTTAGCGGTTAAAAAAGCTAATAAACTTGAGTTTTAAAAATATCTTCTATTTACGAGAAGTAACTCACTAACAACTTGACATGTATATTGATTGTCTCTTTTAAAACATATGTTAAAATTACATGGAAATAAATGATATCGATTATTATAACTCAGAATTCAAAAATAAAACAATTAAATAAGACATGTGGGGGGCGCCACACCACTCCCCCTCCAGCGTCAGCGATGGTCGGCCTGGTAGAGATAGGCCGGTTTTATTCTATCGATGGTCACCGTCACCGCTTTCCCCGCTCCGATGGTGTATGTGTTCCTCCGGCGATGCAGCACCTCGAAGGGACCGTCGCGACGTAAGGGGCCTGGAGCATTGCTTTCACGGCATCGTGTCGGACGAATACGTGCGAGCAGTTCTGCAGATCTTTCAGAATGCAGGTCTGACGAAGACTACAGTGGTGGCTGGCCAGTGCTGGTCGCATCGTCTGGCAGAGTTGTGCAACGTATTCGTAATCTGGAATCGGCTCTCGATCAGCTGGAGCTTCTGCTATCATCTCTCCAGGTAGACGAAGGGTTGCTCCATATGTGTACTCTGCCACCGAGGCGCCCATGTCCTATATTATGCCTCTGTAGGCAACACCTCGATCCAGCTGAGGTTATCTTGACATACTGAATAAGAAGTCATGTGTTGGCACCAGCGGTTTTCTATGTTTCTTTGTACAGCGTAATTCTGAGAGTGACTTTCTTATACTCAGTAATGTCAGCATGAAATATACTTGAGAGGAGCGAAGGGGAGGGAAAGTGATCTGTATAAAAGTGGTTGGTATAAAAAGTCCTGTTATGGCTGCATATTGTATATTCTTTGGGGCGCTATAACTTTTGTCGTATTAGTCCTACCTCAGTTTTAAGAACACATAGCGAATGGAAATTTAATAAGGAACACATTTAGTGGGAACCAATTTTTCGAAAGGATTAGTCATTTTCACGTAAATCAAGCTAACGTCTAAAACGTTTTTCAAAAACATATGTATCTTGAAAACCGAGCGACCAAATCATACATCATATAAAATGGGCTTTTCAGTCACAAATCACCAGCCTCAAAATCACTGAAAATTTAAACTTATTTATAAAATCATGTAACTTCAAGTTACTAACTTGCTTAAAGTTTCTCCGGGTGAAGCCGGTTAACCAGCTATTATAAGATATAAGAAAGTAAAGAAAAATATGATACAATTAAAGTTATTTAACAAAAAAGTGTATAGAAAGTAAGGAGCATAGATCATGGAGAAAAGACAAGTTATTGGCTGGGACAGATCCTAATTGATGACTAAAGTCAGTCAAATGTAATTTGATCTATATGTAAATTAAATGATAGGTTGGTGGAAAAGGGACGGAGGTTTGCAGTAAAAACTTCAACTCCACACCTCATTACCATAACTGCTCATTACCATTGAAATAACTCCTTGTAGGAGCTAAGGATCCTGAAATTAAATTAACACATTACCATGTTTTGTGTGTTTTTGTTCCCTGCCCGTCAGTACAAAATGGTAACATCAGTCAGTTCTCAGTTGTGAAACGCAGATATTTTGTGGAAACTTGTAATAAATAAATAAAACAAAGTTTTTCTATTCCAAAAAATATGTGTACAAAACTACCAGTTTCGGCATTATATCATCGTCACCATTAGTGATAAATATATGTACAAAAGATATATTTAAATAAGTAATTAGATTTATCAGTCCAACATATTTTTACCACAACTAGTTTCGGCAATTTGCCATCTTCAGGTGGTGAATCTTACTAGAGAAGAGGTCAAGGGACACGTTGGAGTATCATCAGGGGCCAGCTGGACACCTTGACCTCTTCTCTAGTAAGATTCACCACCTGAAGATGGCAAATTGCCGAAACTAGTTGTGGTAAAAATAAAAAAATATGTTGGACTGATACATCTAATTACTTATTTAACAAGTTAGTCCACTACATCTGCCTACCACCAAGTAAAGATATATTTAGTGATAAATATATATACTAAAGAAATATTTATATACTAAAGGTATGTATATATAACTAAACCTGAAGATGGTGTAATTCCGAAACTGGTAGTTTTATAAATTTCATTTTTTGAAATATTGTTCATTACACAAAGAACGTTACAAAAACTACCAGTATTGGCATCAAAATGTGCGGAAACCGGTAATTTTGTGGAATGAAAATATTTAAAAAAATAAGTTTGTTTTATTTTTTGATCAATTTTCTACGGTATGTCCACGTTTCTAAACTTACAAGTTGTGAATAGACCAAATGACTGATCATATTGCTCAGATATGAGAGACAAGAAAAAATTACATGTACTGCACATTTCTTAGCTATATTTCCATTCCACAAAACTACCGGTTTCCGCTTTACACAATCGTGAGGTTTAGTTATAAATCTACTTAATAAGACATGACATACAGACAGATCACATTTTGATGCCAATACTGGTAGTTTTTGTAACTTTCTTTGTGGAATGGACAATACTTCAAAAAAGAAGTTTATAAAACTACCAGTTTCGGAATTACACCATCTTCAGGTTTAGTTATATATACAAACCTTTAGTATATAAATATACGTATAGTATATAAATATACTACTAAATATACCTTTAGTACATATATTTATCACTAATGCTGACGATGATATAATGCCGAAACCGGTAGTTTTGTACACATTTTTTTTGGAATAGTCAAAATTTCAAAAATTGTTTTATTTATTCATTACAAGTTTTTCCACAATATGTCGGCGTTTCGCAACTCATTTCATTTTTTCTCAGGTACAATGAAACTAATATGAAAGATATGTAGGTACTGTACATTTCTTCGCTAAGGTTCTAACCTTATTTCTAAATAACGGAGATAAATAATATTTTTGAGTAGCGAGGAGGAGAGGAAGTGGGGCCGGAGGGGAAGGGTCGCACTCACCTGATCAGCCTAACCTCCTCCTTATCCTCTCTCCATCCCACGCTACGTACACCGTTCTTTCTCACTGTCTACTGTTCATTTCCCTATTTACTAGTAATATTCAATTAATTTTCAATTAAAATATTTAATATTCAATTAAATATTTTCACGCAATAGTTGGAAATAATTAAATTACTCAAGTTATTTTTAAAAGCTGAGTGAGCTTTAAATGGCATGAACTAAGATTGGTTTCGTGGCAGGCAGCCTAATGAGCTCTTTCCAGTACGGGGATGATGTATGGAGAAAGAGGTTTGAAACACAGTTTAACGAGCTAATTTCGGCATCATAGATAAATTCGTATCACTTTTCTAGCTAGAACTTAAATATAGAAATACAACCTTCATTAGGCTTCATTACATTAACTAAAGAATAAGCTAAGTGAGTCCAAAATGTATTTTAGCATGGAACAACTCAGCGCCCTCACTAAACTTGGGGAACTATAAGATCGATCTGAATAGGGATTGATTAACAATTCAGATATTCAAATTATAGCGAATTGACATTGCTGTACATTTTTACTTTCTTATACGTTTTGTAATAGTAATAATAATAATAATAATATTAATAATATAATAATAATTTTTATTGTTTAAAGGGATCATCCCTATACAATGGAGTCAGTGACCATTACTTTTACAATATTAACATAATAATGACACATATAAAAGAATACACATATAAAACAATAATGACACATATAAAGGAACCTTTAACAAACTAAATAAATAACATAAATAAATTAAAAAAATATATGAATAAAATAAGTAATTACAAATTAATAATAATAATGTAAGATAGACAGTAAATATGGAGTCGAGATTTAGGTATTAAATATCAATATAATATGTAAGTTCAAATACATTATTCGTTAAGAATGAATGCTCTAAATTTGATCAAAGCGCTGATCAAATAATAGAAGATGTTTGATGCTTATTATACCTTTATTATAAGGAAGTACTATTGTATTCGTGCAAAAATCCGAGACCAAGTTTTCAATGGAATTTCACGTTTTGAGGAATCCGAGCACTCTTTAATTAACTAAAAAAAAAAAAACTGAAATGCATATTTTATATGAAATAAAATATTTTGCAGGTCGCCCGGTTTGCCAGAGCATGTGTGCCGGAAACCATCCTGAAATGTTTAATTTTTTTTTAAACAATTGCTTGATTTATGCGAAAACGGTTAGTGATATCCAACAATTAGTTTTCAGCAAAAATAACATTATAGCGCCCCAAAGAATGTACAGTAAATTTCAGAAGGAAATATGTCAATAAATTTCATAAGTAAGATTTCAATATATTTCTTGGTGGTAGACAGATGTAGTGGACTTACTTGTTAAATAAGTATGCAATAAGATGTATGAGTCCAACATTTATTAAACCACGACTAGTTTCGTCAGTAAACTGACATCTTCAGGTGGACTCTTGCTAGAGAAGAGGTCAAGGGTCACGTGTTCAGCTGGTCCCTGATACTCGTTTGTGTCCCTTGACCTCTTCTCTGTCAAGATTCCGCCTGAAGATGTCAGTTTACTGAAGAAACTAGTCGTAGTTTAATAAATGTTGGACTGATACATCTTATTACTTATTTAAGATTTCAAAGTAGTTTATAACAAATTGCAACAAATTTTAATACATGTTTCAAAGTTGGTAGTTTTTTTTTTTTTTTTATATAAGAATATAAAAAGTAAAATATATGGGATGAAAATATAACAGGACATTCTTCCCCACTCTCAAATTCATTTCATACCTGAGAGTACAATTTTGTTTCATTGGTACAATGCGGTACGCCACTAATGCCAACATGTTACTTTCTTCAAACCAACCAACGCCATGAAATGAAGAGGGAGGGGAGGGGGATTCATATCGAGTGATCTGTTAAAAAGGTGGTTGGTATAAGAACGTTGTGGCCACATCACATATATTTTCTAATAGATCAGGATATACTCCTAAATAGTCTTAGTTGAAGAATATATGATCTTAATCCGTGGAAATTTCTTTTGAGAAATACATTATTGCAAGAAAGTTAACTTGAAAAAAAATAAATAAAAATACAGTGAGTGGTACAAGATAAGAAATGAGACGAAACATAGGGGTAATCAGCACAAATACTAACTATATGGGTGACTAACGAACCTATTTGGTCTATCGCACCTGCAGCCAACTAACTAATAAATTTCTTATCGTTTCTTTTTTAAACTAATTGTTAAAATTTCACAAAAACCGAGCCCACTAATGAATCAACAGATAAGCTTGTTGCTTGCTGCCTTGGGGCTATGGAAATTGGCACATTAACTCCAAGGATACTAATGTTGCTCAAACAGCACGTACGATCACTATTGTTTCAGAAAACTTTTACAGCCGTGGTCTCTCGACAGTAGCACAATGTAATATTTCGGTTTGACTTTTTTTAAAGTGCACCGGTAACTCAGAGAAAGATTAAGGGTTCGAAACCTGGCCGAAGCCTTAGGTTTATATCTGGAAGATGAAAAAACCTTGAGAACGCCATTCTTCGGAAGGAACGTAAAGCGATGATCCTGAGCCTGTGCGATGTCAGGTACTTGTTAAAGAGGTGAATAAATCTAGGCAAAATTCGAGTCGGGCTCATGTCCACTAGAGTGACAAATGAGCGCTCTGGTTGTAGGCGATATGACCTCATAGTTAAAGACCGGGCATGAGTCACAATAACTAACTCTATTAGATAATTACAAATTTAGGACAAATAATAAAAGTATAAGTACCGATGCAGAGGCAATTAATAATCCCGACACTGCGTCAATCTGCGTCCTCTCATTGATTCATCGTATATTATGTACTAAAATAAAATTATACAGGTAAATATTTTCCATTACTTCCCCAGCAATACGAAGTATGTGGAAAGATACATAATCTTTCAGAAATTCGATGTTGACTTTTTACCGGAATTTCATGTTTTTCGATTCCCTGATTCCAAAAATGTAAAAAAAAATTCTGTCTATGTATGTTGGATTACGATAACTCCCGATAGAATTAATGTATCGACACGAAATTTTATGCGTGTATCCAGACCCACATAAAGACAACACCTATTGATTTTTAGTCAAATCGATCAAAGAGAAGGGGGACTAGGAGAAGGACAAATAATATAATTGAAACTTGAAAAATGTTGTACTTTGACGATGCAGTTTAAAACTTTCGCGGTCGGGATGCTGTGAAACCCATGTAAACGCCATATTTGGGAAGGTTCTGATCGACTGCATTAATCGATTACAATTTGCCCTATTCTGGAGCTCCACGACCGCAATCATTTTAAAGTGGTCAAGATACAATATTTATAATTATTGGTGAGGATTTTTTTAATGTAATTTTTTTATTCAGATATTGAGCTATTTAATGGGGTGATCTTTTTCATTTTTTTTAAAACATATATATAATAATTAGTTATTTTGACTCATGCCGAGGCCTTAAGTACAAGGTCATATCGCCTACTACCAGAGCGCTCGGATGGAAATGAGCCCTACAGTGAGAGACCTAAATTAAGCTTAGACAGCTTGAATTACCTGAGGTTAGGGGTCTTCAACGAGTACCTGTCATCGCACAGGCTCGAAACAATCGCTTAGCGTTCCATCCGAATAAGGGCCTAAGGAGGAATATAATATAATCTCTGAACTTTTGAAGTTCAATATGAAATCACCTGATACTATTCTTCACGCCATTTCGAGGCTGCTAGTAAATATTTACTTAAGTAGAGATATTCTTGAAAATTGGGCTAACAGTATACTGAGAGATGATTGTCGAATTCAGCAATGGACCATTGCTATGATAACACTGATATAGGCCGGTATTGTCCCAATGGTCAGCTTAGGCGACCACTCCAACTGCAAAGAATATACTTTTGCCCAATACTTGCTCAGCCGATTCTAATGACTGTTGAGGTTAGCTCGACGATGGCGCCGCCTGGGAGAACTTTGTAATAACAGCTGGCCAATATATACATTTTAAGTTATTTAAAATGTAATTTAGGTGAAATATACATACTAACGTTTAACAAGAGAATTGGACCCACGGTTAAGAGAGTTCTTAGCTTTTCGATCTTTTTTTTTCAAAGCCATAGGCGTCACAAACGTCACATTTCTCACTTTTTTTATACTCTGGACACGGTATAATTATTCGCTTCAATTGCTATTTTGGGTATATTTCTAGGGCTGCCAAGTAGGTATTTATTCTTATCTATAAAAAAATATTTATATAAAAGTAAGTATTTATTCTTATCTATGTAAAAATATTTATATAACAGGTATGTATTTACTCTTATCTATGTAAAAATATTTATATAACAAGTACTTAGGTATTTATTCTTATCAATAGGTTAGGTTAGGTTAGGTTTTATGACTCATGCCCGGGCTTTAACAACGAGGTCATATCGCCTACTACCAAAGCGCTCTTTCGTCTCTCTGGTGGACATGAGCCCGACTCTACTGTGGGAGTCCTAAATTTTGCCTACCCTAAATTTTTATTCACCTAGGGTAGGGGTCTTTAACGAGTACCTGACATCGTACAGGCTCGGGACCATCGCTTAACGTCCCATCCGAAGGACGGCGTGCTTAAGTTTATTTTACCTCCCAGATAAAATAAACTAAGGGCCTCGGTCGGGTTACGAACCCACGACCTTGAGCTCAGAAGTCAAGCACGCATACCACTGAGCTACCGGCGCCCCTTTTCTTATCAATATAAAATTATTTATACAAGTAGATATTTATTCTTCTCGTACAAAAGGAATTTAACTAATAGTTATTTGGATTATATTAATAGTACAGGACTAACGTTATTTTCCAATATCGTACCGACACCGATTGGGACCGAATTGGGACTGACATATGTATGTTGTATTTACACGTTTGGCACAAGTCGATGTTGACCCAATATTGGGCCTACTGTATTTTTTTACATGGGTAGTCAATGGATAACATTTGTTGCAGTTTTCAAAGTCTCAAAATTACATGAAAGTTTGTACTGGGCAAGGCCGGAGAGACACGATTCTGTTTCGGATAAGGCATTTTTCCCAACGGTCCAATACATGTTTTGATTTTGATACATAACAGTTCTATATAATTACTCTCAAACAACGCCGGGAGAATCTACTTGTCTACATGATTTTGATGCTTAGAAATAAAGGTCTTTACAAGAAAATGTTTGTAGTTAATGACAATTTTATATTTAAATAACCTTTTCGCCTCATACCAGTCTACAAATCAGAATGAGGTATCAATATAACTGAAATTTATCTCAGTGCAACAGATAATTTTCCCGGATGAAGCTTTTATGGAGAGTGTACAAAAAAACATCGGTGAATCATCTGCGATGTACTTCCCTAGAGCGAATTATTCAATTAACTTTTCGCTCCCATTCCAAAACCGTTTGAGCTAATATTCAATAGGTGAATTACATAGGTGCTCCTAAACCTCATACTAAATTTTGAGTTGCTAAATTCATTACATCGATAGCCTCTTCCCTTCTGCCGATTTCGCTGAAATTTGACAGGTCCTTATTGTGTTTAACTTCAAATATAAAGTTTCATGTCGATATCTTCATCAGTCGTTCTTAGTGTGTCAAAATCAATAGGTGCCGTCCTAAATAGTTCTGGATACAAATATAAAATTTCGTGTCGATGCATTTATTCTATCGGGAGTTATCGTGTTCACTGGAAAACTCTGCATAGATTTTTTTACCGATTACATAACTTCCCCTATACTTGGTATATCTGCAGAAGTAAAATAAAACAGATGCCAGGTGAGTCAGGAAACAGACCTGCTCGGTGGGCTAGTAGCAACCTAGAATTCAAGTTTACTCCTGTATTTGTATACGAAAAAATTTCTTACAGTGAGAAAAACTTAGAATACTCATAAAAATGAAATGAAATTGATAGACCTAAAATTGTCTATGCTGTCAATTAAATTAAATTGTTAAAACAAATAACTATAATCCTTTCCATTTAGAGAAAGAGTCGTGGGCAGAGGCGACAAGTCATAGAGCGGCCTGCTAACTCAACCTGTATTTATTTATTTTTTTTTAAATATACACTAATTTAAACCTTCCTTCTGGAAAAATTATATATTGTAATGATATCAATTGCAGTTAAATTCATAAAAGCTCCATCCTGGAGAAACTACATATAATAAAAAAATAATGTTTTCAAATGATACCTTATTCAGATTTGTAGACTGGTGAGTTCGAGGCTGAATCGTAACTCTTTTCTAATAATATAAGGTTCTACGTGTCAAATAAATAATTTAGGTTAAACGCTTGTATTCAAAGTTTATTATAATTAAATTTTATTATCATTATTTTTTACTCGAGTATTTTAATCTTACGGAAAAGTTTATATATTCTAATTAATTGCATGAAATTGTATAAAATCATTAAGAAAATAATAATTTAAAACGTTTAAGTACATGAAAGTTTTATGCAAACAAAAATTAATAGGTACCCAATTTGTTAACTAGAAAAAAAAATAAACAAATACAATAATAATTACATGTGAATATATTTATTATTATAATATACCTAAATATTATTTTCCTCGTTTCATATTCTGCAGATCAGAAAGTTGTTGAAGATCTGATATTCAAGGATTTTTCGAAAGTTGTGAATATTTCGGGATTTTGAAATGTGCAATAGGAAAATAAATGGTTTCTTTTATTTTTATATAATAGGCAACTCAATGTAGCGAAAAATACATTCTCTTACTGCATGTAATATAACAACATTCGCTCATCAGCAGTCATAATAAACCCTAAAAATTGTAAATTTGGAGGAAGAAAAAAAAAAAAAAAAAAAAAAAAAAAAATTAGCCCGATTTCCCTGCCTAAAAACAATTTATTTAGCATTTATACAATCGTTAAAAAAACATAAGTAAATCTCCCTGTCTCTAGACCATTATTGATAATTGTATTACAAATTATGTTTGAGATTGGAATTGTTTGGGAGTTAGGACGGCAGGATGGGTGATTGAAATTACCTGCAGGGCGTGGAGAGACGGGATCGTCCTCACAGTTGACAATACTTCGGATGGAGAAAACAGACTTGGCGGGTCGCTCCTTAGCCCTCTGTCCGGTGGTCAGATCCATGGTGGAAGGGCCTACTCGCTCGCTAATCACACATCACACACACCGGGGAGGCCTGGGCCACTACTGAGCTCTGGCAGGTTGGAGAAGCCCCGCCCCCTCCATGTGCACGCCCCTCCCTCAACACACCCCTAAAATGGCGGCCTCCACTCCTCCCCAACCAATCACTGCTCTCCCCTCTCCCCCACTCCTTCACTAGTCCCGCCTCACCACTTAGACTTGGGTCTAATTGATTTTTATTATCCTTTTCTTCTGTTCCGTTTGCTGTGGCAGAGGATCGTAAAACTTGACAAATAATTGCGTCAAGTCAGACAACCCGCCCATCCTCATATTGGCTCCTTGTTAAGACTTATCTGTCCTAACAGCCCACCATTTAACTGTTAATAGTTTTTTTCTCTTTTCAGTTCTTCCCAACAACTGATTGGAGCAATCGAAGCAAAACGCAGGGTTAATGGCCATATCGACACAGTTCTATGTGTATTTCACTCCTTTATTGCTACTATCTTAGTAGGTACCTTATAATTCGCCACCTGCGATAAGGGTTCTGTACCCTCACAAATTTTCCCGCACTATGTATTTGTGCTTGAACAGCGAAACAAATTTTTGGAAACCGTGCAAATGTTCTTCATATTTCTAATTTTTTTTTTTAGAATTTTCTCGGGTGCTTTTGGTGAGTACACACTCGTGCAAACTCGTTTATTCTATTTTTTAAATCCTCATGTGATATTATTATAGTTATATTACATTTTCAACGATGATATCCCACTCCAATGGTTTTTATAATTTTATAAAAAAAATATTCGGAGACTTAATTATTTTCTAATAAAATCCACTTATATGATTTGTTTTCAGATATAATATTGACGTATGTCTGCGAACACATATGACTGACCAACACGTCAAATTGTAGCTTTCTAGGTTAAACGGGTCAAAAGCTATGTGACAGCAAGGGTAGTTCCAGGATGTTCATCAGGAGGGGGGGGGGGGGGGGGGGGGGATGAAATTTTGTTGACAGGTTGAGTAACAGTCTGAGTCTGTAAACGATGTCATTAAAGCCTGTGCGCAAGACCATACGACGTGCCCAGGGCGGCGCTGATTCGCCAGACAGGATCGTACCTGGGACTGGACCTGCCGGGACTGATGACAGAGGCTGGCTACCTGGCTTTTGGTCGGTTCGTCTCCTCCTGGCGGAGAATCAAGAAAGCCTACTAACCCGGTGCCGGGGGCCCCACCGACCACCGACAGGCGTGCGGCGGCTGCAGGGACACAGGCAGAACAGAACCCCCGATAAGATCCCGAGATCACTCGGCGTAAGAAGCCGGGAGAACATAGGGTGATGTGACCGACCCCCCTAAGGGGTCAGGAGCACCCGAAAAAAAAAAAAAAAGAAAAAAAAAAAAAAAAAAAAGACCATAAGAGGTTCTTCGCGCATCACTAGGACGTCTTTTCCATTTTAATGTGCATATTTCCTTATCCTTAACGAAACTGACTTACAAGCCTCTGCGCTAGGGGGGGAAGGGGGGGGGGGGGTAATTCTGTCCTCCCCCACCCCCCTGTATCCGCCACAGTGTGACAGCCGAACGGTTGTCGTGAGTTTTCCATAAGGGTCCCCTTTGTGGTTTTGGAACCCTAAAAAGGGTCTAAACATGTTAATCAAATCGTATAGTTTTATGAAAAGTAAAGGGAAATGTCTGGCCGAGATTATGGGAGGTGCGCAGAATAGTGCTGGGATGCCAGACTGGCTAATGAGTGCGTCCATAAACTCGAGCACCATAAAAAACCAAGTTTGAGGACAAAGCTTCAAGATGTCACATGTGCTAACTTAAATCTGATTGGATTTTTACCAAAATCGGACGCAAATTATGACCACTTGCGGGACCTAAGTACATAATACAAGATATCGCTTATATTTTTGACTTAATCAAAACTCTCTTCAAACAAAAGTTGTAGAGAAAACTGAAATGCACATTATATATGAAATACGATTTTTGTCCGGTCGCCGAATATCGATACGTCCCAAATATCGTCCTCAAAACCTGTTTCTGTTTTGAAACCCATTTTAGACGTTTACTCAAGTTACGCGAAAATGGTTAGTCCTATCGAAGAACTGGCTCTTTCCAAGAATGTTAATAATTAAATTTTCAATCGCAACCGTGTCCTCAAATTTGGAATAATAGGACCAATACTTATAGAGCCCCAAAAATGAAAAATAAATTTCTGTAGGAAATATTTCTAAGTAATGTTAAATTGTAAAGCATATCAACGCATTTTGAGGGCGCCGGTAGCTCAATGGTATGCGTGCTTGACTTCTGAGCTCAAGGTCGTGGGTTCGTAACCCGACCGAGGCCCTTAGTTTATTTTATCTGGGAGGTAAAATAAACTTAAGCACGCCGTCCTTCGGATGGGACGTTAAGCGATGGTCCCGAGCCTGTACGATGTCAGGTACTCGTTAAAGACCCCTACCCTAGGTGAATAAAAATTTAGGGTAGGCAAAATTTAGGACTCCCTCAATAGAGTCGGGCTCATGTCCACCAGAGTGACGAAAGAGCGCTCTGGTAGTAGTCGATATGACCTCGTTGTTAAAGCCCGGGCATGAGTCATAAAGCCTAACCTAACGCATTTTAAAATATGTTTTAACATATTTTAAAATATGTTTTTAATATTTATTTAAAAAAAAATTTTTTTATTAAAAAAGAATTTAAAAATAAAGAAAAAAAACCCACGACGTACAACAACCAGTTTTTACAGATCTCTCCCCGTCTTTGCTCTCAAATTCATTTCATATTGGCATTACTGGGTATAAGAAAGTCACTCTCAGAATTACGGTGTACAAAGAACTGCTGACGCCAACACATTACTTTCAAATACCTACACAGTAACGTCAGTTCCAAATGAATTTGAGATGAGGAAGGATGTGGGAGAGTGATCTTCACAAAAGTGATTGGTATAAGAAAGTGCTCTTATGACCCCACATCACATATATTTTTCTCTTTAAATGGGCATGGGATTTTTTAGGAGAAGAGGAGAGAAAAAACAGCTGAACGGTTAAAATACGTTCATGTTCCGAAGAACGTTCAAGCCTTCGGTTCCGAGAATCTCGTTCATATCTGTTTCAGAACAGGCAAACCATCCCTTCTTTCTACTCATATCTCAGACATTTTTTTAAAACTTGAAAATTGAGTAGCGATTCGTTCCAAAGACCTGTTTTAAAAGAATATATGTATATTTTTGAGTTATCAAACTGTGTGGAGAGGGGGGTGTAAGGGGGTAGTTTAATTGGATGGACTACTAGCATTCTTAAATTTCCTTTTTTTTTTTTTTTTAGTGACTTAAGGCCCCAGAATTTCTTATATCAGTTTATTAGCGAGATTTTATATCGCTTCTCCTATCTGTTTTTCAAGTATAGAACAGGCATATAAATATAGGTCTTGGGAGCTCCTTGAATATTTCCAGAAAATGAACATTTAAAACTCTCCTAAAATTTGCTTTAGTTTATACAAATACAGACAAAACCTGGATAAAACCTGCGCTCCACCAGATTTGAACGAAATCGGAACGGAAAGATAAAAAACAACGTTCCAGTAGTAGAACGGAACGCTCGGAACGGTCCATCACTACTTGGAGACCCGGATTATAGGATCTTCTCTGAGGAAGGTGTGACAGCAAGTAGGCACGCTGATTATTTTTTAGTTAAATTGCTCTAAACGTTGATTAAATAAATAAAAACAAAGAGAACTTGTTAAACTTCTGTATTGTCTAATTCCACAAAAATATGTACACATAGTGTACCGGTTTCGGCTTACGTCATCGTCAGCACAAAGTTCAAAAGTGACGTAACCCGAAACAGCTACACCTGAAGTATACATTTTTGTGAAATTAGACAATGTAAAGGGAAACAAGTTGTTTTTATTTATTTTATTAGCTTACCATTAAATCGACACAGATCGCAGAAATGTATTCTGACAATAACGATTTTTATAGTTCCGTGGACGAAGACCGTAAACGAGTGGATGTCTGTTTGTCCGTCTGTTCTTTTTCTGATATCTTGGAAACTATTGGAGCTATATAACGAAAATTTTGCACACAGATTATAGAAAATATCTATGTGCAAAAATAATTTGTTAAAATCCAAATATTAAACAAAATAATATTCAATATTTTTGGGTTGTTGTATAGAACCAAACCAGAGTTGTAGAATTAATGTTGAACCTTTGCATATCTGATATTTTTTCTTTCATTGGAACTGAATGAAGCTATTCGTTTAGAAGCGAACTTGGTTAAGAGTGTATGGGAGCGTTGGAATCAAACCAGGTACAAAGGGACAAATTCATATCTAACCAGTTTTGTGCAAGCCACTCAAAAATCCATATAACTGTCTATGTAATGATTGTATCGACATAAAATTTCATATTTGAAGTCAAAACCTAATGAGGACGTAACCTGTCAAATTTCAGAAATATCTGCCGAAGGGAAGGGGGTTCAAGGGAGATGGCTCAATTCAACTCGACTAAAATACGCTAATAACTGCCGATGTAATGAATTTATCGACACAAAACTTAGTGTGAGGATTTAAGATCCTGTGTGAGTCAACTATTGAATATTAGCGCAAACGGTCGGTCGACTGGTTTTGGAGGGGGGGGGGGGGGCAAAAAGTGATTGATTCGTTCGGGGGAAGTTCATTGCTGGTGATTCACCGACGACTTTTTTACCTAATAAACATTTTAAGAATATTATTTTGAGGCCTTCTTCTTCTACCCTGAGTAATACATTGGATGGAATTATAAATTTAAAAAATAAAACTGTTCTCTTGAGATGAGGCACAAACACATCATTTTTGATTTGTTTGATCTCTTTTTTTTGAGCTTTGAGTTTATAATAATCAAACCATATAATAATGTAAAATGTAACCATGGGAATAATTAGTTATTATGACTCATGCCCGGGCTTTACCTACTAGGTCATATCGCCTAATACCAGAGCGCTCTATCGTCACTCTGATGGTCATGTGGGAGTCCTGAATTTTGCCTACCCTAAATTTTTATTCACCTAGGGCAAGGGATCTTTAACGAGTACCTGACATCGTACAGGCTAGGGACCATCGCTTAACGTCCCATCCAAAGGACGGCGTGCTTAAGTTTATTTTACCTTCCAGATAAAATAAACTAAGGGCCTCGGTCTGGTTTCGAACCCACTATCTTGAGCTCAGAAGGCAAAGAAGCATACCACTGAGCTACCGGGGCCCTCATGAGAATAATTCATTTTCGTTAAAAAGTGGAAACACCCTCATATGAACGGTTACCAGATATTGCGAACTTCAAAACCCCTCTATTCGTAAAGAACTACTAACCAAAATTAAAATTGGAAGCTCTTTTATTTTTCATTATTTTGTAAATATCATATGCCTATATCTCTTTTTCGATGAAAACTCTTTAATCTTATAATATATACATAATATTACTTTCAATAAATTATTTTGCTAGTTACTGACAAAAACGTATTAATAATGAGAAGTAGAGTCGAAAACAAACTCTTTGATAGAGTTCAAGAGCAGTGGCGCCAACTCTGAGGGCAGAGTACAGTAGCTTATCGATCCCCAATAATTTTGAATACTTTAAGAACAAAACATCTAAATAAAAAAATTAATATTGAAATATATATATTTTTTGAAGAACTGATAACGACGCGAGGGCACCAGTAGCTCAGTGGTATGCGAACTTGCTTAGTAAGCTCAAGATCGCGGGTCCGAAACCCGGCCAAAGCCCATAGGTTTTACCAAAACCTCGAGCACGCTGTTTTTCGGATGGGACGTTAAGCGATGATCACGAGCCTGCACGATGTCAGATACTCGTTAAGGATCCCTATCCCAGGTAAATATAAATAAACCTAGATAGGCAAAATTTAGTATTCCTACAGTAGAGTCGGGCTCATGCCGACTAGAGCGACGAAAGAGCTCTCTGATAGGCGATTTGACTTCGTAGTTAAAGCCCGGGCATGAGTCAAAATAACTCATCATCATCATCGGCGCAACAACTCATTTCTGAGTCAAGGCCTCCTGGATCAGCCTTCGCCAGTCGTCTCGGTCCTGTGCAGCTGCCCTCCAGTTCCTGATTCCCAGTAGGATCCTCGCATCGTAGGATTTTCCTTTCGTGAATCAGGAGTGCTTGTTCGTGGGTCTTTGTTAATGTCCATGTCTCAGCACCGTAAGTTAACAGAGAACGAATCAAGGTTTTGTTGAGTTCCAGCTTTGTTGTCCAAGAGGATATCTTTTGGAATACTTTTATTTACTTATTTTTGAATAAAATGTTCCTCTAACGGCTGCAAATGGACGCTGCGGGCCCGCACGAAATATATTCAAGTGTAGCGGCCAACAGGCTATAAAACACGGGGGAAGGATGAGTTGATTCTGGCGAACCTAGCATAATAACAGACAAGATCAGGCCCAAAGGTACTAATATACTCTGAGATATAACGTCAAAATAACTAACTTACTGATAGTGACATGGAAAGTGTTATTGCAGTTCTCTCAAAGTTTAGGAGGTGAGGTTAGAGAAGTCGGCGTCACTTTGTTCTCAGGACGGCTGGCGCATCTGTCGATGAACTTGAGAAAGGTTCAATAAAATGGAGCAATTTAATAAAATATTTTTTATTTAATCTATTAGTTTAAAAAAATACATTATTATATGGTAAAAACATTCTCGTATAAACATATTATTTTCTTTTACAAGTCATTTCAATAAAGAAAAATATGTCAACTAATCTCCCGAATTGATTAAAAACAATAAATTTACATTTACTTAATTTCATAAAAATATTTTACACTATGTTAGTAGAATAAACGTTTCTTGTTAAACTTTTGTGATTTTTTTCTCTTTGATGGCGACGCATCTCCTAATTTCTCTGCCAAGGGCTGCACCCAGGGGTGGAGGCACAGCGTTCCCAATCTGTTGAATATATTATATTATTTAGATATTATTTGTCTACAACTATTATTTATAATATATATATGAATATTGTTATTTTTGTCATATAAATAAAATACGTTCACTTGTGGGCTATATAAGGAGATTCTGAATTTATAATCATAAATATCTTTATTTTTCTCAAAATTTTTTTTTGGTATTTATAACCTACCAAATAGACCTTTCTCATTATCAGTTTCTATAATTTATTTTCTGATCTTTATTGTAATCAATGTTTTCCTTATATCGATCATATTCTTTATGGACATATTTTACGAGTCTACTTCTATGTTAGAATCCTTAGTCAAAAAGTTATAACTAGCATCTATGCTATAATACTGAAAAAAACACATAAACCGGGAAATTCAATCATTATTAACAACAAACCTGACCCGGTTAGTAACTTAAAATTAGATAATTCTAGAAATAAGTTGGAATTTTCAATGATTTTGAGGCCGTAGATGATTAAATAATACATAATATTGTTGTGTTGTCAACCAGCAACTATTCTAATAAAACGATTTATCAATCATCCACAAATCATTGCCGGGAATAAAATTTTTCTTTATAATACAAAAATACTAGAGAAAAGAGAAAAATATGTGAAAAAATAAAAGGTAAAAATAAAAATTATTGAAAAAAAAAAAGTGCATTATAAAATATATACTTAGTTTTTTCTCGTCTATTGATTAAAAAAATTATTCATTACTGTGTTTTAAAAATTTAGTAATCCTACGTAATTTAAAGCTCAAAAGAGGAGAAAAAAGAGACTAATTCTGAAAAAGAAGAGTGACTGAAAGCTAAATAACAGAACGGCTTGGCCTGAAAATTTAACAAAAATTGAATACCTGTCGATGTTTGTCTAATATGCTACCGAAAAATTTGTAGTAGTCAGGGAATCCTTGGGATCGAGCGCATTCTCTCACACTGACCACTCGGTTCTGCTCCGGGTGGAGAACTCGGCCCTGGAAGTAAATAAATAAATAAATTTATATATACAATCAGCACTGCTTTGACATAGCTATGATACATAAAAAAGGGTGGCCGTCTGGTATAATTAGAGGAAATAAGGGTGTTAACAGAAAACATTGAATAACCTACAACAGAAAATAATAGTTATTTGACAGGTTGTCTAATAAAGAGGTAGCTGTCACAGATGTTATTTCATGCTAGGCAGCTTTCGAGGTTGCCTTCATCAATAGGCAGTCTATAAAAACCCATCATATAGTAAATAAATTCCAAGGGCTAAATACCATACGGACTTGAAAAAATAAAATAAAACTTGTTTATTTAAGATATTGTCTAATTTCACTAACTATATATACATGGGAGTACTTTCGGTATTTCTACCATCCTCAGCCAAAAGCATAAGAGATAAGACGAAACTCTTAAATAAACAAGTTTTATTTTATTTTTTCAAGTCCATTTGAATTATTTCACAATATCTCTGCAATAATGTCAGTTTTCACTAAATACATACGCTAAAATGAATAGCTCATAAAAATAAATAAACAAAATAAAAAAAGAAACATAATTTTAAAAAAAATATATACAAAAGTAGCAATTTTAAATTTAATGGGACCGGCGACTTAGACTATTGTACAGTATTTTGAATAGGTGTTCTAAATTATCTAGTCGACAAAAACTGAATTGTTATACCTATCTTCTCCGACCTCTCTGGACCTATAGCTTACAAATATATGGTACAGCCAAGACTTCGAACATCAAAAGAATACAGGTATTTCAATCCAAGACTGTCCGACTGATCACGCAATGCCCACCATACGTTAGCAACAAGACTTTACACCTCGACTTCAACGTCACACCCATAGACACAAGCATTAAACATTTATACCAACGTTTCTACATCAAAATTTACTTACACACCAATCCGGAAGTTCGCAAATTTACCATACAATCCCCCAAGAAGATTAAAAAGAGTTTGGCATAGAGGTCTCCTGTTATGAAGTGATGCCATGAGGTTTCACCGCTTGGTGTTTTTCCTCTCTCAAGCCTTTCATGTCATATTTATTTTTATTATTTATGTATAGTACATGTCAGCCCAGCCGCTGGTTGTGCATTTTTTGCATAGTTGTGGCTTAAGATAAATAAATACAAAAAAAAAAAAAAATGGATGGGGATAGATATGTTGTTCCTGTCAGAATTAGGAGTGCCACCAAAGCACTACGCTCTACGCTTCGTCCACTATTTAGAGGTGTCCACAATCCACCTACCTCTACTAACAGAGATTTCACTGTACACTGAAAACAACCTATCCAAATAAAAACTAAAATAAACACAGTTGAATAGTTTTCAACAGTGGAAGCCGAACGGAGGGACCTAACTACCTGTTTGCCCATGGGTTCAGGGTTGGTGATGGTGGTGCTGAAGTATCCATCCCAGTCCAGACGGCCATAGAGCCCTGCCCAATGGTGGTGTCTGTTGCCCGTGTGAGGGAGGCACCAGGGGATCAGTGTGTTGAACTGACGATCCGAAGGGTCGCAGGACTGCTGTCCGTCCGCGCAGGCGCACACTCCTCGCAAAGCCCCTCTGCTCGAGTCACCGTTCTTCCGGTCATGGTAGCTGTACACTCTAAGACCAGGACAAACAACAAAATAATGATGAAAGTATTTTCCTTTAAAAAATATCCTAGTTTGAGACCAAATGAAAATACAATTGAAAAAGGTGGTATAATAACACAAGTTTTATATATATAAATAGTTATAATAGATTATATGAAAAATTGTTTACTGTATTAACTCAAAGGAAGCGCACTTGCCTACTGAGCTTAAGATCGCGGATTCGAAACCCGGCGAGGTCCTTAGTTTTTTTTTTATCTGGGAGGTAAAAACACCTGGGTAGGCAACATTCAGAACTCCCAATAGAGTCTGGCTCATATCCACCAGGAAGACGAAAAAGCGCTCTGGTAGTAGGCGATATGACCTAGTAGTTGAAGCCCGGGCATGAGTCACAATAACCAACTAACTCTAGATCACCACCTTACACAAATCATAGTAATTCTTATTTATGCAGTTTTAAGCCATGTCAAAAATACAATATATTATATATTATATTTATGTATTTTATAATAAAACATAAAAGGAAAGACAAAATATAATAAAATACAAAAATAATATTAAAAAAATACAATATTGTTAGCCTGTCAACCGACAACCGCTTGTTAAGGAATTACTGCTGTTGCAACCGAGTCGATTTTAGAGCATTAGAGGGGCAGCAAGATATACGGGCTCGCCCTTTCTGAAAAAAAAAAAAAAAAAAAAAAAAAAAAAATGGCGGGTGCAACCACCAGCAATGTACTTCGCCAGCTCGAATGAATCAACTAATTTTTCCCTTCAAAACTAATCAATCGTTTTTGATGGCTAGAAATCAATAGGGACTGCTCAATCCTCATAATAAATGTTGTGTCTCATTTTCTTCGGTCAATTTCGCGGAAACCCTTATGGGGTTCTGAAAGGAAATTTAAAATTTCACGTCGATATATTCATTACTTCTGCAGTTATTGGTCAAACTGAAAATTAATAGTTGTCATCCTTCGGGATTCATTGGGCTTCTGGATTCATATATAACATTTCGTGTCGATACGTTCATTCTAACGGGTGTTATCGTGTTCACAGACACTCACAGTAATTTCATGTTTGAAATCAGAGTGTCGGGAAACCTTGAAATTCCAGTGAAAAATCAATATCGAATTTCTGACCTATTACTAGCTGAGGAAGTAAATAAATAAATAAAACGTACAACTTGTTGGTATAGGTGCCGTCAGTGAGCCTATGGACAATGTTGGGGAGATTCCTCCAGTCTGCGCCTCTCTCAGCTGGGATCTGTCCTATCCTCGCCTCCACCAGAGGACCCATCTCTTTGCAGATGTGATCCCGCACTGTACACTCATACCTCTCACCCCGCATCTACAACAGAAATATCGTAAGGAGCACAAATACACAATTGAATATTTTTAATCCCCGACGCAAAAGGAGGGGTGTTACAAGTTTGAAGCCGTTGTCTGTGTATGTGTCTGTCTGTGGGATCGTAGCTCCAAGACGGCTGAACTGATTACAAAGTGTTTTTTTTTGTTTCAAAAGCTGGTATTTGCGAGATAGTCTTAGCCATATTTCGTGGAAATCGGGTACGTCGTTTCCAAGATCTTCTTCAACAGAGCCTGTGTAGGGATCTCGGCCTCTATTACAGCTCTAGAGACTTGGAGTTTGAGCTCAAATGTTTATAAGGCCAAGCCCCTCCCTCCTAAGCCCTTCAAGACCTCCCCCAACCAAAACCCTCCCCACTACGGTTTCAGTAAAAAAAAAAATGAATGAACAAAAACAATTTTTTTTAATTGACTTATTTGAAACATCTGTTCCTTTTTAAAGGTTTATTTTTGTGTCGGTTTTTTTATTTTTTTTAACTTTTAATTTAACTTTTGTTACATTTAATAAATGTTTCAACAACCAAGAGTAGACCATAACTTTAAAGTTCTTGTCAATTGTGGTTCTGGAGTGTGCTTTTAGCATCCTAAGAACCAAGCCATTACAATCAGTCAAAATGGGAATTAGCCATTAGTGGGTACAAAAGACCCTTGGTGGACTTGTGTAGGGCTTAAATGGTGACCTCCAAGTAATCCATCTTCAAGGCTTCCCTCTTTTCTGATTTTCTGTTAAATTAGCTCTTCAAGCCCCACCCTGTTCTTAAAGGATTATTTTTTGTCGTTTTTTATTTTTATTTTTAATTTAATGACTATATTCTATTCACTTATCCCTTTCAAAATTGGTGATCGGATATGCCAAACGCGACTTATTGATTAGCGACTCTTATCGACACCTAGGTATGTAGTTAATACGTAGTACCACACGAATTATCCGTTAAACCATAACATGGTAATTGAATACAACATACAAATTTAAATATTGTAGGCAGTTATTAGGGATTTTGAGTTGTCTTCTTTTTGCAATCCCATTAGTCGATTTGGCTGAAAATCAATAGGTGTCAACCTTATGAGGTTCTGGAAACTAGAATTTCTGGCAGATTACATAACTTCCCTGTACTTCGTACTGCTGGGGAAGTCAGGGAGTGTTTTGACAAAATGACGACCCCATTCCTCCATTCGTAAACACAGATTAGAAAAATACTGACAAAAATACACAGTGAATATAATACCAATTTTTGGAAGTGAGACAATGGGTCGACACCATAGGGTACTTCTTCTTCCCTGAACCCATTACCAATCTCAGGTAGATCCGACATGGCATCCCGCACGGTAACCATCCGGTACGGTGCAGACTCGGTCCACCGGCAATTTGAGATGTACTGCAAACAAATGGAAACAGATATTAAAGAAACTCCGAAACAGCTGAAGAAACGAACATTTGTTTAATTTTTTCTTGCATTTATTTCTACTTAAATATCTCTAAATAAAAAAAATATATTTGAATTATAGTACACTGAAAAGTAGAGAATTAACTTTTTCTTTCCGCAGGCGATCGGTGTTGCGTGGGAATATAACATACATTAAAAAAATAAATTCTAACACAAGTTTCAGCCATCTATCTCTATTAGAAGTGACTGAAAAAGCGATTGACGTCACCAAACCTTAATGATCGTCACACTTAATATTTCACAAACAGACTATATTTTACGTATATTTATATCAGCATGCATTATAAGAATGGCTGATTATGTAAAAAAAATTTAACAAATAACGTAAATATACCTTTTTATCGTCGATTATAACTGTCAATAATGTAGCACGAGGACTGAAGACATGAAGTGGTTCTGGAAATTGCGGTAACATTTCACCAGGCGCAGCTGCCAATATTATTGCCCTGAAAATTTTTATGATATATTTAATACTTTTATTTGAATTAAAATTAAATAAAAATAATAAATAAAATTTATTAAAATATGCTGTCCTGCAGAAATGTAATTTTACTATGAAACAGGTCACAAGTTTCTAACTGACAAGAATGTCGAATTTTTACATTTTTTAGACTCGATTGGTTTGAAAAATTAGAAATAAACAAATGCCTTAAAGAAAAATGTGACCTTTACTATAACAAGGTACTTCTTTGACCCCCCTCCGTCCCCCCCTTCTTGAAATTTGTTTTGAGGAACACAGGAGGGAGAGAGTGGGAAGCAACCCCCACGGATCCCAATCAGTCAGCATTCAACTTGACCTGAAAGATGAACCTATAGTTCCTTTTACCCATTTAGGTAATAGTAAAATAGTATCTTTCGCAATAAAAACCTCGTGTCGCATCAGTAATGTAACACGACAACGAAGTGAAAACGTATCTCCACAACTTAGCTCGCGTTCGCACTGGCTTTGCAACGAATGATATACGCCCGTTCATTTTCTCTTCACAGTATCATGAGATTACTTTAGTACGGATTTTTTTTTTGAGGGACGGGAGCTAAGATTTTTACGAATTAATTGTTCGCATATATTACTTGGTGGTAGGCAGATGTAGTGGACTAACTTGTTAAATAAGTAATTAGATTTATCAGTCCAACATATTTTTTTATTTTTACCACAACTAGTTTCGGCAATTTGCCATCTTCAGGTGGTGAATCTTACTAGAGAAGAGGTCAAGGTGTCCAGCTGGTCCCTGATGATACTCCAACGTGTCCCTTGACCTCTTCTCTAGTAAGATTCACCACCTGAAGATGGCAAATTGCCGAAACTAGTTGTGGTAAAAATAAAAAAATATGTTGGACTGATAAATCTAATTACTTATTTAATTGTTCGCATATTCGTCACAGTTTAATGAGATCACTAGAATACGAAAATTTTTTATGGGGAGAGGTGCGAGCTAAGGTGTTTACACATCAATTTATTGATACCTCTTGATTTCTTATCTTATAAAACAGCTGCCTGTAAGAACACTAATGGCACATTCATATAATTAGCGAAAGAAGATGCAAATAAATTAATATACCAAATGTTAAAATGTTCAACAGTACTCTTTCGCATACAAATAAAAATATTTATTTTAAGAGACAAAATAATATTTACTACCTTCTTCTAGTCTGAGGAACTCCATAGTTGCCAGCCTGAAGAACGCCAAACGTCACTTGGTAACCCATCTTGATCAGGCACTGAAGGGTTAATTTTAAAACCATACCCTTTTTAAAAGAGACAAAATTTCGGACGTTTTCCAATACGAAAAATCTAGGTCGATAGTAGTCGCAAAATGATAGATACGTAACAATTAGAGAATTCTGAAAAAATAAATGAAAATAATAATAATAATAATAATAATAACTAAAAATGTTAAAATAAAATTAAGAACATTTAAAAGTGTATTTTAAACAGTTAAAAAAAAAAAAAAACAATAAATTAAAAATAAAAAAAAAAAACTGAAATAAAAAAAACTTTTTTTGTTCATTCATCTTTTTTTACTGAAACCTTGGTGGGGAGGGCTTTTTTGGGGAGGGCTTTTTTGGGGAGGGGGGGAGTGGGGGGGGGGGGGGGCTTAGGGGGGAGGTTGGGGGGTATGCCGTTTCCAAGATCTTATAAGACCAGGCACCCCCCCCCCCAAAAAAAAAAAATAAAAAAAAACCCTCCCCACCAAGGTTCCAGTAGAAAAAAATGAATGAACAAAAATAACTTTTTAAATTGACTTTTATTTAAAACAGGACTTTTTTTTAAATATTATTTTTACAAATTAAACCGGAATTTTTGCAGGAGTGTCGTTTCTTCGTCGTCGTCCCACCCTAACATTTTTGTGTCGGTTTTTAAAATTTTTTTTTAAGTTTTAGGCTTTAGCTTTAACCCATTAGCCATCGAATTCCAGTAAAACTAATGTATACGTTCCAATGGCTTCAAGTGTGACCAAGGGATTTGACAAAATATCTAGATAAATGGTAGATAGCTTCCCTAGAAGAGAGCTAATACTGCGCATATAGTGCATCTCTCAGCTGCATACTTGACACAGGACATGATGATGTGTTGGGCATCATCTCTCTGCTAACACAACTCACACACATCATCAAACCGTCTACCGATCTTATGTAGTTAGGCTCCTGACACCGCATGGTTCGTCCTCAATCTCAGCAATTTATCGTAATTCTTTAAAACACTGTAAATTTGACCAAATTTGTCCTGTCTGTTGTTTTGTAACTGTTTTATTGCATTGTTTCTATGTCATTAATTGTATACCATTCGAATTATGTTGTTTATTTGTCACAAACCTTATATGACCATGTTTATGTTGCCTTATGTTAAGAAAAATTTACTCAATGCACTAGCTGTAAGTGGCGAAAAAATAGTCGTGTAAATTTTGAGCAATATATTGAAAGTAGTTGTGTGTGTATTTTTTCTTTTAGAATATCCTTCAAATTTTCTTCCTATTTTTTTTTTAAAGAAAATTTACTCTACCTTAAATCGAGAGTACTGCCTGGAGTTAAAACGATTCATGCCACTAAAACCTTGACACGGTGGTCCCCCACACAGAATATCAACCTGACCTTTCTGAGGTAACTTATGACCTTTGTTATTTCTTGTTTCACCCTGAAAATTAATATACACATAATTGTATTAAATAAATAAATATATTCTTTATAGGAAAATTATTAATAAATACTAACATTCATGACCATTCTCAACAGAAGATTACAATCCTCTGTGAAAACAGTACATCGTGGATTGTTGAGACAAAATGCATTAGCTGCACTTTCTTCTTTCTCAATAGCCCATCTTGTCTTGACAATTCCACTCTGATGTAACCCCTCCGTCAAACCTGGAAAATTATATTGAAAAATTTCAATTGTTTTAAATATGACAACCCGAATATGTCTCAAACATTCAAAAATCGTAAGAAAGATAGAAGAATAAAGCGGAAATTTATTTATAACAAAAATTCGATCTGTAAAAACATTGTTCATATAAGTCATCTGTTGGCCACTATCAATATTTAAATACATATACATATTTTTCTTCATTAACTAGAAATTTGTTTAAAAAAATTTTGCCTTGCGTAACAATTTAAACATTATTTTGACTTATTTCCTACAGCAATTTAATGTATATTCTTTACAGCGCTACAACTTTGATCGCATTGGTCCTATCTCAAACCTATCCATCAAATTTTCCAATAGGGCTACCAGTTTTATCGTAAATCAAAACAATGGTTTCCGAGTTAGTTTTTTCTTTTTTTCATGTTTACCTAAGGAAACCTCAAGTGTGTGATCTGATTACAGTTTTCTGTAAGTGTTTCTTATCACCATTGTCAAGTAGGCGACTAAATGATTTACCATAATTTACAAAGCGTTGGGTATATTCTTGATACATTTCCAAATTACTATGAAAATCGTTTACAATAGAGCGTTGTTAAAATGATGATGTTATTGATGATCATTGGCCACAAGAAGAGCTTATTAGTAAGGAATATAATAATTAAATGTACCCCCACATCCAGCGAAAACATCCAAACAGCTGAGAGGTTCTGATATCCTGGGCCAGTCTTCGATGATAGGTTTCTTTTTTTGGCTTTTCGATTTGCTCTTTCCTATTCCCTAAACATATAATATATGTATGATAAAAATAGTCCAAATAAACAAGTAAGAATATATAAAAAGTATTGTAATATGAGTGTCCTGCCCATGGTGACGCCACGTGAACCTTAGTAGTTGATATTTATTATTAAAATTCAGATGTTTTAAAAAAACTTAAGGCACTGGTTTAGTATCTTTATAAGAATACATATATATATTTTTTTTATAAGCAAACAGCTATTTATATTCATACTGTTATTAGAGAGGTAAATTGGTAACCTCAACATCATTTGAACACACAACCTTCTGCGGTGTTGTCGAGGATGGCTGCTGCAAAGTGCTGGCCCCCAAGAAGGATGAGGTGGTGCCGGTCCTTCAAAGCTGAGTTAACGCCCTATGCTGACTTGATCAGGTCAATGGAAACTGGCTGTGGACTTTGTACGGACTTTCATATACCCATACTGGTTATTTAAAAAAAAAACAAGTGAGCTGAGCAGTTACAAATGTCTGTGGGTGACCGTGGCTCGCTGGCTGAAATCGGTTCGTAAGTGGCTCAGCAGCCACAGAGTAGTACCAATTTGGTACTTCCACCAGCCCGTTCGCTTGGGGATGATAAGCTGTGGTCCGAATGGTGCGTGAGTCGGTTAGCTCCATGTCCGATGCGGTGTGTTCTGTGCGAGTTCAGTATCGGGGTCACCAAGTTACGTAGGATAACTAAACCTACCTACCAATAACAGTATGAATATAAATATGCAGCTTGCTATAAACAAAATGAATATTCTCATAAAGATATAAAAACAGAATTGTCTAGTTTCTTTAGGAGATTGACATTTAAAAATAAAAATAAATATAAACTACTAATGTGCATGGGGCGTCACCACGAACGCCGAGATTCTGAGGAAGAGGAGAGGTTCTGAGCAACAGGGAACATTGAGGAGATTCTGAGTATCAGGAGAGGTTTTGAGCAATCGGAGATATTGAGGAGATTCTGAGTATCAGAGGAGATTCAGAGCCACTTTACCTTTCCAACGTCGCCCAATTTTCTTACTCCATTGATTGGATCAACTAGTTGATGTTTTTCCGAGTCGTAAGCTTCTGAGAAATAGAATCTATAAGGACCGTCCTGCGACCATATGAAAGGATCGCCGTTAATGTTTTCGCTACAAACAACCACACATTTTCCAGCCACCTCAGAGAAATTAACTATTATTTCTGTAAATGTCAAAATTAGTGTAATAATATTATTGAAAGCTCAAAAGTAAATATCGAAATAAAAAAGTGAAATTTTCTTAACGTTACTGCATGAATAACTTTTCTATTTGTTTTGATAAAACTACAGGAAATAGGAAGAAATCCTTAGACCATTGCGCCATCATTAACAAAACATTTGATAACAGCTGATATGGAGAATGAAAAACTATGCAACAATTGAGTGGTTGACGCGAAAAAGGTTCTAAACGCCAAAATAACACTTCCTTCCGCTGCCATGTTGAGAACTACTGGTGGCTGTTAAAACCTTCTTCCATGAGGCTCAACGCTGACGTGGGCTCAATACTACCAACTGCTGCTGTAACGGCAAGAAAAAACTTCCCTACACAGTCCCTAGAGACCTATGGAACCTGATTCCACAGAAATCTCATTTTCGACTAAAGTGGCGCTTAGAACCTTTTTCGCGTCAACCACTGAATTATAACTTGTATAAAAATTATCTTAGACAAAATGTAAATATCCGATCTCTTCCCTCTGGACTGTAACTTCATTATAAATTTTTTAAAAATTAATATTACAAATAGAAAATATCAAACCTTCATTAGAAGCATAGAGTCTATTGACATCAATACTGCCAACATTTTCGTGTATTCCCTGAGTGTCTTCAGGTCGATAAAATTTCAGTATTTTTAAATAGATATCTTTTGTTGGCGAGGACGGAGATATTTTAACAAAAACAGACTGTACAAGTCCAATACAAAATGGATCTGGAGCGACTGCGCTTAAAGCCTGAGGAGAATCTGAGTTTAATTTACGATAATATTCAGGGTAAATGCTTTCATCAACCTGAAAAAAAGTAAAATACATTTATTATTATAATTTTTTTTGCTAATTTCTCATAAAAAATGAATGAAGCAGATTTCTGAAAAAGATGGCAAATGTAACAATTGAAAAAATAAAGCAAATAACCCAAAAATATAATTTGGATATGCCACATGCCCTTGACATATTAAGAAAATAATAATAAATGTAGGTCCTAATTGGTGTATAAGCATTCATTCAGCCTCCCCAAAACCCCACACTACCTTGTCAAGAT
The DNA here is from genome assembly GCA_963662175.1 of Aradus depressus. Classification (NCBI taxonomy): domain Eukaryota; kingdom Metazoa; phylum Arthropoda; class Insecta; order Hemiptera; family Aradidae; genus Aradus; species Aradus depressus. The sequence goes on along the minus strand of OY759217.1, from coordinate 27,923,143 downwards.
TCAAATTTTTAATTTCTTTATGAATAGGTCCAACATTTTTAGGACGAAATGTAGCAGGATTGAGGAAGACACAATGTCCTGGCCTGTACTCTTCTCCACGCCATATCACAACACCATATTCTATCTGAAAGAGAAACATTCAACATAATGGTAGTACAATGGCATTGTTATAACAGTAAATACACAAATAAAGAAACACAAGAAAATTGTCTATTCTACTGTATAAAAAAAACTCCTTAACCTACATAAATGTCATATAAGAATGTATATTTTAATTTCGTCGTCAATTTGCATAATGGGATATGTCCAATAAACGAACTTATTCAGGAAAAGAGAAAAAGAAATATCCTGCCTCAATTTTACATTATTGGGAAATTATTAGTTTTAAAAAATAATGGAAAATATAAGTATTCATTGTACAGACTCTTGGATATTGAGAATAATTTTCGTAAAAATCATAATTTTACAATGGACTTATTCATTTTTTGAAACCGTGAGGTCTTCGCCTCTTTTTGCATCTGTACTAGATGAAATTGTGAAGAAATATTAAGGTTATGTTAAAACTAAGCACACTGTTTCATTTCAAAACATTCATTGTTAGCAAGAATTTATGACAATTTACAAATTTGAAAATCATTGATACATTTTATTATAAAATCTTTCCATCTTAAACGAACCTATTATGATCCTCAATCGTTTCATCAATATCCTTCTCTTAATGAACCCCCTCCACTGTACCAATATATTGCAATAGTCATTAGTAGTTTCATCTGCTACTAGTTCAAAGAAATTATTAGTCATTAGTAGTTTCATCTGCTACTAGTTCAAAGAAATTATTAGTCATTAGTAGTTTCATCTGCTACTAGTTCAAAGAAATTATTAAGTTTAAAGTTCTGGAAGAGTTCTTCAAACTTCCCCAAAATGGATATTCAGTAACTTAATTACATCCTTTTTCCCTTTCGATGAAATAGGTAGTTTGTTTTATAATTTTCAAATTAAATTAATCTTGCAGATAATTATAATTTAATGTTAGAATGGATTATTAATACTTTTGTACAGTTAAAAAATCTTGGAAATATTTATTTTAAAATATTATAATGATTAATGGAATTATTAATATACTTTTTTGAAAAAGTGTTGTCAAATCGTTATGGCCTACTTATAGCACAAATCCTATTTAGCAAACATTATGAATTTATGTGTACATATCCTGTTTTACATCAGTACAAAAGTTTTTAATACAATTTGGAAGGTTTTTGACCTGTCGACACCATCTTTGTGAGATTTTTGCTACAGCTATGAAGAACAAGATGGCCAAATATCCCCAAAACAAAAACTTTTTTGTAAAAAACGCCGACAATATTTACGTCTCTTTATTGAGCGAGAAAGTCTAGCAGTACTCATATTGATGCTGTATTAAAAAATCTCTTTTTGAAACTATCCTGATAGTTACTTAATTCTTGCTAGAGAAAATTAAAGTTTCCACAAATTGAAAAGAAATAAAAAACCTCACCTTGGACGGGGTTTCACTTTCTTGCAACTTTTCTTCAACTGTTGGAGTTTCAAAACGCTTCATTTCTAGATTACGTTCGCAGGCAGCGCAATACCTGTAAATATAATTAATAACAATAAAGAAGCATTGACAAGAAAACAAATGCCAACAAAAAAAAAATACATATACACTTTTTTTGGCATTGTTCAAAAATAAATAAAATAATAACCATAATAAAAAAAATTTAAAAATCTTTATTAAGTTATAACTTTCATTTTTATTTTTTTGGCAGAGTTGCTCCACAGATATCCTCTTTAAGGTCTGTCAAACCTACGTTTTAATCATTATTTTTTATTACTCATATACTAATTTACTTTATTTCTCTTTCATGTATTTTTATTATTATTTTATTTATTTTTCATCATTTTTATTATATTATTTTATATATATATATTTATAATTATTATTTTGTTTTCTTTCTATAGTTCACACATTGTGACCTGATGAAAGGACGTAAAGACACTTCCGGAAAAGTTATAAAACATTATCTTAATTTTAATTAATTTAAAAAAGTTATATACTGTATTTTTTTTTTTTTTTTATTTATTGACAACAGCTCAATTTCGAACTATACTGTCATGTGAAAACAACAGATGTCAGCAATAAAAAATTATGAGTAAAGTAATGAATTATAAAGAAAGAAAAAAAGCAGAAGAAAAAAAAAAGAAGATTTGTAAAAGGTAAAAAAAAAAAAAAAGATTTACAGATTCTAAATAAATTAAAGTACTACTTCAATGTCTTTAAGAAAGTCAATTATTTTCTTATATTTGTCTTTGACGGGGTTCTTCAGCCAATCTTGCTATGTGTCCGTCCCGTTGAGATCTGGATACTTTCGTCTTGTCTCTTCGTATTTCAGACACTTCAGTAGCACGTGGTCCATATCCTCTGTACTGCCGCACCGGTCGCGATTATATTATTATACTAATTTATAAGCTATGTTTACATTCTAATTTATAAGTTATGTTTACATTCTTATGATGTATCCCATTACCATGTTATGGTTTAACGGAAATAAATATTATTATTATGTAACCTGTATTCAAGTTCTTTGTCAACACAAGGAGGATCAGGCAGTAGGTCTTCAAATCTTCCTCGTTTCTCATCATACCTTCAAAAAATCGTAATGAAAATTAGTAACAAGATTACTTATATCTCTGTTAGTTATTAACAAATATTTTTGATATGATAACATATTAAGCCATTGTGTCATTTTCTTGAATCGTTGGAAATCTGAAAACACTAGCAAACTAAAAAAATTATAAGCAATTTTGGAGTAATACCTTTTTTGATAGAAAAATGTATTTTCGTTGTCATTGATGGAAATATTGACTTCTTGATTAGCCCACTGGAACGATAGAGGTATTTTTAAAACCTTTACCACATTAAATATCCCACTCAGCAATGTATTTTCACATTCATCAACAACGAACAATTCTCGAGAATCTGAAGTTTCTCCCAGAACTGTTTCGCAACCACGGCTAAAAGTAAAGTTATTATAACGATTTGTATTAATCAAACCAAAATGAAATTGAACAATAAAAATAGTTTTCTTACCAAAACCAATGAATATGCATAAATTTTTGATTTTGTTTATTCTCCCACATGTACATTATTCGTCCTATCACAGGTACATTTGATGAAACAGAGGGTTCAACGCTGACACAATCCCCTGTCTTGACAGTTGCATCACCCACTTTCGCAGATCTAAGAGAAAAATAAATAGAAATATCAATAACGTAGGCGATTTTGATATACCTAAGTACAGCTTTTTCGTGAAATGTAAATAATATTGAATTAATGGTATAAATGATATTGAAGTCTGCCCAATTCAATAGGCCACATTCTATCATTTGGTTATTTTTATCATATCGGTTGAGATAACCATATGAGAAGGTTCTCCCCAGCTAGACGAAGTATAGGGGAAGTTGCGTAATCGGTTAGAAATTCGAATTTCATATTTTCCAAACTCTTGATTCCAAAAATAAATTCTGTCTGTCTGTGAAAACGATAACTGCCGATAGAATGAATGTATCGACACGAAATTTTATATATGTTTCCAGAACCCTATAAGAACGACACATATTTATTTTTAGCCAAACCGGATAAAGTGAAGAGGAGATTAGGGGGTTGCTTTAAACAAAAACTCCAATAACTGCCGTTGTAATAAATGTATTGACACGGAATTTCATACGTATATTCGAAGCCCTAAAAGAACATCTATTAATATTTTGCGAAATCAGCTTATATATAAATTAAAAACCATATAGAGATAACGACTATCAACTTTCCGCGAAATCGGTAGAGGAGACCAGAGAAGGGGGCTCGATTCAAATACCCTAATAACTGCCGATTTTAATGAACGTATGAACAGAAAATTTAGCATAAGGTTACAGAATCACTATGTAAGTCAAATATCGAGTTTTAGCCCACTTGTTCGATTGACTTAGGAGAGTGAAACTGTGGTAATTGATCAATTCGTGCTGGGGAAGTACATATCCGGTGATTCATCGATGACTTTTTTAGCAGTTTTTTTTTTTTTTACTTAAACTTACTCTTAAATATGAAAGAAACTTAACCTTCAAAGTTTCAGATTAATATGCCCCGTGAATTAGATCAAGGAATGTGTAAATCAATTTTGCCTTCTGGTTTTCATATCGGTTGTGATAACCTTAAGGATGGTTATTCTCGAACAGTCTGTATCTCACCGAAGTAAAATAAAAAATTCTAGTTCTATTTTAATTTTTTCCGGGACTTACAATATAAATGGAACCTACATGCAAAGTTTCAGATAAATAGGCCTCGTGGAAATACCTCAGAATTAGCTCAATGAGTGTATTGATGTTTTTTAGCCTTTATATATCTGTACCTCGGAGGTAAACTGCACTATGTCAGTTTTTTTCCAAAATTGTTTTTTTGCACTAAGTTGTTTGAGCTCTATTTAGTGGTATACTGATCATGACCTTTTTAAAGTAATTACAAAATAACAGGTTGGTAAACTGCACTAACCCTAATGTCAATTTGGGGAGAAACAGAACTAAGTCGACTTGATGCTTTTTTATTTTGAGCAAGGTTGAAAAAAATCACGATTTTTTAAAAAAATCGATTTTTTTCTATTAAAAATCTATTACACAATACTTGTAATTAATATAATTTGTAATTTTACTTTGATTAATAAACTGATCTTGTTCGTCCAATTGATGTTTCCTGCATTTCTATCGATGACAATTGAGTCGGTTTTGTACGTTTTGTTATTTTTTGTTTTTTAAACATTTGGAAAAAATTAATCTTTTGATTAAAATCAATGATTTTTTTCGAAAATTGGATTGATTTAAATCGTGATTTAAATCGTCGCAACCCTGATTTTGAGGCAATAAAAAGATACCAATATTTATCTTTTAATGCGGCCTGAGTATTTCGATGAATGGTTTAGAATAACTGTAGTTATGAAAGCAGAAAAATTTAATGCCATTGTGGTGAAATTGACAGTTCAAAATTAGAAAGCTCTCTGCTGTAAAATTGGGTTTCTATCACATAGTGCAGTTGTTTACCTCCGAGGTACAGACATGTGTAACACTATGACTATTGAATACATAATGTCGAAATATTAATATCCAGTAATGACACCTAGGAGTAGGATATTTATAGTTAATTAGTGATTCCTGCCCGGGCTTTAACAACGAGGTCATATAGCCTACTACCAGAGTGTTCTTTCGTCGCTCTGGTTGACATGAGCCCAACTCTACTATGGGAGTCCTAAATTTTGCTAAGGGTAGGGGTCTTTAACGAGGTTTTTTCACCTTCCAGATAAAAATAGCCTACGGGCCTCGGCCGATTTTCGATCCCGCGATCTAGAGCTCAGTAAGCAAGCACACTAACTCTGAGCTACCGGTGTCCATAGGACGAAATATACCTGTAGAACTTTCTCCTAGGATCGTGACCCAAGGGCTCGCCCTCCCATTCGACCTGTTTGCGACCTCCGCCAGCTCTACTCTGTCGGGTTGCTACAGCACATGTTCTGTCAATGTTGCCAACTGTCCTCACGTAGCTAGAATCATCGTCCTCATCTGGCTCAGATTCCTCAGCTTCTTGTAGTGCAATGTTCGGACACCTTAGCAAACAAAACATATCGTAACTTAGTACTTTTCTGAATACTTATAAGAATATATGAAAACACCGATTGCAAAGGATTTTTGTTTTAGAACTAATGTGCATATTTTTGAACAACAAATTAAGGTAAAGATTTAAAAAAATAAAGAACTGACTATACATTTTAGCTTGTAAATTATGTCAGTAAATCAAAGCTCCTGAGAAAAACCGACAGGGGGTCGTTCTCAAGTTGTCATAGAGCTTTCTTCCGTTCCCATCAGGAGCCGACAAACGGGCTGAACACTGGGTAGCCACTCTTCGCCTCCAGCTACCCCAGCATGTATGATCAGGTCCCGCGAATCAACTCCACTCTGGCCTGGTCATACAGAAGACATTCAAGGACGCTCTCTGGACTTGCAACAGAATCATGTGCTGCTGATTCGTACCTTGCTACAACCACGATTACGCCGGTGTAGATTATTCTACACGCTGAGTAGCTGAGACCACAGGTAGGGCGGACTAGACGGCTCAGGTCTGTAAAAATGGCTGTTGTCCTCCTTAACACCCTGCTTTAGGCACATTAGTTAATTGTTAGACAACCATGTCTAGCATAAATTACCCATGGTCAAGGAGGTCATAAAATGAAAGTAATTTTTCGACATGAAAAAAAGAAAAAACACTCTCACAGTTTGGGATAATGTTTGAAAAAATTATATTTATACATGTTTACCAACTTACTTTCTCCTTCGACATAAAGGATTAACTTGACTAAAACCGGCCTCAGCTCTCTTCTTACAAGCAGAGCATGTCCCACAGTCGGACGATCGACACTGGTCACAAACCCCACACATTTTCCTAATGGTAGCCTAGAAAAAAAAAAGTGTAAAAGATTGACGATAATTACACTTATTTCGATTACTACAATTTAAAAATTAAGAAACTTAAAGTTTTATAAACATACCTTCTCTGATTCTCTACTTTCGTCCAAATCTTCTTTGAACAACCTTTCGAAAACATCCTTAACCAAGGGCGTGGTGGTGGCTGTAGACCAGGAGGATTTCGGGAGCTTAGACATCACTTTATTATTTCTTGGAACCGTTTGTCTGCAAGGAAATATGCAAACAGAAAACATTCAATATCATATAAGGACAAAACGAACTAATTAGAGAACGTTGAAGGATAAAATGACAATGCGTCAAACTTACCTTTCACCAAATGTCACACCAGCCAATGATATTAGAGATCTCATGCAAGATTTCGTGATCAGAGACGTTTCTAAATAATCAAAACTAGTTTCGAAATTTAGAACCTGGTTACAGACGAACTGCGCATGACGAAACAAACTGTCTTCTGTACATCTAGCAACGCCAGCCGGTGGAATGGCCGACTGGAAAAAATATATTTGTTAAATAATATACAATAATACATTTTCAATCAGGGCATGGGAGCGCTCTTCGTCGCTCTGGTGGACATGAACCCAACTCTACTATGGAAGTCTTAAATCTTGCCTATCTAAGGTAGGGGTCTTTAACGAGTACCTGACATCGAACAGGCTCGGGATCATCGCTGAACGTCCTTGAAGGCGTTATCAAGGTTTTTTTTACCTCCCTGTCTGTTATATTTTGTATTACAAGAGATATTAATGACGATGTTCGCTATCTGAAATCTGCAAAGGTTCAGTGGCTTCAAATTCAGTGGACAACAATACGATGTGGACTTCGAGAAGATTTCTTGAAAAAGAAGACATTATTCTATTTTACTTACTTATTTCATTTTTTAATATATTTTTTTAATGTTATTTATTACCGTTTATTATTTTGTTTTTTAATACAGATATATTTCACTTTTGTATCTAACGATAAACATAGGAAAAACATGTAATACTTAGTGGAGCATGTTTAAAAATATATTCCCTACTTGCAGCAGGATTACCTCCAATGAGAGAAAAAAAAACTCCTTTTAATGAATAATAAAGGGAATGATATCGTCGCCCTAGCTCAAGAGGGAAACTACTCCAAATTTTACTGTTATGAGTTATTACCAGAATTGCCTTGATAAACTGATAGAGAATCAGTAAGTTACAGATTAAAATGTCTTCACGATACTATTTTATCCTTGTCAATTAAGTTAAAGCAAGAGACGAAAATTCACATCTTATTAACTCCAGTGTGAATGAAAAAATTTATTAGTCTCAACATTCAATATATGGGATATGTATAAGGCATGACTAAAAATAATTAACAACCCATAAACTCACCTGAACTCTATTAATTAAATCTTCAAGTGAGGGATTTTCATCTTCTAATAAAAATTCTACAACAATTTTTCCGAGAAACACTTTTTCATAGACACTTGTAAGTAGAGGCTCATACTGAGGGCTAGGGTCGAGCATGTAATACTCTGCATAGGCTGTGGAGAATCCAACCAGGCACTGATCTCCTCCGTCATAGCCAGACATCCACCATTCGTTGATAGGGCCTATGTCTCTGGTAGGCAGACCTCCTGAAATAACATTAAACCTTTCAAAAAACCGTAAAATATGAAGAATAGTTGACATATTATAAATACATAATAAATACATACATTATAAATACATATATATATATATTTGTTTTTTCCTTCCCCCGACTTGATCTAATATTGCTGTTGGTTATGCAAATCACTAAAAACAAATAGGGCGCGATGTCTTCGCTTCACAAAATTTCATAGGTAATTTATATAGAAATAACTAGTAAAGTAATATAGTAATAACTTGGTAATTTTAAAAAATGGAGTCTAGTAACATGCCAAGTTAATACTCAATACTCTTCAAAATAAATACTAAAATTGTCTTGCTTCTTCGATTGTTGTTTATTATTTCCATTATCTTATGCTAAATAAGATAATATCAATTTTTAGTAAAAATATAAGTTATATTTTCATCAGAAAATTTGTAATTCGAAACCTGTTACTATCTCAAAAATAAATACGAAATTATATGTAATTGTGTATAACTTACCTTCAATTGATCTGTCTTCTTCATATATGGGCTTGGCGTACCCAGAAAAATAGAGAAGGGAGTTATTTTCAATAAGACCAATGTCAATAGGACACAAATGCCCATTCTTATCGTAAACACTGAAAATAATAAGTTTATTATACTGATTGTATTAATAAGTATGTAAATGTTGTTAGAGAAAAATATTACACAAACACATCTGAAATATTTTTATTTTATTTTTTATCTAACAACAACTACCATAAACATGCGAAACTAGAAACATTCTTTTTTATATCTACGTTTAATGTCGCATAAAATGCTTTTCCAGAGCTATTTATAGAGGATCACCCTGTTCTAAATATGCCTAGGTATTAGATAATAAGCGATATAAAGGAAGAAGGAGATACACGAAACCTCGACTTGCTGGGTTGTTGAATTGTTAGAAATAGAAACGAAAAACTTGATTAATCAAAAGTACCTAGTTTTTTATTTTTATTTTTCGGAACATCTAATGAGCTTTTTTTTGCAAATACAAATACAATTTATTATTTTTGGGTTGAGTATGGAAATTCTTAATTTATATATGATATGTATTATTACAGCATCACTTCCTCCATTTATTTTTTGCTTTCTCAAAAATAGCAATTACAAACGTTTCGGGAAGCATTCCCAACATATCTATTATATATGTATTCTTTAGGTTAACGACTTCTTTTGTCAATCAGAATCTTTCTTTTATGGAAAATATATTATTGATTTATTAGATACATAGATAATATTTTATTGCACAAAAGATTACAACCTCTATGGCAACGAGTTTTTTTTTTACAAAATAAATAATAAAAGGATAAAAGAAACAATTCAAAAATTATATAAAACAAGACATGACGTGAACATGAATAAATAAATAAATATATATATCCATCTTACATGCAACAAATTAAATTAAATTATTCTTTATTTTCAAATCAACAGTAAAAAAGAAAAAAAAATAGTTAATTTTTCTAACTTCTAAATTATTTAAAATATGCACAAATGTTTCTGAATAATATTCTGGTCTATTGGTGAGGTAATTGTGGAGAAATGCTTGCCTGGGGATACACAAGGAGGGACAATTGAACAAAAAGTGTATGAGATCGTCCTTTTCATCTAAGGTACAGAGCCTGCAGACACTTTCAGGACAAAACTCCTAAGCCCTCCAAGTAATATTCTAAAGTTTATATTTTAACATTTTATTTATTTATTATTATAGCGCTCTTTCGTCGCTCGGTAGATATGAGCTCGACTCTACTACTAGGATTATACTAAAAAACAGCTGACTTCACAGATAAAGAAGTACGTAGTTGTGTGTGTGCGCTGCACAGTCTGAAACAAGGTGACAGGTAAACCATGCGAACCAAATGAAACCACATTTGAATACGTACTGGTTTTGATACATGACATGAGCGATTGAGGATCAAGTGGTTAGTTAGTTTTTGTGAATCATACCCGGGCTTTATAGCCTACGCTCTTTCATCACTCTGGTGGACATGAGCCCAACTCTACTATGGGAGTCCTAAATTTTGCCTACCCTAAATTTTTATTCATCTAGAGTGAGGCTCTTTAACGAGTACCTAACCTCGTACAAGCTCGGAACCATCGCCAATCAAAGGCCTCGGCTGGGTTTCGAGCCCGCGATCTTGAGCTCATTAAAAGTAAGCAGACTACCTCTGAGCTACTGGCGCCCAGTCGAATTTTATATATGTTTTGACTGGGTGTTTAAATATAGAAGTCCATATCAATAATATATAGTTTCAGCATTTTTCTATATGAAAATTAAAAATTGTTTGAAAAAAGATGTTATTTATTATTAAAAAAATATATAAAGATACCGATGATGGGACTCCTTACCAAAACCCCTACATTTGCTAGGTTGTACAAAGCACAAAAATAAATGGGAGAAAAGCTAAGTCGGCTTTTTTATTTCTTTTGACTTGGCTGTTTAAATATATAAATCGACTGAATATATAAATAATACATGTTATATAAAAGGAAGATTCAGATTGACAAAAGGAATAATTAACAGATATATTATATACGTTTCTAATGGGAGAACTGATATAGAAAATATATTTGCAGATAAGATTACAAATTCAGTAAATAATGTGAGAAGCGGGGGGCTCACCTGAAATGTGTTACTTTCACAAGAGGCCTGGAGTCGTCTTCGTCCAAAATGATTTCATCTCCAGTGAACAGACTCAACTTTGGATCAGTGAGGGTGACAAATTCTTCGGCAGCACCCTCAGGATGACCGGGGTAGAGTCGCAGCTCAGGACTGTTCAGAAATTGTTTACAAAGTTCACACTTTTTGAACTGTTTCTTGTTACTTCCTTTGTTCACATGTTTTTCTTCCATTATATTATCGATACTATGATTGTTATTTATTTTCACTGTTTCATTTTCTTCAACTTTAGGTTTTTTAACAATATCCCCATTAATTTTACACTCATCTTCATCAATAGATGTTTTTCTTTTATTTGAATTTTCGTTTTCAATATGATTACAACTGGTATTTGAATTATTTAAAGGTTTTAACGAACTGTTGTTATCGTTTTTTCTGGCAACATTGATTTCCGCTGAAATTTCAGAAAATAGTAATAATAACATGAAGAACCAAATATTATCTCACCGCAGATAAATAAATGAGTTATTTTATTTACTTTTTTTTCTGGTCAATAAAAGTGAATAAATACAAATGACATGAAAAAATAAAAATAAAGAAAACGGGGAAATAGGTTATAATTAATACTAATTAAGACCTAAGATGTAGGCAATATGGCATTAGAACCGAGCGGGTGCTGACAGGGAGGAAAACCAATTTGTTCATAAGAAAAAGTCGGTGATGAATCACTAACGAAGTACTTCCCCGGCACGAATTAATCAATTAATATTCGGGCGTTTTCATTAGGCTATAAATCAATATTCGACTTACAAAAAGGCTTCTCAATCCTCATACTAAATACTATGTCAATATATTCATTACATCGGCAGTTATTGTGGTTCTTGAGATAAGCCTCCCTCTGCTCCCCGCTTTCCTTCCAGAGTTCCCAGGTGATTCCATGGGAAATTAATATGGGTCATCCTTATGAGATTTTGAATTTACATGTGAAATTTCATGTCAATACACTCATTACAACGACAGTTATTATTTTTTTTGAGACCTAAATTATATGGAAAACTGGCTACCTTATCCGTTGGAACTAGGGAAATGCACTACCCTTTTTAAACATTTAAACGCATTTACTAACATTAATTTAAAAGCTTAATATGTCATTTGTAAATATGATTATCATTAGCGAGGGTTCATGAAATCCCCCAACCGAGCCGAACAGTGAAAAAAAGTGAGTCTACACATTAATACTTAAGGAATCAAATAATTATTAAAACATAAAAAAAAAAAAGTAATGATACAAACTTGCAGTAACCTCAGTTTTGACCTTTTGCACAGTATCCACTCTCTGAACAAATTCATTTTGTTTTTTTACTGGATGAAAAACAGAATCATTGCTTTTACTGTAATTTTTACCACAAATGTATCCGTTTCCTCCTTTACCCTCGCCATTTAAAAAAAGCAGATACTTGCTCGCATCAGAAAATATTTCAATCATTCTATTAAAATATTCACACTGAAACAATAAAAAATATTATATGATATTTTGTACAGAAATTACAAATAGGTACGACAGAAACATTCTCATCCTAGAATCTAATATGTTTCTCTTAAGAAACTCAATATATATAATAATACAGATGTCTTTACAAATATGTACCTCCTCTATATCTGTATCTTCCAAACGTTGTTGTAGTTTTTCAACCGTACTCACAACTTTCTGGTCTACAAGAGGTTTCAATATCTGCCATTTCTTCTTACAATAACCTTTCTGCGTTAAGTCCCCTTCTTCGAAATCAGTATCAAGAGCCCTAATCCTGGAATACATGTGATAAAAAGATAACTGAAGTGACTGAATCTTTTAAATTTTTTGTTAGGTTAAATGAAGCTTTAGATATGTAAATCATCTTCTTACAACAGTAACATATTCAGTACATGAAATCATGAACTCTTCAAAGTGTTTCATTGAATATAATACTCATCAAACGCTTTATTAACATCAATTAGGTTTAATCAGATGCAAGGAATCTTCTGCAACTTACTTTGTCAATGCTTCGTCCGAAAACGTCGCCAAAACCGCAGGCATGATAAAACAATAAAAGAAATGCCAATTTAACAAATGGAGAGACTAAACCAAAAAAAAATTCATAACAACAGGTGAGGTTAAAAAAAAAAAAAAAAAAGGCCCCGGGGAGTCTTATCTACCGCCAAGATAACAATTAGTTGAGGTACGAAAATCGAAATGACTATCGAGCAATACATCATTAAGATCGTTCGTTAATTCATTAACTATCTTTATACTTTTCAGAATGGTAAATCAGGGGCGGAAAGAATGGGTCACATACTGATCTTTGTCCCTTTTGTGTGGTCCTCTGCAAAATACATTTTTTTTATGAGAATATTTTTCTAAGAAACTATTACCCCCCCCTTTTACCCGTTTATCAACGGATGCATGGTGGTAATTGTTTTTTAAGTTTGTTTGAGAGAGTAATCTTTCGTCTGAACGAGCTTTCGGTAAAAATAACATTTAAATAAAAATATGTTTTAATTTTCAAGATGGAATATTGTTATTCAAAAATATTTTTATACGTTAATTATCCACAAGGAATAGGTGATGAAAAAAATAGGAATGTACTTTTGAACATCGACGTATTACGATATCTGATAGTGACTAATCGATGTTTGTATGGAGCCTCACTAAAGTAAACACGGAAGGGTAAATATGGAAATCCTCAGTTTTGTGTTATTAGAAAACTCCAAAATTTTCTGTTTTCAACTAGGAGTTATTACTTAATAAATTCGGTACGTAATTACCTAATATCTTACATTGATTTCCACAGACACCATCAGTATTTCATGTTCATTGTCCATATTCAATTTTATTGAATTATAAATATGTTTGAATTATGAAACAGCTGATCCTTATCTCATATTAATTTTTATCATCTCAGTTCTTCCTTGAATTAAATTCCTTTTTCTCTTTTCGTTAATAAGTGTTATCCATGAAAATTATTATGATATATACAGGCAGTCCAAATTAAATTTAAAGTCCTTCTCTAAATTTATTTTTTTCCCCTTGATTTGTTACTAGATTATTGGTGGTGTCTTCGCCATTTGCGGATGACGTTTTTGGAGGTTAAAGAGCATATTATGAAATAGTTGCAGAGTGAAAATTTTCATCAGCCGGCACTGCAGTTTCAACCGTTCAAAATGAAGAGTGAAACGGATCCTAATGAAGCGTACGCTGACAAATTCGTCGTTATCAATGAGCGGCCTGTGGATAATATTTCGTTGGAAGTATTTTATAGGCCTCATACGATAACGTTATTTCTGGTTTCGTTTTTTTCGCTTATGTACTTCTGTCTCATAAGGTTAGTATTATATATTCTAGTTAATTTCATTATCTAACTTTATATATGCCATTAATTTTTTTAATACACTTTTCTCTCATGACATATTTATTTTTATACTTCTATATGTCAAGGTCTATTTTTTCTAATTTTTTTTTAAAAGTAATTTTGAGAAAACAATTTGCATCCATATGTAACGATCAAATTTTCAATTAATTTTTGAAGTTTCCCACTAAATGAATTAGTATCTTCAATTATTTGTGGTACTTCATAAATTTTGTTTATGCCACCTTTTTCTTTTTTTTTCAATGAATATTCTTCTAAGAAACAAATTTTTCTCAAAAACCATGATTATCCGACAGCGTCCACTCTTCAGATTTAGTTTTTTTTAATATATCATTTTATTGGTTACACAAAATACCGCCTTAGAATATACGTTCGAACTGCTCGCAATTCATGATCATTTATACCCAGAAAATGTAGGTTAGTTGGTTTTTCTTTTTCGCGGCGCTCAACTACGGATTTATCAGCGCCGAAGAAAAGAAAATGTTGGTTAGTGGAAACATAAATCTTAATTACAAATTTCAAACAGTAAACTGAGATACTCACTGTTTGCCTAGGATATGATTTCCTATATCGGGGGCACACTTGGGCGGAGGTTATGGCGTGATCTTGTTCCGCTGATCAGCAGTTGGGACGCGCGTTCCTGAACTTGAAAATTATATTCAGGAAACGTATCTGTGCTATTTGTTATATTTACTAAATAAAAATTCTTTTAATTCTAACGTATTGAATTAATATAAATTTCAAATTCTTCTGTACAAAAATGTATAATTTGTTTTCTTGGAAGACGAATTATAGGGGCCTGATATCGCTTTGTAATTGCGGGTTCATACGGAAGTACACCTATTCTAGTCAATAACCATTTAACTGACATTAGTAATATATTATTCGGCAGCTATATTTTTAATTATTTCAAACAATTTTTATTTATATTATAGACATAAATGTTAAGTAACTAATTTATTTGCTGTATCTAATGTTTGTTATTGTTCCATTATATTGTTTTGTTGAGACTCGTGGACAATTATATTTATTTTTTATTGTTAACGGTTTTCAAATATATATCGACAAATGTATTAAATATTAAATTTATAAATGTCATAATGTCAACATGAAAACTATGAATGTTAACATTAAAAAATATAAATGTCCACAGGCCTCAGAAAAAATAATATAATGGAACTACATATAACATTTTGTATATTAGTATCAAAAATTGTTTGGCATAATTAAGAGGTTGTTTGTATATCGAATTAGTGATGAAAATCATTGAACGTAATTTCTGATTGTGTAAAAAAAAATTAAATTGGATACTGAAGTTTTTCCCGAAAAGTATATTTATATATTAAAAATATAAGCGATTTCAATAAAGCTCAGGAAATAGAAGATAATATTTCCTTTATGATTATTAATTTATCTAATAATTATTTGATATGAATATCAATAGGAACGGAATGTACTTACAGTAAAGTCTCCATCGTATTTTATTTTCGAATACTTTTTTACATAGGTTGTTTACATTGATATACATACGTCAGTCAATTTAACGGGCTATTTTGGGTCATCGTGCGCATAATCCTGCTCAAGACTCATCGTTAATTTTAATCTATCAATATCTTAATGAATATGTGATCTGTTAGGTTATTTACACAATTTGAAAACAAAAACAATTTAAAAAAAAAAATAGTTTTATGATATAACGTAAAGTCAGGGAAAAAACTCAAATATTACCTGAAAAATAGGGAAAAGTCAGAGAAAAAGAGGCCACCATTCTATAGCCTTATTTCAGATTGTTTATTGTTGTTTGATCCAGGACTTCCTTTCTGTTCTATTTTCTCCGTAGGAATGAAGACAGTGCCGACGACAACATCTGGGCCGGATTGTGCTGTGTTGTCTTCTTCTTTATTATAATCTCTATATTGGCATTTCCGAACGGTCCGTTCACGCGACCTCATCCGGCCGTCTGGAAGATTGTATTTGGCATGAGTGTTCTCTACCTCCTATGTCTGCTCTTTCTTCTCTTCCAGAGCTATAAGACCGTCAGACAGATACTTGTCTGGCTGGATCCTAACCTTGAACACTTCCATATAGATATGGACAAGGTATGTTTATTTTAATTTTTTTCATGTACCATACGTTTAATTTTACTGTTTAACATTTTCCAAATTCTAGAAGTAAAGGGGACATACGAATACGACAACGTATTGTCGCTTATTTAAATATATACAACATTTTTCCTACTTGCGAAATAAAATTGACATCACTAAGATCTTTTATTTTACCTTTTCATTTCTACTCAATACTGTTATCTTATGTTTCTTTCGTTTGAACGTACTTGTATACTCTCGACTCTGCTGCTTGCTTTCCACTTCTAGGTTTAAAATGGACTTGCAACGGTAATGTTTCATAATTTTATATTTTATTATTTTT
This sequence comes from Aradus depressus, assembly GCA_963662175.1. Taxonomy (NCBI): domain Eukaryota; kingdom Metazoa; phylum Arthropoda; class Insecta; order Hemiptera; family Aradidae; genus Aradus; species Aradus depressus. The sequence continues at coordinate 27,906,533 of OY759217.1, read as the reverse complement.
TCCAGAGCTCTTCGTTTTGACAGCATTTCGGAACGATTCCACGTTCTTCAGGTCACAGAACAATGTTTCACTGTTACCTGAAGAAAGAGCATACACTCTCCTTGAAGTAGTGTCAAGACGAGGATAATCTCGAAATAAATCATCTACGAAAATCTCTGAGTAGCCTAAGAAATATAAATTCATTTTTTGATTAAATTTCTTTCTGGGAATTAATCATAAATTATCTAGATTTGCTATAAGATTTACTTAATAGTTATTTGGAGTGTTCTTTCCTATAGATCCCCACTTTCAAACTTAATATCTTCTCTAAGCCACATTCAAGTTTTTTGTTTTCTTTCTATCTTTTAAATTTCCGATTCGTAATAATTTTACTACTACACAAAGTTTCACAGGTCGTAAAATAAAAACGAAGTCTGAATTCACACAGATTTTATTGTTAGTCAGCTTTTGAGGTTGCTTGTATATATTTTTTTAAATATGACAATTTAAAATAATAAAATAAAACTTTGTGATAAATAAACAAACTACCAAAAAATTAACAATTTAAAATTTCATAGATGGGGACAGATACTTTTATCCTGTTCCCTCTAAGCCACAACGTTATTTTAAATTGTTAGTTTTTTTGTTAGTTTATTTATTACACAGTTTTATTTCGTTTATTCATGTTACCTTTAAATTTTTATGTTTAAAGAAAATGTTTTATCAGACATTCTTTTAATGAGTGCAACCAAGAAAGCCAGCTAGCACAAATAATGAAATCTGTGAGAGATCAGGCTACGTTTTCATTTTAAAACCTATGAAATAATCACTTCTCAGTACATAAACTATCTTCACATTACACAAAGTTCTTATATAGAGTACCCTCAACTATTATACAAGGCTATATACGCACATTTTTCGTTCTATTTACTCGTGCCATGACATCAACAAGTTATGGAAGTGGGAAACACTGAGGAGGATATGTACGATCGTGATGATAATTATTGTGTTATTTGCAGGAGTATGGAGTGAATTGTTCCGATGTAAGTCTGGAAAAGATATGGGACCACTTGGACGCATTTGCACTTGCCCATTTCCTTGGCTGGGCCTTTAAAGCTATCCTGGTACGTCATGCAGGGATCTGCTGGACTGTCAGTGTTATGTGGGAAATAACAGAGGTGAGAAAAACATATACATTTTTTTTTCTGATTCAGAAAGAACATTTTAGCAATTTGTATAAACAAGAAGACAATTCAACATTCCTTGACTATTGCGAGCATTAAATACAAAGTTATTTTTTGTTTAAATATCAGTATGGAGCCAATAAAAGACTTCCATTTTCCAAGATCAATTTTCACAACAGTTTTCATTATGAAAAATCTCAGCGAAATTTGACAGAAAGGTCTTACACGATACACTTATAAATACAAAATATTTGCCAATTTGCGCATATTCCCAAAACAACTTAGGATTGGCACCAAAATAAATAGGCAAAATACATAATTAAAATCAATAGGTCTGGTGTCCTCGTCGAACCTAAATATATATTTATGTATATCATATATTTATAAATGAATAAAAAAACTTATTTTTTGAAATATTGTCTATTCCACTAAAGTACTTTAGTGGAATAGACAATATTTCAAAAAAAAAGTTTGTTTTATTCATTTATTACAAGTTTCCACAATGTGTCCGCGTTCCTCAACTTAGAAGTTCATATATTTATGTTCTGTTTTATTTAATTTTTTCAAACAGAACACTTTATTTGAACTTGAATTTATAAACGGCATTGTTTCTTAGTTATTTTTAATGTGTGGATTGTACAATTCAATTCAAATTATTTCAAGTGACGAATCATCCAGTCAGCTCCTAAAAAAAAATAAAACTTTATATTAGTACTCAAATGTGAGTAGTTTGTTTTCGAGATTGTTATAGATTTATTTTTCAGCTTTCTTCTTGAATAAGTGAATTTTACTTAGAATGTTAAGAAAGTATATAGTTAAGAATCTATAGACAAACATTCCAGTGCATTATATTAAAATTTCAGCCAGTTGAGTCGAGTGGTTCACCGTCTGCCCGTTGCATGTCATTTTTTTAAACGCATCTCGGGATCTTAGGGCTGAATATTTGCTTTGTTATTGTAATATTTTGTAAATATTTATCTTATATTAATTTATAGTTAGTTATTTTGACTCATGCCCGGGCTTTAACTTCGAGGTCATATCACCTACTACCTACCAGAGCGCTCTTTCGTCACTTTGCTGAACATGAGCCCGTGGTACTATGGTAGTCCTAAATTTTTCCTACCCTCAATTTTTATTTACCTAGGGTAGGGATCTTTAATGAGTACCTGACATCGTACAGACTCGGGACCATCGCTTAAAGTTCCATCCGAAGGACGGCGTGCTTCAGTTTATTTTACCTCCCAGATAAAAGAAACTAAGGGCCTCGAGCTCAGCAAGCAAGCATGCATACCACTCAGTTACCGGCGACCTCTATGCATATGAATAATGAACATTAAAAAAAAGTATATATATAGGAGAGACATTAAAAAATAAATTCCGACATAAGGTGTCACATTTTATGCAGCAGATCGTCTGCATATAAAAAAGTTTACTTTCTACTTTCCAGTGTACTATAATTGAGATATAAGCTATATTTTTGGAAACAATTGTTTTTTATATTAGTCAGATTTTAAAATAGTTCCAAATTAGCGAGGTTTCTAATTGATTTCTGTTAGGCTTTCCGTCGTCATATTCTCTAGGACTGTAAGGTTGGGCTCTACAGATTGCCATTCTTCTCTATTACTTTTCGCCTGTTGCTTATTGACAAAAACAAATTATACTCGTAGATTTGAACCCGCTTAATTTTTTACTGCCAATTGTTCTTTTATAATATTTATTGTCCATAAAACAGATTAATGGAATGCCTTTTAAGAGAACAGCAGACTATAGGATGATGACTCACTTGAGCTGATACTATAATCATTATTTGTATTCCGTCCGTTACATAATCTGCAAATATCTTTGTATCACTCTTGTTCATATTTACATTTATGGAAGCTTATTTTAGTTTTTATTATATCTGTTATTGTTAATACTTTATTATACCTATAGCATAAGGAAGTATTGTAATTGTTCTAAAATGAGAGATCGAGTTTTCAACGGATTTTCACGTATCGATGATTTCTTATTAGATTTAAACCGAAGAGTCGCGACAAAAAAATGAAATTAAAAAAAGATTTAAACCGAAAAAATACGAAAATTAAAACCAATTTACTTCAGGGCCTAAGGCACGTTTTATATTAAATACAATTTTTCGCCTGGTTTGCGAAATACTTGCCGAAAACCGTTATAAAATGACGTATTGAAACCCATTTTTTAAAACAAATTTGCTAGATTTACGCGAAAACGGTTGTCCTATCAAACAATTGTTTCTTAGTAAAAATGTTCGTTATTAAATATGTAACTAACGAAATGCCCTCAGATTCGAGAGAAGACCAATACGAACAAAGTTATAGCGCCCTAATGAATGAAAAATAAATTTTCGTAGTTAGTTATTATGACTCATGCCCTGGCTTTAACTACGATGTCATCGCCTACTACCAGAGCGCTCCTTCATCACTTTGCTAGACATGAGCCCATGGTACTGTGGGAGTCCTAAATTTTGCCTACCCTAAATTTTTATTCATTTAGGACACAGGGGTCTTTAACGAGCACCTGACATCGTACAGGCTCGGGACCGTCGCTTAACGTCCCATCCGATGGACGGCGTGCTTAAGTTTATTTTACCTCCCAGATAAAATAAACTAAGGGTCTCGATCGGGTTTCGAATCCAGGAACTTGAGCTCAGAAGGCATGCACGCTTACCACTGAGCTACCGGTGCCCTGAATTTTCGTAGAAATTATTTCAAAGTAATTTTCAAATTGTGCTGCATAGCAGCGAATGAAAAAATATATTTTTATTATTAAATAAAAGGATACAAAATAAAGAAAAAAATATATGTGTGTTGCCATTACATTTCTTATACCATCATGCTTTTACAGATCATACTCTCTCCCGTTCCCCTCTCTCTCTGTACACTGGAACAAAGAAAACCATTACTTTCATGTACCCAGTATTGGCAGTGTGGGGAGGGGGAGAAACAGTGATCCGTAAAATCACCATCGTTATTGGTATAAGAAATGCTTGTAATGGCCACATCACATTATTTTTCACAATATTATCATTTTTTTTTTTCTACAGTTTTAGAGCCTTAGTAGAGAAGGATATATTATAATATTTGATTAACTGCTGACGATGTCAAAGACATTTCATAGCCTAATGATCTTTGACTTTTTCATTATCTTAGATTTCAGATTGTTGACCTAACAGTTTTAATGAGAATGACATTTTAACTAACAACTAGTCTTTATATTAAATTATAAAATATATTTGTCATACGATTATAGCCCATTCTATCGGCAGATTTCTTATTGAGAAACATAAAAAACGTTTTACTTCCCCAGCTAAGATGTATAAGGGAAGTTATGTCAGACATTTAATGTTTAGTTTTACGGTATTTCTCATGTTTTCCGGACCCTCTTATTCGAAAAATGAAAAAAAATCCTGTCAGTCCTGAATATATCAGTATCTAAAACCTCGTAAAGACACCTATTGATTTTGAATATATTCAATATAAAAATGCTACTAATAATAAATATATAAATAATATAGGGAGGTGAAATAAACGTAAGCACGCCGTCCTTCGGATGGGACTTTAAGCGATGGTCCTTAGTCTGTTCGATGTCAGGTACTCGTTAAAGATGCTACCCTAGATGAAAAATGTTTAGGAGAAGCAAATTTAGACGCTCTGGTAGAAGGCGATACAGTGCCGGCCCGAGGCAAGTTTTAGGATGGAGCGAGATCCAATTATGACGCCCCCCTTGCTTGCCCCTAATATATACCAGTTGTGCGTACAAGCATGGAACTTGATAGATCTCGACATTAAGTCTCTGTCTAATTTGTCGATTGAGAACAGTCATGCTCGTTGGCACTGTACTCTTCACAGTACTACACCGGTGGTGCCCCGCCCGCGCGTCTCAACAGATAAGGTCATTCACATACCATACTAGCCACACGCTAGCAATCAAAATATCGAAAAGTGAAAAAAATATTTTTTTCCTTTATTTTTCTTTACTACTGAGGCGCCCTCTGGGACTTGGCGCCTGGAGCGGCCGCTCCGTTCGCCCTATGGTAGGGCCGGCCCTGAGGCGATATGTCCTTGTAGTTAAAGCCCGGGCCTGAGTCATAATAACTAACTATACATTAAAATAAGATAAATATGTACAAAATATTACAATAACAAAGCAAATATTCAGCCCTAAGATCCCGCGACACTCCCGCAATGATAATATCTTAATTCCTTCAACTATACGGAGAGGAGATCCTCGTCCTGGATCCGCTGAACCTCTGACTAGCAGTGGAGACAGACCGAGAGGGACATAAAAGCTGGCCAGATGAGGGGCGACACTGGTCACTACCAACACTCTCAAGTTTTAGTACCATTGTCTCTCATTCTATAATAAATCCATAGAGTATCTTATGATACATTTTTCATTCATTTTAAATTGTTATTAAGGTGTTTAAAATTAATATTCGGAAATTTTGTACCTATTTAATGTTTTTTAAGATGTCTTAATTCTTAGGAGCTGCCCTGGCCTTAATAGAAGGTAGGATAGGGAAAATAAATACGGGAGAATACCATTGTGGCATACTGTTCTTTTCAATTATGTATAATATGTTTCTTCTAGTAACATGAATCCATATCGTTCTTTACTATGATACATAATGTATTAACTGTGATTTGTCCAGATAGCGTTTGCTCACCTGCTTCCCAACTTCACTGAGTGCTGGTGGGACGCACTCATTCTGGATGTTCTGCTGTGCAATGCTCTGGGGATCTGGGTTGGACTACAACTCTGCAAAATGCTTGAAATGAGGGACTACAACTGGGTTGGAATCAAGTAAGTCTGTTCCAAGAGGGCTCTTTTCAGGGTTGCTGAAAATTATGTGTATTTGTAAATTCTATACGTCAAGAAGTATATAATTCGTTGAGTATAACCGTGTGAAACGTACAAAACATATAAATGGAACAAAAGGACTTTATTTAGAACTAGCAGGTTCATCTGGCGTTACACGGGTGTAACTTAGTCCCTTATCACGTAGGAAGTCCTATTTTTGAATGCCACCTAGCAGTGATTTTGTTTCGGGCCCTACAATCCCCCCTCTCCTCTTCCGTTCAAACTTTAGAGAGAGCCTATGTTTGAACACTGCATATAAGGATGCTACATGTGACATTTTATGAAAATCCATTTTTTGAAGTGAAACTTATTTAGCGACACTAGTGTATCGGAATAACCTCGACATAAAAAATCAAACATGAAATGCTAAGGAGAGGGGGATGAGAAGCGCATACGTACAAGTCAACTACGAGTTTAGGTCGGTATCGATGCATCAGCATCATGTTTGTATACGGTTTATGCGTTAAAATAATACGTTTGATTATTAATTTAATACGTTTAGTTTTATTCTGAGACAGTGTTAAATAGTTCAACTTCAACGGAACGTGTTCGACAATTTCGTGCAAGGCAAATGCAAATACAGCAACAAGAAAGTCGTAAGTTTCACTTCAACCTTGCGCTTATGTGGGTAAGGCACACCTGATTTTTATTTTATTTTACTGTTTAAGAGCTGGCAGTCATTTGATGGCCCCTCCACATCTCCCCCTCCTGTGTTCAAAGTTTTTAGATGTCATGTGGCGTATGTTTGAATGGAGCTTTTGAAGACGCTCCATGTGGAAATCCTTCCCCCCTTCCATTCAAAAGTTTGAGATGCCACGCAGTTCAAGGCCTATATTTGAAACGGCTTACAGGGATGTTACATGTGAAATTTCATGGAAATCCGTTCTACCGATGAAGAGCGTGCACTTATTTTTTGTTTTGGCCCCCCTTCGTGAATATCCAGTCAGTCGTTTCTCTATTAGCGAAAAAAGAAACAAACGCTAGAGACTAGGGCTAGTTGCATGCAAGAAAATAGGAATATTGTTTGGAAATGCGACTATTTGGCATTTTCTTATTTTTGTTATCATCTCTTCAATTTGTCTATTGTTATTAGTGTTTTGATAGTACCACCATTCAGCTCCACTATTCAGAGCAGCCAGGGTTTCGGAGCATTTTTTTTTTTTAAATTCTTTTAAGACCTTATCTTTCCTTGGGTAAAGTTAACTAAATAAAATAGTGCTATAAAAGGCTCATCTTTTTCTTATAACTAGATTACATTTCTTAGAATGTTATCTTGGTTAAACATAGAACTAGATACATCTTATGTATTATCTTAATTTACAAATTATATGTAAAAAAACTAGGTTCATATTTTTAAAATGAATTCTTGTTTTCCTGAATCCTCTATTTTTCTCTGGGTGGTAAACCATTGAACTAAAATGTTTATATAATTTTTGTCGTTCATGGTTTCAATTTGTATTTGAAGACATCCCAGAAGCTCCCTCTGCGAGATTAGTTACCTATGAAGATGATACAATGATCGCCTGTCAGTGATCTCTTCGTCGACACTGGTTCTCAAAATGGAGACTCAAGTTGAATGTAGGGAATATGACCTCATAGTTAGAGGCAACTAATAAATGAGCCAGGCTGACATATTACGCGAACATTTTAGACCAATTGACAATAATATCGATTTAAAAACTATCAGTTCCATGAACCGACGTTTCAAAGATAAAATTAAAGAACATCTGACTGAAATAAAAAAACTGAGGTAACCCTTTCACAACTCACATTATTGACAATTGCCACACATTTGACCCAACCAAAAGCATCAAAGACTTCTAGTTTTGCAGAAAAAGTTACTTGATAGTTAAGAAAAACTAAAAATAAATGAAGCCACCATAAATAATATTTGTATGAATGACCAAATTTATTTTAACTACTCCCCTTTGCTAACAGCTTAGACCCAGTTCTGTTTCCACATACCTATGCATGTATTTAGTGTGATGGTGATTTTTTGAGCTGAGTTTACGAAGCTCTTTCTTAGGTGACTCATGTATTTGGTTGTACTCGTACTCCTCCTAAACCCCTTTACCGATCACATTGAAATTTGCCACGATGGTAGTGGACACGGTGACGATGGCTTACTACTAGAAAAATCTGAAATCGAACATACCAAGGAGGAATAATCACCGAAAAACGAAATCCCCATTGAAATCAATTGAGAGACAAAAAAGAATTTTTCGATTTTAAATGTAAAAATCCGGGCGAAGCCCTTTTCGGTTTACCATCGGACACCACTTTTCTTGAGCCGTTTTTTTCAGTGTTCTAACGTACAAACTTCAACTTTTTTTCGATAAAAATATTCTTCAACATACAAAGAACACATAGTTAAAAGAATTTTGTGCAAAAACAGCTGTTGTTGTCTACAAAAAGGCTAGAAAAAATCCATTGAATTCAGTTGAAATCTATTTAAAGTATTAATATATACAACACGCCCAAATCGCTGGACGGATCTTCAAGATACTCCACATGTAGCATCCTTTTGACCCCGATTGATTGCCACTACGTCCTACCAGGGGGAAGGCCCAGACTATCATTGGTGATTTAGAAATTGTGTCGTTTGGTCGAACAGATGTTCACGTTAAACACCGAGAAAAAGTTCCGGTAAAAGTGCGCAAACTTGAAAACCCTACGGTTCCATCCAGTGATCACAAACCGGTTCATATGCCCCATTTCAAATGCACTACTTGCATGTTAACCGACCACATTAACAGTATGATTCAATAAATTTAGACACTCAGCTCAGTTTTTGCAAACAGCAGAATGCATTGCACACCTAGTATTCTATATATCAAATCGTGTTCAATTTTTATCATTACTATTTTGTCATTTTCTTTATTTTGATCTAATTTCAATATTTGTATTATTACTCATTTAGTTATTTTAAAGATAGGGAAACCCTCTATTTTTATTTTTATTAATATTCTTATGTCATCATTAATCATTTTGTTAAATCCGCAAACGTCATTACACGCATATCACATATAAATTAGTTCAACTTGTTAGAATTTATTAATTATTCTATCTTTAATTTTAGTTTTATTAGTGTTATTGAAAAAAAATAAGAAAATCTTAGTTGAAATTCCAACCCCTTACCATGTATAACGTTGTTGGGGTATAGACAATATTACAAAAATAAGTTTGTTTTATGAACTTATGTGGTTTTTGTTGAACATTTATTTTAGTTTTCCCTTATTTTTTTTTCAATGACTGACTGTTTTTCCCCAGGGAGATCCAGACGACAACAGGCAAGATCAAGCGGGCTGTTCTTCAGTTCACCCCGAGTTCCTGGACCCATGTTCGCTGGCTCGACCCAAACTGCACCTATATGCGCTTTTTAGCTATCTGTCAACTCGTCATCTTCTGGCAGGTGGTTTAAGTTTTTTTTATATTTCTTGGATACTGTTAGTTTAACTTGTTAAATATGTATAAACAACACATAGAACATTTATTCATTTATATTCCAAGAAGAAGAAAAAAAAATGTTCGACTGTTTCGCTCACAATAATTGAATTATTATAACTAGCTATGCCCGCAGGGTGGTCCAAATTTTTCAAAAAATCCAACTTCATTGTGCGGCGTAAATACCTACACATAGATTATGTTTATAAGTTACTTCTTAATTTTCACGTCTTTTCAACCTTTTTTTATGCTCAATTCCGATCCTGAAATTGAATATATTTTATTGGGGAAAAAATAAACCTTAGTTAGAACGGAAGATACTTAACATTTTTGCAGAGATATTGTGAAACACTTAATAAAAAATATTGTCTATTTCACAAAATATATAACAATTATGGGAGTATTTTCCGAAAGAATATTTTTAAAAAACATACGTTTTTTTTTGTATTTTTTAAAACGAAAAAGAGAAAATGTTGAAAATTTGGTAAAACTACTTAACAAATAGAAAAGTTCATTTTCCAGCTTAACATACATTTTATAAACTATTTTTTTCGTAACCCCCAAAAAAATAATATTTATTTCCGTTAAACCAAAACGCGGTAATAGGATACGTCAAAAGAATTTATACATTAAGATAACTTATAAATTAGATAAATAAAAAACTAAAACTATTTAAGTATGACACACGTGTGATAATGAATGCAATACTTTTAAAAAAATAAGATGAAATAAATAAATAATTAATAAATATTTGAAAATATATGAGTAGAAAAATAATGTATAATTAAATAAAAACATTTAATTTAATAAAAATTAAGATAAATATTTTTATAACTCTTCCGGAATTGTCTATCATATTTCGTGTTTTTCCCATATTTCGGGAAGTTCTTACGTCCCTTCATCAGGTTCCATTGTTGTATGAAGTCGCCAAAGTTTTCCATTTTTGGTCGACGAATAGTGACCATTACGTGTCGTTTACAATGTTGTACTATTTGTACAACAGCGTGAACAACAATAATATGAACATATTTGTTAGTATTCTTGGATGGTTTGAACGATCCTCTGCATGGTTAAGTAAAATACCTTTCGAATGTAGAACAAACTGATGTTGGTTGAGTATTAATTTTAAATAAATTAATAACAATGTTTATTATTTCCGTCACTGCTTATAAGTAATTTTTGTAATAGGTATGTGAGTTGAACACTTTCTTCCTGAAGCACATCTTCGAAATGCCTCCAACTCATCCCATAGTGATCTGGCGTCTTGCCTTCGTTGGCATCATAGTGGCCCCATCTGTACGGTAATGACAGTTGATTTACTTTGGTATTTCTATGCATTTCACTTATGAAAAGCATTATTTTTATATGTAAACATCTTAGCTCTCGGTAGGAGATATGTCAGACCATCAGAGCGTAAGTCTCGTTGATGTGCATGCGTAAGTGTGTGTGTGTGTGTGTTGGACGGTTGCGTGCGCAGCGCACACACAACTACACACTTCTTTATCTGTGATGTCAGCTGTTTTTTGTCATATTTATCGTTGTAGTGAATTTAACTAAAATATCTATATTACGAACTATAAAATAATGAATGATCTTATAAAAATGATCTTTCGGTAGGAAGCTTTTAGGTTAAGATGCTTCGATGGCTTAAATTTGTCACAATAAATACAATTTGTGGTAAAAGAAAATAATATAGCAGTGTAAATCTAAAAAAAATATAATATATAATATTTCAATATATTATATAATATTATATAGGTAGAACTCTAGAATTATATAAATGTAAAATAGAATTTAAAGTAAGTAAATAAAACCAAATAAATAGAATTTAAAGGCAATTAAAACATCAAATGAAAACTGATTCTATTTATTTGGTTTTATTCACTTTAAATTCTATTTTACATTTATATAATTCTAGAGTTCTACCTATATAAATACCAACACTTTACTGTTAACTTCACTTTATTAGATTTTATATATATATTTTCTTTTTTATTTTATATTTATTTTTAATGTATCTTGTAAATATCTGTTTATTAGAATGTATAGAGTAACAAAAACAAGGGATTCCCCGTCACTACCTAAAAAAAACCCCTCCATAACTGTACCTTCTACCCTGTCAACCATTTCTGTCAGTTTATAAGTGACTTGATAATGCCTTAACACGGCGAAACTAGTTGAGTATTTGAAAATATATAGTGAAGTTTGACAAAAAAATTGTTTATTTTAATTATCTATTCCTAGAATGGAGCTTCACAAAGTACATCTGGAAACCATAAATTATTCACATCACATATATTTGTTATATATTAAACTAGGTGTTTGGCTTTCTAGGCAGTACTACATGTACGCTACTGACACGGGCTGCAAGCGGGTGGGGACGCAATGCTGGGTGTACGGAGCCGTCATGTTCTCTGAGGCTCTCCTCTGTATCAAGAATGGAAAGGAACTCTTCTCTCACACGCAGGCCACCAACATCATCCTCTGGCTCCTCATACAGTTCCTCATGTCTGTCATCTGTGTCTCTGGCTGCGTTCTTGTTCACAAGCATCTTCAGGTATGCCACATCTGCTCTTATAAGATAAAAATATGAGGATTCAGTGCGGTGTGGTGATCACTTTCAAATGTATGACCAAATCTCCCCAAAGGTTCTTAACGGGCGTATGATATTGAATTTTTGGAAGCAATAGCAATGAGTCAGCCATGTTACTTCTGAATCTTCTTCATTGACTTCGGTGGCTGTAAATAAAATTCACTGTCATATAGGTTCACGTAACATAGAGAGTGAGATGAATCTGGAGAGTAGTGACACAGAAGCTTTCCAACATCTCCGACTCGATCTGCACCTAAATATTTCTTAAGGCTACTCATATTATTTATTTATTTTATTATTGCCAATTCTGCGTTGTTTTATTCTTAGAGTATTGGGGAGAACGGTCAAAATCCGTTTTGGACCGGTGGTGTCTGTTATATATTTTATAGATTTGAAAAATTCTGAACAGAGTCGAGGAATCAAAAATCTACAGTAGAAATCAAAATGCTAATTTCAAATTGAAAGGTACAATAACAAATATGAACATGTGATTTGTGTAAATAAAAGGCTCCGCGAATATTGATTGATTTTTTGGCTTCTTAACTTTTTACGGTAAAAATGTCTATTATACTCCGCATTGTCACTCCTTATTTGGTTTGTAATTAAACTTGCACTAAATTATTGAAACCCATCTCAAACCACTATTTTCTTCTGAATATATGAAATTCATTTCAAAGCCCCTTCCTCTTCTAACAAATAAAACACTTCCAGGGATGCGGCAAGACAAATGGCCTCCTAGAGTAAAAACATTGCGACTTAATGTTTGGTGTTTCTTCAGCACCTAATGAAATGTTTCTATGTGTTAGTAGGATGTTGTGGGACGAGATTTCTCATAGAAATAAAAGAGGGTGTCTTCCCCGTGTTTTATTAACCGGGTTTCAACTAAATTGCGTCATCATCAGTGGCACATCTCACCTGTACAGTGTTTAATTGGATTCACTGTACGAGTGTGGTGTGCCACTGATATGATTGCTTTGATGACCGGTTATGGTCGGAAATATGACAATGGGGAGACAACGTCCTTTATTTCTATGAGAAAGAAAATGTTTTATGAAAGTACCATGCAAATTCCTCACCCATGCAAGTTGTCCATCATCCTAATTTTATAAATGCACATGGCGCAGGGATGTTAGCCATGATTTACTCATTATTCTTCCATACTTATCTGGCATTATGTTCAATATATTTTGTAGATTTTGAGAGAGAGGTTGATCAGTTATGGAAAGGACTATTTTCGTCCAATTCATCCTAATTTTCACGTTGAAGGTAGCATGACACGATTCGTTTTTTACATAGAATGAGTAAATAACTGTATTGTAAGTTGGCGGGTGGGTCCATCAGATGTGTAGTGCACGAATGTTGTAACTTTTATGTGAAAAACTAGTTATTTTCTTCTTGGTCGTTTCTTATTGTATACAAATGTGGTTTGTATACGTAAGTGAACGATATGAGATTTCAGGGGATATCAATGAATAGTTAACGTGAGTTTGGATGGGAGGGACCTCAAAAGAGGATGTGCGCTGCTCTTTCTGCCTCACCTGCCAACTCAAAAAGAAACCCTGTTTTTATTGTGATTTGTCAACTTTCTAATGCTTGTTGCTTTTGATCTGTTTTTATTGAACTAGTTTTTGCATTGAAACGTATTAACTCATGTTTGTGTGTTGTGTTCCTAAAATTCCAGAAAGGAGCAAAGACTCCATCTTATGATTCTTCGCCAGTGAAAGATGCCCAAAGAAAACTTTCTGAAATTTCCAAAGAGGGTAAATAAAAGTTATTTACCTTGTAATAGTATAAGATTATATGAAACCACCTTTTCTAAATAAACTATGAGTGCCTTTTATATTTTGAAATGATCTATTTTACATGATATTTCTTTCACTTCACTATTCTAGCATATTGTATCATGCGTACATAGATTCCGGGATGCTATAGTTTCTCCCGCGATGGTCCTATCTCACATTTGATTGGGGAAAAAAATACGAATTATCAATTTCGACATTTTCAGCGCAATTTTATAAACTAATTATTCGAAGGATCTCGCTGTTTTTGCATTAATTACGCAAATATGTAAAAAAAAATGTCTGTAAATCACCGGCTATGCACGAATTAATCCATTACCTTTTTGCTCACCCTCCAAAGCCATTGGATCGTTTGGTTCAGCATTTGACTTATAATGGTTTCTGAATCCTCATATTTAAATTTCATATCGATACATTCATTATAGCAGCAGTTATTAGGGTATTTGAGTAGAACTTCCTTCACTGATCTTTCCCTTTCCTTCGAACGATTTCGCAGTTTTGAATTTAAATTTCATGGAGGGCGCCAGTAGATAAGAGCTTATTTCTAAATTGGACAAACATATAAATGTACTTCTCAATTTATTGTCTTCAATCCCGACCAATGTCTATGTTCGGAACATTGGTTTTGTAGAACAAAAAAATATAAAAGTTCTCATGTATAAGTTGAGAAACAAAGACATATTGTGGAAAATAGTAATAAATAAATATACATATATTTTTTTGAAATATTGTCTATTTCACTGAACAAATTAAAAATAAACTATCAGTTTCAGCATTTCACCATCGTCAGGTTATATAAACTAAGACAGTCTGCGGAGTACGAATATACGAGTATAAATATTCCAGGTTGGAATTTCAACTATGAAATTCCTGTGTGTGTACAGTTGGGAATTTGTTTTTCTATTTTGTCAATAACAGTGGCACGAATAACATTGAAAATAAAATATTGAATTCTAACAAAATATACTAATTTATATGGGATATGTGTGAAATTATGTTTGTGCATTTAACAAAATGATTCTTGTACATATTGCCATTTATTGCCGTAGTACATAACTGAACCTGTCGATGGTGTAATGCCAAAACCTGTAGTTCTATATATTTTTTTGTGGAGTAGACAATATTTGAAAAAAAAAGGGAGTTTGTTTTATTTGTTTATTCTACTACGTTTACGTAGTTATTGTGACTCATGCTTTAACTACGGGGTCATATCGCCTATTACCAGGAGCACTCTTTCATCGTCTGGTGGACATTAGGCTGACACTACAGTGGGAGTTCCCTGATTTATTCACGTAGAGTAGGGATCTTTAACGATTACCTGACATCGTACAGGCTCGAGATTATAGCTTAACGTCCTATCCTAAGGACGGCGTGCTCAAGGTTTCTTCACCTCTCTGATAAAAAACCTAAGGGTTTTTGAACCCGCGATCTTGAGCTCAGTAGGCAAGTATGCTACCTTTGAATTACCGGCACCCTCCGTTATTCCTTTATCATATTGTTTCCCGACTGCTACAAAAAGATGTTGGGTAAGAAATTAATGGTGTAAAGCGTTGGATCTCTCTTCATAATACTTCCCCAGAAAAATGAAATGAAAGCTTACAATTGGGTCAACAAACTGAATTATTATTATATACAACTGTACACAATGCTATAAGCAAAAGTTCTTTACAAATTAAAATATAAATATACCAATACTTTTTGACATTTATGTCCAAATGCCAATTAAGGAGCTCTGTTACTTCTGCCATTTGTAACAAGAAAATTGGTAAAAATGCTGGAATTTTGAAAATTGGACACATTTGTCAACAGTTACGAACAAAATGTTGTTTATTTTTTAAAAATGTTACAATAAGGTAGGAGGTTGCCTAGAGATGTGATCTCTATAACCATCATATCTCTGCATACTCATCTCTTAAGATTCTCTTAATAAGTGGCTTTTTTTTTCTTGATTACATATTTGAATATTAACGTTTACAAGCTTTAAACTTTTAATTTACCCAACAGCATATAACATTTTATATTCAGTAAAGTTGCAGGCAAAAGGTGGATTGTGTCTTGTGCAGTGCTTTTTGCTCCCTCATCTATCTGTGTTTGGAAAACACATCCCATTCCTATGTTATTCTGTCTGAAGACCTCTAATTCTTCTCTCTATCTTTATATCTTTTCTAAATGCTATCTTTCTAGAGTCGCGGTAGTAAATTTCCATTTTAATTTTTCAGAAAATGTTGATTGGTTTATTTGGGGCGAACAACTACAGTAGGACCTCCATATAACGAAATTGAAGGTTCCAAAGTAAAAGTTCGTTACATAGAAACTTCGTTATAAAGAAATTGTATTTTTTTACAGTTTAAAAAAAATATATAAATACATACATAGTATGTACAAATGTATTTAACTTGTGTTTTTATGAAATGTAACACAGGATATTATGTATACACCTATATAAGGTGAAAAATAAATAAAAACACTCAATTAGAGAAAAAAATATACATACATATGTATTTATCTGCATGAAATATATGTACATAATAAAATACAAAAAAATTTACTACATTTTATGAAGCAATAGGGAAATGTATACATATCAATTGGTATGTAATTTATTGAACTGGGAAATATTTTCTAATATCTTGTTGAACACGTGTTTGTAACTTCTCATAGAAATGTTCACAATCGTTTAGCATTTGGAAAACATTATCAGGCACTTCTTCAATGACAGCTGGCGGGTTCTTCTATGGCGCCTCCCCTTCTCCCATTGTCGCCATTACATAATTATAATTTTAATAATAAAAATTACTTTTTGGATTTTTTTTTCGGAGCATTTTAATTCGTTATATGGAAGATTTTCTTCGTTATCTGGAAACATTTTATAATGGAATTTCATTTGTCTTTAAAAAAAAATTCGTTACAGAGAAAATTCGTTATATAGAAGTTCGTTACGTAGAGGTTCTACTGTACTTAGGTTATTATTGCCCTACCGCGTTATAATACTTTATACAGAATAAAGGGACCAAGAGTCCACAAGATCCATAGTGGGATCCCAGAGGAGGCCAGGGGGACCGGGGAAGGGCAAAGCATGGGACCTAGAGGCACTCAACGAACAGGCAGGCCAGGCCAGGGGGCAAGCAACAGCACCACCGGGCCACTCTCTCGTGTATAAGTGAATATAAGCATTAGGCTTAGTTGTGGAGATAGGCGAGGCTTGATAATGAGGGTGTGCATGTGAAGAATGCCGTCCGCGTCCTCTGTTCTAGACCAGAGGCCCCGGCGGAGCTGCGTCAGGCCTCCCAACTCAGCCAGCCACTCTAGGACCCCACACAAGACCTCCCCATTGGCAAGGCCACTGTTCAGGCCCTAATCAACTTACAGAATAAGTTTCAAGTTCAAATTCTTTGATATAACCCAGTTTCTTTCAAGAAATTAATGACTATCCAGAATGTTGGGGCTGTCCCCCAGCGCCTCCTCCAAACTCCTTAGAACATAATTTTTCCTGAGAAGATCTTCATAGAAGGAGCACACTGTGAAGATATGGTGAAGACTAGTGGGAGATGGCAAAAGTGGCAGGCTGGAAATGTTATAAAGACAATTGAAAATTTAACTCTTACAATTTCCCACAGGTTTAGTTATAATAAATTATGAACTAATATATTTTGACATTTTTAGATTGTGAGGCAAAGAAGGAGGAATCGTCAGTTCGCCGAAGACTAATTGGACAGGAAAACAATCAATGCGGCGTATCAAATTAATATAAGAATGTTAATACAAGTCATACCAACAAATCAATACCAACATTCTTCATTAGGAACTACTTAAATTATGTATTTTGAATTACATTTTTCAATTCTTGAAAAGTTTGAAAGATAATGTACTATATGTGTAAGACCCAACTGGGTTATAGATGTAGCCATATGAATTATAGTCTAATCAAGAATCTATTTTTGCACAAGATTTGTGCAAACTTTATGTAGGGAAAATATTTCTTTTATTATTATTTTTCTGTTCGCTTCAAGTTTTGAGATAATCCTTTGATTGTTTTTGTTATTTAAACGTTACCAAACTTTTATATATTTTTTTAGTTTAAAGGAAAAAAAATATATTTTTTTCGTATTCAAAACCGTTTTATTTTTTTTATAAAATTGTATTCAATCTCAAATTAAGCGAAATGTAATACATTTTTTTTGTCTATTGAATAGTGTTACCTATTTCAAAATTGTAGATGTTACAATTTTTATATGTCATGTATTTCCTATTTGATTTATTTATGCATTTTAAATTTTTATTTATTTAAGACTATATTACTTAACGTTTTTCTGAAATGTGAATTACTGTGATTCTTAGGGTGTTGTATATCTTTTTGTCTTAGGACTAATTCTCAATACATTTATCAATATATTATTTTTGAAAATATATCATCGGCCAACTGTGTAATCTATTTGTTGTGATTTTGTGTACAAAATCAAGTTGGCAGAATATGTATTGAGATCTTGACATTAGAAAAAACTTCTAGAATATTTCTCTGCTAAATTTAGATAATGAAAAAAAATTGGATATTTCAAGTTCAGAATATTTTTTGGATGGTTGAAATGAAGTGTTTCCGTTACAAATATTTCTTTATGATACTGTATAAAATGCGTTCATGAATGTATAGCTGGTATTACCGCTTTCTGACCGAACTGTTCGAAAAATCAATTCAAGAGAGTGTTCAGAAATTCAAATAGTTTTTCCTTAGTTGAAACAAAAATAAATTAAAAAAAGATGAATTGTTTAACTTTTATGTTGTCTAATTCCACAAAAATATATACATAAAGTAAACCGGTTTCGGCTTACGGCATCGTCAGTACAAAGTTCAAAAGTGACATCAGTTTGTTAGGTTGTCATATTTACACAATGCTCAGGTTACCTGAGATTACCTAAGGCTATGACTCCCTGTCCCCTTGGGAAGTCGAGTTGGGAAGTTCTAACAAAGCATTCTGACTTATATATGTTTGAGCTTAAACATAAACATCAAGAAAATATAATAGCTAGAAATGAAAAAAAACACTAAAGAATCTTTTTTTTTTTGGCCTTAGCTTTTCGCCATAGCCAATCTATTCAATATTAAATTTATACTTTTGCATTCACCGACCCTAAGAACTTCACAAGACTACAATATATGTCAGTGTGATTTGATGCCAATAATGTGGTGTTGCAAAAAGGCTGTGTTACCAATTTCTCTACATTGGATAACATTGTTAATCGTTCTATTTGGTATTTGCTACAACTCATAATCATGTGCTCCAGAGTCTCGACCTCGTCACAATGCCTACACTTGGAGGTTTCGGTCAGACCTATTCTGTGCAGATACCATCGACAAATACCGTGATTATCTCTCAGTCGACAAATTGACCTACAAAAGTCCTTTGTTAGATTTTCCCCTTGGAACCATGGTTTGAGCTGAACTTGTGCATTAATTTTCTTATAAAATGATCCTTTCTTCGAAGAAGCGTCCTCCTGCTGCCAATCGAACCACAATTTCCTCCTCACCTCTCCAAACAAATCTATATACGAAAGACAGGACTTGCCCAGGGCACCTCTCTCGCCAAACTGACCGCCATCTCATTGCCCTTAATACCCGCATGTGCCTTCACCCAAACAAACCTAACTCTTGTTCCTTTATTCTCAAGCAAGCAGACACTTTCTACGATCTCCAATACAATGTTGTTGATATTCTTATAAGTGAAATTGCTTAGTTGCCCTAACGGGACTTGACTATCGCTTTAAAATAACCAAATTTCTAATTTCATCCATCTGCAAGGTATTTTTGAGGACCTCTAAAATAGATATAAGTTCGGCGGACACCACGGAGAAACAAGATGGTAAAGAGAACATATCCCTGTAGTCCCTAAGAATCGGGTTCATAGTTTAGTATATATATATATATAGTATATATAAGAAATGAGTGCAATGATGGCGTATATAATAATTATATATATATTTATATTTATATACTATATTCTTCATTAGAAATCACTTTCTTCAGTTTTTTTAATTTCTTGGCTATTATATTTTCTTGATGTATTTTTAAAAAGTTTAAACTCAAATATTTATAACATTCAGAATGTACCGTTAAGACAGGTATGCCCTCCTCCCCAGTGGACATTTAGGGGACAGGGAGTCTTATAGCCTTAGGTAATCTCAACCTGAGGAAAACGGTTCACAAAATGTATATATTTTTGTAGAATTTGACAATATAAAAGTTCATTATTCTTATTTAATTCTATTAGCTTGGCACTATATCGATACATGGCAAAAACATCATGGAGCTTTCTATATTTGTTTCTCCAATTTTTCTATTCTAAACGAGAGAAATGATACAGGTTTTTGCGATTATCATACCCTTATTCATTGGTAATTACTCATGATAGTAATCTTACTCTTTACCTCGGAGCCACCGTGTTTCTTAATATGTTAAAACAATACTTGGCTGGTAAGGTTTTATTATATTGATCGTTCGGAAATGATAACCAAACGACAAACACCAATTTACAATAGAATAACTGAGCACGATATTGTCCAGATGTACATTTCTGAACGCATCCTTAAAACAATCATTTGGAACTGTATATAGTCAGTTAAGTCAAGAATAATTATTTGACTTTCAGTTTTTTTGCTGTATATTTATATTAATAAAACACTTAAGTTAGCCGTACTGCCTCTTGTTTATGACCATATTTTATTAGTTTTAAATATGTTTTTGCGTTTTGGCATCAACTTTTATCTTGTGTATGTATGTTTTAATAAATATATATATTTGGATGTCGGCTGTGTACAAACGATGCGAAGTATCGATCAAATCATTGTTGTTTAGAACTTAATTCTTCTATAACCTGTTATATATACGTATATATATTATATTATAATAAAGAAATTGCATCTTATTAGAAAAATAATTATTGTGAAATAAATGTTTTCCTTCAAATCTTGTAAACTAGATGAATGTCATAGTGCGGAAAATGTTTTTGAAGTTACTATTTATACAAATTGTTTGACAATAGTTTTATGATTATAATGTTTGATTGGTTTTGATAATTATTGGCAGCGAATTTCAGTTTTTTTTTTTTTTTAGTTTTTTCTTCTGTGAAGATTAAGTTGAATATTTTGTATCAAAGAAAAGATACATAAGTAATAAATTAAATTATTTAATTCTTTTTTTTTTCAGGTTTTTATAATAAACCAAAGATTATGTTAATTGAAAGTAATAATTATTTTTAGTTTTGTTGACATTTGAATTGCTGTGATATATAAATATAAGCTGGTTTACCTGTTACTTTCGGGTATTTTATTGTTTTAATTTAACATCCTCGTGCACTCACATTTCAACAGAAGAGCTGGACAGGTAACAATTCAAAATGAGAAAAAAGGTCTCGAGATTCTGCCAAAAAAGAACTATGGAGTTTTTCTCGAACAGTTTCGAATAGGTATAGTTTTTAATCTTCATATTGCAAAATTTTGTTAAAAAGGAAAAACGGTAATTGTTCTGTAGATGGAAAATCCGACTAATTTTAGGGAATTATAAAAAATATATTAAAACAATGACTTTTAAATCCAAACGCTTGTGTTCTGTAACTTGCAATTATGAATTGATAAGAAAATGCAATCAATGATAGAATAAAAAACAATCAATTTTTGGTCAAACGCCTACTTTTTTTTAGTTTCATCCAACTGTGCGCCACCGAAGTTCAGGTAGCATCAGTGTCCTGTCTTCGCCATCTCTGATGAATATCCCTCAGCATCGATAATCATAAGATATGGGAAATTAAATAATAACATAAACTTTTTTATTAAAAAAACCTTTATTAACTATCCTTTTTGTATTTATTACATCCTCGTTAAAAATATACACATTTATTTTATTTTTTTCTCACTTTATTTTAAATACATAAATTATCTTTGTACAGCCTTAGATTTCACAGAGGATTTCTTGCCTACACACATTAGACGAGAAAATAGGATATAAGACAAATATTATAAAAACTTGGAGTGGACACAATTTTCTATATTAATTTTTACAAAATTAGTATTGGAAAAAACAAACATTTGAAGGACAAAATTAGATTTGAACGATATTCACCTTCAATCCAATGTACTTCAATGTTGGAACATGTGCTACTTTGAAAGGATCTGATCCTTAATTTTCGGGTTGTCACAATTTTAACATTTCTAATTTTCTCCAAGACAACTTGATAAAAGTGTAAATAATTGATTCTTAAAATATAGGTATAGCGTTGGCAAGGGTGTAATGTTTTCAAATTGAGAATGAAACATGGCAATATTGTAACAAATGTCTATATAGAGAGGAACTTTATTGCAATGTTGCTAAATTGTCGTTCAAGGCATGATACCATTTATCTAAAATTTTGAAGACAAGAAGTACATAATATATAATGTGTAATTGGTCTAAGGTGCAGGGAAATATTCTCTATAGATTGAGTCAAAATATAATTAATATAAATTACCTCTTGTCAACAAACCGTCAGATAGCTGGTGTCACGCCTCGAGTGACAATGTTTCTCACAATTTGGACGCCATAACTATCCATGCCACTCTACCCACACTCTCTTCTACGTTCAGTTTTTTAATAATAATATGTATCCTATTTTCCCACATTTTCTTCAACTTAAGTAGGAAAAAGTCACAGCTCTGTACGTTTTTTATCATTTTTTGTTTTCTTATGTACTTTTACACAATATATATATATATATATATGTATATATATATATATATATATATATATATATATATATATATATATATATATATATATATATACAGACGTTTTTCAAGACATCATTTAGCATTGTTGTGCTAAATGTTATTTCCAAAAGAGAGGGGGAGATGAAGAGGTTTGGGGTGTCCTCTTATTTCTTGGTGGAGAAGCCGTCTCCTGTTGGGTCGAGGATCCAGGGATAGTTATTAGGGCACTCCATGCAGGTGAAGAGACGGATTGTCTGTCCTGGCAGTTCCCGGGTAGTCAGAGGGCAAGGGTTGGGCAGAGAGCAGTACGGCTGTCCTTTCACGTCGCACTTCTCCTTCCATTCTTGGAAGTCTCGCAGGGAGGTCAACTCAGTGGGGTTCTGCATCCATTGGATCACCTGAAAGATCATGCAATAATTAATATATATGTTTTTTTGTTAATTAAGCATTTTAGACAAAGTTTTTAAAAAACATATTGTCTATTCCACAAAAAATATGTATATATTCTGTTACACCATAAGGATGAGTTATAAACTATGTTTGCTGAGTGCGAACCTTTCGTATATATCAGGTAAGGAAGGGGTTGGGATTTAAACTAGGAAATACCCGTGGCCATACAGTTAGGTATTTGTTTGGTCTATAATCTATTCTTCCACTCAATATATATTTTCTCAATACAAGTGGTAAAACTAAAATTAAAGTCAACATTATTGAATTCTAACAAGTTGAACTAGTTTATAAGCAACATTCGTGTAATGATGTTTGCGTATTTAACAAATTGTTTATTAATGACATGATAATATTAATAAATTTAAAATCAGAGTTTTTTCCTATCATTAAAATAACTATGTAACAATCAATATATAAACTGAAATTTAAACAAAATAAATAAAATAGTGGTTATGATATATGGAATAAAAATAACCAACACACACATATGTGAAAACAGATCTGGTTCTAAGGAGATCACTCCCCTTTGTTAACACCTTAGAACCAATTCTGTTCCACGTATGTACTTATTGAGTGTTGTTATTTTCATTTGTTATTCTGAAAGTAGGAAAAACTTCTGATTTTGATTTTACTAATATTCTCTCAAAACCCGACCGAGGAGAGGCCCTTTGTTTTATCTGAAAAGTCAAAAAAAACGTAAGCATGCCGTCCTTCGGATGGGACGTTAAGCGATGGTCCCGAGCAGGTACGATGTCAGGTACTATCCTAGGTGAATAAAAATTTAGGGTTGACAAAATTTAGGGCTCCCATAGTAGTTGGGCTCATGTTAACCAGAGCGACGAAAGAGCGCTCTGGCAGTAGCCTTTTTGTGTAGAGTAATTTTATTTTAAGTAGAGCACTTGATGAACTTGTGACATCCTGGTCAACAAGTGTCGCACTGTTCAAAAATAGTGAATAAAGAGTTGCCCACTTTTAGTGTGGTGTATTTAATGAAAACCGGTGATAATATCTGCGGAATTATTTAAAGATTTTTAAATTAGTTGACAGGGAGTGTTTTGGGGGTTTAAGAGGCCCAGGATGTGTACTTACTTGAAGCATTGTGACAAAGTAGACATCATTTCTGTCCAACATCTCTTCGATAAACTTAATCAGCTCTTCTTTGAATTCCTTCTTACTCTTCAGCCAGGAAGCATGGAAGTGAAGACCAAGGGGTGCCCTGTTGGTGTTGAAGTGCCTGTTGAAGTTGTGACGGAGAAGACGGGCGAACTGTTCCCCGGTCTGGATGTTCGAACAAGAGTCGACCATGTGACATCCTGGCAGTGACTCGTCAAAGGTGGGATCGTCCCGCCGATCCAGTTCGTTCATGACCATCTCCCAGATGGGATGAGACCGGGAGGGGCAGTTCTGTGCGTTTCCGTTGCACTTGTGTGGCATCCTGAAGTAGAGTGTGTATGGCCAGATGGGCACTCGGCCCAGTGGGGCCGTGATGGAGGCATCATAGACGAAGTACTGGTCTGACATCATGTCGAACTGTTTGTTGCCTCCCACTCGGAGGTAGGGAGCTCGCACACCTAAAACAGACACCAAATCAGCACATTAAAATAATTATTCTAAAACAACAATTTATTTTATTATAAACCGTTCTGTCACAATTTGTTCAGATAGTTAAGTTATAACAGAGGCTCTTCTCGTACGAGAAAACAAAAAAAAAAGAATGCAACATTTCCAAGGTCCGCCGTTAATGGCTTATGAAATATATTCTTATCAAATCGCCCGTTAAGTCAGTGAGATGGAAAATAAGCGGGGTTTGATTTTTGGTTTTATATAGTTGTTATTCTCCTTTTTTTTTTGAAAATGTATTAACTACAGGTTATTTGGGAGTAACCTTAGCATTATATTAATTTGCCTGAATCTGATTACGTCCGATGTCCGGACAAATAATAAAAAAGCTTCGAAGTTGGACTACTCTTGAAACAACCAGAATTTTGTGATTATAAATTCAGCCAATTCCGTGAAACCGATGGTCAATGAATAAAATGTTCTTATGTGCTCATTCATCCGAAACAACAACAACAACAAAAAAAGTTTTGGTAGCCATACAGCCCATATTCTAAAAATACCACAGACTTTCAGCTATTTTATTTAGATAGTTTAGCAAAATATAGACAAATCTAATGATTTTGTTTTTCAAGTTTACGCCTACAAATCCTTCAAATCTCAACTCGAGGATAATTCACTATGATCTGCTTTTCTAAGTTAGTAAAAACTTAAATTTGTCAAGTTTAAAGATAATATAACATCTGAAAAAATGAGAATGAATACTTTGAAAGTCATTATAGAAACTTAATAAATGTACCAATAATAGATCCATCAGTGATATTGGCAAACCGCTCGATGATCAGCCTGGAACCGGCCATCTCAGCAAGCCAGTCATCATAGGAGCCTCCAGTCCAATACTTGGGGTCGTCCTTGTGGGTCAGCGAGAAGACAGAGATCTCATGACCTCGTCTGTGGAGGTCCTGCACGGCTGCATAGTTGGAGTACTTGTGCGACACAAAGAAGGATCCTCGGATCTGGCAGCCGTTGGGGTTCTGCCTCTGACCGTTGAAGATCTCATCGTACAGATCGATGTTGTCTACGTTCACAGCCCCGTTGAAGGTGATCGTGATCATTTGCGGTACCTATGAGAAGATTGCAAAGTTCAAATGTGGTCATTTCGTCTTAGGAATTATTGAATTTGGCTTTCGCTTGTTCATTTGAAGAGTGAAGGCAATTCTCAAGGTTCTTACCAGGCTCAACAACTCTGAATGGATGTAAGCACAAGATATTAGCATCTTAGCCCTAAACGAACATCTTCTGTTAATTAATAATTGCTCAGTTATACATTTCCGACCCTTGTATGAAAACAATGTCCCCACAAAAAAAACTTAACCCAACTCGCCATTAAAAAAATAAAAAATTTTTTTTGGGGTTGTGTAAGGAGATTCTGGATCTCTATAATAGTATACTGTTCACAGCTATACAGCTTATATTCTTCTCTTTATTTTATGATTTTTACAACACAGCAAATATAGACGTTTCGGGAAGAGCTTTCATCATAAATATCTATAATTTATTGGCCGGTCTTTATGCGAACAATTATTTTTTATACAGATCATTATATTCGTCGAACTCTTTCTAGACTGAGCGGCTTAACACCGAGGTCGACTCTAGGCAAAAATAATATAATGATCAACATAAAAAGATTGTTTACAAAACGTTAATAAATTATATATACTAATGATGGTAGTTCTTCCCAAAACTATATTTAAACGGATATAGTGTAAAAATGAGAAGAATACAGCTGTAAAAAGTATATTAATAAACAAAATTACATAACCTCCCCTACACCTGGGAAAGTAAAAAAGTTGTGAATACCTACCTACCATAAACATCCGCTAACTTTACACAACTTCTGTGCACGACCTTTTCAGTCATTGCGTACATATTCAATTTATAATAAAGAAAATTTCTTTAAGGATGGTTCTTCTTTAGACATGGAAGAGTCTCAGAGTCTCAAAATTCAGTTTTCAATATTTTTTAGGGCCTCTAAAATGGTCCAAATGGCGTAGTGTCTGCTTTTAGTGTTCACAGGACTATGTAATTTCCTTTAACTAAATTTAATATGAAAAACAAAAGAAAAGAGAGGCTCAGTTCCTCCAAGGAGGTCTACAATGCGAAAAAATAATGTAAATAACTGTCATAAGATGACGCCCTCAACTCACGCACAGTGTTTCTGCGATATATATATAACATTAAGGACAATAAAAACATACCTGATTTGGTTCAATGGCTCCTGGGATCCTGGTTCCATCGGCAGAACAGAAGCAGTCAGGGAGGACACACTGGGTGGGGTCACAGTCTGGAGATCGATTAGGGTCCAGCTCCACCGCTGAAGAATAACAAACACAAACAAATTATTGTAACTAAAATATTTATAATTCAAAAATAGATCTTACAAAATAGAATAAAAACACAGATATTTCATTAAAGGTACACCAGACCAGGAAGAGAAACCAAAATATTGTACGGATTCCATGTTTACTTTGTGAAAATGTATATTCCAAAAGAGACACACACAACCTATAATACTAAGAACTTGATATTTATTTATCTTTTATTTATTATTTATTTAAACATTATTTTTTTCTCATATCTATCTGTTTATATTCTAAGATTTAATATCGGTTGTTGTATATATTTTATAAGCTATTTTGATGTACAAAATCGTATGATGTATCCAATTACCATTTTATGGTAGGACCGAGGTGCCGGAAATATATATTTGTTATAATTTTTTTTTTGGCGCGTTGACAACATTGCCGTTGGCGCCCTTGTATAGAATAAAGATAAACAATAAATATTATTATTATTATTATTATCAATAATTGTAAATAAACAAGATTTTTCTCTGAAGTGATTTTCTCTAATCTACTCCGTGTTTTCAAGGAACTGAGGGAGTATCGTACTTATAAAATGTGCGACACTTCGGAAATCAATCATTTTTAAGCTCACAAAAATGTTTCTCTTCTCCAGTAAAATTACGACAATCGAATTTAGGTTTCTCTTCCTGCACTCAACTATATTAAAGCAAAAGTTACCATAAATACAATAATTCTACTACTCTCCTAAATACATTAGTTCATTTAGACTTTAGGGCGTAAGTAACGTTCCCTGGATTTATGTAGACAGACTTTTGAGGAAAATGTTTTTTAGTTGAAGGTCTAATTAAGAACAAAATAGAAAGTGTCGGTATTATAAGTAGTTATGTGTCCTTGACAGTGTCTTGGTCTATAATAGTGACACATTAGAATAACAAGGACACACCTAGTCTGTATTTACCAACGAGACTTTCAACCAGGAAGGAAGGTATTTTCTATACTCTGGCTAGTTATACAATTTTATCTTACGTCAGGGGGGGGGGGGGGGGGGGCGTCTGAATCCTCCTACTAAATTTTGTGTCGATATATTCATTACATCGGCAGTTATTATGGTTATAAGTCGAGACACCCCTTCCCTACAACCGATTTCGCGGAAAATTAATAGGTGTCGCCCTTATGGAGTTTAGAATTTACATATGAAACTTTGCAGTTATTATTGTTTTTGTATTGAGCCACTCCCTCATCGCCTCTTCTCTTTGGCCGATTTAGCTGATAGTCCATAATGTCATCCATATGGGGTTCTGGATACACACATAAAATTTCGTATCGATACAATCATAGTATCAGCAGTTATCGTGTTCAGACATTTTTTTTTAAATTTGTGCAAAGTGTCGAAAAAATTGTTATATTTGTCGCAAAAAAAATAAAAACCCTTTCATAAATTGGGAAGATCATTGCAGATGTTATGGTTTGAATCACTATAATGTCTATTCATTCTAAACTTGCAAATTCGGTGATGTATTTACATTCTTGTATTCTAAAACTTGATTACATTTTCTAGTTGTTATATGGTTCATAGTTAAAAATTTATAATAAATAGTGAAAAAATAATAATATTAATAAATACAAAGTGTAACTTACTGCATGCATTCTCGTCAGATTCGTCCTTGCAGTCAGGCTTGTCATTGCAAAACAGCTCTTTCTCTATGCATTCCCCATTTCCGCAGGATAGTTTCCCTTCTGGGCATACAGGCTCATCTGTCTTCAGGATGGGCATTACCTTCCTTGGTTCTGAACAGGATAATATTTAATTAAATAAAAAAATACACTGCATTTTTTTTTAAACATTAAACACATATTTTGATGTTCTTCTTTGCGAAAATAATATTGTCCTGGGTGACCATTTTTTTGTGTGACCAACTTTTCATTGCGCAATTTATTCAATATAATTCTGCCGCGATTAAAAACATATATGTGTGTGTGTGTGTAGGTGTATCAGGGATTATATGAAAAGGAGCTATTGTGAAAACAAAGAATAGAAACAGAAAAGTGTGTTAAACACAAGAAACAATGATAACATAAAACATAAAAAGAATACACATATAAGGTCAGTTCATAAAGTGATCCAAAATTACCATTACTTTAAAGTTAATAGGATTTAATTTAATTTCTTGTAACATACAGTATACGCCACTAGTCACTAAATGAATGGACTAAACTTAGAGGTCTTATGAATGTTCGCAAATGCGCTGTCGTTTATATGAATCTACATTTTCCAGTTGATTCCTACTAAAATGCAAATAATTACTAAACAAAGTGCACGAAATTCGCCGTAAAGATGTATGAAAATTTCGCTAATACTTGAATAACTTCGGTTTTTTCAAGAACTTTGTTTTGTTACAACTCAAGATAGAGATGGTGATAATGTGTATAAGAGGGATATATTATATTCAATCTGAGTTCAGACACGTCGAATTTCGTGCAGTTTTGTAACAATTAACAACATTTTTATGGCTACATAGAACAAGCAAGGATCATACTTCAAGAGCTTATAAATCAGAAACGGTTCGTTTGCGTAAATATCCATAGGACTTTATTTGCTTTGAATATCATTTCTAATAAAGTCCACAATTTTTGTGTTTAATTCGCAGACCACCTGAAGATTGTTTTCTATTGCTTTGCTCCTTTCACGTTAAAAAGAGAAAGAGCTATTGCCATCATGGATCAGTTTACTTGAACCATTGGATCACTTTTCAAACAGACCAATTGTTTGTTATGGAGAAAAAGAAAATTTGAGCATGAAATGAATAATGTTATTAGTGGATTGTTTTTTGGAGCGTATGTGCGGCCTCCATGCTTCCTCAGCTGCGCAATTAATCTGGTTAAAAAGGACACATCATTTGGGCAGATAATGTCAAAGTGAAAAACATTCCGGGTACATTCAGACTGACCCTTCATGCTGGTTATTGTAAAGAAAAAACAAATTGTAAAAGTAAACACTTAATAGACTAGAATGACCAGAAGAAAAACTGAACCAGATGAGTTAAACAAAAGTAAGAACATTCGTGAAATTACTTTTAGAGTGGCAAATTTGAGTTCATATTAAAAGTACTAGTAAATTTCTAAAATGTATAAGTTATTATCTCAAAATGTACAAGTTTCATTAGTTTAAAACCATAAAAGTAACGGTCATTTTTGGAAACTTGAATTTAAAAATCTGGATAATTCTAGTTTTTCAGTTTGGTCATTCTAATTGAGGCTACAAGAATTGTTATTGACACATAGAAAGTAGGTATAATGTAAAAAAAAAAAGAAACAATAATTTTAAAAAAATAATAAGAAGAAAAATAACCTTTGAAAAGTTTTTGACAAAATTAGTACATTTAGGTTTGTTACCATTGTTTTGTCTAAACTTTTCCACATTTACTGAAAAATTAGTGTCAGACAAATGAAAATGTTGCTTATACTTTGCTCTTCATATTATGGGGGAGACCAAGGATACACTGAACCGGCTCGGTTTCCAGGACTACACTGATGTCTACTGCCGCTACTAATCATCGATAGACCGGGAAATTCAAGTTTGACCAGTATATTCCATGTTTCCACTAAATATTTAATCTAAAGTTCATTAATACTGGAATAATTCCATATTTGATTATCAGAAACAGTGCTTATGAAAGCTAAACAATATACTTGACATAAGCAGTTAAAGCAACATTTTCACTGTTTGGTGCAGAAACATTTGTCTAAAGATACTCAAATCATATTAAAGGTTACAAACAATTTCAGTAAATAATCAAGCAGGACCACATGCACACAAAACCTAAACCAATGAAAGTTTATTATTAATAGGTTAAGACTATATATTTTTTTCTCAGAGTGAGTAAATCAGGGTATCTACCAGTCGCCATCAGTGCTTTTATAGGAAAATTTGGACAAAAAACCACGAATCATAGTTCGAATAACAACGAATACTGTTCTTATATTGATTGATAGAGTCGACAGTATCTTAACAATATTGAGTGAGGGAAGTCGAGGTTCTGTCGTGTAAGGAAAAACATTTCGTCAATGTTTCGGATATTATTTATTTCCTCCCAGGGCCTTATAATGACTACAGTGAATGTGTGTGGTGGTTTTACATATTTCTGTCTGTGTCTGATGTACTGTAATCACAGACACTAACACATAAAACCTTCGCCACACATTCCAATCATTATAAGGCCCTGATGAAATAAATAAATAGGTTCCTAAAAGTTGAACAAAGTGAGTTTATTCTTTACACGACAGAACCTAGACTTCCTAAACCTTAACACTATACTGTAACTATAGACAACACTAACACTAAAAATAATTCAATTAATACAATACTTTTTCCTTCTTAAATTTAAGGAAAATTCATATTAATGCCTTTCCGCTGATTTTTATTTTTAATTTACTCTCTCAAAAATAAAAAATAAAAAAACTATTCGAAGGACATGAAGGGAATTTGCTTGTACACTTAAGAGAGACTTGTAGAGACCCTGGTGAAGTTTAATAAAAAAAAAAAAAACATTGTAAATATCAGTTTTTAGACAAAGCAAGCAGTTTATCTAGCAAAAGCGACATAAGGATCATAGCCAATAGAGAGGAAACTAGGAAGTGGGCAAGGGTAGTCTAGGATTATAGGTTTGTAGCACTACCATTCAACAACAAAAGCCTCTACCATGTTTAATTTCCAACTACGTGTCATCGTGGGGCGTTTTTTTTTAATTAAAGAAACGTCACGACAACGGTTAAAGCCTCACTAATATTTTTTATTTACTCCCCCCCCCTTAGTCTAAACCAAAATTACTATTATTATCTATGTTTTTATTAAGTTTTTCCTTTTTATTTATTTAGTTTATTTAAGTCAACAGATCCCCAAACTAGGTTTCCATCTTGCAGATGTTTGCTTTTTCAGCTCCGGTCACTTACTGTCGAGCCGGTCGCAGTTGGTCACTTTACCCTTCCAGTCGCAAGTTTGCTTATCAATGTCGAAAGCCAGTCCTGAGGGACAACTGATTTGTTTCATTCCTGCTTTCGTACACCTGAGAGACAAAGTTGAAAAAAAAAATCTTATAAATAGTATTTAAATTGAAGGTATAAAGGGAGGCGTTCATTCGAGCACTCAACTAACAGTATTATTGAAAGATAATACAGAACATGTAAATCTTAGTTTGATTCAAGAAAATTCACAATTGAAACAGGATGTCAACTAATAAATAATGCTAAATAATACACTTGGAACATCTAGCAAGGGGCTGACTAAACCATATCATTCTTCACTACCTTGAACTAAGCGCTCTTTCGTCGCTCTGTCTGAGCCCGACCCTACAGTAGGAGTCGTAAATGTTGCTTTCCCAGGTTATTCACCTAGGGTAGGGGTCTTTAACATGACATCGTACAGAGTCGGGACCATCCCTTAACATCCCATCCGAAGGACGACGTGCTCAATTTATTTGTCACTTTTCAGATAATTTTATGTAAATTGTCATTATAAAACAAATAAATAAATATATAAAAATTTAAAAATGGACAAGAAAATAAATAGGACAAACATTTAAAAATCCTTACCTGAAATGTTTTTTTTTTCTCAATTTTAATTTTTTATGGATGTTATAATGACGAAATTTATTTATTTATTTTTGTACGTGTATGAAGCTCATTTTTAACAGGTAGTTATGTGATGCATTTGTGATCTATGTTGTAGCATGGTGATGCAGAAAATGCAAAATCGGTTGTGAATTAAAAGTTTTTTGAACAGAAAGACTATCACTTCTATTCACCTTATAACACTAAATTTCCTTGCATTAAATACTAAAATCCATCCAATTCTATTTTCGTCAGCTATTTACGAAGAAGCATTTAAATAAATATTTGCTAATAGGCCAAGAAGGGGTGGAATACTATCACTATACAGAAGGCTGTGCAATTGGGGACAATCGTCTAATATCTGTTGACATTGGATTCACTTATATAGTTCTAAGAACAGTTACAAATTAACATTGATCCTGTGAGAGCTCAAATGAACACCTCCCGTCCCTTAATTTACTTACTTTCTAATTCGTCACAATTCTTAACATTTGTTTTCCAATCGCAAGTCTGTCGATCAATGTCAAATGCCAAGCTATTCGGACATCTGACCCCAGCCAATCGGGTCTTCCCATTCTCAGCTCCTTTATCACACCTAGAGTAACATTTAGTACAATCTCTAGCGTTTTACAGAGTATTCCCGACAACACCACAAGACCCAACATGCTATTTTGTTAAAGTGATTCTTCACATTAACACAACAAACAAAAAAAAAAAAAATTGTGAAACCACCCTTCCACTGAACACTAAGATCTTGTCCGAATACATTTCTGCAATCTGTGTCGATATATTGTCAAAAACCAAAAAAAAAACAAAGGGCTTTGTTTAACTTTTATATTGTCTCAATTCCACAAAAATATATACATAAAGTTGGTTCGGCTTACGCCATCGTCAGCACAAAGTTTAAAAGTGACATTTAAGTTTGCTATGTTGTCATATTTATACAATCCTCAAGTTACCTGGGATTACCTAAGACACTTAAGGAGTATATTAAATTCAAAATGAATACCTACAGAAAATAGGCGGAAAGAGATAAGAATAATAAAAGAGGTAAGTAGAGCTAACGGATTAATTAAAAGTATAGACAAAATAGAAAACAAAGTTGAGAAAAAAATTACGGAAGCGTCTTTGAACAAATAGGAAACACTCTAAAAAAAAGAGGGTTTAAATACGATTAATGAACATATAAATGAAACTAAAGATAAAATAAGTTGTCGCAGTCTTAGGTAATCTCAGGTATTGTATAAATATGACAACCTAGCAAACTTAAATCACTTTTGAAATTAGTTCTGCCGATGGCGGAAGCCTTTATG
This sequence comes from Aradus depressus, assembly GCA_963662175.1. Classification (NCBI taxonomy): domain Eukaryota; kingdom Metazoa; phylum Arthropoda; class Insecta; order Hemiptera; family Aradidae; genus Aradus; species Aradus depressus. The sequence goes on along the minus strand of OY759217.1, from coordinate 27,872,630 downwards.
TATATATTTTTTGGAATTAGACAATATAAAAATTGATCAAGTTCTTTATTTTTATTCATTTTACCAAGATCTTGCCTGAATGATATAAGGATTCTTTATCAGTTAATTTGCTAGGCATAACCCTATTGTTTTGTCATGTCTCGAAGGTAAATATCTATTCTAACAAATGAATCAAAAGATCTTAATGTTCAAATTTTTTAAAATCATAAGTGTAATAAATATTTGAAGAAATACAAGTTATAAAATTTAGGAAAAAATTAAATACCTGTCCAATAGACAGATAGGAGTTTCTATTAATAAAAAATAAGTTCCAAAAATTCAATACATGTACATAAATTTAAGAGAAAACAGCAAAAGATCCTTGCTTACATCTTCAAAATTGCACTTAGATTGTATTCAAACTTGAGACCACCTTAATCGGTAGATTAAGTAATATAACATTGGCTACAATTAAAATGATTATTCTTATTATTAAATTCAGTGTTTAATAAAATATATATTTTAAATGTCATAAAGCAATCAAAATCTCGATTCAAAGATAAGAAAATCTGTTAAGCTAGATTCCAGCAAATTTTGTGAAGGTACGCTTCATATTTCACGAAATATAACCCTGTCAATAAACTTAAGGTTAATAAAATATATATTTTTAATAATGAACAACAATTTATTATTTGACTTTTTATATTCTTTTCGTTTAGTGGACGATATTGTGTATACTTTAAAAAAAAAGTTTTAATAACACTCCACACAGATTATTAAATCACTCTCACTCAAGTTTGCATTGAAATAATTTGAATTGTTTTATAATTTAATTATTAAATATATCATTTTCTGGACGTTCAGTTTTAAATTTTCAGTTATTACACTTAGAATGAAATACATCTAAATGTTCCAATATTGTATAAACTTTCTCGCAAAAGGCAAGAGCATCCATCTATAGTAAAACCATCTTCCTGTCGTGACTATAAGATAAAGATATGTAATACAAGGAAACGTCTTACACAACCTGCATTGACCGGTCCCAGAAACCATTGCACTTAGATAAGACCGGTCCAATGGAATTAGTTTTAAGCTTATTACTAGAACCTAAAAGAGTTGTATTGGGGAAAACTGGATAGCTCTGGGAGGGGGGAGGGGAGGGGGGGGGGAGGACTGTTAGGTTCGTAGATGACCTTCGTCTATCGTAAGCCTGTCATTGCCCATATACACTCCAAGTACCATAATTGGAAACTAATGAATACTTTGTTTTTTATTTAGTATTTTTCTTCTCAATGCAGTTCGCGAGTTGGAAATGTTTCATTGATGTAGGTCAACGAAGAATGTATTAACCCCTTAAAACATTATAACAAATGATAGCTAGGTTATAATGAGAAACCGACTGATGTTCTTGGAACCGACTAACGGTCGGTGATGTCACCCTGCCAACACGCCTCAAGATAGACAATATAACAATAATTTTGTCAATTAGAGAATAGTACGAGTATAAGATGTGTAAACAGACCTGACAACATCCCTACAGTCACCGGATGTGGTTAGCCTAAAGTACTCATCTGGAGGGCGGTCCTTGCACAGATCATCCACCGACTGGCCTTCCTCACCGTCATCCCTATCATCATTCTGCCGCTTGATCCTGCTACTCTCTGCATCTGAAACATACATAACAAATAGTAGATTAAAGTGAATAAAACATTGGTATAAAGAGTGTGCATTCATGTTGATAAAAATAATGAACTACAATTTGAAAAAATAAATAAAGTCTGAGTTCAATTAGTACTCTCAAAGTTATGTGTAAACATCGTCCAGTGTGTGAACACTGGAAAATACGGAAAGAATGAAAATTCATATGTGATAGCAAGATGTTGTGGGGACGAGATTTCTCATAAAAATAAAAAAAAACATTGTCTTCTCACTGTTTTATTATAGACCAGAACCAGTTTTCAACGCAACAGCATCATCATCAGTGGTACATCTAAGATAGAATAAATGTAATATAGAAATGATGAAGAGTATAAATCTTAAAGCATCAGGTTATGGAGTAACAAAATACAATAAAAACTTACTTACCCCACCCACACAGCGTAACGGTTAAAATACAACTGGCATAGCTCTAAGGGGTGGGGATAGCTAGGTTCACTCACACTAGGTTCACTATAAAAGAAATCTCTACGTATAATAAAAACAAATAACTTGTATATATTTGTGTATATATATATATATATATATATATATATATATATATCTTATATCATGTACACCTTTTATATTCACATATACAAGGTATACTCTGATAATATCACGTTTTGTAATTTTGTGTTATGCTAAATATGAATATGTTTCAAACTTGAGACTCCAGGGAATTTCATAAATTTTTTTGCACCAATTTGTGTGAATATAGGATTAATAGTCAGTTGGAAAAAAAATAAAACAATAAAGAGCACTATTGCCATGTCAACTACCAACTGGCGACGTTTATTACTTCTTAATAATATGTTATTTCTATAGTTAGTTATTGTGATTCATGCCCGGGCTTTAACTATAACCTATATAGGTCATATCATCTACTACCAGAGCACTCTTTCGTCGCTGGTGGACATAAGCCCAACTCTACAGTGGGCGTCGTCCTAAATTTTGCCTATCATGCTTAACGAGTACTTGACATCGCACATGCTTGGGATCAATGGTTAACTTCCCACCCAAAGGTCGGCGTGCGCTTTATACCTCTCAAATAAAAAAAAAAAAACTAAGGGCCTCGTCCGGGTTTTTCTATAGCAAACTAGTTTATTCTAGAATTCACTTTTACTTTCTCCTGTCCTTCTTAGAAAAAGATCTTTCTAAAGCCCTCTCGGAAAACATTCCCAAACGTATGAGAGTTTGTATGATTGCGAAATTTGTTGTATAACTGTATGCATAAACGTCTTTATGTAAGCTGTATGGAAATTGTTGAGTAGCGTTGAGTTCGAAATGTCATGACGGGCTTCTTGAGCTATACTATTCTATAATAGTTTTTTTATAATTCTTTTTGTGCGATTGGTCATCTGGCAGTAAATTCCTTTTAGCGATGTACAGTTCGTTCGTTGATAGGTGAGACCATCATTGTAATTAGATCAACATAGTCTTCAGTGGTTTCACAGACAACAGAAGGGAAAGAGACTAGGGGTATGGATGGGAGGGACTTAGGAAGCGAAGAGCGCGAAACTACTTGCTACTGACAATACAAAATGAACCAATCATAATATATATTTTTTCATAGCTATATTATTCTTCCAATTTATTTTTTGGTCTTCACAACCTAGTGAATAGACATTTCAGGAAAAAACATCATCAATATCTATAATTTATTTGCTGATCTTTATTGTAATCAATTTTTTCCTTATATTGATCATATACTTTATGCAGAACATATTTTTCTCAGTGTTTACACTTTTAGTCAAGACTGAAAAATTTTTTTTTACTGAAAAGTTCGACTCATAAAATCTCTTCTGCATTGAAGAATATGATGAAAATAAAGAAAAATACAATAAAGATCAGCAAATATGTTAAAGATACTGATGATGGGAGTTTATTCCCGAAAGGTCTATTTGTTAGGTTGTAAAGATCAAAGAATAAATTAGGAGAAAAATATAGCTGTGAAAAAATATATATTATTTCAGAATTTCCTTACACAACCCAAAAGTAAAATGAACCAATTATAGTGAAGTAATCTCGACACAGAAAAATAGCTTTTAAAAATATAACTCCGCCATTAAACGACCTTTTAAGTAAGGCTACAAGGTTAGAAATAAAACCATCAACACGAATTTGGCAAACAAGATCATGAATATTTCGCAAAAATGATGTCCTCGATTCTTTAGAGGTTTATTTAACCTTTGTAAAAATATATGAATAAAAACATGATTTTAATAAATCATAATAATACTTTAATTTATAATCTCGGATTTCCCAGGAGAGAGATTTCAAATATCTCGCTTAGTTTTATAGAATCTTGTGATAGTATTAGAGGAACTGAACTCTACTGTCGGTGTCGCCCCTCCAACTTATCTCGGGATCCTCCATTGGTATGATTCTGTGCTTAATTCACAATTTTCAAATCAAACTGAAATAAAATAAAATTTAAGAAGCAAATTTACTATGATTGTTTGAAATCTGTGGAAACGTGATTTGCTGTCTCCAAATGAAGACAAAAAAAAGGTGAAAGTGAGTGAAACAAATTTCTCCTTGAAACTGACTGACTTTCATTTCGTGCCAGCACAGTAGCTTCTTTTTTTATTTATTATCCAAATTGAACGCTTCGTGATCTTTGATGTAAATAACTTGCCTGGGGCGTTTTCACACATCATTCAGATTTCTATTAAATTTTATTCGGAGATCTGTTTAATAGTAGAATAAATTGATCATATTTTCTTTATTTTTCAGACTTGAAAAAAGCAGTTTCAGGAACCCTTCTGCGAGATGTACAGTAATACCCCAAGGGAATTTCAGAACAGCTGCTTTATCAAAAAGTCTTATTGCAGAGGATTATGCGGAGATATTTGAAAAACTTTTAGAGGAATCATCATTAAATTAAAGTAAAGATCTTCTGAATGTGAATAAAATGTACTTCGGAAGCATGGCGGAACAGAGAGATATGAACTGAATAAAAACTTAGGAGTCAAAAAAATTCCAATATATTTATATGAAAAACACAATATATTTCGCTGGTTAGAGTATTCTCAAGTGTACCGGATACAGACTTATGACTGTAAAGAAGCTACTGTCGAAAGAAGCTACTGTATGACTGTCATAAGTCTGTATCCTGTACACCTGAGAATGCTCTAACCAGCGAAATATATTGTGTTTTTCATATAAATATAGTGGAATTTTTTTTGACTCGTTCTAAGTTTTTATTCAGTAGTATTCACGTAGAACTTCCACAAGATCTCTGGCGGAAACATCTCTAATATTTACACGATCAGAAGGGAAATGAGGCGAAGAAAATGAGATTCCGGCTTTGAAAAAGGGAGAGTTCACGGTGTTGGTTCGTAGAAGAGCCAAAGGGTTCTGAAAACCCTCTACTCTCGATTAACCGGGATTATAATGGGGAAAAAGGATAATATAAAATCAAGGTTCTTCTTTTCCGATCTCCGTCCGCCTCTGTTCCTGGCGATGTCGCGCATCTCAGCCATGTTCTTACCTCGTTGCTGTCCGATCCTCTTCATGTACGCCAGATGCATCAGTCTGGGTCTACTTGGGCGTTTCCCTGTTAGTCCGGCTTCCATGAATTTCCGCGGAACCAACCGAGCTGCCTCTTCTCCGTAAAGTGCCTCACAGGGTGCACCCCTAGCTCTTCCTGATAGTTACGCTCCTCACACTGTCCCTCGGGGTCTTGCCGACAATTCTGCGGAGGAATCTCACCTCTGCAGTGGTCACTTGGCCAATAATAAGGTAGACTAATGAGGTAAATAATGAAAAGAAGGACTCTTAGATTCATTAATAGAACCTTACTCTTACTCCGTTTTTTTCTCCCCATGCACTCTTCCGGTGAGATGGAAAGTATGACTAAGTTCCATCGGATAATTACATTTTACGGATTTTCATTTCTTGAAACGATAATTTTATAGATTTTAACTTGTGCATTTTTATGGAGGGCTTTCTTTATTTATTTGAGGTTTCCCTTATCTTTTAGTTTTTAAAATTTTCATCGGCACGAAAATTCCCCGGTTAAGTCGCAACACGGTTGGTTGTCCCACTAAAATCGGGATTAGAGTGTAAATCCAAAAATTCGGCACTCCTGTATAGAAGATAAGTTCTTGATGATACAGGATGGCTACAAAAAACGTTCAGGGGATTAACTATGTATTTAAATCTTAGGTGATTTATGAATTCCCATTAACTAACAAATGGGTGCAACCATTTTCGAGTAAATCAAGTGATCGTAAAATTGCATATCAACATATTTTTAAATATCTTATTGTTATTAAATACATTTTTCACCAAAAAGGATAAAAAAATGCCGAAAACTTCCCAAAATGTTATCAAACATATGTTTTTAGTTTTTCGCATGATTACAATACTTCCTTATACTAAAGGTATAATAAAGTAAGAAAGAAAAAGTAGAGAATAATAAAGTTTAAACGAGTGGAATGTTTAAAATTCAGATTCAGACCTTTTTCAAACTGCACATTTCTGCCACAGTGCAAATGCGGATATTATACCTGCCATAATGGATTTATTTCTATATTGGTTATGTAATTTTTCTTTTAAAATATTTCATTCACACCCTTGTGATTAAATTTATGTAAACGGTATTATTTTTTTTTCCTCATAAAGTAAGTGTGGAGGAGAACTGGACCTGGTCGTGTGTTATTTAACTAGAGGACCGGTTTTTAGAATATACAGTAATCCAATATTATCTTACATCTGAGGTAGTTTGGTGGGGCGCCAAGGGTGGGCATTCCTGGTAGAAGAGAGAAAGTTTAAAGAACCAAACTAAAAACCAGTAAAAAAAAGAAGTGAAAGTGGCTATTGTGGGTAATGGTAGTGTAAGTTAGTTGGTGAGACAGACACAAAGCTCGGGTGGTGGGCATGGGCTGCGCAGTGTTGTGTCTGATGTGAGACAGTGTTGCGCAAGTGGCGAGGTGGCAACACGTGACCTCGATGTAAGGAGGAGGGAGTCGCAAAGGCCGTCCTGTTCCTAACACAAGGAGAACTACTAACTCTGTCTACCGCAACTCGCTTACTTTCAGTTCAATTCTTAGTATTCTGAGCAATCGCCAAAATGATCAGAATATTATGTGAAGTTATGTAGATGACCTAAGGTGTAAAAACAATGTACACAAATATAAAAGTCAAGTTACAACATTTGAAGCCAATTTTTTTTCAACAAAGAACAAACCATCAACAAAAAAGTTTTACGACCACTGGACATAACGACATGAACTAGGCACTCAACCAAAATTTCAATAGATTGTCAATGCTGCCTCCTATATCGTCAACAATGCGCTAAAATTTCTTGGGCTCACTACTTAATCCAGCGTCACTAAACTAGTCCTGTTATTTTATTAAATTAAAGCAACCCCACAACATCCTCTAAATAAATCCTAATGAGAATCTACTTTTTAACTCTAAGTAATGACGTAAGAAGAATCAAGGATCTCAAATTGTATCAAGATAGTTCACGCAACCGAATATCTCTTTATTAATTTTAAAGATGTTTAATAGTAAATTAATAATTCTATTTATATAAAATTTATATAAATATAATTATTAATTAGTGCTACAGTGGAGAAGAACTAGACAATTATAAGTATAGATAAATAAAAAATTAAAATGAACAGCTTAATTTTGGAGAAATAAACGAAAATAAATGTATTTAATACACAACATATAGGACGATGGTAATGGGGTAGCACGTCTGTTGAGTTCGTGGGTCTAAGTAATGTCTGCATCAATGTAAATTTACATTTTATATTTCTTCCGACTACCTATGGTTGTTTGAAACAGAATGGCAACTTGTAAATTGCCCGCCCCTAATAATCATTGCAGTTAATGTGACCAAAAATAAAATTATAAGATGAACCCCCAAGTAACTGCAGAACTATAACGAGTGGATATTGGCATGGCATGCTTCACTACATTCTTCCGTGCAGCCGAGCGATTTAATTTATATATAATAGGTTAATAGATACATATATTTTTTAAAATTTCTTATTTATTTAATTTATTTTATCATAACTATTATAATTATTTTGTTCGTTTTATATATTTTGAGTATTCATTTATTTATTTGATTTTCTCTCGTCTAACTTATTTTTGTTTAGCCCCTTCTTTCTAAGATTAATTTTATTCCAATGTAGCTTAGGTATCCTTCCATCTCTTTTATAGTCAACCATTAATGAATTATGCTCTGTCGATTTTTATTAACTTATTTTATTTTCTTCATATTTATATAAATATATAGTTATTTTCGTTTATTTCTCCAAAATAAACATTTTTCATTTTAATTTTTTATTTATCTATACTTATAATTGTCTAGTTTTTCTCCACAGTAGCACTAATTTATTTATTTTTGTATCTGTTTCATATATATAATTACTTTTCATTTCATTCAGGAAAAAAAAAATTAATACAAATTTAGGGAGTTTATAAATACTAGATATTTCCCTACACCTAATCCATAATTGCCAGATGATGGTTGGTCTAAGCATGGCCAAGTCGTCGGGCGTAGTTAGCCACTGCGCCGCTAGAGTGCTCTATAGACCAATTTAAGATAATCTTTTTCTGACAATATAAAAATTATATAGAATAACAAACTTGAGAGAAGATGGATATTCCGGGAAAAATAAAAAATATATAATAAATAATATAAACTCTTAGTAAATTAAGAATCTCGGTGTGGCTGCTGTTACATTGCCCTTTGTATGCATCAATTTTACTTTTTTATACCTTCAGTGTAAGGTACAACTTGAAACCCACATTATTAGACGTTTTCTTGATTTACACAAAAAATAGTTTGTCTTTTCAAAAAGTTGACCTCAATAAATGTTCTTTGTAAAACTAACCATCAAAATGTGCTCAGATTTGAGATAGGAACAATACGTACAAAGACAAATACAACAAATTGCTTAATGAATTAGTCCAAAGTAATGTTTAAATTGTAAAATAAAAAAAAAATTGGAATGCCATTTACCCGCCCCACCCCGCATAAATAAAAATTTCGGGTGTACTAGATAATTTTAAAGATATGACATTTTGGCCGCTTCCAGATGAGAGCTGAAAAGCTGATTTCTGGCTGATTACATTCAGCTGACTACTGCTCAATTTATGTGTGAAACAGGCTTATAAGGAAGCTATTTCCCCACATTCTTTTATTTATTTTTATTCTATTATTATTTTAATAATTATAATTATTGTTGTTATTAGTTATTATTTAGTTTCTCTTTGTTCATTATTACTACTTGTCTATTATTATTTTATACATTTATTTGTCTTATTAATTTGTTTTATATTGTACTAATTTTATAAATATATATTGTTTACCATTAAGCTTTTATTTTCTGTTCAATTTTATTACATTATTACTTGTTGTACGTTGATACTTAATTATTGTTATTCTTCCACAGAGATAATGTAAAATATCTGAATGTTTTATCTTTTTCATTTGTTTTATTTATTTAAATAAGCATAGTTAACAAATTGCAGTTAATTATTATGACTCATGCCCGGGCTTTAACTACGGGGTCATATCGCCTACTACCAGAGCTCTCTTTCGTCACTCTGGTGGACATGGGCCCGACTCTACTGTGGGAGTCCTAAATTTTGCCTACCCTAAATGTTTATTGACCTAGGGTAGGGGTCTTTAACGAGTACCTGACATCGTATTGGCTCGGGACCATCTCTTAACGTCCCATCCGAAGGATGGAGTGCTTAAGTTTATTTTACCTCCCAGATAAAATAAACTAAGGACCTCGGCCCGGTTTCGAACTCATGACCTTGAACTCAGATGGCAAGCACGCCTACTACTGAGCTACCGGCGCCCTCAACAAATTGTATATTGGGCTGAGTCCCGTCAATAACGATTATTACTATTATTACATGTCAAATTTCATGGGACTCGGATCAACCGTTATAGAGCAAGCACTCATTTTGTGTTGGCCCCGTTCACACCGTCTTGAGACGCCCCCAATGGCCTATATTTGATTCGGGTTTACAAGGATGCCAATTTCTATACGATATCGGCCAAGATCTAATCATATCTAAGTAAGCTCAATTGTCATCTTTTCAAATTTTAAGTTCATTGCTTAGCAAGTTGGTTTTGAGTTTTTAGCGCCCACAAAGTTTCCATCACACTCACACCAATAGACTATTTTACAACCAGCTTTTTTCTTTGTTATATAGCTCTAGTATATACCGAATGAAATTTTCGCAACCATAAAATTCAATTATTTTTGCTATTTGGCTTAGTTAACCACGCCCTTGAACATTACATACTCTTATTCTTCCAGTTATGCCCCACTTTTCATTATCCGTCATGTTGAAGACATTCTGAAAAATTACAGCTGTCAATTAATATACTTATAATTGCAATGTACATTGGACCGACAGAAAGGAAACTATGGACTAAAGAAGACCTACAAAAAGAGATTCCGAGTTCTTTATTTATTGTCAAAATTATGGCCATACTGATGCTCATGGAGTGGCACTCTTCCACAAGGGTACCAGAGAAAGACCTATGTATATCTTGGACAGCTTGGAGGTCCGACTTTCTTTAAATGAGGATATAAATAGTCTTATCAATATAGTAGCGGTTAAGAATTCAACTCTCCTGCCTGGTGTGAGAGACTGTTCCCAAATTAAGGGAAGTAGCCGTCCTGTAGAAGATATGTTGTTTACATATTATTATATGTTACTTATTATTAGGGGCCATTCATAAATTACGTAAGGCTTTTTAAAGCTAATTTGACCCTCCCCCCTTCCCCCCTACTGTAAGATATCATAAGATTTCGACTACCCCCCCCACCCCTTGATAAGAAATTTTCGTGAGAAATGATCGTATTGATAAAATAAAAGACAGTTTGAGCAGCTTGTACCCAAGCTTTAAATAATAGTGGATGTAAATATCCAGACATGTCAGGTATAATAAATAAATGATACTAAAATGCCAATTATTTTTTAAAATTCAAGCAATAGGGAAATCCCTAGTCAGCGAGACAATAGAATAAAAAAATGTCTAGAAGTACTGAGACCATATGATTTCTGTAGGATTCAATACTGAATTTGAGAACTAAGTACAGATGGCGCTATCCAATAGCGCCATTTCTTAACGCGAAAGTAGTAGATTTTAAATTCAAAAAATTACATAAGATCAAATTCTTTACCCCCCACCCCTCCCCTATAGTAAGAATTAGTAATATAGAGCTAATCCCCCCCTTCCCCTATAGTAAGAATTAGTAATATAGAGCTAATCCCCCCCTTCCCCTATAGTAAGAATTAGTAATATAGAGCTAATCCCCCCCTTTGCCTATAGTAAGAATTAGTAATATAGAGCTAATCCCCCCCCCCCCCCCCCCCCCCCCCCCCTCCCTAAATGCTTTACGTAATTTATGAATGACCCCTTATATATAAATATATTTTTTACAATGACAATAATTTACTTGGGTGTTAGATATATAGATGTTCATTTTATTGTATAGATTTTATTTTCTGAGTTCTGTAATAGTACCTTTGTTTTATTCTGCTATTGTTAAATTTAATTCTATGACACAAAGTCGTTTGGCTGCAATTTAATATATTACATATATATTTATTTTATTTATTGTGTATATCATATTATTTTTAATGAATAATATATAGCGAGTGAGAAAACCTCATATCCCCTCCTCTTTGAGCTATTAGCCAGTATTCATAAATGTGTCACTGATGATGACACAGTAGCGTTGAAACCCAGTTCAGATTGGAAATGAAACAGTGGGAAGACAATGTATTTTATTTCTGTAAGTTGTATTATTATTAATCTGTTACCAAATGTTATTATAGAATACCAGAGAGTGATCTAATACCAGAAATGCACCCTTAACCTCCTCTGACATACTGCATTTTAGAAAGAGCAACGACCCATATTCCTGCTTTTACAGTTAACTTCCGCATCTGTTGTAACTTGGAATTTATAAGAAACTTTATGACTATTTTTATTTGCAATAAATAAAATACTTTTTTTTTTTTTTTTTTTTTTACAAATGAGTAAATTAGGAGTATTATGTTTTCTGGAAGTTGGATGAAATAGTAATAAATAAGAGTAACTTCTAAGTTGAGTAACGCGGGCATATTTGGAAACTTATAATTAACTTCGCCCACAATAACTTTAAGCAGGTTAGTAACATTATCTGTCCGGTAACTTCAAGTTACATGATTTAAGAAATAAGTTGGATGGGAATAAATGGAAATGTATGATATCTCATTCGAGAACATTAAAACAATGTTGTACATAATGTTTAACTAAAAACTAGAAACCCATATTAGGAGCCTTCCCCCACCCTCTACCCCAATCCGTACGTCAAATATTCATATGAACAAAACTTGGAAGTATGATTTGCTACATTTTTGTTTTTATACATTTTCCACTCAAATCGCTGATTGGGGTTACATTGCCTACGATTCATCGCCAACTTTTTATTTTGTTCTTTGATGACGCTTGAAGAAGTTTGTACCTCCCTTGTGTGGGTTCTGTAGTATTATATTTTTATTATACTTAGTTCTTACAAGGTCATATTGCCTACTACCAGAGCGCTCTTACGTCACTCTGAAGGACAAGAGCCCGACTCTAATATGGGAGTCCTAAATTTTGCCTACCCTAAATTTTTTAACCTAGGGATCTTTAACGGGTACCTGACAGGCTTGGGATCATCGCTTAACGTTCCATCCGAAGTACGAAATGCTCAAGTTTATTTTACCCCCCAGATAAAATAAACTAAGGGCCTCGGTCGGGTTTCGAACCCACGATCTTGAGCTTAGTAAGCAAGCACGAATACTACTGAGCTACCGGCGCTCTCTATTTTTATTATATATTATTGTATTATCTAGAAATGATGTTGCTTATGGTGGAACATCGAAAAAGAAATTAATGAAATTTAATGAAATAAAAAAAATCTTGATAATTCTGAGTTCAAGGTGAATTTTCACGCATGAAGAATTTATGCTAAATGATAAAAATATTGTTTTAATTATTTTGTTAATATTTCTGTACTAACTCTATTATGTACTTCCGCTGGCATCCCTGTTTCCACGCTTGACGTGTAGAATAAAAAGCCTCAGTACAATGACCGATTTAAAAAAAAATTGTTATATATTGAAAAAAAACACCGGTGTAGTGTATAATAAATGTTAGTACAGCTTATTAATAAATGGAATATTGAAGTGAACTATGGTTATCAGTGGAACATTGAAGGGAACTATGGTTAACAATGGAGTAATGAAGTGAACTATGGTTAACAATGGAATATAACTTCGAGACTATAAGCTGACGTACAATTCTTTACGATGTCTACAACTAAATTGTTTGGAGTGAAATTTGCAAAGATACAAAACATATTAATCAACAGATGTTTCGTGAGGTAATCCCATAATCAGTATCTCAAATTAAATTGTAATAATGTATCTGTATAATCATATTAATTTATTGTTGGTCCATTATTTTATTTGAGGAGACATTGTCTAAACAGAAAGGTTACCAAATAAGTTTTAGTAAATAAAATAATACACCAAACAACACAAATATACAGACACTACAAATAGATACTAATGATAGTTGTACAACCGGAAACGTCTAAGAATTAAAAAATTTAAAAGCAAATTCCCATTTCATATTTTTTTCTCCTACAAAAGTTTCAGATATTTGTTATTCCAATGGATAAATTGTCCTAATTATTGAAATATTCGTTGAGTAAGTTCTGACATAAAATGTATTCAAATTTGTCATTATATTAATCAAGGCTAAGCCTTTTGGTATAAGAACCAAACTACCAGGGCTTATATTTAAGAAAAACCAACTATGTATTAATAAAAATATCAAAAAAACGTTTCTTAAGCTTTATGCGTTGTTACGTTTTTCTTGAATGTTGATGTGAAATGAAAATTAAACATTTGAAGAAAAATCACAACGAAATATAAATGAGGGAGAAGCCATTAGTATGTATGGATCATAGTTCACAGGTTTCCCCACAAGATGGCAGCGCTACCTCATTTGCACTAAAGTTTGTCCTAATGCTTTCCTCTTTCCTGCACCCTCCAAGTAATCGCTGCTATTATTATTGTAATTTATTTAACTTAATTATCATTGAATATAATGCATATATTAATCGAAATTATTTTATATTTATTACAACCATCCTTTTACAACGATCTCCAGGACTGCCAACAGTCTTATCTTGTTCGAGCTGAAGATCTTCATCAGAGCTTTCATAAAAATAATAACTAAATATCAAATAATGAAGCTTAAAATAATTTTAAATAATGAAATTGTTTAGCCAAGAGCTCAGAATCTTTATTGTGATTGGAAGGGGGGGGGGGGGGGGGGGGGGAGGGGAGTACCGTTTGTCAATTAGAACAATGAAACCCCCTCCTCTCTCTCACCTTCCGCATCAAAAAAATAATTTGTTAACTAAAATTTACTAAAAATACTATTTTATTTAAACAAAGGTTGAATAAAAACTGTACAACTGGTTTACATCAGGTGTCATTTTAAAATGAATTGTTGCTTGTAACAAACGTTCATCAGAGAACGGATCAACAAAACAATGCATAGAAAAATTCAAAAGGTCACAGTTATAGATAATTATTGCTGTCTGATTTATTCAATAGGTTCATATTTTTTAGTAAATATTTTTTAGAAACTTCAGTTTATCTATAATCCATTTTGTGGAGACGGAGGAGGGTACTTTAAAAATTTGAAGAGGGGCTAAAAATTCTAAAACCCCCACTACACTTAGAAAATGGATATTGCCGATTTGGGCATGGACATTTTCGAACACCAATTGAATATTTTATGAAAATATGTATACATATATACAAAACTCTACAATATATTGAATAAGTAACTTGTTAGTATACAAAATCATCCCCTCCCTATAGACACTTTTTTTCTTCTTTAAGATATTATGTTGGTAGTCCTATTTGATGCCTTCCATTGCCTCCGCATGTAAGATGCCTATTTATTTGAGGTTATTACTTAATAATAATGAAACAGTGGGTACTTACATAAGACAAGTGATAGAATTAGGAGAAACGGAGCTAGATGTCTTGTCGAGGAGGTCATGGCGGGTGCTATCCAAAGACTGGGAGAGAGGTGAGGTGGTTGCGCTTTCCTTTTTATCCAGAAGAAGGGTGGGGGGTAGAGAACCTCTGGTCACTTTCACCACCGCGAGAGTGTGTTCCGTTCTCTAGTCTCTGGTGAAGGCTTATATAGTCTGACGTCATACCACCTTCTTCATCCAAGACAAGACAGTCAACAAACAAAATTTTTAAAATTAGTCGGAGAATCACCCGCAGTGTACTTCCCCAACCCAATTTAATCAACTGTTTTCACTCTCTTGTGTATTATCACACTAAAATTCGTGTTGATTCGTTACATCGACAGTTATCAACATAAGTTTGGCCCCACCTCTGATCCCCTACTTCCCTTTGGCCGATTTGACTGAAAATTGTCAAGTGTCGTCTCTGAGGGGTTTTAAATTCAAATATAAAATTTCGTGTCGATACATTCATTACTTAGATAGTTATTGGGGGTTTTGTGTTGGGCTCCCCCCCTCTTCGCTTTGGCCTATTCTGCTGAAAAGTGACTGATGATGTGTCTATAAATTTGTTACTGAACCTCCTCTTTTCTTTGGGCGATTTGGCTGAAAATCAATAGGCGTCGAAATTATGGGATTCTGAATAGACATATACAATTTTATGTCAATATATTTATTCTTTTGGAAGTTATCCCCGACACAGTGAAATAAAGTTACAGTTAACACTTTATGCAGTAAAGGAAGATAAATCTATGTAATATGAGTGATTCGCAAGCTGGGCTCCATTGCCTTCGGGAATCCGCCACTGATTATAATATAATCAGTATCCGATTAGTCTCCTGCATGTCTATCTAGATAAAAGCAGCCAGGAGGCCATGGTGGCTGTGCGGGCTGGTCGCATGGCCACACCTCGGTTTGCGGGTTCGAATATTTCGTAAATAGAACTCCCCGTGCCCTTACCATTTCAGCAGGCGTTTCTCCACAGTCTCCTTTAAGGGCTTTACCCCCAGGTTTTTCCGGATCGTGTCATTTTTCATACAGTCCTTACCAATTTTTCCTGCAGTTCAGCAGCAGTGATCGTGCTGGAATCCTTTTCCAACCTGACGCGGTACATGATGATGAGGAGGTAGACGGGCCTCTAGTCTTGCAGTTTGGTCTGCTTGCTGACCTCTCTTTTCCCGAGGAGAGTGTTGCTGAGCTGGTAGTAGACCCCGCTGGCCTTCCTATTCAGTACCTCCTGGTCTATCCTCCCATCTCTGCAGATCTTCATTTCCAGGTACTCGTACTCCTTCACCTGCTCATGCTATGTGAATTCACTGGTCCCCTCCACCCACATGAATTACATTGTTCTGAATACTATTGATGTCAATGCTTTTTCTGGAGAGCTCTACCCTCCATTCCAATGGCCTCCTGGAGTCTCTGTTCCGAGTACTCAACGACGTCTTCTGCGTAGAGCAAGTATGGGCCTCAGATTCCAATAGCCTGAAAGTTCTTCCATTCTATTACATATTTTTATACTCTTCGTTCATGAGTAATACGAACATTAAAGGGCTACAACTGTCTGTCTGCTTGATCCCATTTTTCCAGCCATCTTGAATGGCCTCTACTCCCCGCCGTTGAGGAGCACTATACCCTCAGGGTTTCGGTACACACCTTTAATGACTGAAGTTTTAGTAAGATGCCATTGTTTTCCAAATATCTTTTCTTGGAACTGAATCAAAAGCATCCTTCAGGTCTTGCCTCTATCCCCTTACTTTAGATAACCGTCCTCATATCAATATGGAAGATACAATCTTTTG
Source organism: Aradus depressus (assembly GCA_963662175.1). Classification (NCBI taxonomy): domain Eukaryota; kingdom Metazoa; phylum Arthropoda; class Insecta; order Hemiptera; family Aradidae; genus Aradus; species Aradus depressus. Next base: position 27,856,072 of record OY759217.1, on the reverse strand, counting down.
TTTGTTTTTTCATCAATGTGTGTCATCATCATCGATTAAACAAGAGGAGGTCAAAAATATATATATGTATGTCTTTTCGGTGGCTCAACTTATAACACTATATACTTTATGTGCCTTACATAAAATGAAAAATGTTACTGTGCCGAGGGGAGAGAGAGATATTTTCCTTTTACAAAAACGACCTGTGGTATATCATTTCTAAGGGTCGCATACATCAGCTTCAGGTAAATTTGCATAATGTAGTTTTACTCCCAGGCAACCTGCCTACTAACAAATAATTTGGAAAAAGGAAATAATAATAATAATAATAATGAAATAAAGTTTAGATTATGAAAGTGATTATTTATTTTATTTTTATTATTTTATTTTTACTCTCTAATTTATTATTTTTCTTTCAAGTTATTAAAATATATTATTGGTGAGTATTTTTCTCCCTTTTTTTCTATTTGTTGCATATATTTTTTTTTTCCTTGTTAATGTAAATTTATAAGTTATCAATCCTGCTTAAGCGTATTTATTTTATTTGCAAATGGTTGTTAGACTTCGTCCACGATTAATAATGATTGTTTCTAATCCTAAGTATTTCCTATTTTTATTATTCAAACAATATTCTTATTTATTTCTCTTTCCCTCTTTTAGATGTTCATTTTTTTCGAAAAATAGAACATGTTATGTGTGACAACAATTATCTAATTATTGCCCAAGCCTGCTTTTCAGCTGTTATTTTCTGGCATTATGTTCCTGCTCTAAAAAAAAAAAAAAGAAAAAAAAATCATTCATATAAAAACAGATATATCTGTTTTTATATGAATTTTTTTTTTTTTTTTTTAGAGCAGGAACATAATGCCAGAAAATAACAGCTGAAAAGCAGGCTTGGGCAATAATTAGATAATTGTTTGGTTGGATATTCGTCTTTAATTCATTGTCATTTGAAGAAAAATAAAAAATAAATTTGTGTATCGAGACGAAATTTTATATCTTCCTCCAGAATCCCATAAGGGATGAGCCCTTACGTCTAGCCCTAGAGGAAGAGATGCGCGGACAGTCCAGACCAGTGCGCTGCAAGGACATCGTCCAGAATTGGATTGTGGAAAAATGGCAACAACGTTGGTCACGATGCCCGGATGGCCGAACGACGTACGCATACTTCCCGGACGTCCGGGTACGCCTTGACTCAACATGGGTACAGCCTAATCACTGGACGTCTCAAATATTATTAGGTCATGGTGATTTCAACTCCAAGCTGTTCTTCTTTCACAGGAAGAACACCCCGAACTGTTCGTGCGGCGGTATCGAGACTGCAGAACATGTGGTCCTCGAATGCCCGCTATACGACCAAGCTAGGGTGGAGTTGATTCATGGGGCAAGATCGTATTTGGGACTAGATCTACGGCAGATGGTGACGGAAACTGACTACCCGATGTTCTGCCGATTCGTCGGCTCCTGGTGGGAGCAGAAACAGGCAGTGTAATGATCCCGAGCTTTGCCTAAACGTAGACTGGGTGATGTTGCTGCAACGCAAGGCTCTTTTAAAACCAACTAAAAAAAAAAAAAAAAAAAATCCCATAAGGACGACATTTATTTTCAGCAAAACCGGGGCTCAATTCAAAAATCCTAATAAATGCCGATGTAATGAATCTATCGACATGAAATTTCATATTTGTAGTCAAAACCTAATGTGGACCAATTTCAGCAATAATTATATTACTCTTGATTTACCAACGATTTTTTTTTTTCACTTCGGAATTAGTGGGTTGGAAAACATGAAATTCCCTTGAAAATTCAACATCAAATTTTTGAGCGATAACATAAATATATTTTTCATATAGCTGTGATTTAAAATACAACATCACTACATTCTATAGATTCATTAAATTACCTACATATTTTCATGAAAGTAATTCATCGATAACGTTATTTGCATAATTTAATTTCAATTTTGTCTTGTTGAAAGGTGAAGGCCAGTCTTCTTTACTGAATTCAGTTTGACCGTGAACTTAAATAGGAAAGTTCCTTCTTCCTGAAACTTCCTAATGTTCTTTAAGCGAATTACATGACAACAAAATACAAATTATTGTAAGCTATTTGTGTTCTATTGTCATCCTTTTGTTCTCCAACTTTGGAAGGCCGAGCTATGAAGTTATTTTCCGGCTTTCTACAAAAAGTTTTCGGTGAAACACTAGCAATGTACTTCCCCATCACAAATAATTTTACTAAGTTTTTGCCCTTTCTCTGAACCCAATTTTATTTAAATGAATTATAAAATTTTTCATTATGCTAAATTTCATGTTGATAGGCTCCTTTAGATCCTCCACTTCTCTTTGGCAAATTTGTGTGAAAATTGGTATGTATTTTCTATTGGGTTTCGAATTGATGTTTAGAATTTCATGTAGATTGTGGTAATAAAAAAAGTAAAAAAAGGCTTGTAAAAATTTAAGTGTTAAATGATAAACTTAAATGATATATAACTAAAAATATTATATAGTTAATAATAATGAAATAATAATAATAATTAAATAAACAATAAGAATTACCACATTTCCTGTAGAAATTTAATCTCTTTTCTTTATTTAAATTTTGATTTCTACAGTAGTTTTTCGAAAAGGGCCCTAAAAAAATATCAATAGTTCAAGACGTGCAATTTTTAAGAAAGTGCACATATAAAAAAAATGCAATTCACAAACTTTTCACTTGGATTTCTAAAGAGATGCCATTTTTAATAATTTTAAATAATATTAAATCTAATCCAAAGGTTTTCAAATAATATAACTGGGCCAACAGGGAAAATGAATAGAACAGAATTTTCGAGAACAAATATAATATATAGGTTTATTTTCTTAAATCTACATTATTAATTAAAGAAAACTAAACATTTACAAACAAAAAATCAAAGGAAAAAATCCTAAAAACTAAATTTTAAAACTTTTTCAATCTTTTTGTTTTATATTTTGGGCCATTCTCTAAAATTAAGTTATATATATCAGGGCATATATCCTGTACATATAAACAAATAAAAGTACCTTCTTTTTGGATAAGTTTTACCGTCAATACACCTCTATTTAGTTCATTTCAACATAAGCCTAAAACACCACTCTACATTTTTACTCAGACCGCCGCCATAGCTAGGCCTCGACTAGGGATGGGTATAGATTATCGATTAATCGAAATAATCGATGATTGTTTAATCGATGTCATCTGGGTTTGATTAATCGGATAATCGATGATTATTTAACGATTATTAAATTTTTAGTTAAAATTACAACTCATCCGAAAAACAGGAGAAAAAAAAGAAAAATGAATTGATTATAATTCATCCGAAGTGCAACTCGCCTAAAAAAGTGGGAGGAGACTATCGTATCGACTATCCATGTAACACAGTGCCTCTGTGGTGAACTGGGGATAAGTAAAAAGTAACCTTCTAATAGTTTTACTTCTAATTCTAATTTCTAATCATTTGTGAGTTGTGATTGTCTGATTGTATTAACTTTTGTTTGTGCGTTCGCCTTGTGCCACTCGGTGTTTTTTTTATTAGTTAACTTTATTAGTTAAAAGAAGATGCCTCCCAAAAGTGTGGTTTGGCAGCATTTTGAGAAGGAGAATATCCATGCTAAGCGTTGGCATTGTGGAGTTAAAATAAAAACATGTGGGAACACGACCAACTTAAAAAACCACCTGGAGCACAAACATCCCAAAATTGGCCTGAAGAGGCCTACACAACTGAAAGACGGAGGCTCCTGCCAGTAAAAAAGATAAATTATCTTCCATTGCCTTAATTTATTATGTTAATCGATTAATCGATTATTTAACCAACAATTAATAAATGTATCGATTAATTATAGTAGCCTCGACCTCTTCACTATCCACACTAATTAAAACAGCTGATGGCCGTGTTTTTTTTTTTAATCATTTGTTTTAAAAACAAAGCTTTATATAAAAAAAAAAAATTAATTAATTGTTTAATGTTTAAAATTTAATATTTTCAATGTGTGTATTATTTTTATGCATCACAAGATGCATTTAATACTTCGGCAGTTATTTAGGTTTTTATGTTTAGTCTCTCTCCTAATTCTCCTTTACTTTGGCCGATTTGAATAAAAATAGATATATGTTGTCCTTAGATGGGTTTGAATATATATATAAAATTTCGTGTCGATACATTAATTTAATCGGGAGTTATGATGTTCAGAGATACACACACAGTCAGATATTTTTTTTTTCCTTTTTGAAAATAGGAGGTTGAAAAACATGAAATTCCATTGAAAACTTCGCATCGAATTTCGGACCGATTATATAACTTCCCCTCCCGTAATCACCCCTTCGACTGATTTGGCTCAAAACCAATAGATGTCGTCCTTATAGGGTTTTGTATGAACATTAAATTTCTTTCCCATAATTCTGGTGGAAACTCCGAATTTGCGATTAATCAACATCCCTTATACTTCGCACGACTGGGGGAAGTAAAATGTCAACTTAATAAGGAATTTAGTGTAAATTTTATGTAATAATGTTTAGTATAGTATAGTATAAATAATAATAGTATAGGAAATTTGCCAGGGACAACCAGGCAACCTCAAAGCAAAACTCGAGAATCCTGGTAACCATATCAGCCGAACTCATGCCAACCAGTAAGTCAGACACTGCCTCCCCAGATGGGGAAACGGACTTCCCAGCGCTTCTGGAGACGGCCATGGAGCTGGACGGAGAGCCCTCACTGGAGACCAGCCACACCCAACCCAAGCGGAACAGGAACGCTATCCAATCCACCATACTCACGCACAACACATTGGCGCCACTTGCAGCACCGACCATCACACTAAGGTCACCACTCCACAGAACGGAAAAAATAAAGAAAATCTACCCGTTTCCTATGTGCCGCTGACGGCACCTCATCTCATAATTTTTGAAAACAAACCAAATTTTCTCTTTTTCCCCCCCTTTCCTTGTTTACAGATTTTCCGAAGAAGTTTCATTCTTCTGTTCATTACAGAAGTTTCAGTCAAAACGTTATCATAGAATCTTGTTGCGTGACGTAAAATACTTTGGCAATTAAAATTATATAACGTTAAATTTTCGATTGATTATTTAAGAAAATAATTTAAAATTTGATTAATAGTTTGTAGCTTGTTTGTTGAAAGTCGTGCTAATTCCTTTTTTTTAAAAAGGTTTGGACGTAACTGATTCTTTTCTACCTTGATTGTTTATTATCTAAAAGTAAATGCGATTATTGTAAAATTGTTTTTTGAATTGTAGAATAGAATAATGGTTATAAAACAAAAATCAATTACTTATCATTTTTATCTCAATTTTCACTTGTTTTTGTCTTCATTGTATTGTGTACATTTTATGCGATACACAATAAGTATACTTATACGATGCACGATCAGTAAATTTAAAGTTTTGCACACTTAAAAAAAAATTGCATTAATTCAAATAGAAACGGATAAGAAATACACGTGTTGTATTAAAGTTTCACAAGCCAAAGGTTAAAGCATCAAAAAGCTCGTGGGCGTCAAGAATGTTAAGATATTTTGTTTGCATTTTGGAGGGGGAAAACGCTGAATATACTTCAAAACGTCCTGCTATAACCTAAGTAACGAAGATACACACTTCAAAATAGTCACCAATTTGGATACTGGATTTCGTATTTATATCTATTTTCAAATGCTGCTTATTAAACTCATTGGTGCGGTAAGATGCGACCCTCTCCAGAGGATGTGACTTGTGAGCACCGCACACTGCACATACCCTTGTCACGCCACTCAGTAGAAGAGAACATTGGTTGCCATCTTTCCACGGAAATACTACAGGCTATGATCCCATTTCTGTGCATGAAGCCTCCCCGTGGGACCGCGCCTGGATCTGCGGATTCCTGATAAACCTGGGTGCGTTCAAGGCTAGCCGGATGGCCCACTTTTGAAATCTTTCTTGTATTTTTTTATAGCCTGCGACTCAAACTTTAGAACCATACAGGGTAGCTATTGGATACAAATTTGAAGTTTTTTCATGATGGAATGTTTTTAAAGGGGTTAATCGAAAAATTTACGTAATCAAAAACAGTTTTTTTATTGTACATTCTTCTATTGTCGTTGACGTAGCTAGGGGGGGGGGGGGGGGGGGCAAGAGTGAGCACGCCCCCCCCCTTCTTCAGGCCCCCCTTGAAATAATGCTAGCTACGCCAATGTCTATTATACACAGTTGGAAATTTAATAAAGCACTTTTTTTTCAACCAAATTTTCGTTAGGTAACCGTTTTACATAAACGTTATAATCGTTTTTAAGGTAGAGCGGTCACAATTTTCCTATCACATATGTACTCACACACAAACAGACATCACACAAACAGACATAGATCTCGGATTTTCGTTTTATTTCTTCAAGATTACAATACTTCGTTATACTAAAGTTATAAGAAACTCTGAAAAACTGTTATCAAACTGGAGAATTGTTTGACTGTGATTGACCAGATAATATCAAAGAAAGCGGAGGAAAGCGAGCAGAGTGGAGTTGGCGATGAGAATACTAACGCCGATTATGGCGTACCTTGAACCTTACATTGAGGTCAGGACCTAGATTCATGGGGACAGGTCTGTTTTCTTTGAGGAGGTAGGCTCTTTCTCTCCTGGCCACGGTACCTGACTTGGTTGGATATTAGGGGAAAACTAACCTATTTACCAGTGAACGCTCCGATGCATCGGGTCAACTACCCCGCCAGCTCTAGGCTTCACTGATCCCTGTCATTGCTTGAATTAGAGTTGGCGATCCAGGGATCCTGAATATCAGGATTTCATATTCCCAACAAAAATTCAGTCCTGGAAAGAAAAAATTCCGTGTTTTCGGGATTCTTAATTTTTTCTCAAAAATAACACCTGAGAAGGCTGCAAATCGATCAACTCCCAATTCCTGGAATGCTAAAGACCAGGGTGTGCGCTATATTGGAGTGCACCTTGACACAAGACTAACATGGCGCCTAAACATCAACACAAATACAGATAGGCAATTTTACATCCTCACCTAAACGAAGTACAGGGGAAGTTACGTAATTTGTTAAAAATTTGGAATCGAAATTTTTATGTTTTCCGACATCTTTCATCATTCCTGATTGAATGAATGCTACTGAATATGTGTATCCAAAACGCCAAAAAGACGACACCTATTAATTTTCAGTCAAATCGGCAAAAGGGAAAGAGGGATTAGGGGGAGGCTTTAAACAAAAAATACAACAACTGCCGTTGTTATGAATGTATCCATACAAAATTTCATATGTAAATTCGAAACCAAATAACAACACTTTTAAATTTTCAGCGATATCGGTCGAAGGGAAGGGGAAAGGGCTCAACTCAAAATCTCTAAAAACTGCTGACGTAATGAAGCTATCGACACAAAATTTAGATGAGGATTTACAAGTCAACTAAGTATTGATTATTTATTTATTTATTCTTTTACTGTTGTTGATTATTTTTGTTTTTGGCGTTACTCTCTTTTTTTTTTATTATTTCGTAAATTTACAATCAGTTGAAATAGAACCATAAGTAAATTTGATGACAATGAGTATAAAAATATATATATTTTTTTTTGTCTTTTATTTAGAAAAATGCAACTGTTGCTAGGGTGAAACAACCAGCATCCATGATGGTAGGTATTGATATGTTGGCGTGAATGGCATGTGAGAGGAAGGCCACCCAGTGGTAGGTCCTCGGGACGAAAATTTATATTAATTATTAGTTGTAGGAATATTGAGGGTCAGTCAAAGATGGAAAAACAACACTATTCAAATGTCAACGTTTCGATATATTTTATATTATCATCAGGGCCTACAAACATGGGGGGGGGGGGGGGGGGGGGAATCAAAATTAGAATCAAAAATAAACAAATTTTTTTTTTTGATAAACATTACTGAACGTTAAAAATACATTATAACAAGTTAAAAATTGAAACTGACTTACTATAATTAATTACTAAACATTAAAATTAAATATGAAAACATTACTAAAGATAAACATTAATAATGGAAATAGATAAATAGGGGGAACATAATAAAGAGTAAACATTAAAATGACTTACTATGAATAAGCAGGGTTGGGGAGAAGACATCATCTTAATTATTAGTACAAGAGCAGAAAAAAATAAAATAAATAAATAAGAGAATTAAAAAAAAAAAAAAAATTATAAATAAAAAGGAATTGAAAGACCATTTTGATGGATGGGTAAGAGAGATGATAAAAGTAAAGGAAGATAATGTAAAAAATAAAAAAATATTAAGAACGAATATGATTTAAGGTGGCGGTAAGTTGCGGTTCCATCTTCTCTTCAACCTTTGTGGGGGGTTTTAAATATATAAATCAAAATTAAAATTTTAAATATGTAAAGTATAAACAATGTTTATTAAACATATAAAATAATAAATGAGAATATACAGAAAATAAGAAAAAATAAAATAATAATAAGGAAAACAAAAATAATAATACAAAGTATATACAAATTTATACATATGTATATACAAAATAATAATTACAAAATAACTAAATTAAATAAATGTGAAAAAAGTAAAATATATAAAGAAATCATAAAAAAAAAATAAAGAAAAGTACCTATGTACAAAATAATATGATAAATCATAAGAAAAACAACTTTTCAGGTCAGAGACCCCCTGGAACACCCCAGCATGTACCCCTCATTCCTATTCCTACAAGTAAATGGAGGTAGAGGAGGTCACGGGGGCGCGGGTGATCCCCCGTACCCCCTGGATCTTCCTAGCCTCTGACTAGCAGTGGAGGCAGACCGATTATTACCGAAAAGTTAATAGATTATTTCGTTCTGGGATAATATATGGCTGTTGATTCACCGACAATATTTTTTCTCATTATTGGAATCAGAGGATCAAAAAAAATATGAAATTTAGGTGAAAACTGAAGATCGGAGGAACTTCCATTGTGTTTCCTCTTTGTAGACGAAGTTCCTAACCCGCTTGGTTATACAGACCATTGGCATAGAGTTAATGCTTTTAAAATTTTAAACAGAAAAAATTACCCATTGACTTTCAAAATAGAAAAGAATACTCTAGTTTTAAAGGAATTCACTTTCTAGTTCCTAAAAACTGAAAAATATTAGAATGAGGCCTCTCAGCTTTTTCTTGTCATTTGTCTAAATACTTTTAAAGAGGGCGCCGATAGCTTCGAGGTAACGTGCTTGCCTACTGAGCTCACGTTTGAAAGGTTCGAAACCCGAAACAGGCCCTGAGATGTTATATGTGGGAGGTTGAAAAACCATGAGCACTCCGTCCTGATTGTAGAACTTGTTAAAGATCACTATCCTAGGTAACTAAACCCAGATAGACAACATTTAGGGCAGTAAAGTAATGTTGAAATTATGTTTTAGATCATTACACATGTTCCAGGCAGTTTCAGAAGATAAATAGTTAAATTCTGACTAACAGAGATTCCTGGAATTTTGTAAAACCGTAAATTCTATATATCCATGAGATTAGAGAGTCTGTCAGTCAGCTGTTTTATGAATTTTGTTCGTACAAGGTGATCAGTTAATACCATTTTTTTTCCTGGTTTTGTTGTCTGGAGGGGAAAAAACTTTGAACACTCCGTCTTTCGGATGGAACGTTAAGCGTTGGTTTTTTAAAAAAAACACGTTAAACCTAGGTAGACAAAATTTAGAACTCCATACAATAGAGTCGGTCTCTTGTCCTTGCACCAAGTCCGCAATGCTATTTTTGAAATGGTTATTTATTTAAATCTCAATTTTTATTTTTTCATAAATCTTCTATCATTTAAAATTAAAAATGAAACTAATATATTAAATATAAAAACATTTATAGGTCACATAATATTTTTTAAACTCTGCCGTAAACTTCGGATGGAAGACCAAATATCAAATCCTGATTATGACGATACTGAATTTAGAGTTTAATGTTTTAATAAATTAATTTTGAAATATTTGACTTTATTATTTTCTCACTTAATTAATTTTGTCTTCGTTTTGTTCAATGGAGCTTTAGTAATTGAACTTGCCAACATAAGTAAGACGTTAATCATATGGATAGTGAGGCGGGGGCACCATAAGTTCAGAATGCTTAGGGCATCGAATAGTCTTAATCCGGCACTGCTTGTACCCTTGAGTATTTTCTAAAAGTCCTGCGTTTCGATGAGGATACGACACATTACAAAGTTGCCACAAGGTTTGTCATATTGTTTTTATTTCAGGAAACTTTTCTGGAAGTTTCAGGAACACTTCACATCTGACTCCTGCAAGGGACGAGGTCGGGTGGTGTCTGAGGCGTGGTCGCTCCACTTCCTGCCTCATTTCACTTCTTCTCTTCCTGCTCTGTGAACTTTTTTTTTAAAAATATTATTTCTTAATGATCCGAAATTGATTGTTTTCAAGGGTGAAATTTCTGGTGTTTTTTTATGTTTACATCATAAAATAACTTGTTTACATAAACATGTTTTAAATAAAATACAACATAAAACAAATTGATAAGAAACCAACGTGTGTCGGGATACTCACGAGAATTAATGTGTAAACATCTGCTTTAGTTTCAAAAATTTACTGTCGTGCACTGATTTTGTCTAAAATTTGTTTTATAATGTTACATTAAGAAAAGTAGCATGATGAATAAAACTTTCAAATTTATTGTACTTCAATTTCTTTTATACATGAAATTATAGGTTTTTGATAGCTAAAATAATTATATTTTTTATATTTACACTGCTTTATTATTTTCTTTTACCACAAATGTTATTTATTGTGACAATTTTAATTTATGGAAGCATCTTTACGTAAAAGGTTCACCGAAAGATCATTTTATCGTTCGTAATATACATATTTCAGTTAAAATCACTACAACGGTATATATGATCAATAATGTCGTAAAAATACAATTTTATACGTTTAGTATTATAATACAATATATATGTTTAGTAATGTAATCATATTTAATTTTAATGTTTAATAATTATTCATAGTAAGTCAGTTTCAATTTTCAACTTCTTATAGTGTATTTTTAACGTTCAGTAATGTTTATCAAAAAAAACAAAAAAAAAAAATTTTTTTTTTTTTTGTTTGTTTATTTTTGATTCTAATCTTGATTTCTCCCCCATGTTTGTAGGCCCTGATGATGATATAAAATATATCGAAACGTTGGCATCTGAATAGTGTTTTTTTTTTTTTTTCCATCTTTGACTGACCCTCAATACTCCTACAATTAGAATCCACAGTCGCTAATCAACATCTACAATTTTATATCTAATAATGTTTCTTAGAGTTGTTTTATTGTTATTGGTTTTATTATATATATTTACCGTTGCATTCATTAATATATTACACTTCCTTCAGTGATCACAACATTAAAAGTACCACAAAAATGTACAACATAAAAAATCAAATGCAATCGAAATATAATACACACTTTCTTATTCCATGAACGTAGAAATACTCAAAAATAGCTGACTTCACAGATAAAGAGGTATGTAGTTGTGTGTGTGCTCTGCGACGTCATGGCACATCAGTCTGAAACAAGTTGACAGTTAAACCATGCGAACCAAATTAAACCACATTCGAATACATACTGGTTTTGATATATGACGTGGGTGATTGAGGATCAAGTGGTTAGTTAGTTTTTGTGAATCATAACCGGGCTTTATTACTCTCTTTCGTACCTCTGGTAGACATGAGTCCAACTCCACTAAGGGAGTCGTCACTCAGGTGGACATGAGTCCGAATCTAGTATGGGAGTCGTAAATTTTGCCTACCTTAAATTTTAATTCACCTAGGATAAAGGTCTTTAACGAATACCTGACATCGTACTAGCTCGGGACCATCGCTTAACCTCCCAATCGAAGGACGGCATACTCGACGTTTTTTCACCTTCCAGATATAAATTCTAAGGGCCTCGGCCGGGATCCGAACCCGTGATCTTCAGCTCAGTAAGCAAGCACGCTACATCTGAGCTATCGGTGCCCTTTACGGGGGTCAAGTGGTAATTCCTGATTTCCTTGTACAAAGTGAAGGGATGTGCGATTTAAGAAACATGATCACATAACCGTAAAATTTCATTTAAATAGCCCGTACCTTCCCAGATAGACTAGGATGCAAGACAGTTACACTCGTTATAACAGTGCCCTTTTATGGCCTTCGACGAACGTAACTCTACTAATTAATAGTGAGTTCCCATTCTTCTCGTCTGTCCTCAAACATTAATTTTGAAATCGCGACCAGATTTCTGACATATTTTACGACTGCAGTCCAGTCGTTTCATATGCGTCGGTAAATCATTGGCAATGACATCCAGAACAAATTAATCTATCAACTTTTTGCTCCCCTCCAAAACCAATAGACCGTTTGCGCTAATATTCAATAGTTGACTTACATAGGGCTTCAAATTCCTAATACTAAATTCATTACATCGGCAATTATTAGGAATATATATTGAATTGAACTCTCTCCCCCGAACCTCCTTCCTTTCGGCCGATATCGTTGAAAGTCAGGTTATGTCCTCATAGGGTTTTGACTTGAAATATGAAATTTCATATCGATACTTGCATTACATCGGCAGTTATTCGGGTTGAGCCCCAGCTGGTCTTCCCCTTCCCTCCTGTCGATTCCATTGAAAATTAATAAGTTTTGTCCTCATGGGGTTCTGAAGTCTTATCGGAAATTTCGAGTTGATACATTCATTACAACGGCAGTTATTAGAGTTTCTGAGTTAAGCCTCTCTTCGGCGTGTATCTCGAAAACCGGACGACCAGCGAAAAATCGTATTTTATATAAAATATGTATTTAAGTTTTTTTTACAACTTTTATTTGTAATGATTTTTAATTAGTTCATAATCATAAGCGGTGTTTTGTCAAATGTACTTCGGCGCGCTGGTTTAAAGTGCTCTCAATTTTCTCCGATTTCAGCCAAAATCTAACCAGATCTATGGTTTCATATATGACCCATCAAATTCAAATTTCATGTTCTTAGCTACAATCATTTTCACAACATTCCTATCACATACACGCACACGCACAGGTAGACATCATCGCGGAAATGGTCAAAACATATTCAGGAGACCTGAATCCGTTGAAACCTCGATCTCGATTTTTCGTATGATTACAGTACTTTCTTATACTTTTGGTATAAGAAAGTAAAAATGATTGATCTGAGTATAAGGCGATATCCTAAAGTGTAACATGGACAAGGTCATCAAGTTCTGCGGTGACAACCTGAATTCCAGACAGACGCAAAGGTTATTGGCAACTGGACTTGATGAGAAGGTCTTCAAGAAGATCCACAGGTAACAGAACAAGAAATGTCGACACAAATCTCCATGTACACATACTCCTTTTCTTATTCCTGAAAACAGTCGCCTGTCGTTATCTTAAAAGTTAATTAAATTACACAGGCACTGACAGGAAATGCAGGTGACAAAATGATTTCGAATGTGTCATGTGACATGGCCATAACAGGACTTTCTTATACATTTTGTACTGACCACAACTCTCATTCTCAATTTCATTTAATACTGGCATTACTGGGTATATGAATGAATGAATGAATAACTTTATTGCTCATAAAGAATTATCTTACAGCAAGGAGTTTGATACATAAACATAAATACAACAATTTCTGAATAATAAGGAATAAAATAAAATAAAACAAAGCAGATGTTATTAACTAGCAAAACAATGATTTCTTAATACTAAAATAAAATATAATTATATACTAATAAAAGAGGGCGCCGGCAGCTCAGTGGTATGCGTGCTTGACTTCTGAGCTCAAGGTCGTGGATTCGTAGTATTTTATCTGGGAGGTAAAATAAACTTAAGCACGCCGTCCTTCGGATGGGACGTTAAGCGATGGTCCCGAGCCTGTACGATGTCAGGTACTCGTTAAAGACCCCTACCCTAGATGAATAAAAATTTAGGATAGGCAAAATTTAGGACTCCCACAATAGAGTCGGGCTCATGTCCACCAGAGTGACGAAAGAGCGCTCTGGTAGTAGGCGATATGACCTCGTAGTTAAAGCCCGGGCATGAGTCATAAAACCTAACCTAACCTATACTAATAAAAAGGTTAAATTAAAATAAAGCCACAGGTAACTTTAGTCTTTTAAAATTTTTCTTAACTTCAAGCTTGTTAGGACAAACAAATAAATATGATGAAGCTTCTGTTCATCTGAGACTAATAGTAATTGCGGAGATGTGGCTGTTTCTGAGAGACATCTATCGGAACACCTCCCAAATAGCTAGCCAGGTATTTGTCTCTAATCAAGGCATAGATGGGGCAGTCTATCAGAAAATGGGCCAGGTCATCCCTCTCCCCCAGAGAACACAACCCACAACTAATCTCAAGAGAGAACTCGTGTTTTTCGTGTCTTATATAAATCCGTGTTCCCTTTTTCCCTGCTAACCGAAGCTGGACAACCACTCTTAGCTTGTTTATATGGCTATGAAGGCGGGTATGTGGTTCTATGATCCCCTGACTGCTGACATCCCGGTAATAAAGATCAAACCTCGCGTTGAGCACGTCATCAACGTCTTTACTGATCAGCCAGTTCCGAAAACCCGTCGTTAGTCTGTTGTGATTCTCGAAGACTACGTCTACATGCTGACTAACCCACACGTCTTTCGCCCCAATCCTAGTAAGGTAGCCCCGAAGTTCAGCCACCCAGTTGAACGGCATGGAATAACTCTCAGTGAGGGATAGCAACCTGTCATAGCAGAGCCTGGGGATCCATTACTAGAGGGTTTCTTTGTTTCATGGTACAGCGTAATTCTGACTTTCTTATACCCAGTAAAGCCAATATTAAATACATTTGAGAGGGGGAAGAGGAGGGAGGGTGATTTGTAAAATGTGTTTATTATAAGAAAGTTCTGTTATTACATACATTTTATTTTTTACACTTTCTAACGAAAAACACGAGTAATAAAAAAATTTTTAAATTTAAAATATAATAAGGAACTAATAGAGTCGACAGTATCTTTTCAATGTATGTAAACTGGACAGAAACTCTCAACACCTTCATCACACACATCCACTCAAGTCATTATAAGGCCCTGAAGAAGGAAATGGATAGTTTTCGAAACGTAGGCCAAATATTGAATTTTTATTTACAGGACGGAACCTCGAATTCCTTCTACATTATAATAAGGAATATTTACGGCTAAAAGGAATTTTTTCGCGTGAATCGAGCAAACATCTATAAAAATATGTGTCAAGATATCATTTTAGCCCGGTTTTCGGCATGTGTCTCTCAAACTGGGCATCCTTCGAAAATTCATAATGTATATAAATTGTGCCTTTGATTTTACTCTACAATTTTTATTTAAAGAGATTTTCGATTAAGTCATAAATAAAAGCGATACTTTCAAAAACGTACTTAGGCCTCGTTATAAATTAAGTGCTCTTAATTTTAGTTTATAGTTCCGCCTAAAATCTAAATCAGCACTTGTGACATATTCATTTAAAATTTCGAGTTCATCTATAATTGGTTTTGAGTTAGAGGGCTCACACATGAATAAACAACAAACACAGAGAGACATCAAAAACGGTCAAAACGTGTACAAGGGACCTTGAAACGTGAAATTATGTTGAAAACTCCATCTCGGATTTTCGCACGAATACAATACTTCCTTATAAATAAGTAAAAAATCAATTCAATTTAGATAGGAAATGAGGGAGCAGTTGTTTAATTTATAACCAATAAAATTTCACAAAAGGCGTGTCAGGGGAAGGTCAGCCGGTAACAACTAATGACACATGCAGACAAATAAAAAATAAAAAAATTGGGCTAAATTACAATGTATTCCTGTTCTTTTTTAGTATCCCAATTGCATTATGAGTTACTGCATAACGATACATAATAAAATAAAAAGTTGTAAATGAATCACCGGCTATGTACTTCCCCAACACAAATTAATCAATAACTTTTTCGCTGTCCCATCTAACCCAATCGACTGATTGGGCTAAAACTCAATATTTGATATATATATATATATATATGGTGGGCTGGTGTATTACATCTAGGGACCTAAGCATCCAGTGCTCTTATTCCTTCCCTGGAAGCGCTGGGCTTCCCCCTTACTGTATTAACTATATGTTTATACTTATACTGTACTTATACTACCTGAACCAAGCCCTTCATGGAGTGCTCAGTCTCCCAGTTTCCTTAATGAACCTAAGAATACTCTCATAGTCCAATCTTCTAAAGTCTTCCTCTGCGATTACATCTCTACCAAAGATGTGGAATCTCATTCGCGCATATCCCGAGCAGATACCCAGGAAGTGTGCCGCCGTTTCGTCTTCTTCCCCACATCTATCGCAGGTAGGACTGTCCTTGACTCCCACAGTGTGTAGGTGTCTATTGAACGGACCATGTCCTGTGAGAACTCGAGTCAGTTGCCTGAGCTCGTTCCTTTTGAGGTTCAGGATCCCGTCTTTCAGAACCCTGGACTCCCCTCCCAGGAAGATCTTCGACTGCCTGTTCATGGAAGATAGTCAGCATCATGGATACTACCATTGACTCTATATGTTTCAGAGTCAGTTCACGTTATCCCTCCAGCTCCAGATAAAATGGCGACTTCATTTTCCTTTCCTTTTTTCAAGTTTATTTGTATTTGTAAGTATAAGTATTAAGTATGTGGATTCTATTATGCCGAGAATAAATAGAGAAAAAACTTCGCTCCCCATGAAAATCAATACCATCCATCACAAGACTGGAGTACAAATTCAGTCTTCTACAATGGCTGAGTCGTCAGCATATTTAAGTCCCGCCATTTTGTATGGTCTGGCCCACGTCATTTACAAACAATGTAAAAAACAACCCCAAGAGAAGAACCTTGAGAGACCCCACAACAAACTCGTTTACTGTGGAATAGTAATGCCTCTAGTCATTCAGAATCTTTTTTAAGTAACGCCATGCGATGTAAGAGAAGATCATCTCTGTAATCGTAATAGTAAAAAGCGCCTCTTTGCTGTACTGAAAATGAGGGCGCCGTGTGCATGCTTACTGAGCGTTTTTGAGCTAGCACTAATTTTATACTTCGCCCAATGGTCATTCTTAGTATTGACACGCCTCATAGCCTATTTTTCAATCGGGTTTACATAGATGCTACGAGTGACGAAACGAATACAGAAACAAATCTCGTTTCAATTTTATTAATATAGATACAAGTATACTGCGAATTTCAATACCATTTTTAATATATAACAAAACGATTAATTAATAATAAAATATACAATTAAATAATTTTACCAATATACAATATAAATTAAACGTCATATTTTTAAAATATTATATATAATATTACTTATTACCATTTAATCCTATCATTATTCACTATTTATTAATCTTTTTAACTCGTGTTAATTTCTATCATCATTTTATAACATTTATTATAACTAGGCTCAAATCTTATGATAATATCTGAAATTAGTATTAGTATACCGAACCAGAAAATTAAAATTATGATTATTTTGATTTAATTTTTAAAGGTCAAAGATATATATTTATATTGAAAAGATCCTTTCTTCTTCGTAAATAAAATTTATTATGTACTTAGGAGAAGGTATAATTTGATTTTTAAACGAGTTGTAATTGAATATTGTTGTTTTAAACTTGAACGCTAAGTGATAGATGTACCTTACTTAATTTCTTCTTTATTAGTAAATTATGAGGACTATACTCTGACGGTCATCTAACCAAGAGGTATAAGATTTTTGATTTACGAACTATTTGTATATGTGTATTTTATTTATAAATAAATAAAGACATAATAAATAAATTAAACTTCATATATTTTGTTCCCTTAATATGTCCTTAAAAACCTAATAAACTCAACAAATCGAAATGTCTTGGAAAGGGCGATCACCAATAAGTAGCAGTCGAGTCCTAGCAGACATTTCAAAGTATGGAGTCAGATAAAGTCATTTCAAAGGTAATTTGAAAATAGGTCAGATAATGGAAATGTTACAAAGTGTAAAAGGGTACAATTTGACATTCGGATCATTTCAAAACATTGCTAGAAACCGCTTTCCTATGAAAGGTTCCAGTCAAAAGGTTATGAAGCTACACTCTAGGTAGTGATGTAATCATATCCGATAATATGTTATAGTTGGCTTTGCATAAGTAAGTAAGGAACCTGTCATAACCTCCACTATTTTGAAACAGTGAATTCGCTTGCATCCCACCTTGGAACGGGACATTAATAAAGATTTGCGTTAAAGCAATACACCAAACCAGATTAAATTAAATGTCTATCCTTACAATGTTTCATCAAATTTAGATAATTTGTTTTATGGTTTGGTAAAGGCAATTTCCCTAATAAAAGGCATTTCAAAGGGATCCAAATATCGGCTAGAGCAGCACTTCCTTTATCGGCTGATCTCGGCCGTTCTTCTTCTGAGTTCTGAAATTTCGTATAATGAGACATACTGATCTTCTTTTCTGAGTCGACTCTATTCTTGTCGATTGTCTTACTGATTCCACCATATGTCTGTCGTCCCTGACTTATTCAATCGGACACAATACCACTTTCTCTGAATGACAATAGAGAATGATCGCTTCTAGGAAATATTTCACCCACTCAATCCTTTAATTAACGTTGATTCATCTTTGGATTGTAACTCTGCGCACCATTATGCAGAATCCAATTCCGGTATGTATGTGAAAAAATATTCTTTTTTTCGGTTTGATAACAAGTTGATATATTGCTGAGATTGATACTCCTTCACGTATGCATGCAATACGTATGTAAGCAATACCAACTTAAGAACTCTTAAGTGTCCCAAAACAAATGCCTTAGATTGATTGGTAGCTACTCGAGGGACACCTCCAACCCCCAAATTCATGAAGACTTAAATGTTGAGCTCCTACTGAAGTACATAATACATTTCAGTAAAAACTTTTTATACAAATCAAAGGTTCAAAATAGGGAAAACTCAGAAAGGGAAACACAAAAATATCCGTTCATGATTCTAAATTATAATCTCTGTTTTTGAATGTTTATTAATTTATTTTCTATTCATTTCAGTTACTTTTTTTTTTTTTTTTTTCTTTAAGAGATTTTTAAATTTTACTCTTAAGCAGTAGTATTGTTTTTAATTTAACTGATTATTTTTGATTTGTATTTAGTGTATAAGGGTAATGTTAAGGAACCTTATTGTATAACTGTACCTCTGTAAATGCGACTGTTATAATAAACTCTTCTTCTTCTTCTCCTCGATAATCCTTGATGTTCATAGACACCTACCTACTTGGAGGGCGCCGGTAGCTCAGAGGTAGCTTGCTAGTCTACTAAGCTCAAGATCGCAGGTTCGAAACACGGGCGAGGCCTTTAGGTTTTTATCTGGGATATGAAAATACCTCGAGTGCACCGTCCCTCGGAAGAGACGTTAAGTCTCCCTCAGTATAGTCGGGCTATGACGAAAGAGCGCTCTGGTTGTGGGCGATATGACCTCGTAGTTAAAGCCCGGGCATAATTACTAATTAGTCTACTTTACTTGAATCTTATTCCAACTAATCCTTACCAAATTGATCACATTTAGAGAAACTCATACTCCAAGAATACTCTACCATGAAGTCGTGGAAAAATTTCGTTATCAATTTGTTCCATACCGTTTTACTTCCCAGCTATACAAAGTACAGTGGATGTTATGTAATCGGTAAGAAATTCGATGATAATTTTTCATAAAAATTTCATGTTTTCCGACCCCTTGATTCCAAAAATGATAAAAAAAAAAAAACTATCTGTCTGTGTGTGAACGCGATAACCTCCGATGTATCAACACAAAATGTGTATTCAGAATCCCATATGGACGACACTTATTGATTTTCAGCAAAATCGGCCGAAGGAAAGGGACTCAACTCAAAAACCTAATAACTGCTGATGTAATGAATTTTTTTATCGACACAAAATTTATTATGAGAATACAGAAGCTCTCAGCCCCTTATGTAAGTCAACTATTGATTTTTAGTCCAAACGGTCGAATAGGTTTGAAGAGGGATCGAAAAATTAATTGATTAATTTGATCTGGGGAAGTACATATCAGGTTATTCACAAAAATTTGTGTCATAATAGTCTTTAGCGGTGATAGGCGAGTGGTCCAGTGTAGTTCAAAAGCCGACAAACAGGTTAGCATAAAAAACAAATTTGAAATCATCTCCCCTGATATCCTGTCGAATTTCAATAAAAAAGAAAATTAAATTGGTAATTGCATCAGATTTTACCATTTTCCGTGGGAGGGAACAACTATAAAGCGAACAACCGCAGCAGTAAAGTGCATAAATTTGACTTTTAAAAACGAACCGATTACTTTTTCCCTTCGGGGACAGAATAGTAAAGTACTCATTAGTGACAAATTGTGCATGAAATGTATGCATATCAGGGAAACAAATGGAATCCCTTTTTATCTACGTATTTTCTTCGATTAATTTCTCCTCGATTGAATCCTTCTTTCCATCCTCGAAAGATAATACATTTCCGGCATTTTTTTAATTGAAACAGTGAATCGATGTGCAGATTTACATCCATTCAAATTCGGATTCGTGAAGTTCCGATGGCCTCAACGTGTGGGAACAAACGAACAGAACAGCCAATATTCTAATGGTGAAGGCAAACTAAAGTGGTAAGCGTCTTGGCTTTCTTCCTTGGCCATGTTTCCAGCGAACCAAAACACACATGTCACACTATTACTTGCTGCTTACTTTGTGACAACCATGAGTTTTGTGCTGTTTCAAATTCCATTAGGTTTAGTCAAGTGTGATGTATAAAATAATACACACATTAAAATAATTAAATTATAAACATTAAAAAATTAATTATATTTATTTTATATAAAAAAAACATTTCTTTTAAAACAAATGCATGTAGAAAACAAAACACGGCCATCAGCTGTTTTAATTAGTGTGTGTAGAGAGAGTCGAGGCCTGGGAGCTATGGCGGCGGTCTGAGTGAAAAATGTAGAGTGGTGTTTAGGCTTATGTTGTAATGAACTAAATAGAAGTGTATTGACGGTGAAACTGATCTAAAAATAACGTACTTTTATTTGTTTATATGTACAGGATATATGCCCAGAAATATATTACTTAAATTTAAAGAATGGCCAAAAATATAAAACAAAAAGATTGAATTAGTGTTAAGAATTTTTTTCTTTCGATTTTTGTTTGTTTCAATGTTTAGTTTTTAATTTTAATAATGTAGATTTAAGAAAATAAACCCAATATTTGTTCTAGTAAATTCCATTCATTTTCCCTGTTGGCCCAGTAAAATTATTTGAAAACCTTTGGATTAGATTTAATAT
Organism: Aradus depressus; assembly: GCA_963662175.1. Lineage (NCBI taxonomy): Eukaryota > Metazoa > Arthropoda > Insecta > Hemiptera > Aradidae > Aradus > Aradus depressus. The sequence goes on along the minus strand of OY759217.1, from coordinate 27,834,781 downwards.
TATTTAAAATGGCATCTCTTTAGAAATCCAAGTGAAAAGTTTGTAAATTGCATTTTTTTGTTAATTCGTGCACTTATATTTTTTTAGGTCCCCTTTTCGAAAAACTACTGTAGAAATCAAAATTATAGTAAAATAAAAGAGATAAAATTTCTACAGGAAATGTGGTAATCCTTATTGTTTATTGAATTATTGTTATTATTTCATTATTATTAAGTATATAATATTTTCATTTGTTTATCATTTATTTAAGTTTAACAGTTAACACTTAAACCTCCTTTATAAGGCTTTTCTTTACCACACAAGATCGGTTGGCCTCTGTTGATGTCGCGTCGACTATTTCCTCCTCGGTTGAATCCTACTTTCCGTCTCCAAGTAGCGTTATAACCAGCGAATAACCAGTATTCTAGTGAAGGAGAAGTGTAGTGATGGCTAACTGACCTGGGTTTATTTATAAAAAGAAGAACGCAGGGCAGACTTACATCCATTCCACATGAGAGTTTCCAGCGATCCAAAACACATCGACCACTATGTGCAACCTATCTTGGCGTGAGTGTTAGGCTGTTTAAATTGCATTAGGTCAAGTTCCGTTAGCCTCATTGATGTCGTGTCAACTGTTGCAATCCCATCTTCCAACTGACCTGCGGAGCATGCAGACCCCTAGCCAGTTAACACATCCTACTTGGCCCCTATGTCGTGATGGACATCCAAGAGTCAGGTCGGTGCCAGGCTACCTTGGCCTTTCTCTCTCATTCCCACGACGTCTTCACCATTCCAGCAGCCTTGTCCACAGTGAAGGGATCACCGACATCCGCGTCATATGGTGTCTGACACGATTTAAAACTCGGGAAATCGGTATAATAGGTACCTCAGGTCAAGGTTTAAAGACAAAGTTCAAAAAAAGCAATTGAATTATTTAATGAACTAGACAAAGGGAAAATATATCAAAGGTTAGATTTATGAAAGGAGGCGCCCATCAGCTAATTAACAACGTGCTGGCCCTTCAGAGGTAATTATTGTCTGAAAAGTCTGTGAATTAATAATTTAATCAATTAATTTATAAGTTTGCTCTCCCTCTAAAATCAATAATTGATGTACACAGGATCTTTCTGATTCCTCATATTAAATTGCGTCTTGTTACATTCATTCCATCGGCACTTATTAGAGTTTATGGGTTTCCTTCTTCGGTCCATTTCGCGCAACATTAATAGGTCCCTTATGGGGTTTTGAATTGATATATAAAATTTCTTGTCAATACATTCATTACATCGGCAGTTATTGGCATTTATGAGTTGAGCCCCCTTACCACCTTTCACTTCCCTTTGGCAAATTTGACTGAAAATCATTAGATGTTGTTTTTATGGGGCAGACATGCAATTTTATTTTTCCAGCTATATCAAATATTATGGAAGTTATTAAATCGGCCCGAAATTTTATGTCACACGTGTCTATGAACACTAATAACTGCCGATAGTATGAATGTATCGACACGAACTTTGATATGCCTATCCAGAACCCCATAAGATTAACGCCTATTGATTTACATCCAAATCGGTTAAGGAAAGAGAAGGATTAGGGGGGAAACTTAACGGAAAAACTTTAGTAACTTCCAATGTAATGAATATATCGACACCAAATTTAGTATTTTGATTCATAAGCCAGTACGGAACTCAATTATTGATTTTTCCAAAGGGAGTGCCACAAATTAATTAATTAATTAATTAGTATCCAAAACTTTAAACTGAACTTAAAATATTGGATGAATAAAATCAATAATGAAGAATTTTTAAAGCTAAGGGGCCATTCATAAATTACGTAAGGCTTTTTTAAAGCTAATTTGACCCCCCCCCCCCCCCCCCCCCCCACACCTATTGTAAAATAACATAAGGTTTCAACTACACCCCCCCCTACCCCTTGATAAGAAATTTTCTTAAGAAATGATCGTATTGATAAAATAAAAGACAGTTTGATTAAAAAATATTATTTATTGCAATTATACTTCGATTAATCGTCTTAACTTATTAAATGCATTAAATGCACTTCAAATAAAATATATAAATGGATAATTAATCCAAACTTCACTTATTTATTAATCCATAGACTGACTAACCAGTCTGATATTGAATTAATCACAGGGATGACTGGTTCATTATTTTGTTTAGTAGTAGATTTTAAATTCAAAAACTTATATAAGATCAAATTCTTTACCCCCCTCCCCTATAGTAAGAATTAGTAATATTGAGCTTATCCCCCCCCCCCCCACCCCCCAAAATGCCTTACGTAATTTATGAATGACCCCTAATGTCATTTTAATATACTTTACATAAGTATTGTCTAACTCCATTAGCGAACATTTCATGTCATCTTTTCATGTTTTATATATCTCTTTAAATTGTTTTCCCGCACTCAGGCCTAGGCCTTGTGGGATTTTTCCTCAAATTTTACTTTGTTATTTTTATATTAATAATTGTAATAATTAAATTGTCTATTTTGGAAGTAGGTACATTGCTGGTGATTGCCCGACAACTTTTTTTTGTGAACTGTCGACATAATGTTGTCATTTTTGGGTACACACAATGTTGTACTATCTATAGAGAGGAACATCTAGTGGTACAAATGTTGGCACTTGTTCCATTGTATAGAAGGCTAAAATATGACCGCTTTCAGGAAATTGTTGTTCGGTTACTATTTTTCCATCATTTTTCTTATTTTATTTTTCCGTGGAGTACACAATGAAAGTTGCCGATTGGCTGAGGGTACCTGTTGCGATAGGATGAGGTAGGAACGTTAAAGGTTGTCTGATTGGAAAGTGAGAAGATGAAGAGAGAAGAGAGGAGAGAGACGGGTGGCCCCAGGTGGTGCTGTGGTGGGTGTGATGGGGGGGTCCTGAAGGAGAGAAATGCCAAGGCCTTTGAAAGGTCGCGGACTTCACCACAATGTGACCCAGGGTAGAGGGGAGTCTTGCGACATCTCCCCCGTCTTCGTGGCGACCGAGTCTCCATACCACACCCACACTCTTTAAACATCACCATCACTGGCGCAGTAACCTTGGGAATCTATGCACCTTTCCCGAAAGAACTATAATCCCAAAGAACAAAATCTCGAAGTAATGGAAAAGTGTTACCCATGTGACGCACTGTAACGCATGATGGGTACGCTCGGTTCATGGCACCCATATCCCCCACAGTGCCCTCCTACCTAAAGGGGAGGATGACACAAATAGGAGAGTTCAGGGCGAAACTATCTACTAAATGAGCCAGGAGATGGATTCTCCGATTATGGCACTTTTCTGACAGTCGTCCCCATTCGCCTTAAGGGTAGCGTGACGCTCTAAACTATAGGATTTAGAATAAAATAAATCAGTTTAAATGATGAGATGACATAAAAGAATATATATTGAAAGAATATAATATTGAAAAAAAAATGGAATTTCACCGAAAATACAATAATAAATATTATCAGTGGAAAATTAATAGATGTTGTCCTTGAGTAGTTTTGAATTATATATACAATTTCATGTCGATACATTTATTACATCGAGAGCTATTGGGTTTTTGAGTTGTTTTTTTATAGGTTTGTTTATTTTTTAAGCTTTGTACGTATTTAATTTACTTGAATTATATGCCTGTTTTACTAAATAATCTTTTTTTTGTAGACTTCCTGATGATGAGGGCCACCTCGAAAGCCGGCTTAAAATAATAAAATCTATAAGAGGTCAGACTAAATTTTTATTTTACAACCTGTGAAACAATCACTTCTCGCTACCTCAGTCATTTTCACATTAACAGTAATAATATTACAAAAACAAAAAATTAAAAATAAATATATATAGTACATAATATATTATATAATACATATATAGTATAGTACATATTTAATACATATGTAGTATATCTCTTTTATGTATTTGCGCACAGCATAATGTATCTTACTGGTCCAAATAAATTTAGTTTTTTTTGTTTGTTAATTGAAGAAACATGGTTTGTTAAATGGAAAATGTGTATCTTAAACTTCTGTGGAATGTTACTATGTAGATTTTTTCCAGAATGTTTTTTCCAACATTTTTTCTTTTTTTTTGACAATATTTCGGCACACTTTTACGTCCCTTCTTCTGGTCACTATGAACCTTTGTTGACGTGGAAGTGTCTTGAAATATTTTCAAAAAACGAAAAAAGAAGACACCTCTGGAAAAAATGCCGGAAAAATTCAGCTTAAATGGAAAAATGAATAATTTGTTGATTAAACAAAATATTTTAAAATTGTATAACGTATCATGTTATGGTTGTATCAAATAGCATGTTATGGTTTAGCGTTAAATGTTAATATTATTATTAAGTTAGACTGATCCTAAAATTTATTGATGTTGTCCTCTCTGTTGTCGTTTTAACTTTATTTTTATTATTTTTAAAAAGTGTTTTTATAGTCTAATGGGAGATGGTTAGTTATAAACTATAAAAAGGACTGGACTGTGACAGCTATAAGTAGACGATTGGTGAACCGATGGAAGAACATGATGGACGATTGTGAGCCGATGGAAGTTAGTTATGAAACCTGGAGAAACTTGACTCAGCATTCCACTGCCTCCCCATTTGTCCACACACATTTAGATCAAAGTCTTAGTTAGCAACCCTGTCACTTCTTAATATATTCCAGACTTTAATATGAATATATGACTACTATTTATTTAACTGTTGTTTTTTTCTTTATTTTTAATAAACTATAAGCTACCTGGTGGAATCTGATATATAAAAAAATCGCCGGTGAATCACCGATAATGTACTTCCCCAGGACAAATAAATCCATTATGATACTAAACATTTTCTGCAGAGCTATTGTGAAACACTTAATAAAAAATAAAGAAAATGTATGTTTTTAAAAATATTGTCTATTTCACAAAATATATACTTTCGGTGTTGCTATCATCTTCAGCGATGAATACCGTTGTATTTAAATCGTGGCTGAAGATGGCTTCAATACATATATGTATTTTGTCGAATAGAGAATATTAAAAAAAAAAACATTTTCTTTATTTTTTTTTAAATCCATTTTATTTTGGCTCTCCCTCCAAAACGAATTGACCATTTAGGCTAAAAATACATATTTTCTCACATAATATGTGAGTAACATATCATGTTATGAGCTTCATTTTGGGTCGATACATTTTTTACATATGCAGTAGTTATTAGGGTTGACCTCTCCTTGAAATAGCGTGAAAAATTAATAGGTGCCGTCCTTATGGGTTTTTTCCCCTTCTTTATGGCTTCAACAGCAAGCTACAACCAATATGAGGTTCTGAATTTAAATATAAAATGTCATGTTACATTCATTACATTGGCAGTTGTTGAGGTTTTTGTGTTGAGCTGCTTCTCTGATCCTCCCTTCCCTTCCGCTGAAAATTAATAGGTGTCGTACAGATGGGGTTTAATTAAATATGTAATTTCATGTCGATATATCCATTATCATCATTTATTAGAGTTAATATGTAAAATTTTAATAAAAAAGAAACCTTATTTCCAGAAAAAGGCTGATTTAAGAAAAAAACATAAAAATATTTTGTGATTATAGTTATTTATTACAGTTAATAAAGAGCGTCCATCGTATGGGGTTCCATTGGATTCAGGAGTCTAATAAGTCTTGTGGTAGATCCGCCATTCATTGGTATTTCTTTTTAATAAATAAAAATATATGTAAGAGTTGAGGTTGGAAGATGATGAATTGTGAACAGGCTGACGTCACGTTGGACTAGGGTCGGTGGAGGGGGAAGTCCCAGTTATCGGACTATATACCTTGGTATATATGAGTACGGTACTACATAGTGCTTACATGGATGGCCGTTCTGGAGTGAAGGCCACATTCCGTTTCTGTAACTAATGTTCTGCCTACCCTTGAACATATGTTCATGCATTCCTACCACTGTCATCACATTAACATAACTAGATCAAATCTTAGATAACATATGTAGCTACTTTATGGGACGAAAATAGCTCAAAATACATCTAATTACATAATTTTAAAAATATATATTTCTATATGAAAAGAGAAAATTTTGATAAAAGATGAGTCAAATATTTACATGAACTATACGTATATTAATAGAAGAAAGTTAGAATATTAAATGTTTACTGAGAGACGTCATGGGAGAGTCACGTGTAGTTCCTTATTCCGATTTCCTGATTTCAATGAGAAACATTGACTAAAGCCAGGTATTTATTTATTAATGACGAGACTACGAGGAGGCCGAAAGGAAGAAGTTATGCAACCACTAAATTTTAATAAATTCTCCATTACGCACCGATTATAGGCTATAGGAAAAATTTGAAAATGGCGGCCATTAGGTGAAAATTATTGGAAGTTAAATTTTTTGGAAATTAAATTGCGATCCCAAAAATATTAAGTTAGTGTATAATAAATGTGTAATTATAAAAAAAAATGTCAAGTTCGAGTGTTCCCTAATAATGTGTATAATTTAAAGCATATTTAGATATGGAACATTCAAAAACTTTCAAATAAAAAAAAGTAGTTTAAAAACTATAACCCACCTGCTAAATAACTTTAAATTAAGTTTATTTACTTCAGATTGGTATTACTTTTTATTTACATTTGTAACTGCTCATGAAAATACGAGAAGTTTCAATTGATAGGCGAAATCGCAAGATTTTTTTTTTTTTATGATACAGTTAACTATTAATTTAATTACGTGCGATTACGTCTATATTTCTAAAACTCTTGTTTTTTTCATGATCTGTATAAACAAAAAAATAACAATGTGAGACAGAAAATGTTATTTCAGGCTTTTAGTAGGTAGGTTTTTATATTTAAACATATTTTTTGTAGCACGGGTTTTAGTTTTAGAATAACTACAAAAATAAGGATATTGTAATTTGTTGTTCCCAATTAATAGGAATGAAATTTTTAGAAATTTCTATACATTTTTACAGACTGTATTTTTAATTATTGTTGTTATTATAATCTATTTTCTATTATTTATTAATTCAATTTATTGATACAAAAATAATTAAAATACATCTAAGTAACTAAGAAATAAATATAATTAAATAAACAACTTAATTAGGAGGAAAATAGATGTATCAAATAAATACAAAGACAAAAAGGAGATAAATTAAAATATAAGAAATGGGAGGATGTGCAGGCGGTTTGAATAATACCAATTTAAGAAAACTGATGTAACAATAAAATAAAATGAATAAATAAATAAAATTAATACAGAGATAATGAAAATTGATGTTATAATGTAGGAAAATACAAAGGAAATGGGAAGGAAAAGCTAATCAGAGGGAGAGGATTGTTTAACGAAGAGGAATTGGAACAGAGAGGATCTGAAGGAAGCCATGGAAGGAGGGTTAGTTATTGTGGTACATGCCAGGGCTTCAACTACGAGCTCATATCGCCTACTAACAGAGCGATTTTTCATCGCTCTGGTGGACATGAGTCTGACTCTACTGTGGGAATCTAGGTTTATTCACCAAGTGTAGGGGGTTTTTAATGGGTCGTACAGACTAGGGACCATCACTTAACGTCCCATCCGATGGATGGCGTGCTCAAGGATTTTTCAACTCCCAGATTAAAAATCCTCGGCTGCTCAGAAGGCAAGCATGCTACTTCTACAGGCGCCCATGGAAGGAGAGTGATGGATGGGGAAGACAAAGAACGAGTTCTGGAAGGCAGAGGAGCGATTAGACGTGAAACGTATGGTCTGAAACTGCAGTTTTTCTATGATTACATTATGATGCACTGATCATGGCAATTTCCGTCATTTGTACCGTTCTCAACTGCTCGGCTCATGATGGAATCATTTCTGGTTCTGCGTTTCCCTATGATTCATGATTGATCTGAGTCACTGCAACTGAAGGAAGGTTGCAATATTTCAAATGATGTCAGTTTCTTTGTGAAATCCGTTTGATGCAACTTTCTCGACCTTCATAGTCTCATAAATGGTTTTGAGTGTTGGTCTGCCCTGCACCCCCTGGTGACTGCTTCCAAGCCGTTCGCACTCAGACTACCAAGTGGATACCGATCTCTGAGAAAAACTTTTGAAATCAAATACAATCTATAATTGTATGGGATTTGTAACGGATTGCAATGTACGGACGTGTTCTGGTTGAATTGACAAATCATTGTAACAAAAATGCCCCATTAATATTATTTCCCCAGCTCTACGAAAAGTTACGAAATCGGCCAGAAATTTGATGTTGATTTTTGAACAGAATTTCATGTTTTTCGACCCCCGATTCCAAAAATGTAAAAACAAATTTCTATCTACCTATATAACCCATACAAAAGGTTTAATTTGCTTTTATGTTTAATACTACATATATAGGTAACGAACAATAGATAATTAGATAAAACACACATAATAATAGTTATTATGGATTTTAAGTTAATAAACCAAACAGTAGGTATGTATGATATTTAACATTTTCCAACACTAAACACAACAATTCATTGGAAATTAATCAATTGTGCATTTATTTGTTTAATTGAAGTTTGATTTAATAAAAACAATTAAGTAATTAAGTAAGCATGAACACAGTAACTGTTATACTAATGATACTTATTGAAACATTATTGCAGAAATATTTTGAAACACTTAATAATAAAAAAATAAAAAAACGAATGTTTTTTAAAAAATATTGTCTATTTCATAAGATATGTAAAATATATGGCAGTACTTTCGGTATTGCTACCATCTTTAGCCACGACTTATCAAATACAGTATTTGTTACAGTATTGCAATACCGAAAGTACTATTCTTTTATTTTTTTTTAGTAGGTATGTATGCCTGTTTCACAAACAGCGAATTTTACGAATATTAAAAATCATTCAAAATTACATTTTTCAAATGAATTGTTTTGTAAGTGTTCGCTTAGGAGAGGTCAATTTAGCTCTTGATGTAGAAAAATTGGTTGTCCGAGACCGTTAGAGGGGTGTCCGTTGCGAGGGGGGTAAAAATACTTTGTTTTTCTATTCGTCGGGCAGGGACATAGCAAAATTGTCCGTAAGGAGAGGTGTTCGAGTAGAGGGGAGTTTTACTGACGATTCACAAGTCCTTATGTGTGTCATCTATTCATTTTTAGCACAAACAGTTGATTGTTTTTGGAGAGAATGCAAAAACTTTATTGATTACTTCATCCTGGGGAAGTATATAACAGGTGATTCACCGACGACTTTTATAAAATTATATCATCACAAGATCTGCCAGTAACGAACTAGGAAGGGAATGTATTTTTTATAATTTTTTTTTTTTAATTTGGGAGGAACAAAAGTTTACCGAGAAGAATTGTGGATGTAGCCAACAGACTGATGGAGACAGCGGCTGATGAGGAGGATAATTAAAAAAACAAAAAGAGACAATAGTTGGGTGGGCATGACCAATTCTTTGTGACCATTGTTGTGACGAGGACCGTGACCAACTTCAACAATTCAGGACCCTCAATGTTTATATGAGCCTCATTGGTTCTACCTGGGTCAAGAACATCCAACCAATCACTTCTGTAAGGACCATTTGATTGGTCCTACCCACCCGTTCTTGGTCCATACATAGAAGCTCTGATCACATTGCAGATTCATATGACTGAATTTGTCTTGCAAACAGTGCAGGATTTACATATAAGCTACACAAGCTATAGCTTAGGGCCCCCCAAAAAAAATTGTCCGAATGAGGAATTGTCAGATATACTTAAATATACTGCATCATTATTTGTCCCAATGCCGCATGTCCGGAACGTCTCATACTCTTCACCCAATTTTTTTAGCGCGTCTTTTCGAAGAACAAAGCGTTATTATGTTCAATCAGTCTCATGTGTATAGAAAGTGACAAACTACGCAGTTTATCATTTGATGATGTCATCTAATTGCTCTGGCAAAGGCAAGAAAGAAAATATTTTAGTTTAATATAATTCCTTAATCCTTATAACATGTTTCAAGCGATTAGATATTAAGCCTTTGTAATTGTGCCTTTTAAAAGAACTTTTGTTTCTTTTTACCAGAGTTTTCATTTTTAAGTTTGTTATAAATAAAAATGATTTTAAGTTAAAGATTTATTATTTCACTATCTATATGGGTGATTCTCAAAAAATCCTCAATATTAGACGATGAAAAATGTGTCGGCTGACAATATTTCCAAATACGCCGAAACTTTTTATACGCCATCTCTGACATATATTTATTATTTTAAAAGACATACTTCAGCTCAAATAATAATTTTGACCCACAAATTTGAATTTGAATTTTTTTTGTTACCGTGGTAATGATAATGATAGACGCGTGGTAATGATAATGATAGATGCGTGGCAATGAGAATTCTCTGTTTGAGATCGAATATATACTAATATATTCATGCAATTTGGGAAATTAATTTGTAGTTTAATTTAGTTTTTATAAGGATCAAAATCATTTATTAAAAAAATATATAATTAAATAACAATATCAAAATGATTAATGTGTGGTAATGATAACAATAAAAAAACTCACCAGGGCGGACCCCTTAAACCAGACAGCCAGTCAAAAACTGGATGCGGAAGTCAGCCATGCGGCGGTGTTTCTTCTATTCAGTGTTGCCACTTGTGATTCTAAGAACTTTAGTTGTAAAAATTTACCTTTTTCCCTTTCGGAAGAAAATAAATCGATTCTTGCGCGGTAATGACATTTTTCTACCCAAAACTCTGTGGGGCTCCAGCCGAATCCAGCACCCCCAACCCACCCGTGGATTGGCGTGATGATGGAGTTTGTAGTGAGCATTTTGATACTGTGTCCTGATAACAGAGGGTACAAATGGAATGTTGAGGTCATTATGTAATGTGAGGTTGGAAACGTAAAATGGCGCATCGGCAATGTGGCGTTGTATAATGGATTGTATTGACTGAAGACTGTATGTTTGATTTTTTGACTGATCCCGATATCTCGATGTCGTAAGTCCAGATGGGTTTTGATATAGTGTTGTATATGTGAAGTTTGTTTTCAAGCAATAATGTCGATCGTCGTCCGATGATTGATTTCAGTCGTCCAAATCGTCTTTTGAGGTATGTTCGTTTCAGTCAGATGTGAGTTGTTCAAGTTAAACGACTGTCTAAATGAAGTCCTAGAAATCAGACAGTGTACTATACTTTAAAACGTCTTGTATTTTCTTCAACAGTTACAAAAGTAAATAAAACAAAATACCAATCTGAAGCAAATAAACTTTTTAAACAATTTTTTTATTTGAAAGTTGTTGAATGTTCCATATCCAAATATGCTTAATTGTATCATTCATCAAATTTACTTATGGTTTATACTGATTGCAAATATTCAAAATAAAGGATTAAAAAAAAAAAAAAATGCGGATTTTTCTGTAAGTTGTAATACTTAGAGAGGTTGGGCCGACGGAAAGGGATGACGAAACCAGAGATGAGGTCGACAGGACACAGGTCAAAGTGGAGGCGATAGATCCGAGGCAACCCTATGTCGTAAGACAGTTCAGATGCCTCCCTCTTCTTCCTTCTATGGATGCCATTTACAGACAAAGATCCACAGAGGGAGAGTTTCTGGTTAAATTCTTAAATCCCGATTGTGATATCCTTTGGGGGTCTGGTTCCCCAGATCATACTTTTCATAGACGTCCTTTCCCCTTAAGTGTCAACATATATTTTGAGTCTCCTCAAGATGATGGGGAGGCGGTGAAAAACGATTTTACTCTTCAGCAATAAATTAGAAATTATAGATCTGAAATTATGATGAGTGATCATTTGAAGAAAGTAAAACAGCTTTGAAGAATGTTGAAGGAGGAGAAAGTTATATAACAGAGAGATGGAGGACCTTGGAGCCGGGTGAAATCTGAACTGAGAGCGTAGCCAGGAGGTGATTAATAAGGATGGGGGAGCCATGTTCATTGTACATTCCATGTCAGTAAATATTGTCTGAACTTTAGATCGAGTGTCGTATGTGAGATGGAGCTTCAGTGTCACGCCAGTGGTTCTGTGTCCAATGGTCTAGTAGCCCAGTGTCACGACCAGTGATCCAGTGTCCGATGGTCCAATAGTCCAGTGTCACGCCAGTTCTGTGTCCAATGGTCTAGTAGCCCAGTGTCACGCCAGTGGTCCAGTGTCCAATAGTCCATTAGCCCAGTGTACGACCAGGGTCTAGTGTCTCATGGTCCGATCGCTTTTTTTTTTTTTTCAGGGTGTACCGGCTGAAGGGGGCTCCACACCACCCGCCTTCCGCGTAGAAGGGGAAACAGGTCGTTCAGTTGAAAAATCCATTTTATTATTGTTGCTACGGTTAGTTATAGGATCCAGCCACTCGCCGGGACGATCGTTTGATTCCTCCAACCTACCTTATGGCCGTTTCCCGAGTGAGCTCAGGATCAGGGCAACTATCTTTACACGGCGGTCATCCCCAGAGCCACGTTATACTGCTTGCTTTAACCTCCCCCAGGAGGCGACGAAAGGAGCGAACTCTGGGTAATCAGCCTAACTCATCAGATTCCTCGAGTTCAGGTACGATACTGTATCAACTCCACCCTAAGCCAGTCGTACAGCGGGCATTCGGAAACTACGTGTTCTGCAGTCTCGACGCCGCCGCACGAGCAGTTCGGGTTATCCTTGAAAAATAAGAGCTTGGAGTTGAAATCCTCTTGACCCGATAGTACCTGGGACATCGAGTGTCCCATGGTCTAATAAATAGCCCAGTGTCCAGTGGTTCTGTGTCCAGTGTCCAATGGTCCAATTGCCTAGTGTCTTGTCCAGTGGTCCAGTGTCCCAGTGATTGGTCCAAAGTTTAAACAAGCCACAAACATCCATTCGCATGTTATTAAATTCTTTTAGTTCGTCCTAATTTAGTTTATCAACGTCGTTTCATCAACAGTCGCCATATGAGGCAAGGAGGTCAGGTCACCTCCGGTACATGTCATCTGTCATGTATCTATATCTTTTCTCTTATCATTGTTGCCCTTCTTACCCAGATGTAATGTCATGATACCCTCACCTGCGAACTTAAGACGAACCAACTATTCCTACAGAGAGATGTGAACACACGCTATCTACCAGTTATGTACCAATTGCATACAATCTTTTCTGCTTATAAATTTCTGTTAAGATGTGAGAAGATAAGAAATTACAACTAACTTTTTATTCTCACGTTAGTTGCAAAATATAGCTGTGAAAGTAGACTTGTTTCATTTCCCAGACTTAATCATTCTAGTTGTAGAATATTGAGTAAAAAAAATAAAATAAAATAAAGTATGTGTAATTCTGTTAATTCTCATTTTCACTCTATTGAACCCATTGTGACAAGAAAATGTATAAAGTCCACAAACATTTTCAATATACCCTAGGAAGCTTGCAGCTGGAGCGCGAATTATTTTCGGTCAAATAAGAGCGAGGTAACGGCTCTAATTGTTACAGATGCAAGTGCAATACTTTTTCGCTCTATCTTAGTGCTATATTAACGTTTATCATATGCCCTTCCTACCTAGGTTTATTCACTAAGGGTAGGGATCTTTAATGAGCACCTGATATCGTGCGTCCGAAGGACGGCATGCTCAAGGATTTTTCACCTTCCAGATACCTAACCTAAAGGCCTCGGCCGGGTTATGAACCCGCGATCTGTTATGATGACTTTGTCATTACCTGATTTGAACTTAGTTCTAGTCAACAATTGAAGTATGTTGGTATACCATATAATAAATAATTATATATTCATATTACCCATACATTTTCCCAATATATTTCCCAGAAATCCCCTCTCCACAAAGCAGTGATCCTTGGTATAGTGTGTAGGTCTGCTTCTTACTTTCTAGATTACGTCACAATCCTCTGTCACTTTCCCCCTCACAAGTCCCTCCTCTATCCGTCTTCGTCCCACATCTTCCTTCCTTCTCCACGAGCCACAGATTTTCGCACGATTGATTCTTTAGGTAAAAATTAGTAGGTTCACAAAAACTTCTTTAAAAAAATTAATGCCAATAATACCTTATAAATCAAAAGTAAAAATTATTTTTTACATGTTATTATTATCATTACGTATATTATCTTATTATAAGAGAGTTTATTAGCGCCTGTATCGAGAGTAAAATAGTATTAATTATAAATGGTTCCTTTCAAGGATTGTCCGAAAAATGTATTATATAAAATTCTGCCCAGAAAAGTTAGGGATTACAATGATAATAGTTTAAACAAAATACAAAAAATAATTTCCTTCTCCACCTTATACAAATTTATATTTGTTTGCTAAAATTTAGGTTTTTATCTGAAAGATGAAAAAAAACCTAGAACACGCCGTCCACGATGGTCCCGAGCCTGTACAATATCAGGTACTTGTTAAGTACCCCTACCCTAGGTGAACAAACCTGTGTAGACAACAGTTAGAACACTCACAGTAGAGTCGGGGTCATATCCATCAGAGGAGATGTGATGCACAAAAGAGTGCTCTGGCTATATGACCTCGTAGCCCGGGCATGAGACACAATAACAAAGGGGTTTAGGGTTTTTCATAATTCATAAGATAATACAATTCAAATATTTTACTCCATAATTTTAGACTTAAGTAAAAAAAGAGAGGGCGCCGATAGCTCAGAGATAGCGTGCTTGCCTACTGAGGTTCGAATCCCGGCTGAGGCCCTTAGATTTTTAATCGGGTGTGTAAAAAAACCTTGAGCACGCCCTCCTTTGCATGGGATGTTAAGCGATGGTCCCGAATCTGTACGGTGTCACGTACTCGTTAAAGATCCCTATCCTAGATGAACTGTGTGTAGACAACATTTAGGGCACTCACAGTAGAGTCATTTCCATCAAAGGGAGAAAAGAGTGTTCTGGTAGTAGGCTATATGACCTCGTAGCCCGGGCATGAGTCGCAATAACAAATAATAAGCTCTGCTCCTACTTTTCGACGTGGGGATGTTTCGGCGCTGCGACGTCTCTGCTCCGGTACGGTTATCCTTACATTTCTCATATATTATTGTATGTTAATCAAACTATTACAAGATAAAATATGAAGTAATTTTATTTTAAATAATTCATAATATTTTGGATTATTCATAAATTAGAAATTTCTGTTTGTTTATTTTTTGTATTTTGTTGATTAAACTATTATCATTGTAATCCCTGACTTTTCTGCGCAGAATTTTATATAACAATCCTTGAAAGGCCCCATTTATCATTTATATTATTTTACTCTCGATACAGGCGCTAATAACCTCTCTTATAATAAGATAATGTACGTAATGATAATAATAACATGTAAAAAATAATTTTTACTTTTGATTTATAAGGTATTATTGGCATTAATTTTTTTTTAAAAGTTTTCGTGTAGGTACCTAGTAATTTTTACCTAAAGAATCAATCGTGCGAAAATCTGTGGCTTGTTCTGCAGCTTTGTATTGAAAATAACCCCTTTCGCTTTTCTTAGTATCAGGATAAAAATAGTTTTCCAAGTTGAACAAAAATATATGTAACTTGTAATCAGGTATCTCAAATTTTGTGTATATGTAGGTATATTTATTAAAAACAAAAATAAATATTTCGTACTCACTTTCTCAAAGATACAATTACCATGTTTACAAAAAAATAAAAACAGGAACACATTAATCAAATTCAAAACACAGAACAACTTTCTGTGACGAATTTCTTAAAATATACAGCAACTTTCCCTTAATTGTCAGGGCTAACTATTTCCCTAATGATAATTGGTATGAAGGTGACTCTTTTCAACCGAAAACAAAAAGAAAATGCATAACTTTTTCAAAAGGTTTTTTTGAACAATGCCTATTTAGCATTTGGAATAGTTTCATGAAAGAAAATGAATAAAAGAATGAATAATTATGAAATTTTACATATGCGCTTTTCATCTATTCTCAGCAATTTTCTGTTCAACAAATCAACAAAAAGTGGGCTAATTTTTGTAAATATTAGTCCATTTAACTTCATAAATTCATAAAGCTAACTGAATAATAATGATAATAATAATACATTTATTTCCGTTAAACAAATACATGGTAATAGGATACGTCAAAAGATTTTATACATTAAGATAGCTTATAAATTAGATTTATAACTACTTGATTCTAACACATCTATGATTAGTAGTAATACAAAAAAGTATTAAAAAAAAAGTAAAATGAAATTATTAAAAACTGAACAAATAAATACCTACTTAAAAATATATGAGTACATAAAAAAAAATAATACAAGATACATTTATAAAAAGTAGACTCATTTTTCAATTTAATAAAAAATAAGATAATTATTTTTCAAAAAAAACTCTTCGGAAGTGGGTTTATCTCAACGATGTTTCGGGACGTTCTTAAGTCCCATCATCAGGTCCCAATGTGCGAGATATAGAAAAGAAAGAGAACAATATATATATATTAATAAATTATAAATGAATGTACAAAAAAGTCTAAATAAGTATAAAATTATAAATGAATAAATAAAACAATAGCGTTCATTGGACTGACTTTTAAGGTGTGGAGGAACTCTGCCCAAAAAATAAAAATGAAAGCTTTGTATAAATAATGTTTTTGGTTATGACACGATTCTTTATTGTGATTATATTATTCTTTTTGAACAGTGAGAAAAAAATTCGGCTTTTTAAAAAAAATAGTTTGATGGGATTTAACTAATGAGTAAATATGAAATGAATATCGAGTTCGAACGTTCAATATACATCTCGATTCGACGACTGTCGATCCACCTGAGTCGACACTCATACATCGTTTAGACGGAGTTTCCTGGCTTGAGCCAAGGCAATCGGGAGAATGAACACAGCAGTTACAACTGACTTATTACTGTTCCGGGGTCAAAAAACTGACCTGTATTCGCGGACTTATATTTACTGCTTCCTTACAAATGCGTATTTCTATTTACTTATATACCCAGGAGAGTTACATTGGTATCATAGATGGGTGACTTTGTATTATAGTTACAATTTATCTATCAAAAGATTGTATAGAACCCAATGGCGGATATACATTTTTCTTCTCTTTTGAAGGAGGCCCCCCTCCTATACAATCCAAGACATAGGCTACGTTGCTAATAAAATCCTTCATCAGAAAATATGTAAAGCTTCACGTTTCCATTCTGCATTGGGCATGGTTTATGTGCATAGAGGTGAAATGAAATGAAATGAAAATACATTTTATTATTCTGGGACCGAGATCCCTTAAAATAAATACATACAGAGTAAAGAAAAGGAAACAATGAAATATAGTATCAGTACGTCGTACAATGAAATAAATAAATATTGGAGAAAACTAGAAATTAATAATATATAAATATACAAAAGTTTAACATAAAATTAACAGCTTAATTATGAAGAAAAAAAATAAATTAAAAGTATCTATTATATAAATAAAAGAGAATATGTCAAAAAATAAAAAAAAGAGTATATAAATAAGAAAAAAATAAATATAATAATAAAATCGACAGAGCATAATACTGTGATGGTTGATTATGAAAAAGAGGGGAGGATCCCAGATAAGGTTTAAAATAAAATTAATTCTAGACAGTAGGGCCTGGTTAGAAAAGTGTGAGAAGAAAAAAGAAGAATATAAATACATAATAAAATAAGATAAAATAAAATAACTAAATGCTTCATGGAATATTAAAAAAAAAAAAAAAGGTGTGATGTCTTTAAATAATACAATTGTTATTATTAGATTAGAGTGAAAAATACAGGTGAAATGCTTTATTTTTAAATTTACAATATTTTTTAGATAGTTATTACTCATTTTTATATTTTTCAAAAACACTCAAAATCTAAACAACACCCCTAACGTTAGTTTCTCTCTACCCCAGCAGTATGGACTGTCCTTTTGTCCTATCCGGTGCAGATAGAGATCAAAAAGGCAATGTTTTGAGCGTTCTACAAATCGATTTCGCCACATTTTTTGACATAGGACTACTGCGAGAACCACGCTCTCTGACAACCTGGCAACTAAAGATGTAAAAAAAAAGAAATCCTTTTAGCGAGTTGACATTCTCAGTCTGCCATTCTACCCACGTCTCCTTACGACCCTTCCTACCTTTTTCTCTTTTGCAGCACCCTCAGTGGTCTGCTATTGGCTTTCTCATTTATCAATTAAGTTTCCGCTCTCCCTCCAAAATCAATTAATCATTTGGATTTCGTGGAAAAGTAATTCCTTATTTCCTTTGTCCTCCATTTTTGAAATCAGATGGTCTGAGAACATGAAATTCCGGTGAAATTCAATATCGAATTTCTGACCGATAACTTCCTGCATACATCATACAGCTTGGGAAGTAGAAATTCCTAACTTTTATAGTTCTAGACATTTTTTCAAAGTTTTTTAGTTTTTCAACCAATTTATTAAATAAAAAAAAGTCATCAAATTGCATTACTCATTGTCCCAATAGAGCTTGAAAAGGGATAAGTCACTTGGCTTCATTATTTAGAAAGTTAGCGAAGAAAGCCCCTTGAAATATCGGTATATAAGTTGGGCAAGACGTGTTCATCTGCTGGTCTTTTATTATACTACGGAATTATTACTAATTATTTTTTCCTGGGACATTACTTGTTGCGTTACTTTGATTCAGAGAACATAGAGACACATATAGATACCTAAATTTGTGCTCAAATTTTCCAGAAAGATTATTTAGGCTAAGTTAGTTATTGTGACCCAGGCTGCAACTAACTCTATGGTGGACATGATCCCGCTTCTAGAGTGGGTGTCCTAACTTTTGCCTCCCCAGGTTTATTCACCAGTAAATGAATAAATATAAATAAATTCAATAAATAAGTAACATAAAATAAATATATAAAAAAAACTTTATTAATAATTAATTTTTTGAAAACATAACCATTTAAAATGTTAAGGAATAAATAAAATCATACTGTCCAATAAATAAAAATTAATAAAATTAACAATTTAAAATTTCTTGGATGGGGAGAGATACATTGTTCATCATCATTTATATTTTCAATAATATCCATCTTCCTACCTTTTTGAATATTTTGTCGAGCCAGCTTTACGTCCTCCTCTTTTGAAAGTGTTGGAAAAATTCCGAGTCGTCCCTCCTTAAATGTTCCCCCTTCGCTTTGTATTCTGCGGGATGATGTGGGCAACCTCGAAAGCTGGCTAACATCTGTGAGCGGTCAGACTATATTTTTTTTTTGCATTCTGTGAAATAACCACTTCTCATTATATCATCCATCTTCACATTAGCCCTAAAAAACCCGGTTAGAGAGAGAGAGAAACATACTATCAATTTTCTTCTTATGCAGTTTTCAACGAAGAATGTCCTGTACACTGGGTATAGAAAAAAAAATGCAGGAACATAATGACAGTTTTTAGGAACGTCAGACTATGAAGAGGAAGAAGAAGTAACCGTTGACAATACCGTTTTTTCTTTTTTTTTTTCCCGATATTAAGAATTAGCGGAACGACCGTGAAAACCGATGGAACCCCGCCCCATGATTCGTGATGGCGACTGAAGGTTGAAGTGGCGGTAGGTAACGGCTGTTCCAAGTCTAAGGTCGCCTAACGGGATGTAAGCAAGGACATAGAGCACAGAGTCGCCTGCCCACTCAGTCAGCTTCTTCATCCACAAATCACACAGTATGCACAAACTTATAGTTCATGACTGCGTGCAGTCATATGGTGGTGTAGGAATTGCATGAAACCTTATGTTTAGAAAAGTTGTTTTGGAATAGGTCGAGTGAATATGCATTGTAATTCCTGTTAGTTACATATTTTGGTAGCGGATTCCCGGATTGTCCAGGAAAGTTGATTTAGTGGTCAATGGGAATTTGTACTGGGTATAGAAGTTGTGTGTAAGCCCTTACCCTGTCTCGTAAAAAAATATAGTTATCAATACTATAGAGGGCTTTGTTGGCCCTCCCGAGGTCCTAAAATGAAAAAACCTTGAACACGTCGTCCTTCGTATGGGAGGTACTTGTTAAATACCCCTTCTGAAGTGAATAAACCTGGATTGGCAAGATTTAGGACTCACCGTAGAATCGGGCCAGAGCGTCGAAGGCGACATGACCTCGTAGGTTATACATATACAGCATAGTTAAAGCCCGTGCATGAGTCACAATAACTAACTAGCTTCAATAAAAACATATCTTATACCCTAGGTGAATAATTAATAATAATTTAGAGTAGGCATAATTAAGGACTCCCACTATAGAGTTGGGCTCATGTCCGCCAGACCGTCGAAGGCCATACGACCTTGTAGTTAAAGCCCGGGTATGAGTCACAATAACTAACCGGTCATCAATACCATAACCAGCCTCTGGTAAAACTTTGACATGGACAGGACTTACTTGTTGGATCATGGAACGGCCGGTAGCGCCCAGGGACTCACACGGCATTACCCGGAAAGGTCGGAGCAACATGGAACTGTTGACAAGGTGCCAAATAATTTTGGTCACATCTGAGACGAAGGTCAAAAGGATCCAATAAGTCGCACAATTGCCAAAATGGAAGAAATAAGACTCCAAGAAATACCAAGGCTCTGGTGGTAAGACTGATTTGGAAGGCAGCAGCCCTAGACCAGGAGAAGTGGAGGCAGCTGGTTATATCGGTGAAAGACCACTATTACTATAGTGTAGTATGACTGGAGTAGCTAGAGAAGTTTGACTCCGACGGTATGTTCATTTTTAAACTTTCAGATTATCGCTCCGAAGGAACAAAATTCCTGGGAAACTTTTTTGCCTTAGTAAGAACCAACAAGCATCTCAGTGAGATGCTATAAGAGAGAAAAAAACACCCGAATCCTGCTCTAATCGAGAGGTCAAATTCTGTCTTCCAAATCTTCTCATCTCCGTTGTTCTAGGCTCTTATGCACAAGAAGCACATAGAACGGGGTCTTCCTCTTGGTCCTCATCCTTATGAACTTGCTTTCAACAACCTAAATTTTCTGATTTTCTTACTGCTGCAGGAAGCAAGCATTTTTACTACACATGGCTGATTTCCGACTAGATTGACAGTGTTTTTTCATCCAACTCATAGATGGCACTACATATCAAATATTATACTTATTTTAGTAACTTATTGTGACGAGTTTATAAGGGCTTTACTACGAGGTCATGACGCCATACTATCAGAGCGTTCTTTCGTCGCTATGGTGAACATTTCTTCACTTAGGGTCTTTAACGAGTTTCTGTCATCTTATAGGCTCGAAACCATCGCTTAACTTCCAGCGTGATCAGTGCCAGTAGTCTTATATACTTATTTTTTATTATATTCCCTCGTTGATTTGTGCTGCACACTTGATGCTAATTTCAATTTTTGTGGGTGGTTCTTACACATAATGTGGCCAAATATTTTTATAAGTAATGTGAAAATCCTTGACACATATATTAGTTGTGTACAATTTGAACAATCACTTTTATAAAATGCATGAAAAAAAATTTAATAAACATCTGTTCACCTGAATTACCGGTTATTTCAGCGTAATTATACAAAAATACCTTATTTACCTGGCAATCCCGATGTATTTATGTAAGGCTTGTGAAGGAGCTATTAAAAGACGTACATGCGCGTGCTTGCTTACTGAGCTTAAGATCGCGGGTTCGAAACCCGGCCGAGGCCCTTAGTTTATTTCATCTGGGAGATAAAATAAACTTAAGCACGCCGTCCCTCTGATACTGTACGGTGTCAGGTACTCGTTAAAGACCCCTTTAGGGAATACACCAGAGTGACGAAAGAGCGCTCTGGTAGTAGGCGATATGACCTTGTAGTTAAAGCCGGGGCATGAGTCATTAACTGTTAAAAAATATATATAACACATTATAGTCCACCTTTTTTATAGGGCTCTCTCAGCTGAAGTTGTAGTTTAGTTAGTTATTGTGACCCATGCCCAGGCTTTAACTAGAAGGTCATATCGCCTACTGACAGAGCGCTCTTTCGTCCTTCTGATGAGCCTGATTCTACAGTGGTAGTCCCAAATTTTGTCTACCTAAGGTAGGAGACTTTAATGAGTACCAGACATCGCATAGGCTCGAGACTATCGCTCAACTTCCCATCCGAAGGACGGCTCAAGGTATTTCACCTCTTAGATAAAAAACTTAAGGTTTCGAACCCGCCATCTTGAGCAGTAGGAAGTAGGCCATTCACAAAAAGTATCTTAAAGAAAAAAAATAATAAAAAATTATCTCCCCCATAAATTTCAAAATTCTGATGTACTCTTACAACTTTTACACTTGCAAAGAGGGCAAGAGAAAGTATTACGTGGCAATCAGGAATCAGAGGCCTCGGGCCAAATAGGTTAGCATTTTTTTTTTTTTTACAAGAAGTAACTTCGTGAAAATGCCCTGTTTGCTAAAAGTTTATACGATTGTGTAGTTCTATTCGTGACCGGGATCGTCAAATGACCGGAACCAACATTCAGTTCATGTAGTGCAACTACTACCGATCTAAGGAACGGTCAGTCCTTCCGGTGAACGAAATGGGGCCAAATGACGGGTGTTCTTCGGTCAGGCCAGAGCCATTATAGACTATATTGTCGTTATATTTAATGAGCCTTTTGCAAATATTCTTTATTATTTTTGAACAAATCTAAGGTTAAGCTTGTGTTGCAGTGTATTGTTCCAATGGCCCTTTTCTCAAATTTGGTGTTTTGTTAAGTTTAGACACCACAGGTTATTATAGATTTCTACTGCTATTTTGAGCGATATTGGACTTTTTATGCTTATATATTTATATTAAAACCATTAGTTCCACAAAATACAATATTAAATTTGAAATACAACTCCCTCTACCGATTGGTCAGTGCTTTAGGGTCTCAGGAAAGCTATCTTTCATTAAACTGCCATATTGAAAAACTCCGTCTTGTATCTCAAATTCGTCTCCACAATAGCAATATAAATTTTAAAATATTACTTAGAGGGCTTAGATATGAGTTTTGTCCTGAAAGTGCCTACAGCCTCTGTACCTTAGACGAAAAGGACGACATCATACACTTTTTGTTCTATTCTCCCTCCTTGTGTATCCCCAGGCAAACATTTCTCCACAATTATCTCACCAATAGACCAGAATATTACTCAGAAACATTATGCATATTTTAAATAATTTAGAAGTTAGAAAAATTAACAATTTATTTTTATTCTTTAATGTTGCCTTGAAAATAAAGAATAACATAATTAATTAGTTGCATGTAAGATGGATATATATATTTTTTATTATTATTTTTTTTTTAAATTTATTTATTCATGTTCATGTCATATCTTGTTTTACATAATTTTTGAATTGTTTCTTTATCCTGGTTGCTTGCACTATTCATATTTAAAGAGCATGTCCATTTTTACTATTTCAATATTATTGGTATCTTTTTATTTAGTTGTTATATTGCTTATTATGTACAATTCTTTATATAGATATTTTTTCTTTTATTTTATTTTATGTTTTTTATTAAAAAAAAAACAAAAAAAAACACTCATTGCCATAGAGATTGTCCAATAAAATTTATCTATCTCTATCTATATTTATATTAAAACAAACCTATGCAATAAATATATTTTTAGAATCGTCTTTCTCAACACATTAATCTTGGACACTAATCGATGGGTTTTGTTGGCTTTTGATTTATTGAATTTCATAATGAGTCGGCCAGCGTCCGCAATTTTCTTTTTCTTATGTCACGCAAAAATTTATGAGGAATCAAATGACATATAAATCATTAAAATCCCACCCAGTCACTGTTCGAGGGAAAAAAGTATACAATATTCATACAAAATTGTCAAAAGATACCCTCCCTTCGCGGATCGCAGTCGGTTAATTAAGAAATATTAGTAAAGAAAATTGTAGTCTAGGGATGATTCCTTTAGGTATAAGAAAAATCGTCACTTACATCCCCAGCCTAGCGCCCCAGCAGCTGCGGAGTCAGCAGTATATCTTAGCTTATATATACGCTCCTTTCCCCCCACCATTCAGTCTGTCATTAGCCATCCTTCATGTAACATCTCTTGTACCATCTAAATAAGTGTTAATTGTCAAATAAAGTTTTTAAAAAGTTCTTTAGTGAAGTGCGAGATTTAATTGGCGCCCGAACAGGGACTAGCGCTGTTGAATTAGGAACCAGAAGCCCAGCTTTAAGAAAGACTGACGCCGTTCCGAAAAGGAGGAGTTAAGAAGATCCGAAGAAATTCCAGATATTTATTCTGCAACAGGACCTGGACTCTTCCACAACAGAAGTATTTCAATACTTATCCTGCTAGCCATCAACCCAACCATCGAATCAACCCTTCAGAACTTCCAGGAACTTGAGGTAGTTTAAAACATTTATTAGGTTAAGAATTTTTATATGTTGAATGACTAATTTATCTGACAGACTCAACATTAACAGACAAATAGACACTATGACACAATCACCACCCACTATGACACAATCACAACCCACCATGACTTCCTATTCAATGACACGAGATGATTACGAACACATCCCTACTTACGATGGGAATCCAGGAGACTTGATATACTTTATAGAGGCAGTCACCTCTGTCTTTAACTCGGTCTGCCAAGATACAAATTTACTACAGAATCAAAATCATGCACGTCTCCTAACCAAAGTAAAATCTAGACTAGTAGGAAATGCCAGACATTGTCTCCTTACAAACACATTTAACACTGTACAAGACATTCTATTTTATTTACAAAACTCTTTCAAAGATTCACGGACAATAGAACAATTATCCGCCGAACTCGTTAGCATTAGACCCCATTACAAAGAAAACCCCCTACAATACATTGACAGAATTGCAAACGTGAGAGCCTTAATTTTTTCAAGAGCAAAAATGGAAAATATAGATCAAACAGAATATATGCGTATGAAGGATCTAGAAATAAATTACCATGTTAGATCTAACCTTCATCCCGATCTGTGTGACTTCTTAGCCCATGTCAATTTAAAACATCTAGACGATCTAAGAAACTCCTTGCACAATGACGCTTCTCACATAATGGACAGACTATACGGGAACAGACAAGACTTTTACCCAAAACCTCGAATCCAAAACAACCGTTTATGGAACCCACCAGTACAGCGGGAACCTAGATATAATTTTCCCCCTCGAGACTACCAACAAACCTTTAACCAACCTAGACACAATTTTCCCCCTCGAGATTATCAACAAACCTTCAACCAACCTAGATATAATTTTCCCCCTCGAGACTACCAACCTAGACAGAATTTTTCCCCTAGACCAAATTTTTTCCAAAATAAACAACAGTACAATCAACCTACACCACAAAGACATGACTCACAAAACACTGTGTCCATGAGAACCGTTAGGTCAAATCCAACACACCATATAGAAGAGCCATTGGAGACCCAAAATAAGATCAACAACTTAGAAGCCACAGTCAACTCATTAGTGGATAAGCTAGATCATTTTTTAGGATTAGATCGGCCGCCCCCTGCCCCGAATATACCGTAAGTTTATTGGAAGATCTTCCACACTTTAGGGACAAATTGGGAAAGACATGGCTTTTGGACACGGGATCATCAAAAAATTATATACACCCAAATTCTCTACCCGAGGGAATTAAAATTAATTCGGAAGAATTTGTCGTCAAGACCCCCGTAGGACGCGAAAATGGTTCACAGAGTATTGTGATAAACCTAGCTCCGTATCTAGGGATCCACGACGAATTATTAGTTAAGTTTTTTATTTTTCCTTTTAGTAATAAATATGACATATTAGTCGGTTTTGAGACGATGAAAGAAACACAATGTAAAATAGATTGTGAAAATGAAAGTATTTCCTTATTGAATAAAAATGTAATAATAAAAAATAATAAGATATTAGAAAATAATTTGTTTTATATTAATAATGAAGAATTAAAAAATATGATAAGGCACCAACATTTAGATGATAAAATAACTAACAAACTATTAACGATTACCCAAAAATATAACAGAATAATAAAAAGAGAAGACGAACCGTTACCTGCCACTAGCCTCCTAAAACACAAAATTATCTTAAAAACTGACCGACCCATTTACGCTCGTAATTACCGATATCCCAACCAATTTAAAGAAGACGTTGAAGACGAGATAAACAAATTATTAAAAAACGGTATAATACGCGAAAGTATCTCCCCATTTAATTCTCCAATCTGGATCGTCCCCAAAAAAACGGACGCTAGCGGTAAACGAAAAACGCGAATGGTTATAGATTATCGAAAATTAAATCAAGAAACCATACCGGATAAATTCCCCTTACCCAACATTGAAGATCTTTTAAATAAGCTTAAAGGAGCTAAGTATTTCTCCACCATAGATTTAACTTCGGGATTTCACCAAATTCCTATGGAGGAAGAGTCAATAAAAAAAACTGCCTTCAGCACTGAACAAGGTCATTACGAATTCTTACGTATGCCTTTCGGACTTTGTAACGCACCCCCTACATTCCAACGAATGATCAATATGGCTATATCCAATCTGAAAAATGTTCTAGTTTACATGGACGACATTATAATATTTTCTGACACAGTAGACGAACACCTCCAACTTCTAACAAAAGTTTTTCAGAGAATACAAGACCACAATTTAACTATACAATTAGACAAAACTGAATTTTTGAAAACAGAAATACCATTCCTTGGACATATAGTATCAATCGAAGGTTTAAAACCTCATCCAGATAAAATTCAATCCATTATTGACTTTCCTGTCCCTCAATCGGAAAAAGAAATACGACAATTTCTCGGACTGACAGGATACTATCGAAAATTTATTCAAAATTATGCCCACATTAGTAAGCCCCTCACACGGCAATTACAAAATAAAATTCCGCAAATAACAGAAGAGTACACTACAGCTGTCCGAACGCTGAAAGACCTCATTACAAATTCTCCTATTTTACAATTCCCCGACTGGAATTTGCCTTTTACTTTAACTACCGACGCTAGTAATATCGCCGTTGGAGCAGTGCTTTCCCAACTTTCAGAAGGGAGGGAACACCCTATTGCCTTCGCATCTCGAGCACTTTCAGAGACAGAACAAAGATACTCTGCTATTGAAAAAGAACTACTCGCAGTAGTATGGGCATGTAATCATTTTAAACCTTACTTATACGGAAAGAAATTCACACTACAAACGGACCACAAACCACTTATTTGGATATTCACGATGAAGAATGCCAATAATAGACTAATGAAATGGATATTTCAATTATCTGACTTTGAATTTAACATCCAACACATAGAAGGAAAAACGAATGTAGTAGCAGATGCACTTTCAAGAATAACACCACAGCAAAATTCTTTGAACGCCCTGGAACAACAAAACATTGATACTGAACTTGACTTAGACAGCATAATCAGAACCGTGAACATGAATCCAGAATATGACACGCTGATAGCAGACCTAGAGAACATGATAACTGACCAGACAGATAACAATACTAGGGAAGGACATGAGTCAGACTTAGCTACAGTTCACTCACAAGAAACATCTAACCAACAAGTATGGATAGTAGACGAAGACAAACCAATTAACGTTGAAAAAAATCAAATATTCCTACAACGAGGAAAAAGAAAAATATATTATACTAAGCCTTTTGGAAAAAATAAATATTTAATTGAAACAGCTTACCCTTGGCAACAAGATCTAGAAGGAATATTGACCGAAATATTAAAACCCAATACAGTCTATGGTATCCATTGCGAACCAAGTATAGAATCACTTAGAAATGAATTTGAAGGAACATTCAACTCCATTTCAAAAATAATACAAGAAAGTTACCCTACGGTAAAAATAAAAAGATACAAAAAGAAATGTATAGATGTACTTTCGGAACAAGACCAAAATGACATTATAAACAACTACCATACGGGCAAGACATTCCACAGAGGAGGACTTGAAACATACAACAAACTAAGACGACAATACTATTTCCCCAGAATGAAAGACATTATAATGACTTACGTTAATAAGTGCGATACTTGCAGACAGACAAAATATGACAGGAATCCAATAAAAACAAAATACTGCATTACTCCCACACCAGACAAACCGTTTGAAGAACTAATGATAGACACTCTACACTATGACCAAAAATATATAATTACCTTAGTAGATACGTTCTCTAAACGACTATTTGCTAGAATAATAAATCAATTAAATGCCACTCAGATAACACAAATTATAATAGAGTATCTCGAATTATTCCCAGCCCCAGAAAGAATAAAAATGGATAACGGGAGAGAATTCAAAAATTCTCTAGTCGAAAATTTATTGAACACTCAAGGGATCGAACCTTATTATACTACCCCAAATCATCCTAACTCCTTAGGACTACTAAACAGAACTCACTCTACCCTAATTGAAATTATTAGAAGTACCACTAAACTGCACCCTAAAGATAACTTAGAGAGTAAATTAAAAATAGCAATAATTGTTTATAATAACTGTCTAAATCAATATCTAAAATTAACACCCAACGAAATTACATTCGGACCTAACCATAAAACAGTTAAAGAAACGGAAGGACTGATAAAAGAAAAATTAATCGAACAATACCATGAAAAATTAAAAACTGTACAAACATTAATTAGAGAACAAATTAATCAAGAAAAGGAAGTTCGAACAGACAGACTTAATAAATCTAGAGAAGACCCAACGATACCTGACGAAACGTATGCAAAGGTACAAAGACGTGTAAAATCTCAAAATCCTTATAAACCTGTAATCCAACTTAAAGATAAAAATAGAGAAATAAAAGTACATAAAGACAATTTACAGAGAAAGAGAAAAGATTATAAGAACAAAAAGAAGAAAACTAAGACTGACGATCATTCTGTTTCAGATGAAGACCCGGATTTGGATTTGGTTACTTTACCTACTGACACCGACTTTACAGTACCAAATAACGGACGTTAGCAAATCTCCCGGTGTCGTACCTATAAAATTACCTGACTCCTATATACTTGACAAATACTTCACTATAACTCATTACATTAATTATACTAACCTACACACAGAATTACAAGAGACTGAGAAAATATTACTACATTTTAAACGCTTAGGAACCTATAACATCGCGGACCACCTATTGACAATTACGAAACATAAATTACAATTATTATTTAATATTAATGAAAAGACGAGAAGCAAAAGAGGAATAATTAACGGACTTGGATCCGCCATCAATTGGCTAACGGGAAACATGGACGCGACGGACAAAGCAAAATACGACAAACTCATAAACGAAATGGAAAAAAACGAACATCACTTAGAATATAACATTGAACACCAAGCACAATCAAATAAAGACTTAACAGAAACAATACAAAAAGACATTAAAATTCTTAACAAAAATAATGAAAACTTAAAACAAATGACAAATAATATTGACAAAAATGAATTAAGACAGCCTCAACGAACTATATAACACACTTAACTACATACACATTAGAGTTGCTGAATTGGAGACTACTCTCGAATTTTGTAAAATGGGCATCACCCATTCTTCTATCTTTAATAATATTAATTTTAATAGGTTTAACATAACATTGATATCACATAATATGGAAACATTATGGCTCTTTAGTAAGCTTAGATGTTTGATGACAAACGGACTTCTCCATCTCTTTATATCACTTCCTCTAAAAACAGACGTAATGAACACATTTTTCTTTCTTCCTCTACCAGTTATAAAAGACAACAAACTGATAACGACAATGACAAACCACTCTTTAATTTTAAGAAACAATGTAAATACATACTTAGGAAACTGTACATTTAGCATTAGTAATTATTATTGTAACCATTTACGAGTTATACACGACCCATGTTTAACCAACTTATTGTCAGGTTCTTCTGACGCATGTGTATCAACTACCATATTATCGAAACCTTTTATAAAATATAATTATGATCTTAATCTCTATGTTAGCTTTAAGATGCCTCTGGTACATATTCAACCTAATTCCACTCCTTTATTTCTTCCTAGAACCTCTCTTATTAAACTCCCACAGGATGAATATCTGTCAGAATGCGACAGGCCTGTAACGAAAATAATTGACTTAGTTCCTTTAATATTTGAACATACTCCTGATCACATTGCTAACTATAACTTAAGTTTTGAACAATTATTATTACCCAATGTATCCTTGACTGAACTTGAGGCTTTAGATATAATTACCTTCTTTAATAATGACACCTATTATAAGATATTTTATTGTTTAACTATTTACTTATTTATAATCCATTTAGTTATATTATGTACCCATTTTATTAAAACTAAATGCCTACCTACCTCAAGTTCCTCAACAACTACAAGTACACCGGAGATCATCCAACTCCACTCTACTCGACCTCCAGTGTTCCACGACCCATGGGTCCTGCCAAATTCTCAAGGGACTTCGAAGCTTCAGAAGGGAGGACTTACATCCCCAGCCTAGCGCCCCAGCAGCTGCGGAGTCAGCAGTATATCTTAGCTTATATATACGCTCCTTTCCCCCCACCATTCAGTCTGTCATTAGCCATCCTTCATGTAACATCTCTTGTACCATCTAAATAAGTGTTAATTGTCAAATAAAGTTTTTAAAAAGTTCTTTAGTGAAGTGCGAGATTTAATTGTCGATGAATCACCGACAATGAACTTCCCCAGAAGGAATTAATCTATAATCAAATTAACTTTTCGCTCCCTCTCCAAAACCAGTCGACCACTTTGCACTAATACTCAGCACTTGATTTACATATGACCTCCTAAATCCTCATACTAAATTTCATGTCGATACATTCTTCACATCAACAGATATTGGGGTTTATGCTTTGAGCCGCGCTCTGATTTTTCTCTTCTCTTCTGCAGATTCCGCTGAAAATTGATGTGACGTTCTTATGGGGTTGAATTCATATATGAAATTTTGTGTCCATATAATCATTACAACGGCAGTTATTAGAGTTTTTGAACTAAGCCTCTGTCAAATCCCCATTTGGCTCAAAATCAATGTGTTGTCTGTAAGATACGTACAGGTAGACAGTCAATCTAGAACCGATTTATTCTATTATAACATATGTTTATACATATTCATCACATATCCCTCAAAACTAAGAACAAGTATTATGGAAATACAACAACAAATTATAACATGAAACAAATAGCGAGTTCTCATGGCTGGTATCTGTCCGGTCTGCGGAGGGTGGCCCTATCTCGGAGGCAGTACCCTGAAGCAGGCTGACTCCCAGCTCCCTCTCTGGCAGGATCCACCGTCTTCCCTTCGCCGTTCCACTGGTCCAACAAACGGTTTCAAAAATCGCCGGTTTCTTTCCACAATTCTCCCATATTCTAATTTAATTCTGAAAAAACTCGGTCTTGCCATTCTCTCTATGATAGTGCATCTGTCCCAAGAGGGCCCTCTTTGTACCAACGCTAGGACACCTTCATTTAGATTCGCTTTGTAGTGCCGAGTCCCACCTCTATCATAATACAGTTTCTGTCTCATCTGTCAGAATGCTTAAAATCAATAAGTGTTGTCCTTATGGGGTCATTCTGATGGACATGAGTCCGACTCTACAGTGGGAGTCCTAAATTGTGCCTACCTATGTTTATTCACCTAGGGTAGGGGTATTTGTCGAGTACCTTTCATCGAACAGGCTCGGGACCATCGCTTAACGTCCCCTCCGTAGGACGAAGTTTTTTCACCATGAAGTAAGGCGACTGCCTCTCCCTTCTCTGTTCATCCTGGCTCTTGAAGAACTGATGAGGCAAGCGATGGAGAGTATTCCATTTTAAAGATATCACTTTTCTCCCTGGGCCGTGGGGGTGTTTGTAAATAACCCCGGTAATGTAGCCCGCTCCTGTGGTGCCAAAATAAAAAAAAGTCGTCGGTGTACCGGCAATGTACTTGCCCAGAATGAATCATTCAATTATATTTTCGCACCCCCTCCGAAACCTGTTGACTATTTGTGCAAATATTCAATAGTTGACTTACATAGGGGTATCTTAATCCTCATACTAAATTTTGTGTCGATATATTCATTCTATCGTGAGTTATCGTTTTCACAGACATACAGACAGTCAGAAATTTCGTTTTTTATATTTACAATCTAGAGGTCGGGAAATCGAATTTTTGACCGATTACATAACTTTCCCTAGTAATATTATTATTATTATATTATATATTAGCACTGATTTCTGCCTTTAGTCATTTTACAAGAGATGTGGGATACAGCACAGGCCGAACACACATGACCTCTGGATCCAACCTCTGTCTGGAACCCACACAATCCCCCCATTGTCTATCGCATTGTTACAAAGTCACCAACCATATTATGTGAAAGGAAGCCTTGACTGGGTCCTGTTCCTTGTCATCGTTTTAGACAATCCAACCTCTCCTAGTCAACAGGCAAATACTTTTTTTTTTTTACTTCACCAGCTTTACAAAGTATTGGGGATGTCATGTAATCGTCACAAATGTATCGACACAAAATTGTATATGTGAATCCATAACACCTATAATTTTCAGCCAAATCGATTGAAGGAAAGCATCAGGGAGGGAGGCGCAACTCAAAAACCCCAATAACTGCCGAAATAATGAATATATCGACATGAAATTTCATATTTGAAGTCAAACTCCAATGAGGATATTACCTGTCGAATTTCAGCGATATCGGTTGATGGGAACGCAGGGTTCAGGGGAGGTGGCTCAATACAAGAACCATAATAATTGCCGATGTAATGAATTTATCTACACAAAATTTAGATAGAGATTTAGATTTAGGATTTAGATACCCCTATATTGACTATTTGCACAAATGGTCTACTGGTTTCGGAGGGGGTGCGAAAATATAATTGATTAATTTTTTTATTTTGGGATCACAGGGGCGAGCTACATTACTGGGATTATTTATAAACACCCCCATGGCCCAGGGAGAGAAGTGATATCTTTAAAATAGAATACTCCTCCATCGCCTGTGTTAAGAAATTAGTACGACAAAATTGCACAACATATTTTCACTTTATTTTACATTTCTAAACCGAGACTGATTTTATAACACATGTATAATATACGAGACCAACATAATAATAATAACAGATGTTTTAATAAACATCAATGTCCTAACAACTCTTCCCCGGCAGCGCTGATGACAGCCGGCCTATTTGTATCCCAGGCCTGACGTATGTTAGTCTGCTAGGCGGATGCCGGACTCTGGTGCTGCACCTGGTAGCTTGCGGCACCTCAGCCCGCTCCTCTCTGCACGCTGCAGAAGCCACGTCTTCCTGAGCTGTTGGCTGGCCCAGAGATCCAGTCCTTGAAGTGCTCGACTCCATCAACACCTCAGGAGGTCTGCTCAGAGAGTCAGCCCTGCCTCGATCCGACTGGAGCTGGTCAGTGTGCCTCTTCCAAATGGCACCATCCACCTCCACTTCATAGTGTCTTTGGCCCAACTTCCTTTTTACAACTCCTCGTTTCCACTTGGCCGAGTCGTTGTATGACCGGACCAATACCGCGTCTCCTTCTTCGAATCCCCTTTCTTTCTTCACAGCTAGTCCCGCGGCCTCTTGCTTCTTACCGACTTTAGACCTCACACTCTCCCGCATGGTATCCAGCCGAGTGCGAACCAGACGCCCCATCAGCAATTCGCTAGGAGCCTGTCCGGTAGTACTGTGAGGGGCAACGCGATAGCTCAGCAAAAATATATCTATTTTCTTCTGCAACGTTCCTCCCTGGTTCTTCATAGCCCGCAGGCTTCGTTTGAGAGTCTGCATAAATCGCTCCACTTGTCCGTTCGTCGCCGGATGATATGGAGCGGATTTGAGGTGCAAGATATTATTTCTCCTCATGAATTGTTCAAATTCGGCCCCTGCAAACTGTGGCCCGTTGTCCGTGACCACTTGTTCAGGTATTCCGAACCTTGCAAAAAGAGACGTTAGTACACTTACCGAGGAGTCGGAGGTTGTGGAACTCATCTTGAAAACTTCTGGCCACTTTGAGTAGGCATCTATTACCACTAAGAATGATGTTCCCATAAACGGCCCAGAATAATCGATATGTAGCCGCTGCCATGGACCCTGTGGCCACTCCCACGGATGAACTGTGACTTTAACCGGCTCTCTTTGATTCAGCTGGCACCCGTCGCATGTTTTCACCGTCCTTTCTATCTCCTTAGTGATTCCAGGCCACCATACATAAGAACGGGCAAGCTCCTTCATCTTCCTTTCACCCAGATGCCCACTGTGCAACTCTTCGATCGTATTCTGGGTTGAAGGCTTTCAGGGACGATTACTCTCCGGCCCCAGAGTAATACTCCATCCTCTGACGAAACTTCATCTTTCTTTGTATGGAACTCACCAAGTTGCCTAGTTCTGTCATGAACCGGCCACCCACGCTGCGTAAACTCCGCGACTTTCGAGAGGACTTTATCTCTTCGAGTTTCCCGCCTCACCTCCTTGTGACTCACCGCTGTCGCCTCCTCCATGAATTTTAATATCCCGTAGGCCTCCTCCTCTTCTGTGTCCCTCCTGTCTTCCCCTTCCATTGTGTTGATTTCGTTCCATTGTATAGGGAGCTTACGAATAAAGTCCCTTCCTAAGAGTGCTTTACTCTTGTGCGGGCAAACATAAAAATATCCACTATAAGATAGCCCCTTATAGACCAGATCTACCTTAAGTTTGCCTTCCGATACTATAGTTTCCCCAGTGTAGGTCCTTAAAGTGACCGTGGTTGGCTTCAGTGACAGCCTTTCGACCTTCATCAGCTTCTTGGCCTCGCCTACACTCATCACACTCAAAGCCGCCCCGGTGTCCACCTCTATATCGACACGCTTCCCGTTGATGGTAACTGGCAACAACATAGGCTTGCTTTGTGATATCTTATTCAGCCGGCCACGGTTTACCTCTTGATAACACACCTCACTATCCGTGTGGTCACTGTCACTTGACTCCTCACTTACCTCATTCACTCTAATTTTGGCTCTACAAACTTTGCGAAGATGTCCCTTAAGCCCACACTTACTGCATTTACTATATTTATATTGACAATCCATCTTGATATGTCCCTTTTTTCCGCAACAATAACAAACTAAATTAGCTTTGTTGTCCTTATATCCGCTACCTTTCTTATCTAGAGTACCTTTGCGTAATTCATGTAGTCCACTCACCTCATTGTTCTTCAACACCGAAGCTTCCTTCAGGGCGGACTCTAAGGACGTGGCTATGTCCAGAGCTTTCTGCAAGGTTAAATCGGGTTCGGTCAACAGCCGAAGGGAGAGGCAGTCGCCTTACTTCATGGTGAAAAAACTTTGAGCACTTCGTCCTTCGGATGGGACGCTAAGCGATGGTCAGGCACTCGACAAATATCCCTATCCTAGGTAAAGAAACATAGGTAAGCACAATTTAGGACTCCCACTGTAGAGTCGGACTCATGTCCATAATGGTGACGAGAGCTCTCTTGTAGTAGGCGATATGACCTTGAAGTTGAAGCCCGGTCATGAATCAAAATAACTAACCACGAACGTTAAACCAAAAAACATAAAATCGACAATAACTTGAGAAATAGTTACCAAAATCGAAAGCGCTCGCCCACAGTACTCGACCAGCAGTCAGTGACGACGCTTTCCACAACAGAAATAGTTACCATGTTAGTACATTATTTCATACACGGAGAAAAATATATTCTGGCGGCAAGAATAATATTCTTGCGGCAAGAAAAGTTTTACTCTCTATTTGGTAATGGGGAATATAGACACCAGGTGATAGGGAATAGTAGACACCATTCGGTGATAGGGTATAGTAGACACCAGTCGTTGATAAGGTATAGTAGACACCAGTTGGTGATTTTTTCTATGATAATAGAGTTTTACTACCCAAGCTATAAAAAGTATGAGGAATGTTTTTTAATTTAATTTTGTAAGAAGATAGTGTCAAGAAGAAATCTTCTTGCCGCAAGAATATAGTTTTCTCCGTATAGTCAATATAATTGAGGGCTTCCTGACAATTCTATAATATTATAATAGTTTGTTTTTTTCTGGTTAAATTACAATATTATTTATAATATATACGGATTTCAGTTGCATTTTAAATAAAAAAATTTCCTGTATATCCATTAATGAAAATGCTGCACTGGTTATGTATCGAGGTCGTTATACTTCCTGAAGGTAATGTATGCTCATGGTCACACGCTATATCAGCCGTAGGCGTGGTCAGGGGCGGTGTACGTCATCTCTATCAAGAAGTGATACTACAAGGTACGTAGTTCGTTAAAGTCTCCAGCCGGGTGTTTCGGTAGGTGTAACTCACTGATGAGCAGAGTCGAACACGAATATACTAGGTTCATTGAGAAGTTGGAAACTGCTGCAAGATCAGATTCCCGCAGATCTGCTCCAGCCTTGCCTAACATTCCTACGCATGCACACAATCGTTTGCTGTCCAGTTATTTATATTTAGTTGCTTATACTTTATCATATATATAAAGCTGAAAATGTCTGTGCGTTGTACCGCTATAACTCACGAACGGCTTGATGGATTTGATTAATTTTTTAAAAAAATTTGTTCGTCATCGTCTGTGGAAGGTTATAGGCGTATTAGTACCTCAATATCTGCTCCATCCCAGCATCCACCCACGCAATCTTTGTAACTCAAAAACCACTGCAATGATTAATGAGGAATCTTTTTGAATAGATAAGTTTTAATTATCGGAAGGTTAAGGTCTATTTTTTAATCAACCCCTGGTCCATCCCAGTATCCACTCACGCAATATTTGTAACTCGAAAACCATTGCAACGATTAATGAGAAATCTTTTTGAATAAATTAGTTTTAGCTCCAAAGCTAGCGTTACTACAGTTGAAGGACTATAAGCCTTATTCCGTATGAATAATTGAAAATTATAACATCATGAATGTACTGTCGAGGAACTGAATAGCCTTATAGGAGATATTGGGAGAAAAGTCAAAGTTCCCCGGGCAACGCCGGGTATTACTGCTAGTTATTTATATTTTTTTAATATACATTTTTTATTTTAACTTGTTTTTTTTTTTCTTTTTCGCATATTATGGACCTGATGGAGGGACGTAATGAATTTCCAGAAGTATCCATCGTGAAAAATACACTTCCGAAACAGTTATAAAAATGTTTAATATTAATTTTATATACATTTTATATAAATTAAGTATATCCTATTTATAAGCTATCTTAATGTATACATACATCCTATGTCATATCCTATTATTTTATAGTTTTAAGAAAATAAATATTACTATAATTATTATTATTTTATTGCAGTTTATTTTGCCCTGGTAAATAAATATCTCAGGAGGTTGTAAATACAACCAGGATTATTATACATTTAAATAATTATTAAAGAGGGCGTATATGAACCAAAATGAATGCCCTAATTAAAGAATAATGAACTAAGGCAAACGCTTCTTGCCCACACGGAGAAAACTATATTATTGCAGCAAGAAGATATCCTCATGACATTATCTTCTTACAGAATTAAATTAAAAAATATTCCTCATTCTTTGTATAGCGTGGGTAGTAAAACTCAATTCTCATCGAGAGAATCACCTAGTGGTGACTACTATTCCCTATCACCGACTGGTGTCTACTATTCCCCATCACCTAGTGGTGTCTACTATTCCCTATCACCGACACAAAATAGAGAATAAAATGTTTTTGCCGCAAGAAGAAATTCGCTTTGCCGCAAGAACATTTTTTCTTGTTGCAAGAATATATTTTTCTCCGTGCAGTTTTCCCCAACCCCTTGCCACTGTTTATCACACATTCATTCCGCTTTAGGATGGTGAACGTAAGAATTACAGAATGAAATATCTGACCGTTTTAGTTTAACGTAGTTCGGCTCTCAGAAGGTTAACTTTCAGTCATTTTTTATCCAAGGTAAACGACATTTTTAAAGACATGGAGTACAAATAATTACGGAAATATCACGTCTCAATGGTGATACTATTTTAATTTAATGTCTGCATTCGAGAGATATTATCATCAGGCCCATTTGATCACAGGCTCATGTATATTAATTCCCCAGGTATAAGAAGAATAGAAGAAGTTACGTAATCTGTCAGAAATAGGGTGTTGAGTTTCCTGGCTATGCGTGTAAACACGATAACTCTCCCATTTGTCGACACGAAATTATACTTGTGTGATCAGATCCACATAGAGACTACACATATCCATTTTTAGTCAAATCGGTGAAAAGAGAGTGGGGGATAAGACACGAATTTTAGTATCATGATTCAGAAGTTCCTATCTTCTTGAATTTTTAATTTGCAATGAATTTTGAATTATTTTTACAATAAAACAGAGAATTTTGATACACATTGTTTAGTATGTTTCTTCTCGCGGAGCGCTTTAACGGTTGATCGGATGTTCGTGAAATTTCGCAAGTAGCATCCATATACTCGTAAGTCTGGCTACAGTAACTATTCGTTCAACCTCTTAGTACAACTTGAATTTAATATATAAATGAAATGCTTCTGTCTCAGGTTCATAGCCAGCGTTTTTACCCACTCAACAACCCCTTCTCTGAGATATGTACTGGGTGAGAAAACTCTCCGGTTTGTGTCTAGTCGCTAAACAACCAACCATAGAAACCCTTTTTCAGATTAGTAAAATGAGTATGTTGAAAATTGAGGGGTAAAGGCGAAATAAAATATTAGACTCAGTGGTTGGAAGTCTGTGACAAAATCATCTGGTTGTATAGAAACAAATCCTGGCTGACCAGTTTAGGAAGAGAGACGGGACATCAGTGGAAAGGAAACGAGGAAGACGTGATTGGGGTAGCAACCACAGGAGAGTCACAGGGCGATGACACTATGGAGACGAATTGGGTGAAGTAGCACTCTGTATACCTTTGACTGAAATAACATTTCATAACAAATAGCTAAACAGTGATCCAGGAAAGGGGACATAGATACATTTTTTTCGGGATAATGTCTCTTGTAGACAGGTCAGACAGACGTTAATAGAGTTTCATAGGCGGTTTTCGGACTATGAAACCCTATTGAAACTATAAGCAACCCAGAGTACCCTAAGAAACTCACATGTGACGCGTTCCCAAAGCTTAAAATACATTTTTTTAGACGGTTGCTTGATATATCCAAATATACTATCGAAAAATAGGTCCTCAACAAACAGTTCCTTATTAAATTTCAATTAAAATGCCGTCAGATTTGACAATGGACCAATACGACCATATTCACATTATATATATATATATATATATATATATATATATATATATATACGATATATACTATATGTATCGTTTATGTGATGTGGTCAAAACACGACTTTCAAATACAATCTTTTCAGATAATTTTTCCCCTCTCATATTCATTCCAAACTGCTATTACTGATAAAAACTGACATTATTGCAGAGATACTCTGAAGTAATTCAAATGAACTTGAATGAAATACAACTCGTTTATTTGTGGTATTGTCTAATTTTACAGAATATATATACATGGGAGTACTTTTGGTATTTCTACCATCCTCAGCCAAAAGCATAAGAGATAAGACTGTCTTATCTCTTATGCTTTTGGCTGAGGATGGTAGAAATACCGAAAGTACTCTCATGTGTCCCAAATATTCTATGAAATTAGACAATACCTCAAATAAACGAGTTTTATTTCATTCAAGTTCATGGTATTACTGAGTATCTGTATCTGTATCAGTACAATGAATCAAAGAATACAGCTGATGCCAGCACATTACTGTCTTAA
Organism: Aradus depressus; assembly: GCA_963662175.1. Classification (NCBI taxonomy): domain Eukaryota; kingdom Metazoa; phylum Arthropoda; class Insecta; order Hemiptera; family Aradidae; genus Aradus; species Aradus depressus. The sequence continues at coordinate 27,795,145 of OY759217.1, read as the reverse complement.
CCTGTACTGCCAGGGAGAGGGGAAGTGTGGGGGGAAAGTGATCTGTAGAAAAATGATTGGTATAAGAAAGTCCTATTATGGCCATATCACATATTTTTATTCAATAGTGATATTTCTGAGACGAGATTAAGTTATTATTACGTCGATTCTATCTATAAAGGCTTTGTGAGAGTACACCGGATAATGTAATGATTTGAAATAATTATATTTTCCTTCTCCTTTTAATGCAATCGTCCAAGTATTTGCTGCTGTTCCTATAAATTGTAAGTAGGCCAAACTGCATTCCACTAATGCATCGTCCTTCCCAATATAACTATAGGTAATACTTTCGAATGTTATAAATAAATTTTTCGTTAATTTATTTTGGATAGGTTGTTACCAAACACTGTCCCAAATCCATAATGGACCATTAGTGGACCTTCAGTATGACACATTTATTTTGACAACTATATCTAGATTGTCCTAATTTTTTTTTTATCGATATTCTTTTTTTGAATTTTTTCACCAAAAGAGCTATAAGTGGTTCTATATAATAAAAAAATCATCATTGCCTTATTACTGAACTGAAACATATCGAGCCTTTTGTTATCGATTTGTGGACATGAGCCCGACTCTATTGTGTGAGTCATAAATGTAGCCTATCTAGGTTTAATTAAGGTAGGGGTTTTTAATGACTGATATAACGCAGGCTCAGAATCGTAGTTTAACTCATCCAAAGAACGGAGACTTACTAGACAAGCATGCTATCTCTCGGCCACCGGAGCGCCGGCGTTTCCAAGGACACCATTTGATTATGTTAACATCTCTACGAGGAGGGCGCCTGTAGCTCAGTGGTATGCGTGCTTGACTTCTGAGCTCAAGGTTGTGGGTTCGTAGCCCGACCGAGGCCCTTAGTTTATTTTATCTGGGAGGTAAAATAAACTTAAGCACGCCGTCCTTCGGATGGGATGTTAAGCGATGGTCCCGAGCCTGTACGATGTCAGGTACTCGTTAAAGACCCCTGCCCTTGGTGAATAAAAATTTAGGGTAGGCAAAATTTAGGACTCCCACAGTAGAGTCGGGCTCATGTCCACCAGAGTGACGATAGAGCGCTCTGGTAGTAGGCGATATGACCTCGTAGTTAAAGCCCGGGCATGAGTCATAAAACCTAACCTAACCTAACATCTCTACGAAGTATAGGGAAAGTTTTGTAATCCGTCAGAAATTCAATTTTCAGTTCCATCAGAATTTTATGTTTTCCGAATCCTGATTCCAAAAATGAAAAACAAATTCTGTCTGATTATGTGTCTGTGCGTCTTTCTGAACACGATAACTCCCCAATATAGTGAATAGTACGATATGAAATTTTATGTATGTATCCAAAACCTCATAAAGACGACACCTAATGATTTTCAGCCGTATCAATGGAAAGTGGAGAGGATCGGGGAAGGGGGCTCAACTCAAAAACCTCAATAACTGTCGATGTAACGAATGTATCTAAACCAAATTTTGATTGAGAAGTCCCTGAGTAATACACTAATTAAAGTTCAACCAAATCAGTAAACTGGTTTCAGAGAGAGATAGGTAACGGATTTGATTAAATCGCTGGGAAAGAACATTTCCGGAGATTTACCGACATTATTAAATCGCTATTGGCCAGCTGCGGGAGTAGGTTTGGCTCAACCCGCATCATTCATCCTTCTTTCATTGCCAGTTGTATCTTTCTTACGTTTCAACAATGAATTTGATTGGATGGTCTCTAAGTTGACTTCACAGCGATCCCCCCTCTCAAATTGTGCAAGAACAACATTTTTTTATGTTTGCGATAAGTATGACTCTTCCCCCATTCCTAATATAAAAAAAAAATATATATATATATTTTCTTGTAAAGAGTTGATGAAATATCCATTATTTATGTAAAGAGCACCCGATAGCTCGAAGGTAATGGCGCTTGCCTTCTTGCGGGTTTGAAAGCCGGACAAGGCCCTTAGGTTTTATATCTGGGAGGTAAAAAAGTATAAAGCACGTCGTCCTTCGGATAGGACGTTAAACGACGTTCCCGAAACTCGTTAAAGACCCCTAGCCTACTCCTAAACTTATGTAGGCAACATTTAGGACTCCTACAGCAGAGTCTGGCTCGTATGCCCGGGCATGTGTCACTATAACTATCTATAATTTATGTTCCTTGTAATTCTTTATAATGTGATTTTCAGTTCTTGCTGTAAAATACCTATTTTCAGTGATATATTATAGCACTTACCTATTAACTTGAAGTTAGAAAATAACTTCATTACATAATTAACAGCCATATATGTTGATAGAGCTAGTTTAACCTCACAAAAATCCTTCACTCAGGTTACAAACCAAGCACGGATCCAGAGGGGCGATGGCCCACCAGAAACGTTTGAATTTGGGAACTTTTTTAGGCTATTAAGGACATTGAATTAAGAAATCAAAATAGACTTGATTTCTTTAAAGATTTAAAGATGATTGTAAATTTATTATAGATTATAAAAAAATAAGTGGGGGCCATGGTGGCCGTGCGGGCTAGAGCATAGAGCTTTGGTCTCATGGTCTCACCGTAGTTTGCCATGAATTTTATTTCATAGAATCTCCATTCCTGTGTAAATAAATAAATTAACCCCAATATAGTCATGGCTAATGTGCAAGTTCATAAGGCCAAAAAATAAAAAAAAAATGAAATGAGACTTAGATACCTAAGTTTTCTAAAGAATATAGCAGAAAAAGGGGGGTCAATGAAAAACATTTTTTAAGTTTTTTATTCGAACATTTTATAAGTTTTTTATTCAAACACTTTATTTTTTATTTTTTTTTAATTATTTTTTTTTTTTGTAAAATAATATTTATATATAATTACATACAATAATTATTTAGGATATTTTCTTTTTTCACTTGACAAAACAATAAAACAAAGTAATTGTTTATTAAAAGGGGGAAGGATATAGGACAGGGGCTGGCGGGGGCGCTGTGCCGTCCTGGGGGCCGTCCCCTCCCTCGAAGTTTCGTGTCCCTGAATATACATACATGTCAGTCGCCGGGGTCTGGGTGGGAGGGGCTCCGCCCCCTTCGTCGCTTTGATTCTGAGATCTACCGTTTGTAGAAACCGTCTCCTGTCGGGTCGTTCATCCAGGGGTAGAAGTTGGGGCATCGGACGCACGTCTGCAGATTGATGGTCTCTCCCGGAACCTCCTTGCTGGTCAGCTTGCAGGAATGAGGCACCCAACAGGCTGGGTTTCCATCAACCACACACTTCTCCCTCCATGGCTCAAAGTTCTTCGCTTCAGAGATCGTCCTCGGGTTCTGGATCCATTGGATCACCTGGGTCATTGTTACAAAATAGACATCGTTGTACTTCTCCAGGATTTCATCAATCCAATAGAGGAAAGCGTCTAAGAACTCAGGATTGTTTTTGAGCCAAGCTGCATGGAAGTAGAGTCCAAGCGGTGCTCTGTTCTGATCGTAATGTCTGTCGAAATTGTGGTTTAGGAAATTGTAGAATTGGTCCCCGGTAAGGATGTTGGAACATGAGTCGACCATGGCGCAGCCTGGAAGATACTCATCAAAGTTGGGGTCCTCTCGTCTGTCGAGCTCGTTCATGACCATCTCCCAGACGGCGTGGCTCCTGGTGGGACAGTGCTGGAGGTTGCCGTGACACCTGTGTGGCATTCTGAAGTACATGGTGTACGGCCAGAGAGGAGGGTTGGAGAGGGGTGCTGTGATGGTGCTGTCGTAGAGGAAGGCCTGTTCTTCCATCATTGTGAACTGGTTGTTGCCGCCGACCCTCAGGTAGGGAGCTCGCACTCCTACAACGCTGTTGTCTGTGATGTTCGCGTACTTCTCCACGATCACTCGCATACCCGCCATTTCCTTGGCCCAGTCGTCAACTGTCGCATTGCTCCAGAATTGTTCGTCGTCATTATGTCTGAAAAACACAATAAAACTCATTATGAGACGATAAGGACCTACTACAAATAATGATATACCTGTTGTCATTTGCAAGACCAGATTCATTCAGATTCTTAACAATTTAAACAAGAGTAAGAGGTGATCTCATCGTAACGTAACGTAAGAAAACCAACCAATTCGTGTCAAAAGTAATCTTTAAATTTATTATTTTTTAAACTAATTATTGAATTAATTCTACCGTAAAACGATTGTAGCAATGAACTTGACATTTGGAATGAAGGGGTCACATGTTTTAACTTAGGTCTGATTAGATTTTGGCTGAAATCGAATGAAAATTGAGACCACTTTCCTCTGGGACCTAACTACATTTTACAAGAAACACCTTATGTTTATGCCCTAATCAAAACTCTTTTCAAGTAATAGTTGTAGAAAAAAATAAAATACATAATTTATATGAAATATGATTTTTTACGGATCGTCCGGTTTTCCGGACATGCCGAAAACCATCTTGAAATGTAGTTTTGAAACACAGATTTTTAGACATTTCCTTGATTTACCCGAAAACGGTTAGTCCTATCGAAAAATTGAATCTCACCAAAATTGTTCCTTATAAAATTTACAATAGCTTATAAGTCCTCAGATTTGAGATAGAATCAATACGACAAAAGTTATAACGAATTTTAAAATTTGGTTTATGCAATGGTAGTTTAAAAATTATAAACATTAAGAAAAATATATGTGAGGCGTCCAATATAGGATTTTCTTATACCAACAACGCTTACAGATCAGGGAAATACAGTGATCTGTAAGCGTGGTTGGTATAAGAAAGTCCTGTAATGGTCATATCACAATTTTTTTTTGTTTAAATGGTAATTTAATTTTCCTTTTAATATGGTAATTTAAGTTTCCAGACTAAATTATCATTCAAATAATGAAAATTTAAAACATTATTGCATTATATAAGATTTTCCGTGACCCCGCCCTCCCACAGATCCCTTACGTAATTTATAGACGGCTCCTTAGAAAGTGACTGGCTTTAAAAGTCAAGTCCAGTGAGGATCCAGTGGTGCATAAAAAATAATTGAACCAATTTTACATTCTTATACCTTTAATATAACTAAGTATTGTAATCGTGCGAAAAACGGAGATCGAGTTTTCAATGGATTTTCATGTTTCAATGTCTGTCTGTGTGTACGTTGGAACTTTCGTCTGAACGCTCTAACTCAGAAACGATCGTAGCTGAACTTACAATTTGAAATCAATGTCACATGGGCTAATTTTGATTTGATTAGATTTTGTTAGAAATTAGAAAAAAATTAAGACTACTTTACTTTGGGGCAGGGGCGTAGCCAGAGGGGGCGGGGCCAGAGCAAAAAACCAAGATAAAAATTAAATAAACTAAAAAAATAGTTTTTATTAAAAATGGATTGCTTGCATGCTGACAATAGGATCTTCAAATTTCCCGTGCATCTGATTCCTATATCAGCAATCAGCTGTTACATAAATGTACATGTATAAAACAAGCCATATTACATTTATTTAAATATACATGAATTCGATCATTTCATTTCTTCGCTCAAAATCGTAATTTATGTTATACTTTATACTGTTAAAGCTGTTTTTACATGCGCAGTAAAAATCCAAAGCGCAGCAGCAGCAAATGCACGCTATTGGCTGTGAGTCAATTAATTCTAAAAGCACAGAAACCACAGCGTGCATTTGCTGCTGCTGCGCTTTGCATTTTTGCTGCTCATGTAAAGTCAGCTTAAGTATTACAGTCAGAGGTTACCTCAGGGGGAGCTTCTAGAGGTCCGAGTCTCCCAAATTAACAATAGAAAGTCTGCAACGCTAATCACGGAAACTACATCCCCCACCCCTGTAGCATAACTTTGCCCCCCCCCCCCTGCTCAAAATCCTGGCTACGCCCCTGCTTTGGGGTCTGTTTATTTTACAAGATACTGGCTTATATCTATGATTAATCAAATATTTCTTCAAAAAAACGCTGCTGTGAAAACTGAAAGTACATTTCATGTGAACATTTTTTAAAAAGGGCCCCGGTTTGCGATATACATACCGAAAACCGTCCTAAAATGACTTCTTGAAACCCATTTTATTATTTTTTCCACTCATTTATTGGCAATTTTTGTACAATATATATTCCATTCTGCTAAAAGCAAACAAAAACAAAACACTTGATGCATTTTATATTAAATCTCCTATTGTGATGAAAAAGGTCGCACCCCAGACATGAACAATAAACTTCTGAAGGAAATAGTTTAAAATAAGGTTAAAATTGTAGCAACGAATTTTAAAATATTTTTTATCTTTGATAGTTTTATATTAAAAAGGCTATGAAATGAATAAAATATATGTGGCTGTGGCCATAACAGGACTTCTAGTTCCAACTATGTTTATACAGACCAATCATCATACAGGCTCGGGTCCATAGTTAAACGTAACACTCGAAGGACGGCATGCTCAAGTTGTCAGTCTTAAAAACTTAAGGGTCAGTAGTATAGTGATCTGTAGAAAAGAGGTTGATATAGGAAACTCCTGTTATGGTCACATCACATCACATCAGGTGCTCAAAAATAGTTTGCTTTGTCTTCTGAGCTCAAGATCGCGGGTTCGAAACCAGGCCGAGGCCGGATGTGACGATAAGCCGTAGATTTGAGCTTGTACGATGTAATGTACTCGTTAAAGAATCCCTAACCTATGTGAATAAAGGGTTGGCAACATTTAGAACTCCCACAGTAGACCAGGGCGACTAAAGAGCGCTCTGGTAGTAGACGATATGACCTCTGGCACGAGTCATAATACCTAACTATCACAGGTACCCCTGAAAAATGTATAAAATTATATCAACATTTCTAAATTTTTTATTTAGATTTTTTATCTAAATAAAATGTCAACTTTCACTTCAAAATAGACTATAATGAACAATTAGTTAATATCTCCACTTTGTCAATTAAAATGTTGATTTCTTATTCACAATTCATGGTTCGATCTTCAAAAAAAAACTCAAGACATTTGAATAGAATGACGTTCATCCCACATAGAGTTTTCTCGACTGGAGAATTGTTCTTTATGTAGATGTGGTTCGAGGAGAGACATTTGTAAGCACAGATGTCACTGGAGACAATTGAAAAATGATTACGTGAACAAAATGACAACAAAACGTTTTGTAAACTTTTGTTTCTTTTTTTTTTTGCATGTCTAAGAGCCCCAACGTCAACATAAATTACTTCTTTAATGATCATTGCCTTTATTTAAGTCTTTATTAAATTAGCATCATGTGTTATTATTTGTGAATATTTTTACTGTCCTCGGACTGTACCCGTTAAAGCAGGTATGTAAATGTTCCTATTATATAAAATATTATTGTAATTTTTCTTGAGCAATCGTTTGAAACTTATCCGGATTCCAGAAAACCGATCCTAGTAAATTTCAAATCGTTTTGTTATATTATATATCGTATTATATAAATTAAGTTTTGGATTTCTTTTGGCACTTTGAAGTACTTTTATTTATAGTACTTTAAGTTCATTCAGTTTTATTTCTAGTTAGTTATTGTGACTCATGCCCGGGCTTTTAACTTCGAGGTCATATCACCTACTACAATAGCGCTCTTTTGTCGCTCTGGTGGACATGAGCCCGACTCTACTAAGGACTTCCTTATTTTGTCTACTCTACATTTTTATTCACCTCAGGGTAAGGGTCTTTACCGAGTACAGGCTCGGGACCATCGCTTAACGTTCAAAGATAAAAAACCAAAATTTTTTTGCATTAATGATGCCTTTAAGTAAACAATTCAGCTAAAATAGAAAAATTCGGTTCTTAGATTTTTTTGCATATTAGGTAAAAAAGTATAATAGTTATGTAATCGTTCAGAAATTCGATGTTGGGTTTTCATCGGAATTTCATGTTTTAATACCCCCTGAATCTAAAAAATAATATTAATAAATTATATATTTATAATTAAATAAATAACTGCCGTTGTAATATATGTATTGAGACGAAATTTCATATGTATTCAAGTTTCAGATTCACCGACGACTTTTTGTTAATTTGGTCTGAAAAAATGAAACACTTCTCCAGATAATAAAAAATAAAATAAAGCTACCATTATTCAGTATTTCTGAGAAGACCTTGAACTTCGTATTTTTTTGAAATAATATACTACCTGAACCAGTTTCATCTTACGACACAAACCTGATTATATATATATATATATATATATATATATATATTGTAGGATTATCTTTTGCAAATAAGACATAAAGTAGTTTTTTTCAAAAATTAAGGAAAACATAATTGATACGTTATCTTTAATTAAGAAGCATATATATAATATTATATATATATAATATAAATATATACACATATATATATATTTATAAATATGTATAGGGGAAGTTATGTTATCATTCAGAAATACGACTTTGAGTTTTCAACTTTTCCTTCCAGAGATTCGGCTGAAAATTAATAGGTGTCGCCGCTCTGGGGTTCTGGAGATATACACATAAAATTTCGTGTGGATACATTCATTCTAACGGGAGTTATCATCTTCGCAGACACAAACACCGACAGGAAATTTTTAAAAAATATTTGGAATCAGGGGGTCGGAAAACGTGAAATTCTGTTGAAATTTTAACATCTATTTCTTACCGAATACATAATTTGGTCTATACTTCGTACTGGGGAAGTGACATTCATATCTGTCTGTCTGTAGGTCTGTGAACATGAGTTATCATGATCATCATCATTGGGAGTTATCCCGATAGAATGAACGTATCGAGAAAGAAATTTGTTGGTGCCCTCACAGATTATACACTTTGTTTTCAAAAAAGGACACTTTAAATCACTTTTTTCGGGGGACGAACTAAAACCTTGGTGCGGAGCGGATCTGTGAGGTGTTCAGCGCATCACATAATTTCGTAACTCATTTACCAGCTAAGTCCCCAAGTTGCCCAGTGCGCGTAAAGAATTTTCACTTCAAAAATTTACTTGAAATGAAACATTTTTCAGAAATTAGACAATAATAGACATATAATAGTGAGACACTCACGTAATGGAATGAACTGCAATCTCGTGTCCTTTCCTGTGAGTCTCCTGAACAGCTGAGTAGTTGGTGTACTTGTGGGAGACGAAGAAGCTGGCTTTGATGTCGCATCCGTTGGGGTTCTTCCTCTTGCCATTGAACATCTCCTTGTAGAGTTCAATGTTGTTGTTGTTGATGGCATCATCGAAAGTAATTGTGATCATCTGAGGGATATCCTTGGCAGGGAGATCGTTGGGAATACCTGTTCCATCCTCAGAACAGAAGCAGTCAGGAAGGACACAAACGGTGGGATCACAAGGAGGTGCCCTGTTGGGGTCGTTGTCGTTGTCTAGAACACAAGAACAAGGGGGAAAACATCGTTAAATTTGTAGTCTCTAACATCATTACTAAATGATTACATCTGTATACATGAATCATGTAACATACATAATATGTGTATGTGATGTTCGATATTTTCGGCAAATCTCTTTTCCGACGATATTTCGGAACGATTTCGGGCCCTACGGAATATATATCTGGAATATTTGCCGAAAATATGGAACATCTTACCTCATCCATACTAATATATACACAAGCCCTTGCAAGAGGAAGCAATCAGAATATATGATTATTTGAACAACGGAAACTGGATGAAAATAATATGCGACTTGTCTAGAACAACAATTTAAGGTTTAAAAATGTATTAAATTGATTTAAAAAAAAAAGTCTACTGAAGTTCTTAATAAAATTGAAAATAGCTTTTTGTAATAATTTTCAATCAAAAAAGTTCTGTATTCATAGAATTCATTTCGTGGCTACTCAGATTTTTCATTTTTAGTGTTCTGTGCCAAAATTAGCGAAACGGAAAACTTATAGAATCACTTCGGAGTCCGTCCGTCCGTCTGTCACAGAAGATTTTCTCTGAAACTATTCGACGTAAAAACTTGAAATTTTGCACAGAGATAGAGCCTGGTGCCCCAATCATAGACATGAAGTATAAAAAGTAGTATTTTGATTATGGGGCTAATTTCAGGGATAAATTGGGAAATAAAAAATATATATATATTCAAGGGCATCGTGTAAGGTGTCAAATGGAAGTATTGAAGCACGAACTCAACAATATATATGAGGCATTTCTTTTTGAGCACTTCTTTAAACATTTTTCGGGGAAAACTCTTAAAAATTGCTGTCCCCCTTATCACCAAAAGGATTGCTCAGAAAAATCTGAAAAAATCATGAACATTGAGAATTAGGTGTAGATTGAGCCAAAATTATTAGGATTGAACAATTCTAGCGCGATCAATTGTTATAAACAATTTTAATTGTTTATTTCCTTATAACTGCTGAACCATTGGTTTAACTATTAATAATTTAAGGGGACTGATGGCACGGAATACTAATTGTGCAGTACAGTGACCGATTTTTATTCTGAAAAATATTCTTATTTTTGGGTTGTGTAAGAAGATTCTAAATTAATATATAATATATTCATCACTTCACTTCTCTCATTTTTTTTTTTTAACAAATAGCTATTCGGGACGTTCGGGAAGTTCGGGATGTATCCCTATCATCAGTATCTATAATTCATCTGTTCTTTACGTTAACTATTCCTTCTGTCAATCAGAATCTTTTTTTTGTAGAACATATTTATTGTGTCAACCACTATGTTGTAACACCAAGTCAAAACTTCTTATACACAGTTTGATTGGAAGTTTAAATATATAGAGGTCCACTCAATGAATATGTTATATAAAAAAAGATTCTGATTGACAGAATTATTAACATAAAGAACAGATAAATTATAGATACTGATGATAGGGATACTTCCAAAAACGTCTATAATTGCTATTTGTTAAAAAAAAAAAAAGTGATGATGTGATGATTATATTATATATTAATATTGTGAAAAAAATGGGTTGGGCTAACCCCACTCATTCCAAGAATTCAACACAGCTCATTTTCTGATTTTGTGCAAAGGATTACGACGAGCCTATTCAACATACGTAAATACGTAATACGCCATTCTCTTCAGGGCAAAGTTATCTACAAAATTAAGTTCTGCCTTTTATGATTTAAACATTTTTTATGCTATTTTCTGTCATCTGACCACTTAATTAATTTTTTTTCAACAATATTATTGACTTTATACATTTCCTGGGCATTATTCAGAATTAATACAAAAACATTTTAGTAGACAGATAAACGCTTCTATTAATACGCCACTTTCCTGACAGTCGTTTTTTGTTACTCATTGTATTATTTTATATTGTTATTTGCTTTACTTGATGGAAAAAATTCCTAACGAAATTGCTGCTAATAGATTTTATTATATCGATTTTTTAAATAATTCATCTCCTCCAAGTCACGTTTCCACTAAAGAGAAGAATGTTTTTTCTCATTGGAGGCAACATTTACCAAATACAACGGATTATACTAATAGAGAGTCTTCCAAATTATAAATGAAATAGGGCAAGTAAGTGCATCGGTTTACACTTGTTGCATTATTGCAGTTTTTCAATACAATTAGAAAGCAGAAAACGTTCTGTTCCACTGTACCCACGCCTCTCTCTCTCATTTTCATGCAACGTTTCTTATGGATAGAAAAGCAGTCTAATCTTTGAAACATTCAGATTGAAAAATATTATAGGAAGTGTAATCACATCATGCTTTGATGTTCTGATACATTTAATAAATAAAAATTTTATATAAATATCCCAACGGTACGTATATATTCAACATGAAGATGACTGATGTTGTGAGAAGTGATTATTTCACAGGTTGTCAAATAAAATGTAGTATGACCTCTCACAGATTTTTATTAGAAGTAGCTAGCCGGCTTTCGAGGTTTCCCTCATCATCAGGCAGTCTGATAAAAAATTTAAAATTTTTTAAAAATTTTTGAATGAGAACTAAATAAATTTATAATAAAAATAAATAAATTAAACCATTTAAAATATCATGGATGGGGACAGACGAGTTATTCCTGTCCGCCATATGAGTCACAACTGGGAGAACGGAGTACGTGAGACTAGAGACTCCGTTCTCCCAGTTGTGACTCAGATGGTGGACAGGAATAACTCGTCTTTCCCCATCCATGATATTTTAAATTGTTAAAGTTTTTAGATTGTTTTCTTTATTTATTTTTATTATAAAATTATTTAGTTTTCATTCAAAAAGTTAGAATTTTTTCATCAGAATGATGACGATGGAAACCTCGAAAGCCGGCTAGCTACTTCTAATAAAAATCTGTGAGAGGTCATACTACATTTTATTCGACAACCTGTGATATATATTCAACGATTCCATGGTTTTAATAATATAATATTGCCCAAAGAACAAAACATGAGAAAAAAATTCAACAAAACCAAAATAGTTTGTTATTATTGCTCATGCCCGGGGGTTGACTATGAGGTCAAATCACCTACTACCAGAAAGCTCTTTCATCACTTTGGTGGACAGCCTAACTCTATTCTGGGAGTCCAAAAGTACCTAATAGTTGTTAGAGGGCGCCGGTAACTCAGTGGTATGCGTGCTTACTTGATGAGCTCAAGGTTCAAAACCCAGCCTTTTTATCTTAAAATAAACTTAAGCAAGTTGTCCTTTGGACGGGACGGTAAGTGATGTACGATGTCAGGCACTCGTTAAAGACCCCTAGGTGAATAACTCTTGATAGGCAACATTTAGGACTCTCACAGTAATGTCGGGCTCATGTCCACCAGAGTGACGAAAGAGTACTTTCTTTTTTCTTTCGATTTACATCAATAAGACCCTCAGGAGTATGAGTGCTTGCTTACTGAGCTCAAGATAGCGGGTTCGTTAACCGACCGAGGCCCTTAGTTTATTTTATCTCGGAGGTAAAATAAACTTAAGCACGCCGTCCTTCGGATGGGACGTTAAGCTATGGTCCCGAGCCTGTACGATGTCAGGTACTCGTTAAAGACCCCTGCCCTAGGTGAATAAAAATTTATTGTAGGCAAAATTTAGGACTCCCACAGTAGAGTTGGGCACATGTCCACCAGAGTGACGAAAGAGTGCTCTGGTAGTAGGCGATATGACCTCGTAGTTAAAGCCCAGTCATGAGTCATAATATCTAACATCATCAGTATCTCACATTTATTTGCTGTTTCTTTATGCAAAAAATTGTTTATGTAGTTCTTCTATTACATTTTTACTGACAATGAGACATATTTTACGAGTCGACATATTTGATAATCATTTACATACTTAATTTTTTGCCCTGTTGTCAAAAAATTCATTTAAATAGGATAAACAAATCATCATTTAACTTCGTGCAAAGTTTCAGCAATACAGCTTCAAAAGTTTCCAACATGTCTTGAGGGAAGACAGAAATAGAGGTTTCGGGTACCGTCTTCGACCTAGTGAGCCCAAAAAATTATTTAGTGAAATATATTGGTGTTCGATGAAATTTTGAGTGCTTGCAGAATTCCCACCCTCCATGTCTGCCTACTATAACCAAGAAGAAAAACAGTATTAGGGAAGCTTCCGAGCACTCCGGAGCCATGTCTGGGAACAGCAGAGGGAAATCTTGGCGTCGGCAGCAAAATGGAGGTGGGGAGGAATGTTGTTGGGACTTGAAAATCAGGTGCGGACTTGTGACGTAAGTGAAAGAGGCGACGACCTCAGGACTATTCTGAAGAAGAGGGGACGACGGGGCGACTGACCCCCCTGAAAAATAATAAGAAGGATTTGCATTCTCTTTTCCTGGGACATTGAGAGAAGGAACAGTACACAAGATCAGTGGTAGCATGCTTAGTGAGCTCAAGATCGCGGGTTCGTTAACCTACCCGACCCTAGATGAATAACAATTTAGGGTAGGAAAAATTAGGAACTCCCACAGTAGAGTACAGCTCAAGTCCACCAGAGCGACGAAAGTGCACTCTGATAGTAGACGATATGACCTCGTAGTTAAAGACCAATGAGTCACAATAACTAACTAAAATCAGTGAGCAATTCAGAAACAAAAGTCATATTTGATTATATCTGGATTTTTGATGAACAAGGGAGGTCACAAAAGATCTTGAAATGTCATAGCATTTATCATGTCTATTCTACCAAGTCAGTGTAGGACCCTCCATCCCCGTTATCCATTCACCTCTACTGAAAACAATGTTACTGATTGAAATAAAAGGTAGTTAGTTGTGTCACATGCCCGGGCTTTAACTATGAGATCAAATAGCCTACTACTTACTAGAGCGTAAATAGGCGTACGTCTTAGCGATGGCAGCGTAAGTAGCTTTGGAAAAATTGCCAAGAGTATCAGTGGAGCCCCTGGCTGAGGTGTAACAATCCTCAATACCAGCCATCTGAAGCAACTTCTTGGGGACCGGAGCTCCTACAATACCAGTACCGCGGGGGGCAGGAATCAGACGGACTTGAACAGAACCACACTTTCCTGTCACCTTGCAGGGTACTGTATGAGGTTTGCCGATCTTGTTGCCCCGAACGGGAACGACAGAGAGCTTGGCGAGGATGATCGCACCTCGGTTGGCAGTGGCCACCTCCTTGGAGCACTTCCCCCCAGACCAATGTGCCCGTTGTGGTCTCCAATAGCAACAAAGGCCTTGAAGTGTTCTCTGCCCAGCCCTAGTCTGCTTCTGGACTGGCATAATCTTAAGGACCTCATCTTTCAATGAGGGTCCATTGAAAAAATCAATTATCACGTCTGGGTCACCAATTTAGCGATTATGAAAGCTAATAAAGTTCAGGTTTTAAAATATTTTTAATTAACGAGAAGCAACTCAAACTAACTACATAACATGTATATATGGTGGCCGTGCGGGCTAGAGCGTAGGGCTTTGGTCGCATGGTCTCACCATGGTTTGCGGGTTCGAATCCCGTCCGGGAGTGAGTTTTATTTCGTAGATAGAACTCCCTCCCGGGGCCATGGATGTCTTAAATAATTATACATAACACATTGACATGGCTAATATGCACCGTTCATAAAGCCAAAAGAAAAAAAAAAAAAAAAAAAAAAAAAAAACATGTATATTGATTGCCTTTTCATAAAACATATGTTTTTAAATTACATGGAAATCAATGTTATCGATTATTAATTAATTCAAAATAATAAAACCCATAAATAAAACAAATAAATAAGACATGTGGGGGGCGCCACACATTAACCATAAAAAAGTGTTTTACTTACAGAATTTTGTTATCTATATTATTAAGTTATTTCCGGGTCGTTACTTAACACAATTAGTCAAAATTTCACGTCATTAACACATAGTTTTAGGAAACAGTGTCAAGAAAAGTTGGGTCCCGTTGGACTTTTCGGGGAACAGAATTCAATATATCCTAAATTTTTAATCCTTTTCTGATTTTGTGAATAATTACAGTTGTAATGAATGTATTGACATAAAATTTAGAATGAGGATTCAGAAGCTGAAATGGACTGTCTTTAGAGGAAGAGCGAAAATGTAATTGATTCATTCATACTGGGGAAGTACACAGTCTGTATTTAAATATCGTTCCATTCAGATATGATATATATTTTTATCCTCGGAACTTTAGTTCAATACCTCGTCCCTAAATACTAATTCCCACGTTGTTCCGGTTTGTCATAACATTCAAAGAAGAGAAAAAAAAAAATCGTTCCGATTCGTCGCTCTTAGTTGAGTAAGACTGAGGTTACTGTGTAAGGGTGTTCATGATGAGAATGCGCGCGCACCAACTGTTGGTTAGAAATGAGTGGTTAGTGTGGTTCCGCGTTTTGAACAAATGTAATCACTTCGTCTACTTTTCTTTTGTTCTCTGAGTCTAGAGACGGTAAAAAAATCCGAAGTCTGTCCATCAGTCCTCTGATCCGGGGATGAACTAACATTTTTGTTGCTGGCCACAGAGAAACATTTAAACATAAAAATTTCCTGTCAATACATTCATTACAGCGGCAGTTCATACAGGTTTTGTGCTAAGCCTCCACCCTAATCACCCCTTGCCTTTGGCCGATTTGACAGAAAATAATAGGTTGTCCTTAGAGGGTTCTGAACACATAAAATTTCGTGTTGATGCATTCCTTCTATGGGGTGTTATCGTCTTCATAGGCATTCAGACAGACTAGGATGTGTGAAAATAATAATTATTAAAAATAATTTTAAAAAATATCACATTTCCTATTGAAATTGGCTGGTCTTATATTAAATTTTGATCTCTACAGTAGTTTCCAAAAAGGGTCTTAATAAAAAAATATAAACTTTATGACGTTTGAATATATATAATATAATATATAATTTATATATTTATAATCTATATTATGTACTGTATTTTAATATTTATATTGTGTGTACTTTTGGTTTTTGTTTCATTTTTCAAAATTCCAGTGAAAACGTAATATCTGCGCTTTGAAGATGGAACCCCCTCCTACTGTATATGGCCTGATGATGAGTGTAACCTCGAAAGCCTTCTAGCATATTAAAATAAAATCTTCCCTTGAGAGGTCAGACTACATTTTTATAACACGAACATGCTTTCACTGTAACCACAGTCTAAACAACTTTTTATAATATTTATCCATTTTTAATATTAAATTTGTCTCAGTACTTATAAATTTCCTTGGCCCACCTCAGTTGCAGTTTCTTTAAATCTCAATGCAAAATTTCCAGTCTTTGAGGTTTAGCTTTCAAACGAGTAGTCCTTGAGATTATTATTACGTTGAGAAAGCGGTTTCGCACGGAACCTTTAAATTAACTTTCCCAACCTACCTGACATGGCTTTGTCTCCAACTTAATTATTTACAGCTCATGTCGAGTAATTGGCGCAATAATTGTGATAATTAAAAAAAAAGTTAACCACAGCCAATGTACTTTATAGGGGTTATTACGGATTAGCTTAGAGATTATTTAAACAATATTTACAAGATATTTAAACAACTTAAAATCCTGCCTTTGCCATAGCTGTTTATATTTGAAACATTAATGGTTATTAGGAAAAATAGAAATATTTTCCCTCTCAACAATACTAATCACGATTAAGATACCAGAAAGAAAGAAGACTTTCGAATAACTAAACATTACTCTTCTCTTTTTGAAAAAAGTATAACTAATAAAGAAGTCAACAGATACAATAGAAAAATTTAAATTTAAACTAAAAATGTTCATGTTAGAGGAAACCCTATACACGGGAACGGAAGTTTATTCTCACTGTTCAAAAAGAATAATATAATCACAATAAAGAATCGTTTTTCATATCCGAAATCATTATTTGATACAAATCTTTCATTTTTATATTTTGGGCAGAGTTCCTCCACACCTTTTTTATACTTTCATTTATAATTGATTAATCTATATATATTATTTTTCATATATTGTTATAGTTACATTGTTTTCTTTCTTTTCTATATCTCGAACATTGGGGCCTGATGATGGGACGTAAGAACGTCCCGAAAAATCGTTGAGATAAAAACACTTCCCAAGAATTTTTTTTTGAAAAACAGTTATCTTAATTTTTATTAATTTGAAAATTGTGTCTACTTATTATAAACGTATCTTGTAATAATTTTGTTGATGTACTCATAATTTTTAAGTATTTATTTTTTCAGTTTTTATTAATTTCATTTTACTTTTTTAGTAGTTTTGTTATTACTACTAATCATACGTGTGTTAGACTGAAGTAGTTATAAATCTAATATATAAGCTATCTTAATGTATAAATTCTTTTGACGTATACTATTACCATGTATTGTTTTAACCGAAATAAATTTATTATTATTATTAGGGTTTTTGGGTTGTACCACTTAACCATTTCTTCCCGTAAATTTTGCTACAAATTAATAGGTACCGTCCTTATGGGGATGTGAATTTAAATATGTAATTTCATGTACAAAACATTCATTATATCAACAGTCATTAGAGTTAAGCCCCCTTTGATCAACTTGGCTGAAAATCAATAGGTCCTTATCGGGTTCTAATATAAATATAAAATTTCGTGTCGAGACATCCTTTCAATCGGGACTTATCGTGATCACAGACACATACACAAGAAATTACTTACTTTTTCAGCTATATGAAGTAAAAAAAAAATCTTTACGAAACTTTATATGTTTATCCAGAAGCCTCTAAGGACGACACCTTTCAGCCAAATCGGTCGAAGGGAAGCGAGATTAGAGAAGGGGGCTCAACTTAAATCTCTTAATAACTGCTCATGTAATGAATGTATCGACACAAAATTTAGTATGACGATTCAGTTTTAGTCCAAATAGTCGATTGGCTTTGGCGGGAGAGCGAAAACTTAATTAATTAATTTGTGATGGGGAAGTAAATAGCAGTTGACTTTTTTTTACATACTTTCTCCTATACTTCGTCTAGCTGGGGGGGGGGGGGGAGTAAAAAAAAAAATAGTTGTAACAAAAAATCTGAGCGTTAGACTGGACGAAGAAGGAAGAATTTAAAATAACAAGACTCTCTGTATGTTATTCAAGGTAACTTAACGGTAGGTAACGGTGAAGTACAGTCAGCTATGTATAGAAGGAAATCTGTTTATCTTTAATTTATTATATGAAATAGTTCTTCCTCATTGTTTCATTGAGTTTCCTCGTACAGTACGTACCCAATGGAACGCCAAGAAGGGAGTGACTTGGATGGGACGGGATTGGAGTCCAATGAGATAGGCCCCACTTCAAATGTCTAAGATCAACCTTACGTTTACTTTCTCAGTTATATGAAGTATACGGGAAGTTATGTAATCTGTATTTCGATGTTGTGTTTTCATTGGAATTTCATGTTTTCCTACCTCCTAACTGGCTATGTATTTCCCAGCACGAATTAATCATTTACGTATAATACTCCATATTTGACTTACATACTAAATTTCGTGTCGATACATTACATCAGCAGTTATCGGCCGAGTCGAGCCCCTATTCTCTCTATTCCACCCCTTCGAAAGATTTCGCGGTAAATAATAGGTGCAATTTTTGAGAAGTTGAATATAAAATTCAATTTCGAAACAATCGGTATTAGATGTATCGGACTCCTCTATTGGCAGTTATTGGGACTTTTGAGTTGTCTGATTCGGCTGAAAACTAATAGGCGTCGTTATTATAGGACTCTGATTATGAAGGGAAGGGGGGGTTGTTGAATTGTGTGCGGATTTAGGAGCCCCTATATAAGTCAACTATTGAATATTAGTGCAGACGGTTGATGGGTTTTGGAGGGGGAGCAACAAATTAATTGATTAATTCGTTCTGGGGAAGTATATAGCCTGTGAATCACCGACGCCTTTTTCAAATCATAAGACATAGAATAAGGTTACAACGGATGGATTAGAATTATTTCACATATATGTCAGTCTGCTACAAAGAGCATACATAAGGAGCTTGCTAAACAGTTTTTCCTCAGTTCTTTTTATGTTCTCTTCTACTTGATATAATCGTTTATGTAACATAATATACTGTATGACATGTTATGTTATGCACAATGGAGCTTTGACCAGTCTACAAGGCGTATTGCGAGGGGGGTCACGTCAACTTTGACAACGGGTGAAATTTTGGTACGATATTACCTAATCATATAATGTATTTTATCTATAGCTCAACTCTTTCTGAACTAACGTCTATAATACAAATTGAAAAAAAAAAAATATATAAATATGTTATGTGACAATAACAAGACTTTCTTATACCCATCACTTTTTACAGATCACTCTACCCCCTTCCTCCCTCTACTAATTACTGGTTGGAGAGGTGTCCTAAAGCAATGAGATTCGAAACTCATTGTTGCGGAACTCTCAGAGAATTTGAGAGTCAGGGCTGATCATAGGACACTGTCATATGAACAAATACCTGCACAATTTGGGCATTGCTAGAAGCCCTCTGTACAGGAAATGTGGCGAGGAAAATGAGACTCCTAAGCCAGTGTAAAGCACTAGACAGCAGGAGATTTTACTGCTTTACTGCCATAACAGAACCTAAGCATGTAATGGAGGGAACCTGCAGCAGGATTCTGGACTTTATTAAAGGCACAGGGTTGAAGTACACACCAACACACATAGGACACACGATAGCCCTACTCTGGCCGCGGTGATACCAACATTACTTATTTTTACTTTATTTGCTATTATTAATAAATAAAAATCGTTGTAGTTAGTTATTGTCTCATGCCCGGACTTTAACATTAGGCCATATTGCCTATGACTTGGTATGGACATGAGACCGACTGACTCGAGTCAATCTCCAGAACAGCGTGCTCAAAATTTTCTCATCTCTCAGTTTGTCGTAGTGTTAGGAGCCCAATTCGTCTCTAAGTCTACAGCCATCGTGAATGTGGAATCTGGAGTAGTCACGGGGGGTACTGGGTACAGTGTGAAAGTGGTAGGGGGGCCTAGTTCATGAGTCTTCTTTCACGATCGTCTTGGAGAAAGGTAGTTTGGCGTGTTATCCCCCAGAAGCGTATCACCTTAAGAAACATGACCTCAGGAGGGCAGACTTCTGGCAATTTTCTCCATATCCCCCAGAACGGCGTCGGTAGCTCAGAAGTAGCTTACTATCGCTCTTTCGAAACCCGGCCCTTAGGCTTTCTATCTGTGAGGTGAAAAACCCTTGAGCATGCCGTCCTTCGGATGGGACGTTAAGCGAAGGTTCTGAGCCTGTGCGATGTCAGATTCTCGTTAAAGACTACCCTAAGGTGAATAAACCAAAGTAGGCAAAATTTAGGACTCCCATTATCGTTTCATGTCCGAGTGACGAAAGAGCACTCTGGTAGTAGGCGATATGACCTCGACACAATAACTAACTATAACAGTAAATTAGTAGATATGGCCATTTTCATATTAGTATGTTATTATAATTTCTTACCCAATTAAATAACTTCCCTTATACTTCGTATAGTGGGGATGTAATAAAAACTTTGGGAACTGCATTTGTAGTAGGTTGATTGTCAAGGAGAACCGGAGTGGGACAGTGTCATTCCAGTGAAATGTTACTCATTGCCATGTTGTCATACGTGTGGACATTTTCACGAATATTATGAAATCCACTTCTACTTTTAACTTTGAGAAAGCAAATAAAAAAAAAACTCTAACCTATTGATTCCATGCCACTATTCACAGCAATTAAAATAAATTTATTTCTTGTTAGGAGAATCTTTAAACATTGCCGGATTTACCAAGACACCGAGGCATTATTTGGGGGTCTTCTTAAAGAATGTTATTAAGGAAAATAAAAAGAAAGAATAATCGATTTCAAAATTCTATTTTTTTTGAGAGTGAATATTGACAAAAGTATTTTACACAACCCTTATGAATATATACCATGAATTTTCACGAAACTTTGAATAAAGAAATGACTGCCAGAGAGAGAGAAAAAAAATAAGAAAATAACGATTTTCACTACAATAGTCTATTGAAAAATGTCGAAAATTGAAATTTAGTAAGAGAACTTATTTTATGAACGATCAACTGATGTTAGAGCCGCCGATTAATTTTAAAAAAGGGCACTTTTATCTTCCTTATTCGAATAAAACCTTTTAGACTATAGGTATTCAATGAATGGTTGATTCTTTATTCTCTCTAGAATTAACTATTCGAAAGAAAAAAAAGAAGAAGGTTTTCCCGTTTTTTAATCCTTCTCCGGTTCTAGTTCTTCCAGGAAATTTAGTAAGAGAACATATCTTATGAATGGTTAACTGCTGGTAGCGCCAGCGATTAATTTTAAAACTTCTTTATTGTACTTGTAACTTCCTTATTCGGATAGAACCTTTATGCTATATGTATATAGTGAATGGCTGATTCTTTATTCAGGGGAAGGAATAAAAAGCATGTAGGTTAGTGAGTTATTGTGACTCATGCATCAGTTGTAACTACGAAGTCTAATCGCCTACTACCAGAGAGCTCTCTTCTCAATGAGCCCGAAGAGTACATATTTTATGAATGCTTAACTGCTGGTAAAGCCCGCGATTAATTTTAAAACATGGCACTTGTAACTTCTTTATTCGGATAGAACCTTTACGCTATTTGTATACAGAGAACAGCTGATTCTTTATTCAGGGGAAGGAATAAAAAATATATTGTAGGTTAGTGAGTTATTGTGACTCATGCTTCAGCTGTAACTACGAGGTCTAATCGCCTACTACCAGAGTGCTCTTTTGTCATTGAGTCCGAAGAGTACATATTTTACGAATGTTTAACTGCTGGTAGAGCCCGCGACTAATTTTAAAACGTGTATAACTTCCTTATTCGGATAGATCATTTACGCTATACATAGGTATACAGTGAATGGCTAATTCTTTATTCAGGGGAAAGAATAAAAATTAATGTAGTTAGTTAGTTATTATGACTCATTGCCCGGGCTTTAACTGCATCATATCGTCTACTACCAGAGAGCTCTTTCGTCACTCTGGTGGACATGAGCTCGACTCTACTGTGGGAGTCCTGAATTTTGCCTACCCTAAATTTTTATTCACCCAGGGCAGGGGTCTTTATTAACGAGTATCTGACATCATATAGGCTCGGGACCATCTCTTAACGTCCCATCCTTAAGTTTATTTTACCTCCCAGATAAAATAAACTAAGGGCCTTGGTCGGGTTTCGAACCCACGATCTTGAGCTCAGAACGCAAGCACGCATACCAATGAGCTACCGGCGCCCTCTTTGTATGTTAGTGAGTTATTATTGTGCCTGGTGCCTACTAGTGGTGAGTCCTCTTTCTGTACCCCGCGCCATAGTTTGCCCATCCCTGTCCTGCGGCATAGTGCTGCCCCGCCAGTACAAAATGATCCCCGACCCCCTGACCTAGCGTCGTAAAGATTTGTTAGAAAGTTTTTAGGGGTAGACTGACGTCATACGATTCCTTTCACCTCCTTTTTGACCAAGATTGATTGGCCTAAACTCACTTTTTCCTGATCCAATGATAGACAACATCTCCCATCTCTTGTATACATGAACTGTTGAAGGAAAGTCGGCTCATGTATATTTGTAATACTCAAAACTTTCATACTCGTGCTCTCTTTTACTTTCTCAGCAATGCAAAGTATAGAGAAAGTTATGCATTCGGCCAGAAATTCGATATTAAATTTTCTCGTCAGTTTGACGATTATTACATAAATGCGACAAGTATGGAAGGGAAAGTTATTGTACAGAAGCCATTGTAAAAATTCACTTTAATTATAATATAATATATTACACTACAGTGAATAGTTTTTTTTTTTTTTATTTACAAATAGCTATTTACAACTGTATACACTTTTTTTTTTTTTTTTTTTTTTTTTTTTTTTTTTTTTTTTTTTTTTTTTTTTTTTTTTTTTTTTTTTTCCGGTGCTCCTGACCCCTTAGGGGGGTCGGTCACATCACCCTATGTTCTCCCGGCTTCTTACGTCGAGTGATCTCGGGATCTTATCGGGGGTTCTGTTCTGCCTGTGTCCCGGAGCCGGGGGCAGCCGCCGCACGCCTGTCGGTGGTCGGTGGGGCCCCCGGCACCGGGTTAGTAGGCTTTCTTGATTCTCCGCCAGGAGGAGACGAACCGACCAAAAGCCAGGTAGCCAGCCTCTGTCATCAGTCCCGGCAGGTCCAGTCCCAGGTACGATCCTGTCTGGCGAATCAGCGCCGCCCTGGGCACGTCGTATAGCGGGCATTCGAGAACTACGTGTTCCGCAGTCTCGACGCCGCCACACGAGCAGGCTGGGCTGTTCTTCTTCTTAAAGAAGAAGAGCTTGGCGCTGAAGTCGCCGTGACCTGATAGCATCTGTGACGTCCAATGGTCTGGTTGTACCCATGGAGAGTCAAGGCGCGTCTGGACGTCTGGGAAATAGGTGAAGGTTGTACGGCCATCTGTCGATTGCGCCCAACGCTGTTGCCATCTTTCTACGATCCATTCCTGGACAATGCCCCTCAGGCGATCTGGTCTCGCCCGTCCTTGCATCTCCCTTTCCAGGGCTTGACGCAAGGCCATGTCCGTGTCTGCCTCTATTGGTAAGCCGCGTCTACAGAAGTACGAGGCGACGGCCCCATCCAAGACAAGGTCTATGGGTGGGGCCCCCGCCAGCACCTGCAGCGCAGCCGTGGAGACTGTACGGTAGGCTTTGGTAATCCTGAGGAGGGCTGCTCTTTGAGCTTGAAGTAGCAACGTACGCCGTCGCTTGGTGGGGTGAACCCACCATCCGGCAGCGGCGTACCTTGCTACTGCCTCGAAAACCCCGGTGTAAATAGTTTTACACGCGGAGTAGCCGAGACCCCACGTCGCTCGGGCTAGGTAGCTCAGAGCGTTAAAGGTAGCTGTTGTCCTATCCTTGATGGCAACAGCGTGGGGCGTGACGTTGAATCCCGGCCCAATCCCCACACCCAGGTACGTGACCACGGCCGGAAATTCAACGCGTCGGTCGTGTACTGCAAGAACCAGGGGGTGGCGGGCGTCTGTTTTTCCTCTCATCAGCATAGCCGCTGTCTTGCTGGGAGAGAGGGTTAACTTGTTCAGTCGGCACCAAGTGTCAGTAGAGTCGATCGCGGGGACACCCTCTGGTGATGTTCACTGTAGTGCTGGTGAATTGCTGTCTCACCGTCGCAGAGCGCTCGCTGAGGAAGCTGGAGATGAGCCCGAATAGGTTCCTAGGTATTCCCACAGACCGTAGTCGCAAGAGAATGGCAGGCCACCAGGCGCAGTCGAAGGCCGCGGCTACATCGAAGAAGATGCAGAGAGAGTATTTCCCTCTGACCTCCTCGACATCCGCCCTTAGCATCCTCAACGCATCCTCAGTGGATCTGCCCTTCATGCATCCGAATTGTCTGTGCGAAACAAAGGCCTGTACCCGGGCCCGAATTCCCGACAGGATCAGAGTCTCCAACACCTTGCCGGAGACTGGGAGTAGGCTGATCGGTCTGTAGCTACCCGCCAAGGAGAGGTCCCTGTCCCCAGGCTTGACAAACGTGCACACAAGTGCCTGTTTCCAAGCACTCGGGAAGTGGTATGTCCTTAGGCAGGAGTTGACCAGATGAAGGAGATCCGCCTTTATGGCCGGGAATGCCTTCTTGATCATGGCGGCATCTATGAGATCTATCCCAGGGGCGCCGCCATTCCTCTGCCTCCCTACCGCCAAGCTTAGATCTAATTCATCCCAGTCCGGGGCGTCCTCTGTATCCGGCAAGGCACGGGCAGTCTCTCTTATAATTACCTGGGCGGGGGTATCCTCCATCGGGTCGTCCGCCGGAAAGGCCACCCCCAAGTACATCCTTCCTGCCTCCTCCAGGGACAAGGCGTAAACGTCCCCGTCCCTGATGGAGGCCACCGGGGCGACCGGCCTCAGCCTCCCGGTGGCGACTCGGTAAGGGATCCCCCACGGGTTTCTGACACTCTCCTCCTCTATGAAATTCCTCCAACTTACCTTCTTCGCAGTGGCGATGCTTCGGTTGTAGGCATTATTCAGTTGTCGGTACTCTTCCCGTCTTAACATCTTCAGAAGCGGGTTCCCGCACCGTTGGTACCTACGCCTGGCGCGGTATACAACCTTCTTAGCGAGGGTAAGCTCCTCACTCCACCAGGGAACCTTTTTGAGCCTGTTTACCTTCCTGGGGATGGTTTCGTCGGCAGCTCGGAGTAATATGCTACCGAGCTGTGCAACTCCCTCCTCGATCTGGTCAACATGGTCAAAGCTCCCGAGGCCTTCCCAATCCTCGTCGCAGGAGTAGGTAGCAACGGCGGTCACAAAGGCGTCCGAGATGGCCTTGCGTGTGGCAAAGCGCGGGTCTCTAGGCCTGACCGCTGGAAGACCCGGGTCAAAGAGCTGAACATCTATGACGCAATGGTCGCTAGATGTGACTTCTCTGACACGCCATCCTCCCACGGCCTGGCCTAGTCCGCCGGACACAAGTGTGACATCTATATGGGATTCTCCCATTGCACCACGAAATGTGGGCGGGGAGTCCGGGTCGTTGACAATGCGAAGATCATGGCGGGCTATCACATCCAGTAACCTGCCACCCCGGCGATCGGTGCGAGCCGATCCCCAGGCGACTGACCAGGAGTTAACATCCGCCAAGATGATCACGTTGCCCCCCTCGAGTTCATCAAGTATATGATCCAAGTGGCCTAATTGTCGTTCTATGTCCTCAGAAGGCGGAAAGTACCCGCTGATGACATAGCAGCTCACGTTTGCATGCCTGACACAGGCCACCACCATATGGCTGGTGGACAGATGGTGGAGTGCCATCACGTCCACCTGGGGGTCAGTCACAACCAGTGCGGCCATAGGCCGCTGGTTGTCCCTTGCCCCCACCATGATCCTGTGGCCGGTGCCTAGGCCAGCCACGGAGCCTCTAACGCAATACGGCTCCTGGAGAGCAAGAATCTGGATGTTCTCCTGGGATACCATGTGCCGTACTTCCGCAGCCACGACTCTGCGCCTATTCATGTTGTGTTGCCACACATGAAGACCGTCCCGCTGCCTACCGGCCATAGTCCGTGCGAGCGACTAGGGCCTCTATCGCCCGGATATATGTCGGGCAAGTATCACTGTTTGCACTGTGATTTGCGGCGGACTTTCCTGTGCTGCAATTGCAACATTTCGGCGGCTTAGTTTTTCTGTTCGGGCACGCGGTGTCGCTGTCGCTGTGGTTCTCCACTGAACACCACGCGCACCTCTCCTTCGCCTTGCAGTATTTGGCGATGTGACCGAAGCCTTGGCACTTATTGCACCGTGTGACATCCAAACAGTCCCTGACTCTACATGGATACCACTTACCTAGTGTGATGGTCCCTGCAGAGACGAGCTCTCTCCGCACGTCAGACGGGGCTTCTGCTACCCAGTTTGTGGTCGGGCCGCCCTTTGGGGGGCCTTTCCTATAAACTGGGGTGACCCCCTTGTACAGTGGGTTCACAGTTTGGAGCCTCCTAGAGAGGTCCTCCCCCGACCAGCTGGCAGGGACGTCGAAAAGGACGACCCTGGGTCTTCTTCTGTTGAGTGCCTCGGCCCGCAGGCCCGCTGCCTGAAGAGCCGGAGCGCCCAACAGGGACTCCAGCTCGGCCGGGGTGGACACCTGTAGGAGAAGCCCCCCTCTCCTGGCGGGTTTGGCAGAAGTCACCGTGATCCCGAGGTCACTCGGGTCCACCTGCTCCAGGGCCGCCTCCAACCTCCTGCCGTCATTCTCCTGCTGAAAGTTGACGACAGCCCTGTAGCTGGCGGCTGGGCGGACCCTTCCCTCGGCTGTCAGCTCCTTCATCAGCCGGCTGACGACGTCCGCTTTCGTCCTCTGGGGGGGCGCCGACCTGGGTAGGGGCGGCGGGGCTGCAGGTGGAGTTGCTGGAGTCGACCTCTTCTGCCGCTTCCTCTTCGTCACAGTGGTCCAGGCCGTTGCCATCGGATACTCGGCGTCGGTGAGGGGTGGAGGGGGCGAGAGAGGGAGGGGGACTCCGTCCATCTTCATCCTTCGGCTGCCCACGGAGGGGGTGGTGGGGGCCTTGGAGGGGTGGGCCACGGTCCTCGGCCCGCCCGCTCCTGTACTAGGTGTAGGGGGGGGAGGGGCGGTAGCTTCCGCTCTCGAAACTGTGTCTGAGGCGGATGTGTTGGGGGCTTGTGGAGAAGAGCGTCCATCTGGGCCTCGCGGTGTCTGCGACGCTCTGGGCCAATTAGCTTCACCCAATTTCTTGACCATGGCATCCGCTATGTCATCGGGACTCAGCTTCTTTATGATGGCATGGGCGGTGGACTCTCTGGCTTCGGCAACGGCACATCTGCCTGTTACCTCGGCCAACAATTCTTGAAGTCGCCGCACTGCGTTGGTAATAGTTGCTTGAGCGGCCTTGGCCACCTTGGCCTGTAGAAGCGCCGAAACAACTATTTGGTGCAAGTTGTGAGCCTCCGCTGTGGGCGTGGAGGGAGGGTCGTCTGAATCGGTTCCGGGTGAAAGCCTCGCCCGTTTCTTGCCTGATTTTATTGATTTCTGTTCTGTTTTGATCTCGGGAGTGCGGGCTGTGAGCAGCGGGTTGGACCTCGTTGAGCTCCCTCCCCCGTTGTTTCTTATCTCGGGGAGGCTGTGCCTTCTGTCCAACGAAAGGGGGACACTGGTTAATGTCGGGGTAAGGGTCTCAGGCTGGGCCACTCCAGGTACGAGAGAGGACGGCCCTGCGAGATCACGCAGGCGAGTCATTTTTATTCTTTATTTACATAACTTGGTTGAACTAATCACAGTGATCACTTATAGAATATAATTTCAAGTTGATATAAAAAAAAAATAACGTTTACTAATGCTAAATGAAAAGTTTTTTTTTTTTTTTGAAAAAGGTTAGATTATTAATTTTTCTAATTGTGACACCACCAAGCTCCACAGCTGTTCCTCCAACTGTATACACATGAATACAACAAGCAAATGTGCTGATAAAGAGGTAATGGCAATGTCAAAATGTCATGAGGGGAGAAATCACCCAGTGGTGACACTCCCTAGTCACTGTTTTTCACTCGTTTTTAGCTAATCACTGTCACTGTCACTGCTTCTGATCAGGAGATCTCTAGGCCATTGACGCTTAAGCCGTCGTTGTGGAAGTATGGCAGAATGGAGAGCACGGACTAGAGGATTATTGTGGGAACTAAGAAGGGAAAATAATTTTTTATATTTGGATTTAGCGACTTCAGTAATGAAAGGTACTTTAAGGTCAGTGTGAAGGGTTTTGTTGGAGACGTAGTAAGGAGCATTGGCTATTGTACGAAGGATTTTGGATTGAAGGGATTGGATGCGCACAGTGAATAGTATGCATGATTTCATGATATTTCAACCATAATATTTGCTTACAGATACTATCTGCTTGAAAATACACTTTGCCTACATCATTTTTTTTTCTAACTCATTCACTATAATGAAGTCAGGTACGAAGACACCCAGTGCATAGAAAATCATTGTACCGTACTACTTTCAACTCAAGTCCGGTTCCTGTAGCATTTCACACTTAATATTTTTAATACTTTTTGGAATATAAATCAACAGACGGCAGAATCCTATCGAATATAGGTACTCGAATTCCTTTAATCGTTCAGATAATTATCTAGATTAGATACAGGTTTCTTTATATTTCCTGTAGTATAGCAAAAAATAAATAAAAACTATTCGGAACATTTTTAATATAAATATTATAATAAAATACTTGAAAAACCTAGTTTTAAGGAATTTTTTTTGCAAGAAAAATCAGTCTACTATGTTAGTTATTATGACTCATGCCCAAGTTTTAATTAAGAGATCATATCGCCTACTACCAGAGAGCTCATATCAGGTATAGTGGAACCTGAGACCGACTGTGGGAGTCGTACATTTTGCCTACCTGGGTTCATTCTGTTAGGGTGACATCGCATGTGGTCGAGACTATCGCTTAACGTACCATCCAAAGGACGGCGTGGTCAAGGAGTTTTCACCTACCTACCAAATAAAAAAAAACCTAAAGGTTTCTAGAAACTCTAGACTAAGTGATTATAAGATCATATGTTGCTACTTTTTAGTCGTATAAAAAAATTGTTTGTTTTTTGGGCCTTATGTTCGATGCATATTAGCCACGTCAGTGTGTTGTCTAATTATTTACGACATCCATGGCCCCGGGAGGGAGTTCTATCTACGAAATAAAACTCACTCCCGGACGGGATTCGAACCCGCAGATCATGGTGAGAACATGCGACCAAAGCCCTACGCTCTAGCCCACACTGCCACCACGGCTCCCAAAAAAATAAAAAAAATAAAATAAAAAAAATTGTTAATGATACTTCCCGAAATGTATTTTTGCTAGGTTGTAAAACCCAAAAATATAAATAGGAGAATAATATACTTAGCTGGCGATAAAAAAAAATTATTATAAATTAAAATCTCCTTATAAAACCCAAAAGTAGTATTACTATTTTAAATAAATTTCGGAATGGAAATCACCAATCAGCATAGTCCGTTCGAATATACTCGAATCGCGTTAATCATTAAAAATATTAGGTAGTTATAGGTTTCATTATGAATCCCATACACGTTATACATTTAGTGCCCCCTGCTTTCATTCAAGAGATGAGCAAATTAGCACTGAAAACTTGAAAAGAAAATATAAAAACTCACCGCATGTATTTTCGTCAGAACCGTCAGTACAGTCCTTTTCGCCGTTACAGAAGAGCCCTCGTTCAATACAGGAGCCATCACCACATGCAAGGAAGCCATCCTGAATAACAAACAATTGTTAGCATGATCAGAATAGACATATGACTATAACAAACGTTTTTAACAGACAAACAGACAAACAGACGGACATACCTGACAAAGAGGTTCACTGGTTGACAAGAGCGGTTTCACCTTCCTCTCCTTGTTCTTCAGTTTACAGTTCTTGACAGCATCCTTCCAGTCACAGGTCTGTTTCTCTATGTCGAAGTAGAGACCCGCAGGACACCTGATTGCTTGGAGACCCTGCACAGAACAAATCACAAACCAACATGACAAAACGGAATAACAAGTACAGGCTATTTAAAAAGGAACCTTGCGCATCAGAAATTGTGAAGGAATCCTGCCAAAAAAAATAAAAATAAAAGTTACGCATCAAATAATAATAACGCTAGAGAAATAATGCTTTCAATTTTAGTTGTTTGGCAGCTCGAATCTACGTTTTAATCATTATTATTTATTATTTATATACTAATATTTTAGAGGGCGCCGGTAGCTCAGTGGTATGCTTGCTTGTCTTCTGAGCTCAAGGTCGTGGGTTCGAAACCCGACCGAGGCCCTTAGTTTATTTTATCTAGGAGGTAAAATAAACTTAAACACGCCGTCCTTCGGAGGGGACGTTAAGCGATGGTACCAAGCCTGTACGATGTCAGGTACTCGTTAAAGACCCCTACCCTAGGTGAATAAAAATTTAGGGTAGGCAAAATTTAGGACTCCCATAGTAGAGTCGGGTTCATGTTCACCAGAGTGACGAAAGAGCGCTCTGGTAGTAGGCGATTTGACCTCGTAGTTAAAGTGAAAACTCTCAAATACCCCTGAGAAAACGAGAATAAAAAAATATCAACATCATTTCTAGATAATACAATAAAAATAGAGGGCACCGGTAGCTCAATGGTATCCGTGCTTGTCTTCTGAGCTCAAGAGCGTGGGTTCGAACCCCGACCGAGGCTCTTAGTTTATTTTATCTGGGAGGTAAAATAAACTTAAGCACGCCGTCCTTCGGATGGGACGTTAAGCGAAGACCCCTGCCCTAGGTGAATAAAAATTTAGGGTAGGCAAAATTTAGGACTCCCACAGTAGAGTCGGGCTCATGTACACCAGAGTGACGAAAGAGCGCTCTGGTAGTAGGCGATATATACTAATATTTTTATTTCTCTTGGTTTTTTCTAATAACTATTTTTATTATAATTTTATTAGTTAGTTATTATGCCCGGAATTTTAACTACAAGGTTATATTGCCTACTACCACAGCGCTCTTTCGTCACTCTGGTGGACATGAGCCCGGCTGTATTATGGGAGTCCTAAATTTTGCCTACCTTAAACTTTTATTCACCTATGGTCGGGGGTAGCGTCTTAAACGAGTACCTGACATCATACAGGCTCGGGACAAATGCTGAAAGTCCCGTCCGAAGGACGGCGTGCTCCAGGTTTCCCGGCTAAAACGGCAAATTCCCACTGAACTTTTGGCGTCCCAAATATATTTATTTATATATCTATAAATATATATATTTATATAATTGTTATTGTCATTTTGTTTTCTTTCTGTTTTCTATATTTCGCACTTTGTGACCTAGAAGGGACGTAGGAACGTCCTGAAATGTCGTAGTGAAAAAGACACTTCCGGAAAAATTACAAAAAAATTATTATCTTAATTTTAATTAAATTAAAAAATGTATCTACTGTATTTATTAATACTATTATCGTTGTACTCATATTTTCAAGTATTTATTTATTAATTTCATTTTATTTTCTGATGGTATTGATATTACCAATCACATGTGTATCAGACTCTAAGAATTAATATCTGTTTATGTATCTAATTTGTAAGCTATCTTAATGTATACATTCTTATCACGTATCCTTAATAAGGTAATCCATATGATTTAACGGAAATAAATATTATTATTATCATCTTCCCACAAATTTGTATCTTTTCATAAAAAAAAAACAAAAAAAAAACGGGCTACTCAAAGCTTTTTATACACACGAGATTTATGTAATTTAATTTATTATTGTAGTAACCTTGTGTATATAAAGAAACTCTCGATTTGTTAAACAATAAAAATGTGCTAATTTGTGGGATATAATTACTAATGTTAGCTTTAAGATTCAGAAACGAATACTGTGAGGATTTAATTAGCAAGCTGGTCTAAAAATATAAATTAATTTTCCGTTGCGTGTACAATAGTTCAGGTCCTGTGGAGAGAAAGAATAAAGGTTGGTGTACAATACCGAGTTATCTCTGAGGGAGATTGTTCAAAAAGAGTGGAATATAACGTGGCTATTAAAGCCAAAAAATAATTTTAAAAAAAGTAATAGCTTTTTACAGGTTACCAACCTAATCTTGACGTGTAAAGGAGGTTGGTAGAAAAATAAAAGTAATAATTGGACGGGGTTAGAATCAAAGTGATCTAAGTGACATTTTAAAACTTTGAAGAAACTGTGCATCAAGTTCTTAACTGATTTAAAAAGTCTATAATTTATCGGAACCGGAAATATTTTGTCTTCTGCTTTTATGGTGAAAGTTGCGGTTAGCAAACCATAAAATTGAATAAATATCTTAATTTCAAGGTCACTATTGATATGTTTAGTTATTTGTTCATGTCACCAAAATGGTATAAGTGATTTGCCATTAGATCTCAGCACTGGGTAGGATTTCACTTGTACACCTTTTTTCCTGAACAGAACTATCATTCTTCAAATTTTCAAAAATGTCACTTGGACCATTTTGATTCTAACCCCGTTAATATTAGTGATTTAGTTGTGGGAATTTTAAGTGCAGTCTCTCAGCTTTTTGGGCAACGATGCTAACCGTTCGAAACTCTCAGGTAATTTTGGAGTCCGATTTCCTTCAAACATGGGTATGTACCCCATCAACTCTCGTTACGTTTCTTCAATGGATACCTAAGTATTATAGGAGTCAAGGACAGTTCGACTTACGACAAGTGGAGAGATGAGACAGCTCACTTCCCGGGTTATGCTCAGACGAGATTTCTCATTTTCGGTAGAGATATGATCATAGAAAAATTTTAGAAGAACATTTTTACAATGTTCGTATTCTAAGATTTACTAGGAAACTGATTGACTCCTTTAAGAAGGAGAGCGCTTTCAGGGAAGAGATAAGAGCATTGGATGCTTAGGTCCCTAGGTGCATGCAAAAACCCTCCCATACTCAGGGACTCCTAAATTTTGTCTACGCAAAATTTTTATTTACCTAGAGTAGAGAGGTCTTTAACGAGTACCTGACATTGTACAGGCTTGATTAATGTCCCATCCGAAGGACGGCGTGCTCCACCTCCCAGATAAGAAATCTAAGGACCTCGACCAACCCGTGATCTTGAGCACAGTAAGCAAGCACGCTACCACTGAGCTACCGGCGCACTCAACTCGTGCGATCATTGTCGAGAAATCAAGGTCAAGGTCAACTTACTGACCTTTCTTTTCAGGCTCGGGACCATCGCTTAACGTCCCATCCAAAGGATGGTGTGCTTAAGTTTATTTTACCTCCCAGATAAAATAAACTAAGGGCCTCCGCCGGGTTTCGAACCCACGACCTTGAGCTGAGAAGGCACGCACGCATACCACCGGCGCCCTCAGTGAATACAGTAGTGGCTGAAGATGGTACCGAAAGTACTCCCATATATTATATAATTCATGGTTCATAGAGATTCATGGTTTAAAAATTAAATTTTAATTAGGTATTACTGATCTGATTTCACTTGCTACTTTTTATCTTTTTTTTTTAATTAAATATTTGTATTAATATTTTTGTTTTATTCACCAAAAAGAAACAAAAAAAAATATTTCAATACAATCGTTTTAATAAAATTATTTTGGTTTCAATATCCCATGCCTGTTATAAAAATTGGGAAAGGTCAATAATTGAGTTTACGCGCTACAGGGTATTTCATTATCCGAATCGTGTGAGTAATGAAAAATAAAGAAGTTCTGAAATGAAACATTAATCTGACATCCGACAAAAAAAAAATGTTTATCAAACTTTCATAAAATATACAAAGTCTCTAAAACACAATAACCATTATGAATGATTACTGTATCAGGTTTACTTGCCATACATCGGCCAGAATTAAATGGCTCTAATAGTACAAGTTAGAATTTATTTAAAAAATAAGAACTTTATGAAAAAAAATTACAAAAAATATTTTGCTGAGTGCAATATTTAGGCAAAATACTATTTTTAATTGATTACATGCAACCGTAAATCTTGGTATAGTAGGCATAAGGTGTATTTGAAAACTTCAAATGGCTCTACTGAAAAGTTATGCTTTTGGACTTATACTCTTAAGGCCCGGAACTCTAGATATATTTCCTGAAATTTTACAATATTTTTTAAAAAACATGTTTTTCTTTATTTTTCAATTTATTCTTGTTTGGGAAGTACATAGACGGTGACATCGAATTGCGGAACGATTACGAAACTTCCCCTATACTTCGTACAGTAAAAATTCACATATTTAGGGAAAACTGAAACATTGAAATTCTGTTCTCATTATCGAATATTTCTACCATTACAAATACTTCCTTATCCTTAATAACAATGTAAGGGCCGTTCACAAACTACGTCACGCAATTTTGAGGTGTTTTAAACCCCCTCCCTCCCCCTTGTCACAATTGGTCACATTTAATTGACCCCCTCCCTAAACGTGACGTCATTTTTTCATTGATTAATGCAACGATTAATGAGAAATCTTTTTGAATAAATTAGTTTTAGCTCCAAAGCTAGCGTTACTACAGTTGAAGGACTATAAGCCTTATTCCGTATGAATAATTGAAAATTATAACATTATGAATGTACTGTCGAGGAACTGAATAGCCTTATAGGAGATATTGGGAGAAAAGTCAAAGTTCCCCGGGCAACGCCGGGTATTACTGCTAGTTTGTAATAAGTAATGACTGCTGCGAACATGTTTGTTTTGCCATTAATTAAATTAATTTTTAGAAAATTGTCTACGCCCTTATTTTAAAGTGTAATAATAAACGTGACTTCATTTTTTTGTTTAGTCCCCCCTCCCCACCATTACATAAGTTATAATCCCCCACCCCCCCCCCCCTCCACCCCTAGGCGTGTGATGAAGTTTGTGAACAGCCCCTAAAAAAAGTAATCTGCTATGATCGGTCAATAGCAGGAATAATACAGGAACACATCCTGTTAAA
This sequence comes from Aradus depressus, assembly GCA_963662175.1. Classification (NCBI taxonomy): domain Eukaryota; kingdom Metazoa; phylum Arthropoda; class Insecta; order Hemiptera; family Aradidae; genus Aradus; species Aradus depressus. The sequence continues at coordinate 27,759,915 of OY759217.1, read as the reverse complement.
GGAGACTGTATTTAAAAACATATTAATTGTTAATTGTTTAGTGTAATTAGGACTTGAATTGAACATTACAATTGTGCCGACCTTGTACCCTAAGACAGAGTGACCTTAACCTGTGCCAGGTTGTATCTCGGGATATCTCCTGTTTCCTGGGAGTCCTGTGATTTGTCCAGGAAGTTACGACACCTGTACAAGTGGGACTGGTGAAGATAAGGAATCCAACATATCTATAGGTAGCATTACTCAGTTAGGTTCAGAAGTACAAGGCCCCCTCCTGCTAAACATTATAGGATGAAGCTATAAGTGCTGTAATTATTTGTCATACTTGTCCTTGATCATCGTCATATTCTTTTCTTTTTATTTATTGAAGTAAGAAGTTGGAAGTTGTTAAAAAGTTCGACAATTTTTCCCCTGTAGTCCAAAAGAGAGACTTCATTTATATAATCTTTTTCCTAAAATATCTTGCTAATAGACCAAAAACCGTTAAAAAAATAAAAAAATAAATTTTTATTTTTCACTATAAAGCTTACAAATTAAGAAAAAATGTATTTAATTTATTGCTTATAAGATACATAATATATATATATAATATATTATGTTCTTTTCTTTTTAATTATTTTTTTTATTTTTGTGTTATCGCTACTACTATTTTAAAATTCTCCCTTTTCAAAGGCCATATTTTGTTTTATTCATCACTATTTCTTTTTATTTCTATTAGAGCAGGACCGTATTTATTTTTTAAAATATTATTTCTATCTTTTTATTTAGTTACTATAGGACTTATTTGTTATTATATTTATATATATATATATATATATATATATATATATATATATATATATATATATGTTTTTTTTTTAGGACTTATTTGTTATATATATATTTTTTTTTTGAGGGCGCTGTAGCTCAGTGGTATGCGTGATTGTTTTCTGAGCTCAAGAACGTGGGTTCGAAACCCGACCGAGGCCCTTAGTTTATTTAATCTGGGAGGTAAAATAAACTTGAGCATGCCGTCCTTCGGATGGGACGTTAAGCGATGGTCCCGAGCCTGTATGATGTCAGGTACTCGTACCCCTGCCCTAGGTGAATAAAAATTTGGGATAGGCAAAATTTAGGACTCCCACAGTAGAGTCGGGCTCAAGTCCACCAGAGTGACGAAAGAGCGCTCTGGTAGTAGGCTGTATGACTTCGTGGTTAAAGCCCGGGCATGAATCATAAAACCTAACCTATATATATATATATATATATTTCTTTTCTATAACTATAGGAATATGTATTTTGTAAAAATAAAACCAGTGATAGCCATACAGATTGTATGCTTTAGTGGAATAAAAAGTTTATCTGTCTATCTAATCTTTTTCCGAGTTATCAACGGAATTTCATATTTGAATATTTTCGACATTTTCTGTCTTTGGGTGTTCTTTATGAAATTTCCAACCTTTATGATGCCCTCAAATTTGATATGAAACCAATACGACAAAAGGTACAGCACTCCAAAGAATATACAATAAATTTCTGTAGGAAGTAGTTAATGTAATGTTTAACGCATGGCAACGAATTTTAAAATTTGCATTTGTATTTAGCTTTTTAAAATAAAATGGATTAAAAATAAAGAACAATGTGGCTAAAACATTATTAAGTTAAAATTCAAAATTATTAAGTAGTTCGAAAATGTTACTCTTATCGGTCAAAAGAGAGACGCTTATTTAATCTATTATGATTTTTTTTTTCCTGAGCTATCAACGGAATTTCACATTTTTAAAAATATTTTCGAGATGATTTCTGTCTGTAGGTGTGTCAGTGTGTATGTGATTGAAACTTTGTCAGTGTTTTTAACTCAGGAACTATTGTAGCATTGAACTTGAAAACTAACTTATTAGCTTTAATTAGATTTTGGACAAAATCAGATGAAAAGAAGATATTACTTGTGAGCCTAAGATATTGCTTATATTTACGTCCTAATCGTAAATATTTTCAAATAAAAGTTGTAGAGAATATTGAAAATTACATTTTATATGAAATCCATTGTTTCGAAGGACATTTAAACGCATTTTTATACATGTTTGGTCGATTTACGCAAAAAGTGTTTGTCATACTCAAAAATTGGTTCTACCAAAATTTTTTTTTAGAGTTTTCCAACCTTTAAGAACCCCTCTTTGAGATAAAAGCAACACGACTCTTGATTTCAAAAATTAAAAAGAAACTTTTGCCGGTCTGAGTGTATGTGTGTCTGTGAGCACGATAACTCTCGATAGAATGTATATATCAAAACGAAATTTATATTTTTTTTGTGTAACCAGAACCACATAAGGACTACAACTATTGTTGATTTTCAGACAAATCCAGAGAAGAAGAAGAAGGGGGGGGGGGGGGGGGGGGGGGGAGGAAATGGGCTGAAGGAAATAGAGTGATCAGGGAAGGGGACACAACTCCAACAGGAAATTTTGCATGAGGATTGGGAAATCCCTGAGTAAGTCACTTATCGATTTCCAAATCCACCAAATCGATTGACTGGGAAAAGCAAAAACGTAGTTGATAAATTGGCGCTGGGGAAAAACAATAACGGTGACTCATTGACAACTTTTTATTTTGCAGTCTATAGAAAAAAAATAATAATAAAAAAAATAGAAAGACTAACAGACTCACACCGCAACATATTTAGGTAGTAGGTGTGAGTGATGTCAAGTACCAGAAGCGTACTCAATGGGTCAGCAAGGGCACTGGATAAAACCTATTTTTCGTAAATTAAATTACTTTGAGTCATAGGAATACTTAACCTATCCCATTGAATTGCCATGAAACCTCATAAGCTACGAGCTTATCCATGTGACATAACAGGCGCGTATACAAGGGTAGGGGTCATGCCCCCCCCCCCCCCCCCCCCTTTCAAAAGTTAAAGAGATACACTAGATATTATGAGTAAATTTGAAACTTAGTTATTTAAAGTAGTCAGATGAAAATTGAGTTCAAATCACTATCTATTAATAAATTTTCAACTACAAAATCATTTGAATAAAAATGATATATTATGATAATTAGCTGTTTGACGTAGAACGAAGATTGACATAATATTTTAATATAATTAATTTTGAACATTTTATATGAGTTATAGGAAATTGATTTGACTTCATTTCTAGTTGCCATATTGTGCATCTCTCTGCTACCTTCGTTAGACAAAGACACATTCTGTAAGCTTTAATACAGAGAGTCCCAGAACTTATTAATAATAATTTTTTTATTGCAAAATTCGAATTTTTAAAATAAACAATTAAAAAATTTGCAGTTAAGAAAATGTTTGTTAACCTTTCGTGTACTAGGTGGGGTCCAGGCAGACCCCTCTACCCTTTGTTTGTTTCTGTGCATGAGCCATGTTTTCAGAATTCTCTGTGGCCTTGAGTAGCTACCTTCTCAATATCGCTCTACACGTGGACGAGCACACAAGTTTGTCAGAGGTATGTAACACTTTTTATTTCCACAACTTCTTGGAGAGTTGTAGTCGGGGTCCCAGCGTACCCCACCTAGTATTTTGTGTTATGGCTGTGGGGTCTCATCAAACCCCACCTGGGACACTATTTTAAAATGAAAAAATATTTTTGCATGAATTTCATTTTCCAAATCCTTTAATTTTTGTTTTACATCAAAAATTTAAACACAATTATTCAATTGCATGTTTCCTCAACAAAATTGTTCACAATTTATGTGCAGATGGCTAGATCCCTACGATTCACCACTTTGAAAGAAATTAGAGCTGAACTAGATAGACAGGCAAGGGAAGAGGACTCATCTGGTTTGGAAGACTCCACCAGCGAAGTCAACGACGAGATTTTATCAAACGATGATGTAGAGGACGACGAGCTTATAGTTACTGGTGTGAATAGTTATGTTTTGTACACATTATCCGGAAAAAAATGCCCACGAGCCGATTTCTTGAAAACACTAGCTTATTCCCTTGCAGAGACTCAACTAAAACGAAGAGTATTCAATAAAAAGATCAGCAAGCGCCTGGAAATGAAGATAGTATTTGGAATGGATACGTCAGGAAAAGAGGTTGGCCAAGATCCACACCCCAAAAAGAGACGGTGCTACTTGTGTGATCTTCAAAAGGACAGAAAAACCAATTACTCGTGTTTCAAGTGCCACAACCCGATATGCAAAGACTATAAAAAAATTATTCGTTCATGTTTACAATGTTGTGAAGAGAGCGATAATTCAGGGTCGGAGGAGTAGGAATGGTCATTTACAGAATACCTATATATATTAAACGTATATTTTTATGTGATGCAACGTGGTGCAGTTTTGTTTGTAACACTAGATATCATTCTATGGAAAAACTTAGGCAAATTATGCCTAACTAAAAGTGAAAATGTTCATCTGTTATTCTCAATATTTCATGTTCCTTAGAAGTTAAATGTAAATGTACCATTACACAATGTAATTGTATCAGAATAAAGTGTTATAACAATTGTCGAATATATAAATGATCTTTTCACAATGTTTCAGGTTATTTCGTCCCTCCCACAGCAGCTAGATTATGAATACCGTGTTGAGGTCTGCACGGACCCCACCTAGTACTATATGTACAGATGTTCCACCTAGTACTCGGAGAGTTCATAATATCTCGCAAACAACAGCTCTAAAGAAATTTTGATTTACAATTATTAATCAGGGAATTTTTCTGCAAAAGTGAAATCCTAAGTTCTGGAACACCCTGTATATTAATTTGTTTTTGCTAAAACTAAACGATAAAATATTTTGAAATTTATTATACGTTCATCAATTACTTATGCTTAGTCTTTGAACTGAAAACTACTCGATCGGTAGATAATGCACTTCTCCTTATGGGGGCAGTATACTATAGGAGTTACTATCAGCGAATTTTATGTAGGTTTATTTTATGTAAGAAATTGAACCAGGCCTACGCACGCCTCTCCATCTTGTATCCTCTAATTAACAGGACCTCTAGGCTCAAGACAAGATGCAGCCTTCTCATATACAAGACCATCATTCGGCCTCTATACACGTATGCATGCCCGGTCTGGGGGCTACCATCTGGTAAAAAACTTGAAGGGTTCCAGAAGCTACAAAATAAAGTTTTGCGCACGGCAGTAAATGCGCCATGGTTCGTGAGGAACAAGCAGCTTCACGAAGAACTAGGCTTGTCATATGTTGAGGACTTCGTGAAGAGGGTTACCAAGAGGTTTCTGGATTCTCTAAACACCGCAGCAGGACCAGCGTACTACGAACTAGGAAAGACGACTCCAGCCCCCAGACTCAAGCCACGGCTCCCTCAAGACATCCTCCCTTAGAGACCAAATGTTAAAGTTTACCTTCTTTCATTTATTTATTTATTTATCGTTTCGATATAACTTTTATAATTCAGGCAACGCATTCTCGTATTTACGCGAAAAACGCGATTTGATGTCACAAATGGATTATGTATAATAGAGTGTATAGTTAAAAGTAAAGAAAATCTGGGAGGTAAAATAAACTTAAGCACGCCGTCCTTCGGATGGGATGTTAAGCGATGGTCCCGAGCTTGTACGATGTCAGGTACTCGTTAAAGACCCCTACCCTAGGAGAATAAACCTAACCTAACCTAGTGTACAGTTTGTGTTCAATTTTTTCCGAATGACCCCCTCGAGAAGTTAGACTGTATACGCGCCTGTGATAAAACGTAAGTGTAATGCGTACAAATACAACGCTTTCAAGAAGATCAGATTAGAGTCACTTCCTATCAAGGATCGCATCAAGCTGGCTTACAAACAGAAAGGTACACAAGAAGTACTCACGGATGCAGTGCACTGGATGACGTCTCTGCAGTTGTCCCCCTCTCCAGAGACTAGTCGGAACCACTCGCCAGCGTCCTTATCCTTACACAACTCAGTCTCAAAACTTTCCTCCTTCTTGGTGGCTTCTGTTGTCTCTTGTTGCTTCGCTGCTTGTCGTCTTATTCGTTGAAGACTGTCATCGCCTGCAACAATAACTAAACATGTAGTTACAGTTTTTAAAGAAGTCTTATGATTAGAGTTGTCAGATATGAAAACGGTAGTCGGTGAATCACCGGTTATGAACGTCCCCAGTATGAATGTTTTCGCTCCTCCCTCCAAAACCAATCGATTGTTAAAAAAAAAAAAAAAAAAAAAAAAAAAAAAAAAGTTGTCTTCATAGAGTCATTAGATTGACAGTTATTAGGGTATTTGAGTCAAGCCCTCCTTCTCTGGTCCCCCCTTCCCTCCAACCGATATCGCGAAAAATTATATATGCCATTCTTATGGGGTTTTGAATTTAAATATAAAATTTCATGTCAATACATTCATTACATCGGCAGTTATTGGGATTTTGAGTTGAACCCCCTCTGATCCCCCCTTCCCTTTGGCCGATTTGACTGAAAATCGATAGGTGTTGTCAATAGAGGGTTCTGAATATACATATCAAATCATTTTTGGTATCAAGAGCTCGAAAAATACGAAATTTTGTTGAAAACTCCGCATCGAATTTCTAAACTTCGTTTAACTAGGGAAGTTAAAAGAGACAATTTTTCATGAGCCCTTGAATATACAGCATAAAAATTTATTGTAATTAAGTTTTGACTATTTGAAAAAGTTTATTTATTGAATAAATAAAATAAACTTTTTTTTTTTTTTAAATATTACTAATCCACGAGAAATGTATGCATAAACTAGCTGTTTCATCATTACACCATCGTCAGGTAGAGAAGCTGAGTCCGAATCACTTTTGAAGGTACCTAGTCATAAGCACATCAGGTAGGCAAGGAACGGGATTCCAGGATCTTTACTCTTAAGAAATCGGTTATCCTCAAACCCATTTTTTTAGACTTTCTTAAATTACATTCAGAAGATCCTACAAAAAAAATAGCTTTTTTTTAACCAAAAATGTGTTTTATTCGGGAGGAATGAACAATAAGGTGTAGAAAATTAATTTTAAAATTATTTTGTTGTGACTTGTGTGTTTTTTATATTTAAAGTATAACAGAACAGAACAGAGAACAGAGGGCGCCGGTAGCTCAGTGGTATGCGTGCTTGACTTCTGAGCTCAAGGTCGTGGGTTCGTAGCCCGACCGAGGCCCTTAGTTTATTTTATCTGGGAGGTAAAATAAACTTAAGCACGTCGTCCTTCGGATGGGACGTTAAGCGATGGTCCCGAGCCTGTACAATGTCAGGTACTCGTTAAAGACCCCTACCCTAGATGAATAAAAATTTAGGGTAGGCAAAATTTTGGACTCCCACAGTAGAGTCGGGCTCATGTCCACCAGAGTGACGAAAGAGCGCTCTGGTAGTAGGCGATATGACCTCGTAGTTAAAGCCCGGGCATGAGTCATAAAACCTAACCTAACCTAACCTAAGAGAACAAATAGGAACAAGGAACTTCTTCAACTTTTATATTGTCAAATTTCAGAAAAATATATACATAAAGTGTACAGGTTTCGGCTTACGCCATCTTCAGTACAAACTTCGAAAGTTTGTCAAAGTCATTTTTGAAAACTGTGCCGAAACCGGTGCACTTTATGTATATTTTTTTGTGGAATTAGACAATATGAAAGTTAAACAATATTTTTGTATTAATTTCTTTATTAGCTTTCCGGACATTGAAAAGTATATTATGTGTAATGCGGGCATAACAGGACTTTCTTATACCAACCAGTTTTAGATCACTCTATTTGCTGCTCCCTTCTCTCACATTTCATACTGGCATTAGTGGGCATAAGTAAGTAACACTCGGAATTACGCTGAACAAAAATAACCCAGTAATGTCTGTTTGAAATGAATTAGAGATGGGTGGAGGAGAAGAGAGATGAAGTTTACTGTGACTCATGCCCGGGCTTTAACTTTAAAGTCATATCGCCTACTACCAGAGTGCTCCCTCGTCGCCCTGGTGGACATGAGCCTGAAAATGGGAGTCATAAATTTTGCCTACCTAGGTTTATTCACCTAGGGTAGGGGTCTCTGAGCTACCGGCGCAGAAAAGAAGGCTCATCATTAAAAATGATATAAGGAATTCCTGTTAAGGCTACATCATATATTTTCATACAACAGACATTGAATTTTCCATGTCAAGATAAATAAAATCGTGATTTTTGGCACTTATTGTTAGTCAGTTATTCAATCTACAGTTGCAAATTTGAAATAAACTGAAAGTAACCTTCAAGGCTTCTGTCTTCCTGAGATGTAATTAACGAAGAGCATTGACGAAAATAGTTTGGTTGAAGGTGCACTTTTTCTTTTTATTATTGTCCTGTTTCAAAAGTATGTCAAGGCATTATGGGGCTTATGTCATAGTGGCCTGAGGTAAGTTTAACAACACCATCTTAGAGATGCATTATAATGAACTAGACTTCTTGCACAAATCTGGAGGATTTCCTGGATATGAAATAGGTATCTCTGTCATAGGTTCAACGAAGATGTCATCACTAGGGTTGGTTAACAACAGATGTTCATGGGTTACCATTTAAGGGAGCAAGATATGAATGTCGACAGTAAGATTTCATCCGCTCTCTTTTATTTTAATAACATCTCTATTACCTTATTTCCTCAAGTATTGGGGAAGTAATGTAATAAATCAGAAAATTGTAGAGTTTTTAAAGAAATTTCATGTTTCCCGACTCCAAGATTCCAAAAACAAACAAAAAAAAACTTTTTATTTGGTCAAGCGCCAAAAGCGCTATTCACAATTAAAAAAAAAAAAAATTAATAATAAAGACGGAGGATCCCCAATGCCGAAGGTAGCGGCTCCAGGAACACTCTGCAGCCCAGCCCTGAACCTCGTCTCTACCTCCAACATGAAGTCTTGAACGACGAGAACAGCCATGCGTATCTGAAGAATTCCGTACCATCCAATTCGTGTTCTCGGCAAGGCGAAGTACTTTGTTTTTGAACCTGACCAGTTTTTTAAAGTTGGTCTGGCTTGTGTCGACCACGACTATGTGTTATTTAAAAAAAAGTTCTATTCCCTTTTGTTACCCCGTAACTTGATGTTTTAATAATATTTGCTATTTATATTTTAACGGTTAATATGTTTACATAGATGTACCACTGATATGAAGATGGCTGATGTAGTGAGAAGTGATTATCTCGCAGGATGTCAAATATAAGGTAGTCTGACCTCTCACAGATTTTTAAAATCTGTGAGAGGTCAGACTACCTTATATTTGACATCCTGCGAAAAAATGTACCACTGATGATGACGCATTAGCGCAAAAATAGTTCAATGGATGTATTTCTCATCCTGAAATTTTAATTACAGTTTTGCAGAACAATGAATTTCATTAGTTAAAAATTCGAAAATTGTATCTATTGATGCCGAATGCCAAAAGATGTTTATTGAAAGAAAAATTCAAAAAATTCGTAGGTGAAAAACCGGAAATGTACTTCTCATCACGAATTATCAAGTACATTTTCGCTCTTCCTCTAACATCAATCGACATACTTAATTAATCTTTAGTTGACTTACACAGGGATTTCTGAATCTTTATACTAAATTTCGTGTCGATTTATTCATTACATCAGTAGATTTTAGGGTTTTTGAGTTGAGCCCCTTCTAATCCCCGCTTTATCTTCGGCCGATTTCCAGGAAAAATAATATGTGTCAACCTTATGTGTTTCTGACTTTGCATATGAAATTTCGCGCAAAATTGCAAGAGCAATTATTAGTGTTTTCGTTTTAAACTCTCTTCCTTTAATCAATTTGGCTGAAAATCAATAGATAACGTCTACATAGGATCCTATATACACATAAAAAATTTGGTGTTGATACATGCATTTTATCAGAAGTTATAGCGTGCCCAAACATATAGAAACAGAATTTTTTTTTTTCATTTTTAGAATCATTTTGGAAAAATATGAAATTTCAATGAAAACTCATGATCGGATCTCTGACCGATTACATAACTTGCTGTATACTTCGTGTATCTGGGGAAGTAATAAGATGGGAGTATAAGAAGACAGGAGGAAGACGAGGAGGTGTGAGATCACTGACATGTCGAGTGGGTGCCAACTTTCCTTTTCCAGGCTGAAGGTCAGCTCCGTTTCATCGTCTGGTCTCTCCTTATATACGCTGGACAACTATAGTCCGTGCGACCTGTCGGGTGAGAGTTACCCAGAGGTAGTATATAACGTCCAAGGCGTCGTACTGTCAGAAGAGGATATAGTGACATTCACGAAAATCCTTTCTAATTACACTACGTAACAAAATTTGACCAAGTTTTTGTTTATCTAAGTTTTTTTAGTGTTTATTCCTTAATTTGATGATGCTGATCCAATTATTTGGTAACTCTGTAATTCTCTCTTCTGTTGTTGCCCAAAAACTGTTGCACTACCATTCTAAATGCATCCCAAGCATTTCGTTCATCAATAGTCATTCATCTAGAAGTTCTTTTCTCTCTAACATCTGAGAATATGAGGTCTGGTGAAAATGCCACCTTTTATCATTGCTTCACTTATCTTGGGAAAATTTGTCTGATGAGATTCAGAGCCTCACTATCTAAACCTTTGATGAATTGTTTAACAAGTCCAAATTTGGTTTGGAGTGGTGATAACAGTATCTTCTCCCTGGACACAAGGGACTCATGTCTTAAGTTGTGTGCACCTGTAACGAGTTCTTTTCTTGTTGGCCAATCTTTCTTGGTACAATCATGGTTTGGGAGATATTCGCTATGAGAATCTTGGAACTTAGATTAGACGTCACCCTACGCTTTTTTGTGATCTGTTATTGGCTCGTAAACCATTAGTCATACGAAAACTTTTTTTTGTTGAGATTTTTCGTTATTTACCCTCGAACCATTACATACAAAAAAAACTTATATTACCAATATTGTTGAGCATCATATTTTCTTTTAAAAAGGTATGCTTGCAAACTATTAGTTACCCTGTGCGAATTCTAAATGGTGCGTCAATCCTTTTCTTGAACCTGAACTTTTTTCTGCACATATTTCTGAAAAACTCCCTTCATGCTGATTACATAACTTCCCCTGTACTTATTATTATTCCCCTGTAACTCGTAGCGGGGGAAGAAATAGTTTCCCAATAAAATAATATTGGGATGTTATAGAGAAGAGGTTAGGTTAGGTTTTATGACTCATGCCCGGGCTTTAACTACGAGGTCATATCGCCGACTACCAGAGCGCTCTGGTGGAAATGAGGCCGACTCTACTATTGGATTCCTAAATTTTTATTCACCTAGGGCAGGGGTCTTTAACGAGTACCTGACATCGTACAGGCTCGGGACCATCGCTTAACGTCCAATCCGATGGACGGCGTGTTCCTTAACTCATTTTTAATACGTTTTAATGTTGATAAAGAACGTTCGCCACTGCAGTTAGTGATCATGAGAGACCAGTAAATGCGCAAGGCAATTTTACTACGTTTGGGAAACACGATTCTAAAGAATTATTTAATAAAAGTTTATAAAATTGCAGTTCCAATCGAGTCGAAATCGAGTTTTAGATTTTCAGGTGGGAGTAAAGCATAGCCTAAGCGCTTCGTGCTTAAGGCATGCAAAATATTTTTACGCTCCTATCTAAATTGATATTTTTTTACGGTCAGACAGGCGTTGGTGCGCGGGGCCCGTAGCATTTGCTACTCTTGCTACGTGGCTAATCCTGCACTGCCGCAAAGCTAAAACATTAATAACTATAGAAATCCGCTCACTTTAAGCAGCTTCTGAATGCACCGACATTGCGGCAGTACACAACTATTCAGTATTTTTGCAATTATTTCGTTTATGCATTATAGCCTTCGATATTAATGAATGGTGAATCGCCAGCAATGTACTTCCCCAACACGAATTAATCAACTAGGTTTTTGCATTCCCTTCTTTCCTTAAGCTACACTCCTTCAAAAACAGGACTTTTTGATTCATTTTTGGAATCATTGCTAGTTATATTTATTTCCCTATACTTTTTATAGCTGGGAAAATAAAAATAATTATGCGAGACGATAGTCGTTATGCCCAGGCAGGTTATATCGCCTACTACCAGAGCGCTCTTTCGTTACTATATTGGACATGAGCCCGACTCTACTGTGGGAATCCTAAATTTTGCCTACCCTAAATTTATATTGACCAACGCACCTCTTTAACGAGTAACTGACAACATACGGCTCGGGACCATCGCTTAACCTCCCAAAATAAACTAAGGGCCTAATAAAAATATTTTAAATATGAATTTCTCATGTTTTCAACTTGTTTACGAATAAGGGGGGAAAATGTAAAAGTGGAGATAACGAGAAAATTTCACTGAAACGAAGGTCATTGGAGAAACTTAGTGACAAACAAGGTGAAACTTTGCTGATCAGTTGAAGGTTCAAATTTAGACAGGCCTAAACACAAAAGTCTTTCATTTCGAGAAATAATAAATACAAATATAACAATATTTAAGAAATTAAAGCAATTCACTTTCCCAGAATAAGTTAGTCAATTAAATTTTCGTTCTCTTTCCCTATAACCAATCGACCGTCTGGACTAAATATCAATAACTGACAAACATATCGACTTCTGAATTCTCATACTAAAATTGTGTGTCGATATATTCCTTACATCGAGTTAGAGATTTTGAGTTGAGCCCTTTCTCTGATACCTCGTTGTCGTTCTTATAGGGTTTTAAATTAGCACATGAAATTTCGTGTGAAAAGATACTTTGTATAACTGAGGAAATGATAATAATATAAGTGTAGTTTAACTAAGTATTGCAACCCATTGCAGTTACGTTGTGAAAATGATATTGTGCAATGGTGACAAATGTTTTTATTTGTATATTTTTGTAATATTTGTATATTCTGTTAGGTAGTGTTTCGTAATAGTGGAGAAGTCCCATGTATTTGCATAAGGCAGGTCACTGTTCTTGACACAAAATCCAGTCGGTTTTAATGATAATGCTCATAGAAAGGAAAGAACCAGGGAAAATGTCAGATAATATTTATTTATTAAATTTGTAATACACAAAATTGATTGAATGTTAATAATATAAATAGAATAAATTAAGTGAGGAAGTCAAATGATCTATGCTTCATAAATACTGAAAAAAACATTGTCCATATCACCGGCAACTTCCCCACCACGAAATAATCAACTAAGTTTCCGCTTTCTCTTAAAAACCAATCGATTGTTTGGGCTAAAAATCGATAGTTGACTTACATAGGAGCTTCTGATCCTCATACTAAATTACGTGTCGATACATAGATTATAACGTTATCTGGGTTTTGGAGTAAAGCCCACTTATCTGATCCCACTCTTTTCTGTCGATACATAGATTACAACGTTATCAGGGTTTTGGAGTAAAGCCCACTTATCTGATCCCTCTCTTTTCTGTCGATACATAGATTACAACTTTTCAACATTTCTGGCTGGAATGTGACATTTATGACGGGGTTTTCCTAGCTCCCTGTACTTGTTTCCTTCAGCACCCCTGTATTATTGTACCATTTCATTGCAATGTAAGACTCCATCCAGTGTACATGTCTTCTCCCCAACCCTGCTTATTCATAGTAAGTCAGTTGAATTTTTTACTCTCTATTATGTTCCACCTATTTGTCTATTTCCATGATTATTAACGTTTATGTTTAGTACCTAATGTATTCATAGTTAATTTTAATTTGTATTAGTGTATGTCCATGTTTATGGTTAACAATGTATTTATATTTAATTTTAATATTTAGAATTGTATTCATAGTAAGTCAGGTTCAATTTTTAACTTGTTACAATGTCTATTTTAACGTTCAGTAATGTTTATCAACACACAAAGTTGTTTAAGTGTGATTCTAATCTAGATTCCCCCCCCCCCCCCCCCTCCCAATGTTTGTAGGCCCTGATGGTGTTATACAATATATCGAAACGTTGGCGTTTGAATAGTGTTGCCTGTTCTCTTCCATCTCAGTATTCCTACAATTAGAATCTACAGTTGCTAATCAACATCTACATAGATTACAACGTTATCTATGGTTTTGGAGTAAAGCCCCCACCTCCGATCCATCTCTTTCCTTCAGCCGATTTCGCTAGGGTATACAAGGTTTCGTCCTAATGAGGAACTGAATTTAAATATAAAATGTCATGTCAATAGATTCATTACATCGACAGTTGTAATGGATTTTGATTTGAGCCCTTCTCCCCTGACCCCATCCCTTTTTATATTCGGTCGATTTGTCTGAAAAACAATATGTGTCGTCATTAGGGGGTTCTGGGATTCAGTTATAAAATTTCGTGTTGATACATTCATTCTACCGGGAGTTGTCGTGTTAAGTAAACCGTAAGGTTGAACAGACACAGTGTGAATTTTTTTTTCCTCATATTTGTAATCTAGAGGTCGGAAAACATGAAATTCCTTTGAGAACTCCGTTTTTCGTATTTTTGGACCTATTACATAACTTCCCTTGTACTTCATACACTTGGGAAAAAAAAAACCTAAGGGCTCCACTCGATAACCTGAGCACCCTCAACAAGCACACAAAACATTTCTGATTTCTTCTGCTTACTTTCCAATTACTTTATGACCACACAGTATACATTTAACGAATTAACAAGAAACATTACAATTTCTTAAAGGACATAAAGAAAATAAACATTAAAAATTAAATGTCGATTTGATTTATTCCCTTCATTGAAAAGTAAAAGAGGACTTACACAGTTGTAAATGCACTTTTGATGTCAGACACCGGCGTATAAAATTTGTTTACACCCTATAAATGAGGTGTGCATTGCAAAACACAGACACATGACTTTCCATTTCTAAATACAGACAACGACCTTACTGTGCAAACCAGAAATAACCGAGCATTTCGTAATTCTGCGTTGAGAAAAACACATACTAAATTCTTAAAGGCACTCTAAATCGTCAAAAACAAACTGTATTCTTCATTTATTCTTATTATTTCTTCATTTATTCTTATTATTTCTCCACTTAGCTACAAATTTAACAAATAATGTTGAAATTTTTTAAATGAATACAAATCTCAATGATTGCAGTGATTTCGAAACATGGAAAAGTATTGTATTGCCATGGAATGGATTGTTGAAATGGTTGTATAGATCTGGCAACCTCTCAAATGGAAAAGGCATGAAGGATTTTTTTAATGCCGGAATACAGAAGTATCGATATTTATACATGTGTCTGTCTGCACAATTTTCTTTCGTTGGCGATTTTTTATTTTTTATTTTATTGTAACATATTTTATACAGTGAGGACTCTAGGCTATTTTGTTTTTAGAAAAATGCACAATTTTGCACAAATTTTGTGCCAATAACTATGCAGTATAAGTATCATTTAGGAACTTTTTGACAAATGTTTTCATATAAAAATTATTTTAAAAATTGATCTTCGAACATGGAAGTCATGTATGGGTAATCAATATCGATATTTTTATTTTCAATAAAGTTTTAAATAAAAATTTCAAAGAGTGAAATTGGTGACATAGATTAGTGACAAATCCAATCAGAAAGCTATTAAAAAAAAGGGCGTTTTCAGATATTTGTTTCAGAGAAGGGGAGGGGGGAAGGCTCTCAAAGACCGGAAATTATTCATGCCCAGTTTTGCAATGAGGAAGGAAGTCAATATTACTATATCTAACTTTTTTGAAGTAATTTTGGGAATTTATTTCGAAATTTCACTCTGTGAATGATGTCCCCAAAGTATAAATATATGAAAAATACGCATTCCTCAAGGAGTAAGAAGAAGAAAAAAAAAAAAAAAGTTCTACAATGGAGAAAAGCAATTATTAAAATAAAAAACTGAAAAAATAAATGAAGATAAATGTATTAAATAAATACAGGAAAAAAAAAACACGTAAAAATATACACAGAAGAGAATACGTAAATAGCCAACTATAAATGTAATATGTTGATAGATAATTGAAAAGGGCAGAAATAAAATAATGTAGGAAAAAAAAAGAAAAATGATATTGATGGCTACAGCAAAAAGGCAAATAAGAAAGTCATCATTAATGCAATCAATGATTCTTCGACTATGATAGAGTTTAATATTCTTCAATTTTTGGATTTTGATTGATTAAAAGCAATCAGCTAAAAATTAACTATATTTTTAAATTAACTAAGCTGGGAATTTACTTGTTAAAACAGCAGGTTTATGAAAACGCAAGAATTAATTTCCATATATAATTGTAGCAGCAGCTACGAGGTTAGTGTGCTTGCTGCTGAGCTTAAGACCGCGGCTTTGAAACCCTGCCGAGGGGCTTAGGTTTTTTTTTCTGGTTACTCGTTAAAGATACCCTTCCCCAGATTAATAAACCTATATAGACAAACTTTAGAACCCCCCCTAGAGTCGGGCTCATGTCCACCAGAGATACTAATGGAAAGTAGGTATGTTTTGCTACACAATCACTTATTTTTGCACCGATCAAAATTACAGAATTTATTTTCATAAAATTAAATTAAAAATTAGAGGGGCGCCGGTAGCTCAGTGGTATGCGTGCTTGACTTCTGAACTCAAGGTCGTGGGTTCGTAGCCCGACCGAGGCCCTTAGTTTATTTTATCTGGGAGGTAAAATAAACTTAAGCACGCCGTCCTTCGGATGGGACGTTAAGCGATGGTCCCGAGCCTGTACGATGTCAGGTACTCGTTAAAGACCCCCTACCCTAGATGAATAAAAATTTAGGGTAGGCAAAATTTAGGACTCCCACAGTAGAGTCGGACTCATGTCCACCAGAGTGACGAAAGAGCGCTCTGGTAGTAGGCGATATGACCTCGAAGTTAAAGCCCGGGCATGAGTCATAAAACCTAACCTAACCTAAAAATTAGAGAGAAACAAATAAGGACATAATGATAATAAATAAATAAGTTAAAATATTACAGCTTAAACATTTAAAAAATAAACGGAAATAAAAGTATTAATATAAATACAGAAAAGAAAAGGAATAAGTCGTACCGATAAAGTACTTCCCCAGCACAAATTAATAAACTAAGTTTTCACACTCCCTCGTAAACAAATTTAGCGATTTGGTTGAAATTGGTATATTATAATAAATTTATTGTTGCACTCGTTATATCGATAGTTATAAGGGTTTTGAGTGGGGCTTCTATGTGTTCTATGGGGTTTTGGAAGTGCATACAAATTCATCTATAAATGTATTACTTCGATAGTTAATGAGGTTTTTGTATGCACCCCCGTGCTTTTACGTACTTTAAAGCTTAGTATTAAATTCGCTATTTATTTTTGCAATGATAAAAATTATTACAGCATAATTTCAAAATTTCTTTTGTCTACAATAGAATATTAAAGGATTATGTATAGATGATGAAAATATGCAATATTAATGTTCAACCAAACCTCATTAAAATAGGATTGTTACAGAGGGGCGAAGTCGATAGCGCTTATATAAGCCCATAATTACATCGTAACATTCCTTTTGACCTATATCCAATGGAATTCCGATGGTAAAAGCTAACCCACCTTAACTATGATTATGCTAAATTTGACTGAACCCAATTTTATTTCATTGTTTAAATTGAAAATTTATAAAAAAAACACATTCACGTTCACTGATTTCACAACAAAAAATAAATAAATAAAAATAATGAAATAAATAAAAAATGCATCTATGGAAACGGAAAGTGTGCAGACAGTCTTGATGCATCACTTTCTCTCGCGATCTAATTTTTGAGATATGGTGAGAAAGTTCAAAGGCAATGTATCTTCCAACTCAAAATTAATTTTTAAAATGGACATAATAAAATATGAAAATAATATTTTTTTTGGAAAATGAAAGCCAAATAAAACCAAATTTCACTTTCGATCATTTGATGGAATATCAATTTTTTTAGAGGAAAGGATAAATTTGAAGCTATTTCACTGAATTTACACAATATGTTGTAAACAAAAATATTTTTTTTTAAATAAATTAAAATCTAATGAATATTTTGATTAGGATTAGGTTATTCAAGACAACAATTCTTCACTTTTCCTCACGTATTTATCTATATGCATTAATTGAAGATGTACAAGGATGCATTTTGTGCAGGTGGTTATTCGAAACTTTGAAAGAGGGATGTTAAAGATGGAACCCATATATTTTTGTATTTCCAGCGGGAGTCCTGGCAATTGTGGGAGCCAGTACTATAGTGCATTTTCAAAATATAAAAAAAAAATATTTGGACTTACCGAAGGCACAAGCAAGCCCGGCAATGAGGAGAAAAAGATATTTCATATCCCGTGATGTGGTCCGTAGCTGCTTTGGTTCTCTAGACTAGTGGGGGCTCTCCCACCCTCCATTCTTCTTATATATCCGTCCTACATTCTCCAGTCTTGGCACCTTTCCACCAGAGACCGACACCCTCCAAACAACCCCTAATTACTTCTCGGATAAGCGGGATTTGGACATTATTTGGATATATAATATATATATCCCTTCTGAATGATATCCAAGGACCATGGAGGTTTTTGTGAAGACCTTGATTCCTACTTCTCTATCGCTATCCAAGAGAACTCAGGTCGACTGCGATTGGAAGAAGTGAATGGATCGATGGCACTTGAACAATTAGGTCAAAAATGGGGATATATGTTCAGTCTTTACTTAAAAAAGCATAACTCATTACAATTTGAAAAGAGGAATTAATTTGTTTAACGCTCTTCCCCACTTCTTGAAAGCTATAGAAGGAAATCGATGTTAGAAGAAACTCACAATTCGAAAAAATAATTTTTTTAAAATTTATCAGGTTTAATTCGTACTATGCTTTCATTTTTATTTTATAATGCTCCACCAATATTATATAAGTTCTATCGTACTTATTTTTGTTTAATATTCTTAACATTGTCATTAATTTTATTAGTTATTTACTATCTACTTTTTTGTTATTAATTAATATATTTATTTATATTTTTTTTCATAAAATATTTATAATCAAAAATTGAATAAAAATAGTTTCAATAGTATTTATTAATATAAGGAATCTTCCATTAATTTATTTTATTTTTATAATTATTACTACTCATATATGTCAAAGGTGCAAGATTATGGGAGGGAAGAACCAAAATCAAGGATGCAATAGTAGTTAGTGGGCTGTTGTACTGTGGTAGGTCTGGGGTCTCCGGTACACTGATCATCTCGAGAGGGCACATCTTAACTTCTTTAAAAGGCTCCTCTCCCAGCCCAGAAGTACCCCATCTTCCATGATAAGACTTGAGTTTAACTTGACGCACATAGCCTGGAAACTGAGATACCAAGAAACCAACATCTTTATAACTCCGAAAGTATTAGAGTCCTGAGCTCCCAATTTCTTTACAGTGCGTAGATGGCTTGGGAGATGATCACAATACACTTACCTCATTTTGGCCATTTTACGACTTAACAACTTATTCTCTTTGACCATAGATATATAAACAAAAAAATACTTATACAAATAGAGTTACACTTAATACAGTAGACGAAGAGCAGTCTATGTAAAATGATTGTGCTTCGTAAGCTGGGCTCCATTGTCTTTGGGAGTTGGAGACTTGAGCCATATAAACTCCTTGGTAGATCCGCCATTGCTGTCCTGGTGGGATCGGGTCAGTGTCCTTCTTTGCACCAACAAGGACAGAAAATAGCCGTTCTTTATTAATTTATTCGATTATTTGCATCCGGGAGGAAACATTTGAAAATTTAAAAAGTCGTCGGTGAATCAACGGCAATGTACTTCCCCAGCAAGAATTAATCAATTACATTTTCGCTCTCCCTCCAAACCTATTCGACCTTTAGAGGTAAAACTCAATATTTGGCTTACATAGTGGCTTCCAAATCCTCATACTAAACTAAATTTTGTATCGATACATTTATTACATCGGCAGTTATTAGAGTTTTGAATTGAGCCCCTTCCCTGAACTCCCCTTTCCTGTGTCGGAAATCGTTGAATTTTGACCTTATGGGATTTTGAATTCTCGAATGAAAATTTATTGTAATTTATTCATTACATACAGTAATAGATTTTTTTTTAGTTCCCTCTAATCCCACCTTTTCTTTTGGTCGTTTTGACGATAAAATTTCGTGTGAATACATTAATTCTATCGGGAGTTATGGTATCCCAAGACGCATAGACAGACAGATTTTTTTTTTCATATTTGAAAGGATATCTGGAGGTCGGAAAAGATGAAATTCCGTTGAAAACTCCGCATCGAATTTTTGATAGATTTTGACTTCGGTTAGCTGGGGAAGTAAAAAAAAAATGAATCGAAGAATTGCACTTCCCCCAGGACTTGAAACCACATACTTGTAAGTTTTACGATCTTGAACAATTTAAAGATCATTTAAGTTTGCAAGAAATAAAACTATCTACCGAGTTATCAACTGATGCCGCTGAAAATGATTAAATGTTGTCTCTATAGAGTTTTGAATTTACATACGAAATTATGTGTCGAAAAATTCATTACATCGGCAGTTATTGGCGTATTTGAGTTGAGCTCCCTTCCCTTTCCCTTCTGCAGATTTTGCTGAAAGTTAATAGATACTGTTCTCAAAAGGTTTTGACTCTAAATATGAAATTTATGACGATACATTCATTACATCTGCAGTTATTTTTGAGTTGAGCCCACTCAACCCTCCCTTCCCTTCGACTGATACTGCTGAAAATTATTAAATGTCGTCTCTATAGAGTTTTGAATTTTACATAAGAAATTTTGTGTCGAAAAATTCATTAAAACTGCAGTTTTTAGAGTTTTTCTGTTGAGCCTCCCCACTAATCCCCCTTTCCCTGTGGTCGATTTGGCTAAAAATCAATAGTTGACTTATCTAGTTACTTCTGGAACCGTAAATTTCGTGTCGATGGACACATTCATTGCATCATTTTAATATACTTTCACCAACAATTATACTGATGATTTAAAAAATGAAATATTTAAAAACAACGTAGATACTTTATTTATGTTGGAATTATTAAATGGTATAGATTGGCAACTACTGGTAAATTATTACAAAAAGGCTTACGATTTTAGAAACTGTGAATTAAATAAATAAATAAATAGGAACAAAGATATATTTATTATTTTGTTTTTATTTGTATTTTAGAAAGAAAAATTTGTTGTTAATAAGTTTATAAGAAATAAGATTATAAGTTTATAAGATAATATTATTTATGTAAATCTAGACTCCTCAAGACGGCTTAGGCCATTGAGTTTGTATTATTGTACATATGTTGTTAAGTCGCGAGTTGAGTGCGAGTGAATTCGGGAACACGCCGAGAATCGATACCTACGGTGTGTTCCTTGAACGACCTGTGGTGAGTGACTTGTTGATTCTTTGAACTACAGGATTCAGTCGTCTCTTAACAACGAGAGGGACCAGTTGGTCGCCACGCGGGGTGGACTGAGAGTCTGGGTCGAGCCAGCACGCGGTGTGCGGAATGGATTCGTCCTTATTACCACGCGGGTATAAGGTGAGTCGTTAGTTACCATGCGGAAGTGAGTTGGTTATTACCACGCGGGTATAAGGTGAGTCGTTAGTTACCATGCGGAAGTGAGTTGGTTATTACCACGCGGGTATAAAGTGAGTCGTCTGTTTCCAAGCACAGTAAGTGAGTGACTTGTGTAGTTCCCACGCGGTATGGGACTTATTATTGAACAACTGACTTTGTGTTCGTTACCACGCGGTTCTGTAATAAGGGTGTTGACCAAATAAATATATCTGTTGCTATACTCTAAGTTCTCATTAACCTGTACCCAAACCCAACATGGTTTTTACCGGGCCGGATTAAAGTAAGTAATACAGTCCATTTCATTTCATTATTTTCAATTTCAAAATGTCGCGAAGAAAGTCAAATTAGTCGACTTAGAAAAAACGACAACCCATCGGCACTAGCGCCGACGCCGTAGATCTTCTGCTGCTGAGAAGACTGCACCTCCCGCTACCGCGAACGAACCCACCTGCGACGCCTCTTCTGCGCAAGCTGAACCGACACTTCAGCGCTCGCGCCTCCAGCCTCTTTGGATGAAGCCTGCAACCCACGACCTCAACGCACCAATTGGCCTACTCATCGTATGCCTGGATGCAGGGGTCGGCTCGGACAGCCGCCTTCCAATCTACGCGGCACTAGGATCACCACTCGCACACCATTCGCTACACTGATGCATGTCGCCTCCGCTCCGTTCATGGACGACTTCCGCGCCTTTTCTCGCGATTCGCACGCTACATGAGCTAGCTAATCGGGAACTACAACGGTACCCGCTCGGGTCGGAAGTGTTCTTGAGGGAGACCCACGGGGACAACAACGCTCCGCCGCAATCCTGGAAGCTGGGACGGATCACCCAGCTCTTCCCGGGGCAAGACGGGGTCGCGAGAGTCGCGGATGTCGCAACGACCACCGGGGTCGTTCGCAGACCGCTTTCGCGACTATGCCCGCTCCCAACGCAATAATGAAGCCGAGCCTTCATGGGGGGCGGGACGTTAAGTCGCGAGTTGAGTGCGAGTGAATTCGGGAACACGCCGAGAATCGATACCTACGGTGTGTTCCTTGAACGACCTGTGGTGAGTAACTTGTTGATTCTTTGAACTACAGGATTTGCGTCTCTTAACAACGAGAGGGACCAGTTGGTCACCACGCGGGGTGGACTGAGAGTCTGGGTCGAGCCAGCACGCGGTGTGCGGAATGGATTCGTCCTTATTACCACGCGGGTATAAGGTGAGTCGTTAGTTACCATGCGGAAGTGAGTTGGTTATTACCACGCGGGTATAAAGTGAGTCGTCTGTTACCAAGCACAGTAAGTGAGTGACTTGTGTAGTTCCCACGCGGTATGGGACTTATTATTGAACAACTGACTTTGTGTTCGTTACCACGCGGTTTTGTAATAAGGGTGTTGACCAAATAAATATATCTGTTGCTCTACTCTAAGTTCTCATTAACCTGTACCCAAACCCAACATATGTTTTGTATGTAATTTTCTATTATGTTAATTGAATAAAGACTTTAGTACTATTACTGTTATTTTTGTTTGATTAATATTTAGAACAAGTATACAACTACAACAAGAATGCAACTATTTTCACGAGTGTCTGCCGGTTCCGTCCCAAGGACCTCCCATTGGATTCCCAGCCGGGCCCCTTAGGTTTTTATCAGAGAAGTGAAGAAACCATGAGCACGCTAGCCTTCGGATATGTCGTTATACTATGATTCCAAAGCTGTACTATGTACAACATTTTATTGTTATTTTTTTTTATAGAGTCAGTTCAATATATAACTAATAACTTCATAAAAATGTCTTCAAAAGTTATTGTCTGCTTCTCTATTTACAAGAAATTACATAGTAAATACAATCCCGGGAGCCATGGTGGCCGAGCGTAGGGCTTTGGTCGCATGGTCTCACCTTGGTTTGCGGGTTCGAATCCCGTCCGGGAGTGAGTTTTATTTCGTAGATAAAACTCCCTCCCAGGGCCATGGATGTTGTAAATAACTAGGTAACGCCATTATAAGAGTCATGAATAACATGCATCGTACATAAGGCTTCTCATTCAACTTTAAAACATTACATTCTCATTCAACTTTAAGACATAACACAGTACCAACCGGCACAGCTTGTCTTCACGCCTCGCCACTGGAGGAGTAGTTGTTGAAAGGTTAGTGTTGTACTTTTAAGAAATGGCTAACATCAAAAATAGTGTAAACAATGAGTGTCTTATAATAACAACACAAATATAATACTTTAGTTTCCAACCCAAGTCCGGTTCGCCTTGAAAGTTCCGTTTTAAAATTGGTGACTTTCTTTTCCTGACTTTGTTTGAAACGCTGAGGAAATCACAATGCCAAATTTTTTGTAGGTGGCCGTGCGGACTAGAGCGTAGGGCATTGGTCGCATGATCTCACCATGGTTTGCGGGTTCGAATCCTGTCCGGGAGTGAGTTTTATTTCGTAGATAGAACTCCCTCCCGGGGCCATGGATGTTGTAAATATAACTAGATAACACATTGACATGGCTAATATGCACCGTACATAAGGCCAAAAAAACATTTTTTGCGGAATTTCATCTTTTTCGGCAATACGTTCCAAATATGTAAAAAATATTTTCTGTTATGTTTGTGTGTCTGTGAACATTTCTCGATATAATGATTATAAGAAGCTTACATCGTACTTTGTCTATGTGAGGCAGAGAGTGACGTCAAGGATTCCTGTACTTTCTCCATGTGGAGCAGTTGTGCTGTACTTTGTCTATACGTGTGACGTCGCTAGAGGGATAGAGGGAGAGCGAGAACTTCTGGGAAGTACATTGATTCGGAGCTGCGTAAGTCATGGCATGAGGAGATCACGAGATTACAGGACCCTTAACTACTAGCTACTAATGTATCGATGTATCAACACGAAATTTTTTATATGTTAAATCCTTTCCCCTAACCCCCCCCCTCCCCCCTTTGTTTCGGTCGATTTGACACAAAATCAATAGGTGTCGTCGTTAGAGGGTTCTGGATTAACATATAAAAATGTCTTGTGAATACATTCATTTTATCGGGAGTTATCGTGTTCACAGACTTTTTTTTTTCATATTTGTAAGAATATCTGAAGGTCGGAAAATATGAAATTCCGTTGAAAACTCCGGATCGAATTTTTGAGCGATTTTGACTTCGTATAGCTGGGGGAGCTCAGTAAGCAAAAATGTATACCACTGAGTTACCGACGCCCTCTGCGACAGTTACATGGAAGTTCCCGAGATACTCTGCGCAGGAGATATGTGCAAAATTGATAACTCCGTATCAACTGTAACTTCGGAGAAAAGCAATGGATCAATGTTTTTCCGGGGTCAGTGAGTTGAATAGTGAACGCATTAACTGCAGTTATCTTTCAGAGACTGCAATAAGGAAAATTGTAATTTTGCATACTTATAATTTGTAGATCACAATTTTTTGCTAACAAGGAAAATCTGAGAAATTTACAAAGACTGAGAGTACTAATCAATAATTTTATTAGTTTTGATACTTAACATTGTTGCACGAATATGACTATAAGAGACTACATAGAAGATGATTCAAATTGCCTAGTAGTCCTTGTCGCGCAGTTTTCACGACCAGTGGCAGATCAAAATAAATATACAAAAAAATAAATAAATAAAAGAATTAGCGAAAATTTAGCAATATTTGAGCCCTATGTCATATCTAAGTGACATAGATTATCTATCTTTAGATACCTATTTACTAATTCCGTACCCTTCTAGCGACTCTAATTTCTTCTCGCGGACCTGCAACAGTAGAGAGAAAAGACCAACTCTTTTAAAATAATTTTCGTTTCCCTTTCAGGCGGCAAAATGGGTCACCAGGGTGGGTAGACCCACTGAATGTTAAGTTGTCTGTGAAATCGATTCTTGAACCTGCTTAGAATTCGTAGAGGTCAAATAGGCCCATGATAAGTAGAAATATAAAAAATATATGGTGTGGCCATTTCGTTACTTACTTATACCAACCACTTTTGTACAGAGCAATCTCCTTCCCCCTCCCCATTCTCAAATACACTTAATACTGACATTATTTAGTATAAGATAATCACTGGCAATAGTACAATGAACCAAAGAAAACTACTGATGCTGACACATTACTTTTCTTAACTTTTTACTTAGTTCTGACCAATTAATTAACTTCTATGCTTCGTATATTTTCTTCGGTTCTCTTTCTCTATCCGAAATCAGCAAAAGATTATCTGTTTGTTTTGTTTCCAACTCTGTAAATTATCATATATTTTTTCTTCAGTTCTCTCTCTCTCTATCCGATATCAGCGAAATATACAAGTGAAATGTTTGTTTTGTTTCCAGTAAATTACCATACATTTTTGCTTCAGTTCTCTCTCTCTCTCTATTCGAAATCAGCAAAATATACAAATTATATATTTGTTTTGTTCCCAACTCTGTAAATTACCATATATTTTTTCTTCAGTTCTCTCTCTCTATCCGAAATCTGCAAAATATACAAATGATATATTTGTTTTGTTCCCAACTCTGTAAATTACCATACATTTTTGCTTCAGTTCTCTCTCTCTATCCGAAATCAGCAAAATATACAAGTGATATGTTTGTTTTGTTTCCAACTTCGTAAATTCCCATACATTTTTGCTTCAGTTCTCTCTCTCAATCCGAAATCAGCAAAACATACAAATGATATGTTTGTTTTGTTTCCAACTCCGTAAATTGCCATACATTTTTGCTTCAGTTCTCTCTCTCTCAGTCCGAAATCAGCAAAACATACAAATGATATGTTTGTTTTCTTTCCAACTCCGTAAATTGCCATACATTTTTGCTTCAGTTCTCTCTCTCAGTCCGAAATCAGCAAAACATACAAATGATATGTTTGTTTTGTTTCCAATTCCGTAAATTGCCCTTTAGCTTGCTCTATTTCCTTAGAAACCGGTTAGTTTAATGTCTCCAAGAATCTATATATGTGTCAAGTTTAATTTGCACTTACATAAAAAAAAGGTCCTCCATGATGTTGTGTTTTATTTTTTCCTTAAATACATTTCATAGATACTAATTTATAATTTCTTATACATCTGTACCAGTGGTCGCCAAACCGTAGCTCGCAGGGAAATTTTTGGTAGTTCGCGGGGAAATTTTTCTGAAATTAAATTTCAGACGTCACATTGAACTATGTTTTTCTAAAGCAAATATTTTGTTATACCTATAAATTCTTATGCTATTAATTGCAATGTTAGAAATTGCATTTAATTAGATTTAATATAAACTAGAAGGTATATTTATAGGTAATAAACAACTGCGTGATTTAAATTTTTGTTGTTAAAAAATATAAAAATAAAATATATGTGATGCGGCCATAACATGATTTTCTTATACCAACCATGTTTTTTCAATCACTTCATTTTCAGATATTTATTTTAGTTAATGTGTATATCATAGTATTTTTGATTAAATGCTTTATTTGCTTGTATTAAGAGTGACAGAATGAACCTGGTATCCCCCACGCCTTTGAGCAATTATCCTTTGTTTCATTAGACTTCATACTATACGGGTGGAGTTAGCGAATTTTATTTTTATTTTTTGTTATTCTGTACCTTGATGCTTTCGTTACTTCTCCATATTTGTAGTTAGTTATTTAGTATGACTCATGCCATGGCTTTAACTACGACTCTTTCGTCGCTCTGATAGCCATGAGCCCGACTGATAAATGGGAGACCTAAATTTTGCCTAACCTAAATTTTTATTCACCTAGGGTAGGGAATATTTAACGAGTATCTGACATCGTACAAGCTCCATCACTTAACCTTCCATTTTAAGGACATAGTGCTCAAGATTTTTTCATCTCCCAGACAAAAAACCTAAAGATCTAGGCTGAGTTTCGAAACCGCAATCTTGAGCTGAATAGACAAGCACGCTACGTCTTAGATAGCGGCGCCCACCATATTTATATGTATTCGTAGATGTTCCACTGATGATGACGCAGTTTCGTTGAAAATATAGTCAGAAATGAAACAGTGGGAAAAGTCATTTTTTTCTATGAGAGATCTCGTACCACAACGTCTTACTATCACATAGAAACAAAACATTAGTTAGTGTTCTTGTGACTATAATTGAGTGCACTCACTGCAAATAAACAGACTAACAGCTGTCGTTAGTCTCACCAACCTGTTACTAGTTTTAGTACATTATCTGACAGAACGTTTCATTTATTTCATTAATAATGATGATAATGAAAACCAATTGCTGAACCATGAAAAGCGATAACTTTACAGTCTTCTCTGCAAATTATCCAGAGCTGAAGAACTTTCTCATAAAACTAACTCCTTCGTTATCAGTACTATAAGGTAAGAATATGTCTCCCTATTTCTTCCGCATTAATAATCAAATTTATTTTCAAGACTTTTCGACCACGAGGTCATGGATGCCTGGAATGTAAAAATGCCATGAATCTCTGGCAATGTACTTCCCCAGTTCGGCAGTTATTGGGAGTTTGAGTTAACCCCCCTCCCCCCCCCCCCCCCCCCTAAGTTCCCTGTACCCATTGGTCGATGTGGCTGAAAATCAATGTGTCGTCCTTATGGGGTTCTGAATACACATACAAAATATCGTATCGATACATACATTTTTTCGGAATTAATCGTTAACATAGACACACAGAAATCTTTTTCTTTTAATATGTGACCGATTACATACCTGCCTCATACTTCTAATACCATTGTACCTACTTGATTGTTTTTTTATTATCTACAATAAGTGTTCTTGAACTTTAATTAATATGTTTTAATATTCTTGCCAAGTGTTATACTTAATACGATTATTTTCGACAGAAAATGTTATTTCCATAAAATAAAAGGTCGATTTGAAAGAACAGTTACTTATTCGATTGATATTTTTATTCCCCTTTCATCCTCCATAACATAGAATAATTAAAATTAGGTAGATGTACATGAAAAAATAAAAATAAAATAATTATATTATAATATAATATTGTAATTGGAATGTATTTTGCATGAAAAGCGTCAACTTACTGAATTATCGATACTGTCGATAGGTTTCCACTGACAGTATCGGATTATCGATAGCTGCCAACTATCGACTATTGCCCGCTCCTAGTTGAGATTACTTTATGACCAAGACCGAGGGGGGTCGAATGAGGGATATGATATAAAGACAAGTTTAAATGATTAAAGATTTTTTTTTTTCTTCTGAAGAAAATTCACAGTTGATTTCCCCTCCTATACACAAAGATTGCATTGAAGATATGGAGAAGGCGGACTCAATCAAATTACACGCCAAGAAAGTTACAGAAGATTATTAGCTCATAGACATAATCATTGCAGCCTGTGTTAGTCGATGCAGAAAATCCCCAGCTATGTACTTCCCCAGGACCAATTGTCAATTACTATTTTGCTCTCCCTCCAGAGCCCTCATACTAAATTTGGTGTCAATTTTTATGGTTTTTGAGTTGTCTCCTCTCTTGATCCCCTTTTCCTTCAGCCGATTCCGGGGCTAATCCATAGGTACCATCCTATGGGGTTTTTAATTTTAATATGAAATTTCATGTCGATACATCTATTTCATCGGCAGTTATTAGAGTTTTTGTGTTAAACCTCTCTCCTTTCCTTTGTCAAATTATATATAGAAGGTTATGAATTTACACATGAAATTTCGTGACAATAAATTCATTGTAAAGGCGAATATTAGAGTGTTTGTGTTAAGCCTCCCCTAAATCCATTCTTCCCTTTTGTCGATTTGGCAGAAAATTAATAGGTGTCTTTCTGAATAGGTTCTGGATACACATATAAAATTTTGTGTCGATATAAACATTTTATCGGGAGTTATCAAGTTCGCAAACATACTGACAGACAGAATTTATTTTTTAATTTTTGAAGTAAAAAATATTGTTTAAAAATGAATTCATTCTGAGGGGCTTATTTTGCATTTTGGAAAGAACGGAGGGTTTATGCCACAACCTTAAGCGTTTATTTTTTTTTAATAATACTAATAATATTTACTTAAAACCATAACATAGTAATTGGATAATACACGTTTGTACATCAAAATAGCATCATCCGATATCAAATCTTGGAATATATATCAGTAATAATTATTATTTAAAAAAAAATATATGTAATGTGACCACTACAGGACTTTCTTATACCAATCACGCTTACAGATCACTCTCTGTTCCCTTCCTCAAAATTATTTTTTCATATTGGCATTACTGGGTATTAGAATTATCTACTCTCAAGATAACGTTGTACAAAGAGACAAAATGAAATGATTTTGAGAAGGGGAGGGGAAGGCGATTTTTTTTCAGACGAGTACACCTTTGGACAAATTTGTTTTAGACTAGTTTACCAGTAGACGAATTTGTTTTAGACGAATACACGGCTAACCGTGTTATTTGTCTAAGCAAATTTGTTTTAGACGAGTTTGCCGGTAGACGAATTTGTTTTTGACGAGTTTACCTTTAGACGAATTTGTTTTAGATGAGTATACCGTTAGACGAATTTGTTTTAGACAAGGTTACTGGTAGGCGAATTTGTTTAAGACGAGTTTACCGTAAAACGAGTTTGTTTTAGACGAATTAACCTGCAACTATCATTCATTTGGCGGTTGCAGTTAAGGGCCGGGTTTAATTGCACCTAGAGGGGATGCTCCTGTTACATAATGTGAAAGTAGGTGAGGTGGTCGCTGGAGTTGGACGTCCTTGTCAGGAACGCTCCTCAACACTCTGTTACATGGAACAGTGAAAGTTATCCTTTCTCCAGAGCTGGCTGCTAGCCTGGTCATCTCTCCCACTCTTGGGTTCCTTCACACTCCACCTATCCATACATCAAATTTGATAACAGGTTTGTTTTCTCAAACACAGGTGGGGTTTTTGTATTAATGACTAGAACTGAAAGTGGTGTCTATCTAACCGTTTTAATTAGTGTATATTATGAAATGAATAGAATATTTGTACTGGTTGCTAACCACTATAGAAGTTATGGCTTTTTGGTTAGGATTATTCTTCAATGGAAGTAGTGGATGCGTGTTCTAACGAACCTTTTGACATATAAGTCCAGTGGCTCGCCAATTTTCCAGTGTACAACTAAGTTTTTGCTCTATCCCTGAAACAAATTT
Source organism: Aradus depressus (assembly GCA_963662175.1). Classification (NCBI taxonomy): domain Eukaryota; kingdom Metazoa; phylum Arthropoda; class Insecta; order Hemiptera; family Aradidae; genus Aradus; species Aradus depressus. The sequence continues at coordinate 27,729,418 of OY759217.1, read as the reverse complement.
TTCGATTTGGTTGGAAATGAATAGTTGTTCATATGTGATAATAAGATATTCTGGAACGATATTTCTCATAGAAATAAAATATGTTGTCTTCCCACTGTTTAATTTTCATTAGATCCTGTTTTCAACGCAACAACTGAGATAGGACTCAGTAGTCCTCTAACCTCTACGCTGTATGGGTGGGATATGCCACTGCTGAAGACTGTTACGTTGAAAACCAATTCTTGTCACAAATAAAACAATGGGAAGACAACATCTTTTATTTTTAAGATCAATAGGTGTCTTACACAATCTCTTCTGAATCATCACACTAAATATAACAACACATTAGTTACATCCGCAGTTATACGTTAATTACTTCGGCAGTTATCAATTCAGAGACAAACAAACATAACTTCTAAGTTGAGGAACTCGGACATATTGTGGAAACTTGTAATAAATAAATAAAACAAACTTATTTTTGAAATATTGTCTATTCCACTAAAGAGATGTGAACATCAATACAGTGTAAACTCTATATAGCGACACTTAAGGGACTGCGCATTTTATGGCGTTATTGAGAGTTGTCGTTAAATGAAGAGAAGAAAAATCAATACATATTACATTACATTTAATAGTATTTTACTATTATAATATGTATTTACTAATAAAGTATAAAATTATATAGACAACAAACATTAATATTGATACAAATAACAACGCTTATTGTGTATAGTCTGTTATCTTCGTCTGACTGTTTTTGCTGCTCTAGTATTTTAATTGTATTTTCTTATGTATTTTATTCATATCTTGGGATACTGTGGGATCAACTTGCCGTGCAAGGTAATCACAACAGACAAAAGAACGAATTTCTTAGAATCTTCGGTACGTATGATGCCGACAGTCGAGGTAAATACGTGCTAGACAATAAAGCAACAAAATAACAAACAAAAGAACGTACACAGCTGCAGTTGTTATTAGTTTCGGCAACTTGAAAGTACTGTTTATTGCTTAGTAATGACGTATTGTTGTCGTTATTTAGAGTGGGTGTGATGCTACATATAGTGTATCATTGTATGGACAACAAGGTAAACCAACCAGATTCAAGTAATTTCGATGTTTTAGGGAGTTTGTCGTTAAATCGAGTGACGTTAAGTGGAGTTTACACTGTATATATATCTTTAGTGGAATAGACAATATTGCAAAAATAAATTTGTTTTATTTATTTAAAACAAACATAACCTAAGGGATTATGCCTATGGTCACAGGGAGTAAGTTGTCAAGTCGTAAAGTGGCCAAAATGAGTTAAGTGTACTGTGATCATCTCCCAAGCCATCTGCGCACTGTGAAGAAGTTGGGAGCTCAGGACTCTAATATTTTCGGAATTATAAAGTTGTGGGTTTCTTGGTATATCGTAAAATTGTGTATGTTCTCGGTTAAATCAACTTAATCTACTTCTTTGAGGAATCATTCACGAGATAACTGCATTTAACCATTAATTCACTACGGCAGACTATTCCAAGTGAAGAGGGCGTTTTCGGTTAAATTAACTTTGAAGAGGCATCATTCACGAGTATTTCAAAAAGTATGGTAAATAATTAGGCAAGTGTGGTCAATAATTAGGTAAGTGATGGGGAATGATAAGGTAACTAAGGGAAATTCCAAAAAAGGATTAACAATATTCATTTTTATTCACTCCTATAGATTTAGAAGGTATATGATTAATAATGATGCAAACATAATTTATTTATTTATTGGATTTACACGATTAATGCAAAAATAAAAAAAGTGCTGCCCTGAAAAGTTACGAATTTAGACTTACCAATTTATTCCCTGTGACCAGAGACGTAATCGGTCACAAATTCGAATTTTCACCGGAATTACTATAGAATGAAAATTTCTCCGCAGCAAATAACTGCTTCCTAAAAGCATTTATACAACATGTTGAGAAGTAAATTTTAAGCAGTTTTAGAAGAACCGGGAAAGAACAGGTAACACACTCTATTGGCAGTAGAGAGAAGTTGCTGGCCACCTACAATTTCTATTGTTGGTCACTAGAGAGCTCTGTAATATGGTTTCTTTAGCGGAATGTTGCTATCGATTTGAATGATTATGTTGAGTTGAGCTCGCGTGGGCCCGCTCCATTTCAGTGTGCCCTGCTATCTGTGTAATGTAAAATACATGAGGTCCCCCTCCTCAAGCTAACTCAATCTGCACCTTCCTCAATGATAAGAGGGGAACATTGTTTGCATTTTGTGACTCATGCCTGAGCTTCAATCAGTGGCGTAGTTAATGTTTCTGCCGCCCGGGGCAGATGCTAAAACCCTCTAAGAGAAAATATGATTATTATAAAGATAACATTTAAAATTCTTAAAAACTAGAAAACAAAATTTAATTGTAAAAACATATTTTGAATTCTAATATCAATGATTAGGTGACTTTAACAAGCCAAAAAAAGTCATATATTCTTCATCATGCATTCTTCATGCTTCAATTCAAAGAGCTTTTGGTACAACACAATTATATTTCGTGGCATTTTTTGTGTAGAGACTACTAACATCATTTATAAAAAGACGTACCCTATGCTGTAGAAAGAACGAGATGATCATACTCACCTACATATGGAGAATTCCCCATATCAACGAAAAAATTAAAATAAATAATTGTTGTAAAAAATAGTCATTGTTGATTAGGATCACGAAATTATTTATTAGTCAGATTAAACCAAAAAATAAGTGTGACTGTTTTCTCATATGACAGTCTGTTATCCATCCTATTATTCGTAACTATTACCTATATTATCAAATGCACGACTACTGTGAGCCTGCTCATGTTGCCTACTCACATTTTAATAAATAAAACGAATTTGATTTCTATTCCACAAAAAAAAAAGTAGGTGAGACCGGCAAGGAAATTCCCCAGCACGAATAATTCAAGTAAGTTTTTGCTCTCGCACTAAACCCTATTGATCTTTTGGGCTACAAATATATAGTTGACTTACTTAGGAGCTTTTAAATCCTCAAACTAAAAAAAAGATCAACTTCTATGGTAATGATTAATAGAGTCGACAGTATCTTTTCAATGTAGAAGGAATTCGAGGTTCTGTCGTCTAAAAGAAAATTCAAAATATGGCCAACGTTTCGAAAACTATTTATTTTCTTCTTCAGGACCTTACACAATCAATAGAACTGTCAATCCTGATATTTTCAATATTTTCTTCAATCTCATTCAATATTTTTAACCCTTACAATGGTCAAACCGTTCATTGAAAGACAAAATACAAATATGAGAAATTGTATATCATCTGAAGTAAGACTAGCAGTTATCTTGAAATATCTCGCTACCGGAAGATATTTTGCGGACTTAAAATTTTCCGCTATCATGTCACCAGCAATTATAAGTGGAGCTGTAATAGAAACTTGTCATGCACTTATATATGTACTACAAGATTATATTACAAGATGTTCACTCAAAAGACAACCTCTGGACACTGACGTATTGACGTGCTAGACCCTACACTGTCAATAATATTGTCAATATCCCCTCTTATCCCCACCACTTTGGAGGCGTGGCCAGAGGCAGAAAAATATTGATGCTCTGATATCAAACGATCCGGATTTCTTCAATATTGTCATCATTCCATCCTGTATTGCCCTTACACGATCAATAATACTGTCAATATTTTAGAATATTGACAGTATTATTGATCGTGTAAGGTCCGCTTTATAATGACTTGAGTATTTGTAATCTAGAGGTCGGAAAACATGAAATTTCGTTCAAAATTCTGCATCGAATTTCTGAACGACTTCATAACTTCCCCAATACTTCGTATAGCTGGGCAAGTAAACAATAATTCCAAAACTACTGGTTTCTTCATTACACCATTGTCAGGTTTAGTCATAAACTAAGTCAAGTATTCTGTGTGCCAAACGTACTTATAAGTACATCAGGAACATTAGAAAGGGATTGAAACTTCTACTAGGGAATCCTCCTGGCTTAGAGTTAGTTATTTGTCTGTTCTGAAATAAGTATTTCCAATAGCGGTGGTTCACAGGTTCTTCTGAAACCGCTTAGAATTTACTTCTCAACGAGGTCATATCGCCTACTACCAGAGCGCTCCTTTCGTCACTCTGGTGGACATGAGTCCGACTCTACTGTGGGAGTCCTAAATTTTGCCTACCCTAAATTTTTATTCACCTTGGGTAGGAGTCTTTAACGAGAACCTGACATCGTACAGGCTCGGGACCATCGCTTAACGTCCCATTCGAAGAACGGCGTGCTTAAGTTTATTTTATCTCCCAGATAAAATAAACTAAGGGCCTCGGCTGGGTTTCGAACCCACGATCTTGAGCTCAGAAGACAAGCACGCATACCACTGAGCTACCGGCGCCCTCAAATATATTATATTAAATGTGAAATTCTCTGATTAAAGACTATTCACTATATCAGGCCTTATATCATTGTGACCTAAGGAAAATCCTGGAAGAATTGCCGGAAAAATGGTACAAAAAGATTTTAAAAAAAAATGATTTTGACACAATAGAACACAAAAATATTAAATTTACATTTATTATTTAAATAAATATAATATTATCCCTAATATTTGAACAATAAGTTATAAGAACGGCCATGTTTGTTCCAACATTTTTGGATCACCATTAAATTTATCCTTATCGCAATATCCTAATCCAGGAAAAGGACCCGGTTCAACGCCTTGTCTTCCATCGGTATGTTGCCATAATGTCCAGCGAGGCCATCCTTTTGGCAACACCACCGGCTCTGGTCCATACTTGGCAAACCATAGTGGACAAGCTGTTAATTCTGCATTTGAAAATGTGTTTAGAAAATATAAGGAACCGTAAATGAAAGGCAAACGATTGGTCACCTGTTTAATTCTTCGGACAAAATCGACAGCAACCTCCGGTGTAACCGTTGCAGCTTCGTTCTCTTCCAGATCGAGAGCGATCAAAGTATTTTCAATATCCCCGATTGTCTTCAAGAAGTGATTTGCTTGTTCTGTTCCGTTACTGTTTGTTGCGAAATGATATGCTCCCCAAAGTATGCCGTTTTTTTTAGCGCTTTCCTTCCTTTCCTGGTAGTTTGCATCTACATATGATATACCCTGCGTTGCTTTGTGGATAACTGCTTTAAGGCCATTTCTTTTGGCAGTTTGAAAATCAACATTTAAATTCCAATGGGATAAATCTACAATTCCATTTGTGTGAGACATTATTCCAACAATACAATACGTTCCGAGCAGAAAGTACAAACAAAGTCCTTCTTTCTTCATAGCGCAGAAAAAATTTCCTGAAACCAAAAAAAGAAAGCTGTTATGAAAAACAAATATAAAAAATGTCGTCAATGAACAATATGCAATGTACTTCAGCACGATTGAATTGAGTTGTCACTCTTCCTCCAGAACTACTATCTAGGCTAAGACACAATAGTTTTTTGTGTCGATACATCGGCAGTTATTGGGTTTTTTGACTTGAGCCCCCCTCTGATCCACCCTTTCAGCAGATTCAGTTTACAAATAAGAGGTGCCGTGCTCATGAGGTTTTGATTGCACATATGAAATTTTCATGTCAATACATTCATTACAACGGCAGTTATTAGAGTTTTTGTGATAAGCTACCCCAAATCCCACACCCTACCCTTTAGCCCATTAGGCTGAATAACAATAGATATTGTTATGAAGTTCTGAAAACACATATAAAATTTCGTGTCGATACATTCATTCTATCGAGAGTTTCATGTTCACAAACACACAGTCACAAAAACATACGAAAATGGTTTTGTTTTTTTCGTTCATGGAATTTTAAGGGGTCGGAAATATGAAATTCTGTTGAAAAGTCAACATCGAATTTCCAATTACACAACTTCTTCTATACTTCTTATATCTGGGAAAGTAAAACTGTGCATAATTTTCTATACACTGAGAATTAAAAGCGACCGAGTCAGCTCTCAAAGATCAAATCAAACATATTATATATAATACTTAACTATGTTCAAATTAAACTATAATCTAAATGGAGAAAATAGTAAGCCATCTTCCAAGAAGAAGCCGAAACTGTTTTATCAATATATTTATCGATGAATAATGAAGACTACAATATTTAGACGCAAGGATATTGAAATCCGTGGAAAATTAGCTGTTTTCTCATTGCCCCAAAAGGGAAAAGCAAACATAATTTAACAGTTGTTTTGTATATAAAATCATTAATTCTTGCTTTCATTTTTATTTTCTTGGCCACACAATTTCGTATGTGTATCCAGAACCAGGATACGAAGGATCAGGATGATTAACATATACACTTGTTATGAATGTATTTGTTTCTTAAACTTCTCTGGGATGTTACATTGTTGGTTATTTCCGGCATTTCTTCCAGAGGTGTCTTCTTATTTTTTTTTCAGACAATATTTCGGGACTCTTACAAGTCCCTTCTTCCGGTCACTATGAACGAACCGTTCGTTCATAGTGACCGGAAGAAGGGACTTGTAAGAGTCCCGAAATATTATCGGAAAAAAGAATAAGAAAACACCTCTGGAAGAAATCCCGGAAATAACCAACAATGAATGTATTGACATCAAATTTCATACGTAAGATCTAAGCCCTATATATAGAAGACGGCTATCAATTTTGAGCTGAATCGACCGAAAATCAGGAAGAATCAGAGGGGGCTCAACTTAAAAAACAATAATTGCTGACGTGAAAAATGTATCGACATGAAATTATATATCTAACTTCAAAACCCCATAAGGACAGCACCAATTCATGTTCCACGTTATCGGACAAAGGGGATCAGGATAAGGGCTCGAAACCAAAACCCCCCACAACTGCCCATTTAGGTAATGAATTTATCCAGAAAAAATTTAGTATGGCTCTATGTAAGTCAACTATATTTTTTTTAGCACAAACGGTTAATGGGTTTTGGTTGGGAAATGAAAACTTAATTGAATAATTCGTGTTAGGGAAGTATATTGCCAGTGATTCACCAACGAATTTTTTCTTTTTTGTTTCTTGAAAAACAGTGATTTTCATATTCGATAGTTTGCATTTGTATCGACGAGAAATAATTGCTGTGGTTTCAATCTATTCCTGAAAAATTAATTCCAAAATACTATACAATCTGAGAGGAGAAAAAAACATTGAGGACGCCATCTTTCGGATGGGACGTTAAGCAATGGTCCCGAGCTTGTATGATGGTCAAGCTCATGTCCAACAGAGTGACAAAAGAACGCTTAGGAAGTAGGTGATGTGACCTCGAAGTCAAAAGCCCGGGCATGAGTTACAATAACTAATATTCATTAGCATTTGATTGAAAAGTAGTTGTTAGTTGGTTACTTTTTGCGGTATTTCTTCCAGATGTGTCTTCGGGATACTTCCACGACCCTTTTTCAGGTCCCAAAGAACAATAAAATCTTGAACTTGAAAACACCTCTGAACGAAATTCAAGAAATAAATTGATAAATAAATAAATACATTTTCCAGAAAAGTTTAGAAAGATAGAAAAGTATTTATTTACCTAGACTATGTATCCGGAGCTGTCTAACTCCTACTGAAATGCGATAAAACAGGATTCTATAGTAATGACACTCGAAATAGCTTCGGGAATCACAAAAGGCACACAGCTGTGAGTGGGGGGAACGAATTGGATCAGATTTATATCAGGAAATTATTCACAATGTTGACCATTCGGGGTCAATATGCGATGAGAAAAATATTTGTCGGTGAATCATGTTTGTACTCTATCTCCGAAACCAACCGACCGTTTCGGCGAAAAATTAGTAGTTATTCTAACATTCATTTCATTGGCAGCAGTGCCGTGTAACGAGTATTGGCCGCCCGTGTGCAAATATCGATAACGCCGCCCCCTCCCCTCCACAATTAGAGTACCCGAATGTTTTTATGTTTTTCCCCTTTAAATTTTGAATAAATGATTTTTTTTGAGCAAGGAAATTAATAATATGTGTAACGACAACAATATTTTATTTTCAAACATTATATTATGAACTACTAAGCATAATTATTACCTATGTACATAATAATGATACATAATAAAATTTGAGGGCGCCGGTAGCTCAGTGGTATGCGTGCTTGCCTTCTGAGCTCAAGATTGTGAGTTCGAAAACCGGCCGAGGCCCTTAGTTTATTTTATCTGGGAGGTAAAATAAACTTAAACACGCTATCCTTCGGATGGGACGTTAAGCGATGGTCCTGAGTCCATACGATGTCAGGTACTCGTTAAAGACCCCTGGTCTAGATGAATAAAAATGTAGGGTAGGCAAAATTTAGGAATAGGTCCACTAGAGTGACGAAAGAGCGCTCTGGTAGTAAGCGATATGACCTCGTAGTTAAAGCCCGGACATGAGTCATAATAACTAACTACGTAATAAAATTTACATAGGTGTACATATAACATTTACTTTATATAATATTAAAAATAAATAAAAAGATAATATTAAAAAACGTAATAATAGATTTTTTTAAGAACGCAACTTTTAGTTTAGTAAAATAGTTTTTCGGGAACACAAGTCTTTTTTTTTTTAATTAAAACTAGAAACATTTATCGCAGATAGTCATTTATTAAATAAAAGTAAATCGTAATCAAAGCATGGCTCTTCTGGCCTTAATGGAAGCAAAATTTTCTACGGCACGTTTTGTGTCAATATAATTCATGAGATCACTTTCGATGGATAATAACGGAAGGCCCGTTTTCAAAAGCAGGGTGCCAACTGCCGTAGGTACTTTTGATTACCCATATCTCCCTTTTTTTCCCATCCCTTCAAATGAATTTATCTTGCTTTTCCCCTTGGTTTCTGTTTCTTTTTGTTCTCTCTTTGTTAGCCATAGATTTAAAATAAGGAAAAGAAAAATTAGGACCGCCCCTATTATGGGCTCAAAGGCCGCCTGTGTGCCTCGCACGCCTTCGCCATAGGCTCTGCACGGCTCTGATTGGCAGTAGTTATTCGGGTTTTTGAATTGAGCTTCTCCTCTGACCCCAATTCCCTTTGGCCGATTATGCTGAAAATTGATAGGTGTCAATCTTATGGGGTTTTGAATTTACATATGAAATGTTGTTGAAAAAATATAAATATATGTATATGCATATTGTGTGAAGTGTAATATGAAACTTAAATTGAGGGAAATATAGATTTGTTGTGTGTGTATATATTTTTTTGATCTAAATAAAATATTATTTTCAAATAGTTATTGTTTTTGCGTTATTAAACGCAATTATAGTATATTATGTTTTAATTATAGGACTCTGAAAAGTAGAATATGAACTATTTATTTACGCAGAGGATTATTGTTGGGTGGAAATATGAATCATATATATTAAAACATAAATTCCGAAATAATATATAATATTTTTTTGTAGTTGGGAAAATCAGTTGAGCTGTTCACCGTTTATCCTTTGCTTTGATTATGATTTAGTACATAAGGTTTATGGTAGATTTGAAGTCACAAAATCAAGTTAATCTAAGGTTTAAGTCAGGTATGAATTTAATTTGATTTTACTTCGTTTAATGTTTTCATTACTTCGAAAATATCGTATAAAAATGTTTTTAAATATTTTTCCTTCATGATTCCCGTTTTTGCTTTTCACTGATGTTTTTATGAAACAAAAAAAAAACAGTTTGGTGCAAATTAATGTTACATGTCAGAAGACTAAGTAAGATAACACTGATTACACTATAAATGAGAAAATTAAAAGTTCTGTGAAATTATAGTTTTTATTAGTCTACTCTCTACTTTTTTTCATCCGAAATTATTAATTACAAGCAGTATTACCCGGTGTTGCCCGGGGAACTATGTACGTTGGTAAATAAATTTATGAGCAGAAATATAATGAGAAAAATGTTTTTGTAGTAGGTAATTTTACGATAGAATCATCTTTTTTGCACTAAGGGAGCAACCATCTGAAAAAATTAGAATTTATCAATTTTTATTTACACTTCCAATTAACTATAAACTCCAAAACTGTAAAAAATAAAAACTGAAGACTATTAGAATTTTTTCTACACATATCGAGCAAACCCAAATGGAAAAAATTGCAGCACTAGGAAGTTTCGATATCGAGTTAAACTGTTCAGCGCACGAGTTGAACTAATTTTTTTTAGGCATTTAAATTTGAAAAGTTCCGGTTGTGAGGAGTTCAAAAAATGAATATGAAAGCTCTTTTCGGGTTAATTATACCACTGGAAATGGGTCAGAATTTCAATGAGACTGAGTTTTATATCAAATACATCAATTCGTTCAATGATATTTGTTCCCTAAGCGAATAAACAAAATACGGGGGTGGGTACGGGAATAAGGCAAGGGTAGGGTAGAAAGAAGTCTGAAACGTTTCCATTGCTCTATATAATTCAATACAAAAAGGTTTTATGCCAATTCATGCAATGATTTTTGTTTCATAAGCGAATGCACCCAATGCGGGGGTGGGTGAGTGCGTGGGGTAAAGGTGGGATAAAACTATGTTCTAAACGTTCTCGGTGAGAACGAACATAATTGCTGAACATAAGAACAAAATCGGATTGAAGTTAGAAAAAAATGCAGATAGTAATTTGAAAAGTACAACAATAAAAAAAATCACGAAAAACTCATAATTAGTCTTCAAACCACAAGGTACGGGTCAGATCCGACCCAAGCCATGATGACTTGAAGTTTTTCCCCCCTTTTTGTCACTTCCGAGTCCCTAGGCCTCCAGTACCCTTCCTATCAGTCGTTAGGACGAGGTTATGGGGGCCGTCTCTTTCATGTAAGCGAAACGCGCACTCTCAGATCCCTTTTTGTCCATGCGTTACCAGAGCTGGGTCGGATCTGACCCTACCTTGTGGTTGATGTTCTCATTTTTTCTCTCACTCCTGACTTTTATTTTCAAATATACTGTAACGATGCTTATCTTCAAATTCTACATAAATATAATTAAAAGAATTAATATTGGTATTAATCTAAATTAAAAAATAACACGTACATTTTTCTTTAGACTGATATATTTTTATTTTATTTTATTTTTTTCTTAATGAATGGTTAGTAACATTGACACAGGGAGCCATGGTGGCCGTGCGGGCTAGAGCGTAGGGCTTTGGTCGCATGGTCTCACCATGGTTTGCGGGTTCGAATCCCGTCCGGGATTGAGTTTTATTTCGTAGATAGAACTACCTCCCGGGGCCATGGATGTCGTAAATCTAACTAAATAACTCATTGCCATGGCTAATATGCACCGTACATAAGGCAAAAAAAAAAAAAAAAAAAAAAAAAAAAAAAAAAAAAAAAAAAAAAAAAAAACATTGACACACATAAATTAACCCAAATATAATATATATCTTCATGCTGTGCTGATGCTGGTGATGATGATGATGATGCCTCCGTATGTTACCGGTAATTTTATGGGATGACTCCTATTAAGGCTAGTACAGACATGCGAGCAACGAACCGAGCACTGTTCGGCTCGTTTTAAGTTTTCAACGAACACACTCCAAGCCGAACAGAGACGAGCCGAGCATTTGGATGCTCCACAACCATACTAACGAACATAACCTGCACAAGTTAACCTGCAGATAACAAATTTACGTTTATTTGTATAGCATTTTATTACTATTCAAAATCTTCAATCAGAAAATGCTCAAGGTAGGTAGCTACTTACGTAATTAATTTACATATTTGTAGTACAATTAATACGGATACGTATTTATTATGATATGTAATTTATTTTTACATGTAAATTGTTTAAAATGAACCCTTTTTTAGTTACCGACTTATTTATCAAAGATGAAGAAGAAACGCATAGCGGCACTAGCTTATATTTATATTAATGTGGCAATTCAAACTGAATTTGAAGCTCCTGAGACCAGTACTTCAGAAGCCATAATAAAATATAATTTATTGAATAATATTTAAATATATATATTATTAAAAAAAAAAAAAGAACGTGCACTTCCAAAAACCTAAATATTTGAGAAGGTTATAATATTGGTTATAAACAACAGTGCTCGGGTCAAGTCGGACGGTTCGGCTTGGTACCAGTCTACACACACCGCAGCCCGAGCCGAACATTCCTTTGATGGTTCGTCAAAAAACCGACAACAAGTGGAGCAGACCCCGGCCTACCTTGTTCGTCGAGCGCCTGCGCACTTCATCCCCAGGCATGCACACTGACTAATGTTCGGCTCGTTGCTCGCGTGTCTATACGCCTCTTTAAACCTCAGACTAGTGCTCTTCTCATATTTCTTTTGTAGTTAGTGGTTGCTGACATCATGGCCATTTGTGATCTCTGTACAATCTGCTCCTGGGTTCCTCTATTACTGCATCTTCATGGTGCTGATTAACACTCACTGGTTCTGACTAGGTGTCCTAAGACACAAGTACTCACTGCACTTCACATATTTTTTTTTATCTCATTACAGACCCTCTCGCACACACCACTCTGAACACCAACCTCACAAGAACAACCTTGCTTCCTCGTGGGAACACACAATCTCCATTTTGCACTGCACTGTCATTTCTAATTGGCTAAAATTTGCACAGCCTTAAAAAATATTTATGTTTTTTTTACTATTTTTTTTAAATTAGTTTTTTTTTTTCTATTCTATTTCTTATTTCTAAATTATTATGATTCACAATTACATTATAACATCAATAATCAAATAATATGGTTTAATTTTTTAACAGGAATCGATCATAGAATGGCATAGTATCGAGGTATGATAACATAACATAACCTCTCACTCGCTAGACACAAAGAACCCTTTTTTCTTTTTTTTTTTTATTCCATAGTGTAATGTGGGCCATTACAATACATATAAGGATTTTCCTCGTTGTTTATTAATATGTCCTTTAGGCCATGGAAATAAGGGAATTAAAAATAAAAATAATGCCAAAACAGGGATAAAGGGGAAAAAATGAGTTTTAAAACAAAAAAAATGTGTAGAACATTTATTTTATGTATATGAACACAGTAACTAATTTTTAGATTGATACAATATTTTTTTATTATTATTATTTTCACCTTAAGAGGGCACATTAACCTTGAAGAGAAGCGATCAAAATTGAAAAGCCAATTACAACCTAGGCCAATTATCGGTTAACATTATAGCATCACCGTTATATTTATTTTTATTACATTGGCCTAGTTCCGGCTTTTCACTTTGACTTCCATCGGTATGTTGCCATAATGTCCAGCGAGGCCATCCTTTTGGCAACCCCTCCGGCTCTGGTCCATGCTTGGCAAGCCATAGTGGACAAGCTGTTAATGCTGGATCTGATAATATGTTTAGAAAATATAAGGAACCGTAAATGAAAGGCAAACGATTGGTCACCTGTTCAATTCTTCGGACAAAATCGATAGCAGCCTCCGGTGTAACCGTTGCAACTCCGTTCGGTTCCAGATCGAGAGCGATCAAAGTATTTTCAAAATCCCCGATTGTCTTCAAGAAGTGATTTGCTTGTTCTGTTCCGTTACTGTTTGTTGCGAAATGATATGCTCCCCAAAGTATGCCGTTACTTTTAGCGCTTTCCTTCCTTTCCTTGTATTCCGTATCTACAGATGTTAAACCCTGCGTTGCTCTGTGGATAACTGCTTTAAGGCCATTTCTTTTGGCAATTTTAAAATCAACATTTTCATTACAATCAGAGAGATCTACAATTCCGTCTGTATGAGACATTACTCCAATCATACATTCAGCTCCGAGCAGCATATATAAAATAATCATAGCATTTTTCATATTGTATATAGAAAATTCTCCTGAAACAAAAAAAAATATAGGTTTAGGTTAGCTTAGGTTTTATGACTTATGCCCGGGCTTTAACTACGAGGTCATATCGCCCTACTACCAGAGAGCTTTTTCGTCACTCTGGTGGACATGAGCCCGACTCTACTGTGGGAGTCCTAAATTTTTAACAATATTAAGCTTGGGAAAAAATATGTAAATATATAATAAATCTTTCATTTACCATTAACTTAATTTATTTATTTACTTCCCTATATTTTATTTAATAGGTTAGGTTAGGTTTTATGACTCATGCCCGGCATGGGCTTTAACTACGAGGTCATATCGCCTACTACCAGAGCACTGTGGGAGTCCTAAATTTTGCCTATCCTAAATTTTTATTCACCTAGGGTAGGGGTCTTTAACGAGTACCTGACATCGTACAGGCTCGGGACCATCGCTTAACGTCCCATCCGAAGGACGGCGTGCTTAAGTTTATTTTACCTCCCAGATAAAATAAACTAAGGGCCTCGGTCGTGTTTCGAACCCACGATCTTGACCTCAGAAGACAAGCACCAAAAAAAATATATATATATATATATATATATATATGTAATGTGGCCAATACAGAATCCACGCTTACATTTCATTCTCTCTCTCCCCCCCCCCCCCCCCCCCTCCCCTGCACAAACTCATTTCATGTATAGATACAAAAAAATACCGCTGACACCATCTCATTACTATCAAATACCAAGGAACAGATATCCAATATGAAATAATTTTGAGAAGGGGAAGAAGGAGAGAGAGTGATCTGTAAGTGTGGTTGGTATAAGAAAGTCCGGTATTGACCACATCACATATCTCACACCGACTGTCTCATTATATATAAATTCATATTTGTACATATATATGTACATACAAATCCCTCCTCCGTCGTGATTCTGACAAAAATCCTTCGAAAACATAAAAAAAACGGGTGTCACCCCCTGAAAGGATGGTTTAACCCCCTCAGGGGTTGCGTTCCAGATCGGATGTTAACCCCCTACCCTCCACACGTCTCACTTTTGAATAAATGAAGAAGAGCAGAGGACACCCGAGTCAAATGCTGAGAAACGCTAGAAATTAGAGGAAAAAAATCCTCGAGCTATAATTTGAGGTTTACGGTGTCCATAGACCTGATGGGGTGAAATGGACGTCAAATTCGAATTCAGCGACCTCAAAAACATATGGACATGGAGGTCTAGGCGAGTGGACATGACTGTGTTATTAGCTCAAACGGTCGACTGGTTTTGGAAAGGGAGCAAAAAGGTAATTGAATATTTCTTTCTGGGGAAGTACATTGCCGGTGATTCACCGACAGCTTCTTCGATTTATTCTTTAGTCATATCAATAATTTATTTCTAACAAAAAATATTATATAAAATAATTTCAACTTACTGTAAAATGTGAAATGTTGATTTGGAACTGATCTTCCTCGAATTCCCCTAAACATACACGTGTACTTCTGCAGTTCACTAATATTTACGGAACCTTGGAAACCCCACATGTACAAACTAGTCTTTGTTTCGTTGACGAATATTAAATAGAAAATGTAGATAATCATGCATCCTCTTCTGCCCTGACTTTTGTTATTTATTATATTCCACGATATTGATTATCTTAAGATGGAATTATCTGTGAAGACCGGTCTTCCTCTTAATCTTACTGCATAAATAGTATTAAATACATTTTCCTGCTATACCTGTCTTATTTTTAAATTTGGATTATTCTTAAGATGTTGCCTTCTGTACATCTGAGTCTTCTTGTGACTTAATAAATAATCCAAACTGTAGTTACTCTATAGTTACTAGTTCGTTCGAAGTATCTTTAAGTAGGTTAGTCACTTTATAGAGGTTAGTATTATTACTTGCAGGTTACCCGGCTTCGCCCGGAGTAACTTTAAATAGGTTAGTAACTTTAAACAGGTTAGTATTATTACTTGCATGTTACCCGGCTTTGCCTGGAGTAACTTTAAATAGGTTAGTATTATTACTTGCATGTTACCCGGCTTTGCCTGGAGTTACTTTAAATAGGTTAGTAACTTTAAACAGGTTAGTATTATTACTTGCATGTTAACCGGCTTTGCCTGGAATAACTTTAAATAGGTTAGTGACGTTAAACAGGTTAGCAACTTTAAACTTGTTAGTATTACTACTTACAGGTTGCCCGGCTTCGCCTTTTTTAACAGGTTAGTGACCCAACTTTTAATAGGTTAGTGACTTTAAGCAGGGTAGTAATTCAAAGCAGGTTAGTATTACTACTTGCAAGTTGCACGGTTATAGGAATAAGTTGAAAATCTCAATTATTTTAAAAACGCTGGTTCGTAACTAAAAGGTATATATCATTTGCGCAGTATGTATAATTTGCGCAAACAGGATAGGTGCTTAGAAACTTGGCGCCCTAGGCGAACGACAGGTGTGCCACCACCATGACTATCGTCACACCCACACATCTGAAACTCAATGTAGTAGGCTTATGCACCATTATTTAAAAATATTCATTTTTAGGTTGACTATTATTTCCTGTGTTCCACCGATATTCAATTCAAGTTCAAAATAATACATATGCGATAGTAAGATGTTGTGGGAAAAAATTTCTCATAGAAATAAAAGACGTTGTCTTCCCACGGTTTTATTTTTGACCCGAACTGGTTTTTAACGCAACAGCGTCATCATCAGTGGTCCATCCCACCCACACAGCGTACAGGTTAAAGGACAACTGGCCCATGGCCTCTGTGGGTGGGATGTGCCATTGATAATGATGCTATTGCTTTTAAAACCGGTTATGCTCAAAAATAAAACAGTGGGAAGACAATGTCTTTTATTAGACCGACTAGCCAAGGAAGGTTCAAGTAAGCCTTTTATGGGGCGAGAGCCGGTGCTAGGAATATCTCGGGAGACATCCCGAACCCGAATCAAAGAATGGATTAAGGATCTTTTGGAGCGTACATGGAGAGAAAAGACCACATGCAGGCAGTCGAAGATGTTCCTGGAAGGGGGAGGTCCAGAGTTCTGAAAGACGGGATCCTGAACCCCAAAAGGAACGAGCTTAGGCAACTGACTGGAGTTCTCACAGGACATGGTCCGTTCAATAGACACGGCGGCACACTTCCTGGGCATCTGCTCGGGATATGCGCGAATGAGATTCCGCATCTTTGGTGGAGATGTAATCGCAGAGGAGGACTTTAGAAGATTGGACTATGAGAGCATTCTTAGGTTCATTAAGGAAACTGGGAGACTGAGCACTTCATGAAGGGCTTGGTTCAGGTAGTATAAGTATAAACATACAGTTAATATACTAAGGGGGAAGCCCAGCGCTTCCAGGGAAGGGATAAGAGCACTGGATGATTAGGTCCCTAGGTGTAAAACACCACCTCACCACGTATATATATATATCTATGTCTTTTATTTCTATGATATAATTCCTCAACTATGCGTATAAGGAAAGTTATCGGCAGCTCAGCCTGGTTCCCATGCGGCAAAGGGTAAAATAACTGTCGATCTTGACCGAATACAAGCTACAATATTAGCGTTTATCTCTTGATGATGAGAATTGAGGTATTCCTGAGTAAGCCACTGATTGGAGGAATGGTTTTTAGAGAGAGTGGAACATGTTGACTATAAACAATTTGAGATGGGGAAGTACATTGCGTGTGTTATAAAGGCTAAAGACACCCTCGGACAGGCCCTGTTGCTCCCACCTCATCTTTGCGGGTTCCGTACTCTGACTTCTTGTGCCACCTGTGGCCGGCTCACGTGTGGATCGATCTAGTGCATGCGCTTGTACCGCCGCCACTACTCCAGTACTCTCGCCGACATCCCACTGTCAGGTGCCTCCTATGAAGGCAAGTACCTCTGGATCGTACCAATTATTTAACTTTATTAAAATTGTTTACCAATAATTATTGTACATTCTGAAATCTTGTCTAGTTTTCAACTCAATAATCTAAAAAAATATATATATATTTTGAATTTGTTTACTTCCAAAACAATAGTAATCGGTCGGAAATTTGTTGTTGTCTTTTCACGTTTTTTTTTTTTTTCGAACAACTGATTCCAATGAAAAAAAAGATGTCTGTATTATCGACACGAAATTTGATATATTCATTCAGAAACCCTTACCTACAAAAACAATTACTGCCGTTGTAATGAATCTATTGATATTAAATTTCATATGTATATTCAATATCTCATTAGAATAACACCAATTAATTTTCCGCGAAATCGGCTTAATTAAGGGAGGATCAGAGGAGGATCGCCGATGTAATAAATGTATCGACAGAATTTCAGCATGAGGATTCAGAAGCCTTCATGTAAGTCAACTATTGATTTTTAGTCAAGCGGTCCCTTGGTTTTGGAGGGAGAGCGAAAACTTAACTGAGTAATTAAAAGAAGTTGTGCCTTCAGCGTTAAGGCGCTACTATTCTAAATGCGATCTCTCAACTAATGAAGGCAGAAGAACATTTTATGGCTCAAGTTGAAGGTTAGGTTAGGTTTTATGACTCGTCCGGGCAAATACGAGGTCATGTCGCCTACTACCAGAGCGCTCTTTCGTCACTCTGGTGGACATGAGCCCGACTCTACTGTGGGAGTCCTAAATTTTGCCTATCCCAAATTTTTATTCACCTAGGGCAGGGGTACGAGTACCTGACATCATACAGACTCGGGACCATCGCTTAACGTCCCATCCGAAGGACGGCATGCTCAAGTTTATTTTACCTCCCAGATTAAATAAACTAAGGGCCTCGGTCGGGTTTCGCACCCACGTTCTTGAGCTCAAAAGACAATCACGCATACCACTGAGCTACTGGCGCACTCAAAAAAAAAAAATACATATATATAACAAATAAGTCCTAAAAAAAATATATATATATATAATAACAAATAAGTCCTATAGTTACTAAATAAAAATATAGAAATAATATTTTAAAAAATAAATACGGTCATGCTCTAATAGAAATAAAAAGAAATAGTGATGAATAAAACAAAATATGCCCTACATTTTTATTCACTTAGGGGAAAGGTCTTTAACGAGTACCTGACATCGTACAGGCTCGGGACCATCGCTTAACGTCTCATCCGAAGGACGGCATGCTCAAGTTTATTTTACCTCCCAGATAATCTCAAGTTAAAGGAAACACTTATAAATATATATAAGTACCGGAATAACTGTTAATTCCGATACTTATTATATTATATTGTAGGAATATTGAGGGTCAATCAAAGATGGAAGAAAACACACAACACTATTCAAACTCCAACGTTTCGATATATTTTATATCATCATCAGGGCCTACAAACATCAGGGGGGGAATCCAGATTAGAATCACAATTAAACAAAATTAGTGTGTTGATAAACATTACTGAAAGTTAAAATAGACATTGTAAAAAGTTAAAAATTGAACCTGACTTACTATGAATACATTACTAAACATTAAAATTAAATATAGATACATTTAATTTTAATGTTTAGTAATGTATTCATAGTAAGTCAGGTTCAATTTTTAACTTTTTACAATGTCTATTTTAACGTTCAGTAATGTTACTATCAACACACTATTTTTGTTTGTGATCATCACATTAATTGTGATTCTAATCTGGATTCCCCCCCTGATGTTTGTAGGCCCTGATGATGATATAAAATATATCGAAACGTTGGCGTTTGAATAGTGTTGTGTGTTTTCTTCCATCTTTGACTGACCCTCAATATTCCTACAATTAGAATCTACAGTCGCTAATCAACATCTACATTATATTATTTGTATATATTGTGCTAAGTACGGAAAATATAATAAGTACCGGAAGTACTATATAGAGTAAGTACTATATATATATATATATTGTGACGTGTAGAATGGAGGGGGGGGGGGGTTCACAAAGAATAAAATAAATTGTTATTCTGTATAAAAATAGTAGAAAAAAATAGTAAGTACAAATAAATAAATATGTACATCTTGGCAAAAGATATTAAAAGTAAAAAAAAAAATTTGATTAACTGTAAAAGAAAAGACAAACCTGATGACATTTGGTGGGGGAAAAGATGGCGAGAAGGGCAGAAGAAGCCGACTCGTGGTAGTAGGGTTTTGTAGGATCTTGGAGGAGGTGTGGTGTGATTTAGAGGATCTTGGAGGAGGTGTAGTCTGTTTTTGGAGGAACTTGGAGGAGGTGTCGTGTGTTTTGGAAGAGCGTAGAAGGAGGGTGTATGTTTAAGAAGAGCGAGGAAGAAGGTCCTGCGGAGAGTATCCCCGAGAAGATGGAAGATAGCACATTTATATGAAGGATTGTCGTGGAACAAGAAGAAAGAAAAATCCCGAGAAGGTTAAATTTTATATATGGAAGGAAGAAAAGGCTGAGAAGAAAGTGACGAAAAAGGAAAGATACAAAAGAGGATATAGGATGCCGTGAGTTGCCAGAAATTATATAATCCTTATTTATAACCATTATAGTTTTTTGTCATTTGCCAAGAGTACATTTTTTGTCTAAATTAACTTATAAGAGGTTCATATAATCTATTGTCAAAAAATTATAATAGTTCACTAACCCATTAACCTTTTTTTTTAAACCATTTACAAAAAAAGAAATAAAAAATATATAACTTATAAAACATTGTGATTTAAAAATTTAGTTATCATTTTCCTTTATTTTCACCAAATCACTCTAAATAAGAACAAGGATGCCGCCCTGTTTTTAGATTTATAGATTAAAGAAGGAAACTAATCAACTCAATGAAGAATTAGCTGTCTCAGTATATATATATATATATGTGGTGGGCTGGTGTTTTACACCTAGGGACCAAAGCACTCTAAATAAGAAGAAGGAGGCCGCCCTGTTTTTAGATTTATAGATTAAAGAAGGAAACTAATCAACTCAATGAAGAATTAGCTGTCTCAGTATATATATATATGTGGTGGGCTGGTGTTTTACACCTAGGGACCAAAGCACTCTAAATAAGAAGAAGGAGGCCGCCCTGTTTTTAGATTTATAGATTAAAGAAGGAAACTAATCAACTCAATGAAGATTTAGCTGTCTCAGTATATATATATGTGGTGGGCTGGTGTTTTACACCTAGGGACCAAAGCACTCTAAATAAGAAGAAGGAGGCCGCCCTGTTTTTAGATTTATAGATTAAAGAAGGAAACTAATCAACTCAATGAAGAATTAGCTGTCTCAGTATATATATATGTGGTGGGCTGGTGTTTTACACCTAGGGACCAAAGCACTCTAAATAAGAAAAAGGAGGCCGCCCTGTTATTAGATTTATAGATTAAAGAAGGAAACTAATCAACTCAATGAAGAATTAGCTGTCTCAGTATATATATATGTGGTGGGCTGGTGTTTTACACCTAGGGACCAAAGCACTCTAAATAAGAAGAAGGAGGCCGCCCTGTTTTTAGATTTATAGATTAAAGAAGGAAACTAATCAACTCAATGAAGAATTAGCTGTCTCAGTATATATATATGTGGTGGGCTGGTGTTTTACACCTAGGGACCAAAGCACTCTAAATAAGAACAAGGATGCCGCCCTGTTTTTAGATTTATAGATTAAAGAAGGAAACTAATCAACTCAATGAAGAATTAGCTGTCTCAGTATATATATATGTGGTGGGCTGGTGTTTTACACCTAGGGACCAAAGCACTCTAAATAAGAAGAAGGATGCCGCCCTGTTTTTAGATTTATAGATTAAAGAAGGAAACTAATCAACTCAATGAAGAATTAGCTGTCTCAGTATATATATATATGTGGTGGGCTGGTGTTTTACACCTAGGGACCAAAGCACTCTAAATAAGAACAAGGATGCCGCCCTGTTTTTAGATTTATAGATTAAAGAAGGAAACTAATCAACTCAATGAAGAATTAGCTGTCTCAGTATATATATATGTGGTGGGCTGGTGTTTTACACCTAGGGACCAAAGCACTCTAAATAAGAAGAAGGATGCCGCCCTGTTTTTAGATTTATAGATTAAAGAAGGAAACTAATCAACTCAATGAAGAATTAGCTGTCTCAGTATATATATGTGGTGGGCTGGTGTTTTACACCTAGGGACCAAAGCACTCTAAATAAGAACAAGGATGCCGCCCTGTTTTTAGATTTATAGATTAAAGAAGGAAACTAATCAACTCAATGAAGAATTAGCTGTCTCAGTATATATATATGTGGTGGGCTGGTGTTTTACACCTAGGGACCAAAGCACTCTAAATAAGAAGAAGGATGCCGCCCTGTTTTTAGATTTATAGATTAAAGAAGGAAACTAATCAACTCAATGAAGAATTAGCTGTCTCAGTATATGTATGTGGTGGGCTGGTGTTTTACACCTAGGGACCAAAGCACTCTAAATAAGAAGAAGGATGCCGCCCTGTTTTTAGATTTATAGATTAAAGAAGGAAACTAATCAACTCAATGAAGAATTAGCTGTCTCAGTATATATATATGTGGTGGGCTGGTGTTTTACACCTAGGGACCAAAGCACTCTAAATAAGAAGAAGGATGCCGCCCTGTTTTTAGATTTATAGATTAAAGAAGGAAACTAATCAACTCAATGAAGAATTAGCTGTCTCAGTATATGTATGTGGTGGGCTGGTGTTTTACACCTAGGGACCAAAGCACTCTAAATAAGAAGAAGGAGGCCGCCCTGTTTTTAGATTTATAGATTAAAGAAGGAAACTAATCAACTCAATGAAGAATTAGCTGTCTCAGTATATATATATGTGGTGGGCTGGTGTTTTACACCTAGGGACCAAAGCACTCTAAATAAGAACAAGGATGCCCCCCTGTTTTTAGATTTATAGATTAAAGAAGGAAACTAATCAACTCAATGAAGAATTAGCTGTCTCAGTATATATATATATATATATATATATATTATGTACGTATATAGAGAATTCTACAAAAATTGGTACATTTCATGCGGTGGTAGCTTTCACAGTCGATATTTGAAATGGATCAATGAAATGTTATGGTTGGAGTGGCCGACATTCAAGAATCTCGCAACACAAGCACATTGCAATTAGCTGACTAGCTGTGGGAAATATGTAATTTATGCGAACTTTTCGCCATGTATCAAAACCAAAATTTAAATTTTGCAATATGATTTCATTTCGATTTACTTCCCCAGCTACACAACGTAAAATTTTATATAATCGGTCAAAAATCCAGTTTTTATCTTTTCACCGTGGAATTTCATATTTTTCGACCCTCTGAATCCTGTATTTTGTCTGTGTGTGAACAAGAGAACTCTCAAATGAATGAATGAACGACACGAAATTTCATAAGTGTAACCTGAATCCCACCATATGTATATAGGATGTTCATTTTAACTTGATCCAGGTAAATAACTCAAAAAATAATGATTTTCTCAAAAAAAAGCTTGAGACAAAAAAATGTAGAGTATAATTGACCGCATAATTTGCTGTAATCTAATTTTTAAACAAATGAACATTTTTAACGTTTTTTATGGAAAAAAAAAATTTTTTTTGACTGTCAACCTATTTTTTTTTTTTGTTTTTTTTGGAAAATTTAGATTCCTGAGAGGAAATTAAGGGGAGGTTAAATGAAACATTTTTTTGTTAGACCAATACTGAAGAACCTTGAGCAATTTTCCGGAACAACTTCGATAAATGTATTGAAGTTGCAGGACATCAGTTAGAACATTTACTACAATAATATTTTTACTATGCTTAATATTGGTCTATCAAAAAAATGTCTCATTTAACCTCCCCTTAATTTTTCCCGAGGAATCTAAATATGAAAAAAAAATGATAGGTAGACAGTCAAAAAAATTTTTTTTTTAAACTTAAAAAATGTTTATTTGTTTAAAAATTAGATTACAGCATATAATGCGGTCAATTCTACTCTACATTTTTTGTCTCAAGTCTCTTTCGTCACTCTGGTGGACATGAGCCCGACTCTACTATGGAAGTCTTAAATTTTGACTACCCTAAATTTTTATTAGGGCAGGGGTCTTGCGACGAGTACATGACATCTTATAGGCATCGCTTAACGTCCCATCCGAAGGACGGAGTGCTTAAGTTTATTCTACCTTCCAGATAAAATAAACTAAGGGTCTCGGTCGGGTTTCGAACCCACGATCTTGAGCTCAGAAGGCAAGCACGCATACCACTGAGCTACCGGAGCTCTCTAACTAGCGCCCTCTTACTAACCTATATGGAACGAAATTTCGTATCAATACACTCATTACAATGGCAGTTATTAGAGTTTTTGTATCAAGCCCCGCCCTTTCTTTTTGTCGATTTAGCTTTAAATCGACTGATATCGTGGGTTTCTGGATACACGTGTATAATTTCACAGACTCAATTTCAGACAGACAGACTTTTCTTTTACATTTTTGAATTAGGGAGTTGGAAAACATGACGTTGCGTTGAAAACTCAGAATTGAATTTCTGGATACATGTATATAATTTCACAGACAGACAGACATTTTTTCTACATTTTTGAATTAGGTGTTTGGAAAACATGACATTTCGTTGAAAACTTCGAATTGAATTTCTCACCGATTACATAACGAATAGCTGGCAATAGCATAACATTGCTTAGAATAGCAGAGCATTTTAAAGCAAAATTTGTGTCACATTTAATTTTCTCAAACAATAAAGTTTAGGGCAAATGGTAATGTACAGAGAGAACGGAGAAAAAAAAGCCTTCTAAGTTTAAATTAATACATAGATAACTTATTAAGTAAAAAATTTATTCAATTTTTTTTTCACAAAAAAGGATAGGTATATTAAATTGTTATATTAAACTAGCTGCCTCATTTCAATATAATTAAAAAGTTATTTTATATCTTGAACCGAGGGAAATTAAGAGTAATTTGAATTTCGCTTCCTTTGTGATCTTCCTCTATTCAATTTTCTCTTCTACCCTCGAAAGGAATGGGCCAGTCAACATTCGCTCTGTTAAAGACGATCATTAAATTCGATATTATGGCCACTAAATCAAGTATAATTAGAAGGGAATCACTCCATTAAAGAACACTAAGTCCGCTCTCACAGAAAGCAAATACTGTGAGCGGGCTTGTCTTCTCTTTATTCCCGTTACTCCACAGAAAGGCAGCCCCTAATCTAACCAATACAAGCTTCTGTTGCGGTGATAACGTGTGCAAGTCTAGCAGTGTGGGCCGGTCTTGCAAGCAATACTAACTTGAGAACTCTTCAAGTGGTCCAAAACAAATGTCTTAGATTGGTTAGCTACTCGAGGGACACCTCCATCCTCCAAATCCATGAAGACCTAAATGTTGAGGTTCTACTGGACTACATAATAAATTTCAGTAAAAAATGTTTACTTCCACAGCTGCATGAATTATAGGGGAAGTTGTAAGTCAAAAATTCGATGTGGAGTTTTCAACGAAATTTAATGTCCAACCTCTAGATTCCAAATATGAAAAAAAAAAAGTCTGTCTGTCTATGTGTCTGTGAACACGATAACTCCTGATAGAATGAATATATCATCACGAAATTTTATATGTGACACTCCAACGACGACACCTTTTGATTTTCAACCAAATCAACCAACCGGAATGGGGCATTAGGACATGAAATTTCATATATGAAGTCAAAACTCTGTTCGGAAATAACCTGTAAAATTTCAGCGACGATGTTTCAAGTTTGATCTCATATATAAATTGAATATTTAATAAAGTATTGAGCATACCATTCTTCGGATGGGACGTTAATCGATGGTTCCGAGATTGTTCGTTCAGGTACTCCTACCCCAGGTGAATATATCAGGGTAGGCAATATTTAGGATTCCCATAATGAGCGAGGGCTCATGTCCACCAGAGCGACAGTAGGCGATATGATCTCATAGTTAAAGCCCGGGCATGAGTCATAAAACCTAACCTAACCTCTATAGACATGTTTATTTAACTCAACAAATTTGAAATTTTGATGATTCCGACCGAAAAGTAAAGTTTTGTTGGGGCTCAAAGTCGGCAGGAGACAAAATGAAGAGAAGGCCTGACCACTTGTACTTGACTGAAGCATTAATAATAAAGAAAAGAAAAACTTACGGTATTTAATTTCAAGTTACTAATATGAACGGTACATATATGGTCCTTTTAGTTCAACATTCAAAAATTATAAACCCAGACTTTGAAGATAACGAGTTTGA
Organism: Aradus depressus; assembly: GCA_963662175.1. Taxonomy (NCBI): domain Eukaryota; kingdom Metazoa; phylum Arthropoda; class Insecta; order Hemiptera; family Aradidae; genus Aradus; species Aradus depressus. The sequence goes on along the minus strand of OY759217.1, from coordinate 27,703,566 downwards.
ACTTTATGACTGTGAAAAACGATTCTTTAAATTGTATGTACTAAAATTATTTGATGGTCTCTAAATGTACTTTGTATATCTCAATTCCGAGTTTTAAACGAATGTTCACGTTTCAAGGTCATCTGAAAACATTTTTACAATTTTTGCGATTATATATATTTAAGCGTCTTTGTCTTATGTGCTTGGAATGTTGTGATCCGTCAGCCCAGTTAGTATTTCCTGAATAATGGCCGGCACCCCAGCTAGTATTTGCCGGGCAACGGTGGGCCACCAGCTCAGTATTTTCTGCTTCCTGATAATTCTACGTTAACAGTTTTTATTCTTCCCCTCTCCCTCTCTCCTCTTTCCTTAGACTGATTCAGCAGAAAATTTATAGATGCCGTTCTTATGAGATTGTGGCAGATTTAGCTACGCTGATAATATTTACTTATTGATCCTTAAAAGCTCATTTCGCTGAATACATCAGATGTTTTCCCTCTTCAACAAAAACAACCCCAAGACATTTGAAAGTGCCCAAAATACAACAAAATACAATTCAGCAGGCAGCGACTGTCTAGAAGAGAGGCAATGAACAGTGACATGGAAGAGGTGAAAATCTTTTCCGATAGTCAAGCAACACTCAGCATTTGCCAGCGCAGAAATCAGATCAAAGCTGGTAAAGGAGTGCGCAAATCAGTTAAACACTCTAGGAAACTGCAAGAAGATTGGACTCTACTGGGTTCCCGGACACTCAGGGATCCAGGGAACCGAAGAGGCAGAAGGAGGGTTCAAGTAAGCCTTTTATGGGGCCAGAGTCGGTGACATAGCGAAGACATAGCGAACCCGAATGAAAGAATGGACTAAGGACCTTTTGGAGCGTACATGGAGAGAAAAGACCACATGCAGACAGTCGAAGATGTTCCTGGAAGGGGAGGTCCAGAGTTCTGAAAGACGGGATCCTGAACCCCAAAAGGAACGAGCTTAGGCTACTGACTGGAGTTCTCACAGGACATGGTCCGTTCAATAGACACCTTCACACTGTGGGAGTCAAGGACAGTACTACCTGCGATAGATGTGGGGAAGAAGACGAAACGGTGGCACACTTCGGAACGAGATTCCGCATCTTTGGTGATGATGTAATCGCAAAGGAGGACTTTAGAAGATTGGACTATGAGAGCATTCTCAGGTTCATTAAGGAAACTGGGAGACTGAGCACTTCATGAAGGGCTTGGTTTAGGTAGTATAAACATACAGGTAATATAATAAGGGGGAAGCCCAGCGCTTCCAGGGAAGGGATAAGAGCACTGGATGCTTAGGTCCCTAGGTGTAAAACACCAGCCCACCACATATATAGAGGCAGCGACTGACATAACAACTTTACTCGCATTCATTTCAAACAAACCATCAAATTATACTGACTGATATTGTTACCACTGAAAGAAAGCCCAAAGTACCTTAAAACATCAATATAACCCCTGGTAGTGTTGGCTTGGGTTGAGACAAGGTCCCTTCGTTTCACGGTCCAAGGTTTTAATCCTATTAACCTATATTGGTGGCCATTGAAAGATACTCAAACAGAAATTTGATTGTCAACCCATCTTCATATATGAACCTAGGCTAGTCGACAAATAATATAAATTAATACATAGTAGGTATATGAGTAATTAAGTATAACAAGGGGCCAGCGGAATTCAACAGGTTTATTATAGTTTCAATTGAATCATCTACTTATCCTGTATACAGTGGAGTAGACTCAGTTGAATATGAAAAAAACCTTGTCGGTGAATCACGGAATAATTGTTTTTGCTTTCCCTCCAACCAATCGACCATTTGTGCTAAAAATCAATAGTTGATTTACATAGCGTCTTCTGAAAACTTATACTAAATGTCGTGTCGATATATTCATTACGACAGTTATTAGGGTTGAGACGAGCCTTCCTCCACTTCGGCTGATTCTGTGTAGAGTACTTATCGTTTCAATACATTCATTTCAACAGCAATTATTAGCGTTTTTAGGTTAGTTGGAAATTTAATAACAAACCTTCTTGGTAGGAACAAGTTTTTCGATAGGTCAAAAAACAATTCTCTACAACTTTTATTTGAAGTAGGTTTTGATTAGGTCACATATATAAGAGGTATCTTGTAATAGGTAGTTAAGGTAGCCCGGGGTAAAGTAGTAATTTCGTCTGATTTCCGCCAAAATCCAACTCGAAATCTTCTTTTCAAATTTCAAGTTTATTGCTAGAATGTTTTCTGATAGACGCAAAGACTGGCAGCGTCACAAAATAATAATTTTGATATTTGTCTGTGTGTGCTGTGCACGATAACATCTGATAAAATGAATGTATCGACACGAAATTTTTATGTGTACCCTGAACCCCGTAAGGATGACACCTATTAATTTTCAGCCAAATCGACTGGAGGGAAGGGAGATTGAGGGGAGGCTTAAAAAACGCACTTGTGCCTCACCCATATAAGCGCACGGTTGAAGTGAAACTTATTTTGTCTTCACTAACCATGCGTATTAAATAAACAAATTAACAAATATAAACTAGGTGTGCAATACATTCTGCTGTTTGCAAAAACTGAGCTGAGTCAGGCATATCTGGATAAAAAACTGAGCTGAGTCAGGCATATCTGGATAAAAAACTCAGTTAATTTTTTAATAATTATCTTTTTAATAATTTTTTTTTTTTTTGCTCCAAGGTGTAATTGCCCTATATAGCCGGACATAAGATGTTTGAGTTCTTTGGGGAAACCCAGGAGGGACAGAGACCCGGGGCGGAATCAGACGGCCCCCAACGACGCAAGCCATCAGCCCCCCCCCCCCCCCCCCCCAGGCCTCCACCCCCCCCCCCCCCCCCCCCCCCCCCCCCGTGTATATGTATAAAAATATACATAAAGTGCACCGGTTTCAGCACAGTTTTCAAAAATGACTTTGACAAACTTTCGAAGTTTGTACTGAAGATGGCGTAAGCCGAAACCTGTACACTTTATGTATATATTTTTCTGAAATTTGACAATATAAAAGTTGAAGAAGTTCCTTGTTCCTATTTGTTCTCTAAGGTTAGGTTAGGTTAGTTTTATGACTCATGCCCGGGCTTTAACTACGAGGTCATATCGCCTACTACCAGAGCCCTCTTTTGTCACTCTGGTGGACATGAGCCCGACTCTACTGTGGGAGTCCTAAATTTTGCTTATCCTAAATTTTTATTCACCTAGGGCAGGGGTCTTTACGGGTACCTGACATCATACAGGCTCGGGACCATCGCTTAACGTGCCATTCGAAGGGCGGCGTGCTTAAGTTTATTTTACCTCCCAGATAAAATAAACTAACGTATACAATGTATAAACAGTTTACAAACACGTAGCACACATCTGATGCATCATCGACACAGACCTAAACTCCTAGTTGAGTTGTATGCATGCTCTACTCATCCCTCTCCTTAGCGTTTCATGTTTGATTTTTTATGTCGAGGTAATTCCAATTCACTAGTCTCGTTAAAGAAGAAATACTTCAAAAACTCTAATAACTGCCGTTGTAATGTAACCTATGATCCAAAATTTCACATATCAATTCTAATCCACAAATCTGCCGAAATGGTCAGTGAAGATGGTTTCCGCTAGAATATATAGTCACACAATTTTGTTCAAGGATTCAGTAGCCAATATTCACCGACATTTTTATTACACTTTAAACTTTCGTTTCTCTTCTCGAACATACTTAACAATTTCGCTGCCTCAATCCACTTGTCCAACAATGGCACACAATGTCTTTGTGATGATCGTTTCCGATTATCCCTCTCATTTGATCCGTTAGATAAGATATCTACTATAAGGAGAACTGTGACATACCTGCTAGATTGTCTGTCCCTCAGCTGTCCTCATTCCGTTCATCTTCATTCACCTAGATTGCCCGCTCAGTTCAGTCCCTCTGATATCTCTTGTTGACTGTTCCTATCTACTACCAGTCACTTGATACCATTCTATCTCTCTCGTTCAACTGCACTCCAAACGGATTCTTTTCTACATTTTTATCATTGTTTTTTTATTTATTTTAATGGATAATTCAAAATTGAATAATATATATTTTGTTATATAATTGACATTATGAGAGCGCTGATAGTGCAGATAGGTGTTTGCCTAACTACTCAGCTCGAGATTGCGTTTTTCAGTATGTATCTCGCATACAGCGCAACCAACAAAATATCGTATTGCATAGAAAATGTGCATTTTAATTTTCTCTACAACTTTTATTTTGAACGATTTTTTATTGGGTCATAAATATGAGCGAAATCTTGTGAAATATATAACTTAAACCCCGAAATAAATTGGTCTTAATTTTCGTCCAATTTCTAACTAGATATTTGTTGGCCCATTAGACTTCTTTTTTCCGAATTTCAAGTTCATAGCTACACTCGTTTTTGAGTTACAGCGCTCACAAACTTCAATTACACACAACGGCATACAAATCATTGAGAAAATGGTCAAAATGTATTCAAGGGGTAAAAATCCTTTAAAACTGGATCCAGATTCGCACGGATACAATACTTACTTATACTATTAGACGGGTTCGAAACCCGGTTCCGGAAATATATATAGCATAAACTTGGGTAGACAACATTTAGGACTCCCTTAGGGGCTTATGTCCACCGGAGTGACAAAAAAGTGTTCTGGTAGTAGGCGATATGACCTCATAGTTAAAGCCCTGGCATGAGTCACAACCAATAACTAACTAACTGGTATTATTGGGTAAGAAGTAATGTGTTAGCACCTGTGGGTTTGTTCCTTTCATTCTTTCTTAGGCCAGTTTGAAGTGAATTTGGTAGTGGGGGAAGAGAGGGTATGTAATAACGTGTCTGGTATAAGAAATCCTGTTATGTATCTCATTAGAAGTTGATCATACTAAATTTCATGTTCATATATCCGTTACATCGACAGTTTTTATGGTTTTGAAGTTCGGCCCGCTTATCTGATCCCCCATTTCCCTTTGGCAAATCTGGCTGAAAGTTGACAGGTATCATCTTCATTGTGTTTTCATTAACATATACAATTGATCTCCCCTCTGGTACCCCCCCCCCCCCCCCCCCACTTTTGCTTGACCGATCTGGCTGAAAGTTGACAAGTATGTGGTCAAGAAGTCCCGAACTGGTAAAAATGGTGGCTGAAATCTAAAGTAAGCGAAAGTTTGTTTTTCCTAAACAGTGAGGAGATATGGAAGCCATAAACCCTTCCTCTCCATTATACTTTCTCCCCTGCGGTTCGGGAAAATCACACAGACGTAGCACAACACACACACTTCTGATACTGTGTTCAACTTTCCACCTTATCCTTGAGTGAACCTGGCTTTGTTCCTCTCTCCGACCTTCTCATTGTTGTTTGGATAGACTCAATGTATCTCCTCAATCTGGCTATAGTGAAAGTTAATACAAATAGAAATATACATGTATCTATTTCTATTTGTATGAGTACTTAGTTAATACTTGGTTATTGTGATGAAGTTTCACAAAACTTCGTAACATTCGAAAACGAGTTCAGGGTACCTTGAAATGTAAAAATTCGTTTAAAACCCGAACTCGGATTTTTGCACTATTATAATCATTTATAAATATAATATAAGAAAATAAACGTTTTTGGTGTTATAATACGCTGCTACATTAGTGATCCTATGGAATGTATGGAAGAAAAAGGTGTCAGTGAAAAAAAACATGCACATGCCCCGTGTGGTGACATCTATAGTGAGACTGGTGGTATCTAGACCGGCCCCTATAGCACACCACGGTCTCCCCACCTGCCTCTCTAGCATACCAGCTCCGGTTTCCCCATCTGTCCCAGTAGCACACCACGGTCTCCCCACCTGCCTCTCTAGCACACCAGCTCCGGTCTCCCCATCTATCCCAGTAGCACACCACTGTCTCCCCACCTGCCCCAGTAGCACACCAGCTCCGGTCTCCCCACCTGCCCCTCTAGCACACCAGCTCCGGTCTCCCCATCTGCCCCAGTAGCACACCACGGTCTCCCCACCTGCCCCTGTAGCACACCAGCTCCGGTCTCCCTACCTGCCCCTATAGCACACCACGGTCTCCCCACCTGCCCCTCTAGCACACCATCTCCGGTCTCCCCATATGCCCCAGTAGCACACCACGGTCTCCCCACCTGCCCCAGTAGCACACCAGCTCCGGTCTCCCCACCTGCCCCTCTAGCACACCAGCTCCGGTCTCCCCATCTGCCCCAGTAGCACACCACGGTCTCCCCATCTGCCCCTGTAGCACATCAGCTCTGGTCTCCCTACCTGCCCCTATAGCACACCTGCTCCGGTCTCCCCATCTGCCCCTGTAGCACACCACGGTCTCCCTACATACTTTATAAGTTAGTTATTATGACTCATGCCCGGGCTTTAACTGCGTGGTTATATCGTCTAGTGGACATATACTCTAGTGGACATGAGCCCGACTCTACTAAGGGAATCCTAAATTTTGCCTACCCCAAATTTTTATTCACATTGCGTAGGGGTCTTTAACGAGTACCTGACATCGTACAGGCTCAGGGCCATCGCTTAACATACCATCCAATCCTGGTTTCGAACCCGCGAACTTGAGCTCAGTAAGCTAGCACGCATACCACTGAGCTACCGGCGCCCTCTACTAATATTTAAAATAAATAACGTTCCCCTCAAGAGCATGCACTAATTTAACATTGATTGATACAATTGATGGTATTTTTACAATGGTACTGCCATGTAAGAATGTAAACTCAGTATTTGGCCAACGTTTCGAAAACTATGATTTTCCTTCAGGGCCTCACTGAATATAAAAATCAAATTAGGGAATTACTTATTATGGACAACACGATGAACATACATAATAAGAGAATCCCTTAATTTGTTCTGTTGGATCCTGAAAAAGGAATAAATAGTATCCGAAACTTTGGCCAAAACTTGAGTTTAGTTTCTTACACAACGAACCTCGACTTCCCTGAACACTATAATTCACCATGTTTAATTGCAAAAATTCCAATTAAAAGGCTAGGCGAGTTTCAATATAGTTGGGTCTCACAGCTGCCTGGAAGCCTTCGTTTGCTGAAGGGCCAGCAAGTGTATAGAAGGGACTGACTGACTTTAATTCAAGTTCAATTTAAATAATCCTACTGAGTACTCAAGACAATACTTTACCCTACTGACTTGAATATCGATTGCAGACTATTCCTTATTCAAGTGTTATTCATTTAATTATATCTTTCTCATTCGGGTAAATATAGGGCTGGCCCTACCTAATGGTGAGATGAACAGCGTCGGGTAGGAGGGGCGCCAAAATCCATCATCAATCCCTCATTTCATAATATGAAATTTCATATATTCATATATGAATATCTTCATATATTATATGAAAAAATGTTGGCAATGCAAAAGCGAGGAGAGTTGCTCTTGTTTGATACTCTAGTTTGTACCAAGTACTATTCAGATATTACAATTTGAAGAGATGAAATGTATCTATCTATCTGAATATTTTATATTATTTTCATTACTTGTCAACCATTGTTGTCATGGGAAATTATGTAAAATTATAATAAATCAAAAAATATAAGTAAAATTAATAATTATTGAATTAATAATAATAATATAAACAGTAAAAATAATAAATAAACAATAAATTAACACATTTCCTGAAGACATTTTATACTGGTCTTCTATTTAATTTTGATTTTTACAGTAATTTCCGAAAAGGGCCCTAAAAAATATCAAAACTTCAAAACGTGCAATTTTGAAGAAAAAAAATAATAAAATAAAAAAAATAAACAAAATTCAGTTAACAAACTTTTCATTTGGATTTCTAAAGAGATGCCATTTTTTTCTAAATTTTTCAAAAATATAAATCTAATACAAAGGTTTTCAAATTATCTTACTGGGCCAACAGGGAAAATGAATAGAATAGACTTTACGAGAACAAATATTGGGTTTATTTTCTTAAATCTACATAATAATATTAAAAAACTAAACATTGAAACAAAAAAAATCAAAAGAAAAATCTTAAAAACTAAATTATTAAAGACTATTTCAATTTTTTTTCTGTGTTATATTTTTGGCCATTCTTTAAATTTAAGTTATATATTTCTGGGCATATATCGTGTACATATAAACGAACAACCTGTACCTCCTTTGCGGATCAATTTCACCGTCAATTCGCTCCTATTTAGTTCATTACATCTTAAGCCCAAACACAACTCTCCAGCTTCATTCAGACCGTCTCCATTGACTTCAGACCTCGACTCGTCTCTACCACACATATAAAAACAGCTGATGGCCGTGTTTTGTTTTTTTACTCATTTGTTTTAAAAGAAAATTGCTTTTTAAAGAAAAATAAATATAATTAATTTTTTTAATATTAACAATTTAAATGTGTGTACTTTTTTTTTATACATCACACCATATTATCTTATCTTTAATAATATTTACGAATATTATATACCAAGAGGACTGTTGTTGGTCAGCCGCCTCATTCAAGTGTCAAATGTTTTATTTGATTTTAGCACAATTGAACGTAAATTATACAAAAATTGCCAATAAATTAGAAAAAAAAGAATATTATATAAAAATAATATTTTGTTTTTATGCAATGATAATGAATCATAAATCAGTTCATGTTGTGTTACATTTTTATTTCTTGATTATAAGTCAAATTGCTCATTTTTCATTTTTGATTATAATATAATTCAAATAATATATTATAATTCAAATAACTTCAAACAATATAATATAATTTGTTAAAGTTTCGGATGTTCCTATATAAGTCAACTAATGCGCTACGGACCATTGGTTTTAGAGAGACTACGAAAATTTATTTCGTGCTGGGGAAGCACAATGCCGGTGATATAACAAATTTTTTATTTATTTGCTGATAATGTAATACAAATAATCCACCATGAAGCTGGAGGATAAATAAATCATCCACCCACGCCTTGGGGTTAGGCCTTATATTGCTAGTTAGTTAGTTGACCCATGTCCGGGCGTCAACATATCGCCCACTACCTGAGCATTATTTCGTTCCTCTGGTGGACATATGAGCCACACTCAACAGTGAGAGTCCTAAATTTTCCCAACTTAGTTACTTAACCTGAGGTAAAGGGGTACCAGACAAGTACATGACATCGCGCAAACTCGGAAACATCGCAAGTCCTATCCCAAGGACGGCGCACAGTGTGAAATTTATGAGTTCTGATTTTCAAAATTCGAGCCCTCGCTCAATTTTTATTCAATTTGGATGAAACTAGGTGCAAAATATTTGTGAAAGATGGTTTTTTATCAGATAACTGCGGGTTTCACAATCAAGCATTTTAATTCAAATAATTTTAATTTTTTTTTAATTTGGATCACTTTAGGCTAAAATGACAACATTAGGACCACTGTTGGCTAAAATAAATATTGAATTCGTAATCAGCGACCCCAAAAAAATTAATTTAAGTTGTAAAAATCCGTTAACAAAATTTATTTTAAATTTTCGCGGGGTTTTGGCAGCTGTCAATTGGCATATAATACCTTGATTGTGAAACCCGCAGTTACCTGATAAAAAGCCAGCTTCCACAAATATTTTTCACCTAGTTTCATCCAAATTGATCAAAAATCAAAACTCAAAAATTTCACACTGTGCGGCGCGCTCAAGGTTTGTTTACCTCTCAGATAAGGGCCTCGATGCGGGTTTTGAGTATCCTATCTACTGCTCAGTATCCTATCTACCTCTGAGATAGCGGTGCCCTCCCTTATATTGCTTGTAATTCCCTACGGAGCCTGTCTTTTGTTCAATTATTCAGTTTAATCTGCACAGTAACTACTTCAATATTTGTTTAAGGCAGCGCAGCTCTTCTGCTGCCCTAACCTCTTGTTTGAGTTAAATGTAAATAATGAAGAAAACGAACTAGAAACGTCAAATAGTTTATAAAATATTCAGCGAGATGTGGAAATCTTCAAGTTATAAAAACATCAAAAGTCTATAAAGTTTTTGATATAATTTGATACAATCTTCAATGGCTATAACCATTTAGAGCCTTTTCTGTACAGAGAACTACTGATTTTGCTTATTCACTTACAACTGTTTGTGTCAGGGCTCTATTGTCAATAGAAATCTCCGCACACTAAAAGAAATGTCGGTCTTGTCTCACAATTAATCAGTGGCGGATTTCCATACTTGGCGCCCTAAGCAATTTTCGGAGTTCGCCCCCACCGCCTCCACCCTGGATTTTTTAAAAAACATTTTATTTTGAATAATTAATTTTTATTTTCATTTCCTTAAACATTGAAATTTATAAATAATATATAATTTATAAATTTCGCATTTTTATAATCTTATAAATAACATATATATGTTTTCATAATTTATACAATCACTAGTCTCGCTTTTTGTACCGCAAATTGACTAATCACGTCGTTATAATCTATCGTTTTAGTTAAATCAGATTCAATTGCCAAGCTCGCTAACGCGTTCAATCGATCTTGAGGTATCTGTGATCTCAAATTATTTTTTATCCGCTTGAGAGACGAGAAAGACCGTTCTGCACTCGCATTTGCGACCGGTGTACAAACATTCGCAAAGCGATTTCTATGTTTGGGAAAACCTCTTGCATTTCACTATCTTTTAGATATTGCAATAATTTACCGGGGCGCATGTGTTCCTTATTTTTTTATTAATCAATAGTTTTCATCTCACTAAAAAATAATTAATTTCATTTTTTTCCGCCTCCAAAAATTTTCCGCCCTAAGCCGGTGCTTACTTTGCTTCTAGAAAAATCAGCCACTGCAATTAATATAATACTCGCATATTAAAATAATATGGTTTTTTGCTGGATCCCCTCACACGTGGGTATCTAAGGGAACCATGCAGCGAATAGAGTGGCAAATGAGGCAGCAGCGCTGCCTGGAGGAGGAAGGGTAGTGACGACAATACCAGACCTAAAGAACTGCCTACGTCACAGAATAAAAGAGAGCTGGGCCTCTTTGTGGATCAAAGCAAATATCGATAAATGGCAAAGCTCCGAAAGACAGAATAGGCTCCGTGTAGGCCACACTCGCCTAACCCATGACCACCTCATAAACAGGGCGATGGCCCCGGGCTGTGGCAGATGTGGTGCCTGGCCTCTCACAGTAAGCCACATCCTGGAGGAGTGCCCTTGATATGAGGATATACTAAAGGCCGTGGGTTTGCGAACAAGAGACCTACATGAGATGCTCGGAGACAACTCATCTATCGAAGCTGTCCTAAGCACAATGAAGATAACCCACCTCATTGAATTCATTTAATCAAGTACACGGCGTCAAAAATCTATGACGATAAATAAAATTATTTTATTCTATTCTATTAAAATAATATATTTTCAGAAGGTGTATGATGTAGAGCAAAATTGATAATTATAACGTGGGCAAATTAAAAAAAAAAAATTGTCTGAATATCTGGCAATATACTTCCCCAGAAGGAAATCATTATGTTTTCGCTCTCCCTCCAAAACCAATCGACAGTTTGGGCTAAAAAACAACAACGCAATAATTGACTTACATAGGGACTTCAAAATCCTCATATTATATTTGGTGTCGATATATTCACTACATCGGTGGTTATTAGTGGTTTTGAGTTGAGCCACCCTTTCCTTTGGTCGATTCCGCTGAAAATGAATAGGTGTTGTCGTTAATTTATGTCGATACATTCATTCTAACAGGACATATCGTTGTCACAGACACTTTTTTTTTTTCATTTTTGAAATCGCGTTGTCAGAACACTGAATATTTGATAGATTTCATAATTTTTTATAGCTGGAGTAGTAAAAAAATTAAAATTAAATTACAGTATAAAAAAAAAAAATGAAATAGGTAATGAAATGAATATATTAACTGGAATGGAAATAAATTATATAGAAAATAAACGATCCAATAAATTATAAGAACTGCATAACAAACAAATGTTAATCTTCAATCTCCTCTCCTTAAATGTTATCTTCAATTAACCTAAAAAATGAATAAAAGCCTAACTTTTTCTACAAAATCTTTTAAAATAATATTAAATAAATTATAGGGAAGTGAATAAATAAAAAAAGTTAATGGTAACTGAAAGATTTATTATGTATTTATATATTATACATTTACATATTTTTTCCCAAGCTTAATATTGTTATTTGCTTACGAGCTAGATATCATTTTATGACATTTATTTCATATGACGTGAAATATTTCTTTATTTTACATATTTTTAGTAAGTATATATATATGTATGGTGGGCTGGTGTATTACACCTAGGGACCTAAGCACTCAGTGCTTTTATCCCTTCCCTGGAAGCGCTTGGCTTCCCCCTTATTATATTAACTATATGCCTATATTTATACTATACTTATACTACCTGACCCAAGTCCTTCATGGAGTGCTCAGTCTCCCAGTTTCCTTAATGAACCTAAGAATGCTCTCATAGTCCAATCTTCTAAAGTCTTCCTCTGCGATTGCATCTCTACCAAAGATGTGGAATCTTATTCGCACATATCCCGAGCAGATACCCAGGAAGTGTGCCGCCGTTTCATCTTCTTCCCCACATCTATCGCAGGTAGGACTGTCCCTGACTCCCACAGTGTGTAGATGTCTATTGAACGGACCATGTCCTGTGAGAACTCCAGTCAGTTGCCTGAGCTCGTTCCTTTTGAGGTTCAGGATCTCGTCTTTCAGAACCCTGGACTCCCCTCCCAGGAACATCTTCGACTGCCTGCATGTGGTCTTTTCTCTCCAAGTACGCTCCAAAAGGTCCTTAGTCCATTCTTTGATTCGGGTTCGGTATGTCTCCCGAGATACTCCCAGCACCGGTTCTGGCCCTTTAGTAAGTAGATATCAATTGTGTTTTTAAATTTGGTTCAACAAATTAATGGTTAATATTTTAACTACATATTTTGCTTATTTAAAATATTTTTAGTACATATTTCACCTAGTGTTCTATATTTTTAAATTTAATTCGATAAATTAATGTTTTATTACTGAATAATCAACTTTTTTTTTGCCACTCTAACAAAGTAAAAAGACACATTTGGAAAGATTGAAAATGAAAATCTCTAAACAAACGAATCTGGTGGTCTAATTTTCCAGGAAGTTTCACGAAGAGCTAAAATTTCGTGCTGATACATTCATTCTATCGGAAATTATCGAATTTCTCAGCGATTCCATTACTACCTTATTTCTCTATTTTGCTGCAAAGGCAACACAAGCCATCATAATAGTACAACTCTGCTTGCAATGCCGTATCTTGACAATGTAAATAATAATTTAAGACATATTTTCTTTCATAATAATTTAGAAAAATTGTCTTAAAATATTACTATGATTTAATATTACTATTTGAAGAATGCGTTATCGGTTCTAATATATTTCAATACATTTTCCTAGCTAAAATGGAAATAAATAACTAATAAAAAGGACACTGGAAAAATATTTTTTTCGAATATACTATTCATACTGCCGGGGCTTCTCTCTGATTAATGGAAACATGTCTTCCAGATTCAACGGCACGTTCTTTTCCTTATACGAAAAAGCGATTGGTGAAGATTTATAAGGCAATTCGTAAACCTGTTAGCTCCTTTCTCCGTGTATGTTATATTGGAAGTGTTTTTCTGGCAATGAAAAATGAAAGAACATAGATCTTTCAACCGCCTTGGTTCGGTGAACAATTTTATTTGAGACCAATATACTTCTCAATAGAGAAAATTGTGTATATACACTAACTTTTACTATTTTTTAATTTGTAGGCGGATATTTGTTAAATAAGTAATACAGAGATATTAGTCCAACGATATATTATTTTATTTATTCCACAACTAATTTCGGTAATTATCTCCCAACATCAGGTGATGACGTACATAAACCAATTTTTTTTTTTTTAACGGAATTTACAAACTGTTAGAGTACAAATAGTCATTTTACAATAAATAAGTTAAGATAAAGTGTGATAAAATATTAATTATATTTCTCTGGTGTTTGGGCAAAAAGGCTTAAGTCAGAATAAGTCTTGTGATCCAAAGGATTTAGAAAATTTAAATATTTTTACCATATGGAACTGATTGTTGGAATAATTTACTTTGTTTATATTTAATACTTTATAGAAATAATATTTGAAGTAACATAAATATTTCAAACCTTCAGAAATTCCCCTCCTAAAATTCAGATTTGCTAATTGCCACTATGCTGACTTGGATTCCGCGGCGGTTTTTCTATGTATATCTTATTTTAGGTCCTCCTTGTTGATATAGTTTCATAATTTACGCCAGAAATAGGAATTTGAAGAAGAAATGTAATAGTCGTAGAGTAGATATTAGATTTCTAATGAAAGTTTGTTCCATATTAAATACCTTCAAAGGCTAGGGGTAGGCAAACCAATCGTACATATTAAACTGAGGATGCTAGCAGGTTACACAAGGGTTAGAGAGCCCCTGAGGGCTCTTAATGGTTGGGCAGCCCAATTTGGGGAACCAATTACCCATAGAAGAGGCAACTCAACGAGAAAAGGCCAACCTCTCCAGTGGGTTAGCAGAAGCAGAAAATACAGAAAAAAAAATTTGTGAATTAGGAAATATACTTCACTCTTAATTCAGATGCACAAAATTATTAATAAATTAATTTATAAATATGTTAATTTAATTGGGTGTCACTTCTAAAAGAGATAGAAGGCTGAAACTTGACACATGCCTCATTCCGGTGACAATGCATTCTATTATAATTTCAGTCATATCAGTCGAGCTGCTCACTGTCTGTCCGCTACATGTCATATATCTATTGTTTCAGACGTTTGCATTAATTATGCAAAAAAGTTTACTTTATAAAAAAAATCGACAATCACCTTTTAAAATGTCTACCAATTTATGTCAAATGCAGGTTATTCAACTAAAAATAAAATAAATTTTTTTTTTTTAAATATATTGAAAAGTAGAGAATAAACTTTTTCCTTCCGCAGGCGATCGGTTTCGGTTTGGAATACGAATATAGACATTGAAAAATTCCGGCATATCATAAGTTGGAATTTATTTTTCCAACCTGCGGGAAGAAAAAGTTATTTTTCTTTTTTTCGATATACATACATACTACAATAGAAATATAAGCAATATTTATGAGAAAAAAATAATTGTTTTATATTTTTTTTTTTTTATTTATGATAATATTCAATAAATAATATTATTTAAATCAATATTTAAATAATATTATTTAAATTGTGAGCGTCAAACACATATTTTTAGACGTTTGTTTGATTTACCCGGAAACGGTTAGTCCTATCAATAAATTGATTCTTGCCAAAAACATTTGTTATTAATTTTCTAATTGCTTTAAGTCTTCAGGTTTGAGATAGAATCAATAAGACAAAAAATATGGAGCCTCAAACGATAACAAAATAAATTTCCCTAGGAAATATTTCAGGTTAGGTTAGGTTTTATGACTCATGGCCGGGCTTTAACTACAAGGTCATATCGCCTACTACCAGAGCGCTCTTTCGTCACTCTGGTGGACATGAGCCCGACTCTATTGTGGAAGTCCTAAATTTTCCCTACCCTAAATTTTTATTCACCTAGGGTAGGGGTCTTTAACGAGTACCTGACATCGTACAGGCTCGGGACCATCGCTTAACGTCCCATCCGAAGGACGGCGTGCTTAAGTTTATTTTACCTCCCAGATAAAATAAACTAAGGGCCTCGGCCGGGTTACGAAACCAAGTTCTTGAGCTCAGAAGTCAAGCACATTCCACTGAGCTACCGGCGCCCTCGGGGAAATATTTCAAAACAAGGTTTAAATTATATCGCGTAGCAACGAATTATAAAATATTTTTTTATTATAGATAGTAAACTATCTACAAACTACTTACATATGTACGTTTTTTTTTTTTTTTATAAAACTTTACAAACATACAAACCCAGAAATACGTACTTTATCTTCACAACACTTACCACAAAACTTCCCACGAAGGTTGAAGAGAAGATGGAACCGCGACTTACCGCCACCTTAAATCCTATTCGTTCTTAATATTTTTTTTTTACATTATTTTCCTTTACTTTTATCATCTCTCTTACCCATCCATCAACATTGTCTTTCAATTCCTTTTTATTTATTTATTTTTATTTTTTTTCTTGTTCTTGTCTTAATAATTAAGATAAATTTTCGTCCCGAGGACCTACCGCTGGGTGGCCTTCCTCTCACATGCCATTCACGCCAACATATCAATACCTACCATCATAGATGCTGGTTGTTGCACCCTAGCAACAGTTGCATCTTTATAAATAAAAGACAAATAAAATAAATACTAATTATAGATAGTTTTTATGAAGAATTATAAAAAGTAGTGCAATGATACAAAAAAAAAACATAGACACCAACTCATAACTTATTATTCAATATTTCTATTATGAACATATTTTTATTGTTTTTACAACGAATAAAAACAATTTTATGGAACTTAGAAAAGTGAAGTTCAAAGTTGCAGGTTTGCTGCTAATTAATTCATTTGATTACTCTTTCTGTAAATTGAACGCTGTTATATATAGCTTTGGAAATTTGGGCACAAAACTCAATATGGATTAGACAGCATTGAAAGTTTTAAATTAAAAACGGAAATTAAAGGAATCGTCTAGAGGAAGTTGGCTTTTGTTTAATATGAAAGGCTTTACTTGCTCGAATTGGTTCGGTTCTTTCCAAGTCAAAAAGACTAGAAGGGGAAAGGGCTTTAGTACAAAAGAGCCGCCATATTTAATATTTCATATGTTTGTAATTAGGCCAAGGAGTCTGCTTTATTATTCATGCCTATCGACTTACTCAACTATAACTTCTGTATTTTCCGCTTCCTTTACTTCTTTCTTCAATTATATTGAAAATCCGAGATCGAGTTTTTTCATAGTTTCATTTCTCATATCTACTTGTGCGTCTATGTTACGGAGTGTGCCGAAATCGGGATTACTTTACTTCGGGGCTAGCATACATTTTGCAAGATACCGCTTAAAATTCTTAAATCATTTAACAATAAATTTTTCGTATATTTCAAATTCATTTTTTTGTACGATTGCTCAATCTTCACGAAATCCTTTAGACTTTTAAAAACTAATGATTCAATTTCCAATCACTTATGAGTCCTCAGATGTGAAACAGAACCAATACGACCTAAGTTATAGCTCCCTAAAGGATGTTAAATAATTTTTTCTAGAAAATTTTTCCAAGAAATGTTTAAATTAACTCATAGCAATGAATTTTAAAATATGTTTTTATTCATTAGAGGACTTGCTTATACCAACCACTTTTCTACAGATCACACTCCCTCCCCCTCCACCTTCATTTCAAACTTGCATTATTGGCGTAATATAAAGGAGTCACTCACAGAATTACGCTGTGCAACCAAACAACGCCAACACTTTACTTTCTTATACCCAGTAACGCCAGGATGAAATAATTTTGAGAAAGTAAGGGAAGGGAGATTGATCTGTACAAAGGGTATAAGAAAGTTCTGTAATGGCCCCATTTATTTCATGTTCTCTTAATTTAACTTACAAGCGAGTTTTTTTAGTTCCTTAAAATAAACTGTTCTTGCATGACTTAACTAATCCCGTAATTTTTAATCTTTAAAGGAGGGAACACATACAATATTATGAATACAACTCACGTAGCCTAATTTAATCTTGGATCACCTACAGAACACAGGCGACAGTGGTACCACTTTAGTTACAAATTAGCCAAATCCAAGAAAACATTGTAGCAAATTGAAAATATTGATTGCCTGTCACAATTTGCCAATTAGAAGAAAATATTATTTATATATTCATATATGATAATTACGATAAAATTTTCTTTCTGTGAATAACAGAGATTATAGCTACATCAACATTTTTGTTATCTTTTTCAAAACATTAAATCGAAAAATTCGCTTATATTGTTAATAACAGAATTGAAGAATATGCATTTCATTGTAATGAATGAATCTTTTTATTGTAGATTTTTATAAACTGACTCGGAAAAAACGTAGACAGTCGTTTTTCAGTGTTAAAGATTTATTACAAATTGTATTAAAAAACTGTAAGTACCACCACCTTATTCATTCATTGATATTAATCACAAGATTTTTTACGGATTTGGTTTTAAAATAGTTTTAAACACTTAATGGTAGACATATATTCAGAAATTAATACATTTTATCTTCGTTATTCAGTGTCCAGCTGGTCCCTGACATGTGTCGTTATTTTACCCCTTCTCTAATAAGATTCAACACCTGAAGATGTCAGTTTGACTGATGAAACTAGTTGTAGTAAAAAATAAATCTATGTTGGACTGATACATCTGTATTACTTATTCATTATTTAATTGTGTATTAATTATAATTAACGATAATACCATTGATACATACCAAGAATTAGATAATTCTTTGTTATTCACTCAATTCGTTTAAACAACTAAATGGTGGTTATAACACTGTCCAGGGCGCAGGTAGCTCAGAGTGCCCTTAGGTTTTTTTTATCTGAGAGGTGAAAAAACCTGGAGCACGCCGTCCTGTGGATGGGGCGTTAAGCGATGATCTCGAGCCTGTGCGATATCAAATATTCATCAAAGACCCGTATCCTAAGTGGATTACCTAGTGTGCCGTTACTGGACCGGGATGGCACAGTTTTGTTGGGTATGCTCAACGGGACCCAGAGTGTACGTCCGTGCCAGGAATAATTTGCAGAATATATGTTAGAAATAAAAAAAACTACTTCTACTTATACATTGACTACACAGAAATATCTATATACAAATCAAACAATCAACTCCCAGGAGGTTCTCTTCCCTCCCCGGTTATCTCTCCCATCGATTCTCGATTCACAATCGAGAATCCACTTTTTTTACTTTTACAATTAAAGAGAGGGGGGATTTCCATCTCTACACACAACGGTACACTAGGTAGGTTATAAATTTAGGACTCCACAGAAGAGCCAGGCTAATTTCCACCAGAGTGACGAAAGAGCACTCTGGTAATAGGCGATATGACCTCATAGTTGAAGCCCGGGCATGAGCCGATATAATCAAATTATATAAATCGATATTCCTGATACGATGGACATAATATATTGACAGATCGTGAGCTCTCATATGTTTATGAGGGAGCCGGTAGCTCAGTGGTATGCGTGCTTGTCTTCTGAGCTCAAGATCGTGGGTTCGAAACCCGACCGAGGCCCTTAGTTTATTTTATTTGGGAGGTAAAATAAACGTAAGCACGCCATCCTTCGGATGGGACGTTAAGCGATGGTCCCGAGCCTGTACGATGTCAGGTACTCGTTAAAGACCCCTACCCTAGGTGAATAAAAATTTAGGGTAGGCAAAATTTAGGACTCCCACAGTAGAGTCGGGCTCATGTCCACCAGAGTGATGAAAGAGCGCTCTGGTAGTAGGCGATATGACCTCGTAGTTAAAGCCCGGGCATGAATCATAAAACCTAAACCTAACCTGATACGATGGACATAATATATTGACAGATCGTGAGCTCTCATATGTTTATGTCTATTTTACTGACTTTCCAAACAGCTCCTCTTTGTCTGTGTAACCCCATTGAAATTTTTCATTTTTTTCTAATCATTTTTTTTTTTCAACGGTACATTAATACTCTTGAGCCCCAGCTTTGTGGGACCTCCAATTATATACTTTAATCCATGGACCTAAAACTCTTCCTTCCACAAAGAGATTATCGAACAAAAAAGTGCAATCAGTATATCTTGACTTGAATATTGCAAAAACTTGAAAACTAAGTCCAATGGGAATTGTGCATTCTCTACTTAAGATACTTATATGAAAAACATTTTACTTCCCAGCAATACGAAGTATAGGGGAAGTTATGTATTGGGTGAAAAACTTGATGCGGAATTTCCTTTTTCCCTACCTTCTGATTTAAAAAATGACATGTATCGGCATGTGATTGTATACGTGTATACAGAAACCTTGAAGGAGGACACCTATTAATTTTCAGCGGAATCATCAGAAGGGGAGGGGGGGGGGGTAACCTTTGTGTGGGATAACCACTACTAGTGTAGAAGTGTACCCCAATGTACTTGATTGTCACGTCAGTAGGGGTTCAGGGTATGTGGTCAATGTTGTTTCCAATCTGAGTAAGTGCCCAAGTTAGTCCTTCGAAGAGTGAAATTATTGTGCATCTGCTGATGACACATCTGGATGCTGAATAGAGTATCATCAGCATCAGAGTGCATTTCTATTTAGCAATCCATTAATTTGGAGAGTTTACTGAAAAACCTTAAGAGGTTTTTCCTCTTGAAATCGTGAAAAAACCTTATCATTACGATTACGACATGATCTGATGCAAATCGAGAGAAATGTTTCGAACAAAACTTACGTATTTTGATGCAAGGAACCCGAATTTGCAATAAAAAATAGGGGTTCCCGTTTAACTTTTTAAAGTTGCCCCCTGCCCCACCCACAAGGGGTGGGGTGGGGGGGTCAATATTGGGGTCGTTAAATAGCTTTTGAAAAAACATTGGACACATGTTTTTTTGTTTTTGCATTCGGACCTGAAATTTTTGTGAAATTCGACCGTTTCCATACTTTTTGGACACCCTGTATATGTAAATGATATTTTTTTTCCTCGCACATTTTTCCATCGGATATTTTTGGGGTTTGAGGGTTCGGGTCTCAATATCCAATACTCGTACCTCTGGTATTGTATATAAAAGAGCCAAGAATATTTTCATAACGAAAACAAAAGTGAAGGGTATTCTAAAGCCAAATAGGATTACCGAACCTTGAGGATGGCCAGACCTGAGTGCTAGCTAGCCCTGGGTAACGATGAAAAACACAGGGAAACTCCACACTCAACAAAAAGTATACAGCATCTCTTTTTACTGAAGACTTCTTTTTCCACTTTAGAGGGAGTTACTTTGCGACCCAGAAAAATAAGATTTTTCTTTTTTAAGAAATTAATTTAAAAAGCGGTACTGCAAACACACTCCACAAAATGTTCTGAAGAACAAAATATTATTTGTGAATAACTGAATAAGGACTTTCTTATACCAACCACGCTTACAGATCACTCTCTCTCCCCTTCTCAAAATAGAAAAGAATGATTTTTTCGCTTCATTGTACAGCGTAATTCTGAGAGTAACTTTTTTATTATTCTCAAAATCATTTCATACTGATATAACTGGGTAGAGAAACGATACTCTACTCAGTTATATCAGTATGAAATGATTTTGAGAAGGGGAGAGAGAAATAAGCATGTGTAGTTAGTACCTATAAGAAAATACCAGAGCGCTCTTTCGTAGCTCTTTCATACGTTCAAATATGCAAAATAAAGAAATATTTTACGTCATATAAAATAAATGTCATAAAATGATATCTAGCTCGTAAGCAAATAACAATATTAAGCTTGGGAAAAAATATGTAAATATATAATAAATCTTTCATTTACCATTAACTTAATTTATTTATTTACTTCCCTATATTTTATTTAATAGGTTAGGTTAGGTTTTATGACTCATGCCCGGCATGGGCTTTAACTACGAGGTCATATCGCCTACTACCAGAGCACTGTGGGAGTCTTAAATTTTGTCTACTCTAAATTTTTATTCACTTAGGGTAGTGGTCTTTAACGAGTACCTGACATCGTACAGGCTTGGGATCATCGCTTAACGTCCCATCCGAAGGACGGCGTGCTTAAGTTTATTTGACATATCAGATAAAATAAACTAAGGGCCTCGGTCTGGTTTCGAACCCACGTTCTTGAGACTACCTAAAATAAAAAAATATTTTATAATTCGTTGCTATATACATTTTTTGAAATATTTCCTAAGGAATATATTAATTTTTCATTGTTAACCTTTGTCGTATTGATCCTATCTCAAATCTGAGAACTTATTTAGCGATGAGGAACTTAAAAAGGTAAGAACCAATTTTTTCATAGGACTTAGTCTAAACATATACGAAATATATTTCAAAACCCAGTCACCTGCGAAAAATCATATTTCTTATAAAATATGTATTTTAATCTTCTCTACAATCTAAAAAGATTTTTGATTAGGTCATGGGTAGGTCAAAAAAATAAACGGTGCCTTTTAAAATGTACTTAGGCCCCGGAATAAAGTGGTCTCAATTTTCGTCCAATTTAGGCCAAAATGTAATCAGGTCTAAGTTAGCACGTGTGACCTAATGTTCAATCGTTTTTGCGATAGAGCGCTCACAACTTTCCAATCACATACACTTACGCACAAACAGATATCGCAAAAATGGTCAAAACGTATTCAGGGGACTTGATTTTCGCACGATTACAATACATATTTATACTAATAAAAAAGTGAAAAGTCGTCGGTGAATGTACTTTCCCAGCACAAATTTATCAATTAATTTTTCGCTCTGCTTCCAAAATCAAATGACCGTTTAAGCTATAAATCAATAATTGACTAACATAGGGACTTCTGAATTTTCATACTAAATTTTGTATATTGTGGTAACAATGAAAATGTTAATGTAAACAAAAAATAATTGAATAATAATGAAATAATAAATAATAACAAAACAAAAAATAATAAATAATAAAAATTAAATTACCACATTTCCTGTAGAAATTTTATAACTGGTCTTCTATTTAATTTTGATTTCTACAATAATTTCCAAAAAGGGCCCTAAAAAAATATCAAAAGTTCAAGATGTGCAATTTTGAAGAAAGTGCACGTAATTAGTGCACGACCGTCTCACATTGACCCAGACCTCGACTCGTCTCTCCACACACACTAAAAAACAACTGATGGCCTTATTTTTTTGTTTTTTTTTCTCATTTTTTTTTTTAAATTGCTTTTTAAAGAAAAATAAATGTAATTAATTTTTTTTTATTATTAGTAATTTAAATGTGTGTATTTTTTTTTATACATCACAATATATTGTAATATTTATTTCATCGGGGTTTTAAGTAAAACATTTGAACGATGGTCCCGAGCCTGTGCGTTGTCATTTACTCGCTAAAAACCTCTACCCTAGGTGAGTAAACCTAGACAGGCAAAATGTACGACTCCCACAGTAGAGTCGGGCTCATGTCCACCATAGTGGTAGTAGGCGATATGACCTTGTAGTTAAAGCCCGGGGATGATTACTAGCTATAATGTTCAAACGAAAACCTGTGAGGAGGGTGAATTTATTCCCTAGAACAGGGCGATAAAAGAGTGGGCCATTGCATTGTGAGCTGCGTAGGCGTGTTTCCTTTCAGATAGAAATGGACAGTGCTCGTCAAATTGATTTTCCAGTTAGAATGGTGTACTCCATTCATAGTTTCAATGAATCCACTTAAAGTACAATAACAGTTATGTAAGGTACGAATGAATAGATACAGTATTGTTTCCTGTGATGGAATATGAATGGGAATGTCATCAGCATCAGCATGAATAAATCCGTGAATAACATTAATAAAAAAGTCGTCAGTGAATCACTGGCAATGTGCTTCCCCAGAACGAATTATTCAATTAAGTTTTTCCTCTTCCGTCAAAACCAATGGACTGTTTGATCAAGCTCTATTGTTTCTCATGAACTTCAGATTCACTGCAAGAATCTAACTTTTTTCTTAGCCAGGTTCAATTGGGTGTCAGATATCACACAGGCTCAACACAGCAGTTCAACTTCCCCTCCGAAGGACGGTGTGCTCAAGGTATTTTTGCTTCCGAAACAAAGAAAAACATTAAGCCGTAGTCAAGGTCCACGCCATAGATTTTCCGTGAAAACGTCGGGATAAAATCATAACAAGTGTTTTTTTCATTTTCTTTTCGATGCTGCCGTAGCTCTTGCATTCGCTCGGCACTAGACTTTTTAGGTTTTTTAAATTCCTTTTGATGCGAGCTTTCCTCTGATTTGCGTTTTCTATAATTCCGCGCATATTTACGATTCATATGAGACAGCTTTAATTTTTTTGCAATTTTCAATTTAATACCGATTTTTACATATATTTTGGCAAATATTTTTATTGTTTCACTTTGAGTTCTAGTAGTGCTCCTCAAGCTCTTTACAATGACACCCGAATCAACGTCTTATCTAAACGCGTTATCACTCTACACTAATTTCTAATTTTACACAACGCTAATTCGCAACAATCATCCGCTGACGCTAGCCCGATAACGTCACAGGCAAAACAAACACTGGACAACAAACACGTACAGACATGCTCTATCCATTGTGACCTCAACCATTGTTATCGCATTATTAGTCTCGTAGTTATTATCGATTGAAATCTGAAGGTATTTTGTAACACAAGAAAGTTTGACCGGCTATCACTGTGCTTAACGAGCGAATAGACGTTTCACGTCAAAAATATAAGGGCTTCAAACAGATTAACTTTGTTCTACTGGAGCTCCCGAATCCTGTTGTTGAGTGCTTAATCAAATAAATTCACTTGAACGTCAAAGTAAAGGATTAGTCAAGAACTTGAATAAACTACAACTAGATTGTTCACCGGGGTCTTAAGTTCTTGAAGAAACTAAGAGATTGGTCGTTCAGTAATTCTGTTCTTAACCCTTCTAATACCACGTGACCTGTGAAACGAAAAATACCACGTGGGGTCCTTTTGAGACCCCACTTCATTTTTCAATTTTTCATGTACCAACTAGCTTTTCATTCTAACTTTTTCAATCAAGTCATTCAAAAATTAGGGAAAAATAACAAAGAGTTAAAAAAGTTGAGAAAAAATGGTATAAAAAATGTTTATTCAAAAAAAAGTAAATCATGAAACTTATAAAAGTATATTCACACTATGGGTGCTATTATTATTTACATTTAGTGCAAAGAAATGTTTTTGTGACATGGTTTTTACATACGTGCTTCTAGCTCATCAAGTTCTTCATCGTCCGTTTCCAAAACGTCTTCAACATCGGAGATCACTTCGAGCTGTTCAGTTTCCACAAGGGCCTCCTCAGATTCAAACCCTGCAATCTCCTTGGCACGCTCTACTAACATCAACGTTCGCGAGGACACAATGTGTTCCATGATTTATCTTTACGGTCCGAACCGTCAACGCATACTGAAATTAGATCTAAATAAAATTCAAGAGGTGAACGAGAAGTGGAAACCAAGAAATGTTGATCAGAAAGAGCTCCAGGAAAAACTTCAGCGGGTGCGGGCAATGTCTTCTGCGACTTGCAGATCAATTGAAGAGCAAACGTAACTTTTCGGAATTGTTTACTGAGTGGAACTTCTTGAAAATACTTCTCATCAGACGAACGAAAATGTGATACGGATAATACCACGTGGGGTCCCGCGTGACCCCAACTACGTTTTTGTGAAAATATTATTTTATATCAATTTTTAAAATATAAACTGAATACATTTTCTTAATGAAATCGAATGGAGATAGTCTACGGATAAATGTCCTGAAGCCTCATCGAAATAGAAATTATATTGAGCAGTTCATACACATTTTAAAACGCATGGGGTCTTTTTTGACCCCACGTGGTATTAGGAGGGTTAAGGGAGATGAAATAGGTGAAACTTTAACGGAGCCTTTTTCGTTTCGGACTAGCACCTATGTTAGTAACTTCTAAGTTGAGGAACGCGGACATATTGTGGAAACTTGTAATAAATAAATAAAACAAACTTATTTTTGAAATATTGTCTATTCCACTAAAGATATAAATATATATAACTACCGGTTTCGGCCTTACACCATCGTCTGGTCTAGTTATGAACTGAAGTTCATCCTATCTTTCTGATCGCTTCATCAAGATACGTCAGGGTAATGAGTGCTCTCGGTATGGGCTGCTCTATCGGCTGGCAAACAGAAAATCCAGACTTTCTGTTGTGAACAAAATGCCTACATACAAGACAATAATAAGACCTACATAGACATATGGACATTAACTATTAGTAATTTTTTTTCTATATTTCGCAGATTGTGATCTTGAGGAATGTAAGAACATCCCGAAATATCGTCGTGAAAAAGACATCTGTACAATTATAGAAAATATTTATTATTATTTAAATTAAATTAAAAACTGTATCTAATGTATTTATTAGTGTTATTATTTGGGACCAACTGAAGTTCATAACTAGACCTGACGATGGTGTAAGGCCGAAACCGGTAGTTATATATATTTATATCTTTAGTGGAATAGACAATATTTCAAAAATAAGTTTGTTTCATTTACCTATGTTAGTGGTTGGGGAAAATGGAAAAGAGCGAATGGTTAGCGATATTGCCTACTACTTGAGTGAGTGGTTAGCGACATTGATTACTACCTCACTGAGTGGATATCGACATGACCTGGATGAGCAAACAAAAAAATACTCATCGATTTAAAAATCCTAGTTGCCTTATTGATGTCGACGTCAAATGGGGTAACGTCGTTTCATTGAAAGCCTGCATTTACTGTCATGTATTTAAAAAAATTGTCGGTGAATCACCGGCTATGTACTTCCTCAGCACAAATTAATCAATTACGGTTTCGCTCTCCCTCCAAACTCAATTGACTGTTTGTGCTAAAACTCAATATTTGACTCATAGTGGATTCTGAGTCCTCGTACTAAGCTTTGTGTCGATATTTAAGTAGTCCTCTCCGGTCCCCCAATATATGCCATCCTTATTAAATTTTCAATTTTAATATAAAATTTCATGTCGATACATCGGCAGTTATTGAGATTTAGTTGAGCCCCCTCCCCTTCCTCACCGGTAATGTACTTCCCCACAACAAAATAATCAATTAATTTTTCGCTTCCCCTCCAAAACCAGTCGACCGTTTGCGCTAATATTCAATAGTTGACTTACATAGGGGCTCCTAAATCCTCATACTAAATTTTGTATCGATAAACTCATTACCTACATTGGAAGTTATTACGATTTTTGAGTTGAGCCCCCCCCCCCCCTGAACCTCCCACCATTAGGCAGATATTGCTGAAATTCGACATATTACCATTGGGTCTTGAAATATTAAATTTTGTGTCGATACATTCATTACATTGGCAGCTAATAGGGTTTTTGTGTTCAGCCCCCTCTGAATCCTCTTTACTTTCTGCTAATTCCGCTCAAAATTAATGTGTCGTCCTTAAGAGGTTTTGAATATTTGTGTCGATACATTCATTCTATCTGCAGTTTTTGTGTTAAGCCTCTCCTCTAATCCCGGTCAAAAATTTGATTTTACACCGGTATTTTTTTCTTTTCCGACTCCCCTCCCTTGGTCGATTTGCCTGAAGATCGATAGGTATAATCATTGGAGGGTTTCTGGATTCACATATTCAATTTCGTGACGATACATTCATTATATTATGAATTATCATAGTGTTCAAAGACACACAAACAGACTTGCTTTCATTTTTGGAACCTGAAGATCTGAAAACATGAAATTCCGTTGAAAAATTAATACCGATTACATAACTTCCCCTATACTCCGTATATCTGGAGAAGTAAAAGATAAATTCTAATTAATTTCAGTGTATGCCGGCTTTTCATGAAATGACAAGTTACGCTCTTTGACCCAGTTGTTGTCATTTCTGGGATGCTCCGGCTACTGCCAACAACTTCTGTGTTTTCCTGTAACAATGGAATGGAGGGTAATTACTTTTTTCCCCTTAATTTCTTTTCATTTTATTTTTCAAATTTAATTTTCTTCATGACTTGCTCAAACGAAGAGAGAATGCTCAAAGGATGTTCCTCGGGTCTATTTTAAACCTCTGTTCATTTTGTCCTTATATTGATCCATTAAAGAAAAGGTCATTTTGTAGAATCTCAAATGTTTCAGGAATATTTATTTTATTTATTTATTTATATATTTCATTGCCCCAATCATAAGAAGTATAACAGAAGTTAAATAGCTAAAATCAATATTTGACTTACACTGTGGCTTCCGGATTCTTATATTTAATTTTGTGTCGATACATTCATTACAGCGGCAGTTAATAGAGTATTTGAGTCGAGCCCTTTTCTGGTCCCTTTTTCCCTTCGACCGATTTTGCGGAATATTAATAAGTGCCATTCTTATGAGGTTTTGAATTGAAATATAAAATTTCATGTTGATACATTTATTCAGATCTGGGCAAATATTATTTGAAATAAAAATAAAAAATAATCATTTGAAGTAACGTTATTTGAACTAATCTTATTTGAAATAAACATTTGTACAAATCATTATTGCATGTTTATTTCAAATAATGATGAAATGAAATGATTATTTTGGTTATTTGAAATAATGGGAAGAAATAAATTGTGATTTTAACAGAAGAAGAAGAAGAAAAACATTTTATTTGGACCAGTACTAAATATGTACTTTACACAAAATGGGCAAATAAACAAGAAAATTATAACTAAAACAAAAAGTCTTGGTACAGTCTTGTTTGCAGCCTGCGAGCTACAGGCTGGCCGAGACTGTAGTGAACCGCACCAGAGCAGGCTGGCAGACCTTCATGGAAGCTTCGGGTGAGTTTCTCAATGTGGGCTGCAAAAGGAGCAACTCCCAGTTCCCGATGGATTTGGGTGTTCCTGATAAACCAGGGTGCGTTCACCGCTATCCGGAGGACTTTGTTTTGGAATGTTTGTAATCGTGTTATGTTAGTGTGGCTAGTGCAGAACCATACGGGGCAAGCGTAGGTTAAGAGTGGAAGTATTAGTGTTTTGTAAAGTAAGGATGTGCATGTGTGTCTGAGTGGTGTATTTCTGTTTATGAGTGGGTAGATGAGCCTGAGTCGTGTGTGTGCTTGTTGGAGTTTTATGTTGATATGTAGGCGCCATGTTAGTCTTGTGTCAAGGTGCACTCCAAGATAGCGCACACCCTGGTCTTTAGGATTCCATGGAATTGGGAGTTGGTCGATTTGCAGCCTTCTGAGGTGTTCTATCGAGAAGCGGCGTAAAGCAAACACCTTCGCCTCTGTCTTCCCACCGTTCAACTTAAGCTTCCATTTTCCAAACCACTGGCTGATTTGATCCACCTGGATTTGTAGGGAGTCGATGGCCGCTTCCAGAGCTATGTTTTGACTGAGGATCAACGTGTCGTCAGCGTAAGTCGCCAGGGTTGCAGAGACTGGTTCTGGCATGTCGTGACAGAACAGATCAAACAAGAGTGGACTGAGGATCGCACCTTGTGGGACTCCCGCTGATATCTTCTTTTTGGAGCTCAGTGTGTTGTTCACCCTTATTTGAAATGTTCTGTCACGAAGAAAAGAGCTAATGATGTTCTGGATGTATTGCGGAGGCCAGGTCTGTTTTAATTTGAAGAGCAAGCCCTCGTGCCAGACGGTGTCGAAGGCAGCTGCGACGTCCAAGAAGGCTGCTACGGTGTACTGCTTCCGCTCAAAGCCCCCCACAATGGTCTCAGCAACTCTCTGTAGCTGATGGACGGCTGAGTGGTTTGATTTAAACCCAAACTGGTGGGCAGGGATGGTCCCTGCAGTCTCCAGATGACGGAGGAGCCTCTTGTGAATTATTTTCTCAAGAAGTTTTGAGAGGCTATTTAAAAGGCTTATTGGTCTATAGCTGCCTGGATCGTTTTTCGCCTTACCTGGCTTGTGAAATGTTAAAACAACGGCGTTTTTCCAGTCTGCAGGAAAGTAGCCGTGGCGAAGACAGGCGTTGAACACACTTGCCAGGTAGGCTATGCTCTTCGGTGGAAGCTTCTTCAGCACCAGGTTGGGGATGATGTCTTCACCGGGGGCCTTCTTGATGTGTAGTCGTGTAATGTGGGCGTGTATTTCTGATGGTGTGGTATGCTGTATGGGTGCTTCGACTGTGTGAAGTGTATGTGAGAGGTATGATTCAACTGTGATGAGTGTTTCATGATCGTCAGCGTCTGTCGTTGTGAATTTATTTTCCAAATGGGTCGCCAGTAATTCGGTTTTCTCTTTGTCAGTTGTGGCAGTCATTTGTCCGTCAGTTAAGATGGGTAGGGGTGTCCTTTGGTCTAGAAGTCGTCGTGTCTCTTTCCATAAGTTGTTGTCGCCCGGAGTCATGTCAGTCAGGTATTTCTGATAGTTCGCGATTCTGTCTTTGTCAAGTTCCCATCGTATGCGTCGGGTCAGGCGATTCAGTTCTCTTTTCTCAAGGGGATCTCTTGTTCTTTGCCAGTGTTGTCGTAGTGTGTTCTTTGTACGGATCATATCCATTATGTGTGTTGGTGTCTTGTTGTGGAATAGGTGTCGTTTGTCAGTGAAATGTCGGTATGTTGCTTCATGTACTGAGGTGTGTATGTTTTGTGTGAACGTCCTAACTGCATTGTCAATGTCGTCCGTCGTGCTATAATGATGGGGGACCCCGAGACAGTTCATTCCGTCTTCAAACGTGGCCCAGTCGATCTTCCCCGTGATCAACCTTGGAAGATATTCCTCCTTCTGTGGCCGTGCTAGGAAGGTGCAGATAACTGGGAGATGGTCTGAGTCTAAGTCGGTCAGTGTCTCGTGAAACAGGGGCAAGTTAAAGTTGTGTATCAGTCCTATGTCCAGTATGTCGGGTTGGTACGTTCGTTGAGTTGGGTAGAATGTCGGTTCGTCAGGTGTCGATATTTGTATCCCCAGGTTTTCTGAGATGGATTGTAGTCTAGTCCCGTTGTTATTCTGTCTTCTGCATCCCCATAGCGTGTGTTTGCTGTTGAGGTCCCCGATCATTATAGTCGGTAGTCCTGTGAAAATATGTTCGAAGTCAGTCTGTACCAGTCTTGTGTTCGGTCGATGGTATGCTGATATGATATTGAGTGTGCCGGAGAGTGTGGTGAGGGTGACTCCAACTGCCTCCAAGTTCTGGAGAGGGGGAATGTAAATCTGTGAATGTTTCAGGTGACGTTTGATGAAAATGCCAACACCACCGAAACGGGTCGGTCGGTCCAGTCTATATGAACAGTAGCCAGAGAGTTTGAGTTTGTCTGTCGGTTTGAGGTGGGTTTCAGTAATGCATGCAATGTCGACATTATATCGTGATAAAAAGTTGGTTAATGACGGTTGCCTTATCTTTAAGCCGTCCGCATTCCAGTTTAATATAGTTAAATTTTGAAAAGTTCCCAGATTAAGGTTTGCCATGATTCATCGAAAAAAGGTTAGTGAATAAATTGGATAAGAATGCTTGGATGTGGGGGATGAATGGTTTGATGAGGTTCATGATGAGTCCAGTCAGGTCAGTCGTTGGCTCAGATCTAATTCCATTGTTTGCAGTATTAGGTTGCGGTGGTGTTGGCCTACTTCGATTTTTGTCAAACCAAAAGTTCGTAGGTGGTTTGGGCTCCGGGGAGGTAGGTGCGTATGTTGGTGTATTGGATGTGTTGGCTGAATGTGCATGTGTGTGTTGCGGAGGCTGACTAGTATTAGTATGAAATGTTTGGCTTGCGGTGGTGCCTGCAGACTGTAGTTGCCGTTTCGGTGGTCGTTTCAGACAGCCTCCAAAGTTGGCGGTATGGTCGCCCCCACAGTTGGCGCACTTCGGTTTGTCAGTTTTTTGGAAAGGACAAACTTTATAATGGTGATTCCCTGCACACTTAACGCAGGTCGACTCAAGGCGGCAGTAGTTCTTGGTGTGCCCGAATTTTTGACAGTTCATGCATTGAGGAACGTGCAGGGACCGGCGTCTTTCCTCCACGTGGATCCGACTGTAGTATAGTTTCGTAAGTGAGAATATGGCTTTTCCCTGGTCGTTATTAGTCAGTTCGACTGCGCACAATGGCGTGGGCATTTTGTCTCTATTGTGCAACCTGGTGACCGAAATAACTGGGTAGTGAGGGAGCAATTCATTTTTGACGTCTTCTTCGCTGAGCGCGTATGGCACACCTCGGAGAATCACCGATACATTTTTAGTTTCTGGATTAACATAAGTGTAATAGTTAATTTTATGTGTATCGTAGAATTTTGTCAGGGCCCTAAAATCGTCTGACGAGGTCGCTTGAATTTTAATTTTTTCTTTTAGGCATTGTTTGGTTTCAAACGGTGATGTAGCCACCTTTAATATGTCAGCTGTTATTTCTTTTAGGTTATTGTAACCTACAATAAAAATTGGAGGAATTTTAATTTTTTTACTATTTTCGGAATTTGATTCGGCCGGTTGGGGCTTGGAAGTGTCTAAATTGGTTAGAGCGGAATACCTGTTAGAAACTATGACTGGTGAGTTGTAAGATTTATACCTCTTGGTGACGGCGAGGTGTGAGGCGGGTGTCTGCTGGTCAGGCTGGTCTAGGGTCCTCTTCTTGCCGCTAAGGCCTGGAGGGTCAACGGCCATCGATGCTGTGGCCAGGGGCTGCTGTGGTACCTGTTTGAAGTTACTTGGCTGGCTGTGGCTGGCCGTGGGCACTGGTGCACTCTCTTCAGCCCAGGAAGAGCGCGCCCCGCTGCAACTCATTCCGTTTGGTGAAAAGGTCCTCTCCCTGGTACTTTTCACTGTTTCACGTTTTTACAAACACAGTAAAAACCGCACTATTAATTATTTTTTTGAAGAGCAATTTTATAACACTATTTTTGTTTAACGTGAACAGCTGATCTCTCCGTGATTTTAACAAAACAACAAGATATTCATGTAATGAACAACAGTTTTAATTATTTTTTTCCAAAGATAGTGAACGTAATAACCAATTTTTTCAGAAATTTAAAATGATTAACTAATAATGTTCTACCCGGTTTGCCCTCAATAGCACTATTTTTTTTCAAAAAGCTCATCGGACAAAGAACTTTGTCGAGGAGCATCAATCATGGATGCAAATGAAAATAACCCAGGAAAACTAATACTAATCATTCATGAACATAATCAAACAAAGAGAATAACAATTGATATGACTTAATACTTTTGATTCAGCGATAGTGACCTATCAACAGGAGGGCGCCGGTAGCTCAGTGGTATGCGTGCTTGACTTCTGAGCTCAAGAACGTGGGTTCGTAACCCGACCGAGGCCCTTAGTTTATTTTATCTGGAAGGTAAAATAAACTTAAACACGCCGTCCTTCGGATGGGACGTTAAGCGATGGTCCCGAGCCTGTAAGATGTCAGGTACTCGTTAAAGACCCCTACCCTAGGTGAATAAAAAATTTAGGGTAGGCAAAATTTAGGACTCCCACAGTAGAGTCGGGCTCATGTCCACCAGAGTGACGAAAGAGCGCTCTGGTAGTAGGCGATATGACCTCGTAGTTAAAGCCCGGGCATGAGTCATAAAACCTAACCTAACCCTATCAACAGGAAGGATTATCCAAACTGTAAATATTATGTTGTTTGTGTATCTTTTTTCTACATCAAATTATTTATAGAAAACATTTATTTTGCCATTATTTCATTATTTTCAATAACAAAATAAAAATAACTATTTCATACTTAATTCCAAATGAATTTGTTTAGAGGTTAGGTTAGGTTAGGTTTTATGACTCATGCCCGGGCTTTAACAACGAGGTCAAATCGCCTACTACCAGAGCGCTCTTTAATCACTCTGGTGGACATGAGCCCGACTTTTCTGTGGAAGTCCTAAATTTTGCCTACCCTAAATTTTTATTCACCTAGGGTAGGGGTCTTTAACGAGTACCTGACATTGTACAGGCTCGGGACCATCGCTTAACGTCCCATCCGAAGGACGGCGTGCTTAAGTTTATTTTACCTCCCAGATAAAATAAACTAAGGGCCTCGGTCGGGCTACGAACCCACTTGTTTAGATATAATGTATTTA
This sequence comes from Aradus depressus, assembly GCA_963662175.1. NCBI lineage: Eukaryota > Metazoa > Arthropoda > Insecta > Hemiptera > Aradidae > Aradus > Aradus depressus. Next base: position 27,669,997 of record OY759217.1, on the reverse strand, counting down.
AAATAACAACTACTTTTTTGAAATAACCGTATATTTCAAATACAATTTAAAATAGGTTATTTCAATAATGCCCAGCTCTGCATATTACATCGGGAGATCCCTCCCCTTCAGCTGAATCCGCTGAAAATTAATATGTGTCCTCCTTAGAGGGTTCTGGATTCACATATATAATTTAGTATCGATACATTCTTTCTATTGGGAGTTATCGTATTCACAATCACACAGACTGACAGTTTTTTTTTTTCATTTTTGGAATCCAGGAGTTCGAAAAACATGAAATTCAGCTCAAAACTCCCCGTCAAATTTTTTATAGATAAAAGACTTCATATAAATGGGGAAGTAAAAAGAACATTTTGTGAATCAAATTGACTTTCAATTAATTAAAATCAACTTTTATGCTGATAAATATTTGGCCAAATTTAGGGATATTTTGTACCTCTGAAACCCCCTATTTTCGCATCAAATATTATGAAATGATTCCTTGAAATAAGAGTAGGTACCTAAAAACAATAAATTCAGAAAAGGAAATTAAGAAGTTAAATGTTATTTTGCAGTGAATTTGAAAGGTTGCAAAATATTATAGAAGTTTATAACCCTGAATTCATCTTTACTGTCCTGATCCAGGGCGAGATGGTGAGTTCAGGGACAAACCATTAAAAGTTAGAACCAGACCAGGGGTGCATTCTCAAGAGAGCCATTAGAATTCCCAAGTAGTAAAGGTAATCCCCGACAGAGGCCGGGCGGGTATACTCGTACTGTGCAAATGAATATCTCCGCGGAGGGACTGCCTCCAAGATTAAATATTTGTTTTTATTTCTTATGGCGGTATTACGTCAAAGTGGACCAACGTTTTTAGGAGTGGTCGTAATTGATCATTGAAAATTAACAGATAAAGTTAAGAGGTGAACTATAAGAAACCCAATTAGACCCAATTAATCTAAAAGGTTTTTCATGAAGAACTTATTGAAATTATTTTTTATTATATTATATTAAAATAAATAATTGATAATAACTACAGTAGTTTTTGGAAAGGGCCCTAAAAAAATATCAAAAGTTCAAGACGTGCAATTTTTAAGAAAATGCACGTAATTAAAAAAAAAATCAATTTACTAATTTTTTATTTATATTTCTAAACCTAGACCTCATGATAAACACAGTACACAACACAATTCAGGACCTTTACAGACGTTTCCATAGCAAATTGCATTCACACCCAAATCCATACATCCATTCACTTTCTTCATCACACTTGCCACACAATCCTCCCAGGAGATTGAAGAGGAGGTGGAACCGTGACTTAATATAATCCCCATTATTATATATTACAACCCCCCTCCCCTCTTCTTGAAACAAAATCATAATATCCCTATTCATTGATTATAACCATAATATTCATTGTTTTAAATTTCGCCCTGAGGAGCTACCGCTGGGTGGCCTTCCTCTCTTACGCCAATCAAGTCATCCACATTCAATGAAGTCCTCTTGGTAGCTGGTTGTTGCGTCATGGTAACAGCTGCGACCAACATTATAAAGACAAAAAAAAAAAAATATTTCTAAAGAGATGCCATCTTGTTTTCTAAATTTTGCAAAAATATTAAATCTGTCGTAAAAACTAAATTCTTGAAACTATTTCAAACCTTTTTTTTTTTTTTTTTTTTTAAATATTTTGGCCATTTTTCAAATCAAAGTTATATATTTTTTTGGGAGGCATCGTAATGATAAATAAATAACATTACCTTCTTTGCGCATCAATTTTACTGTTAATTCACACCTACTTAGTTCATCACATCTTAAGCGTAAACAACAACTCTCTGTCCACCTTCACATCTCAACCCAGACCACACACCATTCACTCCTCTACACTAATTCAAAAACAGCTGACGGCCGTGTTTTGCTTTCTACTCATTGGTTTTTAAAGAATATGCATTCATATTATTTATTTACTAATTCAGTCGCTTCTTGGATTTTATAGAAAAATAAATATAATTAATTTTTTGATATTAATAATTTAAATGTCTTCATGGAGTTTTGAATCATCTTGTTACATTCATTACGTCGGCAGTTATTAGGTTTTATTTTTAGTTAAGCCCCCCTCTCCCTGGTGATCCCTTGCCTTTAGGCGATTTAGCTGAATATCAATAGATGTCGTTCTCATAGTGTCCACATAATTCGGTTCCAGGAATTCAACCATTCCCATTGTTTAACGTTCTGCAAAAGATGCCGACGGTCCTATTGAATATACGTACAACATTCTCTTCAGGGATTTCTACAAAATGATTTTTCTACATATTTATTATCATGTAAAAACTTTTTTACCAACAATATTAATGGTTTTGGAAATAGATATGATGATCCAATGCATCTTCCAGATCTATAAAAAAAGAAATTAGCCGAGAATCACAGGTTAACTGACAATCTACTTCCCCAGAACGAATTAAACAATTTCCTTTCGCTTCCACTGCAGAACCAGTCGACCGTTTCCGCTAATATTCAATAGTTGACTTACAGGAGCCCCTCCTAAATCCTCATATTAAATTTTGTGTCGATATATTCACTACATCGACAGTTATTAGGGTTTTTGAATTGTGTCCCATCCCCTAAACTCTCTCTTTCCTTCTGCCGATATCGCTGAAATTTTGACTTCAAATATGAAATTTTGTGTCGATACATTCATTTATTAGAGTTTTTATGTTAAGCCTTCCCCCTTCCTTTCGGTCCTTTGGCTGAAAATCAATAGGTGTCGTCGTTAGAGGCTTTTGAATTCAGATATGAAATTTCGGGTTGATACATTCATTCTATCAGGTGTTATCGTTAGTTATCATGAATCATGCCCGGCCTATATCGCCTACTACCAGAGAGATCTTTCGTCACTCTGGTGGACATGAGCCCGACTTTACAGTGGGAGTTCTAAATTTTGCCTACCCTTAATTTTTATTCACCTAGTACAGGGGGCTTTAACGAGTACCTGACATCGTACAGGCTCGGGACCATCGCTTCACTTCCCATCCGAAGGACGGCGTGCTTAAGTTTATTTTACCTCCCAGATACAATAAACTAAGGGACATTGAGCTCAGAAGGCAAGCACGCATACCACTGAGCTACCGGCGCCCTCAGGAGTTATCGTGTTCACATACATTTTTTCATACTTGAAACCTGGAGGTCGGAAAACATGAAATTCACTTGAAAACTAATAAATTTCTTGACCGTTATATAACTTCCCCTATACCTCGTAATAAAATTGTGGATAGGCAGGAAGTTAGCATTCCAGGAATATAAGATTTTTATGACTTTTTGCCTTAAGTCTCATGAATGATCCATCACTAGACATTATTATGTAATTCTGAGTTAGATACTGTTCTTCCTTAAGCCTAGTGTACACACTAGTAGACCATGTTGCGCGATTTGTCTATAGACGGTCTCGAGACACCGTTCTTTGTCTCGTCTAGCGTCCACACTACGATGTGAATTTCTCAGTCTCATCTTCGCAGTCCACCATGGAGATAATTGTTTTGTGTGGAATGAGTTCCTGCTTAGTGCTAATTACAAGTGAAAGAACGCGAAAACGTAAATGTTGGTGGACGTGCGAAGTGCTCGCAGAAGGACCTAGGTTCGGTTTAAATAAATTAAGACTGGAAGACGCCATGGGTTTTCGAAATTTCACCCTGCTGTCGCCTACTGATTTTGATGATTTGCTTCTCGTGGTTGGAGGGATAGTAATGAAGAAGAATTGAATTCAATTAGTTTTAAAACTTTCTCGTTAGACCACATGTTTTCAAAAGAACTGTAAAACTTTGGAAAATAAGTAAAGAGCCGAACCACACCACTCGGAAGCTGGAAACAGACTGGGACGTGTCTCGCCTCTAGACGCCGAGTGACGTCCACACTGTCAAAATGTTGCGCAATATGTCTAACGTTGCATGCAGACAGACCTGCATTGGTCTATAGACTTGTATACGTAGACAACCTGAGACACGTCTCAGTGACCAAAATCGCGCAACATGTCTACTAGTGTGGACTAGGCTTAAGGCTCCGCATTCTTAGAAAGAAAATGTATTTTTGTTGATTTTAAATTAAAAAGATAAAGCATATGCAAGAAAATAAAAAATAAAAATAAAAAATGAAGAAAACAACAAAAAAACTTTAAATTAACTTTGACAAAGTCTCTGTTGGTAACTTTAACTTTGAAAAGAAAAAGAGAAGGACCTTAAACTTAGTTTTATGTCATCTTCATTTTCCTTTTTTTTTCTCATTGACAACTTTGTATATCTTGTTAGCGTTCTTACACTTTATTCATCGTTAAATGTCTGCCCATTTCTTGTACGATTGACATTCAATATAACGTATTTTCACTTTTTTTCTTTTCATTAACCTTTCATTAAAATTATTGTCTATACAGGGATATTATAAAACTGTTGAGAAAAGAAAGTTTGATTATCATACGACTATGATATATACTGTTTTGCGGGCGCCGCACAGTGGGAAATTTATGAATTTTGATTTTAAAAATTGGAGCCCCCGCTCAATTTTTGATCAATTTGGATGAAACTAAGTGAAAGCTGGCTTTTTATCAGGTAACTGCGGGTTTCACAATCAAGGTATTATATGCCAATTTACAGCTGCCAAAACCCAGCGAAAATTTTAAAAATTTTAAATTTTTTTATCTAAGTTTTTGTTTACGGATTTTTACAACATAAATTAATGTTTTTTGGGTCACTGATTACGAATTCAATATTTATTTTAGCCAAACGTGGTCCTAATGTTGTCATTTTGGCCTAAAGTGGTCCAAATTCAATATATTGGCTATTTTTGCCACTGGCATATTAATACCTTGATTGTGATACTCGCAGTTATCTGATAAAAAGCCAGCTTTCACAAATATTTTGCACCTAGTTTCATCCAAATTGATCAAAAATTGAGCAGGGGCTCGAATTTTGAAAATCAAAATTCAAAAATTTCACACTGTGCGCCGGTAGCTCATTGGAAGCATGCTTGCCTACTGAGTTCAAGATCGCGCGGGTTCGATAGAAAGCCGAGGTGCTTAGGGTTTTTGTAAATAATGAGCTTGCCGTCCTTCGGATGTGAAGTTAAGCGATGGACTCAAGCCTAAACAGGTACACAGACACTAGGTGAATTAAATTGCATGGTAGGAAAAATTTAGGACTTCCACAATAGAGTCGGGCTCATGTCCACCAGAGTGACAAAAGAGCACTCTGGTAGTAGGCGATATGATCATGCAGTTAATCCCCGAGCATAAGTCACAATAACTAACTAAATACACTAATTTTTCTCATTTCTATTGGTATATGTTAAGTATCTATTATTATTAGTGTTTTTTAAAATATGTTTTTGTTCCATTTTGCGGACATTGTGAATTGAGGAGAACGTAACAACGCTAACGTTTAAAAAAAAATTTGCGATTTACAGGCGATTTTTTTTATGTCCAAAATTAATATCTCAAACACTATTTGTCGTGAAAGATTATTTTTGTTTTGTGTAGTAGATAAATACAATTTTCAATAAAAATTTCATCTAAACTGAGATGTAGGTACTTTATCATATATTTTTTGTAATAATTTCATGAGGTCTTATGCAACTCAATGGTCTTATGTAGCTCAAATGACCGATTGCTTTTGGAGGGAAAGCAAATTTTTAAAAAATTTTCACCAACTCCAACATTTTAATAATTACATTTTAATCTCTCAATATTCATATGCAGATAATACACTTGTGTATTTTATTTATGCAAAATTCCTTACCAGTGTATCTTTGACATTATCATCAAAAATTTTACTGGCATATTATCATATGGATAAAAGAAACGATGAATATTAAAATTTACAAATGAGTTTTCCTGCTGTATCTGGTGTGTGGATCGTGTCTGTTGAAGTTATCCTACGAACGACCTGTTCTACGTGATTTACTATTTTAAATTGCATTTAAGCCCTGTTTGCACGCAATCACAAATTTGAAATAGTATCATACGAATCGTCTCATTGTATATTCAGTTACAAGAATTTAAAATAAGTACTAAAACTGGCCGACTTACGGAAGGCTCTAAGGTCTTTCTTTTGTAGGAGACCCCCTTGCTAGAAATGTATTGAGGAAACATTTTTTGAGTGAGATTAGGTGAGGTACGGAATTAAAAACTGTTTCTTGTATTGAAAAACGGATTATGAGAACCGTTTTGATGACCCTTTCGCCTTAACTTATTTATTTAAATGAATATGGCCAGAATACCACACCAAAAACTTGAAAACAAATTGGTAACCTATGTGTCGCCACACTGCTACCTATAGTTAGCTATTGTGACTCATCCCTAGGCTTTGACTACGAGGTCATATCGCCTACTACCAGAGAGCTCTTTCGTCGCTCTGGTGCACATGTGCCCGACTCTACAGTGGGAGTTCTAAATGTTGCCTACCTAAGTTTAGTTATTTGAGACAGGGATCTTTAACGAGTACCTGACATCGCACAGACACGAGACCATCGCTTAACATCTCATCCGAAGGACGGCGTGCTCCATGTTTTCTATTGTTCTCTTGAATGTTAGTAATTTGTTCCTGTGGTTTCTTACAGAGGTGACTTCAATTTGATTTGACAATATTTCGGGACACTTCCATGTCCTCATAATTCATAATATTTATTTGTAGAAACGTTATCGGCAAATGTATCGAAGCGCCTCTACCGGCATCTGCTTGAAAGTCGATTAGAAGGAATCCTAATTTTTAAAACGGCTGGATATCCAAATTTTTTTTTATATCTGTATATATTCATAATATAGAGGGCGCGGTAGCTCAGTGGTAAGCGTGCTTGTCTTCTGATCAAGATCGTGGGTTTGAAACCCTACCGAGGGCCTTAGTTTATTTTATCTGGGAGGTAAAATAAACTTAAGCACGCCGCCCTTCGGATGGGACCTTAAAGACCCCTTACCCTAGGTGTATGAAAATTTAGGGTAGGCTAAATTTAGGACCCACAGGAGAGTCGGGCTCATGTCCATCAGAGTGACGAAAGAGCGCTCTGGTAGTAGGCGATATGACCTCGTAGTTAAAGCCCGGGCATGAGTCATAAAACCTAACTTAACCTATTCATATTAAATTTTAAAAATAAACATAAAAATACTTATATAGTGTAATTGAGTTACACTTAACAGTTAATAGCGTAAACAAAGAGCAACCAACGTAAAACGGAACCTCATTGGTTTTTGGGGGCCTAAGGCTTAAGCGACAAAACCCTCATGGTAGATCCGCCTCAAAATAAACGTGATATTGGAAAAATAAGGCTTTTTTACCTTAGAGATCAAAGGGATGGAAGTTTATTCATATATTTAGATGACATTGAAATCGAGTTTATATGAAATTTCTGAAAATAAAATAAAAAAAGTTTTCGATGGATCACCGGCTATATACTTCCCCAGTATGAATTAATCAATTTCCTGTTCACCTTATCTCTAAATTTCAATATTTGACCTATATAGTAGCTTCTGAATCCTCATACTAAAGTTTATCCTGTAGGCGGGATTTCTGGCTGTTTTAAATTTCAGATTTTGAAAATAAATGACTACAATCTCTTTAATACGTTTAGCCCAGTTTGCGTGATACCTGAACAAACAGAGATAATGAATTACTTTCAGTTTATTTAATGTACAAATACATATATGTATATATTGTAACATGTCTACCTTATAGACAATTATTATTATTATTATACAGCAAGGACCAGTGACACTACGAGCGAATCGAGGCCACTTGGAGCTGATTTAAAGAGGATTTTATTAAGAAGATTAATGCTCGGAACTAGCGATGCCTGCGAGTGAATCGCGATCGCTAGGAGCAAAACAAGAGCGAATTGTGGATTGTTTGGATTAAAATTGAAGATAATTTCATTTGGAAGAACATGCTCGGAACTAGCGATGCCTGCGAGAGAATCGCGATCGCTAGGAGCGAAAACAAGGAACAAAGGATATAGAGGAAAGGAAGGAAGCAAGATAATTGTTTACATCCGGTGTTGCCTGAACGGCCAAGCCGGGCTAACAATCCCCCGTTCTCGGAATTGACTAATGCAACCAGTGTTCGGTGATTGGCTGGAAGTAAATTAGGCGGGAACAAACAGCCAATAAGATGACGGGATCCATACCCACCCCACGAAAATCAAGAGTTGTGCCCGGGAAGAGATCAGTCCTTCATCAGATTCTACGTTGAGAGTTGGGGCCAGACAGACCACGTCAGTTATATCTTTCATTTAGATTTTACAGTTGAGTTTTAATATGTGAGTAAATCAACTCCTTCTACATGCTTGGGCCGTTCAGGCCACATCGAACTACAGTGAGATATAGTGTATTTCGGACGGTGTAAAGCCAGTGAAAAATGTAACATCTAATGTAGCCTCGAAACCAGACAGATCTTCAAGGACTATGTGATTGGATGATTTCTGCGGGATATCCAGATAAAGCTGATCGCACCGTCATCGCCAGGGATATCATAATTAAGGTACCTGTAATATCGATTCTAGGGTAGATGTTTTTAGAAACGATTCAGTCTTTCCGACATAGGTCCATTTTATTTGTAAATTATATTTTGTAAATTGTTTTGCAAATTTTGTTCTTATTAAAATAAATATATTACAGTTCTAAGTTTGATTCATTCCATTCCCTCCCACTCATGCTTCTTCAAGTTGGCAACGGTAATTAAGTATTATTAATTACTGGTGACAACTACACATTAGGAACTTGTAACCGTTCTTCCCATGAGGAGTGTACTCAGCTATCCAAGGCATTTTTCATTTAAAGTCGCGATTAAGAATTTTCGATTTTAATAAATTTTTCGATTTAAATTTTCATTTATTAATTAAATAATTCACACACTCTCTCAAGAAGGGGAAAGGTGGTTACAATATAATATTTTTTTACTGTAGAAATTGTTTACACTTTAACAGATGAAAAAAAACTCAACCTCTGTTTGTTTGACGCCAAACAAAATTCTGTATAAATTAAAATGTTTTGGGTTTTTCTGCAGGTTTAAGGCCAGTACCAAATGAAACAAATCATATCGCACTCTGTATGAATTCATTATATATTACTTTGAGATTCCGAGTGCAGTAAGCTGTCAAAACAATAGTGGAATACCCGAATAAACAGAAACAAAAGTCGTCGATGAATCATCGATTATGTACTTCGCCAGAACGAATTAATCTATTAATTGTTTGCTCCTCCTCCAAAACCAATGGACAAAAGTCAATAGTTGACTTACATAGTAGCTTCTGAATCCATTACAACGGCTAAACCCTCCCTTAATTTCGTCCGATATAAATTAAACTCAATTTTTGCTGTCTTTTAAGAGTTCTGGATTCACATATAAAATTCCATGTCGATACATTCATTCTATTCGGTGTTATCATGTTCAGACACACAAATAGACATTTTTTTTCATATTTGTAATCTACAGGTGGAAAACATGCAGTTCCGTTGAAAACTCATCGTATTATTGACAGATTACATTCCCCTATACTTCGAGTAGCTAGGGAAGTAATATCAGATTGGCAATGTAAAATTTTACAGTTAATGGAGTGAAGAAGAAGAGTTTATTATAACAGTCGCATTTACAGAGGTACAATAATTGTATAATTATTATGTATAATAGAAAAACCGTTGCAAGAATTAGTTCTTCGTTAAAATTTCCCATTTTGAGCCCAGCAAACTATAATTTTTAGGGTTCCTCACTTCTAAATTGTGCAAGTTAAACTGAACGGGTGAACGGCAACATTTCATTCAGTTCATTGGCACAAACTGGCTCGCGCAAGCCAGTTTGTGCAAATGTCGAGCGTGTAAACGGGCCTTAATATTTGAATTATCCCTTCTAATAACTATAAACAACGTAAGTCTCATAGTCTAAAATATTATAAATTGTTCATTAAACGTTACGTACCACAAAAAAATAGTGTTTTAAATGTTTTTATTTATGGATTATTGTTTTGAAAGACGTGTGCAGTCTGTGTAAAGGTATATTTAATGTTTAATAATTATTATGTATAATGTACATAGGTTAGGTTTTATGACTCATGCCCGGGCTTTAACAACGAGGTCATATCGCCTACTACCAGAGCTCTTTCGTCACTCTGGTGAACATGAGCCCGAGTCTACTGTGGGAGTCCTAAATTTTGCCTACCCTAAATTTTTTATTCACCTAGGGTAGGGGTCTTTAACGAGTACCTGACATCGTACAGGCTCGGGACCATCGCTTAACGTCCCATCCGAGGGACGGAGTGCTTAAAACACGTGCTTAAACCTGTACATAAAACTGTATAATTATTATACAATAAGGTTCTTTAACCATTACCCTTATACAGTAAAAAAAAATCAAAAATAATCAGTTAAATTAAAGACAATGCTACTGCTTAAAAGTAAATTAAAAAAAACCCTTATAGAAAAAAGAATAGAAAACAAAAAGATACAAAATAACTGAAATTAGTAGAAAATAAATTAATAAACATTCAAAAACAGAGATTATAATTTAAAATCGTGATTTTTTGTGTTTCCCTGCCTGAGTTTTCTCTATTTTCTTTACCAGTCCGACAGACATTTTTTTTCCATTTTTTAAATCAACAACTTGAAATTCCGTTAATGACTCCGCATCGAATTTTTGACTCATTATATAACTTCCCCCATACATAGTATAGCTGGGCAAGTAAAAAATCAAGAATCTGAATCAACAGCTTTTTAGAAACTTCCTCTCATAAATTATTTACGTTTTCGCTCTCCCTCTGAATTAATTAATGCTCAATTTCGCGAAAATACATTCATTACATTGGCAGTTATTAAGGTGATTGTGTTGTATCCCCTCCTCTGATCGCCTGTTTCTTTCTGTCCATTTGGCTTTAAATCAATAGGTGTTGTCCTTATGGTTTCCTGTATACAAATATAACATTTCGTTTCAATATATTCATTCGGGATTTATTGTGTTCAGAGACGCACAAACCGAATTGTTTTTTTCATTTTTGGTGTCAGGGGGCATGAAATTTTAGTGAAAACTAAACATCGAATTACTGACTGATTAGATAAGTTCCATATACTTTATATAGCTGGTATAGAAAAGAAAGGATTATAGGAACAGACAAAAAATATATAACATTCGTTAATTGGGTTTTTATATAACTTCTTTGAGCTACGAAACTCTAAAAATATATCTAAAGTTGAAAAAAAAACTCTTCTCGATTCTCTCACCTTTAATTTTAGATATTACGTAAGGTACTTAGGAAAAAATTAATAGATACAATTTTGACACCAAAATGAGAGAAGTTCCACACTGAATAAGTGATGGCTGGTTCGTGATGTGAAGGGTCTCGGATCGATTACCGAACGGGTTACTTTCTCTTAAATTTCCTTCATTTAAAAAATATATTTGATGTGGTCATAGCAGGATTTTGTTATACCAACAATTTTTTTACACATCTCATCTATTGACTTATAGGTGAGATAGTTTGACTGACTGCGTGCTGTCTGAGGTTACAACAAACGTCTCATCGACTGACGGCAAATCTTGGGGGAGAGAGAGTGTCCTGTACGAATAGTGGTAGGCATAAGAAAGTTCCTCTATGGTCACAACACATATATATATATATATATATATATATATATTTACCATTTTTGTCTTTAAAAAATAGAGAGAGATGAAGAACTAATCAACGGAAGTCAATCAGGTGTATTTAAAAATATATATTTATTACATCCCATTGATATTTGTTTGGCGTTTGACGCTTAGGTTTGAAATGTATGCGGCCCCCACGTCATTGTGTCATCAAAATGGCTCCATGACAGATTTCAGTTCGACATGTCTCCATTAGCGATGTCTAATAATGTCATTATTATACATTGATTTAGTTTTACAATTCCAAAGAAGCTCCAGAAAATTTGCTTTGGTTTGACTATATTCAGAATTTTTCAACTGGATAATAAATATATTATATATTTTATATATTATGTACTTACAGGTTACCCGGCTTCACCCGGAGTAACTTTAAGCAGATTAGTAACTTTAAGTTAGGTACATAATTTATAATTAAAATGACATTTTCAATGATTTTGAGGACTTAAACCATCGTGTTATAGATAGGTATATGCTGTGGCTGATTTTTTCTTTCTAGGCATATAAGGATGTTATGTGTATAATTTCATGAAAATCCAATCAACCGTTTAAATGCTGGCTCTCATTTTATGTTTCTCCCTCCCACAATGCCTTCTTTTGTACAATTTTTTGAGGTAATGGCCTATATTTAAACCATAGAGGACGCTGGTAACCCCAAATTAAAAACCCTTATGTCGTGGACTTTTTTGTAGAAATTTTTGCCTCCCTTTTGATAAAGCTTGAAAGATAGCTTATCTCTTTAAAGAATTATGCACATTGGTTAGGTAGTTTTTGAGATTACCTTACCACATAGGTACTTTCTTTCTATATATTAGTACAGACATTTTATGTAGTATGTAAAACCACTGTAATTTTGTTGGGTCGAGTCCTTATAGTGATTGCTTCGTCAGCTGAAGTACAGTAGATCCTGGTAGGCTGTAGGCGTTGACAGCACAGGAATTAGTCCCGGAGACCGGGGAAGACTTTCTATCGAAACAGAGAACCATTGTATTGGACGGATTGAATCTTCTCTGACAGACACCCTCTGTATCTTTATTTTTTTATTTTTTTGTGCACTCTTTTTGTCAAAAAAAAAAAAACCTGGAGCTTTTAAAGGAACTAGCTGATGTCCTTTTTCATTATACACGTTCCACACAACTGTCATCCCAGTTTACACTTTCAGATTACATAACAATCTTTGCAATTCTTTTTACCTAGCTTATCATCGTACTCGCTTCGCTCGCCCAACCTGCCAGGGGACTCCACCCCCCTCGACCCTATGAATCACTTCTGTATGGACTAAAGAAATGGTCTTAAATGTTATAAATAAAAGCAGTATCATGTAAGTAAAATGGTCTTAATTTTCGTCTGATTTCGACCACATGACATCGTCATTTCAAATTTCAAATAGATAGCTACAATCGCTTCTGAATTAGAGCGCTCACTTACACACACTTAAGGCTGACCTTGAAACACAGAACATGACCTTGAAACGTAAAAATCTTTAGAAAACGCTAATTTTGAATGTTTACACATTTATAATGCTTTTACTAGAGGTATAAGAAAGAAATATATGCATAAATAATAAAATATTAGTTTTAGATTTATATATCTTTTTTTTTTTTTTTTTAGAAGGCGCCGGTAGCTCAGTGGTATGCGTGCTTGACTTCTGAGCTCAAGGTCGTTGGTTCGTAGCCCGACCGAGGCCCTTAGTTTATTTTATCTGGGAGGTGAATTAAACTTAAGCACGCCGTCCTTCGAATGGAACGTTAAGCGATGGTCCCGAGCCTGTACGATGTCAGGTACTCGTTAAAGACCCCTACCCTAGATGAATTAAAATTTAGGGTAGGCAAAATTTAGGACTCCCACAGTAGAGTCGGGCTCATGTCCACCAGAGTGACGAAAGAGCGCTCTGGTAGTAGGCGATATGACCTCGTAGTTAAAGCCCGGGCATGAGTCATAAAACCTAACCTATATCTTTTTATGTACATTCCACAAGCGTTACAACTGGTACAATTGTCTTTTTTAATCAGGGAAAAACGATGAAAAAATTAATTTCATTTTCTAGTAAAAAAATTGTTCAAAATGAAATTAAGTGAACTAAAAAATAAGCTATAGGGCAATAGTTTTTTTTTTTTTTTCAAAGTAATAAATAATATATGGAGGATGGTAAAGTGAGATGGGTAAAGCAGGAGAGGCGGAGGGAGGTAAAGGGCGGGGAGGCGCGACCTATACCTGGGTGATCTTTGGCAAAGGTAGGCAACATAAAAAGGTCATCAGTAACCCTTATTTTATTTACATCCTGGGACCTCTCCCTTCGTTTTACTACTTATTCAGTGTGTTTGTTTGTTTGTACGTTCTCATGTACTCCCAGTTGGGGCGGAAAGGACGAGCTACGTTCCTGTCTTTTTATATCTTTAGTATAAAGGAAGTATTTTGTAATCGTACAAAATATGTGATGTGGCCATTACTGGACTTTCTTATACAAACCACACTTACAGATAACTCTCCTCACCCCTCCCTTTTCTCAAAATCATTTCATTCTGGCATTATTGGATATATGAGTTGGCGTCAGCGGTATTATTTGTTTCATTGAACAGCGTAATTCTGAGAGTGACATTCTTATATTCAGTAATGCCAGTATGTAATGATAGCAAGGTTGGTATAAGAAATTCCTGTAATGACCACATCACATATATCTTTTTAAAAATAATTTTTCCATTAATGACTTATTAACTACCATTAATGAAAAAATATTTTATAATTCGTTGCTATGAGTGACGATTTAAACCTTTCTAACCAGGAGAGGATATGATGTCGGGGTCACGGATTTCGATCAAACTTTTTCTGCATGTTCTAGATCAAAAATAAGAAGACACGTGTCTCACCGTTCGTTCGAATGGGTCTTGGTTTGGTAGCAAAATTTTGTTGAAAATTTCATTTTGGCAATTTTTTGTTATTTTTTTTTCTCGGCGTGTATTTTACCGAATTAGGAGTTCTTTAGATGATTTTATTTTGTTTTTCATCAAGATTTTTGAAAAAATATTTTCGCGTTGATTTGAGCGGCGGAATGATTAAAAAGTTTGAAAAAAACTATTTTTTCCTAAAAGAACATGATTGGGAAAATATTTTTCATGAAAACTAATTTAAAATTTGTGTTTCCCATATCAAATTATTATTGAGTACAGATTTTGGTTCAAATCAAAAATTATTTTTGATTTAAACCAAAATCTGTAAAAGGGGTTGAAAAGGGGTCCAAAAATCAATAATCATTATAGATTTTTGAACCCCTTTTCATGAGACCATTTTTGAACTGTCAACTTTAAACGCTTATAACTTCAAATCTAATTAACCGATTTTCGATAGCAATATTTAAAGAACTTCACTTTCTCTTTCCAACGGTGTATCATATGTATAGGTTGAACTTAATATACAAAACTTGACAATGAAAGTAAGAATGCATGCTCATCTTCAAACCTTATTTTTGGAGTAGAAATCATTGATGATATATTATATTATGTTTTCTAGATAGACTCATTCCACTACTGCACTTTTTAAAAACAATTATAATTTTTGCTATATATATATTTAGATTTATAAATAAAAGTGCATTGAATGTCATGAACCTGTAAAAAACCCTTATGTAAAAAACGAAAGGAACTTCCTTCTAATCGAGGTTTTTCTAGGGTTCGTTAAGGTCTGCCTCTGATTTTTTCCAAAGAATTCCTTGTACCTTTGATCTTTTTTTCATAATACCTTTCCGCCTTTAGATGAAATACTACATACAAGCACAAAGGTAAAAGAAAGTTTTGTTTTTATAATGATTTCCCTCAAAAGAACTAGTAATCTGTGCCACTGTAAACCGACTTTGGTGTAGGTAATAGTCGTCAGGAGCATCACGTTCCAAAATCATTGTGAAAAGAGAACTAAAAATGGAGATAAAGTCTATATAAACATGGGTAGAGTTCAACAACTCTAAAACTGGGTAAGCCGCATTCGGTAGATTTCGTCCGGAGCCGCGGGGAACCCAGAATAGAGATCACGCGTGCGGTGGCAGCAGTTATGAAAACGCGCGATTTTCCAATTTATTATCACCATAATTTAAGTATTACATTTTTATTGCTTTCCGCTTTATTGTTTCCGCTACCAATTTTGTGCTGTTCGCAAATTTTTTGAAAGCCTGATTTTTTTTTTGAACGCCGACTCTTTGTAATTGATTGTAAAATGTTTAAATAATTATTATATATTATTTATTTAACATATGTATTATTTTTTTCAGATTTTTTCCATGTCTACATCATTCATCTGCACATGATACCACGCTGGGAAAAAGTTTATCCGAATTTTTTTTAGGTAAGTTTATCTATACATTCTTAGAGGGTACCAATAGCTCGGATGTAGACCGAGGTCTTTTATCTGGAAGTTGAAAAAACCTTGAGCAAACCGTCCTTCGGATGTGACGTTAAACGATCGTTTTCAGATATTCCTTAAAGATGAATTGAATTTGAGTGGAGGGAGAGTGATCAGTACGAGAAGTTAGTTGGTATAAAAAAGTCCTGTTGTTGTATATATAACTTTTTTAACATATTTATATATGTATATATATATGTGTATATATACAACAACATATATATTGTGGGGTTAGTGAATGTTCAGTATCCACATTTTGGGATAGTTTAGGTGTAATTACAGTGAGTACGAGTGCAGGGAACCAGAGCTATGAGCCGACACTGATACCTTGGCGAAGATGTCCGAAAGTACAGGCCAATGAACCCGAAGCGGAAACAAGATGGCAGTAGACAACAGAGTGTTCTCCGGAGAGGACATAGGCAAAATCTCATGAAGGGCACACTATATAGGACTAATGAGGACACAGGACCAGTCTGGCCCAGAACACAACAGGACGACGAAATGTTAAGTATCCATGAGCGTGGCTCGACGAAGAAATTTGAAAAGGTTTTGCGAACGGTTTTTTTATAGAGGACAGAATATTATTTTTTTATTATGAGTATCTACCTTTCTCGCTATATGTGCTAAAAAGTTAGAATCCCTACCTGAGATACATAATGAATTTTAAATTCATTGTGTTTCAATTACATCTTTTTTTAGTACGGAGGTATGAAATAAAAACATTTAGTTACCCGTATTTAGAAATATAATCAGAATATATAAAATGTTATAATATAGGTATATATAGGTACATATATATATATAATATAAGTGCCATAACAGGACTTTTTTATACCAATATATATATATTTTCTTATTTTTTTTTCACATTTTTACAAGCAATCTAAAAAAACTATAGGTAATATGATGATGGGGTATTAAAGGACTTGAAGTAATAGCTGAGGAACATCACAGTTCTCTCATGGTTCCAACATAGAAAGGTCATTGTCGGTCACTACTTGATGATCTGACTAATCAGATTTAACTAAAAGATAGATTTTATAAGAAATTGGTAAATCCTGAATTAATTTAAGAATCGTTGAACCGATTATACATAATTAATAATATATTTGGGAGTTATCTTTATTTATTCCATCCGTCGTATCATATTTTATTTTGAGTTATCCTATAGGACTATAAAAATAGCCATTGGTTTAGATTAGTCGAATGCCCTTAAATCGTCTTGTGTCTAATGATTGCTGGAAGACATGCAATGGAGATTGAAACCAACTTCCGCCTGATACCTACCTACTTCTGACGATAATGACGACCTGTTTTGTCAGAAACCATTCTTTTGTCCTTGGTAGACTACTCTTGACGTTAGTGATCTCTTTTTCTTGTCTATGATGTCTTAAAGGTCTTTTGAAGGTCTTCCTTTCATCTATGTCCACAACCACTGGAGCAATATTAGAGTGGAGTGCTTTTGACGTTAGGTAACACATTTCCTGATTCATGATGCCTTAAAAGCTGCTTTTGAAGGTCTTCCTTTCATCTATGCCCACAACCACTGGAGCAGTATTGGAGTGGAGTGCTCTTGACGTTAGGTAACACATTTCCTGATTAATGATGCCTTAAAAGCTGCTTTTGAAGGTCTTCCTTTCATCTATGTCCACAACCACTGGAGCAGTATTGGAGTGGAGTGTTCTTGACGTTAGGTAACACATTTCCTGATTAATGATGCTTTAAAAGCTGCTTTTGAAGGTCTTCCTTTCATCTATGTCCACAACCACTGGAGCAGTATTGGAGTGGAGTGCTCTTGACGTTAGGTAACACATTTCCTGATTAATGATACCTTAAAAGCTGCTTTTGAAGGTCTTCCTTTCATCTATGTCCACAACCACTGGAGCAGTATTGGAGTGGAGTGTTCTTGACGTTAGGTAACACATTTCCTGATTAATGATGCCTTAAAAGCTGCTTTTGAAGGTCTTCCTTTCATCTATGTCCACAACCACTGGAGCAGTATTGGAGTGGAGTGTTCTTGACGTTAGGTAACACATTTCCTGATTAATGATGCCTTAAAAGCTGCTTTTGAAGGTTTTGCTTTTGTCTCTGTCCACAACCACTGGAGCAGTATTGGAGTGGAGTGCTCTTGACGTTAGGCAACACATTTCCTGATCCATGATGCCATACCAGCTGATTTTGAAGGTCTTCCATCTCTGTCTACACTGGAGCAGTAAACTGCTCTTGATGTTAGGCAGCACTTTTCCTGCATGCCTTACCAGCTACTTCTAATTGTCATGCTTTCATCTGTCAGGTCCCATTTGACCACCAGAACCAATAAGTTAACAAAATCTGCAATGAAGATTGATATCATTATTATATTCCATTCTAGACCTCAGGATATTTTCCTGGCTTCCTAAGACCAATATTCGCCATTCATTAGTCGAGTGATCACTACTTCTCCTGGCCTATAGACTTGAAATGGACTTCACTAAAAGTGCTCCTCTACCTTGTGGTTCAAGATTTCTTTCTGAAACTTCTCTAACTACTCCTGAGAGTACCGACAAACTCTCTTCTAGGGTGTCCATAATTTCAAATAGATATTTCGGCTTCTTATATACCAATTTGTGGAGAATTTTGTGTGTAGAGTTCGAAGTGTATGCTTATTCAGTCGGTTAGAATGAACTTCTGCATAAGACCGCTGATGAGAGAGTGAATTGCATTAATCGGCGGTACTTTTCTTCAATTTACTCGCCACTGTTTCACCAAAACGGTCGAAATAATAATCCTTCGGAATGTTCAGAGAGGATCGATGTGCCAACCAACAAAGACAGAAATAGAAGATAGCTCGACTTCCCCACAGTCATCCGGCCTTCCAGGAATGCGGCTGTATCTCAGACCAGCGCGACAATACTCCAGTCCTTTTCAAGACTCACTGATCTCCAGGGCCACCTCCTGCTACAGCGATATCAAGTCTTTGTCCTCCGGTGCTTGGTTGTCAACTTTGCACTCTACCTGCTTCCTCTTCATTATCTACTCCTCAGGTCGACCCCCTATAGGCCCTATCTGTCTCCATTAGTTCCCTACATAATTGATCCAAACTTCCTTCCATCTCATTGCGTCGATGTTTCCTCCTTCCTCTTGTCATCGTCTCCAAACTCAAAGGAGCCATATCTCTAGTCTTTTCGAAATCTTGTTATTTTGATAATCGTATTATTTATTAGGAAGAAAATCTCATTGAGGGAAAATACCCAACGTTGAGAAGTCCCTCAAAATGTTGAAACTAAGTATACTCTTTCAGAATGATTTTTACAAGAAACATTTCGAGAACAATTCAAAAAAATTTGTGATGTAACCGAAACATCACTTAAAATCACTGTTCTATAAGTATTTAATAATAATAATAAATATTTAATATGATTGAATAAACCTGTTCTTGTCGAAATGTCTTGGCTCTAGGTTTAATTCTATTCGTTAGTTCAAGAGTTCACTCGTTTGTCCGCCTTTCGTTTGAAACGCCTTTCGACAAATTAAGAATCTAGTTACTTTGCTACTTAGGGCGTGCTCGCTCACTGAGCTCAAGATCGCGGGTTCGAAACCCGTCCGAGGCTCTTAGATTTTTTATATGGGAGGTAAAAAAACCTTGAGCTTGCCGTTCTTTGGATGGGACGTTAAGCGATGGTCCCGAGCCTGTGCGATGAAAACCCCTATTCTAGGTGAATAAAAAATTAGGACTCGCTCATGTCCACCAAAGCGACCAAAGAGCGCTCTGGTTGTAGGCGATGAGGCCTCGTTGTTAAAGCCCGGACATGAGTCACAATAACTATCTTTGCTACCTGCACCTATATACTAACACATTGATACTTTGTAATTCTACTCCTCCCAAGGTAAAATATCTCTTGTACCTCGCTTGTATTTGTTAATATTGGAGAAAAAGCATAAAAACAAAGTACATGTAACCAATTAACAACTCTTACTAAATAAATTTAATACATTAAGAAATCGTATACATAAAGAAATTTAATACATTAAGAAATTGTGATCATCAAGAAATTTAATACATGAAGAAATTGTATACATTAAGAAATTGTATACATTAAGAAATTTAATACATTAAGAAATTGTGTACATCAAGAAAATTAATACATTAAGAAATTGTGTACATCAAGAAATTTAATACATGAAGACATTGTATACATTAAGAAATTTAATATATTAAGACATTGTATACATTAAGAAATTTAAAGAGTGACTAGATATTGGTAATCGAATACTTTTGAATGAAAGGTTGTTGCACTTTGAACATGGGCTATAGTCAATAGACCCGATCATATCAGAATTATCTATGCATCCATTTCCGGTCTGGAAAATGAATCGAACTAGTGAGTCATTTTTTTTAAATATTAATTTTTTCATAGAGAATGTTATGTAGTCACGAAAAAATGTGAAGTTGTTTTTTTTGTTTTCTTTCATGTTTTAGTACCTCATGATGGAAATAAGAAGTCTCCTTCTTGTTGGTAGAAAGATGTAGTGGACTTGTTAAATAAGTAATACAGAGATATCAGTCCAACAATTTTAGTTATTACACTAGTTTCGGCAAATTGCCAACAGATGGTAAATTTGAACAAACATAAACCAAATATTTTTTTTTTAATTACTAGAATTTATTTACTAACTGATACAATTCAGGTTAGTTAACAATAAATTATGTATGTACAAAGTGATAAAAAGTTTTTTAAAAATTAAAATTATTTAAGAAAACTATTACTATAGTTAATATTAATTATTATTATACCAATGACATTTTTACAGATCCTCCCCTCCACCCAATCCGTCATGTCAAACTGGCGTCATTACTATATCAGCAATTATCTTTGTTTCGCGGTACAGCGTAATTCTGAAAGTTATTTTCTTATATCCAGTAACGCCAATGGGAAATGATTTTGAGAAGGGGGAGGGGAGTGATCTGTGTAAAAGTAGTTGGTATAATAAAGTCCCGTTATAGCCCACATCTCATATATTTTATTTTTTACTTATTTTTTAAAGAAACAACCAATAATAA
Organism: Aradus depressus; assembly: GCA_963662175.1. Taxonomy (NCBI): domain Eukaryota; kingdom Metazoa; phylum Arthropoda; class Insecta; order Hemiptera; family Aradidae; genus Aradus; species Aradus depressus. The sequence continues at coordinate 27,648,931 of OY759217.1, read as the reverse complement.
AAATATAATTAAAATTTCTTGCGAAGCGTTGTAAACATTACTTAGAAATATTTTCTTATGAAAATTTATTGTACATTGATCATATTGATTATTTCAATCTCACATTTAATATAATTTAATATAGAAAATTTTCTATAAGAAGCAATTTTTCAATAGGACTATCAAGCAAATGAAGCAAAGATAAAAATGACTCACCGGCAATGTACTTCCCCAGAACAAATCAATCAATTACCAATCAATACATTATTCACTGATCGATTGGTTTTGGAAGGGGAGCGAATAGGTAATTGATTGATTCGTTCTGGGGAAGTACATTGTGGTAATTCATTAATAATGAATAATTGACTTATATAGGTACTCCTGCATCCTCATATTAAATTTTGAGTCGATATGTTCATTACATCGGCAGTTATTGGGAATTTTGAGTTGAGCCCCTCTGATCCCCATTCCCTTCGGTCGATTCTGCTGAAAATTAAAAAGTGCTTCACCCCCCTTTTTTTTTAGTTGATTTGGCTGAAAATTGATACGTTCATTCTACCGAGAGTTATCGTGTTCACAGACTGACATATTTTATTTTTGTTATCTGTAGGTCGATGCAATTTAAAACCCTGCATCGAATTTCTGACCGATTACGTAACTTCCCTAAATTTCGTGATGAAGAATATTAATAATATTAAAGTGAATAACAGTGGGATATGAGCGGAAATATCAGAGTCTCTGAAACAGGAAATAACATCCAGATCGGAGGGCAGCTCATATCCGGGATTCGAACCCCGGCCTCTTTCCATTTTACACAGTCTAAATCCCAACCTTCCCCATGGTCCCATATACAAAATGTATGTGACGGAAAATACAACCTTTTCTAGATGTTCAAACAAAAGGAGAAAATTGTTTGGTTTAGATGGTGAACTTATGAGTTTGTGGACCAATAGACAATAAATATAAAAAACAAATGATTTGGCTATTACAGAACTTTCTTAAACCAACCACGCTTTTCCAGATCATTCTTTCCTCTTTCCCTTCTCAAAATCATTGCTGAGTATATGAAAGTAATGAGTTTTTTTTTGTCTCATTGTACAGCGTAATTTTGAGATTGACTTTCTTATACACAGTAATGCATGTATGAAATGATTTTGAGAAGAGGGAGGTGAAGAGAGTGATCTGTAAACGCGTGGTTGGTATAAACAAATCGTACAGACTCGGGACCATCTCTTAAGTCCTATCCGAAGGACGGCGTGCTCTTGTTTTTTTTTTTCATCTCCCTAATAAGCTGGGATCAGCTCAGGAAGCCCAATGCCAGGCAACGCCACCGCAGGGGAACGTGAAACGTCTTGTGCGTCGTGCTGCAGAAGGTGTATGGGCACTAGGGTACAGACATGACGTAACCAAATGCAAAAAGTGTCGAACGCGGGCGCGCCATTGCCGAGCAACCGTCTAATTTCTGCAACAAATTACACACTTGTAAGCCTTATAACCCCTGAAGAGATCCGGTTTGAGTTCGATGGATTATACCTACTATAGCAGAGTGAGATCTCTCGGATCGACAAATGTATTACCAAGTTATGCCTCCGTGACGCCGAGCGCGTGGCTAAATTAGGCTCCGATTGCGTCTTGCTTGGCGCGACAACAGTGCTTTCTGCGCACGCGACACATGCGTGATCGAGTAATGGCTTCTTTCCTCTACACAACGATATCAAAGTAAAGCGCGCGGGTAGTACAGAAAGGTATAAGCGATATTATAGTTGAATGTTTTCGTTACATGCGGTTTCAGCAAGCGACCCCCTATTGAACGAAATGAAAGACGTCTCCTTTAGTGGCCATATCACATATTTTTCTTTATTTTTATAATTTTTAATAAAAAATACGTTCTTACTCTATGCAAATTGATCCAACTCCTAATATGACAAAAATTGTTTGTCAGGAATTTCATAAGGAACATTTTTGTAATAGACGATTTTTCCATAAAACCAATCGTTTTCGCATACATCAAGCATATGTCTGAAATAATGCGTGACGTAAGTGCCCAATTTTAGCCTTGCATCTATCTCTATTAGAAGTGGCTGAAAAAGCGATCAACAGATTTGATATCATCATACTGAATACATATAAGGGAATATAAGGTAAAAGGGCGTTGTTCAGAGGTAGCGGGCGAACTCAAGATCGCGGTTTCGGGTCCCGGCTGAGGCCTTTAAGTTTTGGCTTCCCCAGCAAAGTATAGGGGATGTAATCGGTCAAAAATTCGAGTTTTCATCGGAATTTCTTGTTTCCGACAACCAGATTCCACATAAGAAAAAAGTATCTCCGAAAACAATAACTTCCGATATCGACACGAAATTTTATATGTGAATCCAGATCCCTGATCAGGCTGGTTTTCAGCCAAATCGATCAAAGGGAAAGGTAGGATTAGGGTGAGGCTTAACACAAAAACCATAATAACTGCGGATGTAATAAATTTATCGACACAAATTTTAGTACCTATGAGGATTTTGGAGCCCCTATGTAAGTCAAGTATTGAATAATAGCGCAAACGGTCGACTGGTTTTGGTGGGGGAGCGAAAAGTTAATTGATTAATTCGCTTTGGGAAAGTTCGCGCCGTTCTTTGGACTTAGTAGCGCTGTGGTAGAAGGCGATATGATCTCGTAATCAAAGCCCGGGCATGTGTCACAATAACTAACGAATATAAAGTATTTATTAAAATTCACTGTAGGTGATAGTCGCTGACAATAACATTTTCTATGAGGTAGTTAAACACAATGGACTGGTTGTGTCAACGTTGGAACGATATTGGATGCTCTGGAAGAACAAGACACGTTCAATAAACTGAAAGAGAGGATCACTCGTTTGATGAAATGTCACATCAGGGTCCTGTCCCATCCCAGTTTCGTTCCTCTACTTCTCTTAACTGTCCAATATCCAGGAAGATGATCCGTAGGAGTCCTGTCTGAAAAGAAGTTTACATCCGTAATAGAGCACTTATACCAAACTACTAACCCTTTCTCGGATAATCTATTGTTACTTCCATGTTCCGAAGGTTGCTATAACTTCTGCAAAAATGCACCAATTTTTTTTTTGTGTATAAACATTTACCCCCCCCCCCCCCAAAAAAAAAAAAATAAATAAATAAAAATCGAAACCCAACCGAGGCCCTTAGTTTAGTTTATCTGGGAGGTAAAATAAACTTAAGCACGCCATCCTTCGGCAGTAAGCTCATGACACTGTGACGAAAAAGCGAACGGGTATACATGTTGCGCAGCAAAGCCAGTGTGCTCCTATTGTGAATAGATAGGTGTGTTTCTCCGTAGAGTGATCATGAGCTTATAAGCTATTTAACTAGAATACTATCTATACCTTATACAGTAGAACTTCTTTAAGTCGAACCTCGATAAGTCGAAAACCTCCAAAACTCGAAAAAAAGTTTTGTTCCTTTCCCTTCAAGCTCCAAAACCTCCATTACTCGAAATCTCAACCCTCTATTAGTCGAAATAATCCCTACAAGCCATTATGGTACATATTTTCCCTCTATAACTCGAAAAAATAAATAGGACCTCTGTATCTCGAACATAGCAATGTTTTATTTTACAACCTTTACAACTCGATTATCTGAAACTTATTACCTCTATAGCTCGAAGAAAAATAAGTTACCGACTTTAAGAATTTGCCGACAATGTTCACAATTGTTTCTTAGAAAACAATTTAGGAGTATACAATAAATAGGATTACCAATTCTAAGAAGGGATTTTATTATTGATTTCATTTGAACCTTAGCGAAGCAAGTCATTTGTTGTCGATTGAAAAAATGTCAGAAGTAGTTTGATTCAAACCAGCAACTCGGAAGAACAAGAATTTTCTGGTCTTTATTCCTTAGACAATGCTATAGATAGAGAACAACCGAATTATCTAAAGCAAAAAAAAATGACTGACTTTTTTTAGTACCTATATATATGTACATAGTAGTACGTATTTTTTATTTTAAGGATGTTTTGAAATAATGTTGATTTATAATAAATATATGTAAATATGTTTGTTACCTCTGTAACTTGAATTTTCATTTATTTCACCTCTCTAACTCAAAATTAGTTAGAATGAATCTTAACCTCTACAAGTCGAATCAAAATCAGCCTAAGTCGAAATCCTCCATAAGTCGAAAACTCGAATTTTTTGACGTCTCCCTTGATGTTCGACTAATAGAGGTTCTACTGTATCTCAATTATAGTACACTGAAACGTAGAAAATAAACGGTTTTTTTTCTGCAGGCGATCGGTTTTGGGTAGGAATATGAATAATCGACACTAACAAAATAAATTCTTAGCTACACTTTATAATATAATTGATTTTTTTTTATGCGCTTTGGTAGTAGCCGATATGACCTCATAGTTTAAGCCCGAACCTGAGTCATAATAACAAACTATCTTAAAGATTATATATTTCTGTTCTATTCTAGAAAAAATAATAATAATAAAGAAGAACACATAAAAAAATCTAACTTACAATAAAAAAAATAAATAAATTACAATTAAGAATAGAGGACAAAAAAATAATAAAAATAATGAAAAATGAATTAAAGTTGAGATTTTCATATTAAGTTTTTGTTAAATACTTGTTATTCGAGGGCGCCGGTAGCTCAGTGGTATGCGTGCTTGACTTCTGAGCTCAAGATCGTGGGTTCGAAACCCGACCGAGGCCCTTAGTTTATTTTATCTGGCAGGTAAAATAAACTTAAGCACGCCGTCCTAGATGAATTAAAATTTAGGGTAGGCAAAATTTAGGACTCCCACAGTAGAGTCGGGCTCATGTCCACCAGAGTGACGAAAGAGCGCTCTGGTAGTAGGCGATATGACCTCGTAGTTAAAGCCCGGGCATGAGTCATAAAACCTAACCCAAACCTAATACTTGTTATTTACAGTGGTTTGACTTAATGTTTATTACTTTGGTTTTATTTAAAGTCATTATAATATGTATATGTGTATGTATGTATATGAAAGTATATATTTTTTTTGTTTTGCATTTCTCTTGGCTGTATGTATACAAGTAAAAGTGCGCATTTTTTAAAAATATTTAGAAATGTATCAAGCTGTAATATTCTTACTTTATTATTATATCGGATGTATATTGAAATTGTACCCCAACTGTCTACAATAAGCCTTAATAGGCTTCAATTTAGTAATAAATAAATAATAATGAAGGAAAAGAGAAACATGTTCTTTTCTGTGGGTCTGTAATCTGTTTGAGAGACATTCGTTGTCTTCCGCAGTGATGTCATTTGGTGTGGAGGGAAATAACATTATGTTTGAAGCTTAAATAGGAGGTTGAAGAGGCGAAAAACAGAGAAGAGGAGAGGATACAGGTTTTAGGGCCCTCTTTAACCTTGTTAGGTTAGGTTAGGTTTTATGACTCATGCCCGGGCTTTAACTACGAGGTCATATCGCCTACTACCGTCACTCTGGTGGACATGAGCCCGACTCTACTGTGGGAGTCCTAAATTTTGCCTACGCTAATTTTTTATTCACCTAGGGTAGGGGGTCTTTAACGAGTACCTGACATCGTACAGGTTCGGGACCATCGCTTAAAGTCCCATCCGAAGGATGGCTTGTTAAAGTTTATTTTACCTCCCAGATAAAATAAACTAAGGGCCTCGGTCGGGTTTCGAACCCACGACCTTGAGCTCAGAAGACAAGCACGCATACCACTGAGCTACCGGCGCCCTCTTTTGACCTTGTTGTCTTCTGTCATCCCACTCCACCTCATTTAGGCATGGGATAAGTGATCGATTGAATATCGAAAAAAAAAGAGTCGTCGGTGAATCACCAGGACGAATTAATCAATTAATTTTTCACTCTATGGCTAAAAAAACATTCGAATTGGCTAAAAGGGACTTCTGAAACTATGAAGTTTCAAAGTAGTAAAGAGGATTTTGTAAACAACTTTGAGTCAACATACAATTAAAAAATAATAATAATACAATGAAAGAAAATCATTACTTTTTAATTTTCTTTCATATTATTTATTTTTTTTTAATTTGTGTGTTGGCCCAAAGTTGTTTACAAACTCCTCCCTACTAATCTTAATGTTTACCAAAGAAGGGTCAACCTAAGCCCACTGGGAGTAGCCAAGATGATATCGTGCTTTTATCTACCTGCTCAGCCCGGGCATCACCACACCGCCCTATCACCTAGCAACCATCATCACCATCTAGCATTCCCCCCCCCCCCCCCCACACCCGTAGATGCGTTTCTTTTCGGCTGATTTGGCTGAAAATTAATAGGTGTCATTGTTATGTGGTTATATATTTACGTATGAAATTTTGTGTCGATAAATTCATTATATTGACAATTATTAGAGGTTTTTTGATAAGATTCACTCCTAATGACCCCTTCCCATTGGTCGACTAAGCTGTAAATCAATAGGTGTCGTCCTTATGGGTTTCTGGATACACATATCGAATATAGTGTCGATTGATACATTCATTATATTGGCAATTATTAGAGGTTTTTTGTTATTACCCCTAATGATCCCTTCCCATTGGTCGACTAAGCTGTAAATCAATAGGTGTCGTCCTTATGGGGTTCTGGACACACATATCGAATGTAGTGTCGATCGATACATTCATTATATTGGCAATTATTAGAGGTTTTTTGTTAAGATTTCCCCTAATGACCCCTTCCCATTGGTCTACTTAGCTGTAAGTCAATATGTAGCACTTATGGGGTTCTGGATAAACATATCGAATGTAGTGTTGATCGATACATTCATTACATCAACAGTTATAAATGTTTTACATCTATTAGGGGTTTTGCGTCCCCTACTTTCATCCATCTTTCTTTTGACCGATTTCATCAAAAAAAGACAGATATTGTCCTCAATATTCTCCATTCGCACTTATCAGGTTTCTGAATACAACTCCCTTCTATGGTCCACCAAGTGTCGACCTTATGAGGTTTCAAATTACATTTAAAATGTCATATCGATACATTTATTACTTGGGCAGTTATTTGGGCTGTTGTGTTAAGACCCTCTCTGACTCTCTTTTTCCCTTGAACCAATTTGGCTGAAAATCAATTCGTGTCGATATATTCATTGTATCGGGAGTTATCGAGTTCATAGATATATAGGATATTAATTTTTTTAGTAAGAGGGTCGGCAAACATATAATTTTGGTGAGAACTTAACGTAGATTTTCTGCCGGTTACATAACTTCCCCCATACTTCATGTAGTGGGGTTGAAATCCTAATATGTCAGTATTCTGTGTCGATGGATGTTCAAGGTTCAGTGTGGACGACCACAACTTTAGTTGAAGAAAATGGAATAATGTGGTTGAAGTAATCTCATTGTGTAATTTGGAAGTTTGATGTTGGAACACAGAAGCTGAGGGCGGCTCAATTTGAATCAGGTTCATCACAACTGTTCTTAGGAGGAACCTGGTCGAAGTTTTGGATTCAGGAGTTTCTTGTTTCTCTCTCAAATTTTATGTATGTATCGACAACCCCTTAACAATGAAAACTATTGATTTTTAGTCAAATCGGGCAAAATGAATGCAACAAATACATATCTCATTATAATAAATAAAAAGTGTTGTCTTCCCACTTTGTTATTTCCGACCAGAACTGACCCGACCAGAACTGACCCGACCAGAACTGACCCGACCAGAACTGACCCGACCAGAACTGACCCGACCAGAACTGACCCGACCAGAACTGACCCGACCAGGACTGACCCGACCAGAACTGACCCGACCAGAACTGACCCGACCAGAACTGACCCGACCAGAACTGACCCGACCAGGACTGACCCGACCAGGACTGACCCGACCAGGACTGACCCGACCAGAACTGACCCGACCAGAACTGACCCGACCAGAACTGACCCGACCAGAACTGACCCGACCAGAACTGACCCGACCAGAACTGACCCGACCAGAACTGACCCGACCAGGACTGACCCGACCAGGACTGACCCGACCAGAACTGACCCGACCAGAACTGACCCGACCAGAACTGACCCGACCAGAACTGACCCGACCAGAACTGACCCGACCAGAACTGACCCGACCAGGACTGACCCGACCAGGACTGACCCGACCAGGACTGACCCGACCAGGACTGACCCGACCAGAACTGACCCGACCAGAACTGACCCGACCAGAACTGACCCGACCAGGACTGACCCGACCAGAACTGACCCGACCAGAACTGACCCGACCAGAACTGACCCGACCAGAACTGACCCGACCAGGACTGACCCGACCAGAACTGACCCGACCAGAACTGACCCGACCAGGACTGACCCGACCAGGACTGACCCGACCAGGACTGACCCGACCAGGACTGACCCGACCAGAACTGACCCGACCAGAACTGACCCGACCAGGACTGACCCGACCAGAACTGACCCGACCAGGACTGACCCGACCAGGACTGACCCGACCAGGACTGACCCGACCAGAACTGACCCGACCAGGACTGACCCGACCAGGACTGACCCGACCAGAACTGACCCGACCAGAACTGACCCGACCAGAACTGACCCGACCAGGACTGACCCGACCAGAACTGACCCGACCAGGACTGACCCGACCAGAACTGACCCGACCAGGACTGACCCGACCAGGACTGACCCGACCAGAACTGACCCGACCAGGACTGACCCGACCAGAACTGACCCGACCAGAACTGACCCGACCAGGACTGACCCGACCAGAACTGACCCGACCAGGACACCAATCTAAAATGGTGGGATGTACCACTGTTGATGACGCTGTTTCGTTGAAAATTGGTTCTTGATAAAAAAAAAACAGTGGTAATATTACGTATTTTATTTCTGTGAGATATGTATTTGTTACTTCTCATTGCACAAACTTGTTGATGTAGCTACTAGTGCAGTAACAAATGCACCTCTGAGCTCTGTTCTATAGCTGGGCTCCTGTCTTTGTGCCCAGCCCTCTCCCTGTATTACCCAGTTACACAGCTATCCACAGATAGCCACCATTATACAAATCCCTCCCCTCCCTCCTGATGAAATCTCTTATTAATGCGCACATTCCTATCCACTCTAGTTATTTAGTTATTATGAATCATGCCCGGGCTTTAACTACTAGGTCATATCGCTTACTACCAAAGCCCTCTTTCGTCGCTCTGCTGGACATGAGCCCGACTCTACAGTGGGAATCCTAAATTTTGCCTACCCAGGTTTATTCACCTGTCATTGTACAGGCACGAGTGTATCACTTAATTTTAATAGTTTTTTCACCTCTCAGATAAAAAACCTATGGGCCTCGGTCGGGTTTCGAACCCGCGATCTTGAACTGAGATTTTATCCAATCTATGTTACCTGACGTAGAGTTCTTCAGCCTCCACGGGGATTTTCCCCGTTCATTTCTCCTGTAGCCTTAAAACATGGAAAACATTAAAATAAAATTTTGTCTCAAATTGAACCGACACTTATTGATTAATGAAAAATTTGAAATAGTATCAGTGCTCATTAAAATACAAATATATATATGAAATAAGTCAAAGATGAAAATAATAAATATATGAATAAAAATACACAGTTTTGAGAAAATAAGTACGCATACGCAGAGACTAGAGGATTATATTATTGGCGATAAAAGGTTGAATATTTGGGATTGGTCTGATCGTTCATACAATTTCCTTTTAGTAGTGCTCTGTTTATTTCCAGTTGTTCCAATGAGTGCTGCTCAAAAAAAAAAACCGGCGCACTCAAAAAATTTTTGATTTTTTTGTTGTAATTCTTTCTTGTTTGGATCAATATTGTTTAGCATGTATACACAGTTGGGGAAACTATACGGAGAAATTAATTCTCTCTGTATATACTATAAAGGCTTTTGAGAGGCTTAATTCTTAAAACTTTTTTTTTTAATTTTTTATAGTGTTTTTTTTTTTTTCATTAATTTTATTGAGAAATACATTTCTTTAGTTTTTCAAGAATTTTGATTTTTCTTTCCTAATTCCATTTGAACTTTGCTGCACTCTAAACTATATTCGATTCAAAAAAACCGAATTACAACAAAAATTATATTTTCAGAGGAGTGGAGCAGTGTATTATATTTATTTTGTGAAATAGACAATATTTTCAAAAACATAAGTTTTTTATAAGTTTTTATTTAGTGCTTCACAATATATCTGCAGGAAATGTTAGGTATCATTATTATACTTTGAGGCTGCAAAGAGCTGTAGTCACAGAGTAAGGGAGAACCCCTGAGGCAGTATTGGAGACAATTCCCTTGGAGGCAGTAATGGAGACAGTTCTCTTGGAGCCAGCTATCAATCTTGTGTGGTGTACTGGGTGTTGGTAGTTGGAGGCATCACTAATCCAACTATCTCCAGAGCTGACTTTCTGGTCCATCTAGCCACCAGCTGCCCAACACTATAAAGCATGATCTTTCCATTCTAGTACATTCTTTATTTTAGTTCCACAGCTGTATAGCTTAATAGATTCAGAATAATGCTTTTAATTTTGAATTATTGACAGTTTTTTGACAACCAGAAATGTCAAAAATAAATTGATATTAAAATTGAATTCAGCTGCCCCCAAATCACATATAATCATTGAAAAATGTATTCCTTAAATTGTATATAAATTTGAATTATTGACAGTTTTTTGACATCAAATTTGAAATCCGCGACCTCTAAAACCTATAAAATACATCACGGATGGATTTTTTGAGAAAATTGTTTATTAGTTAAAATTAATGACAGTTTTTTGACAAGTATAACTGTCAAAACTTGATTTTGATATAAATTTGAATTCAGCGACCCCCAAAACGTAAGAATACGAAATTTCAGAACAATCCATTCGAGGCATCAAAAATTACGCTCTAAAGTCTCTCGAATCGCAAAATTCCAATTTAAACTCAATGTTAAAATTTAACACCTTACAGGCAGGGGTTAATATGGTCAAAAAAATCTGAAAAAATTCAGAAGTAATTTTTTTCAACATTCTAAACAAAATTCCGGGTGGAGGTCTGAGAAATTTAAACTTTTTCAAAATAAGGGCCACCCTAAGCTATACGAAGTATAGGAGAAGTTATGTAATCTGCCTGATTTCAAAAATGACAAAACAATAATTGTGCGTGTGTCTGTGAACACCATAACTCCCGATAGAATGAATGTATCGACACAAAATTGTACATGTATCAAGAATCCCATAAGGTGCCTTATTGATTTTCGGCCAAATAGATTAACGAGAAGAGGGAGATTCGGAGGTCGCTTAACACCAAAACTCTAATAACAGCCGATTCGACATGAAATTTTCTGTTTGGTAATTATTCCTAATCGGGCCTCCACCCTGAATCGCGCTCAATTTTTCGTCGAATTGTCTATAGAATAAATTCTATAATAATATTCTCTATATTATATTATTTACTTAATATTGAATGAAATAATCTAAGATTACTGTAAACCACAGTAAGAATTTCAAAAATCCAGTTGATGTTGATCCAAAGAAATAAAATTTTGACCCTCCCGTCGGTCCTTTAAGTGATACAGTCCAGGTTCTCCTGATATAGAGAAACCCCATAGGGGAGCATAACAAATCTATCTAGTTCATAAAAATACATTATTTCTCAATATAATATAATATAATATAATAAACGATATAATATGTCAATTAGATATTTTTTTATGAACTATATGTTTCTCTATATTAGGAGAACCTGGACTGTTTCACTAAAAGGACCGACGGGAGGGTCAAAATTTGATTTCTTTGGATACATCAACTGGATTTTTGATATTCTTACTGTGGTTTACAGTTTTATGCTCTAATCCTAGATTATTTTATTCAATACTAAATGAAATATGAAGAATAGTAGACATATATATCGTTTATATTGAGAAATAATTTTTTTTTATGAACTAGATATATATTTTTTCCTTCTCCCGACTTAATATTAATTACTTCATTCACTAACTACCTTCTATTTAAATTCAAATTCCCATTAGGACGTCATTTTTGAATTCTATGAGAAATCGGCCAAATGTAAGTAGGAGATTAGATGGAGGGGCTTAACTCAAAAAGCCCAGTTGGAGGCCCGACTATAAATCCATGTTACTATCTCCAGAGCTGGGTGGGTGTCTGGTCCATCTTGCCTCCAGCTGCCCCACCCTATGAAGTAGGATCTCTTCCTACCCTAGTCCAACCTTCATCCTTCATATTTTCTCCTACCGAAGATAAACTCCTAACTCCAGCCCTCTTTTTTTTATTTCACCATTTCTTCCTTCAACATACCTGACCTGAATTTATTTACACTTTTATCTGTGAAACTCACATGAACAATTCCTGTCTACTCAACGTAGACATAATGATAACATTTAAAGAAAATAGAAATGTGATATCACCGGCAATATAATTCCCAAGAACGAATTAATCAATTAATTTGTTGCTCCCCCTCCAAAACCTATCAACCGTTTGCGCTAATATTCAATAGTTGACTTACATAGGGGCTCCTAAATCCTCATATTAAATTTCGAAAAAATCAAGAAGAAGAAGAGTTTATTATTAGAGTTCTGAATTCATATACAGTAGAACCTCTATAAGTCGAACATCAAGGGAGACGCCAAAAAATTCGAGTTATAGAGTTTTGACTTATGGAGGATTTCGACTTAGGCGGATTTTGATTCGACTTGAAGAGGTTAAGATTCATTCTAACTAACTTTGAGTTAGAGAGGTGAAATAAATAAAAATTCAAGTTACAGAGGTTATTATAAATCAAAATTATTTTAAACATCCTTAAAATAAAAGATACGTAGTACCTATATGTAGGTATTAAAAAAAGTCAGTAATTTTTTTTTGCTTTAGATAATTGGTAATCCTATTTATTGTATACTCCTAAATTGTTTTCTAAGAAACAATGGTGTACATTGTCGGCAAATTCTTAAAGTCGGTAACTCATTTTTCTTCGAGCTATAGAGGTAATAAGTTGTAAAATTAATCGAGTTGTAAAGGTTGTAAAATAAAACATTGCTATGTTCGAGATATAGAGGTCCAATTTATTTTTTCGAGTTATAGAAGGAAAATATGTACCATAATGGCTTGTAGGGACTCACTGATTATTTCGACTAATAGAGAGTTGAGATTTCGAGTAATGGAGGTTTTGGGGGTTGAAGGGAAAGGAACAAAACTTTTTTTCGAGTTTTGGAGGTTTTCGACTTATCGAGGTTCGACTTAAAGAGGTTCTACTGTATAAAAATTCGTGTAGATACATTCATTTTATCGGGAGTTATCGTGTTCACAGACACACAAATATACATTTTTTTTCATATTTGGAATCTACAGTTGGATAAAATGAACTTCAGTTGAAAACTCTTCATATTATTGACATATTACATAACTTTCCCTATACTTCGTGTAGCTAGGGAAGTAATATCAGACTGGCAACGTAAAATTTTCACAGTTAATGGAATGAAGAAGAAGAAGAGTTTATATACAGAGGTACAATTCTGTACCCCGGAGGTAAAGGACACCATGTCACAAAAACCTAATTTTTTAGGAAAACAAGTATTTGATTTTTTTCAACTCGAACAGGTTTCTTCGCTAATAATAAGAATTGCTCTATGCAATTTTTCGCTATTTATAGTGATATGACATAGTCCTTTATACCACTATACAGGGTGGCCCAGATAAACGGGCCACAAGTGAAATATCTCCTAAACGGTTAGAGATATCAAAATTGTGCACAGGACTAAAGTTGTAGCACTCGCCGAGAGGTATAGAATGGCGTCCTTGAAAAGACAAAAATAACCCTGTCAATGGCTCAAACAACCCTTCGAAGGGCGGGGTTCCCTTTTGACCCTTAAGTTTCATTACGTTTTATTAAAGTGCTAAAGAAGAACAAGGAAGAACTGTGCAAACAGATTTTAGATACGTCAAGTAGTTCTCGGAAAAAAAAAGTTTAAAGTTGCACGTTTTTCTTATTCTGAAGTTATTAAATTCCAACTAACTTCAGAATAAGAAAAACGTGCAACTTTAAACGTTTTTTTTTCGAGAACTACTTGACGTATCAAAAATCTGTTTGCACAGTTCTTCCTTGTTTCTTTAGTACTTTATTAAAATGTAATGAAACTTAAGGGTCAAAAGGGAACCCCGCCCTTCGAAGAGTTGTTTGAGTCATTGAAAGGGTCATTTTTGTCTTTTCGAGGACGCCATACTGTAGCTCTCGGCGAGTGCTACAACTTTAGTCATATGCACAATTTTGATATCTCTAACAGTTAAGGAGTTATTTCACTTGTGGCCCGCTTATCTGGGCCACCCTGTGTAGAGCGAAAAATCTACATCGCAAACGTAGTGCCAACTACATTTCATAATAAAATAGACATAGTGTCCTTTACCTCCGGGGTACAGAATTATACAATAAGGTTCCTTAACATTCCCCTTATACACTAAATACAAATCAAAAATAATCAGTTAAATTAAAAACAATGCTACTGCTTATGAGTAAATTTTAAAAAACTCTTAAAGAAAAATAAAAGAAAAACAAAACAAATACAAAGTAACTGAAATGAATAGAAAATATATTAATAAATATTCAAAAACAGAGATTATAATTTAAAATCGTTTCCCTCCCAAAACTTTTTGATATGTGTCACACTTAAGTATAAAAGTTTTTACTGAAATTTATTACGTAGTCCAGTAGGAGCTCAACATTTAGGTCTTCATGGATTTGGAGGATGGAGGTGCGAAAAAATCATAGAGTCATTGAAGTTTTTGAATTGAGCCTCCTCTCCTGAACCCCCTTTCCTTCGACCGATATCGCTGAAATTTGACAGGTTATGCCCTCATAGGGTTTTAATTTCATATATGAAATTTCATGTCGATATTAATGCCCCCTTCCGTTTGGTTGATTTGGCTGAAAATAAGTATCGTATTTACGAGGTTCTGGATACATACATAATATTTCATGTCGATATGTACATTCTATGGGGAGTGTTCACAGTCACACAAAAAAACAAATACATCAACATACATTTTTTTAATTTTTTTTTTTTTGGAATCAGGAGTCGGAAAACTTAAGAAGTACCTTGATATTCTTAATCTGAAATTTCTGATTTTTTTTTCAATGTTGGGAATAAAAGTTTTTCTTCTCCGGATTTTTTTTTCAATTTCGCTTTAAGAGGTAATTCTTGATAATATCTCAAAACTTTGGAATTAAATTTCCACTTCGTACAAGTAAGAATTTGAAATTTATTTGCCACAGATTAATTAAATTAGGTAATTAATTTTAGGGGAATAAGCCTGCGGTTCGTTACTTGTTAACCCTTTAGCCCTCTAGTTCAGGTATTGAACTTTGCATCAAACCTGTGGGTGCTAAGATAATTAATTTAGTAGTTAGAAAATGTCAGTTCCAGCAGAGGGAAAATCTACTTTGTAGTCTTCCGGCTGACGAGATCCATTTTTTAAATATATTTTTTTTCTGTCATGACACTAATTGTAGTCTTGTACAGCCGGAGCTTAGGAAGGCCATGGAGGGGACGGTTGCCGCTGAAATCGATTAGCGGGAAATTCGCCTAAAAAAAATTCATCTAATGAACATTCGTCTAAACAGCAATTCAACTACAAATTCAAATTTTAAATATCAGCCAAAAAAAACCAAACATACAACGTGTTCATGCAATACATATAAAGCTGAAAAAACGTTGTTTGTTTCAATATATAAACAGTAGTATGAACAGTGAAAGTGATGATAGTGATGAACTTTCAGTTGCCACAAAGTGGTGGTTAATTTCGAATATTTCGAAACGTTCATGTAGTGTTCACCCAATAAATGCAGCAAGACAACAATTTGGCGAATACCACACCTTATTGCAACAACTTGAAAGGTACCCTGATAGATTTCATGAATATATGAGGATGGAAATTGAGACATTTAATTATATTGTGTTGTTAGTTGAGAAACAACTAAGTACCCAAAAGTACAACAACTTACACATAAATCCAATTTTAGCTGAGGAGAGATTGGTGGTAACAATTAGGTACGTACACATTTCATGAAATTATATTTTTTTACTATATTTTATACAATTAGTTATTAGAATAAGCCTCTTCGGCAGTATAAAAAATCCATTTTAAATTAGACTAAATTAATTAGCTCTTCTTTCATATTAATTAATAATAATAATCAACTTTTTAATAATAATTTTATTATTAATAAAAAAATGTTTGATAAAACTACTATGAGGTTAGGTTAAACGTCAACAAATAAAATATTTTGACAAGTGGGTTGAGCATGCGCATTGTGCAGTCAGGGAGGACCAATCAGCACATAGCTCACATCGCTACATCGATGAACAAACAAACTATTTTGTTTTACCATCGACATCGTATTAGGGATCCATGTGAGCCGCGAGGGTGAAAGCCATCGGGCATCCTTACCATGAACACTCCCATTCTGATATGACATCGAGGTATCGACCGCGACCTCCACCTCCACCTCCATCATCGATGCATCTTCGGTATAAACGTACCCTTATACTACGCCACATTGCCAATGCGCCATTTTACGTTTCCAACCTCACATTGCATAATGACCTCAACATCCCATTTGTACCTTCTGTTAACAGGACACGATATCAAACTTTTCACGACAAACTCCATCAGAATGCCAATCCACTTATACAAGAATTATTATTATTTTTTTTTTAAGTTAACAAGATAGTGAACAATTTAGACAGTTAAATTAGAGTGTAAGGTAGAGTGAAAAGGGATGACATAGTGGAAGATGGTTTTTATGGAAAAAATAAGTGTTTATTTGTAAGCCCTATTTTAACGTGACGTCACGTGAATAATTTTTAAAATGGCCACTAGAATAGATTTTCTTTAAATAAAGTAAATTTTTTTCTGAACATGTATTTTTTTTTTTAGTTTCCCTCAATCTCTCTAAATGGACTTCGGATTTCGAGACCTATGATTTCTTCGGATTCATGCCTTTGGATAGTACCAATACGGGACATAGAAAATTTTATTTAAATAATGTTAAAATTGGAAGGTATTTTTTTCATTGATTCGTACAGTTAAAGTAGCTTCAAATTTTGCCCAGAGTTATTTATGTAATTTTTTTTGAGCCTTACTCAAAATAATGTGTACTGAAATGTCTTTTTAATTATTATTATTTTTTTTAGGCACAGTAAATTCAAATCAGATTAATAACCATTTATATTCATTGCATATTTACGTAAATTCATTTAGATTTTTATTTATTTAAGTAACTTAAATTATTTATTTGAGATTTCATTTTATTATTTACTTCAATAATTCGTATTCAACATCATTACAAATAAACCTAACATGAGATTGCAAGTTGAAAGGACTGGATCAGGATGAGGGGAGAAGATAGCATTCTGCAAAGGAATGAAGCTGATTTAATGGATGAGTGGGGATGTCAGCTGTGTATATCGTGTAAAGGAAAGGACCAAGTATATTTCTTGAGGAACGCCGGAGTTTTGTTGAAGCATGGGGAAAACGGCTGAGCCCTGGCTTATGCAAAAGGTTCTATTAGTTAGGTAGGTTTTAAGGATAATAAATAATATGAAAGGAAAAATTAGTTTAAAGTTCCACATCAAGCCCAGATGCCAAACTCGGGATAATATTTTGGTAATTTTTACAAGAATGAACCGAAATAAATCAACGAAATACCAGAAAGAGCTGGAGCTATCAACTCCTCTATTAGTAGTTGCTCTATAAACCTTTTTATTTATTCTAAAATACATACTTTAATTTACCAATACATCTCATCTATTGACTTATGGGGTTGATATGGAAACAAGGGGTCAGTGGAGCGTAGAGATGGGGGTCATTACAAGGCTGACTGCGTGAGCTCTAAGGTCACGGCCACAATAAACTTGTCCCGCCATCTGACGGCAAATCAATGTTCTACTTTCCACGACAAATTTATTGGAAGAAAAAGTTAACATTACAAACCAACGAACTCAGTAAAATAACAAATACACTCACAAACTCATGCACATTTTACTTGTTGATAAGTCAAAAAAAATTTAACTTTTCGAGAACTAGAACGGAAGACCTATTTAGGTATGAAACTTAGGTGAATAAAAATTTAAGGCGATATGGACCTCACAGTTAGCATGAGAATAATTAATGGTGTAGTGCGGAAACCGGTTGTTTATTTTGCGGAATAGACAATATTTCAAAAAAGAAACTTTGTTTTGTTTACTCGACGTGTACACTGTTAGCCTCTAACCAGACTGTATGGTATGACGGACGATGTAAAATAAATTAAATTAGTAAAAGCAGAGCGCCAGAGCGGTTGTTTTGGTCAATTTTATATTTTGTTATTTGGTTTCAATTTGTTGATGTTGCGTCATCAACAACACCCGGGCTTTAATTTGTTGTGAGTCCTAATCCCTTCCCCTACCTAAACATTTTTTGAACTCAGTCACGTTCCTACCTCCCTCGAGTCATGTTCCCGCCTCTTTTGTGTTCACTTAAGTTAATAAGTTCATTTTTTTTAGAGGTGATTCAAGCTGACTTTTTATTTCTTACTTTATTAATTCTTGGGGAGTGACGGAGATCCCCCCTATTGTTAGGTTAGGTTTTATGACTCATGCCGGGGCTTTAACTACGAGGTCATATCGCCTACTACCAGAGCGCTCTTCCGTCACTCTGGTGGACATGAGCCCGACTCTACTGTGGGAGTCCTAAATTTTGCCTACCATACCTAAATTTTTATTCACCTAGGGTAGGGGTCTTTAACGAGTACCTGACATCGTACAGGCTCGGGACCATCGCTTAACGTCCTATCCGAAGGACGGCGTGCTTAAGTTTATTTTACCTCCCAGATAAAATAAACTCGATCGGGTTTCGAACCCACGATCTTAAGCTCAGAAGACAAGCACGCATACCACTGAGCTACCGGCGCCCTCTATTGTTGCCACCTATCAACATTTTCTGGGTTCGGATGGAGCCCACAGGTATTTTAGCTGTCTAGATCACCGATTTATCTCCGGTCGGAGTTACCTGCGACGATATAGGCTCTAAGGTGGACCCGAACACCCCGTAAACGGGATTGGCAAAGATTTTGGCCTCCAACTAGTAACCACATTTAATTTGCCACACGCTATATTTTAGTTTCTTTTGCAGCCCTGCGACCATACCAGCGCACCCGGCTATTTTCGCCTGAACAGCGGTAATAGGCGATATAATCTAATTGTTAAAGCCCGGGCATGAGAAATTAACGAAAGGGACTCTCAAGAAGAGAAATACTTCTTTGTGTTAGATTCCAGTGACTGCTATTGGTTTCAACAATTATGTCATGACATTCATCATATCAACATTTATAAAACAGTCCTGAGACCAGTTGTCACTAGATTATGCTAGTGAAACCTGAGTCCTGACTAGGAGGGACGAAGTATTGCCTAATTCGTGGGAGAGGAAGATATACGGCCCTATTCCTGAAGAGGTTAGATAGAGGTTACTGTCCAATAGAGAGCTTAGAAACCGGTGACATTCATGAAGCGAAGACGGCTGTGATGTCTGGGAGATCTACAGAGGGTGTAGCCAGACAGAGTACCGAGGAGGTGCACCCGGGAGGACAGAGAAGAAGAGGGAGGCACCGCTTACGTTGGCTGGAGAATATGGAGGACGACCTGAGGAAGATGGAGACGAGACTAAGGATAGAGAAGGATGGCGGAGGGCCAGGATCTACAAGGACCATAGCGTCAGGGAAACGAATGTAAGCACCCATCGTATCAAAGTCAAGTAAATTTGTTTTCTATTCGGCCAAAAGTGGATGATATGTTTTCAAAAGTGTTCCAGAATTCTTTAATTATGTTTTCAAAAAAATTTGGTGGAGGGAGGACTTGAGAATGTAAATACTTTATTTAATTTCGTTTGAAGGCGAAAAAAGAAGGAAGGTTTAGGAGGTAAAATGAGAAAAATATGGTAACATTTGGAGGTGTTCTCATGGTAAAATTCTCTCTCGGGAAATAAGAAACCTCATGAAACCCAATGCTAGAATATATTCTCTCGTCACTGCCGCTCGGGAACTAGACACTAAGGTCTAACTTTGGCATAAATAACAAACTAGGCACTTATTATTAAATTATGCAAGAGCATAAAAAAATGTAATTTAAACAGACTCCGAAAAATATTAGTATTTTAATACTATTTTAAAAACTAAATTTTCTCTTGAATATTTCAGTTAATTCAAAGAAGAAGAATTCTTCTTTAACGAAGGACATTTGAATATCCTGAGTATTCGATGGATCTTACAAGAGGGTATAGCCTTTGTGGGAGAGAAAGGTAATGAGGAAGATATACGGCCCTATTCCTGAAGGGATTAGATGGAGGATATTGTCTAACAGAGAGTTAAGGGACCTGTACAAGAGCCCTCGCAACAATGAACTACCTGGAGGGCGTGGTGTTTTAGTGACGAGAGAGGAAGGCCACCCAGTGGTCGCTTCTCAGGACGAAATTTAAGAATAATGTTTATGATGAATAGTAATACCTGGGAATGTTAATATAGGCGGAATTATACACAGGCATAAAAAAAAATGCTGTCTCTCAATAGGGCTCCCATACACGAGGCGATACATCGGTCGATCCGTCCATGGACAGAAAAATCGGCCGATAAATCGCCCATATGTATAGATCGGTGGCAATATTTTTAGTAGGCCGGATCGGTGGTTGCTCAGGATTCCGAGCAATCTGCAATTTATCGCCCGTGTATGGAAACATCGGCCGTTTGCACATTTTGCTACTTTTTTCGATTGTCTACCCTAGAAGCTTCACTCACTTTCTTCATTCACTTCATCATGTCGTGTCCTAAGGATTTGTTAATTGAATATATTGAACTTTACAAAGAGCAGAAGGCTTTTTGGAAAGTCAAAAGCAAATTGTATCATAATAAGAGCAGAATAGAAGGAAGCTTTAATATTTTCAAAAAACACTCCCGAAATTATTAATATAATTCACAAACGTTTCCCAGGTTTCTTTAGCTTCTCTACTCACCTGAATTCTACTTAACTTGAGATTGGAAATATTTATTATCACCTCTCAGTTACTTCACCTGTCATTATTGATGTCTTCTGACATGCATAGGTAATTATGCCAGTTTTTAGGATAAAATTTCAATATCGTTTACCAAGTTAGTGTGGCTATACTCTTCAGTAACCAGTCCTTTGTCTAAAGTCTTCTTTTTTGTTGTTGTTTTAATTGAATTAAAAGAAACGCTGCTTCTGCGAATTCAATTACTTCTTCCTGATTCGCAATAAAGGTGACGGACGACCAAGTACCATTTGAAGTGAAGCTTAAGCAACAACTGTCAACTATCGCGCCGATTTATCGCCTCGTTTGAGGGCTTGAGCCCAAAGGCGATATATCGTATAGATATATCTGAGAAGGATCAGCCGATATATCGCCTCGTATATGTGAGCCAACAGAATGAATGTCTCGACACGAAATGCTATACTTGTGTATCAGAGGGGGCTCAACTGAAAAACCCCATTAACAGTCGTTGTAATGAATGTATCGACATAAAATTTACTATGAGCATTCAGAAGCCCCTAAGTAAGTCAACGATAGGTTTTGAGCTTAAATGGTAGATTGGTTTTGGAGGGAGTGTGAAACATTAATGATAAATTGAGGGGTTACAATTTTGGATTTTTGATGCCTTGTATGTCTGTCGACCTATTTGACTAACTAGACGATATTGACGACTTTAAGTAAATAAAATTATACAACCGGAAAATAAAGGTAAAAATATAAGATAATACGGGGTTGAGGGCGCGCCGGTTGCTCAGTGGTGTGCTTGACTTCTGACCTCAAGAACGTGGGTTGGTAACCTTACTTCGGATGGGACGTTAAGCGATGGTCCCGAGCCTGTACGCCGTCAGGTACTTGTTAAAGACCCTGCCCTAGGTGAATAAAAATTTAGGGTAGGCAAAATTTAGGACACCCATAGTAGAGTCGCGCTCATGTCCACCAGAGTGACGAAAGAGCGCTCTGGTAGTAGGCGATATGACCTCATAGTTAAATCCCGGGCATGAGTCATAAAACCTAACCTTATCTCGAACCCCTGATCTTCAGGTTGGTAAACAGCTATGCTATATATAAGACCACCGAAGCTCCCACCTCCTAGGTATAATCATATTTTGCCAGGGTTTTCCTTCATATTTTGACCTTACACTTGATATTGATTTCCAGAACAACCTCATAATATACTTTTAGAAAGTTTTCAAAGAAGCAGTAAAGAAAATGGTGCCACTTAACATTATATAGCCTTGCGAGATAATGTCAAGTGCCGTGTTTACCATAAATAATACAAGCCAATTGGTGTGTCCAGCCAACCGGGATGAACAAAGTTTGATGAACGACTTTCGGTTCACATAGGACTGTTCGTTATCTCCTATTTTATGACTTCCCCAGCTATACGAAGTTAAGCCCCCCCCCCGTAATCCCTCGGTTCCCTTGGGTCGATTTGGCTGAAAATCAATAGGTCTCCATAAAGGGATCGGATACACGTATGTTTCATGTTGATACATTCATTCTAGGTGTTAGGTTAGGTTTTATGACTCATGCCCGGGCTTTAACTACGAGGTCATATCGCCTACTACCAGAGCACTCTTTCGTCACTCTATTCTAGGTGTTCAAAGACACTCTTGCAGACATTTGTACTTCCCCAGTTATACGAAACATAGAGAAAGTTGTGAAATCTGTCAAAAATTCAATGCAGAGTTTTCAAAGGAATTTAATATTTTCCAACCTCTAGATTCCAAATATGGAAAAAAAAATTCTGTCTGTGAGTTCATTGACACGATAACTCCTGATAGAAAGAATGTATCAACACGAAATTTAATATGTAACTCTAAAACTCTCAAAAGACGACACTTACCAATTTTCAGTCAAATCGACTCTAAGTAAGGAGGGGATTAGGTGTCACACTTAAGCACAAAAATTCTAATAACTGCCGATGAAAGGAATGTAGTCATACGAAATTTGGGGGTTGGACACAAAAGCTCTAATAACTGCCGATTTTGCCAAAATCTTCTGCCAAATTATCTCATACAGTCGATTGTTTTTGTACGTTTTTTATTTTTTTGTGAAATAGACAATATTTAAAAAAATAAGTTCGTTTTATTGATGTTGCGCAACTTACCAGTTACAAATGTATTCAACTTGTTGCTGAAAGAACAAGTAATAAAAAAAATATATTTTTTTGTTGTTGAGAGAATGGAATGAAGAAAAGAGGGAGTGAGGATTGCTTTAAATTTTTCAAGAATCCTTGCAGAAGACAAAGTGTTCAATTTGTTCTAGCTTCTGATTTCCCAAGAGTAGGGACACCTTCAATACAGATCATATCTCTACCAAATCATACAAGGATATACTCATAGGCTACTGCACACTAACAGTAGGACACAATACACTCTCATACTGATCCTTTAGTATATTGTATTGGGAGTACTTCATTCCGCAAGATCCAGGCACTTCTGTAGTTGTGCTTCTCAAACAACTCTCAGCCAGATCTGTCGAAGAAAGAGGAGAGCGGTAACTTAGTTTGTTAAAAAAAAAGGGAGTTATTGTAAACTACAATGTGTTTGTAAATTGTAAATTGTACAATAGTTTACATAGTTTTACATGTACATTTCCTTTACAATGTGTCATAAATCAAATCTAAAGGCGCAATTCCACTGAGGCAACTTTTAGGGCAACATGTAGCATTGACGCATGCTGCACACATCTTTCCATTGAAGGAACACAAAGCGACAAGAAACAAGTCTCCTTGCCGCATGCTACAAGTTGACTGTTGTTGCCAGGCCGCATGCGTCACCTCCCGACAGGATTCAACGTGTCGAACAGTGTCGTCGTTATCCAACAGTCAGCGGATCGGTGCGGCTTGTATCATGCGACATGGATTGGAATAATGATTCACCCGAATTATGGAACAACAAAATTAGTGATTATAAAGACATTCGAATAAAAAATGACAAGTTAAAGAAGTTAGTTAATAAATATAATTGTACTGTGGCTGAGGTAAAAAAGAAAATCAAATATTTGTGTTCAGCATTCCATCGTGAAGGAAAAAAACTACAATCCAAAAAAAACTGGCTCATCTCCTAGCAAAAAAGGAAAATGGTTTGCTTTTGAGCTTTTAAGTTTTTTTATTGGACGGCGATGTACCTAAATCAACATTGTCAACTGCAGGCAGTGATGAAGAGGACTTTGAGCAAGTAGGTACTCAAAATCGTCTTTATTCATTAGTGTAAAATTTCGAAATAGAGCTTCATCATGAGCAACCAAGTCCTTGTATAAATTATGCCGAGTTTCTTGACTACCAACATATAGTTCTCTTGGACTTGAAAAATAAAATAAAACTTGTTTATTTAATATATTGTCTAATTTCACTAACTATATATACATGGGAGTACTTTCGGTATTTCTACCATCCTCAGCCAAAAGCATAAGAGATAAGACTAAGTTAATTTTCAGAATGTCAGCCTCTCGAGGAACCCATTACCCTCCCTAATGGTGTTCCTCATGACGTCAGACATTCCTAACTAAGCTAAATTGTCAAGCTGTGAGATATTTTATGACAATTTAGCTTAGTTAGGAATGTCTGACGTCATGGGGAACACCAGTAGGGAGGGTAATGGGTTCCTCGAGAGGCTGACATTCTGAAAATTAACTTAGTCTTATCTCTTATGCTTTTGGCTGAGGATGGTAGAAATACCGAAAGTACTCCCATGTATATATAGTTAGTGAAATTAGACAATATATTAAATAAACAAGTTTTATTTTATTTTTCAAGTCCATTTGAATTATTTCACAATATCTCTACAATAATGTCAGTTTTCATATAGTTCTCTTCTCCACCACCGGGGCCTTCTTCTTTTCTTTTTACGATTCAAAGCTATTACCAAATAAGCAGCTGCCGCGACTGTTTATAAAGACATGATGCACCAAACTGAAGTTGCCTGAATGGAATCGTTTTAGACGCATGCTTGTAGATAGACGACAAAGCGCATGCGACGTGGGGAGACAAATGCCGCAAGCGACATTGTTGAATGTTGTGGCACATAGTCGCACACCTATAATCAGGCAACACTAGGAAACAAGTATCATGCCTCATGTCGTTCAGTGTTGCCTCAGTTGAATTGCGCCTTAAGGACACATAGTAATTGAAAATTTAATAAGGAACATTTTTTGTGAAAACATATTTTTCGATACGATTAACCGTTTTCGGATAAATCAAGAATACCTTTAAAAAAAAGTTTCAAAATATTTTTATTTATTTATTTTTTTATTTTAATTTTGTATTTACAACTATATATATACAACATATAACAAGCAAATGTGATACATGATAAAAAATGTCTTGGATGTTGAAAGAGAAATCATTCAATAATGACACTCCATTGTCGTGTTATTTACGGATGAGAAAGAGAAGTTAAAAATATATATAAAAAACAAAACAAAACAAAAAAAAAAATAGATGAAAAAGAAACATAAAACGTCTGTAGATGATTAGTCTTCAATCTACTAGTAGTAGGTCTCGAGGCCATTGCCGCCTCAGTCTCCGAACATGAACATTTAAGGACGATTTTTGTCATGTAAACCGGACAACCTGCAAAAAATCGTATTTCATATAAAATATATCTTTTAATTTTCTCTACAACATTTACTTGAAAAATTTTTTAGTTAAGTAATAAGAATAAGAGGTATTTTGTACTTAAGTGGTCTCAATTTTCGTTCGATTTCAGTCAAAATCTAATCAGATCTAAGCATTTGTGACACCTTCATCACAAATTTCAAACTGTTCGAGCTCTCACAACTTTCCAATCACATACATAACCGCGAAGATGGACAAAACGTATTTATATAATATAACCGCGTTTTTCAACTTCTAAGTTGGAGAAAAAAAAACAAAAAAAAAAACAGTTTTTGGCCATCGTTTCGGAAACAAATTCTTTTACCAGGGCCTTACAAAGACTAGAGTGGATTTGTGAGGTGGAGGTGTTGTCTTTATAAATAAAAACAGAGAACTTGTTCAAGTTTTATTGTGATAATAATTTTAATTACCAAATTTCCTGTAGAAATTTGATCTCTTTTCTTTATTTAAATTTTGATTTCTACAGTAGTTTTTCGAAAAAGGCCCTAAAAAAATATTATCAATAATTTAAGACGTGCAATTTTTAAGAAAGTACACGTATACAACAAAAAAATTCCATTTAACAAACTTTACACTTGGATTTATAAAGAGATACCAGTTTTTTAATAATTTTAAATAATATTAATTCTAATCCAAAGGTTTTCAAATGATATTACTGGGCCAACAGGGAAGATGAATAGAATAGAATTTTAAAGGACAAATATTTTGGTTATTTGCTTTATTTACATAATTTAATTAAAGAACTAAACATTGAACAAACAAAACAAAAAAAAAATCAAAAGAACAAAATCATAAAACTAAATACTTAAAACTATTTATTTTTTTCTTTTTGTTTGGGCATATTTTTTATAAATGATTAAAAGTACCCTCTTGACGCCTCTGCCACACAATTTAGACCTCGACTACTCTTCACATTTCAATTTCACCTTTAGTCAACTTTCATATAATTGTTCAACTTCACTAAAAAAAAAACATCTCAACTTTAAGTGCACTGTTTCAGAGCTAGCTTTAAGTGCACTGTTTCAGAGCTAGCTCCCGACTCATCTCTATTTTTTTTCACAGCTGTTTTTAGATTTCATTTTTTTTTTAAAACCTTGATATAATATATTTTAAATTACTTTATATTATATAGTAATTTTTTTTTTTTTTTTTTTTTTTTTTTTGGCTTTATGTTCGGTGCATATTAGCCATGTCAATGTGTTATATATAATTATTTAAGACATCCATGGCCCCGGGAGGGAGTTCTATCTACGAAATAAAACTCACTCCCGGACGGGATTCGAACCCGCAAACCATGGTGAGACCATGCGACCAAAGCCCTACGCTCTAGCCCGCACGGCCACCATGGCCCCCATATAGTAATTTAAAAAATACCTTTTTTTATTGTGTCTTTTAATATGCCATAAAAAAAATGTTCCGTAGTCAAGGTGATTGTTGTTTACATCACATTTATATTGTCTAATTTCACATAAGTATCTGTAAGATATGGGAATTATAATTAAGTGGATAGGAAGTAATAAAGTGGATTTGCGGGAAGTGATGTTGCATTATTTTCTTTCTAAAGAAACTGCAGCACAAACCTACCGTTTGCTATTGGAAGTCTATAATGGACATGCTCCTTCTCAAAACACTTGCGAAAAGTGGTTTAAGAGATTCAAAAACAATGAATTTGAATGGAACATCGAGGGCAGCCAAAACAATGTGAAGACTTGGAATTGGAAAAATTACTAAACAACAATCCACGTCAGACCCTTGAAGTATTGGCAGATACATCAAATGTTGATCGGGTAAACGTTTATATGCTATGGGCGTGGTTCAAGAACTTGGAAATTGGCTGCGAAATGAGTTAAAAGAGAGAGACATTGAACAACGAAAAACCATTTGTGAATTGTTGCTGCAAAGGCAAAAAAACAAGGGATTTTTGCATCTTATTAATACGGGAGATGAAAAGTGGATTTATTACGACGATCCGAATCGCAGACCAGCATGGGTGAAGTCAGGTGAACCCAGTCCACCGACGCCAAAACGGAATATCCATGGGTCAAAGATAATGCTCTATATCTGGTGGGACCAGAGGGCGTAATTTATTATGAGCTGCTGTAACCATCTGAACTCATTTCTGGTGACTGGTATCGACTGCAATTAATGCGTTTAAAGCGAGTTCTTACCGAAAAGCGACCGAAATGGGAGAATAGACATGCAAAAATGATTTTACTCCATGACAATGCCAGACCACATGTTAAAAAATCCGTGAAAAATTACTTTCAAGAAGTATACTAATTCTACCGCAGCCGTCTTATTGCTCAGATATTGCTCATTCAGATTACCATTTGTTCCGGTCCATGCAGTCAGCCCTTTTTGAGCAGCACTTCAATATTTATGATGGTGTTTAGAAATGGTTTGATGAATGGATTGCCTCAAAGGAGCAGGATTTCTTTTTTCGTAGGATCTATCTTTTGCCTGATAGATGGGCCAAGGTTGTACATTCTGATGAGGCATACTTTGATTAACACAACACTAGGGGTTAACTATATCTTACGTTTTCTCAATTGCTATTTTAGTTACCAACAGAAATGTTATTGGGATTTTTGTATTGACCCCCCTCCCCGGAACTTCCCCCTCCCCTCAGCAGATATCGCTGAAATTTGACTGGTTATGTCCTCAGTGAATTTTAATTTTAAATACGATTTTTTTTTTTTTTTTTTGGCTTTATGTACGGTGCATATTAGCCATGTCAATGAGTTATATATAATTATTTAAGACATCCATGGCCCCGGGAGGGAGTTCTATCTGCGAAATAAAACTCACTCCCGGACGGGATTCAAACCCGCAAACCATGGTGAGACCATGCGACCAAAGCCCTACGCTCTAGCCCGCACGGCCACCATGGCCCCCAAATACGAAATTTGATGTTGATACATTCATTATTTCGGCAGTTATTGGGATTTTTGAAAAGGGCCCCCACCCGGGAACTCCCCCCTCCCCTCAACCGATATCGCTGAAATTTGACTGGTCATGTCTGCAGTGGATTTTATTTCTAAATACGAAATTTGATGTTTATACATTCATTACATCGGCAGTTATTGGGATTTTTGAAAAAGGCCCCCCACCCCGGAACTCCCCCCTCCCCTCAACCGATATCGCTGAAATTTGACTGGTCATGTCCGCAGTGGATGTTAATATAAGACACGAAATTTGATGTTGATACATCCAACAAACAAAATAAACATCTGTTTTTAACCAAAAAAATCCCCATTTTTAATTCCCATACTTAATAGATAAAGTGTAACCATCGTCAGCACAGTTTAAAAGTGACATTTAAGTTTCATGGTAGACATACTTGTCATTAGGTTTCCTGAGATTACCTAAAACTGTGACACCCGGTCCCCTAGGGATGTCCCTGGGAAAAAGGAGTCCTACCTTAACATAACATTTTCAAATATTTGAAAGCCTCGAACGGATTTCGAACCCGCGATCTTGAGCTCAGTCGACAAGGACTCTACCTCTATTCTACCGGCGCCCTCTATAAAATTATATATGTAATCAGATTACATAATTATCGGTAGAAGAAGACCTTTTTTTGTTAGGGATGATACTAGGATTTATAATGGCATTAGACTACCAATCAGGTCGTTAATTAATGCTGACGTACTGTTATAGGGCAGAGTTAAACTCAATATTGGCTGAGGGTCGTGGTCCCAACTCACCCAAGAGGCTATTCCTGGCTTGTATTAGCTGAGTTATGTCTTCCCGATATAGGCTGTGAGAAACAAGCAATTAACGTTAAAATTAATTTTTATGGATTTGAAAACGGGAAAATTCAGAATTTCATTATTACTTTCTCATAGAATTATAATCATGCGAAAAACCGAGATCGAGGTTTCAACTGATTTTCACGTTTCGCGATGATGTCTGTGCGTATGTGTGTCTGTGTGTTTAAATTGTGATATAGGGGTAGTTATGTAAAGTTTTGAAAGGAATTTCATGTTTTTGGATTTTACAAAAAAGTAAAGGAAAACAATCAAGTATGTATGTGAACACGATAACTTTTGATATAATAAATTACATGAAATTTCACATGCTTATCCAGAACCTCATAAGGACGACACCTATTAATTTTCCGCGAAATCGGCTGAAGGTAAAGAGGGAACAGAGGAGGGGGGTTCTACTGAAAAACTCCAAAAACTGCCGAAGTAATGAATTTATCAACACAAATGTTTGTATGGGGTTCCAGAAGCCCCTGTGTAAGTCAACTGTTGATTTTTAGCCCAAACGGTTTATTGTTTTTGGAGCGAGAGTTTCTACCTTCAAGCTATCAAAGTTACTAACCTGATAGTTAATTCCACAACTAAACATGGCACCCAATAAGGTTCCAAGAAGAGAAATTCGACTTACAGGACTACTTTGCCTCCGCTGAAGACTGCTGACACATCAAGTACCCTGATTATATCTATATATCCCCTCCAGACCATCGCGCGCATTCTTGTACGGATAGCGGTGGTGTCCACATGTATTATTGTTAGTGTAAATCATATTATTATTGTTCCAATTAAATATAAATCTTTTTAAAAACAATGTTCTGTGGATAATTATCGTAACCCCCGTAAATCGCTTACACGTTCCTCATTTTAGCTTTCTAGGTTAGCCTTCTCATGTAAATATTAATAATTTTTTACAGAAATCCGCTGAAAGTAGTAGAATATAATAAGAATTCCAATTGGGGGAAAAATGGAAATGAAATGAATATGAAAATGAATGTTTTACAGTTGTTACAAACTTTCATTATTCTATTTAATATAAAAGAATTTCCTTTTGCCAGCCATCTTGGTTCCAGATCACGCGCCTCAGTAATCCCAACATGGCGTTAATATTTATTCTTCATTATTTGAACTGTACAAACTTTGTAATCCCATTCATTTTCTACATGATGAGTTTTGAGTTAAGCCCTCCCCCTTCCTTTTGGTCGATTGAGCTGAAAAAGAATAGGTGTCGTCGTTAGAGAGTTCACACGTAAAAATGATTTTTGATACATTCATTCTATCGGAAATTATCGTGTTCATGTTTGTTTTGCTTTTTTTTTTTTCATTTGGAATCTAGAGGTCTGAAAAACTTGGAACATTGAAAACTCTGCATCGAAATTTCGACCGATTACATAACTTCCCCTATACTTCGTGTTGCTGTGGAAGTAAGAAACTTAATAAAGGAACTTACAACAAGAAATGGCTCAGAGTAATTTATGAAATCATAAAGAAAAAAAATTGTTTTGAATATTCAAATATTAATAATGTATTCTGCTTAAATATTCATGCAGAATGGCTGCATAAGTATAATACAGATTTGGAGATCTAAGTATGAGACGGTAATAAAGTTGTTTTTTTGTTATTTAGGTTGTGATGAATTTATTTGCATTATAATAATCCTTCGTTCCCGATTTAGATATCGATATGCCAATGGAAAGATCAGCCGTTTAAACGAAATTCATGTTTTCCGACCTCTAATTCCAAAAAGGAAAATGAAAATGCGATTCATCGGCAATGTACTTCCCCAGAAGGAACTAATCAATTAACTTTTTGCTTCCTCTCCAAAACCAGTCGACTATTTGCCCTAATAATTTATAGTTGACTTACATAGAGGCTTCTAAATTCTTATAATTAATATTGTGTCGATAAATTGTTATTAACGTTTTTGAGTTGAGCACCCTCCCCAGAACCCCCACTTTCCTTCAGCTAATTTCGCTGAAAGTTGACAGATATAGTCCTCATGGGATTTTGACATTAAATATGAAATTTCATGTCGATATATTCATTAAATTGGGGATTTTGTGTTGAACCTCCCCCTAATCCCTCCCTTCCCTTTGAGCGATTCCGCTGAAAATTGTTAAATGTAGTCCTTATGGGGTTTTGAATTTACGTATGAAATTTTGTGCTGATACATTCATTCTTTCGGGAGCAATCGTCTTCACAGACACACAGAATTTGATGTGGAAATAACCAATAACACAACTATAGATGCATGGCTAATATGCATCTACATGAAGCCAATAAAAGAGAAAAAACAGCCATTTAAAGATTTTATTTTCTAAAACTGTTTCATAACTGAAGTTTTGTGTTAATTTCAGTAAGTCCAGGGTTTAATAATGCAAACATTCTAAAGTTGAGGCGATAGTTGGCCACTATCGATAGATACTATCGGTGGAAAACTATCGAACATATTTCATGCAAAATATTTACCAATTATATTATATTATAATATATTATGAATATTTTATTTTTTCATGTACATCTACTTAATTTAAATTATTCTATGTTATGGAGGATGAAAGGGCCATAAAAATATTAATCGAATAAGTAATTGTTCTTTCAAATCGAACTTTTATTTTATGGAAATAACATTTTCTGTCGAAATTAATCGCATTAAGTATCACACTTCGCAAGAATATTAACACATTAATTAGAGTTCAAAAACACTTATTGTTAATAATTTAAAAAACAATCAAGAATATACAATGGCATCAGATTCAACAATTTTTATTTCAATCAACAACTTATAAAAAACAATATCAAAAATGAATTATCTAATTGACGAAAAATACTTTTGTAAAACATTATGGAACAGTAGGCAGTGATCCAGCTTCTGCAGTGAGTTGTTTGGTATTGGATGCCGATTTATAAGTTTCTTGGTGGCATCTCAAGAGGTGATCCCTAAAATTGGATGTGTTGCAACTAGTTTTGAATAAAACTTTGCGAAAAGTACATTTAGCACTTTTCCCATCATCCTGTTTGATAAAAAACTTCCACACGTCCGATTTTGTCGGCATACTGAAATGAACACGCTACGCTTCACATTTCCAAGTTCCAAGTCCAACACACTACGTAACTCGAACTGAGAAATAGAGTTAAATAGAATGGAAACTGGAAAGAAGAAAAATAATATGGGGAAGAAGTTTCTTGGAAGAAGGTCCGTCATAGAATCATAATAGACGTATTTTTCTGCTTTAGCCCTCTATACTAGGAATTGGATTGGTTTTGTGTAATAAAGTGGTTAGCTTTCATTCAAAAATTTCAAATATTTCCGATCAAAGTTGATTAACAGGGGTTAAAAATTTACGCAACTTTTTTTTTAAAATACTGGTATATGAAAATTTCGATCAACTTTCTTTTTTTTTAAATAAAAAAATAACTTTTTTCAAAACGTATCCCCTTTAATGAAGGTAAATTCATATCTATAGCACTATCGACTATCGCCCATCCCTAGTCTCAGCCCATGGAGGTGTGACGTCAAACATTTTACAACACTGCTTTAAAGGATAATTCTCCAACATCCTATTAACCCGGCCTGTCCTAGCTTGTGATTAACCAACCAACATATCTCACGTCAGATACACTAATGTTGGTTAGTTTCTGTCACATAGTGTACACAGGATTCCTGGATTAGGGTGGCATTACACGGTGCTGCACTCTCCTGATTTAACCCATCACTGAGCCTGCTCATGGCGTAGTGGCCTACATAGCTGCTTCCTAGTATGAAGGTTCCCGGATCATTTCCTATAGATGCCATTTATTATTATTTTTTTAAATATTAAGTCGTTTAAGTCAAGGAAAAATTGCTAATAAGAACCTATTATGACTTCTGCATTAATCGTGTAAATCCTGTTTTTGGAATAAATAAATTATGTTTGCATCATTATTAATCATATACCTTCTAAATCTATGGGAGTGAATGAAATTGAATATTGATAATCTTTTCTTGGATTTTCCCTTAGTTAACTAATCACTCCCCATCACTTATCTAATTATTGACCACACTTACCTAATTTTTATACACACTTACCTAATTACACAGGCCTGCAAAATTCCAGTCATCGAAAACGTTTTTCAAAATTTCTTTTGTCTGAACATATTTTTAAACAAATCTCAGTTTTTCTTAATCACATCAGATTTTTTCACAATCCTCTCCTGTACTCTAAACCTGTTTTTTGATTCCGCTATGTGATTAGGTTCCATAAAATTGAATAAAAATTCTTTGAAAACCAGTATTTTTATTAAATATTTCTGATTTTTAGTTTTACTTATAATTGTTTACTCAATATCCTTGAAGTCCCTTTTTCTCTTTGTCGTGAAGGACGCAGTGTAGCTTTTTCGCTTGTGTGTAACATTTCGGTTCTCTCGGTGTAGAGTCCAGCAGTAGTCTTCCATCATGTTAATGTTCCAGCGACCCTGGTAACGTTTTTTTTCCCTGCTATTCACTCACATCACCAAGGTTTTCCGGAAAAAAATTCAAATGTGGGTTCAAAAAATGGAGCTTGAGGCTCATCGAGCATCCCAAGGTTTTGAACTTTTTTAACATAGTTTCCACGATTATTACGTAGTCAGGGTCCTTTGTGTTACCCAAAAACTTGGTAAAAGTTTTTGAAAGCAGCCCAAGCCTACTGAGTACTTCACTCACACACATGTTTTTTTTTTTTCGTTTCAGGATTGAAGTGAAAGAGTTGAAGGAGCCCCCGGGGTCTAGTAGGAGGGGGTATGGGTATGGATATGGGGTTTGCGGGGTGAGATGTGCGCCCTTATTGAGGTGCCCTGCCCCCAGATGGCACTCCGAGACCTCCGCCGGCTCTGGGGCGAGCGCCGCTCCAGTCGTCTCTCTGATCCTGAGGCTCCCCGGCCCTCTCTCCCTCTGCTGCAGGTTTGGCCCTCTCAAGACTCTCCAAGAACCGAGGCTACCTCCTTCAACTTCCAGGACAATTCCGACCTCACCCACAACGACTCTGGCATTGACTCCATACAGGTACAGTTTTTTCTTATTGGTATGATGCATGATGATGGATGATGCATATGTTACGCTCTGGCAAGGCCAGCTTGGCCCCAGGTACATGGTTAATAATCTTTCCAACTTGAACTCAAAAGATAGTACATATTAATAACTAGGTATGGTATTTACCTACTCCACAAAAAAACCGGTGTACTCTGAAAATTTCATTTTTTGTTGTAATTCTGTTTTTTGGATCAAACGTAGTATAGAGTGCAGTAAATTTCATATGGAATTAGGAAAGAAAAATCAAAATTAAAAAAAAAATACAATTTTGCTTATGTCTTTACATTTTTATAGCACATTTGTTTTCAGTACTTCATTGTACCACCTTTTGCCTGAAGAACTTCTAGCCTCCTTGGCATACTCCTTATGAGGTTTTTGAGGGTGTCCTGAGGTATGTCTTCCCAGTTGTTCACCAGAGCAATTCTTAGCTTTACTAAGCTGCTGGGAGGGTCATGACGTCTTCTCAAATGTCGTCCAAGCTCGTTCCAAAAGTGCTCGATCTGGTTTAAGTCCGGGCTTCGAGCTGGCCATCTGAGGGTTCCGACTTCTTGTATAACACATGCACCAGACATGGGGCCATTCATTTGCATAACATTTTCACCAATGACCGTAGGGCACCACATAATAAGTATTTTCAATTCAGCATTCATTAATGCCTGGTTGAAGACGTGGAGGTCCGTCCTTGCTTGTAAAAATATCGGTCCCCACACCTAAACAGACCCGCCTTCAAATTGCACACTTCCAGTCAGGGTGCATGGAACGTACCGTTCTCCAGGCCTCCTGTAGAGTCGACCATCTGGTAGGATATGGAGAGCATGGAACTCATCTGAGAGAAGGATGTTGCTCCAATCTTCTTCCGTACAATTACTGTGCTCTCTAGCAAACTCCATACGCGCTCTGCGATGTTCTGCTGTCAAAATAATTCAGAAACCCCTGTGTAAATCTACTATTAAATTTTAGCTTAATCGTAATAAAAATTGATTTTTGAGGGTGAGCGAAAACGTAATTGATTAATTCGTGCTGGGGAATTACGTTGCCGATGATTCACTGAAGACTAGAATATTCGAGACAAAAAATCCAATATCCAATCTAACCTAACTAGAATTCGGATTAGCGTGAATTCGGATTATTTTGACTCCACATTAGACACTAGATTCTGCCTATTACTAGTCGAAACCCTTATTATTACTTTAACAGAAAATCAGAAAAGAGAGAAGCCTTGAAAATCGATTACTTGGAGGTCACCATTTAAGCCCTACACAAGTCCACTAAGGGTCTTTTCTGCCCACTAATGGCTAATTCCCATTTCGAATGATTGTAATGGCTTGGTTCTTAGGATGCTAAAAGCACACTCCAGTTTGACACACAATTGACAATAATTTTAAAGTTATGGTCTACGCTGGGTTGATGGAAATTTAACATTTATTAAATGTAACAAAAGTTAAATTAAAAATTTAAAAAACCCCCGACACAAAAAAAACCTTTAAAAACAATAAACAAATATTTTAAAAAAAAGTCAATTAAAAATATTTTTTGTTCATTATTTTTTTTTTTTTCTGAAACCTTGGTGGGGAGGGTTTTTTGGGGGTGAGGGCTTGAAGAAGGAGGGAAGGGCTTGGCCTTATAAACATTGGAGCTCAAACTCTCTAACTGTAATAGAGGCCGAGATGAAAAAGATCTTGGAAACGACATACCCGATTTCCACCAAACATGGCTAAGAACTATTTCGCCAATAACAGCTTTTGAAACAAAAAAAACACTTTGAAATTGGTTCAGCCGTCTTTGAGCTACGATGCCACCCAGGTGAAAATTTCAAATTGGCCCGTCAATGGCTCAATACTGGCAGTAAACTGTCGACCGTTGACAGCCGATCGTCGGCGCAACGTTGGGCCTACAGTTGGCCGACTATATTAGTTAATTATCGATTATAATCTCATGCCCGGGCTTTAACTACGAGGTCATATCGCCTACTACCAGAGCGCTCTATCGTCACTCTGGTGGACATGAGCCCGACTCTACTGTGGGAATCCTAAATTTTGCCTACCCTAAATTTTTATTCACCTAGGGCAGGGGTCTTTAACGAGTACCTGACATCGTACGGGCTCGGGACCATCGCTTAACGTCCCATCCGAAGGACGGCGTGCTTAAGTTTATTTTACCTCCCAGATAAAATAAACTAAGGGCCTCGGTCGGGCTACGAACCCACAACCTTGAGCTCAGAAGTCAAGCACGCATACCACTGAGCTACCGGCGCCCTCTTGTTATTAATATGTTAATATGTTTATTTCATTTTTAGCGACAATCGGCTTTTTAGTGCTGTTATAAAAAAATAACAGTAATGGGTAGTAAAAATAAACGACCGTCGCTCGCCAGTATTGGGCCAGAGTCGAGCCGTTTAAGTTTTTTTTCCATTTTTGAATAGGCATCGGCATTTCATCGGTCGACAAAATTAACCAATATCGGGACTACACTGGATGGCTACCTTTGATAGCCAGTACTGGCCCAAGCTTGGGCCATTTATAATGATCGGCGAAACCTGGAAATTTCCACCTGGGCACCGACAGACACATACACAGACAAGGGTTCAAACTTATAACACCCCCTTCTTTTGCGTCAGGGGTTAAAAAATACAATCATTTTATTATATAATATTACAAAAATTCGTCAATGAATCACCGACAATGTACTTCCCCAGCACAAATTATTCATCAAAGTTTTTGCTCTCCCACCAAAACCAATCGATACCTATCAATAGTTGTTTTAGAAATGGACTTCATAATCTTCATACTAAATTGTATCGATACATTCATTACATTGGCAGTTAGTAGGGTTTTTGAGTTGATCCCCCTTTTCGATACATTCATTACTGTTTTTTCAGCTGAGCCCTTCTTCCCTTCAGCTGATTTCATATGTCGTCCTTATAGGATTTTGAATTTACATATGACATTTTGTGTGGATACATTTTTTCCTTTGGCTGAGCATCAATAGGTGAATCCTTATTTTAAATTTTGTATCGATAAATTCATTACATCGGCAGTTGTTCGTGTTTTTGATCGAGCCCCACCCTTGATCTCCACCTCCCTTCTGCCGATTTCGAGAAAAATTCTAATAGGGTTTTGAATTTAAATACAAAATTACTTCTCAATGCAAACGTCCAACTCCTCTCTACACAGTGGCCCAGCAGGATTGGGCCACTGCCTGGCCCATAGTGTAGAGGGCCTATTAGTATTTATTCAAATAATACAGATTTCTGCCGAACTGCTTGGTTCCATTCTTGTAATTTAACTTTGTATGAGAGTTTTATGCTAAATTCTGCTCATTAAAGCAGGATAAAGTTTTCAACTTAGGGTTAACTTTCTTGGCGCAAATTAGAGAAAAGATTTATTTTCA
The DNA here is from genome assembly GCA_963662175.1 of Aradus depressus. Lineage (NCBI taxonomy): Eukaryota > Metazoa > Arthropoda > Insecta > Hemiptera > Aradidae > Aradus > Aradus depressus. The sequence goes on along the minus strand of OY759217.1, from coordinate 27,611,098 downwards.
ACGTTTACAGACTATGCTCTTACTTACATACTTAACTTTCAGCCAATAAAGTTACTAAGTCCAACATGGAGGTTAAACCTATCGTCCAAAAAGGACAACTCTCCCATTCGTCCAATCTCTTTATTGGTTCAGCTCATTTGAGTGCTTTACTCAAAATACGGAAAAATTCCTCGGTGAATCATCGACATTGTGCTTCCCCATTTCGAATTTTTCAACAATGTTTTTCACTTTCCCTGCAAAATAAATCGACCGTTTGGTATAAAAATCTATTGTTGACTTACATAGAGGACTCTGAATCCTCATACTAAATTTTGTGTCGATAAATTTATTACATCGGCAGTTATTACAGATTTCTTTTGGCTGGTTCAGCTGAAAAAAAAAAAATATAAAAGATGTACAACCTCGAAAGGCGGCTAGCTTATACAAATAAAAATCTTTGAGGTCAGACTACATCTTATTTGACAGCCTGTGAAATTCAGAAACAATCATTCACTGTCCGTTAGGAAGAACTTTTTGCATGTTTTGATAGAAGAGGTTGGAGCCTCCGTTGTCTGATTGGTTCTCCCAACTTGTAGAATTGATCTCCAGACAATTGAAAGAGGTTGTCATGGTAGTCCCGGATCAGTTTGGAGATGAAGGCCTAGATTTCCGTGATGTCCATTTCTGGATCTGCTGATAACGTACGAACCAAGATGTGACCACTACTGAACGAAGGACCTTGTCTTCAAACCTTAGACTTTTTTTAGGTGAGTTTTGTTTGTAACTTGTCAAATGGTTCATGGGTGTGTAGAGTAGTGTGCAGCATGTGTGTCTGCGTGGTGTACGTCTACTCAGTAGTGGGTATAGTTGTGAGAGACGGATGTGTGCTTGTGTTAGTCTTCTAGGTAGGTGTGTATTCCTCTTTGATTATCACGTCAGTAAATGTCCAGGGTATATCGTCAATGTAGATTCGAATCTGAGTGTGTCCAAGTTAGTCAATCGAAGAGTGACAACTTTCGCCGTTTATTCTGAGATTCCACCTATTGAACCAATCCATCAGGAAATGAACATCACGTGGTAGAGTTTCCATTGCTGATGGCCCATTTGTATCCTGGGATACAAGCAGAGAACCATCAGCATAGGTAGCCAACAGGTTGGGTGTTTCTGACATGTTGTGGCAGTACAAGTTAAATGAGACATAGAATGGCGCCGTATGAAATTCCGGATTCTTCTGACTAAAGCTTGAGGCTATTCTCATCTGAAAGGTTCTGTCATCTTGGAAACTTGTTATAATTTTGCAGAAGTGTCGAAGAGTTTCTATTCTATGTAGGTTGTAAATTAAGCCGTCATGCCATACAGTGCCGAGTGCAGAACTTATAACCTCTGGAAAACTTGCCGCACAAAAGTAACAAGCCTAGAAACATGGAAAAGTATTATTTAGAGAACTTTTCCATTTCCAAACTTCAAAATGTGTGATGAAAAGTTTGTAAAAAGTTTTGAACAAGTTTCCTCTTTCCACTCCAAGGTTATTGAAAATTAATGGCTATTATTGGCTCTACGTGAAGTTTATTTATTTTGAATCTTTTACTTCACGTAACATTGTTCTAATATTGAAGGGGTGAAAATCGCAGTGGCTATACAGTCCTAACTGTGGCTATACAGTCCTAACTCTGGCTATACAGCCCTAACTGTGGCTATACAGCCCTAACTGTGGGTTTTTTTTTTTTTTTTGCGGAGGGAGGTGAAAAACCTTTAATATGCGAACACATGACAAGATGACAGTAGTCACTGGACAGTGTGAGAGTCTCTCTCATTGGGCCTACTCACTAAAAAACACCTCCCTGTATCCTCTCCTGCCTCATTATCCCCGTGGAACCGCCATCACGCATTACTTCACGGGGGAGGCTCTAGCTGACGCTCTCCCTCAAAGACAACTAAGCATTACTCAATTCCACGCTTCTCCATCTCACGGAGCTTCCTGAGGACTTCCGAAGCATACCCGCCGACCGCTGTCCACTTCTCCTGCGACTCCAGCATGCAGCTCACTAGGGTCTCCGGCGTGAGCGGCTCACCTAGAACTCTTTCGAGCTCATGACGCTCCTCGCTGAAGCGAGCACACTGGAAGAATATGTGCTCAACATCTTCCTTTGCTCCGCAGCAGTGTGGACAGTCCGGGTCTTCTACTCGTTTAAATCTGAACAGGTATGCCCGGAAACACCCGTGCCCAGACAGCAGTTGGGTCAGGTAGTACCCTACTTCACCGTGGGGCCGGTTTACCCACTTCTCAATATTCAATATTAATCGCCGGGTCCACCTGCCATTCGGTGAATTTTTCCACCTTGTTTGCCACTGTTGCAAGCTGGTCTTCCTTTCTTCCTCTCGGATCCGTCTTTTTTCTGTTTGATCGGTCGTGCGTCGCAGATAAAGCCTCTGGCGCTCTTCCGCAGTGATGTCTATCGGGGGCATTCCAGCTATGACGCACATAGCATCACCGGACACGGTGCGAAATGCGGCCGTCACTCTTATTGCAGCTATCCGATGCACAGCAGCCATCTTGCTTCGGTACGTTGCCACCTTAAGGGCTTCTGACCAGATTGGCAAGAGATACATGCCAAAAACTATAACTAAATATATAATAGTTGACTTACATAAGGGCTTTTGAATTCTCATACTAAATTGTGTGTCGATACATTCATTACATCGATAGTTATTAGGGTTTTTGGATTGTGCTCTCTTCCCTTTAGAGGATTGACTGAGCATCAAGAGTCGTCCTTGAGGGATTCTGGGAACACTTGAGGAGGTGGGGTCGGAAAACATGAAGTTCCGTTGAAAATTCAACTTCGAATATTACATATACTTCGTGCAGGTGGGAAAGTAGAAAGAACTGATTCGTCCTTCTGTTAGGATACTGTATTATTCCAATAAATCCTTTTACCTGGTCCTGTATTTAGATAAATATTGAGAAAAACCTTTTCTCATCTTGGAGGCCTTTCCTTTCTATTCTTCAAAAGATAACCATCCTTATTTTCTCTTCCATAGGATAGATAAGCTGAGGGATTTGTATTTGTATTGAAGTAAATTCATCATACCAAGGGATAGATTTATCGGAAGAAAAACATTGTTATTTGCAATGTTTATGACCTGACCGATATAATATATACTTAATATAATTCCCTAATGCGAATTAACAATTAAGTTTTCGCTCTCCCGCTGAAACAAATTACCGATTTGGTGAATAATCAATAGGTGTCATGTACTCATGGACTTTGAATCATACTAAATTTCATGTTGATGCATTCATTTCACCGAAAGTTAGGGTTTTTGAGTCGAGCCCCCGTCATCTGATCTCTTGCTTCGGCTGATTTAGCTGAAAATCAATAGGTCCTTGTGTGTTTATGAAAACATATAGGTTAGGTTAGGTCGTATGACTCATGTCCAGGCTTTAACTACGAGGTCATATCGCCTACTACCAGAGCGCTCTTTCGTCACTCTGGTGGACATGAGCCCGACTCTACTGTGGGAGTCCTAAATTTTGCTTACCCTAAATTTTTATTCACCTAGGGCAGGTGTCTTTAACGAGTACCTGACATCGTACAGGCTCGGGACCATCGCTTAACGTCCCATCCGAAGGACGGCGTGCTTAAGTTTATTTGACCTCCCAGATAAAATAAACTAAGGGCCTCGGTCGGGTTTGAACCCAAGACCTTGAGCTCAGAAGACAAGCACGCATACCACTGAGCTACCGGCGCCCTCTGAAAACATATATAAATTTTGTGTTGATCGTTATTATCGTGTTCACGACGATTAAAGAGGAAACTGAAAGATATATTTTCTAATCAATATGATTTTCGCTGATTGTCCGATTTGAGAGTTACTTGCCGAAAACCGTCCTAAAATTTCGTTTTGAAACCCATTTTTTTTGGACGTTTTCTTGATTTACTCAAAAACTATTAGTCCTATCGACACAATGGTCTTCACCAAAAATTTCTCATCGTCAGAATATCGGATTTGCGGTAGAACGTATAAGAACAAAAAGTTACGGCGCTCCAAAAACACACAATAAATTTCTGTAAGAAATATTTCTACGTAAAGTTCAAATTTTAACGCATACAACAAATTGAAACCTTGCCGTCCATCGAATGGGATGTTAAGCGATGGTCCCGAGCCTGTACGATGTCAGTAAAGACCCCTACCCTAAGTTACTAAACTTGGATAGGCAAAATTAAGGCTTCCACAGTAGATAACATAACAATAAACAACAAAAGAAAAAGACATAGTCTTCGCCTGGATCCCAGGGCATGTAGGAATCCACGGTAACGAGCTGGCGGACCGAGCCGCCAAGGAAGCTACACTGCCACACTAACAGAGACCATACCAGTCCGTCCTGCAGACATCAAGCAGGCATTCAAATTGGCCATCAAAAATAAATGGCTAAAGCAATGGGAGGAGTGCAATACGTTTCTGAAGTCGGTTAAACCTCGACTCGACACTGCTGATGTGACGTCTCTTTCCCGAAAAGAAAGAATGGTCCTGACGAGGCTAAGAATCGGACACACTTGGCTAACCCATGTCCACATTTTGTTGCGGAGACGCCCACCAAGATGTCCACTATGCAAGGAAAAACTTTCTATCTTCCACATTCTTCAGTCCTGTGAAGCTCTCAAACCCTACCGAGAAAGAGATGGATTGCCTCACGACGCTCGAGCAGTGCTGAAAGATAGCTCTGCCTACACATCCCAGCTGCTCCTGAAAACACTGGACTGTATCCCCAAAAAATTATATGGTGCCATTCATGGAGGAATAGCTAATATCCAAAGATATAGCCTTAGCCACATGATGTCACTATTATAATAATAGTTGTTCTGGCGGTAATGGCCTCTGCAGTCGATGCGTCTGATAAAAAAAAAAAAAAAAAAAAATAGCTACCCTGTATATCTAAGATAATTTCCATTGTACTGAAACCCAAAAAAATCCCAACATATCGTCCTGTGTTCTATCTCATCGTACATAATGGCTCTTGGGTCAGATCTGACGAGGAGGGTGTTCTTTGTCTCTTACCAAAGAGGGACGTTTTCTCCCCATCCTGACAACGAACTTCATACTTCTGAGGTTGAAGAATTCCTTGCCAGTCTTTTGCCTCTCTTCTCTACTCCTAAGGCCTTTCATCCCTCAGAAATAGAACACATCCTAAACAAAATCCCAGTCCAAAGCCTCCTGGATTTGATCTTAATACAACGAAAAATCCAACGACACGAACCCCGCAAACATATTCTATTCCCAATTCTTATGTACAATTCTGTCCTTAGAATTATCTACTTTCCTGTTCAATGCAAATATTCTTTCCTTATTGTTATTCAAGAAATCTCATTCACAGAACTCATGCCTACTCGGTTTGGTGTTCCACAATCATGTGTCCTTGATCTCCCATCTTTTACTATATCGATACGTTCCAGGCAAAAGGCCCTAACCCACATAAGGTTAACTTTACAGGAGAAAGAAAAAACTGTTTCATTGTTAAACAAACCAAGTTGGCTTTCCACATTAGTTTAATTGTAATTTTTATGAATATTTTCTGTTACATAGAACAATTATTTTTCATCAATACTTGCATCTCTTTACAAGAAATAACAGTAAAGTGAACCACTTTGTTGATTAGGGCCTTTGTCACCTTGTAGCAACGGGCCCTGTATCATAATGTTAACTGCCAAAAGCCCTAACCTGTTGGTTTTGAAAGTCCCGAATGTTCAGAACGAAAGCCCTAACCCACTTCTATCATTGGTAAAATAAAAAATTACTTTTTATTAAAATTTTTAATTTATTTATATTTAACAAAAAACCGATTAGAGCGCTAGATTTAAATGAAACGGATCAATCAACAGCATCAAACTAGTGGGATAGGGCACTTGGATTGGGGGATAGGTCTTTTGGTCTCTCAAATGATTTAAAGTTTTGTGAGAGTATGTGGGTTAGGGCCTTCAAATTGAGGGTTAGGGCCTTTTCCCTGGACCACATTTTGCAATGCCAAAGGCCCTCCAATTTCTAATTTCCTATTTTCATAAATTTTATTTAAAAGTATTACAAAATGGAGTTAACAGAAATGTGCGGGATAGGGCCAAAACATGAAAATCTCAAAAATTGAGGGATAGGGCCTTTTGCCTTGAAAAGTTATTATACATAATAACTGGTTATTTTACAAAATAACTACCGTTCTTGGTTAATATGACAAATTATTCAGTATGCTAAATTCAGTATTCTGGAATGAAATTTTCTTTAATTCTGGGAGAATAAACGTGAATGTAGATTATTTGGAAAAATTGCTTTGTTTCTTTTCTAGGAAACATATAAATTTATTAGGAAATAGAGAGAGTTGTTATTTATTTTTATTTTTTTTTTTTAGCTTGTCTAGACGATTGTTTCGTCTAAAAAGTTTAGTGCTTCGCAATTCAAAATGTCACAACAGTTTGCCTTGTTCAAATAAATAAGTACCTACCTAATATTTGTCTTATTTATTTATAATAGCAACAATTATGTATAATAGCCACACTAGTTTGGCTATTATACAAAATAACCAGTTAACTTAGTAAATTCAACTAAATTAATCACTTTAGCTGTTCACGTTGGATATTTTACAAAATAACCAGATAAAGTAATAATTTTTTTTTCAATTTGCCATATTAACCAGTTTTTTTGTTATTATATAAAATAACCGGTGATTATACATAATAGCAGATTTATCAAATTAACAGTAACATATACACTGCCAGCATTCCTATCCATCCTAAGACACTGATGAGTTAAGCCGATGATAGCGATCCTGATGTAGCCTTCAAGAGCACCTCTCCGAAATATGAGTATTATTAAGAATTAAGTTAAATAAGCCAAAATGTGTTCGTCACGTTTGCCCAGTGCTTCTGACATCATTAAGGCAAAAAAAGGTACCACAGTTAAAAAAGTCCCTTTTAAAATCCCTTTCCTGGGCTATCAAAACTTTTCGATGTAATCAATGTATCTACAAAAACTAGTAGTAGAAATATAGTATCAGAACAAAGAAATAAAAAGATAGGTAGGTAAATAAAAATTAGTGCTACATTGGAGGAAAAGTATACAACTAAAAAATAGATAAACAGGAAATAAAAAAAATGGGAAAAAACATCAAATTAACAACTTCTATATGATGAAACAAAATAAATAAAAGTATCTACAAAAATAAAAGAGAATAAGTAAAAAAGAAAAAAAGCAAATCCATACAACTAAGAAAGAGATAAAATTGATAATATATATAAATATAAATATAAATCGACCGAGCATAGTACGGTGGTTGATTATAAAAGAGAAGGAAGGATGCCCAGCCAAGGTTTAAAATAAAATTAATTTAGAAAGCAGAAAATAAGATAAGATAAAAAATAAATAAATGACCACGGCCTTGTCATTATTAGTATACCCAACTTTAACCAAGCCGCAGCGGGTACTATGCAGTTTACCTGGGTAATCCTAGGTTTAACCGTTAATCTAACTTTACCCGTAACATATACATTAATCAGTTTAAAAAAAAGTAAATAAATGAAAATAGAAAATAATAATAATAATAAAGTACAAAGTAATAGAACCTAACTGTTAATTAACAAATGAAAAAAAAAATAGTGAAAAAACTTCTAGTGAAATTTCTAAGTTGACGAACGCGGACATATTGTGGAATTTGTAATAAATAAATAAAATAAGCTTATTTTTTGAAATGTTGTCTATTCCACTAAAGATATTTATAAAAATACAACTACTGGTTTCGGCTTTTCACCATCGTCAGGTCTAGTTATGAACTAAGTTAGTTTGCAGAGTGCGACCCCTCCAATACCTCTCTGGTGAAAGGTGCCATTTCAATTAGGGAGTCCCCCGGCTTAACCGTTAGCTACATCATGAAATATTTGACAAAACACTAATTTTTCTTAATTTGGAGGGGTCGCACTCTGCAAACTAACTTAGTTCATAACTAGACCTGACGATGGTGTGAAACCGAAACCGGTAGTTGTATTTTTATAAATATCTTTAGTGGAATAGACAACATTTCAAAAAATAAGCTTGTTTTATTTATTCTAGTGAAATGGTATTTTATTTAAATACTTCAATGTCCTCTGATTTTTAGCGCCCTTACTATGTATTGTATGATAGTATTGAGGTTTTGGTTGTTTGTAATGTTGACTTCATGTCAATTCAAAGCCCTCTAAGGACGATGTCCACTGATTTTCAGTCAAATCGGCCAAAGAGATGGAGGGATTAGGGAGAGGCATAACACAAAAATTTAAGTAACTCCCGATGTAATAAATGTATCGACACAAAATTTAGTATGAGTATTCAGAAGTCTCCATGTGTCACAATTATCGATTTTTAGCCCAAACGGTCGATTGTTTTTGGAGGGATACCGAAGCTTTAAATTGTTCTGGGGAAGTTCATTGCCGGTGGTTCACCGACGACAATTTAAAAAAAAAAATGATTGCCAACGAACAACTCCATTCAGCAAAGATTCACTTTGTTTACCTCGAAGGAAATAAGAAAAAAAATCTAATAAAATATAAAGAGGTTAAGGTTAATGTAGTCCTTACGTGCGGTCCTTAAACAAATCACCGTCTCACGTGAATAAAAAACATATTTCTTTCTATCACATAAAATTGATTCTGTAACAAATGAAAATTTTTGTCGTAAAATTTTCTTGAAATTATTTCTACTTGCTATGCACTTATAAAACTTGAATTGAAGATATCTTTTAGGTTACAGGAACGATGCAGCAGATAATGTGGCAAAGGAAGGCTGGAGAAGAAAAGGTAGTGACGACAATACCAGACATGAAAATCTGCCTGCGTCGCAAAATAAAAGAGAGCTGGGCTTCTATGCGGATTAACATGGTTCTAACAAATAAACTTAGGTCCATCAAAGCAAATATAGATAAATGGCAAAGCTCCGAAAGGCAGGAGGAGGTATGTCTGATGCGGCTCCGTGTAGGCCACACTCGTCTAACCCAACAGGGCGACGGTCCCGCGCTGTGGCAAGTGTGGGGCCTGGCCTCTCACAGTAAGCCACATCTTGGAGGAGTGCCCTGGATATGAGGAAATACTAAAGGCCATGGGTTTACGAACAAGAGACCTACATGAGATGCTCGGAGACAACTCATCTATCGAAGCCGTCATATCCTCAATGAAGACAAGTCACCTCATCGAATTAATCTAATCACTTGTACGGCGTCAAAAAACTAGGACATTGAACGCCGACAAATAAAACTGTTCTATTCTTTTAGGCTACATATTCAAGTAAAACAGCAATAACACAAAATATTAAAGGCAACGCTACAATTTCTGAAAAATACAAAAAATCAATTTTCCTTCATAACTCTATATTGATTTTGATTGTTTTTCATTCGAAAGAGCAATCAAATAAGTCGTCGGTAAATCACCGGCTATGTACTTTTCCAGCACAAATAATCAATTAAGTTTTCGCTCTTGGCTTCAAGACCAATCGACCGTTTGGACTAAAACTCATTATTTGACTTACATAGTAGCTTCTGGATCCTCATAATAAATTTTGTGTCGATACATTCATTACATCGGCAGTTATTAGGGTATTTGAGTCGAGCTCCCTTCCCTTGATTCCCCCTTCTCTTTGACTGATTTTGCGAGAAATTAATAGGTGTCGTCTTTTAGGGCTTTTGAATTTTAACACATGAAATTTCGTGTCAATATATCCATTACAGCGGCAGTTATTAGAGTTTTTGTGTTAAGCATCCCTTCTAATCCCCACTTTGTAATGATTTACACGAAATTTCATATGCAAATTGAAATGAGGAAGACAGCTAATAATTTTCAATGGAATCGCTCGAAGGGAAGTTGGTGACAAGGGAATGGGGGCTTAATACAAAAACATTAACTGCCGATGTAATGAATATATCGACATGAAATTTAATATGAGCATTCAAAAGTCTCTGTGTTAATCAATTATTGATTTTTAGCTACTGGTCTTGGAGGAAGAGCTAAACAATAATTGATTTATTTGTGCACGTAACCACATTGCCGGTGATTCACCGACAACGTTTTAAATTATTCATCTAATTCTTGCTCTATCCAGGATCCTGCAACGAGTATTGGCCGCCCGTGTGCAAATAACGATAACGCCGCCACCCCTCCTCCCCTCCACAATTAAAGTTCCCGAATCTTTTTATGTTTTTCCTCTTTACATTTTGACTAAGTTAATGATTTTTATTTTCCAAATAAATACTTGAGCAAGGAAATTAATAATTTGTGTAACAACAATATTTTATTTTCAAACATTATAATTATGAACTATTAAACAAAATTATTACCTACCTATGTACGTAATAATGATAGGTAATAAAATTTAAATATATGTACATATAAAATTTACTTTATATAATAGATAAACTTTGATATAGGTAATATTAAAAAACATAATATTAGATTTTTTTTAGTCTAGTAAAGTAGTTTTTAAGGAACACAGGTCAATTTGTTTTTTGAATAAAACTAGAAACATTTATCACAAATAGTCATTTATTAAATAAAAGTAAATCGTAATCAAAGCATGGCTCTTCCGGCCTTAATGGAAGCAAAATTTTCTACTGCACGTTTTGTGTCAATAGAATTCAAGAGATCACTTTCGATGGATAATAACGAAAGGAGGTTCGGTCCGTCAGTCTCTCTACAAAAGTCAGTCTCTCTACCTTTTGATAACCCATATTTCCCTTTCTTCCCCCATCCCTTGAAATGAATTTATCTTGCTTTTTCCCTTGGTTTCCGTTTCTTTATGTTCTCTTGTCTATATTTCGCTACGATAGATTTAAAATAAGGAAAAGAAAAATTATGGAGGCCTAGCGACCGCCCCTATTATGGGCTTAAAGGCCGCCCGTGTGACTCGCCCGCCTTAGCCATAGGGTCTGCACGGCTCTGGCTCTATCCCACATAGGGTTGCCATCCGTCCGGGTTTTCCAGGACATGTCCTCTTTTTTTGACTGGGGGGGCTGTCCGGGGTACTTTTTTCAAATATTCCGGGTTTTTGATTTTTTTTTTTTTATTAAAAAGTTCAAAAATTATATAAAAAATGGTTCTATGGATGTATTTTTTATTGTTTTACGCGTATCTGAATGGAATCAATATTTAATTTTAATAATTGCCTCTAGGGGGTATCGATAATTTTTTTGGGAATCGATTTGTATCCCACCTGTTTATTAACTATATTGTTTTTAGTTCACGCTGTATTTGATTCTCCGAAAATGTAAGAGTGAAGAATCATATTCAGAATTAAAAAAGATAGTAGCATTTTTTTTCAGCATTCCAGCTCACAATGCTAATGGTGAAAGAGTATTTTCTCTCATAAATTGTCAGTGGTCTAAAGAGAGAAATAAACTGTTGCCCAGTACTATTGCTGCGATAACAATGACCAAATATAATTTTAGTGACTATAGTTGTGATCATTTTTATGATTATTTACTTAATAATTGTGATGTTCTCAGACAAATTGGGAACACTGAAAAATATGAGACTGTCTTAGAAGTAAAAGATTGTTAATTATTTGTGAAGAAATTACTTGTAAGAAAAGTATCAAAATTTAAAGAAAAAGATGTAGTTTGTTCTAAATAAAACTTTGCACGTTTCAATACAATAAAGATTTATATAAATTTTAAAATATTTAGTAAAAAATTTTGAGTCTGATCTGTCCTGGTTTTTAATGAGATAAGTCCTTGTTTTGTCCGGGTTTTTTACCGCTTCAGTCCGGGGTTTCAAAAATTTGAGCTGGCAACCCTAATCCCATATAAACTCAGCCATAATTTTCTGAGTGGGGGCCTCCTTCCCTCACTCAGAAAATTATGGCATATATACAATGTGTATACCTTACCTGCCTTGTTGAGAATATTTCAAACCCTATTGATTCTTTTGTTTTTAGAACCTTGTTACAAAGTAGCGTGACTTGAAATGTATATGTAACACATCTTAGATGCAACATACCGCCACCTTAGATAAAATGTTCACGCGACTTTTTTTTTTCTCTTTTAAGGCCCTCAGAAAGAAAATCAATAGGTGCATGTCTTAAACAGTGTCGTATTTTGTTCTACATCTAGGGCGCGTCCATCTCGTGTGGCATAACGTTAAACATGTCCGAAAATAGCGTTTCTTTCCTACTTTTCAGAATGTACCCACCATTTATTTGTCAGCATAATATTGAGGTTTCGCTCAGCTCTAAAATGTTTTATGCCGGAAAATATAGTGAGTTGAGCCGCCACTTGTAGTCAGCAAGTAGAATAAGATTCAACAGCAAATAATGTCATATTAGGTAGCTCTAAAGTTCTTTATATAGATAATTAAGAGGGCGCCGGTAGCTCAGTGGTAAGCGTGCTAGACTTCTGAGCTTAAGAACGTGGGTTCGTAACCCGACCGAGGCCCTTAGTTTATTTTATCTGGGAGGTAAAATAAACTTAAGCACGCCGTCCTTCGGATGGGACGTTAAGCGATGGTCCCGAGCCTGTACGATGTCAGGTACTCGTTAAAGATCCCTACCCTAGGTGAATAAAAATTTAGGGTAGGCAAAATTTAGGACTCCCACAGTAGATTCGGGCTCATGTCCACCAGAGTGATGAAAGAGCGCTCTGGTAGTAGGCGATATGATCTCGTAGTTAAAGCCCGGGCATGAGTCATAAAACCTAACCTAACCTTACCAAACCTATAGGTAATTAAATACATTTGCAGCAATATAAAAAATAAAGAGGCAAATCGTAAGACTGATTTAATATTTTCTTCATACTTATATAGATGGTTTATAATCAAGGGGTTAGTTCCACCAGTAAATATACTGCTGTTGTCATACATTTCGGTGGAAACCGTCGTCACTGGCTGCTGGTCGAGTACTGTGGGCGAGCGCTTTCGATGTGAAGACATCATCTTCAAGCCACTGTTAACGTTGTACTAGCGCTCCCCCACAGTGACGACGGTTTCCACCGAAAGGTATGACAACAGCATTTATATAGATTCTTTATGACATAAATTCTTCTATTCATATATCTACTTTTATTACTACATAAGTAAGCTGTTTATGTTAATTTTTAATTTATCTACGAGTACCTATAATATAACAGAAAAACTAGACAGTAATAGATATTCTCTATTATTGTCTAGTTTTTCTCCACCCCGTACTAATTTATTTACTTTTGTAATTATTTCTTTGTACAGCATATTTTTGTTCTGTATGTATCTTATATTTTGGCTCTGTATGTATTTTGTATTAGGGGACTTCGGTCCCAGAATAAAATTTCTCTTCAGTCGGTGGTCGCTTGGTGATAAGATAGACCATCTGATGACAGGACGATTCGGTGACGGCCGATATCATGTAAAAAGTACTTAAGCCCTTGGGTAAAGTAGTCTCAATTTCCATCCGATTTCTGCCAAAATCTATAATCAGATTTAAGTTAACACATATAACTTCATTCCAAATTTTAAGTTCAGTCGTTTTTACGTTACAACGCCCACACACTTCCAATCACTTATACACACACACAGACAAACAGAAATGGGTCAAAACATATTTAGGGTACCTCGAAAAGTGCAAGATTCGTTGAAAACTTGACATCGAATTTTTGCACGATTACAATCCCCGATTTTTTATATGGATTTGCAACCTTTTTGCCACCAGCGACCTTAATGTCCCTGTTCGGAGTCAGGATGACCCTAATGTTTTTATCTTACATCATTACTAAGCTCCCATAAAGAGGAGCGCTATTTAGATTGTGTCAGGGATTACCCACATCACATTTATTTTTACTATGTACAAACGTACATTTGTACATTTATAAGGCTTATGTAGTTACTGTAAACAAAATAAGTCAAATGAGAGAAAAAAGAAAATTCAGAAGAATGCAACAAATATAATAAAAAACAATTTTAGAAAATGTATATATTTATGAAAATTATGTAATCTTTCAGTTTTGTTTTTGATATTTGTGACTCAACTGATGAGTCTATTTCGGTACTTTCCTCAATTACACGCCACTGGTATTTTTTACTTTTTTCGGAAGCACCCGTACTATTAGTAATATTCTATTCTATGTATTACAATTTGTATATGATGTAATATATCACACGATATGATACACTTATATCAATATAAATTGTTCCCTACAGATACTTCTGACTTAACAGTTTAATATATAATCAGATTTTATAAATTACTTATGTAACTTTGATATTCGACATATTTATTTAAAGGATTACTATATTAAAATATTCTTCGCTTTTGAATACCATATTCTTGTTTGTTTATTATATTATTTATATACTCATTTCCCTGAAACGTTAGGAAGTTACTTATTTTAATTAGACAGTATTTTTCTCTTATTTATTTTTTATTATTCTTGTTTTTCTACTTTTGATTTAGAATTCAAACTTCTATTTAATTATTTTATCAGATTAACCTTTCATATTGTTATTAATTATATTACTTTCGTAATATACGGGGTGAGAATGGCCAAAAATTACTGTTTTTGGTCATAACTCCTATATAGTTTAGCCGAATACAACGAAATTGGGAGGGCTTATTGCTTAGGTGCTCGAGCACGTATACAGGGAATTTCAAATTTTTAGGTTGTTAGGTGTCTGAAATAAGAGTATATTATGTAAATGGCCATTCTCACCCCGTGTTTGGGGTGAGAGTGGTCTCGCTTGTTTTTCTATGAAAAGTAAAAGGTTTTTTGGCCGGGATGAGTATTGTCAAAAAATCAAAGTTAAAACTACAGAAATATATTTTGTGATAATTTTAAAAACATATTTTTGAATTGTATAAACACTTCAAAACAACTTTTGAAATTTTTTTCTTAAACATCGATACATTTCCCGTTTAACAATTAAGAAATTAAAATATCTCCGAATTCTTCACTAATAAATTTCAGCCATCCTCTTTTTTCTTCGGTGGGAGTAGTGATAATTTTTATAATGTCCTTCGTTTCAACGGCCGCAATCTCAGGTTTGTCAGGAATTATGAATTTCTCTCCTATCTTCTTCACAAATAAGACAGAAACTTCTTAATGCTGAACTTCTCTGCCGCTTTGCGAATCAACATGCCTTTTTTTACGGCTAACAGTGCTTCTTTTGACTGATCATCACTATAATGAGTGTATTTGCGCGACCCAACCTTGCGAATATAGTGCCGAGGCATCTCTGACACGTAAAACACTTAAACTGAAACAAAAAACAATGAAAAACTTCAGGCACTTGAATTAATATTATCGTGGGGTGGGAATGGCCAAATACGTCGGTGACCATTCTCACCCCAAAAAATAGGTGATTTTTTAAATGATTAAAAATATTTATATATTATTTTTTTTCAAATTAAATTATTTTAATAACAATAATAAGCGACTTACCGACAGTTAAGTAACAAGTTTGTTGAGCACCACGAGAGATATAAACATAATCTCCTCATTCGTGTAACCATGGCAACAGAAGTTATACCAACATAAGAACAATTATAAATTATTACCACATTAGTTAAAAATTTTTTGGGGTTCAAATTTTTCGAATAAAAAACACAAAACTATTTAAACACTCTGTCCAACATTTGAGGTAAAATATAATAACAAAAAAATCGGGAAAAACTGATTCGGAAATTTTTAGGGCTTTACTTCGAATTTCCCTGCTTTGTGGCCATTCTCACCCCGTTTGACGGTATATGATATTATGATTTATTATTTTCATATCATTTGTCCGAAGAAATGAACAGTTGACCCTCCATTAGGCAGTACAGGTTCCCTTGAAGAAAGTAAAGAATCAGTCGCTGGTAAATTGTAGTAAAATACCCTACTTTCGAAGTTCCATACCAAAATGTTAATGGAACAGAATCCTAACAAGAGTTGAGAATCGAAATCCGAATTTTTAATCGAATAACAAACTATTTTGTGATCGAAATAAAACCATTGGTGTCTACCATCGAGTCTTTAAACATTGACCTTATTACATCAAAGGTAAAAAAAATGTATGGTCAAATTTCATGAAAAGGGAAAATCTAAAAATATTTATTTTATAAATTTTTTATTGTATTTACTAAAATGAGAGAGAAAGAGAAAGTAAAGAATGAAAGAAAGAAGAATTACAATTTTTGATGTGGAAATCTAATCTAACCACATACAGCTTATAGATGCGCCCCCTTTTTCGAAAGACTCAATGACCTTAAACTTAAATTTATTTAATTCCAAACGGAAAAGAATTCATGAAATATATTAGAAGTGTGTTAATACGTTAAAAATCAATATTTCTTATCTATAATTTTATCAAAATGTAATAAACTTTCGATCAAATAACAATCGATGGCAAAACTATCGATCATCAATATTTTGTTTCGTCAGCGAAGAAGACTGGAATTTGAACTAATTATTTGAGACATTGTTGAAAGTGATTAGGTATGTTTTATATGAAATAAAAAGTCTTCCTCAAATAAATTCATAGTTTTGCTGCCAATATTCAGTAGTTCTTGTGAACTGTAACTGATACTGGGTCCTGAATGTTTGGAAGCATGTCAATACACTAGAGCAAGTCACGCGAGGATCTGCCTCTTGCATGAAATCCAATTATCTTTAAAACAAAGGTATTTATTTATGTACATTGATTTAATGGGGATGTTTGTTATCAGCCGTTGGAGCTCTCGTAAAATCCTAAGACAAAAATACGACAAAAAATTATCAGTGGTAATATATCTGACAGTATTTATTTTATTTCTAAAATTTATGCTTCTCATGTGACATAAACATGGCACATTCCCCCTCTTAAATATATAAATTTATAGACTTCTCTCGTGGCAAAGATACAAATAAAATGTGATAGATGATTTAATGTATGCTATTTCATGGTTTTTCTGTTTTGCAAACAATTTATCCCAACTCCATTTTTCAAAGTATAGATATTTTTTGTATTTTGAAATTGTTGAAACGTTTAAGTGGAAATTGTAGCTCGCTTTACGTTTAAAATAATAGGGAAGGAATTGTTATCGACAAATATTTGCCTGTACATTGTATATTATATCGCACGTCATAACTCTACAATGTTTTCATTATTCTTACTATCGTTCATGCTATTGGAAAAAATAATATTCCTAACATAACAATACCTATGAAGGAATAAAGAACTGACAATTGGGAAGGCTATCATCTTTAAACAAAGAATATGAACATGTTAAAAAAATTATTTATTCCAATGATCAAGACATAATCATAATAACTCAGAAAATGTATCCTGACATAAAAGAAAACTAGTAACTAACTGTTTTTCTTAACATTTGTATAAATATTATGTTGAAACTAATCTGAAAATGGTCAGTTTTCATTTGCTTTTCCTGCAAAGCTCTTATTTTTTGAGTTTTCGACGACAGATTTCTTAGGGAAATGCGTTGTATCGTATAGTAAATACAGGTGCCTGTAATGTAATGAGGCGTCATTGGGACGTGGAACGAACTAAACAAGAGCATACCCGAGCCGACCGATTAAGACTTACGATTGTGCTCTTGAAAATGTAATAGTGTATAATTAGCTATGAATTACGTAGATGATATGTTTCCCTTAACTTGATTGTTAAAAAATACAGAAAAAATGTAAAAAAAATATAAATACAATTACTGAACCTATCTTTATTTTCAGTTGACATGTCAAGTAAGATTATTGCTGTTGAATCCATGGAATAGTTGGTTTTTGTGAATCATACCTGGCCTTCAACTACTTCGCCTACCACCAGAGCCCTCTTATGCCACTGGTGGACATGAGTCCAACACTACTCTGGAATTTCTAAATTTTGCCTACCAAGGTTCAGTTACCTAGGGAAGTGGTCTTCAACGAGTACATATCATTGTACAGGTTTGGGACCATCGCTTAACGTCCCATCCGAAGGACGGCTTGCTCAAGGTTTTTTTCACTTACCAGAAACCTAAGAGTATCGACTTAGTTTCCACCCCGTGATCTTGAACTCGTCGTGGCAAGCTATCTCTGGTATACCGACGCCATATTAAAAAATATATTATGAATATAAGATGTGAAAAGAATGTGGGTAAGGGCCACTGCTATGATTACAATTATTGATTATTATTAACAAAGTTTTAACTAACTAAGGCTCACGAATGTTGAATATGGATTTTGCTACTCAATGCTTAAAAGAAATTCTGCATAATATTCACATTACCCATTATTTTTTTGTTTTTTGGCGCGTTGACAACATGACCGTTGGGACTCTTGTCAAACATACACATACACGTACACATATTAACATAGGTACTTATACCTTTGTCTTCATAGACAATTACTCTACTGAATACAGAAACTTACCATTTACAGTTCATTTTCCTTGTTTTTGCCCTTGGATCTTTCATTTCTATAGAACGCTGTCTAGAAATTTATATTTACATGCTTCTTCTGTTTATGATACATTTTTGAAACCAAAAGAATTGAGTGGGACGAAGCTGAC
Source organism: Aradus depressus (assembly GCA_963662175.1). Taxonomy (NCBI): domain Eukaryota; kingdom Metazoa; phylum Arthropoda; class Insecta; order Hemiptera; family Aradidae; genus Aradus; species Aradus depressus. The sequence goes on along the minus strand of OY759217.1, from coordinate 27,592,637 downwards.
ATGTAATTTCTGATTCACTCCCTTTGATTGACCTTTGTAGGTTTCAAAAATATGTATTATGTATTCGTAATATATTATATCTAAGGAAATAAGTAAGTTATATCAAAAACTATGATTGTTGAGGATCCGACGTAATTCTTCCATATTGTCTTCTGCCCGTTAGTTTACACTTAATGTTTCTTTGTATGTTTTAGGTGAGTCCGTGTGTGAACGGTGGAGGAGAGAGAAGCCCGGTGCCCTCACCTTCCTCACTACTACATCCGGACCATGCCCGGGCTCTGCGACGGCAGTCCTCAGCAGAGACAAGCCTGGAAGAACAGGATCCAGCCTCTGCCTCCTCCTCCACAGCTAGCAGCCTGGCCAGCGTGCGGCAGGCCGACTGGGACCGACGACGCTCCTCCGCAGCTCGCCGCTACTCTCTTCTGGATGCTCTCGACCTCGAGTACGCTCTGTTCAGAGCGGCTGCTCGTGGCTCCGTGGGCCCATACTCTCTTTCAGAGTCTATACACAAGCTCACATTTACCCAGAGTCTGGCCTTCCCGGCGCTGGCCCGGGGGCTAGCTGGCAAACGGAGACGGTCTTCCTATCTCCGCTCTGCCCCCGTCGATCCCCGGGAGTCAGGACTCAACGCTTTTGCGAAGATCGTGACAGCTCTCGTCCTCATGCTGGTCTCAGTCATGGTCTTTGGAGTTGTGTACAAGTTCGTAAGGACGTGAGGATTGCTTTTGTCCCATCAGACCGACGTGAAGGTGGGACACAACACTCTTCATTTTGGAACAGCCAAATAGATGTTTTTGTTTCACTGAATTGTTGTTTGTAATGTACTCAATTTGTAAAAAAAAAAAACTATACGAGTTTCACAGTATCTCGCTAATCACCATGAGAGCACTGCTGATATGGTCAAAATTACCTATTCTTCTCAAAGCTATGCAAATGATGGTTTAATATATGAAATTTATAAGTTCAACAGCGTTTCGCCACCACATAATGTTCCAATACAAATAGTACAGCTCGCATGTGCGTTTTCATATTTTGTCGAATGTTAATGAAAACTCCTATCATTGGGATATACACCTTGTCCTGTTATAAAAATATAAATTTTATGTTTCAAAATGTTAGTTTGAACTGTTCTAATAAGGGCTCTACTTATGGAATTTCATGAAAATCCGATTAACTTATTCAAATAGATATTTTCAACTGTATAAAAAATAAATACAACAAGTAAATATGCTAAAAGAGAGATAATGGCAATGTCAAGAGGGTGACACTCCCTAGTCACTGAGTTACTCTCATTTGTAAATAATCACTTCACTGCTAAGGAGGTCTTTACGCCATTGACGCTTAAACCGTCGTTGGGGAAGTGCGGCAGAGTGGAGTGCACGGACTTGGGGATTATTATGGGAACTAAGAGAAGAAAATAATTTTTTATACTTGGATTTAGAAACTTCGGGGTCATAAGGTCAGTTGAAGAGTTTTTTTTGGAAACATACATAATAAAGAGCGTTGGCTGTTGTACGAAGGATTTTGGAGTGAAAGGATTGGACGCGCTGGAGATTGGAAGCTTTGACAGGACCCCACAAAAAATGTATTCCTTCAGTGTACAAATAAAACTCTAATCATATATAATGATTAATTGAAATACTACGTACTTAGTATTTCTGAAAATTATTAACAGTCAACTTCCGATTTTTCTGACAGTTTTGTTTCTATCCATGTTGCTTGTGAGGCTCTTTTTAATTTTAAATTTCATCTCCAATAATTGACATTGGAAAAAGCAGTAGTCTTTTTTCGTTCAGCTCGAATATCATGTTCGAATTGAGTGGCTGTCAATGTATGACTGGCGATAGCAACTTTTGGAGTTGAAAGTTACATTGAAAGTGACTCGACAGTTGGATATGTGAGGGAAATGTTCAGGTACACAGACAGATATCATATAGGCTAGGTCATATGATTTTTAAAAATGCAATTATTTACTCAATAATATTGTCTGTAATGCCATTTGGAGATGATTTCGCGTAGTCTATATTCCGGAGAAAGTAGATCTGGGTTCCATTTCTTCGAACTCTATGTTCTTTGAGGCTGGTATGTACTCCCCAGGCAGAGAGAAAACTCTCCTACAAACATTGAAGAGTCTGATTTTCTTCATGATTTCGTGTAAAGTGAGGTACTGTCAAACAAATTTTGAAATTTTTACAATTTTCCCCCACATATATTATTTATCGATTTTCCAACTTTTATTCAATAATATATTCTAATTATCAATGTGTGCCCTGTGTCTGTTGGTCTTTACAGCAGCCCTGTATCTTTAATAAAGTCCAGGACACTGCTGCTGGTTCTCTCCATAGTCTGTCTCGGTTCCGTTATTACATATTACGTTGTTTACATATCGGTTAACGCAGGAGTGGCCAACCCGCGGGCCTCATGCCCGCCTTGAACAATTTTACGGCCCGCGAGATTTATCACAATTTTACAAAATATGTTTTTGCACAAAACATGTGCAAATACGCGCATTGAGATTGACTTGCAAAAACTAAGTGAAAGAGTTGAGAAACAAATATCTCACTAATTAAATAAATTAAATATTATTAGATCATTTCATTATTATATTATCTATGTTTATAGGTTAGGTTTTATGACTCATGCCCGGGCTTTAACTACGAGGTCATCGCCTACTACCAGAGCGCTCTTTCGTCACTCTGGTGGACATAAGCCCGACTCTACTATAGGAGTCCTAAATTTTGCCTACCGTAAATTTTTATTCACCTAGGGCAGGGGTCTTTAACGAGTATCTGACATCGTACAGGCTCGGGACCATCGCTTAACGTCCCATCCGAAGGACGGCGTGCTTAAGGGCCTCGGTCGGGTTTCGAACCCACTTTCTTGAGTTCAGAAGATAAGCACGCATACCACTGAGCTACCGTCGCCCTCATGTATGAATAATAAAAAAAACAGTAATAATAATTCATTCTCTTTTAAATTTTCACTCCAAAAAGTTTTTTTAGTGGGTCCAATTCTAATATCGGGATATATAATTTTATATGCGGCCCGCGCGATTATAATCATTCTCCCATTCCGGCTTTTCAAAACATACTTATGTCAATTTTATGCAATATACAATTTGTATATAATATATTATTACATCACTTCTCCCATTTATTTTTTTTCCTTCTCAAAAAAATAGCAATTACATACGTGTTTCCGGAATTACTACTCCTTTCCTTCCACTGATTCCGCTGAAAATTAATAGGTGTCATTCTTATAGGGTTTTGAATTTACATATGAAATTTTGTGTCAATGCATTCATTGCAACTGCAGTTATCGGATTTGTTATTAAGCCCCTGCCCCCTCCCTCCCCCCGTAAACCCCCCTTTTCCTTTGGTCGATTCGCTGAAAATCAGTAGGAGGTTCTGGTGTCGATATATTCATTCTATCGGGAGTTATCGTGTGTACGAGATTATTCTTGAATCAGGGATGCAAAAGAAATGAAATTTCCATAAGAACATCAAAATTCTGACCGATTTCATACCTTCCTCTATACTTCGTATAACTGGGGAATTTATACTCACAAATGTTCTTTGACGTGCTTTATTCACAAAACAAGCAAAATTAAACGTCAGGAAAGCATAATATCTTAAAGATCAGTAACTTCCAATAGATTTGTGACTTTTACATCTGAAAGAATACAAATTGCCTCTCGTTCGTCCTCGCTAAAATATATCTGAATGATAATTGAAATAGACTAATGAATAAAAGTTTGAAAAATCGAATAAATATGATTGGGGACAAACTGTAGAAGTTTTCTAATATTAAAAGCATAGGTTAAATAATATAATTATTACAAAGGAATCGGGTTACGCTAAAAGGGATTAAGTATATGATAAATCATTTTAGGAAAATAGAAACAGTTTAGTGTACACGATTGCGAAAAATGAACTATTTGCCTTGAAGGAATCAACTAGTTTCTGCAATATTCGATGAACGATCCGTCAAACATAAATGCCACTGCTAACTGAAATTCGCCAAACTTGACAAAAGGCCTTTTAGCATGACCCGAATCAAATTGAGATGATATCAATGATTTTTTTGTTTTGTTTTCAAAATTATATTTTGACTTAAGTCTTATACTATACGGTTGACAGGTACTTCAACGGAAATATAATTGGAGATCATGTTCACTTTTTGAAGTAGGTTAATTTTTTATAAATTGTGAGAAAAAAATTGTTTTGTGGCCATTGTTGAAGCATGATTTTGGTAAATAAATAAAACAAACTTATTGTCTATTCCACAAAAAAAATGTATGCACAAACTAACCGTTTCGGTGTTACACCATCGTTGTATAAACTAAAACTTGCTGAGTGCGAACCACTCTTATAGGTACCATCAGGTTGGTAAGGGAGGAGTTGGAATTTCAACTTTGGAATCCCAGTGAATTACAGAATTTGTTTGCTCTGAAATATTTTTTTAAATTATTTTTTTCAATAACACTGGTTAAACTGACTACTATGGAGTCCTAAATTTTGCCTACCCTACATTTTTATTCACTTAGGGTAGGGATCTTTAACGAGTAACTGACATCATACCGGATTGGGACCATCCGAAGGACGGCATGCTCAAGTTTTCTTCACCTCCCGGATAAAGAACCTAAAGGCCTCAGCCGAGTTTCGAACCCCCGGCCTTGAGCTCAGTAAACAAGCACTTTATTTATTACTATTATAACTTTATTTATGTCCCGTTATTCTATCAGGTTACCAGCTTTTTGAACCGAAATGGAGGTACTTAATTGATGTCTTCGATTGGATAAAAACTGCAATTGTCCATAATGTGGGTCGCAAAATTTGTAAAATATACAATATGTTAAAAAATAAGTTTGTTTTATTTATAAGTTTGTTTTCACAATATCTCCGCGTTATCAACCTAATATTTTGGTACGCAAGAAGGTACTTTTGCTCAATAGTTTGCAAACAACTTTGAAACTTATTCTTTCAAAAAGTACTATAAGATTAACTACTCTCACATGAAGTATTAAATCTGAAACATATCAATGGCTCACTTTATGGGGACACAGACCTTTTTATTAAAGAGACAGAAACTTTTTATGGGGTTAGTTGGGAATATGTTTTACTGCTTAAAATGAAACTCAATTGTCTTGAAAAATTAAAAAAAAATTTGACCCTAATTTGGACGTAAGAGGAAATATGTATAGACTTGGAGTATGATGTATGTAATCAAAGATATCAAACTGCTACATATCTTAACATTTCTTTTGTACAGGTTAACTATTTAGGTGTAAATAATAGCCCTGAGGGCATAACCATTATTGGTAATTCTGGTGATTGTTAATGCTGTTTCTTGCATCACCCAAACTAAATCCCATCTGAACCTTACTAGAGGTTATAGCACTCGTACCTGAACAACGACGATATCGCAGAACTGGACAACCACTAGGCATAATCGCAGGTTCCAAATCCGGTTGAGGACCTAGGGTTTTTTATCTGGGAGATTAAAAAAACCAACATGGATGAGCATGTCGTCCTTCGGATAGGATTAAGCGATGGTCTTGAGCCAGTACGTCAGAAAAAATTAGAGATCCCAGTTGAGTCTGGGTCATGAACGCACTGGTAGTAGGCGATATGACCTTAAAGTTAAAGCCTGGCATGAGTCACAATAACTAATTAATAAGTAAATTACGACATAACTCAACCTCACCAGTCTGCCAACTGATAATTATAAGATTTATAATGTGTATGAGGAGGGGACCACAGAAGCCGTGCGGGATAGATCGTAGGGCTTTGGTCGCATGGTTTGCGGGTTCGAATCCCGTCCGGGAGTGAGTTTTATTTAGTAGATAGAACTCCCTCCCGAGGGGGGCCATGGCTGGTTGTGACTAACTGGATAAAAACGTTATAGAGAGGTGGCTATAATATGCATCGCGTACTAAATCAAAAAATTAAGAAGAAAATTTTAACAACAATGAAAAACCAGTTAATGGAAAACGAAAAAAAAAACTGCGTGCAGAATCACTGTTTCCCCCCATAATCCGGTTTTTAATCGTTGCCAGAATATATTAATAAATTCAGTGAAAAATGTATATAAAACACGTACTATATATAGGTTATATGACTCATGCCCGGGCTTTAACTACGAGGTCATATCACCTACTACCAAAGCGCTCTTTCGTCACTCTGGTGGACATGAGTCCGACTCTACTGTGGGAGTCCTAAATTTGCCTACCCCAATTTTTTTATTTATTTAGGGTAGGGGTCTTTAACGAGTACCTGACATCGTACAAGCTCGGGACCATCGCTTAACGTCCCACCCGAAGAACGGCGTGCTTAAGTTTATTTTACCTCCCAGATAAAATAAACTAAGGGCCTCGGTCGGCCCACGAGTTTGAGTTCAGAAGACAAGCACGCATACCACAGCTACTGGCGCCCTTACACGTAGGTACTATATAAATATAAATTACGACGATATTATAAATCTTATAATTATCAGTTGGCAGTCTGACATTTGGTTATGTTAAGTAACTCATGCTCGGGCTTTATCGAGGTCATATCGCCTACTACCAGAACACTCTTTTGTCGCTCTGGTGGACATGAGCCCGACTCAACCATGGGAATCCTAAATTTTGTCTATCCATGTTTATTCACTTAGTGTCTCGAGTACCTGACGTCGCTTACCGTCTCGTCCAAAGGACGGCATGCTTTATGAAAATTAATGTGACGGTGGTTATTTCGTATTGTTTGTTTCATGTTCTGCGGTTACCGTCGTCCTTCAGATTCGACGGCTACAGGGCTAATAATATATTAATGTGCAATGAACCAAATCAACTTTTTTTACTCGTAGGAATTTCATCAAGGTAAGAAAACTGAAACGATCGAATTTATCGTTTATTAAATGCCAGGTGTACTGGACGAAAACAAAATATATTCTATAATATGAACAATTGTATGTAAAAAATAATAAATTTCTTCTTTTTGTGTATATCTAAAATTAAGTCGTATATAAATGCTTACCATTAAATTTTCAAGAAAAATAAATGACTGAAAATTGTGTAAAATATATTTTCATGTATTTTTTTATAATTTCGTTTCTTATACAAATGTATATATTTGTTATTGGCAAATTATGTAAGCCTTCTTTTTATTCAAAACATGTAGTTGTAGTAAGAGTTGATATTGTAAAAATTAATAAAATTATATATTACCTTACTTTTTTCTTTTGTAAGTGCATCCTTCTCCCTCTCTGCGCATTAAGCGTTCATGAATCTTTTTCATATGCATTTAATACAATGTTATCAACAAAAAAAAGTCTTCGGTGAATCACCCAATTTCCCATGAACCCCCTCCCCTTCCCTACAGCCAAAATGACTAAAATTTGACAGGTTATGTCTTCATTGAGTTTTGACTTCAAATATGAAATTTCATATCGATACTTCATTACATCGGCAGTTATTGGGGTTTTTGAGTTGAGCCTTTCCCCTAATCCTCTCCTGTTTCCTCATGTTTTTTTCTTTGAAAAGTGAAAAAACCTTGAGCACGCCGTCCTTTGGATGGAATGTTAAGCAATGGCCCCGAGCCTGTACGATGTCGATCCCTACCCACGGTCCGAATAAATCTGGTTGAGCAAACTTTAGGACTTCCAGTGTAGAGTCGGGCTCATATTCACCAAAGCGACAAAAGAGAGCTCTCATAGTAGACGATATGACCTCATAGTTAAAGCCCGGGCATGAGTCATAATAACTAATTCTAAATATTACTGGTTTTATTTTATGATTGTGTATCATGTCGATGCACTCATTCTATCGGCAGTTAAGCCTCCGCCTAATCCCCTCCTTCCCGATGTCGTTAAAGGGTTCTGGGTTCATATATATATATATATCGTGTCGATATATCGTCGGTCTAAACGTGATACCTCGTAAGTGACATTTTTGACTGATCTAGTGGGACCTCGTGTACGACATAAAAAGAAAATACCATGAAATACGGTTTGAAGTGATACGTTGCAAAAGAAATGGGAACGAAATTCTGGTAACTCCATCAAGTACGTTAATTCTTTACTTGGATTTGCAAACTAACTTAAAAACAATTCACGGCATGCATATACATCTCAATACAAATGTCGAAAAAAATTGAGGTTTCCTATTAAGCATATTTTGTTAATAAGTTTTTGTCTCTCCTGTAAAGTTGGCTTTTTGCACATATGAGGTATCACGTTCAGACCGACGATATTCAATCTATCGGGAATTATCGTATTCACAGACTATTTTTTTTTTTTTTTTTTTTTTCATATTGGATTCTAGAGGTCGGAAAACATTAAATTCCGTTGAAAGTCTGCATCGAACTTTTGGCCGATTACATAACTTGCCCTATACATAACTTCGTTCATCTGGGGAAGTAAAACATTTATGCCTGCTCAATAAAATGTTAAAAATAAAAAACATTTTTTTTTCTTCAATAATTTATTATATATATATAAAAAAAAAGAAACAAAATAAAACAGCACCAGGGCATAAAATTATCACAACAAAGATTCAACTTAACTTTAAAATATACAAAACAATAATATGTAACAATGTAACATAATAATAAAAAAATATATATAAAAAAAAACAAATAAAAATGGTAACATTAATATAATATTATGTGAATATTATGTACAAGTGAGATTACCTAAATTAAACATAATATACATAAAAATACATGGGATTATTAAAATGATATGGAAATAAATTAAATGAAAGTACTTACACTTGAAAAAATTTAAATAAATCTATCATATAGGAGTTTACTCTCCTGCTATGACATGTACATTTTGTTATTTTTAATTGTGAATATTACAAAAATGATATTAACAATAATGAACATTCTGTGGTGGAAAGCGATAAGCTGATGTCGGATTTTTCCACGGTGAAAATTGTAATTTCAACTTAATTAAAAAGAATGTTGCAAATATTATATTTTTATAATTTTCCAACACAGAATTATACAGGGCTCGATAATCGATAAAATCAGATACGATACATTTTAAAATACGAGGTGTGTTCAAAAAGTAAAGGGAATTTTGTAATTTCGAGGATTGTATTAGTTCGATTCTTGCGATTTTTTCTGAAAAGTATCTGTACATTGTTAACCAAACAGGATGTTTAGTCTGCTGTAAGCTGTCGAGGGTTACATGTGTTTTGGTACGATCGGCGATTATTTATTTGTTTACAAAATAGATCAGAGAATTCGCATTAAATTTTGCTATAAGAGTAGAATAAAGTGCAGCAAAGTTTTAGGAATCTTAAATATTGCTTTTGGTGAGTATAGTAGTGTTTTTCGATTTTAACGACATAGTGCAATAGAGTTCTTGCCACAAGGTCAAACGATCAATAAGGAGTACTACCTACAAGTGCAACACCGTTTGCGTGAAGCAAGTAGAAAAAAACTCCCAGATTTGTGGCGAAACAATTCATGGGTTTTTCACCACGAGAATGCACCTGCTCTATTACTTGTTCGTGAATTTTTGACCAAAAACAACACTGAAATGCCCCAGCCTCCATATTCGCCAGACATGGCTCCGTGTGACTATTTTCTGTTCCCAACAATAAAGAGAACCTTAAAGGGCCGTCGTTGCACAAGCATAGATGAGATTAAAAGTGCATCGCTGAGAGCTAAATGCTATCCCAAAGATCGAGTTCCAGAAGTGTTTCGGGGATTGGAAGAAGCGCTGGCATAAGTGTATAATATCTAATGGGGACTATTTTGAAGGCGATAACATTGATGTACACGAATAAATAAAATTCTTTTAAAAACCGAAAATTCCCGTTATTTTTTGAACGCATCTCGTAGTAACTCAATGAGAATCACCCCATTTATAATTGTTTTACCACTATGTAAAAAACTAATAGTTCGGATGGTTTTTACTGAAATTTTGTAGTCCAAACTTGTGTGACTCAATTTTTTGCCAATAATATGTTGTTTTATTTATAGGGTACAACAACCTATTGAGAATACAATTTATCAAAAAATTTTTGACAAAAGTGAACCTGCCTAATTTATGCACGGAACCCTAAATTGCAGTTTTTGTAAATATTATTCTAGTAATTACTAGTTTGATTGTCTTAGAAAAAAATCTTGTTTGTAAGTCTATAAAAAAAATAAATAAAAAAATAACGTAACATTAGTAGCTATGACTAGAAAAAAAAAAAAAAAGCATTCTTATAAATATTAGTTCATGTGTTATATAGTACTAAGCATTTTACTTCATCACTGTGTAACAGCAGTGAAATAAGAAATATCTCGTGGTTATGGCCACACAAAAATATATACAATATCTCATAACAAGAAATTTTAAGGAATCAAACAACACAATTTCATAAAGTACCGGCAGACATTAGTTTATTTTTTCCTTCGTAATTTATTTTATTGAGAACAGATTAATTCATGATCCATCAAATTATTATCAATTTATAGCGTGGTCGTCAGAATCTACTGTCAAGCAGCAAGGCAATGTTGTAGCCACAGGTATAACCATATGCATATGCACGACCCAATGTTGCAAAAAAAAAAAAAATCATAAAATTGTATTTTACTAAACTTATATGATTTTACTTAGAAATTCCCAACTTTTAACAATGCATAATCGGGACCTTACCACATTCCACCACAAAGATGATCAACTCACTTCATTGACAATCTCTAATAATTTAATAATACAAGGAAAATATCTCATTTCTATATTTTTACCGAAAGTAATAGAATTTATTTTAAATGTATTGATAAAATAAGAGATGCTATTGTCTATTGAGCTAAGATTGCGGGTTCGAAACAAGGTAAAAAACCTTGAGCACGCAGTCCTTTGGATAGGACCTTAAAAGATGGTCCCGAGCCTGTACGATATCAGGTACTCGTATAAGACCGCTACCATAGTTAACTGGACCTGTGTAAGCAAAATTTAAGATTCCTATAGTAAAGTTGGGCTCACGTCCACCAGAGAGACGAAAGAGCACTCTGTTAGTAGAATCTGAATGGTTTGCTCAAAAGCGTGATAAATACGGAGGTTAGAGAAAAATATATCCACTGAAAATAAATTAGAGTCCCGCTGATCCGGACACCGATTATTCGGTTAATCCGGACGGGATTTAAAAAACAAATTAAAATTTAATTTAGCGAGCGGTAAGTACGAAAATAATTCAAAGAGGGTTTGATTTGACTTTCTCAGTTGGCTACGGTGAAAAAACTTCTATTTACAAGGAAATGACTTTTTTCATGAGTCTAAAAATATTATTCTTGTTTTCATTAGGTACTGTACATTGTTTTGTTTTATAGTCCTGTTCAGAATTTAACGTTTATATATTTCGTTTTTAAAATTCTTAATTTTTACATTATAACATTAATGTACCGTGGTTTGTTATGTACAGTAGTATTGTATAATAAATAAAGTTTGAGTTTTAATCACAAATATGTTTTGTTTTGTTAACCCTATCTCAGTTCGTAGGTCAAACTTAGATCTACGTATACATTATGTAGTATTGAAAATAAAATTAACCTGAAGGAAAAGGTGTATTTAAGAGAAAAAAAAAAAAATAGCTTAAATATTTATCATGTGCATTTTACAGCAAATTCCGTTTAAACCGAACTTTCGGTGATCCGGACGGGGTCCGGTACCATCTAGTCCGGATTAGCGGGACTCTACTGTATGAGCAATACATTTTGAGAACATATTACTTCCGGTAGTAAATAATCGCCATTTTTTATATGCTTACAGTTCCCAGTTGAATATGGCAAATTTTCTTCAATATTTTGATTTTTCAAGGATGCAGTATTACACAATAAACTAGTTCACCCATTGACATAAGCGGTGATCCAAATATATCAAAACGTAGGCGATTGAACACTTTGTTTAATAGCCTAATAAAACAAATAAACCTATCAATGTTCTAAAAAGTAATTTAAATCTCTTTAAAAAATATTCGAGATTCTTTGGTCACTTATTCCTAAGAATGCTAAAGGCAGTACAGGGAATCTATGAAGGAGTATCAGAAATTAGGACCTATACAAGTTTATAATTAATTATTATATATTTTTTATTAATTACATTTTTTTTGTTTCTTAATTTCTCATTATCACAAGTTGAAAAAAGAAAAATTTCATTAATAACATACTGCAATCTAGTCTATACTTTAGAGTAGTTTTTTAGGCTAAGTTAACTTATAATTATCTCCCCTATACACCTAAAATTTTTTTACTATTTTTCCCTGCATCCTAAAAATGTGCACTTTATTTATTTACGAGTATTTACTATTAGGGTAACATTAGCAGTAGTACTCTACAATAACCTGTTTTAAAAAAAATATGTACAGAAATAATTGATTTATATGCGTATTGGAATTATAACCTTTGCTCTTTCATTTATTAATTTTTTTTAGAGCGCCGACGATAGCTCAGAGGTGAGCATGCTAGCCTACTGAGCTCAAGATCGCGGGTTCGAGACCCCGCCGAGACCCTTAGGTTTTTTATCTGGGAAGTGGAACAACCTTGAGCACGCCGTCCTTTGGATTGGACGTCAAACGATGTCCCTGAACTTGTGCATTATCAAGTAGACGTTAAAGATCCCTATACCCAAGGTGAATAAACCTGGCTGGGTAGGCAAAATGTAGGACTTCCACAGTAGAGTCTCGTGTCCAACAGAGCGAGGAATCAGCGCGTCAAAGCCCGGGCATGAGTCATAATAACAAACTTCATTTATTATACGATTGTCTTGTAACAATAATCGACAACGTTTGCAATAAACACACGTATTTTATGATGGAGGAAGGATTTGTAACTTCTATAGAATCAACGTTGATAAACTATACTTGATTGGCATTAAGGTGTCCCAAATATATTTATTCTTTACACACCGGTTATTGTTTCGCCCAATTCAAAACTTATTTTTTCCCTGTCTACACTACATACTTGTGTCAATCATAATATCCAATATACAATTTATATATTCGTTTTCGTGATAATACATTTTTTTCTGGCTAAAAAGTATCCATGTGACCACTGACTTAAGTCTTAACAAAAATGGCCACGAAATCAAGTAAAATATAATGTAATTAATAAATAGATTTTGTCCAGTGGCTTTTTAGCCAGAACAAAGTATTATTATGAAAACGAAAATATATTTAAGTATTTAGACATATGGTATGTTTTGAAAAGCCAGAATGGGAGAAACGTTGACCGATATGTAAAACATAAAAATATATTCGAGACCTTAAGGCCAATGAAGTACTGTTTATCACCCACTATTTGTCTATGTCGAAAAAGGATACATTTCAGTATTAGCGATTTTAGTATGTGTTTCCCTTAAAAAATCTGGTATATTAAAGATTTTTCTTTGTCAAATCGAAACCTGTATTGGAACCATACATTTTCTTAAACATAAAAAATAGTATTTGACATAAATCTCTAATATCTATTAATTTATCACTCTTTGGGATCTGTGCGTCGTTTATTGTTTTTTTTTAAAGTCCCTAATGGATATTTAACAGAAATATATACTTACAATAAATGAAAATTATCACTTTCTTATAGTACAATTAATACTAAGATAGTCATATCTGAAGAGATCTTAATTTTTTTTTTTTAGTATTATACATTCGAAATGCCAACTCAATTACCCTGATCTTATCCTAGTTAAGTATGGGACCGACTAGAGCAGCATTAGTCCTGTCTTGGGGGAGAGAGAGAGATGTGTTGTCAGACTACAGCCGAAGGAGCCCTAGGCCCCAGGGCTCATTGCGCGATGGTGACAGGAGGCGCTGCCCCTGATAGCAGAGCTGCTTCATCTGACTCCACCACAGCGTGACCCCCGCTCTCGTCTTCCTCTTCTTCTTCTTTTAATGTTTCCATAATTCCCTGTAGGCATTTAAAAAAAAAAAAATATTAAAATAAAATCCTCATCTAAAAGTCCATTAGATGTAAGTAAATATGCCAATAAAAAAAATTGTTTTTAACTTGGTTCTGACGAATTTAGTAGTACAGTAAATTATATCCGAAGCAGTTTGTGGCAATGTTGATACCGTCAAGAAAAATATATTAATTTCAAATTTTCCCCGCCATTTTCTGGGTTCAATATGTCCCGAACTAAGGAACCTTTTTATTATGCCTAAAACTAAAAACAATTTTTTTTCCTATCCAGTATTTTATTTTAATTTTACTTCACATTCTCATTTCAAAATAGAATAGTTTTTTAGTTATTATGACTCATGTTTGGGCTTGTTCAAAATTATATCGCCTAATATCAGAGGAGCGCTCTTTCGTCTCTCTGGTGGACATGAGCCCGACTCTACTATGGTAGCCCTAAATTGCCTACCCTAATTTGTTTTTCACCTAGTGTAGGGGGTCTTTAACGAGTACTTGACATCGTACAGGCTCGGGACCATCGTTTAACGTCCTATCCGAAGGTTGGCGTGCTCAAGGTTTTCTCACCTCTCAGATGAAAAACCTATGGGTCAGCTGGGTTTCGGACCCGCTATCTTGAGCTCAGTAGGCAAGCACGCTACCACTGAGCTACCTGCGCCCTCTCTAAAAAAAAAACAATAATTGCCGACGGCTGCTTTACTTATGTTACAATTAGAATTTCGCACTTATAGATTTAAGCGTTGGACTCATTGCTGAATACTGAACTCGATACTTGTGTTGTATTGTATTTTTTTTTTAAGGATGTATCGCAGACATCACTATACACAAGTAACGTAATGTTTCTCGGGCCAGCCAGTTTTTGAACTTGAACTAATTAAGAATGCTTGAAGTTGGCTTGCACTTCAAGTGTACTTTGACTTAATTAAATAACTTAAGGTTTCCTCTCCTGACTTTGTGGTTGTGTAATTGAAGTGCAACATCTTAGACTTAATGAAATTAGCTTTGTGTGTCTTAGACAAACTTGTTTTCAGCATAAGATATGCACGAAAATGTCTCAAATGTCTGTTTAAAGTTGCAACGTTAGTAACATTAAACATGTTAGGTTGTCGGCTTATCGGTGAACGAGACTGAATGTTATTACAGAAACATTTTTAGTTCAACTATTATTTCCTGCGTTCCACTGACAATCAATTCAACATCCAAATAATACTAGTATTTTAAGATGTTATGTAATCGGCAGCTCAGGCTTGTTCTCATGCGGTAATACATAGTTGAAAACCCTGTCGATTTTGACCCGAACAAACGAAACATTCCTAATTACAGCTGACTAAAATGAGATATTGATTAGCGTTTGGTTCCTCTTTCTAATGACGTCTTTGTATTATAAAATAAGAAATAACAACGGATGGGATGTTAAGCGATGGTTCCGAGCCTGTATGATGTTAGGTACTCGTTAAAGACCCCTACCCTAAGTGAATAATGAATAATAATTCAAATGTTTACCCCTGCTTTATACTTAAACTTAATAAAAATATAATTTAAGCACCTTTATATATAAAAAAAAAAGTCTGATGTGTATTTTCATGAGAATTTGATCAAGCGTTAAGACTAGCACTGTTCGCCCTGCCCACAACTCCTTTTCAGTTTTCTCAATACTGTGATTTCTTAAACTCAATCGAAATCATAATACCAAATGTTTATGCAATCATAGGTATTATTTAAAAAAAATGCCCAACATAGTTTATAAAACATTTTTAAAAATGCACTCAAAAATAAAAAAAATACAATTTTCTGATTTATTCTTCGACGTCAACACCAAATTTTGGTACCAAAATTGACCTCGACCTCTCAGAATTAAATGAAGTTTTGTGATATCGTAGAGGCACCACACATAGAAAGTTAAAAAAATTGTGGCGTTTCCGATATCTCCAATATTTCTGGGGGCCGTTGAAATTTCAGAGTATACAAACAATTTTTATTTTGTAATTTGGCTTCTAATAAAAGTCAGCGAGGGCTTAAATGTGATAGAAACGAATTTCTACCAATATTTGAGTTTTGATGAACTATGAAACAATTGAAAAACGATATATCTCAAAAACTCTTACTTTAATTTTGATAATGTATTGTGTGTGCCTTTAAGAGTCCTTCATACTCTTACTGTCAAAATCTCATGAGGGGTATATAGACAGCGTGGAGATTATGGTGCATAAATAAAAGGAGGAATGAAGAAATACAGTAAAACTGCAATGATAAAATTGGAAAAAAATGTTATGAATACCTACCATGGATGAAAATCCGCTAAGTTTATGCAGTTTGTGCGTGCATGGAATTTTTTTTTTTTTTTTGTTCATTTAGCTATCATGAAGTCATTGCAGTATTGCTACATTTCTTCAACGTTTCTCTTCAAACTCCGCCATAACTTCCTTCGCTTTTCGGATACCAATCATGAAAATTAGACAGTAGGAGGATGAAGGACCTTTAGAGGCACACACAAAAAATTATCAAAATTAAAGTATGGGTTTTTGAGATAATCGTTTTTGAATTTCTTAAAAGTTCCCCAAAATTCAAATATTCACCGAAATGTGTTTTGACCACGTACAACATTTAGCGCAACCCTTCACCATTAATTCAACCCCTCGCAACCAATTTAAGCCAGGTATCATATTAAAGTTTAATTTCACATGCTCATATTGTTTTTTCCATCTTATTACCTCCGTCATTTCCATACTAGAAATGAATAAAACTAAAAAAATAAATAATCAAAATTGAAGGATTGAGTTTTGATATATTAGTTTTTTTAATGTTAAAAAGTTCCTCAAAATCGGAAGAATGTAATTCGTTTGGTATGAATAGAATCATTTATTATTTAGAAGCTGCGTTACGAATTAAAGTTTATTTCAAACCCTGAAATTTAAAATGGATGTAAATTCCCAAAATGGGAGAATACCTTAAAAGGGTCTCTTTTTTTGTGGGTCCCTACCAACTCACCGATTTAGAAGAAATTCTATGAAAAGCTAAGGGCCTCAGTAGCCAAAAATGGTACTACCTCTGAGCTACCAGCACTCTCATTCTGTAGGTTTCACCTTGAACAGCCCGGTTTAGGGACGGTTAGAGATTCTATCCTCAGTTGAGAAAATATTTCCCCTAGAAGTGGGGGTGTGATAATTGAAGAATGAATCATAGGAGAGATATGCCCCGCCTTGAAGAGCAGCCAGCGGAGAAGGCTGTTACTATACTATCTGCGCAAGAGTAAGAAGGCCAGAGCCTCTGTGCTGTGCCAACCAACATCAACCCCCAGATAAAAGCAGAGACAGAAGATAGCTACACCCGCGTCTAGTGGAGAACAGTCACGCTCCCCGCCCCACAGAATGCGGCTGTACCTCAGACCTGCGAAGAAATACCCGCCTTTTTCAAGAGCACTGATCCCCTGCTCTTCTCAAAGCTATCAACGGCGCCATGTAGCACTTCCTCATATACACGGTGTTACAGCGGTATCAAGTTATCTATTACTTCCTTTACCATCAATTCGTTCCGGATATCGTAGACGTTTCGTTCTTTCTCGACTTATACTTTTACAAGTCTTACCTGTGCCACCTGCGTCTGAGGCTGGATGTAGGTCTGTTGACCTCCCTTTCCCACCAAATAGTAGGTCATCAGCTGTCCTTTTCCCTTCACTGCCACCAGACCTCGCTGCTCGAACGTGTAACCAAAGTTCTGCAGGATTTCACATGTTTCTGCTGTCACCTAGAAACATGTATTAAAAATTACGAAGTTGCAGCCATAGATGCATCAGCATGGATGCATTTTTTGTCAATTCTAGATTGAGAATGACTTGATGAGGAAGTATGAGTATGTTTCTAAGAATGGGCCAGATGTGTGTGAAGAAATTATGTATATGTAACGATAAAATACAAGAATAAACAAAAAATAATCAAACAAATCAATGACATAATTAAAAGTAATAACAATAAAAACCGTCAGTGAATCACCGGCAATGTACTTTCCCAGCATGAAATAATCAACGCTTCGTTCCCTCTTAGGACACTTATTAATTTTCAGCAGAAGAGGAGGGGAGGGATAACGGGGGAGGCTTAACACAAAAACTCCATTAACTGCGCCGTTATAACGAATGAATTGACAAGAAAGATCACATATAAATTCAAAAAACCCCTTAAGACGACACTCATTATTTTTTAGCGGAATCAGCCGAAGGGGAGGGAGGATCAAAAGAGGGCTCAGCTCAAAAATCCCAATAACTACCGATGTAATGGACGTTTCGACATGAAATTTTATACTTAAATTCATTCACATTCCATATTTCAATGAGGGGGTCGGATAACATTAAATTCCGGTGAAAACTCAATATCGAATTTCCAACCGATTTCACTTCGTACGGAGAAAGTAAAAACTATCATGAAGAATAAAATTAGAGTAAAAATACATTTAAAAAATAAGACAAAATAAAAATAAATAAGAAAATTCTCTATAGTTTTTAGCTCGAGAGCTTTCAAAATACCCCCAGTTCCCTGCCATCCCCATTTCTCCAGCTTTATTCTACATTATTTATTGTTTTTTATTATTGTTTTATGCTTTCTCTATGTGTAATATTTGAGTAGTTACTTACCAGTGGCCTGAAGTTTATATTGATTCAAACAATAACAGTTTTCTTTTTGTTTTCCATTTCCATTGATATCACATAAGTAGCCCCACGAAATTAGCGATGATACTGTCATGACTTACCTGTATACAGCCCGCCTTGCCTGTACTCTCCATCCTGGATGCAACGTTCACCGTGTTACCCCAGATGTCATAATGAGGCTTCCTAGCTCCTATAACACCAGCCGTTATAGGCCCGTGGTTGATACCTAAAAAAAAATGATATACCTAACATTTTCTGCAGGGATGTTTTGAAACACTTAATAAAAAATAAAGAGAAACGTATGTTATGACTCATGCCCGGGCTTTAACTATAAGGTCATTTCGCCTACTATTAGAGCGCTCTTTCGTCACTCTGGTGGACATGAGCCCGACTCTACTCTACTAAGTCTTACATTTTACCTACTCTAAATGTTTATTCACATGGGGTAACGGGGTCTTTAACGAGTACCTGACATCGTACAGCTCGGGACCATCGCTTAACGTCTCATCCAAAGGACGGCGTGCTTAAGTAAATAAAAATATTTCACAAAATATATATAAATTATGGGGGTACTTCCCGTATTGCTACCATCTTCAGCCATGATTTAACAAATACTGTTTCAAAACAAAATCATAGTATATTTTTATTCTATACAGAAACATTTCCTGCGCTTTAATAATAATAATGCTCAGTTCCTATGTCCCAGAGGTTCAGTATATTGAAATTTCTTTGAAATTGTTATGTGCTTTGAGCCTCTTCATTTTGAGGGCGCCGGTAGCTCAGAGGTAGCGGTGCTTGCCCTTAAGATCGTGGGTTCGAAACACGGCCGTGGCTCTTAAGTTTGCTCTCTGGGAGGTGAAAAACGTTGAGCACGCCCTCTTTCGAATGGGACGTTAAGCGATGGTCCCGGTCCTGTTTGATGTCAGATACTCATTAGACTCCTACTCTAGCTAACAAAACATGAGTAGGCAATATATAGAATTCCGACAGTTGATTCCGGCTCATGTCCACCAGAGCGATGAAAGAGCAGCTCTGGTAGTAGGTGATATAATCTTGTAGTTAAAACCCGGGCATGAGTAACAATAGCTCTTAAATTAGATACCCATTCCGAGAATTTAGTTATATAGGCCAATTTATGCCACAACCCTTTGCAGTATCGCCTAATCTATGGTAAAATTCTAGCCAAGGTATTTCAACTCAAAACATTAAACCAATATTAAAAATTTATAAAATTAGATAAAATAATATATTTTTCACAACTACATTCTTCTTCCATTTATTTTTTGGGGATTTTATAACCTAGCAAAATGGACGTTTCGGGAAAAAACTATCGTAAGTATCTAAAAAAATGTTTTCCATACAATTAATAAATAAAATCGTACATTCTTGTCAATAATCCAATACAAAACAACATTTCTATTATTCAGATAATTTTTTCATTTGTCTTTTCCAATTTATTTCTATGGAACCAATTGTCTTCGTTCTTGTTGCAGTCTTTTTTCCATCTTAAATATCATTTTTGGGTTCTGTGAGGAGATTCTGAATTTATAATTATATTTTTTTCACAGCTATATTCTTCTCCCATTTAGTTTTTTTTTTAATTGAAAAGTTATCCGAATAATTGTGAATGTTAATTATTCATTGTATGAAAAACATATTTTTAGATTCTGATGGCTAAGGTCCTCAAAAGCAAAAAATAAATGAAATAATATAAATACGAATAATATATATATATATATATATATTATAAAGTCAGAATTTTCTAACACAATCCAAAAGTGATTATAGATTATATGAAAATTAGGTAACATTATCTCATATTAATGTATAACATATAATTATAATGGTTTATGAATTATCAGACTTTTGTTATTCGAGTGGACCAGCGACAACTAAATAATAGGATCATTCTCGACACTAATAATGTATACAGAACGTATTACTGTACAAGTTCAATAGGGTAGAACCTGAAACTCTTAGTTCTTTAATCTATACAATATGAATTTTACGTAATTATAATTCTGGAATCACTCTTACTTACTTCCAGAATCTTTCTAAAACTCCAATTGTATCAGTAGACCATTGCAATTTAAAAATATTATATAAAACTACGTTAAAAAAAATATAGGTACATACAGCTTGTGGGAAATGACAAAATAGATTAAATAAATAATCCAACTAATGCCGATAGAAGTTAGAGTTAAATAGAGTTAACCTTACGCATACTTCGTACGCAGACGTCTGGGTACGCCTTGACTCAACATGGGTACAGCCTAATTACTGGACGTCTCAAATATTATCAGGTCATGGTGATTTCAACTCCAAGCTGTTCTTCTTTTACAGGAAGAACACCCCGAACTGTTCGTGCGGCGATATCGAGACTGCAGAACATGTGGTCCTCGAATGTCCGCTGTACGACCAAGCTAGGGTGGAGTTGATTCATGGGACAAGATCGTATTTGGGACTGGATCTACGGCAGATGGTGACGGAAACAGACTACCCGATGTTCTGCCGATTCGTCGGCTCCTGGCGGGAGCAGAAACAGGCAATGTAAGATAGTAACCCCTTGATCCCCGAGCTTTGACTAAACGTAGACTGGGTGATGTTGCTACAATGCATCTTTTGAAAGCAAATATATAAAAAAAAAAAAAGGAAGTTAGAGTTAGCCATGTCCCTGGTTAAGAAATTTTTCTGAGTCCAGAAGTTGGATCTGAGTTATGTGCAGACCGAGTAGGAACCATGCAGTGTCAGGAGTCTACATAAGATCGATAGACGGTTTGATGATGTGAGTAAGTTGTATGAGCAGAGAGATGATTCCCAACATATCATCATGTCCTGTATCAAGTATGCAGCTGAGAGATGCACTATAAGCGCAGTATAAGCTCTATTCTAGGGAAGCTCTCTCCCACTCATCTAGATATTTTGACAAATCCCTCGCTGTTGGAACATACATTACCTGTACCGGAATTAGAGTTTGATAATAATATTGAATAACGACTAATTACTACAGAACGATGGATAATGGCGTAAAGCTAAAGTCTAAATCCTAAACAAAAAAAAAACTAATGTCGATACAAGGGGAAAAACAATTTACCTCAATTAATTGGAAAGTATCAAATCTATCAAAATGGTTTGAATGAGCTTACCCATTTTGAGCACAAAATGGTTAAAACTTTGTTCATTTATGCTCTGGAGAGCTTTTTTAAGCTCAAAAGCAAATTCGACGAGAAGTGAAAGATGAGCCCAACGTACTTCGGAAGGATCGTCTGGCTGCAAAATAAATAAACACATGTTAAAAACTAAAATATAGGAACAATGTATATTACTAAGCATATTTTCCTGAAAATGAGGAGTGAAACAACTCCCCTAAACTTGACCCATCTCATAACCATTCTTCCATATCGCCTCCCAACTTTTTCTCTGCGATATAACTCATTCACCCCAAACCACGTGATATGGTAAGTTATGTAATCGGTCAGAAATTCAAAGTTGTTTTCACCGGAATTTCAAAGTGATTCCAAAAATGAAAAAAAAAAAAAAATCTATATCTAATTTCACTAACTATATATACATGGGAGTACTTTCGGTATTTCTACCATCCTCAGCCAAAAGCATAAGAGATAAGACTGCATAAGAGTCTTATCTCTTATGCTTTTGGCTGAGGATGGTAGAAATACCGAAAGTACTCCCATGTATATATAGTTAGTGAAATTAGACAACATATTAAATAAACCAGTTTTATTTTATTTTCAAGTCCATTTGAATTATTTCACAATATCTCTGCAATTATGTCAGTTTTCAAATCTATATCTGTTTTTGTGGACACGATAACTCCCGATAGAATAAATGTATTGACACGAAATTTTAGGTGTGTATCCCAATAGAAGAACGACACATTATCGGCTAAAAATAGGCCAAAGGGATAGAATATTAAGGGAGAGACTAAACACAACAATTCTAATAACTGCCGTTGTAATGAATGTAACAACACAATTAATATATAAATTCAAAATCCTGTAAGGACAACATGAAATCGGGGAATTTCAATCGGCTGATGTGAAGGAGGTATCAGAGGAGGGTTCAACTCAAAAACTCCAATAGAAGAAGAGAGAAGAAAGACATTTTTTATTTGGGCCAGTACTAAACATGTACTTTACACAAATTGACATATGAAAATTAAAATTAAAATAAAAAGTCTTGGTATAGTCTCGGCTGCACCTGCGAGTTACAGGCTGGCCGAGACTGTAGTAGACCGCTCCAGAACAGGTTGGCAGACCTTCAAGGAAGTCTCGGATGAGTTTTTCGATGTGGGCTGCAAAAAGAGCAACTCCCACAGCTCCCAGTTCCCGATGGATTTGGGTGTTCCTGACAAACCAGCGTGCGTTCCCCACTATCCGGAGAACTTTGTTTTGAAATGTCTGTAATCTTGTTATGTTGGTGTGGCTAGTGCAGAACCATACAAGGGCAAGCGTAGGTTAAGAATGGAAGTATTAGTGTTTTGTAAAGTAAGGATGTGCATGTGTGTCTGAGTGGTGTATTCCTGTTTATGAGTAGGTAGATGAGCCTGAGTCGTTCGTGTGCTTGTTGGAGAAATACTCTGAAATTTTATATCTAAATCCCATAAGGACGATACCTCTGAATTTTCAGCGAAATCGGCCCGGAGAGAGGGATTCAGGGGAGGGACTCAACTCAAAAATCCAAATAACTGCCGACGTAATGAATTATTCGTTACAAAATTTAATATAAGGTTTCAGAAGCCCCTAGGTGAGTCAACTATTAATTTTAGCCAGAGAGGAAAAACGTAATTCGTACTGGGGAAGCACATTGCCGTTTTATTTACAGATATTTACGTTTTTGTTACGTTGCATCGTTGGTAAATTATATTGGACAAATGTTAGTAACTTGCATCGGAATGAAACAGAATGTTCAAAACAAAAAGTATTATATTCATTAACCTTCCCCAGTACTCAAACATTCTCAAAGCATATAAATAAACAAATTTGTATATTGTACTCATTATAAGACTTGAAATTCCAAATAATTCATACTCACTTTGACCATCCTGGTTGGGTTAAGGCCACTGGCCGCCATGTAGGTTGACCCAATAGTTTTTATTTTTATAATATCTTGGAATTTTGGAAGTTCCAGTAACTTAAAAAAAAAATAGATGTTACAATATTATATTAAATTAAATATGGCATATTATGACCAACAACTCAAAATTAAATTGACATAAAATAAATAAAATAGTTCACACTCACAGCATCAAAATCCGATATTACTTCGTTTAGAAACCTTAAACACTCCAAACCTTGGTTATTAACAGTTTCTTCTGAATAAAAATCTAAAACAAAAAGAAAAACAATTTTTGTAATGATCCTATCTAGTTTTTAAAATTTGATAAAGGGGACATAAGGACATAATTTCGGGGAATGTTCTCTTCTGATTGCTCTGCCTAGAGACATTTATAATTAAATGAGAAAGAACACATAGTTTGATTTATTTTTTTCAATGAAGTCTTTAGCGCAATTGTTTCCTAAGGAATGTTTTGTTTTATTTGATAACTCGCACCCTTATAGAAATAGGGCTGTTAGAGGGAGCGGTGGAAAACCCCTCCATATCTCGGAAAATATGGATTTCAGAAAGAAGTTGTACTAAATAAAAATGTTCATTTTTGCATAACAAACAACTTCCATGTGTTTAATTTTGAGTTTCTGTATTATTGAAGAATTTTTTTTCACCCCTTTTTTTCGACGGGTTGTAACTCGAAGGGGATGCATTTTTTCGAAAAAATTACAAGAGTAAAAGGGGTAGATTTTATACCCAAAAACCCATATATAACATTTGTTTTTCAATTTGGCATTTGTTCATGATATATTGGACATTGGCCAGTTTTTGCCCAATAACAGGGCCCCAGAAAAAAACCGCGAGCTGCCACGTCCCACAAACTTGTTTTGACCCATTACCAACCCATACACTAAATTTCAGCAAAATCCATTCATAAAGCAAAAAGTGAAGGCAAAACTGCTTCATTCACTGGACTAGAGGAGAGTACGTATTTCACACTTTGCGCCTATTTGAAAATGTTCTGTAATAATTATGATTATTTAAATTTCATGCCCATCCCCCCCACCCTTTTTTTTTATCCCCAATTGTCTCCAAAATAGAAAATACATATTTAGTAATAATTTAAAAAAAAAAAAACTTAGTTTATCTCCACACAAATTATTTCAGACCAATGGAGAGGAATTCTGAATTAATATTAAGTTATGTACTTTAAGAGGGCGCCAGTAGCTCATAGGTAGCTCCAAATCGCAGGGTCGAAATCGGCCAAAAAACTTAGGTTTTTTTATCTGAGAGGTGAAAAAACCTTGAGCACACCAACCTTCGGATGGGACGTTAAGCGATGATCCCGAGCCTGTGCAAGGTCAGATACTCGTTGAACACCCTTAGGTAACTAAACCTGGGTAGGCAAAATTTAGACTCCTACAATAGAGTCGGGCTCATGTCCACCAGAGTGACCAGTTGTACACACCAGCCCTAGGGCCTTTGGACTTGTGACTTTTTTTTAAGACCTCTAAGGACATATTAAGAAAACAAAATATATGACGTTTAATTTATAATATTTTCCAGTTAATAATTTTACTTTATAATTTTTTAACCAACCGATATTTATATAACTAGGAAGTTATTATTCGAGCGGGATTTGTTCTAAAGTTTATAAATTTAAATTTCCCTCTTGAAAATAAAGAATAAATCAATGAATCCTGTCGCATTTTCAGAGGTTACAATATGTTTATCATTGATTTTCCGAGAAAGGAGTAATATAATAAAAATGTCCCTCTATTTCTGATATCCAGCCCCTCCATCATGATTTGGTTGCAGCCATGAGGAATCATCTCGTCTGTCTCGATATAAATACAATATTAAATTCGAAATACAACTCCCTCTACCGATTGGTCAGTGTTTTAGGGTCTCAGGAAAGCTATCTTTCATTAAACTGTCATATTGAAATACTCCGACTTCTAGCTCAAATTCGTCTCCACAATATATAGAATAGAAATTTTAGAATATTACTTGGAGGGCTTAGGTATGAGTTTTGTCCTGAAAGTGCCTGCAGGCTCTTGTACCTTAGACGAAAAGGACGACCTCATACACTTTTTGTTTAATTGTCTCTCCTTGTGTAACCCCAGGCAAGCATTTCTTTACAATTATCTCACTAATAGACCAGAATATTACTCAGAAACATTTGTGCATATTTTAAATAATTTAGAAGTTAGAAAAATTAACAATTTATTTTTATTTTTTACTGTTGATTTGAAAATAAAGAATACTTTAATTTAATTTGTTGCATGTAAGATGGATATATATATATATATATATATATATATATATATATATATATATATATATATATATATGTTTTATTATTATTTTTTATTTATTTATTCATGTTCATCTCATATCTTGTTTTATATAATTGTTGAATTGTTTCTTTTATCCTTTTATTATTTATTTTGTAAAAAAAAAAAAGCTTCTCATTGCCAGGTTGTAATCTTTTGTGCAATAAAATATTATCTATCTGTCTATAATAAAAATGTTATCTTTTGTTAATTTGCATACTTCAAAATTACTGTTTAATAAGTATTTTATAATAATAACAATAAATATTTCATAATAAGCTTGATTTGTCAACATTTTTTCTTGTTGAAATGACGACATAAATCACAATACATATGTTTAATGTATTATATTGTTTTTAGATATTTGTATTTAAAACACCCCCGGATCGCAAAGATTCAATCTTTATTTGCAATTGTAAAGAAATCTTGAGTGGTCAGATAATATACAAGTGATAAACGAAATTCAGTCATTTTGACACTGTATTTGTACACCTCCTGTGGTACATCTAAAACTTGCATTTGGATCTGCGCCTGTTGTATGGATAAACTGTATTTTTGAGGTACGCACGAGTATAGTTTCATCTCTTGTAGAAATATTATTACATTCACTGTGTGTTCTCATTATTCTTTAGCATATCTTTTGAACTCCATTTTCTAGTTCGCAGCCCTTGAAACTTATAAAATCTTCAAGTATCATGAACCCGTTAAAAATATTTTTAAACAACTTCCAACTTAGAATCGAGACAAATGATCGGGCACACCTTTTGAAAATCACCTGAAAAGTTGGGCATGGAGGCAAAGAGAACTCCAACCTCGGCATAGCTCTGACTGTAGAGCTCCTCATGTTGCCGTTTTCGGTTGCCGAGGAAGTGAACAGCAACATGTGGAGGAAGAATGTTGTAGACGAGGGCCTCGTTTCGCCTCCGCATATCGCTGGCTCGCTCCCGCTGCTCCTCAGCTTCTGTCTTCCAGAGGAACAGAACCCGAGAGGCGCACTCCATCTACAGACCAATAGAAAGCACTTAAGTTTTTATCATAGTCATGAATAACAGTTTAAGATGATTGATGGGTAAAATGAAGGATAGATAGGTGCGCAATGGTAGAGGTTATACCCAACGCCAAGCTCCACCTTTCTCCACCGCCACTTATATGAAATGATAAAATAGCATAAATGACAATATAAAAATGCTAAAAGTATTTTAGAAAAAGAAAAGGTTTTCTCAAGGTTATCTCCTTATCACCTCGATTTAAATCCAATTAAAATTATTTGGACAACACATCGGAACGAAACCCCCCGCATGTGGTTGACGAGCGAAGCGAGCATGGACAGAATATCTCGGATTTTCACACGATTACAATATTTTTTCTCACACTATTGGTATAAGAAACAAAAAAAATATTTTTTTTGGGAAAGGGATTCCGATCCATTCATCCCTGCCCAACATATAAGTAATACCTGAGAGAACGAAAATACATGATTTGTCGTCTAGAGCCTATTGATTTTCCATGGGGTTCCAGACAAGAATAATATCCAAACTTCATTCCAATTTGCTAAAAGTATGAACAAGTTGAAGATACCCATTTCTCTTCTCTTCCTTACAGATTTCCTAGCTAGTCGAGAAACGACGACTTACATCTCCGGTCTTACTGTCCCTTCAGATTTACTTATACCCCTGCGTGTTTCTTACATCTATCCCAATAATCCTCATTCCTCCAGCAGTTACTGGGATTTTTGAGTTGTGAAACCCCCTCTACTCTGATCCCCCCTCTTCTGTTTGAACAATCTTGGGAACAATTTGTGGGGTGTTGAACTTGTGTTTTGAATTATAACTATAAAAACACAGGCTGTATCGGTATCGGGAACGCAGCAGCAGTGGGGTACGTGAAACGTCTTGTGCGTGCTGCAGAGTGTACATACACCCCATATGCACTAGAGTACAGGAATGACGTAACCAAATACACAACGTGTCAAACGTGGCGTCATAGCCGAGTAACCGTCAAATTTCTTCAACAAGTTTCACACTTGTAAGCCCCATAACTCCTGAAGAGCAAAGAAAATAATTATTATTATTCTTTATATATATATATATATATATATATATATATATATATATATATATATATATATATATATATATATATATATATATAAAGAATAATAATTATTATTTTCTTTTTATATTTAAATATATTCCTGATTTCTGTCAATGATTATGTTTGAAATTGTTGGTCACTTGTGAATACAAAAAAAGGTTTTGATTTTAGATCAACAATTTTTTCACTTCATTCTACAGTACATTTTGTCATAAAGCAACATTAATACAATTTAAAATTACTTTGATTGTTCATGTATAATTAATTCTTAAATAATATAAGCTTAATTCTTTACGTGTCTTATGAGAGCAGTCAATGCGAAGCCCACCATAAATAACATCACAGAGGTTGAGAACCAGGAATGCGTAAACCTGAAACAAAAAAAATACATATAAATAATTTAGTCTTTTTCAAAATTTGATTGAAAATTTAAATATAAATTCTAATTAAGTGCTTCCATTCCTCCTCTCAACACTACATAGTGGCTTCTGAATCCCCATTCTGATACTGAAACTTGTGTCGATATATTCCTTACATCGGTAGGTGTTAGGCTTTTTGAGTCGAGCACTCCTGTTTTGATTCTCCTCTTCCTATCGACCGATTTCGCGGAATGTTAATAGATGCTGTATTTATTATTTTTTTTAAATATAAATATTTTAAAGGTTTTGGTGTTAAGCCCCCTAAAAAGAAAAGAGAGGTATTTTCTTTTGCCGATTCGGCTAAAAAGTCAATAGTAAATAGGAAGTAGGAATGTCTTTCTTATGGGACTCTAGATACACATATAAAATTTCGTGTTGTTCACACATACAAACCGATATCTTTTTTTTTTTCTTGAATAGGGGGTTGGAAAACACGAAATTCTGTTGAAAACTTCGCATCGAATTTCTGACCTCCTCCTATACTTCTTATATCTGGGAAAGTAAAATTGAAAGTAACGAATGTGAACATCTTTGTTTCGAGCACTGAATTTCTATTGTCTAAATGTTCTTTCTAGCTTTCTGGATCCAAATTTCCAAAAATTATAAAATAAAACAACAATAATTCAAAAAAATTAAAATTTTTTTATATGAGAATAAACCTCTTAGTTTCGTTGGTGGGATCAGTGATGTCAGCATGGAGAACGACATCCTCACAGTCGAGCGGCCTGCTTATGAAGAAGACGTTGCCCAGGGTGTGGGTGTCCACTATGACAAACAGGAGGATCCCCTTAGCCATGTGAGACAGCTGAATAGGAAGAGCTGCTGCCACCTGATCAAATAGACATGGATTTATTTAACTTCAGTTTTAAAAAATAAATCACATTTGATAAATTATACAGGAAATTAACGTACTATCCTCAGTTCATCGTACAAGAAGCGGCAACATAATTATGACCACTGGGAAAACAGTGTTAGAAATAAAAAAAATAAATTATATAATACATAAAAAATAAATTATCAAACATAAATGGCAAAAGCAATGGGAGGAATGTAATACTTTTCTGAGGTCGGTTAAACTTCGAATCGGCACTGGTGATGTGACGTCCCTTTCCCGAAAAGAAAGAATGGTCCTGACGAGGCTAAGAATCGGAAACACTTGGCTAACTCATGTCCACATTTTGTTGCGGAGAAGCCCACCAAGATGTCCACAATGCAAGGAAGAACTCACTGTCCACATACTACAATCCTGTGAAGCTCTCAAACCCTACCAAGAAAGAGATGGATTGCCTCAAGATTCTCGAGCAGTGCTGAAAGATGACTCGGCCTACACATCCCAGCTGCTGCAATTCTTGCGAAACACCGGACTGTATCACCAACCAGTTGGAGCCACCCAGAGAGATAGCCTTAGCCACATTATGTCACCCTATTTACTATAATAATAGTTGTGCTGGCGCTAATGGCCTCTGCAGTCGATTTAATTACTATTAATATAGATTTAATTATTATAATAACATTTAATTATAAAATATAGTATATATAATTAGTTAAGTTGATTGGACTTACTAAGACGAGGACGGTCATATGTGTGTAGTATGAAGGGTAAAGACAGGCTTCTGTAGGGTCGTCGTTAGGAGAGGAACAGTTTGACTTGAAGTGTCCTGACACGTTCATACATGAGGCCTGCAATAATTACAAAATACTATTATAATGTTTACATATATTTTCAATTGATACATACTGAATACTAAGGACCCATACACATAACAATTGCACAAATGATACGAAGTTAAACTGTGAATATCTGCAAAAAGAGAGTGAAGGGAATATTAAAACTGTCAGAAATTGGAAGGGTTTACGGGAAATGTAGGATATATGGTCTTACCAGGGATTGCTCGAGGATGATAGCCAGGTTTTTGACTCTGCTGGTTAATGTTGTCCAGGGTTAAGAGGGAGGGTCAATTAAGTTATTGAGAAGTTTCTTGTTGCCTAATATAATCGCTTGGGTCTTGTGAGTATTAAGGAGTTTGTTCTGTTTGGCCCAGGAGGATATGGAATTGGTCATTTGATACTTGAGAGTACGCGGAAGGAAAATTGGAGGGGTGAAAGATAAATAAGTCTGCAGGTCATCCGCGTAGAGATGGTAGTAATACATCGTAGATAATAAATTTGAAATATGTGTCTTCTTTTGCTTATCCTAATTGTCATTAAAATAATAATAGTATGTTTAATACGTAGTTGTTGACTTGCCATGGCTATAATATTGGAGGTGTTGATCACAATGATAAGAATGACGGCAATACATCTCCTGATGATCACCTTGGAGTTCAACTTTTTACTTACAATAAGGAACTGTTGAGGAAACGCCTAAAAAAATAAATCATAATAATTAATTAGATGAAACATTTATTTAATAGCAAAATCAGTGCCAAATTTTTGAGGAATAATCCATCCATTTTTATATTACCTAATAGATATACCTAACACTGGACCAATAGCGATTACCGTGAATGTCTCGAGATGGCCCTGTATCCAAAAGAGAACGACTCTAGTAATTGACAGCTAGGTCCAGGAATTCATTTAATGTGATAACATTTCATTAGAAACAACAATGTTAACACAAACCAAGAAATTAGCGAAACACGTTCTGGGAGATTTTAAAAAGGTTTTGTTGATATTTTCATTACTTACTTCGCTTCCTTTGATCGGTTTGACAAACATTTCAAAAGAGTGAAGGGAACCTTACTTGTATACTGAAGGGCATAAAAAAAAACCCTGATCAAAATATGTTCAGCCCAATGGTTTGGTCAGTCAACGAAAACGAAAAAGAGGAATGTCCACCCCACTCTTGAGTGGGAGAGTGATATGGTTTGGATATGGTTAGAGACTGCTCTCTCCACCATTCTAGCAAGAACTGCCTTAAGGGTGGAGGCAGGGTAGCCAGCAGTCTCCTAGGGCGGAAAATAATACGAATGACATTTCTAAAAAAGTGAGTAAAAATAAGTAAAAAATTGCTAATAAAAAGTGATAAAAAAAACATAATAAGTAACATTTATTTGAAAAGTGAGTTATTATTAGTTTTTCTTATGTTAAATGATAAAATAAACCGTAAATAAAAAGTGATAAAATAAACATATTATTAAATAAAAAATGTATTAAAAAAGTTCTCGGGCGCAACTATGAATCCCCGAATACGATGTGTTTAAAAGTTTAAAATTTTCCAACTTTTAATGTTTATGATGGTCGTTGAAAATTTCCAACTTTAAATACAAAAGGGCTATTTGGTTTTTCCAGGATTAGGTTCTCTCCGATTCAATAATTTTTTTGTATTCACTTTCTTATGAATTTGGAAAAAAAGTAAGTTTGTGAATTTATAATTTAACAAAAAAATGTGAAAGTGAGTCGAAAAACATTTTAAAAACTGAGAGAGTGAGCGTTTTTTCTCAAAAAGTGAGTAAAAGTGAGCTAGTATGCACTTGTAATTGGTTTGGTTAATTAACACACTTTTATGGCCTTAAGGTCATCAAAATTTGTTTATTCGGGTATTTCCAAAACTTATTTTTTCCAGTACAGATAGTAATTATTTGTACATTCTCAAGCGTTTACAACAATATTTCGAGCTAATGTCCACCTGAGTGACGAAATAGCTCTCTGGTAGTAGGCGATATGACCTTGAAGTAATAGCCCGGGCATGAGTCGCAATAACTATCAATATGAGTCGAACTAAATTATCAACAATATATAATAATATTTTTGTATTTTGGATAAAAATACTTTGTTTTGTTTAGTAGTATTTAAAAAGGTTTACGTTACAGAGCTTTCCTACACTTGAAGCACCTATTAATCATCACCTCTTGTGGTAAGCCCATTACAATTGAAGTTTCGTCTGGTCTTAAATAAAAATGTACTCATTCAAAAAACACAATTTTTTCAATAAAAATCTCTTGAGATAAGATTGCAGAGTGCGAACCGTTCTTAAAGGTAATTCAGGTAGGTAAGGAATAACCAAAAATAACATGAGTATGAATAACCAAAGTCATATGAGAGTTTTGTTCTACAATGCAATGGAAATATAATAAATACATAAATTCCACTCAACTCTTTGAAAATAAAACCAAACATATACTTACATTAGGAAACACTTCGGCTATTTCGATAAGTGTGACGATAACCAGGAACCAAGACGTGGTCACTGCAGACAGTATAGATTTTGAATCTCTAAAATTTAAATAAATATTATAGTAAAGAATAGTTATAAAAAAATGTTAACAATAACTTTGGTGGGTAGAAGAAGACCATACATAAGTTAATATTTGGAGTCATGATCGTGAATTCAGCGAATAAAGGCGCTTCTATAAGTATAGAAAAGATCTTATAAACAATTCTGTTTTTAAAGAGGTAATTTTGTCTTTTTTAATTCATATTAATGTCTTATATAAGGAAGTAATTTAAGTATTACCATAGTAGAGTCGGGCTCATGTCCATCAGAGTGACGAAAGAGCTGGTAGTAGGCGATATGAACTCGTAGTTAAAGCCTGATGAGTCATAATAACTAACTATATGGAAGTATATAAGCTTAAATATATAAGGAAGTAAGTACTGTAATCGTGCGAAAATCCGAGTTCGAGGTTTCAATGATTTTTCACGTTTCAAGGTCCCCTGAATACGTTTTGACCATTTTTACGATGATGTCTGTCTCTGTGTGTATGTGATTGGAAAGTTGTGGGCGCTCTCTAGCGCAAAAACGATTGTAGCTATAAAAATTTAGAATGAAGAGGTCACATGTGCTATGTTAGATCTGATTGGATTTCGGACGAAATCGGACGAAAATTGAGACCACTTTATTTCAGAGCCTAAGTACATTTTTTAAGATACCGCTTATGTTTGTAACCTATTCATAACTCTTTTCGAATAAAAGTTGTAGAGAAAATTGAAATACCTATTTTATATACGATTTTTAGCAGGTGGTCCGGGTTCCGGGATAAAAACGGTTCTGAAATTCCATGTTACAAATACGCTCCACCCCATTATTGTACCCTGACAACACTAGTAGTAAAATAAACGAGTCTTGTTATTATGTACTAAGTATGAACCTACAGGGGTAAAACGAAGAGTTGTGCCACGGAGGTGAGGATGGTGACAAGTGGACAGGCCACCACGGAGATATTACTGAAACTTTCTGCATTGTGTGTGTAGTTGTATTCTTTCAGCTTGTCGCGGAACGCCCGCGAACACCACTTAGTGTGCTTCACCAAGTCTCTGCAACAAAAAGAAAACATTTCAACACAAAATCTACGAAAACACTCATTGAATACGATATACAAAAGAAGCTTCTAATAACATCACTGGATACATTTAAGAATATAGTACAAGTGAAGGAGTTCTTCACCTAAGTGCAAGAATCAGAGGACAAGAAAACGCGAACATGACGTTTTGAACAAAACTGATACTTTTAACAATAATGTACGCTATAAGAAGTATACCTGTGTAAAGTGCAGGGGGATAGGAATAACCTAAACGCAAACATGATGTTTTGAGCAAAACACAGTTGAAAATATAGTTTTATATATAAGTTATGCAAAATAAGAGAAAAACATCGTCGCTATAGTTCAGAGTTAGTTTTCAGGAGGGCAAAAAAGTGTATTTTTATTGTCTTCACCTAATAGTAAATTAAATATAAAAATATATATATATATATATAATAATAATAATAAAACGATGTGACCTACTTTTCATCTATAAAATGAGAAGAATAACGAACACTATAAAATAAACTATACAGAATAATGTACATTATAAAATGAATTAAAATTATGATGGCAGGTTTTTATGCCACATTATGCATCCCTTGAATAATTAAGATAAAACACTCAACAGCAATCTACAACCCTATCTAATAGTAAATTAAAATAAAAAATAAAGTGACCTTTATCTAAATAAAGAGAAAGAAAATCAATTATGACAGCTATGATAACCCAGCAGTTTTTTGCCTTTTAAACCACATTATTCATCCATCAAAAAATATTATTATAATAAATAAAACAAATATATTGATACAGACCATTTAAAATATATCTACAACTTACTACCAAAATACATAGTGTTTTCTATGTAAATCATACAACTGTAGTAGCATTTAAAAGATATCTACAACTTACTACCAAAATACAAAGTGTTTTGTAACTAAATCATATAACTGTAGTAACATTTAAAAGATATCTACAACTTACTACCAAAATACAAAGTGTTTTGTAACTAAATCATATAGGTAACTGTAGTAGCATTTAAAAGATATCTACAACTTACTACCAAAATACATAGTGTTTTGAATCTAAATCATATAACTGTAATAGCATTTAAAAGATATCTACAACTTACTACCAAAATACAAAGTGTTTTGTAACTAAATCATATAACTGTAGTAGCATTTAAAAGATATCTACAACTTACTACCAAAATACATAGTGTTTTGAATCTAAATCATATAACTGTAATAGCATTTAAAAGATATCTACAACTTACTACCAAAATACAAAGTGTTTTGTAACTAAATCATATAACTGTAGTAGCATTTAAAAGATATCTACAACTTACTACCAAAATACATAGTGTTTTGAATCTAAATCATATAACTGTAATAGCATTTAAAAGATATCTACAACTTACTACCAAAATACAAAGTGTTTTGTAACTAAATCATATAACTGTAGTAGCATTTAAAAGATATCTACAACTTACTACCAAAATACAAAGTGTTTTGTAACTAAATCATATAGGTAACTGTAGTAGCATTTAAAAGATATCTACAACTTACTACCAAAATACATAGTGTTTTGAATCTAAATCATATAACTGTAATAGCATTTAAAAGATATCTACAACTTACTACCAAAATACATAGTGTTTTGAATCTAAATCATATAACTGTAGTAACATTTAAAAGATATCTACAACTTACTACCAAAGCACAAAGTGTTTTGAATCTAAATCATGTAACTGCATGTAATAGCATTTTCCCCCTTCGAAAAGTAGTCAAATTAGAAAAGAAGTGAATGCATTTAGGTTAGTTACCGATGTCCATCTCTGTTCATGAGATCTTTCCTCAGTCTTTGTTTGAAATCTTCAGAATCCTTCCGACCCCGGTGAGTTTCTGTGTCATCTATGGGCGTCGTCATACCCTGGGCAACAAAGAAATATTTTTGTTTAATTTAATAGACAAAATATAAAATTGGTTCAGAATAATAAGCTATAAAACTCATTCTTTAGTTCAAAATTTTTTTTTATTTTGTCTCGTATTTTTATTTTAGACAACTCAAATATTTGTAAATGTTATGTTAATAAAAGACTCCTCTCTCTCCCCCCCCCCTGTAGTTCCCCTAGGGACAGGGTGTCACAGCCTTGGGTAATCTGTCACTTTTCAATTTTGTGCTGACGATGGCGTATAAACCGTTACACTTTATGTACATATTTTTGAGGAATTACGACAATATAAAAGATAAACAAGTTCTAAGGACGGGGCCTAATGATTTTCAGCCAATTCAGCCAGAGGGAAGGGTGGTTTAAAGAAGAGGGTCTCGACTTACATGCCTCAAAAATGATGTATCGATACAAACGTAAAATATTGAGTTTTAGCCCAAACGGTCGATTGGCTTTGGCGGGAGGGCGAGAACGTAATTGCTTAATTCGTGCTGGGGAAGCCAATGATTCACAGACAACTTTTTCATTCTTTCCCCGCCAGACTCCAAGAGCCTGTATAATTGTTGACCTGGAAAGCCGTTTACAACCAGGCTCCTTTGATCATTTTCCATCTCCATATTCAGCAGATGGCCGAGGATAGATGAGTGAGCACGACTCCATATGTCGTCACTAGAAACACATCTTAAGCCACTTCAAAGTGTTCTATCCTCCATAAATAGACACAAATGCAAACAAAAACCAATGTGAACATGATAATTTACAATTAGACATGAGTCAGTTTGTCTGCTAAATAAATCAACGAATAAACCAACAGAAATAGTCTATTAATTGTCGCTACCTTCAAAAACGAGTAGACCATTTGGTCTAAAAATCAATAGTTGACTAAAATAAGAGCTCATGGCTATGATAGTAGGAATCGAGCCTCTGGATGTAAGTGTACGGACCTGCTGCAGCCTCGAGGCTAAAGGAGAGTGGAATAAGGCGTTCAGAGGGGGACACTCCAGAATCAAAGAAGTATTAAGCGAAATAGACCCTATATTTAGATGGAGAAAAGATGAGATAGTACAGCGCACCAACCTAAATAGGAAGTATGCAGTAACTATCAGGAGTAGAGAGAGAGAGCACAGCAAGAAGCGACAGAAGTCACTGGAAAGCATATACGATGCTTTACAGACGGTTCTAGACAGGACACAGGACTCACGGGAGGGGGTGTATGGATCCAGAGTCTGGAGGTGGAGGCCGTCATCCCGCTGGGATCCCATGCTACGGTATTTCAAGCGGAGGTGATGGCCATCCTGGAATGCGCGTCTAGAAGAGAGGTAATAAATAGTGACATGAAGGAGGTGAAAATCTTCTCCGATAGTCAAGCAGCACTCCAAGCACTTGCCAGCGCAGAAATCAGATCAAAGCTGCTAAGGGAGTGCGCAAATCAGTTAAACATCTTAGGAAACTGCAAGAAGATTGGACTCCACTGGGTTCCCGGACAATCGGGGATCCAGGGAAACGAAGAGGCAGACCGACTAGCCAAGGAAGGTTCAAGTAAGCCTTTTATGGGGCCAGAACCGGTGCTGGGAATATCTCGGGAGACATACCGAACCCGAATCAAAGAATGGACTAAGGACCTTTTAGAGCGTACTTGGAGAGAAAAGACCACAAGTAGGCAGTCGAAGATGTTCCTGGAAGGGGAGGTCCAGAGTTCTGAAAGACGGGATCCTGAACCTCAAAAGGAACGAGCTTAGGCAACTGACTGGAGTTCTCACAGGACCATGGTCCGTTCAATAGACACCTACACACTGTGGGAGTCAAGGACAGTCCTACCTGCGATAGATGTGGGGAAGAAGACGAAACGGCAGCACACTTCCTGGGCATCTGCTCGAATGAGATTCCGCATCTTTGGTGGAGATATAATAATAGCAGAGGAAGACTTTAGAAGATTGGACTATGAGAGCATTCTTAGGTTCATTAAGGAAACTGGGAGACTGAGCACTTCATGAAGGGCTTGGTTCAGGTAGTATAAGTATAAACATACAGTTAATATAATAAGGGGGAAGCCCAGCGCTTCCAGGGAAAGGGATACGAGCACTGGATGCTTAGGTCCCTATGTGTAATACACCGGCCCACCATATATATATATATAAATAAGAGCTTCTAAAAATCAATTTTGTGTCGATAAATTCATTAGGACGGCAGTTATTAGGGTTTTTGAGTTGAGCCGCTCACCGGATCCTCTCCTTCCCTTCGACCAATTTCACATAAAATTGAAAAGTGCCGTCCTCATGGTGTTTTGAATTCAAATATGAAATTTCATGTCGATACAAGCATTACATAAGCAGTTATAGGAGTGTTGAGTTGGGTCTTCTCAAAACTTCCCTTCTCTTTGGTCGATACCGCTGAAAATTGATTTGTCCGGTTTAATGCTATAACGACACAAACCAGTTTACTTCAATGATCAATTGAGATGGGTTGGTACATACTCAATGACGTACCTCCAGGACAAATCTTCACCTTACATTCTAAGCGAATAAAAACATTAACTTAGTATACATACTTCTCCGTCAACGAGGACTTCTTCAGCTTCACCATCTGTATAAATTTGTACTTTCATATCTCCTGTAAGTGGCTTAAACTGAAAACAAAAATATTAAAAATTAATTTATAGTGATTTAAATTGTATTAATAGAAAATAGTATAGAATTAGAGAGGTATTAATATATAATAAAATTAACTTGAACACTTTTACTAATTCCAGAAAAAATATAGGTATCGGCTTTGGCTCAGAATAAAGTTCAAAAGACTGCCTGACGAAGGCATACACCGAAACTGGTACACTGTAAATATAATTTTCGTGGAATTAGACAATATAACACATTTCCACGTACCCAGTAGGGCGCCAGTAGCTCAGAGGTAGCTTGTTAACCCGCCCGAGGCCCTTCGGTTTCATATCTGGGAGGTGAAAATACCTTGAGCACGCCGTCCTTTGGATGGGACGTTAAGCCTGTATGATGTCAGATACTCGTTAAAGACCTCTACCCAGGTGAATAAACTTTGATATGCAAAATTTAGGACTTCCACAGTAGAATCACAATAACTAACTCTACGTACCGAGAGCCTCAAGTCTGGAGTCGAGTCAAGTAAGGAATACAGTGCCATTGTTTCTTAATGAAACTTGACTTGGGTGTGGAGAGAGGACTGACGGATTGGTTTCCTAGTAAATACCAGGTAGAGACCAAAGATACAGAAACTTAACCACAATGGTACGAATGTTCTTGAACCATCTGAGTGTCACTAATAATTGTTTCGAAAGGCAAGAAACTTTTTTTATTTCTTTGTTCTCAGAGAACACTAAGCTAAGAATACTGTGATCTAGCTTGGGAATGGCGAAAACTATTTTGTACGAATTAGTAACAAGATAATGTATTACTTTCAGAAAGAGCTTTCATTTGCAAGGCGTTACAAATCCAAGACATTTTAGGAACAGATAGCTTCTCTTTAGTATTACTACATTATAAAAATTTATAATAAGTTATTAGGTAGACTTACAGGAACTAAAGTTTTGACAATGAAAAAAGTCTTGATCCCCGCCATTCTTAGGGTCTCTTCTCGTTTCTCACCAAACCCTGGCTCAACTTCGAACTCACCGTTCAGAAAGCTAAGCGTCTTTTCTGATATATGTACACGGCTAGAACAAAAATACACATATATAACAGCTTAAATGAAGAACACAAACTAGACTATATCAAATCGAGGTTGTACATACAACAAAACGTAACTTAAACACGATATTTAACATTTTTGCAGAGATTGTGAAACACTTAATAAATTGTAAAGAAAACACGTATGTTTTATAAATATTGTCTATTTCACAAGATATATAAAATATATGGGAGTACTTTCTGTATTGCTACCAT
The DNA here is from genome assembly GCA_963662175.1 of Aradus depressus. Taxonomy (NCBI): domain Eukaryota; kingdom Metazoa; phylum Arthropoda; class Insecta; order Hemiptera; family Aradidae; genus Aradus; species Aradus depressus. Next base: position 27,553,088 of record OY759217.1, on the reverse strand, counting down.
CTTCAGCCACGACTTAACAAAATTTGTTCGTTGAAGTTCAACTTCCATTTAGTATTTAATACTTAGTATTTGTTGAGTCGTGGCTGAAGATGGTAGTAATACCGAAAGTACTCCCATATATTTTATATATCTTGTGGAATAGACAATATTTAAAAAAAACAATCGTGTTTTCTTTGTAACTTAACAACCCGCCTGAAATAGGTTATGTTGATCAACAAGATATACGCCATATTGAATTTTCTTTCATTTTAGAGCGCTCCCAGAAGGCTTTTCAAAAAACCATACAACGAACACCAGCAAGAAAATACGAATCCGTATGCATATCATAAAATCGAAAATTTTGTATGTTGTATGTACAACAAGGAAATAACAAACATTACGACATTTCATAACATTTTAAATGAATTATTTCGTTAATATGTCTAGTAAAATTTAGAAAAAAGTTACTCATTTCATTGCTCGCAGGCACCAAACAGTGGTCTTAATTAGTCTTATAGTACTCTGAGAGCAGTAAATATCGTTTTATATTGTATTTAGGAGCCAATCTTGATTATTGTCCTCTGAGGGCGCAGAGGTAGCGTGCTAGCATACTGATATCAAGAGAGCGGGTTCTAAACCCGGCTGAAGTTCTTGGGGTTTTTAATCTGGGAACTGGAAAAGACCTTGAGCACTCCGTCCTTCGGATATGACGTTAAACGATGGTCTCGGTGCGATGTCAGGTACTCGTTAAAGACCCCTAGGTGAATAATCTTATGTAGGACTCCCACTGTAGAGTCGGCCTCATGTTCTATGTGAGAAAGAGCGCTCTGGAAGTAGGCGACATGACCTCGTAGTTTAAGCCCGGGCATGAGTCATAACTAACAATTATTGTGCGTTTATAAACCCATCTTCAAATACACCAACCGATAATAATATGAACCGAAGCCACCATGTACAACACATATTGATTTTTAGCACAAACGGTAGAAAGGTTTTGGAGGGAGAGCGAAAAATTAATTGATTAATTTGTGCTGGGGAAGTACTACATAGATTCAAATCTGATGAATATGGACCAACGTCAGCAATTTTCTTTGCTTGTATTTATTTTGTTTATCGGAATTATTTAAGAACTTCTCTAAAGCCCCTTTGAAAAGAACAAATAAATTGAGTTTACTTCTTTTAATTATATTTTCACTTGTTGCCACTTTAATTAGATCGAGCTAAGTTGGACTATCTTTTCCAGAGGTGTTAACTTTCAATTGCCGAACAATTTTGTCTTAATAGATCACAAATTTTTAAAGCTTGCTCAGCCTTTAGCCATTTTAGCATTACTTCATTTTTCTATTTGCACTGATATACAAGTGCTGCTCTCTCCCAATAGTGAGAGATTCTCTCCATTCTCACAACGAACGTTGACCCAACTCATTCGGCCCTGCGCCCACAGGTCCTTTCCCTTCTTCATTTTTTCATCCCCCTCAAGCTACTCTTAGCCCTTTCCCACTCATTTTTACCTAGTTTAGCCCTGTGCAGCATAGCCCAATTTTCCCTTCTGGGAAATTTCCACTTAAGACAGGACCCGGAATGCTCTCGGCAGAAAGTCGCGCCATCTTTCTTCCCTCTTATATCTTATCATCTGAACTCTGGCAGGACGACACAAGTAACTCAACCAGAATTCCCGAACTCCACGGAACCTGATGATATTATGCATTAACAGTGATATGGTGACAGTGCTACCTGTTTGAAATAAACTTATATTTTTATGTTCATATGATTATTATATAATAAATAATAATATAAATATAACATATTTTCTTGTTGAAACTAAATTTGATTTTTTTTTTAAATTTCTTATTCGGGTGGATGTGCATCTCGCGTTCGGCTCGTGTTCCACATTTGCTGCACAAATAACTATTGTACAGATGGGGAAAGGTTTGAGTAAATAAATCTGACCTTGATGTTAATGTTAATGGAACAGGTCATTGAGCACCAATGACCTCATTAATCTATACCCTCTTTTAGGGGGGAAAAAAGTTAAATGTTCAAAAAAATAAATAAATAAATTAACAATAATAATAGAAAATAGTTACCCAGGAAGGCCAGAGCTCTCCATTTTGTTGGCTAGTTCGACATCCTTGGAGTAGACGTCAAATTGCCACTGCCTCTGTCCGAGCACCCCAGCCAGCACCGCCCCTGTGTGGATGCCAACCCGCATGTCTACAGGGGAGTTAGTCTTCTGTTGAACATACCTGACAGACAGACATAAAATATGAATATAACTGTCCGACAAAAAAAAAAAAAATTCAAATTGATCCTATCTCAAATCAGAGGGCATTCCATTGTAATATCCAAAAATATGGACATTAAATGTTTTAAATCAGGATGGACGTGTGTTGGAGGAACTTAGCCAGTCACCTTCGTAGAGAGAGGATCGTCTTGTCCAGTCACCTTCGAGGAGGATGGATGTGTTGGAGGAGGTTCAAAGTTTTAGAACTTTGTGTCAGCACAATTTTTATTATATGAAACGATCCTAAAATAAGAAGGGAAAACGTGTATCAAGTTCAACGTAGAGTCAGTAGAATATTGAAGAAATCCGAAGCCCAGCATAAATCGCGGTAGATGACGCCACGCAGCAAGGTGCCTGTAGATTAAAATAAAATAAAATGAAATGAAAAAACAATTTTTATTCTGGGACATACATCCCCTAAGATAAACAACATAAGAAATAAACAAAAGAGATACAAGTATCAACCAAGTTAGAATAAAAGATAAAAAATAAGGGTCTATAGCAACTAAAGAAACAGAAACAGTTAGAAATAAGGATAAACAAATCATATTAAAATAAATGAGGAACAGAGTTAAAATTATAAAGTAAAAAATAATAGCAAAAATTAATATAGATGACAGGAAGGGTCACTGAGAGAGAGAGAGAGAGAGAGAAAAAAAAAAATAAAATAAAATAAAATAAATAAATAATGTGTCACACACCCTCATACATACATTTATAAAAATTCATACCCTCATACACATATATTATAAGAAATATAGAAATGTATTCTAGGATAGTATAAAAAAGGATTCTGATAAAAAACCATAAATATCAATAATGTTTTCAGCAAATATATTTATTAAAATAAACATGGAGTAAGTTTCTTTTGTGTAATTTGCAACCTCATGTCGTCTTATTTTTTCAAAATTGTTGATCTTGGCGAACCCACAAATAAAATAAATTAAATATTACCTACTGAATAAAAACTTAGAACGAGTGAAAAAAATTCCACTTTATTTATATGAAAAACACAATATATTTCGCTCGTTAGAGCATTCACAAGTGTACAGGATACATACAGACTTATGACTTATGGTGGTAATATATTTTAAAAAAAGTCATGATAGAGGGTGGTGGAGGGGGGGGGGGTTCTCGGGGAGTGGTAGGAGGGGAAGAGTGAGGGAGGGTGACAGAACAAGAGGAGGGGGGGGGGGGGGGGGGACCCAACATACTATATCAAAATTTAGTCAGAAAAAATTAAATAATAAATCTCAATATTAACCTATTAACTATATCACAATATTAACTATATTTCAATATTAACCTATTAAATATGAACAGACGATAATAATAGTTAGCCAAGTCTGTCTTAGGAGTTTCAAATTGAGGAGGGGGGAATGATTTAAATCAGTTTGTTCGTTGAGTAGATTGTAATGTGTGTTTTTATTGTATTTGTTGATTTCCATGGCTTCTAACAGAGATAACTCCCTTCCTTTTGACTCGTTCTAAGTTTTTTATTCAGTAGTATTCACAATGAACTCCCACAAGATCTCTGCCGAAAACATCTCTAATAAATTACATAAATAACAAATACAATTTAATAATTATACCATTAGTTGGAAAAGTAAAAAAAGGAACAACCAATTTTTGGAATGAAGCAAATGTCTGAAAAAAAATAGCTATTAGAAAGGCGTTTTAGGTGTACCTTCTCGTATCTCACAAACCGAGCTACCTTCGCAGATAAGTATTTTATATATAAAATGTGCGAGGGCGCCGGTGGCTCAGTGGTATGCGTGCTTGTCTTCTGAGCTCAAGATCGTGAGTTCGAAACCCGACCGAGGCTCTTAGTTTATTTTATCTGGGAGGTAAAATAAACTTAAGCACGCCGTCCTTCGGATGGGACGTTAAGCTATGATAAAAATTTAGGATAGGCAAAATTTAGGACTCCCACATTAGACTCGGGCTCATGTCCACCAGAGTGACGAAAGAGCGCTCTGGTAGTAGGCAATATGACCTCGAAGTTAAAGCCCGGGCATGAGTCATAAAACCTAACCTAACCTATAAAATGTGCTTTTCAGTTTTTTCTACAACTTTTACTTTAAGTTCATAAATATAAGTGGTATCTTGGAAAATGTACTCAGGCCCCAAAATAAAGTAGTAATATTTTTTATTTTTTTTAACTTTAAAAAGGCCTGCATTAAGCAGGAGCTAAAGATGAACTTCCAAATATCCCTTAATTTGTAAAGAATACATACATTTTCAAAATAGATTAGGCAGAATGATGTACAGGGACCAGTTGGCTTAGAAAAGTTTTAGTTTCATGAAATTCAAGAGGCAATGAGAACATGGGAATTATATTGCATGCCAGATTACTTCTTTTTATTTTTTTTACAACGGCAGCTTTATATGAGGCACGTTTCAATTAATTCATTCCGTATGAATTAGTTAGTTATTATGACTCATGCCCGGGCTTTAACTATGAGGTCATATCGCCTACTACCAGAGCGCTCTTTCGTCACTCTGGTGGACATGAGCCCGACTCTACTGTGGGAGTCCTGAATTTTGCCTACCCTAAATTTTTATCCACCTAGGGTAGGGGTCTTTAACGAGTACCTGACATCGTACAAGCTCGGGACCATCGCTTAACGTCCCATCCGAAGGACGGCGTGCTTGAGTTTATTTTACCTCCCAGATAAAATAAGTTAAGGGCCTCGGTCGGGTTACGCACTCACGTTCTTGAGCTCAGAAGTCAAGCATGCATACCACTGAGCTACCGGCGCCTTCATTCCGTATGATCGAAGAAGATAATGGGAAAACTGAGGGGATCATATGAGTTCAAATGCAGGAAAACAAATTTTATGAAATCTTCAAAATTGATAGTCTATGCCTCATGGATAAAGTTTCTAACAACCTCCATTGTTCCTGGGGTTCATATTGACACTGCTCAATTTAAAAGGGATTTTCTCCAATTTTCTATTGTTGTCATAACTTTCCAATGTAATGAGTGTCAATGTATCTGAAATGTATCCGTAAGGGCAACACCTACTGATATAAGGACGACATCTATCAATTTTCAGTCAAGGGATGGAGGGGAGTCTTAATCCTAATAACTGCCAAAGTAATGAATGTATCTGAAATGAAATTTTCTATATTGACCCACAACTTCATAAGGACAACCTACTCATATCATAAAGACGACACCTATCGATTTTCAGTCAAATCGGTCAAAGGGAAGGAAGGAATTACGGGTGGGGGGGGGGGGGGGGGGGGGGGCATAAACTGTCAAGGTACTAAATGTATTTGATAATTTACGGGGAAACAGTGAACTAGCTTTCAAAAAAATATATATATACATTTATACAAACATTCGTACTGAAAGTAACTATCCAACTGAAACTGAGTGGTGTGTAAGTGGAAAAAAGGAGAGATGGAAAGCCGAGAAATTACATTAGGTACTCTTTATTCGAAGAAGTCAATTATTGAGGGCTAGCGTTATTTTTTTCGGCGAATATTATGTTTATACATAAGATTGTAAACTAGAATTTCATTTCCAAGGTTGGATTTTAGTATTTTTATTTCTAACTTTTTAAATTTTTTTTTGTTAATCAGAACATCAAAATATGCAAATGTATGCAATTAAATAAAAAAAATTAAATTAGGCTTAATTGCATCTAAGTACTCCAATTCGTAAAAATATTTGGTCAACTATTAAAAAAAATGACAAACAAAATAAGCAATTGCATAAAAATTCAGGTTCTAGATGTGCATATAAATTTTCGTGTCGATACATTCATTCTATCGGCTAGCGTCTTCACATAGCTCTATTTTTTTAAAGTAAAACGGAGTTGAACCCCAGAGAGAAATGTGTTCTAACATTAGCAACTCGGATTGACATGGCAATCTGTTGGAAGGCGGGTCTCTGAAGGGAGGTCTGTCTCTAGTGAAGGATGGTCCAGCTTCGTTGTCTAGGGTCTCTAGGTCTTGTCACATCCTCCCAGTCTATATGTTAATGTCTTCAGTCCACATTGGATATCCAGGAAACCTGCCCTCTCTTCTGCCAAACCTCACACCTCTTTACCTCTTCAAAGGCCCCAGCCAGTGGCTTGGCAATTACTCACCAGTAGGATCCCAAAAGGATTACAAAATAAAAAAATTGTTTCATAAGCATATAAAAAAAAATTTTTTTTTGCCCCATCAAGACGAGTATGGCTTCAGCAACATATATATGTATATATCAGTGCCGTTTTAAGACTTCCGGGGGCCCGTGAATTATTTTATCAATATTATCAACTTTATTTTTAATAATTTATATAATACACCAGAACATTCCAGAATCCTATAGAATGTTATGAAATTTTCCAGCATGTTGATAAGTCAACGTTTTCCTACTCTTCAATGTACTTAGCAATTATATTGTATTATGCCAAATGTTGAAATTATTCTCCGAATTCATTTGTCATTGTTTTGCACGAATGTTAAGGATCAGAGATTTTTTTCAAAATTAAAATATATAAAAAATGATCTAATAAGTTCGATGGGTAAAGAAAAGTTGAATGCATTCGCATTACATTCGATTGAGCATGAAGGTTTGAATAATTTAAATTTTTATAAAATTATTGATGATTCCATTTATGTAAAAAATAGAAACAAAGCAATTTCCACGACATTATCATCATCAAGTGCATCTTCTGTTGTATAGACATTTAAACATGATGTAGATTTTAAAGTAAATGTGAACAATGTCCGAATACATTTTTTGCGTTCTGTGTTGATATAGTGGAAATAATAAATAAAATAAAATGATAGATAAAACACTTTTTTGAACACTTATATTGTCAACATATACTTAAATGTGTACCGGTTTCGGCAACAGTTAGCTATTACAGTTAGAATAGAGATTTCCACTGGTTTTACCACAGGAAGGGAACCCTTTCACCTCAGGTACTCTTAGATTAATATAAATATGTATGCCTGGAAAATATCTCAATTATTGTTGAACATTGTGCTGACGATAGCGTAAGCCGAAACCGGTACACATTTAAGTATATTTTTGTGGAATTAGACAATATAAGTGTTTTATCTATCATTTTATTTTATTTAAATGTGAACAATTTTGTCATTTATTAAATCCTTGATTTTTTCTTTTCTCCCTTTTTCCAAATTATCGCAGTTTAATTTTTTTGATCGAACGGGGGCCCCCTGAGCTTGGGGTCTTGAGCCGGCTGCCTCACTTGCCTCAGGGATAAGTAGGAACTGGTATATATATATGGTGATAGTCCTGAGCCTGTACAAACGACAATCGCTGAACTAAAATTTAGGGTTCGATCAATTTAGGACTCCCATATTAGAGTTGGGCTCATGTCCACCAGAGAGACAAAAGAAAGCTTTGGTAGTAGGCGATATGACCTCGAAGTTAAAGCCCGGGCATGAGTCACAATAACTAACTATACAAAATAATAAGTATAAGTAATTCACATATGTTAACATCCTTTTCTTGTCAATTAAAATATTCTTTCTACAGAACATATTCATTGAGTCGACCTCGATGTCCAAATTCCAAGTCAAAGCTTGTACTTTTGAATCCTCATACTAAATTTTGTGTCGATACTTTTATTACATCGGCAATTGTTAGGGTTTTTAAATTGAGTGAACTCCCTTCACTTCAGCCGATTCCACTGAAAATTAATGGTTGTCGGCCTTGTGGGATTTTGAATTTATAAATCAAATTTATTAGAGTTTTTATGTTAAGCTTCTACCTTAATCCTACTTTCTCTTTGGCCGATCGGTTGAAAAACAATAGGTGTCGTATTTAGAGTTTTTTTTGAATATACATTAAAAATTTCGTGTCGATACACTCATTCTATCGGGAGTTATCGTGTTCATAAGACACAAAAAAAGACAGATTTTTAAATTTTTTTTAATTTTTGGCATCAGGATGTCGGAAAACATGACTCAACATCGAATTTCTGACATAACATAACGTCCCCTATACTGCATATTGCTGGGGAAGTAAAAAACTATTCTGAACTTTTTTAATGAATCCTCTGGTAAAAATAACGGAGGGGAAAAAAATAACGAATAAAAAATTCTTACAGATAATAATTAAGGTCAGGATAAGCCTTTATCTCGGGCCAAGAAGCCCTTGCTAAGCTCTATGCCCCTTTAATTATTCCTGGAAGCTGGAATTAACGAGGGGCATATTTCTTGCTTTTCTGTCTACCATTTTTCTTTTAAGGAATAATACCCTTTATGAATTACTGGTAGGTTACCTAGCTTCGTTCAGAGTAACTTTAAGCAGGTTAGTAACGTTATTTGCCCGGTTAGTATTATGAATTACTGGCAGGTTACCTGGCTTCGTCCAGAGTAACTTTAAGCAGGTTAGTAACGTTATTTGCCTGGTTACTATTATGAATTACTGGTAGGTTACCTAGTTTCGTTCAGAGTAACTTTAAGCAGGTTAGTAACGTTATTTGCCTGGTTACTATTATGAATTACTGGTAGGTTACCTAGCTTCGTTCAGAGTAACTTTAAGCAGGTTAGTAACGTTATTTCCCAGGTTAGTATTATGAATTACTGGCAGGTTACCTGGCTTCGTCCAGAGTAACTTTAAGCAGGTTAGTAACGTTATTTGCCTGGTTACTATTATGAATTACTGGTAGGTTACCTAGCTTCGTTCAGAGTAACTTTAAGCAGGTCAGTAACGTTATTTCCCAGGTTAGTATTATGAATTACTGGCAGGTTACCTGGCTTCGTCCAGAGTAACTTTAAGTAGGTTAGTAACGTTATTTGCCTGGTTACTATTATGAATTACTGGTAGGTTACCTAGTTTCGTTCAGAGTAACTTTAAGCAGGTTAGTAACGTTATTTGCCAGGTTAGTATTATGAATTACTGGCAGGTTACCTAGCTTCGTTCAGAGTAACTTTAAGCAGGTTAGTAACGTTATTTGCCCAGTTAGTAACTTTAAGCTACACGATTTTAGAAGTAAGTTGAAATGTTCCGTGACTTCCCCCCTGCCCTTAGAATAAATAAACATTTCTGAAGCCTTATAAGACCTTTAAAACGATGTTCTACTCAATGTTAAATTCAAAACTCGAAACTGAGAAGCCTTCCGTCCCTCCGTGTACGATATAAATACATCAAATATCCAGATGATTAGAAACATTTGATTCGCTACATAATAGGTTCAAATAACTAGCATACTTATACAATCGGGCTTATAAGGATATGGATAGATGTATATATACCTATATATAGTTAGTTATTATGACTCATGCCCGGGCCTTAACTACGAGGTCATATCGCCTACTACCAGAGCGCTCTTTCGTCACTCTGGTGGACATGAGCCCAACTCTATTGTGGGAGTCCTAAATTTTGCCTACCCTAAATTTTTATTCACCTAGGGTAGGGGTCGTTAACGAGTACCTGACATCATACAGGCTCGGGACCATCGCTTAACGTTCCATCCGAATGACGGCCTGCTTAAGTTTATTTTAATTCCCAAATAAAATAAACTAAAAGCCTCGGTCGGGTTTCGAACCCACCAGAAGGCAAGCACGAATACCACTGAGCTACCAGCTTTATTATGGTAAGAAACGCAACATTGAACTGTTGTTAAAGCAGCATGAAATTCTCGTCGCTGTCTGTCTGTCTTTCAGTAACCACTTTCAATTGTCCTACACCCCTGAGAGACATGATTCACCGGCCTCGCTTTAGGTTTTTTTTCGTGATCTTCATAGGGAATTGAACCAGCGAAATCGTAAAAGTTGATATGAGGTTACTTTTAATTAAGTTGACCATGTCCCCCAGGGCTTAGACAAGCGAAACAAGTTTGGAACTCACTGACAACAAACCGACAAGAGCCTCTTTTGACTTCTGCGGAGTACAGAAAATCTAAACGGAGCAAGGCCCTGTTGCGCGATTTTTAAGCATGATTTACTGAAACATTATCTATTGAGAAAAGAAGAGCAAACAAAAATATCTGTAAAAAGAAAAAAAATTGTAAACCAGCACAAATCAATTCACAGTTGTTAAATATTTTGAAACAAAACACCTTAATCAAATAACAAATTAATCATCCTATAAATGATTTATTTATTATTGGAAAGAGCAAATAAAACCAGGTCTGTGTTCAATATTGAACCAGCATCTCCACTACTTTTCCATAAAAAGTTAAACTCCCAAGTGGGCAAACTTAAAATAAACTCAACTTCCCATTGGGGGTGATGATGGAGGCGGTTAACCCAAAGGTTAAACACAGAAGTCTTTAGAAACTTATGTTAATGAGGTTACATTTTTATCATATTCATTCATTAATAGAACCTTACTCTTACTGTAATCCTACTCTCTTTCTTCTCTTCCTATGAGATGGACAGTATAGCAAATCTTCATAAGATATTTATCTCATTCATTATTTAATTTATCGTAATCGTAATTTCATACATTTTTTATCGAATTTTCAAGCAGAGCTTTCTTTATTAGAGTGGGGTTGTTTCCCTTCATCTATTATTGATTAAATTCTTACATTGGCTTAAAAATACCCCGGTTAAGCCACAACATAGTTGATCCCGCCTCCTCCGGAAAATCGGAGGTAGAGTGTATTACTCTTTTTCCCGATTCTCAAAATTATCTCATACTGGCATTACTGGGTATAAGAATGTCTACTCTCAAGATAACGCTATACAATGAGACAAAATGAAATGATTTTGAGAAGGGGAGGGGGAGAGAGAGTGATCTGTAAGCGTTGTTGGTATAAGAAAATCCTTTTCAAAAAAAACTACAAATACTTAAACCATATTTTAAAGTTCGTTGCTATGAGTTACGATTGAATATAGACATTTAGTTTCCATTAATCGGGGCTCTATAACTTTTGTCTTATTGACACTATCTCAAATCTGAGGTCTTATTAGAGACTGGAAATTTTATGAGGAACTTTAGTATGAGTCAATTTTTTCGATAGGACTAACCGTTTTTGGGGAAATCAAGGAAACTTCTAAAAATATGTGTTTCTAACTACATTTCAAGAGTTCGGCATATATCTCGAAAACCGGATGACCTGTAAAAAATCATATTCCATATAAATTACGTATTTCAATAACTATTATTCGAAAAGATTTTTGATTAGGTCATAAACATAAGCTGTATCTTGTAAAATGTAGTTAGGTCCTGGGGGAAAGTGGCCTCAATTTTCGTTCGCTTTCGGCCAAAATTTAATCAGATCTAAGGTAGAACATGTGACCCCTTCATTCCAAATTTCAAGTTCATAGCTACAATCGTTTTTGCGGTAGAGAGCTCACAACTTTTCGATCACATACACGCACAGATAGACAAAGTCGCGAAAATGATCAACACGTAATCAGGGGACCTTGAAACGTGAAAATCAGTTTAAAACTCGATCTCGGATTTTCGCACGATTACATCCTTATACTATAGGTATAAGAAGGTAAAAGGTCTGTATTTGTGTGTCTGTCGAATGAAAATATCGAACCCCAAAAGGACGCTATCTATGGGGATTAGGGAAGGGAGGGGCTTAACACAAAAATTCTAATAACTGCCGATGTAATGAATGTATCGACACAATATTTAGTATGAAGATTCAGAAGCTCCTACGTAAGTCAACTATTGAATAATTCGTTGTGGGGAAGTACAATGCCTGTGAATCACCGACAACTTCTTTTTAGTGGCTTCACTTGTTCTATTTATTATAATTGTCCGCGTCTTTCAACTTAGAAGGGTCATTCCACATCAGTTCAACCAGGGTCCGACACCCATGATCTCAGATTTTGATGAAATTTGGCAAGTTTAATAGACTGTAAAACCTAAATCGCTTGAGATAGAGAAAAAAAAAAAGTATATCCTTACTTAAATCCATAAAATCCACAAACATGTCAATTTCATCAAAATCTGAGATCATGGGTGTCAAATCCATTTTTTTTTGGTTGATTTGATATGGATTGACCCAGAAGTTAAGTTATTAGATTCCAAGTTACTCCTGTACATGGTCGGAAGAACCTATAACCTGCTAGTACTGAATAAACAGGTGTTAGAAGACAGATGAATGGAAGGCGAGTGGCTGGTAGAAATGATTTGGTGAAGAGAGGAAGTGAGAACGGAAGGAGAAGGAGACTAAATGAAGTCTATTGTAGTCTCATGATGGAACTAACAAAGAGAGTCATCACATGAATGGAGGGGGTAATTAGCAAATGAGCCATTTGACATCGCCTGCTAGTGGAGCGCCGGTTATGAAATGAAAAATAATCTTTATTCTGGACATACGTCCCCTAAGAATAATAACATAAATAATAAACAAGAGTATACAAGTATCAACTAGTTGAGAAGAATAAAAATAAAAGAAAAGAGATCTCTAGGAATAAATATTAAATGTTAAAAACAGGCAGAGTGAAAAATGATAAAGAGAAATAAAAAAATAAAAATTAGAAAAACAAGTAAGAATAATAATGTGAAACATGATAACAATAATGACTTGTATATGAATGAAGGGACTGATGAAACAGAAGAGTAACAATCGGTCCAGTGGAGGGAGAGACTTATAGGAAGACGAGGACTATCTCATAGGAGCTAGCCTTAGGAATCAGAGGTTTGCTGAGTTAGGAGATAATGGAAAAGTAGGGACTAATGAAAGAAGAGTAGGAGCATGGCGAATCTGGAGAGGGAGAGAGTTCCAGAGGGAGTTAGCCTGGATAAGGAAGGAGTTGTGGTAGGTCCTGTGGGAAGGGAGGTAAAGATCAGAGGGACGGGATCTAGTGATTTTCTCGTGGATATGGGATTTAAATTGGAGCATTTGGAAGATGTAGGAGGGCTTTTGGGAAGATATGGTTTGATAGAGGAAGGAGCCTAGGAAATATTGTCGCTTAGAAGATGGGAAGAGCCATTTTAGGTCTGTGTAAAAACTAGTAATAGAAGAATGTCTGGGGAGCCCGAAAATGAATCTTAGAAAGGAGTTCATGACTCGCTTTAGTTTCATGTCGAGCTCATCAGATAGTCCTCCATATGCGAGGCAAGCATAATCTAATTTAACTGAAATTTTTAAGTCTGTGATAAAGATAACAACAGTTGGCAACAATGAATTTTGTCTTTCATTTGTTTTCATATTCAAGAGTTGACATCCCGTTGTAAATAGATTTATGTTAGTTAATAAGCAAGTTATTGTTAAACTATTTAAAATTGAATTTTATAGCGTGTTAAACTAGCGAATGTAGATGGTAGAGACCTTCCATATCATGTGAGTAAAAATACATACAGTAGAACCTCTATAAGTCGAACATCAAGGGAGACGCCAAAAATTCGAGTTATGGAGTTTTTGACTTATGGAGGATTTCGACAGGCTCATTTTGATTCAACTTGTAGAGGTTAAGATTCATTCTAACTAATTTTGAGTTAGAGAGGTGAAATAAATAAAAATTCAAGTTACAGAGGTAGGTAACAAACATATTTATATTTATTATAAATCAATATTATTTCAAAACCTCCTTAAAATAAAAAATACATAGTATATGTAGGTATTAAAAAAAGTCAGTAATTTTTTTTTGCTTTAGATAATTGGTAATCCTATTTATTGTATACTCCTAAATTGTTTTCTAAGAAACAATGGTATACATTGTCGGCAAATTCTTAATGTCGGTAACTTATTTTTCTTCGAGCTATAGAGGTAATATTTTTCTTCAAAGACTTCGAGTTTCAAATAATCGAGATGTAAAGGTTGTAAAATAAAACATTGCTATGTTCGAGATACAGAGGTCCAACATATTTTTTCGAGTTATAGAGGGAAAATATGTACCAAAATGGCTTGCAGGGACTCACTGATTATTTCGACTAATAGAGGGTTGAGATTTCGAGTAATGGAGGTTTTGGGGCTTGAAAGGAAAGGAACAAAACTTTTTTTCGAGTTTTGGAGGTTTTCGACTTATCGAGGTTCGACTTAAAGAGGTTCTACTGTACTATATGTATATATATTTATGTTTTAACTACAGTATAATATTCTGACACCTATAGTATATAAAATATATAACACTTTCCATATTTCTCTTTTACTGAAATCTCTAATTAATAATTATCAGCAAAATCAGCCAAAGGACAGGGGGGATCAGAGGGGGGCTCGACTCAAAACCCTAATAACTGCTCATATAATTAAATTTTATATTTGTAATAAATTTTCCACAAGGACGATACCTGTTAATGTTCAGCCAAATGTTCACAGACATACTTTTTTAAAATTTTTGAAATCCATTGAAAACTCAACTTCGAATTTCTAACCGATTATATAACATCCCTTATACTTTTTATAACTCGGGAAAAAACTAATGTATTGAACTCACTTGATAGCCTTGACCATGGAGAGCCCCATGTATATTGAGAGGGCGGCATGGTCCGGCCGCTCGTGCGGTGCACCAGAGATACAGTAGTAACAGTCACCAAGGATCTTTATCCGAAGTTGATGGTACCTCTGCAAAACAATAGAAAACAATTATTTAACAAATGTAAAAAGGAAATAGTTATAAAATAAACTATATATATATAAGTATACTCCAAATATACAGTTAGGATTGCGCTGTCTTGGGGAACCTTTCCTTACCTCCTGGTCAGTGGCAGCCTTTGGGACGGCAACTGCCCGGGGCACCAAGAAACAACAACAATAACATTTATTTGGACCAGCAAGATACAAGATGCTATACACAAATACATAAAATAAAGAGTTTAAAATAGGAAGTCCTGGTACAGTCTGTTTGAGTCGCCTCCCAGGAGTAGACGCACCAAGACTGTAGTGTACAGCCCCGGAACAATGCACAAGGGCTTCGTGGTTTTTTTTCACAAGCTTCTCGATGTGAGCTGCAAAAAGAGGAACACCCAGTTCTTCGTGGGTTTTGTGATGCCTGACAAACCAGGGTGCGTTTGTTGCTATTCGGAGTGGACAGGCGTATAAAACTCGAAAAGTGTTCTTATATTACTCATCAACCAAAAATTTGTTATCTATATGCACTTGATTAAATTAAAATTTTGCGGTTCAAATTTATATATAAATGCACTTTTATTAATTAATATACATAAATTATTGACTAAATCTTATTTGTCGGAAAAATTACCAGTAAAAATAACTTGTTTTTCTTGGTTCATATCGATTCCTTCTACTAAGTGTAACAATAATAATGTTTACACTAATGTAGATGTTGATTAGCGACTGTAGATTCTAATTGTAGGAATATTGAGGGTCAGTCAAAGATGGAAGAAAACACTATTCAAATGCCAACGTTTCGATATATTTTATATCATCAGGGCCTACAAACATGGGGGGGAATCAAGATTAGAATCACAAATAAACAAAAGTGTGTTGATAAACATTACTGAACGCTAAAATAGACATTGTAACGAGTTAAAAATTGAAACTAACTTACTATGAATACATTACTAAACATTAAAATTAAATACTAATACATTACTAAACATTAAAATTAAATATGAATACATTGCTAAACATAAACATTAATAATGGAAATAGACAAATAGGTGGAACATAATAATGAGTAAACATTAAAATGACTTACTATGATTAAGCAGGGTTGGGGAGAAGGCATGTACACTGGATGGAGTCCTACATTGCAAAGAAATGGTACAATAATACAGGGGTGCTGAAGGAACCAGGTACAGGGAGCTAGGAAAACCCAGTCATAAATGTCACATTCCAGCCACAAATGTTGAAAGTAATATAAATTTGTATTATTAAGGTTGTTGGTGTCTGTATACTCTAATACACATATATAGATAATAAATAAATAATAAAAAAATATATATAATAAACAAAAAAAAAAAAAAAAAAAAATAGATAATATAGATTATAAAAGCTTATTCATAGTAAGTCATTTTAATGTTTACTCTTTATTATGTTCCACCTATTTGTCTTTTTCCATTATTAATGTTTATGTTTAGTAATGTATTCATATTTAATTTTAATATTTTGTAATGTATTCATAGTAAGTTAGTTTCAATTTTTAACTCGTTACAATGTCTATTTTAACGTTCAGTAATGTTTATCAACACACTTTTGTTTATTTGTGATTCTAATCTTGATTCCCCCCATGTTTGTAGACCCTGATGATATGAAATATATCGAAACGTTGGCATTTGAATAGTGTTTTCTTCATTGACTGACCCTCAATACCCCCAGAATTTTGAATTCTACAGTCGCTAGCAAACATCTACAATGTTAAGTAATGTATTCATAGTAAGTTAGTTTCAATTTTTAACTCGTTAAAATGTCTATTTTAACGTTCAGTAATGTTTATCAACACACTTTTGTTTATTTGTGATTCTAATCTTGATTCCCCCATGTATGTAGGCCCTGATGATGATATAAAATATATCAAAACGTTGGCGTTTGAATAGTGTTGTGTCTTTTCTTCCATCTTTGACTGACTCTCAATATTCCTACAATCAGTTTACCCTAATATTTAATTAAAAAGTTTGATTATTTCTAATTCATCATAATGTCTTTTAACTATTTTAATTTGATTTACTGTAATTTTTTTTTCTTCGAAAATTCAGTTGAAAATTAACTTATCATACAACATTGTACTTATAATACAATAAATAAACTTTTTTGTACCTAAAAGAGTCCCTGTAACTACTTCTTAACACAAGGCTCTGGAAGACATAACTGAATTTTATGTACGTCCTCAGCAGAGAAGTCCCATAAAACTCATTAAGGTGAGTCTTTAGGATCTATAAACTCCTTTCAGTAAGGAGAGAAGGAGCTAGGGAAAGGTTGGTAAACTTTATGTCACTAATCTTAGTTGGATAACACCGGGTCTTCCCATTGAGTCTATCTTCCACGATTGGCCTGCCTATTGTGGCTCCTCCCTTCAACTTCAATAAGACGATTGGGATCTTATGAAACAGGCTCTGCCTGTCTTCCAACTACAAAGGACATGGCTTAATTTATATTAATATTAGGTGAGTGAAAATTATTTTAAACTAATTATTAGTTAGCTGGGAATGTTTTGATTGTCATTAATCATGCAAGAGTTCATGGGAAGCAGTCTACAGTTCAATGATGCGCACATGATTTTCGTTTTATTATACAGGGTGATTCCCTCGTATCTTAAAAAAAACATTTGGATGAAACTAGACCGAAAATGGAGTAGAATACCGCCAACCGCACCTTTCTATTTCAATCCGTTGCCGAGATATGATTTTTTAAAGGTTTTTTCGAGAAAACAACGTTTTTTGCCATCTGCCAATTCCCACATTTTTCCCCTTTAAATCAACATTTCTCAATTTGTGACCACATTTTCAGAATAAGCGTTAAGTTTCCTATTAGACTAGCGTACTTTCAACTTTGAAAATTACCAACTTAGAATCGAAATAACAGCTAAAACGTTAACATTTTGGAAAAATTAAAATTTCGGGAAATACTTCCACGTCAACTACTTTCCCGCTCAAAGATCGCTTCAACCGTCCAGGGAGCTAGAAAACTTGCAAATTTAATCAGCTTTCTACTGAACTTTGCGATTCCGTATAGATTTCATGGAGAAATTTAAGGTTGAATGAGATTAAATACGATGTCAGGTAATCGTAAAGAACCCACACTACCGTAGGTATTAAAAACCCGATTCCCAATATTTTAATTAAAAAAATTCCTTATTATCTGACTAATTTATTTATTATCGACTAGCTAATGCATTCGGTTTTGCTCTGGAGAACTACTCTCTTTCTTGACATTTTCAAGTTTTAGTTTTATTATGAAAGCATTTTAGGCTTTTGAGAACTTGAAAATACTAACGGTATGTCTGTTGTTGACAAGACTCTTAAAATTATGTGCTAATCAATCGTTTGTCCCAAAAACATTCTCAGACCCAACCCTCTCCAGGAGCCCTACCTCAAAAATTAGTAAGAAATGAATAAAATGTTGAATTCAAAAAAGAATGGATATAAACAATATATCATAAGGAAGTTCTCTATATTTTTTTGATAAAAAGCCTTTGTTTCAATTTCTCATCAGGTCTGTTTTAGCCTTCTCTATCATTTCCGCGCGTGCCCAAAACCGACACTGTATTTAATATAATTCCTTCGGATAGGACGTTAAGAGATGGTCCCGAGCCTGTCCGATGTCAGGTCAGATACTTGTTAAAGACACCCATCCTAGGTATCTAAACCAGTATAGAAAAAAATTTAGGACTCCCATAGTAGAGTCGGACTCATGTCCACCAGAGTGACGAAAGAGGTCTCTGGTAGTAGTTGATATGATCTTATAGTTAAAACTCGAGCATGAGTCATAAGATCGTAGGTTCGAAATCCGGCCGATGCCTTTAGATGCTTTATCTGTGAGGTGAAAAAACCTTGAGCACATCGTCCTTTGGATGGGACGTTAAGCGATGGTCCCGAGCCTTTACGTACCAGGTACTCGTTAAAGATCCTTAACCTAATATATTATTTATGAATTTTATAAGTTTTTTTTTTACGTATGCTTTATTTTGTCTGTCTATAGGCTTTGTTTTCTACCCAAAGCCGTCTATATTAGATTCTAAATACCCATATACAATTTCGTGTGGATACACTCCTTATTTCGGAAGACATTTCATTATTTGAAAGAGGGGATGAGAAAACACGAAATTCCGGAGTAACTCATGAATTTCTTACCGAAGTAAAAAGGAGATACAGCTCTACAATTTATTTCTGAATACTATTTCTTTCTATTAACAGTTTTTTATTTATTTATTTTATTTGTGTCTTCCATATTTTGATTCCATGTGACTCATGTATGAGTAAATCTATTTCAAATTTTAACAAGAACCCTTGTACATCATTTAACAAGAACCCTTGTACATCATTTCCTCTTGGTTCCAATAGGAAGTTAAGCCGGCAAATTTCAAGAGGCTTTACCAGCTTTGACGAAGTGTCTTGTTAGAAGATGATACAGTGTGCTCTTCCGAGTAAGCTTTTAAAGAGCTTCTTTTCAGACAAACAAACGAACCAACTCTCCCAGATTAAAACGTTGTGTCCTCTTCAGGTAATCCCCTCCGGCTTTTTTAAACAAAGATCTCAAATAGGAAGAAGATATTGGAGGCTCTATTTATCTACAAAATGTGTTACTACTTAGCTTAGTGGTATGCTTGCTTGCTTACTGAGCTCAAGATTGCGGGTTCGAAACCTGACCGAGGCCCTTAGTTTTTTATCTGGTAGGTGAAAAAAACTTGAGTAGGCCATCCTTAGAATGGGACGTTAAGCGATGGTTCCGAACCTGTACGATATCAGGTACTCGTTAAAGACCCCCTCCCATAATAGGGTCGGACTTATGTCTTCTTAAGCCCGGGCATAAGTCATAATAACTAACTATATCCAACTTATAAAGTTATATATGTAATTTATAGGTCTAATTTAGGGTAGATAAAATTTAGGTCCCGAGCCTGTAAGATGTCGTTGTTGATTGACAATCCATAATCAAATTCAGGAGATAACCTGGGAAAAAGGTAGAGAACCTTTCAGCGGAGTGTACTTTGTGCATATACAGGGGCGTAGCCAAGGATTTTGAGCAGGGGGGGAGGGGGGGCAAAGTTAGGCTACGAGGGGGGGATATAGACTCCCGGGGGCACAACCCGCAGTTTCCGTGGTTAGCGTTACAGACTTTTTGTTATTAATTTGGGAGACTCGGACCTCTCGAGCTTCCCCTGAGGTAAACACTGATTGTAATATTCAAGTTGACTTTACATGAGCAAATGCACGCTGTGGTTTCTGTGCTTTTAGAATTAATTGACTCACATCCAATAGCGAGCATTTGCTGCTGCTGCGCTTTGCATTTTTACAGCGCAATCCATTTTTTATAAAAACTATTCTTTTAGTTTATTTAATTTTTATCTTGGTTTTTTGCTCTGGGTAGCGTGCCCCCCCCCCCCCCCCTTTGGCTACGCCCTTGTGTATATATTTTTGTGAAATCATGCATTATAAAAGTTCTTATATAGAGATAAAACGGAGATACGTAAATATTAAAAAAATTATAGTTTTAAAGATATGCGAATTTCAGGATACGCACTTTGTTATTTGAATGAATTCACAGGATATATTTTTCTCTAATCGTAATTAAATCCAGCATTGAGAGTCTATAGATATAACATGAGTCCATCAGAATACCTTTCTGCGATCTGTGTCGATATAGTGGAAAGCTAATAAAATAAATAAAAAAAACCAATTAACTAGTTCAACTTTTGTAATGCATGATTCCACAAAAATATATACACAAAGTACACTCCACTGAATGGTTCTCTACCTTTTTTCTAGGTTATCTCCTGATGTCGATTATCAATTGTCAACCGATAATCGAGTTTTTTTTTTACAAAACTGTTAAGGGGGTGGGGGGAGATTTTCATTTCTACTCACCACCGACGGTACAAAAATATAAGGTTGGCAGCATTTTGGACTCCCATAGGGCTCATGTTCACCAGAACGACAAAAGAGCGCTTTGGTAGTAGGCGATATGCGTAGGCATAGGGTCATAATAACTAACTCCAATTTATAAGCAAACTTAATACATATGTACATTTTTATGACGTATAATTATGCCATGTTATGGTTTACGGAAATTATTATGGAATGTTATGGTTATTAAGGAAATTACTATTATTATTGTATTATATAGATAGGTGGTGGAGTAGAGAAAATAGCTCGAGTACCAGGAAAAGTTTATTTATAGCTTGGTTTCGTGTATGAATATTGATTTGAGCTTTACCACTAGGGAAAAAAAGTGGGAGAACGGGATCCTTCAGGGAAAACTTGCTTACATACCAGATTTATATAAAGCTGATACCGAGCACAACACGTAAATCGAGGTGTGAGAGATTTACAAAGCAGATTTTATTATAATAACACACCTTTCTCATCTCCCAGTCTAACTTGAGTGGAATTGGAAATATTTATTATTTTCTCTTTTTTCTACCAAATAAAATACTATTTCACAATTTTTTAAAAACTTTTCGGTGTCCAACGTATCGCCAGTTTTTAAGAATCGGCTGTACCGTTACAAGTATGAGGTCTGTATATAGAACCTTTTTTGTGAAAAATTTAGTTGCAAAACAATTTGTATCATTTATAAATATACTATAAATCATTTTTAAAACTATGAGCCACCGGCGAGACATGAAAATTTTCAAAAAATTCGTAAAATAGTATGTTATATGGTAGAACAAATTGGGAGGTTCTGGCTACAAATATTTAAAAGTTAATTTCTAAGAACAATTTTTTCGACGAAATGAAGGTAAATAAAAATGAATTTTTCCAAAAAAATAAAATCACAAAAGTAATATAATCTTGAATGACGGTACAAGATTATGACAATCTCGAAAGAAAATATGTGTGTAAATTACTTGCATTGCTTAGTTTTGAAATATTTTGCAGTAATAATGTGGAAGCAATATATTATGTATCATGTTATATCTGATGTGATTATTAAAGTCTTTCGAGAGGAATTAATAAAGTTAGAAAGCCTTAGTAAGTAGCTTTCCATTAAGTGGTGTCAGATGTGGGATTACATTAATACAGTTCACATTGTTCAATAATTACTAGAATTTCTTCGAAATTTATATACATTGTGATAAAAATTAAGTGTTAATCTTAAATAAATGATAAATAAATAAATATATAAATAATAATTAAATAAACAATAAATTACCACATTTCCTGTAGAAATTTTATCTCTTTTCTTTAAATAAATTTTGATTTCTACAGTAATTTTGGGAAAAGAGCCCTAAAAAAGTATTAAAAGTTCAAGATGTGCAACTTTTAAAAAATTGCACGTAATTAAAAAAAAAAAAAAATTCAATTAACAAACTTTTCATTTGGATTTATAAAAAGATGTCATCTTGTCTTCTAAATTTTGCAAAAATATTAAATCTCTTTTCAAATTATCTTACTGGGCCAACAGGGAAAATGAATAGAATAGAATTTACGAGAACAAATATTGGGTTTATTTTCTCAAATCTACATTTTTAAAATAAAAAAATTAAACATTGAAACAAACAAAAATCAAAAGGAAAATCTTAAAAAACTAAATTCTTAACACTAATTCAATCTCTTTTGTTTTTTATTTTGGCCATTTTTTTAAAATTTAAGTTATATATTTCTGTGCATATATCATGTACATATAAACAAATAAAAGTACCTTCTTTTTGGATCAATTTCACCATCAATACACTCCTATTTAGTTCATCAAACTTTAAGCCTAAAGACCACTGTCTACCTTCACTGAGACTGTCGCCATTCCTAGGCCTCTACTCTACACACAATAAAAATACAGCTGATGGCCGTGTTTTTTTGGATGCATGTCTGTTGGAGATCCTGGAGGGTTAATTTTGATGGGCGCATATTTATGATAAACGTCAAGATTGCTGTATGCGGAATAGTAAGGCTACGTGAAGAAGACAATTTTGTTTTATAATTTAAATTGGAGGTTTGTAAAGTGCAGAAAATTGATTATTTGGATAATTTGGGAGTAGTCATGAGATAGGATTTCGAAAATATCCACCGCAAGGTTGAAATTCTCCCTCATAGGGAATAAGTTGTTAAGACGTAAAATGGCCAAGTTAAGTGTACTGTGATCATCTCCCAAACCATCTGAGCACTGTGAAGAAGTTGGGAGCTCAGGACTCTAATACTTTCGGAATTATAAAGATGTGGGTTTCTTGGTATCTCGTAAAATTGTGTATGTTCTCGGTTAAATCAACTTAATCTACATCTTTGAAGAATCATTCACGAGATAACTGCATTTAAGCATTTATTCAACTATTCCAAGTGAAGAGGGTGTTTTCGGTTAAATCAACTTGCTCAACTTTAGAGAGGTATCATTCACGAGTATTTCAAAAAGTATTGTTAATAATTAGGTAAGTGTGGTCAATAATTAGGTAAATGATTGGGAATGATCAGGTAACTAAGGGAAAATCCAAGAAAGGATTAACAATATTCATTTTCATTCACTTCTATAGGATTTAGAAATGATATGATTAATAATGATGCAAACATAATTTATTTATTCCAAAACTGGGTTTACACGATTAATGCAAAAGTAAAAAAAAGCAGCCCTGAAAAGTTACGAATTTAAACTTATTATTCCCTGTGACCACAGATATATAGGTACTATACTTTCGGTAGGAGATGTTTGACAGACAGTGCTACCTCTCACAGAGGAGGGGGCTACCGAGCCATCAGGTATCTATAGGTTAGCCTGGTCTGCCCTATACGTAACCAAGACAAAACTACTTCATTTTTCCTTTTGTCTTTTATTGAGGTGTCCCAGACTCGAGTGGAGCTTTTGATGACCCTCAGCTTATTATCGGTCATTCAGAGCCACCGAACTTGTCATTAGATCCATACTTTTTCCTCAATATAGAGAAATAGGGTCCTTCTAGTATCTTGGCGTAAGTATCAGCTGAATCGTTACACGCAATGCCACAATGACCTGATTTCTCATGAGGACTTCTCAATAGGACAAGGAGTCACTACAGATACCAGTTGTCTGAATTTTTTTTTCATTGTTTATAAGGTAGATTATGTAGTGACTTTTCTTGTTAAAGTTTAGCTGAGCTGAGCTTTCCCACCTCCCTTGGCACCACCTAAGACTTGTCGCCAAGGTTTTGGGTTGTCCTAGCACATTCCTTCTCATTTTGTCCACCTCACTCAGTATCGATAGAAACGAAAAGCTAATGTCCATGGTAGCCGATGTATTAAACTTGCACCTCTTCACTTACATACGTCCTTTTTGTCCTGCGAGGGACAGAATACGCAAAATATGGGTCTATGTCCCATTTTTAATAAAGCAGGGAAAAGAGAGGGAAATGGGATGTTGGGATTTTCCCCATTTATTGAACCCGACTCAATAACGGTGACAGGGAGTTCCATATGTCCAGAGCTGGGAACACCTTCCCTTCACACATCTATCTACCTTTCTAACCAACAATATTCAAATCAGAGAAAAGTGAATCACCATCTACTTCCCCAGAACACATTAATCAATTAACTTTTCACTCCACCTCAAAAACTAGTCCACCGTTTGCGCTCATAATTATCAAGGTTTTCAAAGGATTTTTATTAAATTTTATGGAACCTAATCACTTAGTGGAATCAAAAAACAGGTTTAGAGTACAGGAGAGGATTTTGAAAAAATCTGATGTGATAAAGAAAAACTGAGATTTGTTTAAGATCCAGGCACCCCAAAAATATATACAGACAGAAGAAATTTTGAAAAAAGTTTTTGATGACTTGAATTTTGCAGGCCTGTGTAATCAATAGTTGATTTACATAGAAGCTGAATCCTCATAAAAATTTTTTCGACAAATTCATTTCATTGTCAATTATTAGAGTTTTCAACATGAACCCCTTCCCTTCCCTTCGGCCGATTTTGCTGAAAATTATCAATTAGTGTCCTCGGGGTTTTGAATGTACCTACATAAATAAAATATCGTGTCGATATATTCATTCTATCGCGAGCAGTGTACAAAGAAAAGTTTGGAATTTGGTATATTAAAAGAGGCTTGAATGTCGATTTTAATTAATAATAAAAAGGAAAGCATTATTTAAAAAAAAAATTAATTAAATTAAAAAATGCACTAGAAAACCTTCTATTGATTAGTTTCTTTAATTTCGAAATCGATTTCTCTTCTTCAATATTAGCATTCCAATACCCTTTTCAAGGTTTCTCTCCAATTGATTTTTTCTTATATTGATAATTATTCTTTATTCTTTATTTTATTTATCTATTTTCTTATCACGTTCTTTCTTCAATTATTACATTTTGTCTCTTTAAATAAGATAATATTTGTCATTTCTCCATGGTGATACTTTGTTTACATTACAGAAGACATAGTTATTGTACTTTTTCATTCTTCTAGCTACAGCTTATTTTTCAGCTGATTATTTTTTTATAGTTCAAATAAATGAAAACACAACAGCAGAGTTGGGCAAACTTTTTTAGGTGCGGTCCAGATATAAAAATACAAACTCGAAGCGAGCCAAACTAATTAATAATTCTTCTTCTTCTTCTTTTTGACGGATTACAAAAAATATTGATTATTGTCATTAACAATTTGAATTATTACTCGTACTTAGTTATTATAAACTTATGCCTGAACTTTAACTACAAGGTCGAATCGCCTACTACCAGAGCGCTTTTTTGTCACTCTGGTGAATATGTGTATCGGAGTTCTAAATTTTGCCTACCCTATATTTTTATTCACGTAGGGTAGGGGTCTTTAACGAGTAACTGACATCGTACAGGTACTTTACGTCCCAACCAAAGGACTGCGAGCTTAAGGTTTTTTCACCTCCCAGATAAAAGGTCGGGTTTCGAACTCACGATCTTGAGCTCAGTAAGCAAGCACGCTAAGTCTTAGCTTCTGGCGAACCTCTTAAATAAAAGAACACTTCATAACAATCTCATGATACACACAGTACCCGAAACAATACAAACTACTTACATACTGTTTTTTAACAAACTTTACACAAGTACAAACCCAGAAATACGTACTTTATCTTCACAACACTTACCACAAAACCCCCCACGAAGGTTGAAGAGGAGGTGGAACCGCGACTTACTGCCTCCTTGAATCCTATTCGTTATTAATATTTTTTACATTATTTTCATTTACTTTTATTATCTCTCTTAATACTTATCCATCAAAATTGTCTTAAAATCTTTTTTTTTTTTTTCTTTTTTTTGTTTTTGTCCTATTATTTTAAGATAAATTTTCATCCCGAGGACCTCCCACTGGGTGGCCTTCCTCTCACATTTCACTCACGCCAACATATCTATACGTATTGCGATAATAACCGAAGTAGTTGTTCGCCCAAAATAACCAACCAACCAACCAATCTATACGTATCTTCATAGATGCTGGTTGTTGCACCCTAGTAACAGTTGTATCTTTATAAATAAAATACAAAAAAAAAAATTGTTGTTTGACAAATAGAGCTCTTAAAAAATATCAAAAATAATATTAAGCTAGTGATTGTGGTGAGGGGTTATTGGAGAGAACAATGGATTTTCTGTAATAACACCGAAGAAGAGAGACGAGCGAGGTTGTGTCCTGTCCTCATCCGATTTTCCCCTCATGCCTGGGGGATAAGACAATTTACAGCCCTCTCCATGTTGTTATAGGTTTATAGAGACAATAGCCCTTCACAGTCTTGGCTTATAAGTTCCTTCAGATACCAGTACTTCATGATAGTTGATGATAAGTTCATATTAATATACTACTGATGAACACCACAAAGGAGAGTCGAACACTACCATTGAAACACATACCACTCAAACAATAAAGATAATATGGAAAAGCACCAAAGATATTATTCAATCTTTTTTGGTCATCATAATATTATGGACCCAAGGTATTACTACCAAAGGTATTAATCTAAGAATAAAAATATCATGACTGCTATTGTTTGTTAACCCAAATCTGACATAGCCAAGGGGGGATTAGGGGAGGGGGGGTGTTTAACAAGAAAAATCCAATAAATCAACGCTCTACTAGTGGATCTGAACAACATCCTTTGTGTTTAGATCCCTAAATGAATACTCGGATAACAAGGAATTTGAAAATGGAGTGTATGCATATGTTCACTAATTTGTTGTAATCACAACTTGGGTATATGAGTAACAACAAAATCAGGGAGCCGGAAAACATGAAATTCTTGTGAAAATACAACATCGAATTCTGAAAATTACATAACTTTTCCTATACTTCATATAGTTGGGGAAGTAAAATCGGGAACTTGATTATTAACTTGAAATTCATTTTTAATAGAGTACCTACTATAGATCAATAATGAATGCGTTAGCGTTTATGTTTCTTATGTCTGTCTCTCCGTTCGACAGGCGTTGGTTATGCTTGGGTGAGCCGAGGTGTCCACAGAAAAATTTAAATAATGATTATAATAAATAAGAGTAGAAAAACAAAAAAATGTCACTTACCTCTGATAGTCTGTCGAACCTAGCAAAAAGCTCGTTGAGTATTTTGACAAGTTCTGAGGCTGAATATGTTGAGGATATAGCAGTGAACCCCACGATATCAGCGTACAATATACTGAAAACAAAACAGAAAGATAAAAAAAAAAAAAAAACAGGTGAAGTGCTAACTATACTTGCACAATTAGTGTTCCGTGCCATCAGCCCCTGATTTAAATTAAACGTATAAGGACAAAGGTTGTTCCTTATATCGTGAGAAATATTTTTCGTCGAAAAACTTTTTCTCTAAAACTAATGGTTCAGCTGTTATAAGAAATTAAACAATTATTGATCGCACTAGAATTTTTCAATCCTGATAATTTTGGCTCAATTTACACCTAATTCTCAATGTTCATGATTTTTTCCAGATTTTTCTGAGCGATCCTTTTGGTGATAAGCGTATGGGGCAGCAAATTTTTAAGCGTTTTTCCCTGAAAAATTAATTTAAACAAAAATTAATTAAATTAAATTAAAAAATACATCATATATATTGTGGAATTCGTGCTTCAATAAGCTTTCATTTGACACACTACACGATGCCCTTGAAAAAATGGTTTTTCTTTCAATTTCGCTAGAGAGCTTTTCGCCTCTGTTATAGTTTAACAGAAGTAAATATTATTTCTTCTAAATATTTACTTCTCTGTTATAGTTTAACGGAAGTAAATATTATTACTTCTAGAGAGCTTTTCGCCTCTGTTATAGTTCAACGGAAGTAAATATTATTACTTCTAGAGAGCTTTTCGCCTCAGTTATCGTTTAACGGTAGTCAATATTATTATTTCTAGAGAGCTTTTCGCCTCTGTTATAGTTCAACGGAAGTACATATTATAACTTCTAGAGAGCTTTTCGCCTCTGTTATAGTTTAATGGAAGTAAATATTATTACTTCTAGAGAGCTTTTCGCCTCTGTTATAGTTCAACGGAAGTAAATATTATTACTTCTAGAGAGCTTTTCGCCTCAGTTATCGTTTAACGGTAGTCAATATTATTATTTCTAGAGAGCTTTTCGCCTCTGTTATAGTTCAACGGAAGTAAATATTATTACTTCTAGAGAGCTTTTCGCCTCTGTTATAGTTTAACGGAAGTAAATATTATTACTTCTAGAGAGCTTTTCGCCTCTATTATAGTTTAACGGAAGTAAATATTATTACTTCTAGAGAGCTTTTCGCCTCTATTATAGTTTAACGGAAGTAAATATTATTACTTCTAGAGAGCTTTTCGCCTCTATTATAGTTTAACGGAAGTAAATATTATTACTTCTAGAGAGCTTTTCGCCTCTTTTATAGTTTAACGGAAGTAAATATTATTACTTCTAGAGAGCTTTTCGTCTCTCTGAGCCCCACTCTCCTGTGTAAATTTTAAATGTTTCCTACCACCAGGAAAAATTAAACTTTTTGCTGAAGGCAGGGGTTTTTAACGAGTGAGTGCACAAAACCCTAATATAGAACTGCCATTGTAAAGAATGTATTGACACGGAAATTTGTATGAGGATCCAAAAATCCCCAAGGTAAGATACCAAATTTAGATTTTCAGTCTAATCTTTTGGTTGATTCTCAAGAGAGAGCAACAACTTTGTTGATTCCTGCTGGGGAAGTACATAGGGGTGATTCATTGTCGATTATTCTATTTTGTTGGGAATAGAGGAACGTCTAAGAAATTTGTGTAAGTAAATATAAGACAGTTGGTGGAAAGAAAATACATACCCGTAGTAGCCTTTCTCCTCCTAGGAGTAGATCGATAAAGTGGGGAGCAGACAGGCCTTATTCTAACAAAACCTACTCTAGTCAACCATCATAAAAGTTTTATGTATTTATTTTTTGTGTGTATGGGGGAGAGAGGGTTGCAGGGATTTTCGTTAGTGAGTAAACCAAGGGACCTAAGCATCCAATGCGTTATCCCGCCATTGGAAGAGCTGGACTTCCACCTAACTTAGATTTGAATAGTTAGTTATTATGACTAATACCCGGGCTTTAACTGCGTGGTCATATCGCCTACTACCAGAGCGCTCTTTTCTCACTCTGGTAAATGAGCCCGACTCTACTATAAGAGTCCTAAATTTTTATTCACCTAGGGATCATAGCTCAACGTCTCATCCGAAGGACGGCGTGCTTAAGTTTATTTTACCTCCTAGATGAAATGAAAAGAAATTTTATTATACTGGGACCGATGTACCCTAAAAACAGGAAAAATGAAATACAGTATCAGTATGACGTACAAATAAATAAATAGATAAATGAATTAGTGTTACATTGGAGAACAAATAGACAATTATAAATATAAATAAACAAAACATTAACATGAAAAAACATAAAATTAACAGCTTCATTATGATGAAAAAAAATAAAATAAAAATATATATATAAATAAAAGAGAATATGTAAAAAAAACAATCTATATAAATAAGAAAAAAATAAAATAGATAATAAAAATCAACAGAGCAAAATAGTATGATGGTTGGTTATAAAAGAGAAGGGAGGATGCCCAGACAAGGTTTGAAATAAAATAAATTTTAGACAGTAGGGGCTGGATAGAAAAGTGTGAGGAGAAAGAAGAAAAATAGAAATAGTCAAAATAAAATAAGATAAAATAAAAAATAAATAGATGCATGATAAAAATAAATAAATGTGTAAAATTAACAAAAAAGGAAGGTGGGCGGTGTTCAGGGAGAGGCTCAATTCAAAAACCCTAATAATTGCCTATGTAATGAATTTCTCGACACAAAATTTATTACGAGAAATTAGAAGCCCCTGTGAATATCAACTGTTGAATAATAGCGCAAACGGTTGACTGGTTTTGGAAGGGTAGCTAAAAGTTAATTGATTAATCCGTTCTGGGGAAGTACATAGCCGCTGAATCACCGACATCTTATAATTTTTGGAATCGGGAGGTCGGAAAATCCCTCATCGAATTTTTGACTGACTACATAACTTCCTCTTTAGTTCGTAAAGCTGACGAAGTAAAAAATAGATTGGAGAAAATGGAAATCAAAATGCATTTTGTGGGAGGAGAATATTAAATAATAAAATTAAACTAAAAAAAAAAAAATCAGTGAGTGAGATGTGGTTAAGGGACTTTGAGAAGGGTCAGGGGCTGGAGGTCGAAGCTCAGATGACAAATTAATGGGATTATGTACTCAACATCTAATTAGTGAAGCTAAAGGGTAAAATTATCCACTGTCAGATTATGAAGGATGTGTTGTCTTAGTGTCGGACGCTGCGGTGCCGCAAGAGATATGTTAACGTAGTAACCAACTGCCGCAGAGTCTAGCAAACTTGAAGAATGTGTTTATTATTAGTTAGTTAGTAGATAGATAATTAGGTGAATAAAGAAAAATGTCGGTTTTCATTTTTAGTGACCTGCGGACTCTATTTATTAAATAAAACTAAATATTAAATGAGATTATATTAAATGAGATTATATTAAATGAGATTATATTAAATGAGATTATATTAAATGAGATTATATTAAATGAGATTATATTAAATCTTCACCCAAAATACGAAATTATAGTGATTTGAAGACATCATTGGAAACGGGGATGTTCTGTAGACGAAGTGTAGGGTCATGGAAGGTCAGCTCAACTTTGTTTCCTAAAATTATGAACAGGAAACAGCCGTCTGGAAAGAAAGGTAGGTTCGGGATGTCCTGCAGTGGTGGACCTAGACACTTTCATTGATACTCTGGAGTCGGCATCAAGCAAGAGTCCCTGACAATTGTCATCAGAGGAGCTGTCCAAGTCGACCGTAAAACGGCATTTCCGAGCGTGTGCAACATACATCACATGTCTTATAAAAAAATATATGTGATGTGGCCATTACAGGACTTTCTTATACCAACCACGGTTACAGATCACTCTCTCCTTTTCAAAATTATTTCATACTGACATTACTGGGTATAAGAATGTCTACTCTCATGATAACGATTTACAAAGAGACAAAATGAAATGATTTTGAGAGGGGGAAGGGGAGAGAGAGTGATCTGTAAGCGTTATTGGTATAAGAGAATCCTGTAATGGCCACATCACATATAATTTCTATAATTTTTATAAACCATATTCTAAAGTTCGTTGCTATGAGTTATGATTTAAAAATTACTTACAATTGGATATATTCCTTATAGACATTTAGTTTACATTATTCGGGACGCTATAACTTTTATCTTATTGATCCCATCTCAAATCTAAGGATTTTCAGCGAATGGAAATTTTATAAGGAACAATTTTGGTGGAGGTACATTTTTCGATAGGACTAACCGTTTTCGTGTAATTCAAGAAAACGTCTAAAAATAAGTGTTTCAAAACTTCATTTCAAGATGGTTTTCAGCATGTATCTCAAAAGCCGGACCTGTAAAAAATCGTATTTTATATAAATTATTTCAGCATTCTCTACTATTATTATTTGAAACATTTTTCGATTAGATCATAAACATAATGTATCTTGTAAAATGTAGTTATGTCCCCAGGGGAATGTGGTCTCAATTTTCGTTTGATTTCGGCCAAAATCTAATCAGACCTAAGTTAGAACATGTGACCCCTTCATTCCAAATTTCAAGTTCATAGCTGGTAGAGAGAGAACTCACAACTTTCCAATCATACACACACACACACAGACCTTGAAACGTGAAAATTAGTTAAAATCTCGATCTCGGATTTTCACATGATTATAATACTTCCTTATACTATTGGCAAAAGGAAGTAAAAATAATATAATCGAATAAATAAATAATAAATTAAATAAATAAAGAAATAGTCACCAAAGCACTTTTCATGTTCACGTCATATCTTGTTTTATATAATTTCTGAATAGTTCCTTTTATCCTGGTTGCTTGCACTATTCATATTTAAAGATCATGTCCATTTTTACTATTTCAATATTATTGGTATCTTTTTATTTAGTTGTTATATTGCTTATTATGTACAATTCTTTGTATAGATATTTTTTCTTTTATTTTATTTTATGTAGGTACTTAACTATAAGAAAATTTATTTTGTAAAAAAAAAAAAAAACACTCATTGCCAGGGTTGTAATCTTTTGTGCAATAAAAGTTTATCTATCTATCTAATCACCAAAGCACAAAGTAAATAGAGGGCGCCAGTAGCTCAGTGGTATGCTTGCTTGACTTCTGAGCTCAAGAACGTGGGTTCGTAACCCGACCGAGGCCCTTAGTTTATTTTATCTGGGAGGTAAAATAAACGTAAGCACGCCATCCTTCGGATGGGACGTTAAGCGATGGTCCCGAGCCTGTACGATGTCAGATACTCGTTAAAGACCCCTGCCCTAGGTGAATAAAGATTTAGGGTAGGCACAATTTAGGACTCCCACAGTAGAGTCAGGCTCATGTCCACCAGAGTGACGAAAGTGCGCTCTGGTAGTAGGCGATATGACCTCATAGTTAAAGCCCGGGCATGAGTCATAAAACCTAACTTAACCTAACAAAGTGAATAGGTGAATCACGAGCAATGTACTTCCCCAGAGCGAATTAATCAACTAAGCTTTTCCTCTTCATCTGAAATTAATTTATTAATTTGATTGAAAATCAATATGTTTCTTATCCAGGGACTTCTAAATAATCATACTATATCTTATATCGATACATTCATTACTTCAACAGTTATTAAGGTTTTTGTGTTGTGCCCCCTCTAATCCCCTTCATCATTTTGGTCAATTTGGATGAAAATCAATCATCAGGGGATCGGAAAACATGAACTCCATGTGAAAACTCAACATACAATACATAATTTCCTCCATACATTCGTACAATGGGGAAATAAAAGTTCGAATAATTTAAAGTCTCTCTTCATAAATAGATGTTCCGTGGTCAACTGGTGACAAAGCTGACGTGCAGTTAGAGGCACCCTCGCATGTCTGGTGAAATCCGAGAGGATTCCCGAATATGCTGATGTCAGCTGAGATTGTGTATTTATATACAACATTTACTAAGCAACTCTCAGTTTGTCACAGTAACTGACAAAGCCAACATTTACCCATTGAATGTCAGGGTGACACTTGAGTGAATTTACATGTTCATTGAACCAGATATTGAGACGGACTACAATCTGTTAATACAGTTAAGCCTCGATGAACCGAGCGCCGATAATCTGTGTCAAATTATACTTTCTTATACCCGTAGTATTGTAATCGTGCGAAATCAGAGATCGAGTTTTCATGTGATTGAAAAGTTGTAAGCGTTCTACCACAATAAACGATTGTAGCTATGAACTTGCAATTTGGAATGAAGAAGTGACATGTGCTGATTAGTTTTTGGTCGAAATAGAAAGAAATATGAGATCAGTTTACTCCGGGGCCTAACTACATTTTACAAGATACCGCATATATTAATGAAATAATCTTTTCAAATAAACGTTGTAGCAAAAACTGAAGTAGATTCTCTATATGAAATATGATTTTTTGCAGGTCGTCCGGTTTCTGAGATACATGCCGAGAACGGTCTTGAAAGAAATTAGACGTATTCTTGATTTACCCGAAAAGGTTTAGTCCTATCGAAAAATTAAACCTTACCAAAAACGTTGCTTATGAAATTTTCAATAGCAAATAATATTTTATTATTATGTCCTCAGATTTGAGATAGCATGAATACGACAAAATATATAGCGCCTCAAATAATGAAAAATAAATTTCCGTAGGAAATACATATTTTAAAATAATGTTTAAATCGTATAGCATAGCAACGAATAATAAAATACTTTTTTTAAATTATTTGTAGTATTTATGAAAAAATAAATTTTTTTTTTTTTTTTTTTGAATTTATTTATTTAAAGCCACAACTATGTAAAAGATGCACAACCAGCGGCTGGGCTGACATGTAGGTACTATACAGAAATAATAAAAATAAAATAAAATAATAAAAATAAATATGACATGGAAGGCTTGAGAGAGGAAAAACACCCAGCGGTGAACCCTCATGACATCACTTAATACCAGGAGATCTCTATGCCAAACTCTCTTTAATCTTTTTGGGGGATTGTGGGGTAAATTTGTACTTAAGATTTTGCGAACTTCCGGATTGGTGTGTAAGTAAATTTTGGTGTAGAAACGTTGGTATAAATGTTTAATGGTTGTGTCTATGGATGTGATGTTCAAGTCGCGGTGTAAAGTCTTGTTGCTAACGTATGGTGGGCATTGCGTGATCAGTCGAAGAGTCTTGGATTGAAATATCTGTATTCTTTTGATGTTTGAAGACTTGGCTGTACCATATATTTGTAAGCCATAGGTCCAGAGAGGTCGGAGAAGATAGGTATAACAATTTAGTTTTTGTCGATTAGATAATTTAGAACGCCTATTCAAAATACTGTACAATAGTCTAAGTCGCCGGTCTAGTGTGAGTCGTGTCGTCCGAGTATGAGGGTTCCAAGTCAGCCTTCTATCTAGGGTTAATCCTAAATAATTTATGGAAAAATGAATGAATAAAATGTGGCCGTTATAGGACTTTCTTATATGAACCACGCTTAAATATTACTATCTCTCCCCCTCCGCTTCCTAATAATTATTTCATACTGGCATTACTGGGTATAAGAATGTTGCTTACAGGATTACATCGTACAATGAAACAAAAAAATACCTTTGACGCCTACTCATTCCGTTAAATACAAACGTATATACCAAGTAAACCCACCGCAAATGTGACATTTTAGTTTGCTAGGTTGTCATATTTATACAATAATTGTGAGAATTATTCTCAGGTTACCTAAGGCTGTGACACCCTGTCCCCTAGGCAAGTCCTGAGATGTTTCTATAGTGTATTATTTGATCTGAAACCTACCCAAAAGTCTTATTTTTTAAGTATATTGCCTATCTGTTTCACCCATTTTTTAATCCTTGTATTATTTGTTGTATCTTATTTTGAAATTTATTTTAAATGTATTTTGTTTATGACTTTACGTTTTATCAATAATAATAATAATGTGACTATTGTACCCGTTTTCATTAGCTATACTATTGATGACGCCTAACTCTATGTTTCTATTATTTTCGTTTAATGGTTATTAAGTGTTTCACAATATTTCTGCAAAAAAATGTTAAGTATCATTATTTGACTAGTTGGACTTGAATTACTTTTAGCCCTCAGAAGCCCTAAAATTGCTCAAAGGTTAGTAAATTTTCTGAGTAAATTTTTCAACCCTGTCTGTTTTCAATGAAGAAATTCCTAAGAGTCTATTTAACAAAGAAATTTAAATTTCTTAAATAACTTGTACAATAATTCAGTGAGAAGCACCCATTAGGGTCAACATCTCAATGAAACTGCTATGCCTCCCTCGCTCTAATATCATATTCTAGCGCTGTAATATTTTATACCAAGGGAGGAATTCTAATTGAAATTCAAGAGAAAATTAAAAAATAAATGAACGAAATAAAACAGATAAAATGACATTATCCAGCATTATAAATGGATGGAGGAAATAGGATTTGTCTACATTTATAGTATTTTTTCTTATCTTTCTTTTAAACTAGATTTTTTTTCCCAAGTAGTTCATGGTTTCAAGTATCTGTGAGACATTATCACAGTGAGGAATTGTGTTAAAGAAGAAGTTAAAAAGCGAAGATAACGTCCGGGGAATAGATGCTATCGGTCCGTGCAGAATTCGCTCCTGTGTAGATAGGTGCCTTCTTAAATGGAATTAATTATTGCTAGCACAAAACGAGCACAATGCATTCAATTTGAATTAATTCCGAAATATTAAAGTAGGGGCTAACTTGACACACCCCTATGTCCCGAGACTATATGTAACACTCCTAATCCTGTCAGGTTGTCACAAACCTAGGTCCTGACTGCTCAATACGTGGGAGAGGAAGATATTGAGTAAGATATACAGTTCTACTCTTGTGGGGGTTAGATGAAGGATATGGTTCAATAGTGAGCTGAAGGACCTTTACAAGAGCCTGGACCTGGTGGCCTTTGAGAAGCAAGATCGGCTGCGTTGATAGGGACATTTACAGAGGATGAGGGCAGACAGAGTACCGAGGACGATACTTGAGGGGCACCCGGGAGGACAGAGAAGAAGAGCCCGCTTATGTTGATTGGAGGACGACGGGTGAGATAAGATGGAAGCGGGAGGCTGAGTATAGAGAAGGATGGCGCAAGATCGTTGCGGAGGACCAGGTTCTACAAGGACCATAGCACCAGGGAAAGCAACCAATTCTAGTGGTCTACTGCCCAACCAATTATATAACAGGTTTTGTGTTGACTCTTGTTGTCCGTTGGACCGATTTGACTGAAAATCAGTATGTATTGTCCATATGGCGTTCCAGGAACAAAATGTTTACTTTCCCAACTATATGAAGTATGGGAGCAGTAAAAATAATTATAATAAAAAAAAAGTAAAACAGAGATTCTTCGTCTCAGTGAACAAGAAGTTTGATATATGGGGGGTCCAGAAGTGCATAAAGAAACTGGCTACTATCCTACATAGACTGACCTGACATTTTCGTGCCTGCTCATGTATATCTTCTTGAACTGACTGTCCAGTGCAGATCCAAGATCTTGCCGCATCTTGACTGCAACATGCTCTGGAAGAACTGACAGCAGCAATCGTTCCTGTAATACAACAAACAGAATTATCTTTCAATTGCATATTACCCAGCGACGGATTTAGGCATAGGCCCGGGCCGAGGGCCCCAAAATTTGAAGGGCGTCTAAACATTAAAATCGCAATAGCTTGAATGAGATACGAGCCTCATGTATCATCTCAATTTGTCAAGCTTTAAGTGCATTCATTGTTTATATGATTACTTGCAACAGCCACCCGAACACCGAAACTCGAGGCTGCCTGTGTTGACAGGCAACGACATTTTGGAGGAAGAGCAAAAACTTAATTGATTCGTGCTGGGGAAGTACATTTCTAGTGATTCTTTTTTAAAAATATTTTTAAAATTATAATCTCACTGTTATCATCTCTAGTACGGATATGAGCCGCCTGGTATATGGAAGGAAATTAGTTTGAAACAAGACATATCAGTAGATTGGTACTAGGTCTTACAATAGAAGGACGGTGTGCTCTATTGTCTTGTATGCCTCCTAAACTGATACAAGAGAGGAAGTGTCTAATAGTGGCCCGGTCAGCTAACACCCAGACCAGACTGTCATTAGGCATTGTTAGTGTCTCTCCCCTCCCCAGACCATACAGGGCATTCAGACTATATCAGTGGCGAGGCGTCTGGGCAACCAGCCTTTGCATTGGTAAAATATGAAAATTATTAATTTTTAAAGGTTAGGTTAGGTTTTATGACTCATGCCCGGGCTTTGACTACGAGGTCATATCGCCTACTACCAGAGCGCTCTTTCGTCACTCTGGTGGACATGAGGCCGACTCTACGATGACCTAAATTTTTATTGTAATCGTGCGAAAATCTGAGTTCGAGGGTTCAACTGATTTTCACGTTTCAAGGTGCCCTGAAAAAGTGTGATTGGAAAATTGTGAGCGCTCTACCGCAAAAACGATTGTAGCTATAAACATGAAATTTGGAATGAAGGGGTCACATGTTCTAACTTAGATCTGATTAGATTTTGTCCAAAATCAAACGATAATTGAGACCACTTTACTCCGGGGCCTAAGTACATCTTACAAGATACCGCTTATGTTTATGACCTAATCAAAAAGCTTTTTAAATATACGTTGAAGCCAAAACTGAAATAGATATTTTATATAAAATATAATTTTTCGCAGGTCGTTTGGTTTTTGAGATACATGCCGAAAACCGAATTGAAATGTTTTGAAAAACATATTTTTAGACACTACTTAGATCGAGTCAAAAATTCCACTATTATTATATAAAAAACAATATAGTTCATGGTTAGAGCATTGTCAAGTGTACAGGATACAGACTTATGACTGGTGGCAATATTTTGAAAAAAGTCAAGACAGATTGTGGGAGGGGTAGGAGGGGAAGAGTGAGGGTGGGAGGGGTAGGAGGGGAAGAGTGAGGGAGGGAGGGGTAGGAGGGGAAGAGTGCTGGTGGGAGGGGGGGGGGAAGAACAGGAGGGGGGGAAACTACCATACTATATCACAATTTAATCAGAAAAATAATTAAATAATATATAGATATATAGAGATCTCAATATTAACCTATTACCTATATCACAATATTAACTATATCTCAATATTAACCTATTACCTATATCACAATATTAACTATATCTCAATTTTAACCTATTACCTATATCACAATATTAACTATATCTCAATATTAACCTATTAACTAAGTCAACTAACTAAGTTGACAATGCTATTACCTTTATCACAATTAAAAACTATAAAACAGACAACTACTAGATCACCGTAAATGACTCGTTCTAAGTGTTTTATTCATTAGTATTTACAATGAACTTCGACAAGATCTCTGGCGAAAACATCTCTAATATTTTTAGACGTTTCCTTTATTTACCCAAGAAGGGTTAGTGCTATCGAAACATTGAGTCTTACCAAAAATGTTCCCTATACAATTCCCAATCGCTGAAAAGTCTTGAGATTTGTAAAATTGTGTTTTTTGTTACTCATTCCCCGGGCTTTAACTGTAAGGTCATGTAGGCAAAAAAGAGCTCTGGAGGACATTTCATCTAGTCTGGTTTAGATACCTAGGATGGGGTCTTTAACAAGTATCTGACATCGGACAGGCTTGGCACCATCACTTAACGTCCTATCCGAAGGATGTCATGCTCGAGGATTTAAATTAAATACACAGACCTGATGGGAAATTTAAACAGAGGCTTTTTATCAAAAAAACGTAGAGAGCTAGATAAATAAATTAATCAGATAATAAGGAATTTTTTTTTGATTAAAATATTGGGAATCGGGTTTTTAATGAAAATACATGATTTAATCCACTGTAGTTACTAATTATTTGAATGATTATGTCTGCTTAGTGTATGCAACTGGAAATTGTATGCACTTTAGAATTAAATGGTGTTTATTATAAATTCAGGACTAACTAAGCATAAAAGTTACATGAGTGCACATACTGGGATTTAGTTTAATACTTCACATCGTTAATCAAAAATTCTGTTAAAATACTCTCAGGCAAAAATATAAATAATTCGCTTGGGAAGAGACATATGAATTTAAAATATCAAACATTCTACCGTTTTTTATTTTTCTC
The DNA here is from genome assembly GCA_963662175.1 of Aradus depressus. NCBI lineage: Eukaryota > Metazoa > Arthropoda > Insecta > Hemiptera > Aradidae > Aradus > Aradus depressus. Next base: position 27,513,742 of record OY759217.1, on the reverse strand, counting down.
GTAAAGTGTAGCTCCCAGATCAAACGGATTATGAATTCTTTTGGTAGTTAATTATTGAAAATTATAAAAAAAATAACTATAGGATTTTCTTATATGTGCAGATGACATTCTCTCTTTCCTCACCTCAACATTCTCTAACATGGATTTTCGCACAATTACAATTCTCCTTATATTATAGGCATAAGAAAGTAATTAACTATTTTCTTTTTTTTCACCTTTATTACATAATTTCCAACTATGAACTACATCACAACTAGGAAATATAATCACAACAAAGAAAAACAGAAACACCACTTGAGTCTCTTGATGAGACGGCTGGTCAACACCACCGCCTCCTCAGGCAGGAGGTCACGCGGCCAACGACGATTCAGTCGCCGAGGAGGCCCGCCCGGCAAGGACCGGACCGACATGGTTTCCACCAGTGTATTCGGATGTGTCATGAACTTTTTGTGCAAATTTGTGTATAATTGTTGTCTAACTTCGTGTAAGAATGGTATGTTCAGGTCATGATGTAATGTAATGTTTGATACGTAGTATGGGCATTGTGTGATTTTATTTTGAATGGCTTGAATTCTTTTGGTGATTAACTATTTAAAAATTGTTTTTTACTCATTTCTTACTACTCGATTGCAACGACATGAGCCTAAGAAACCTAAATATGTTATGTTTATAGAAAATGGGAAGGAAAATTAAATTGAGTAAGAAGAGGAATGCGAGTATTGTGGTCTGGGATGCAGAAGTCATAACGTTTTAAAGGGGGACAAAGGATAAGTGTTTACCTCCTCAAACATATCATTCATTGAGGTATGTAATACCAGTGAAGAGTGGAGAGGAACACAAAGATGTTATCTCAAAGTTAATGGCAATATGTCAGAGAGAACCATTTGGGGTTTTACAGAAGTATCAAGCAACATGGAAATACTGCAATCATTTTAAATGAACTTTAGTGCCCAGAGTTGGAGCAAACAAGAACGTTAAACAAAAACACAAACAGAGAAAAACTATATTGGTCGCATTTATTGACATTAACATATAGTAGTTGAGAAATAGCATTCTTGCTTACTGTGCTCAAAATTGCTGATTCAAAATTCGATCGAGACACTTAGGTAGGTAAAAACAAAATTATCACCATAATCAAGAATATAAAAAAATTAAGAATCATCGCTGAACGTCCTTCGGTTTGGACGCTAAGCGATGGTTCTGAGCTTGTATTATGTTAGGTTAAAGACCAGTCTACAGTGGGGTTCATATCTAAGAGAGCGACGAAAGTAGTAGGCAAGTTAGGTAGTTAAAACTAGAGCATGAGTCTCAAAAATAACAACATTACACAAATCCATTATTTCGGCTTCAAGTTAATTCCACTTTCAGATCACTCCAGAGGGCTTAGATTTCCGAAAAAAAATATACAGTTATTCAATATGAATTTAATAATAATACCTTTAATAATACCTTGAATTTAATAATACCTTACTTATTTATGATTTTTCAATTTGGTAAAATTAGGCAAATAGGTATATTTATTTTCAATAATATTTTATTTCATTATCCTTAGACGTTTCGATTTACAAGTCATTCTCAATTCTAAAAATAAATTCCATTTAATAATAAAAACATTGAAATTTTTGATTGTCATAACTATTTTTTTCATACAATATTACAAAGAAAGACAGACCCAAAATACAGATTGACGACTCACCCAAAACACAGATTGATCATAACTTATTTTTCATTCCTATATTCTACAACAGGAATGTCGTCAAATGGATAAATGTGAAATAATATATAAATTTGACGACATTCCTGTTGTAGAATATAGGAATAGAAAAATAAATTATGATTAATCTGTATTTTGGGTGAGTCCTTATCTATCTTTCTTTGTAAGGTTAGGTTAGGTTTTATGACTCATGCCCGGGCTTTAACTACGAGGTCATATCGCCTACTACCAGAGCGCTCTTTCGTCACTCTGGTGGACATGAGCCCGACTCTACTGTGGGAGTCCTAAATTTTGCCTACCCTAAATTTTTTATTCACCTAGGGTAGGGGTCTTTAACGAGTACCTGACATCGTACAGGCTCGGGACCATCGCTTAACGTCCCATCCGAAGGACGGCGTGCTTAAGTTTATTTTACCTCCCAGATAAAATAAACTAAGGGCCTCGGTCGGGCTACGAACCCACGACCTTGAGCTCAGAAGTCAAGCACGCATACCACTGAGCTACCGGCGCCCTCTCTTTCTTTGTAATATTGTATGAAAAAAATAGTTATGACAATCAAAAATTTCAATGTTGTTATTATTAAATGGAATTTGTTTTTAGAATTGAAAATGACTTGTAAGTCGAAACGTCTAAGGATAATGAAATAAAGTATTATTGAAAATAAATATACCTAATTGCCTAATTTTATCAAATTGAAAAATCATATACAGTTATTGTGACTTAACTATGATGTCATATCGACTACTAACAACGAGTTTGTTCGTCACTCTGCTGGACATGAGCCCGACTCTACCATAGGAGTCCTAAATTTTGTTTAACCTGGTTTATTAATCTAGGTTAGGGGACTGTAATGAGTAGCCGACATCGTACAGACTAACGGCGTGCTTTCGCTCCCTAGATTAAAACCTAAGGATCTCGGCTGGGTTTCTAACCCGCGATCTTGAGAAAAAAAAAATATACTTATATAATAATAATAATTAGTAAAAATAAAATGTACTTTAATTGAGGCTTGTTGTACATACACGTCTAAGAAATTCAAATAATCTTATAAGAAATTCTGAATGCATTTCTGATTTTATAAAATGTTATAGATACTAGAAATTTAGAAGACCTATTTGTAGCAATAAATATACCCATCATGGAAAGGAATTGATTGAAATCTTGGGGAAGGTTCAATACAGAAAACGAGAATAAAAAAATATCAACATAATTTCTAGATAATACAATAATATACAATAAAAATAGAGGGCGCCGGTAGCTCAATGGTATCCGTGCTTGTCTTCTGAGCTCAAGAGCGTGGGTTCGAACCCCGACCGAGGCTCTTAGTTTATTTTATCTGGGAGGTAAAATAAACTTAAGCACGCCGTCCTTCGGATGGGACGTTAAGCGAAGACCCCTGCCCTAGGTGAATAAAAATTTAGGGTAGGCAAAATTTAGGACTCCCACAGTAGAGTCGGGCTCATGTCCACCAGAGTGACGAAAGAGCGCTCTGGTAGTAGGCGATATGACCTCGTAGTTAAAGCCCGGACATGAGTCATAAAACCTAACCTAACCCATCTCTATTCTAATTTTTTTTAGATAAATAGGTAAAAATGTAATACAAAGTATTTAAAACATAATAAGAAGCAAAAAAGAAATGAATAATCAAAATAATAGGTACCAAACATATACAAAAAAAAAAAAAATGTAATCTGTACTAAATCAATGGTGGTATATGAATAAACAGAAACCATAAAATAAGAGATAAACAAATAAAAAATAAAAAAAATAAAAATAAATAAAAATATATAAGGAACTCGACGAGATACAAAATTAGAAAGAAAAAAAATTGAAATTCATCAACCTTTTTCTCCTTCTAATAAAACCCTTTCCCCCAGCCCCTAAATATATTAAATTGTCATAGTTCATGTGAAAGAAGAACAGGCCTTTGAGAGGAGGGTCGGGGTGGGGAAATTACAAATTTCAAATTGAACTAAGTCTGGCTTTCATCTTTAGTTTAAATTAGCATCGTCTGCCAGTTTTGAGCACAAATTAAAAAACTCAAAAAATTTATATTTTATTAAGGGGGCAATTCACAAATTACGTAACATAAGAGAGAGAGAGACAGGAGGGGGGGGGGGCTTTGTAACGGGGGTTGGAGTTCTTTTGTTACGTAACGCAATTAAATTATGTTCTCTTAAATAATAAAATTTGTCGGTGGATCACCGGCAATGTACTTCTCCAGCGCGAATATTCGCGACCAACTTTTCGCTTTCCTCCAGGACTCGATTTGTTTAAAAATGGCTCTCTTACTCAGAGACTTTTGAATCATCATACTGAATTTCGTCATATATTCTTCGAAATGTTCTTTCTAACAGGAGTTATCACGTTCACAGACAGAATTTTTTACTTCTTCAGGTATACAATGTGATGTAATAAAATTTACACATATTAAGATTATTGTTATATTATAAAATCAATTATTATTATTTGTATAAAAAACTGCTGTTAGGAATTAAGTAACTTAATTAGTAAATAAATATACAACTAGTCGCATTTTATTTTAAAACGAAATGTGAACAACCAATGAATTAAGAACAAATGATGACGATCAGCTGTGTCAAATAGTCTAGAGAGTCGGAGTTGAGATGTGGGAGTGGACAGTCTAGAGAGAGAAGTGTTTTAAGGGTTAAGGTGTAGTGAACCAGTCTGAGTGAGAGAAGATGTAGAGGAGGTAAATTATAACATTATAACAATGGAAATATGTAGAAGAAAAAAAGGTACTTTTTATTTATATGTACATATATATGCCCAAAATATTAAAAAAATTATAAATAATGGACAATAATGAAACAGAAAAAAGACTGATATGGTTTTAAGTAATTTTTTTAGTTTGTAAAATTTCTTTTTGTTAAATTTTTTATTACCAATCTTAGTTATGCAATTAATAATGTATGTTTAGGTAAATAAACCCAATATTTGTTCTCTTATTCTATGCTATACATTTTCCCTGTGAACCCAGTAAGATAATTTATACCTTTGGAATAGATTGAACATTTTTGCAAAATTAGAAAAACAATACGGCATCTCTTTAGTATCTTTAAAAGAAATCCAATTGAAATAATGAATAATTAAAATTTTTTTTAAATACGTGCACTTTCTTCAAAATTGCACGTCTTGAACTTTCAATATTTTTTTACGGCTCTTTTTGGAAATTAATGTAGAAATCAAAATTTAGTAGAACAGCTAAAATTTCTACAGGATATGTGGTAATATTTATTATTTAATTTTATTATTTGTTTAATTATTATTAATTTTATTAATTCAATTGTTATTTTTATTTTTATTTAAAACCATTTTTTTAAATTATCACAACGAAGTATAGAGGAAGTTAAGTAATCGGTCAGATATTCGATGTTGAGTTTTCTGATTCCAAAAATTTAGAAAAATATGTGTGTCTTTGAACACGATAATTTCTAATAGAATGAATGTATCGATACATTTTATATCTGTATCCAGAACCCCATAAGGACGACAATTATTTATTGATTGATTAATTTGTGCTGGGGAAGTACATTGCCGGTAATTCACCGACGATTTTTGACGTGAAAACGTCGATTGGCTCGTTAAGCACAGTGATAGCCGGTCAAACTTTCTTGTGTTACAAAATACCGTCAGATTTCAATCGATAATAACTACGAGACTAATATTGCGATAACAACGGTTGAGGTCACAATGGATAGAGCATGTCTGTACGTGTTTGTTGCGCAGTGTTTGTTTTGCCTGTGACGTTATCGGGCTTGTGTGGGCGCCGGCGGATGATTGTTGCGAATTAGCGTTGTGTAAAATTAGAAATTAGTGTAGCGTGATAACGCGTTTAGATAGGACGTTGATTCGGGTGCCATTGTAAAGAGCTTCAGGAGCACTATGTACTAGAACTCAAAGTGAAACAATAAAAATATTCGCCGAAATATATGTAAAAATCGGTATTAATTTGAAAATTACAAAAAAAATTGAAGATGTCGTCTCATATGAATCGTAAATATGCGCGGAATTATAGAAAACGCAAATTAGAGGAAAGCTCGCATCAAAAGGAATTTAAAAAACCTAAAAAGTCTAGTGCCGAGCAAATGCAAGAGCTACGGCAGCATCGAAAAGAAAATGAAAAATTATTTTATCCCGACGTTTTCACGGAAAATCTACGGCGTGGACCTTGATAACGCCTTAATGTTTTTTTTTTTTTCATTTTTGAAATCAGGTGGTATGTAAAATGTACTTTACTCCGAAATAGAGTCGTCTCATTTTCCTTTGCTCCATATTTCAAGTTCCTAACTACAATCGTTTCTGATTTAGAACGCTCACAAAGTGTTAATCACATGCACACAGGCACAGGCAGACATCATTGTGAAAATGATCAAAACGTATTCAGGGGGGGAGTCTTCAAAAGTGAAAATCCGTTAAAAACTAGATCTCGCATATCCAGTTCAAGGTGTTCTGACGGATCTTGAGGAATCGATCGAAGAGGTAGGATTTAAGGATTAAGTAGAATGTTTACGGTAGGAGGCCTTTCATTTGTAAAGTAAGACCTGTGCCCTACCAAAACCCTTCAAAAGGCTTTTCAGACTGAATCACCTCCAAAAAGACCATCCGGGACGGTAACTCTTGTGCCCTAAAGACGAGGGTATTTGATCTACAACACGACCTCCCTTCTGAATAGCAGAATGATGAATTAAATAAAATGAGCATTAAGGTAAGAAATAATTTTACCAGCAATTTATGTTCTCAGCTCAAATCATTGATAATACTAAACATTTTCGCGGAGATATTGTGAAACACTTCATAAAAAAATAAAGAAAAACGAAAGTTTTTTAAAAATATTGTCTATTTCACAAGATATATAAAAAAAACATTAAATTAAAAATTTTTAAAATCCCAACAAAAAAATAATTATATATTAATAACATCATTATATAATAATATATTGAAATATTATATATTATATTTTTTTTAGATTTACACAGCTAAATTACTTTCTTTCACCACAAATTTTATTTATTGTGACAAATTTAGGCTGTCGAAGCATCTTAACCTAAAAGTTTCTTTTTTATTGTTCGTAATATTTTAGTTAAATTCACTACAATGGTAAATATGGTCAATATGTTCTAAAAATATATTATATATGTTGTATAAATATTTATCTAATCATGTTTTTTAGAGTTGTTTTATTGTACCACAATCATATTCCATGAGCATAGAAATGCTCAAAAACAGCTGACATCATAGATAAAGAAGTGTGTTATCGCTGCGCGCGCAACCATCTGACACACACACTTATGCAGCATGCACATAAACGAGACTTACGCTCTGACAGTTTGACATAGCCCCTACCGAGAGCTAAGATGTTTACACATCAAATAAACATGTTAGGTTTTTGGGGTCTAAAAAGTACTGAAATTGCATTACATGATGGACGGCTTAGGGGGAGGGGCTTGGCCTTGTAAACATTTGAGCTCAAACTCCAAGTCTCTAGCTGTAATAGAGGCCGAGATCCCTACACAGGCACTGATGAAACCTGAAGATCTTTGTAACGGATTACCCGAATTTTACCCAACATGGCTAAAAACCATCTCGCAAATACCAGCTATTGAAACAAAAAAACCGCTTTGAAATCGGTTCAGCCGTCTTGGAGCTACGATGCCACAAACGCAGACAAAGGCTTCAAACTTATCGGTATTGCTACCATCTTCAGCCACGACTTGACAAAAATGGTATACTCTGTATAGATGTGGGAAAAAAAAAAAAAAAGTACTCTTGAGTACGTTATTTTGAGTTCTCGAGTACCAATTACAATTACTGAGAACTGCTCAGCTCTAAAACTGACAATACCTGTTCAGCAGACTGCTCTTCAATGACTAGTTTCATTTCGAGACACTGTTTGGTGTCCAAGAAGGACTTACGCTGCTGCACCTGCTCCAGGTAGGAGGAGATCAGTCCGAGCAGGTTAGCGCACACCAGCAGGATGCAATTTGCACCCATCTGCAACAATCACACAACAGATTAGCACAATTTCAGTACATTTGCCAATGTTAAAACATTGTGTCAATGTTAAAACACATAAATGTTATAAATTTATAACAATTCAAAAAAGTAAAGTAAATTTTACGTAAAGACTGAATATAATACAACAATAATTACGGAAATTGGGGGATGCATTCAGCTGTAGGTTTCCATGGTGCACAATGTATAATTAGCATTACGTTATGCATAAATACAAGAAATTTTATCATATTTGACTGTTTGTATAGTGACAATTTCAATGAAAGTTAAGAGACAATGTTGATCTACTCATCGTACACATCCCAACGATCAACCATACATGAGTTTTGCGATGTTTCTAGAAAATTTTGACTTTTACACTTTTGACCATGCTTCGAGGTAGGATGGTTGATCAGTTTCAAAACTTATTGTTGTGAAGAGTTCTATGTTATGGCCCTCATTTCCTTTGGCCGATTCTGACTGAAATCAATGAATGTCGTCCATATGGAGTTTTGTATGCACATCCAAAATTTCGTGCTGAAACATTCATTCTATGGGGAGTTACGGTGTTCACAGACAGACAGATATTTTATTTCCCCAGTCTAAAATTTAATGCAGATTTTTCAACGGAATTTTATTTTTTTCCGAACTCCTGACTCCAAAAAGGAAAAAAAACACGATAACTGCCGATAGAATGAATGTATCATCAGGAAATATTATATGTGTATCCAGAACCGTCTAAATAGATAGATAGATAAACTTTTATTGCACAAAAGATTACAATCTCTATGGCAATGAGTGGAAGTTTTTTTTTTTTTTTTTTTTTTTTACAAAAGAAACAATTCGAAAATTATATAAAACAAGATATGACATGAACATGAATAAATAAATAAATAATAATAATAATAAAAAATATATATATCCATCTTACATGCATCAAATTAAATGAAATTAATCTTTATTTTCGAAGCAACAGTAGAAAATAAAAATAAATTGTTAATTTTTCTAACTTCTAAATTATTTAAAATATGCACAAATGTTTCTGAGTAATATTCTGGTCTATTGGTGAGGTAATTGTGGAGAAATGCTTGCCTGGGGATACACAAGGAGGGACAATTGAACAAAAAGTGTATGAGATCGTCCTTCTCATCTGAGGTACAGAGCCTGCAGGCACTTTCAGGACAAAACTCATACCTAAGCTCTCCAAGTAATATTCTAAAATTTCTATTGCTATTGTGGAGACGAATTTGAGCTAAAAGTCGGAGTTTTTCAATATGACAGTTTAATGAAAGATAGCTTTCCTGAGACCCTAAAGCACTGACCAATCGGTAGAGGGAGTTGCATTTCGAATTTACTATTGTACTAGCAGTAATACCCGGCGTTGCCCGGGGAACTTTGACTTTTCTCCCAATATCTCCTATAAGGGTATTCAGTTCCTCGACAGTACATTCATGATGTTATAATTTTCAATTATTCATACGGAATAAGGCTTATAGTCCTTCAACGGTAGTAACGCTAGCTTTGGAGCTAAAACTAATTTATTCAAAAATATTTCTCATTAATCGTTGCAATGGTTTTCGAGTTACAAAGATTGCGTGAGTTGATGCTGGGATGGACCAGGGGTTGATTAAAAAATAGACCTTAACCTTCCGGTAGATAAAACTTATCTATTCAAAAAGATTCCTCATTAATCATTGCAGTGGTTTTTGAGTTACAAAGATTGCGTGGGTGGATGCTGGGATGGACCAGAAATTGAGGTACTAATACGCCTATAACCTTCCACAGACGATGACGAACAAATTTTTTAAAAAATAATCAAATCCATGAAGCCGTTCGTGAGTTATAGCGGTACAACGCACAGACATTTTCAGCTTTATATATATGATTTATATCGAGACAGACGAGAACCGTCAGAACAACACATTGATTTTCATCTGAATCGTCTTTAGGGAAAGGGGTGTAGGGGGAGGTTTAACACAAACACTCTAATAACTGCTGTAATGATTGTATTGGCATGAAATTCCATATGTAAACTCAAAGCACTTTAAGGATGACACATATTAAATTTGAGCCAAATCGGCCAAAGGAAAGTGGGGATTAGGGGGAGGTTTAACACAAAAACAATACTGCCCTTGTAAATTATGTTATTTTCAAAATTATTTTTCAAGTATGTTTATTTGTAAACTCTTTATATCAATTTTATTAGCAAATTATTTTATGGGTTTTAACCAACAGAATTTCATGCCTGTTTCATTGTTGCTAAATGATGTTTTTTTGTAGACTGCCTGATGATGAGTGCAACCTCGAAAGCCGGCTAGTAAAAATTAATAAAATCTGTGAGGAGAATATATTTTATTTTACAACCTGAGATACAATTAAATTGTTTTTAAGCAACCTGAATCTAATTTGGGGATGAGAATAAAATTCGTATTCCACCTGCATGGTCTTTAAGTGGAGGTAGGTTGGGGGTGGGGGAGGGGGGGGGGGGGGGGAGGAAAGTCTATTTGGAGGGTTAATTGAGTATTGGATGTTTTGGGACTGAGGCCCGGGGGGATTGGAAAGTGGGATCTGAGTGGAAAAGCAAAATCAGGTTTTCGTAGAATGGATGAGAGGGGAGGATGGGGGGGGGGGGGGGGGGCGCGCGGAAAATTACAGCATCTCAGTCTCCCACTGAGATAGAGTATTGACGTTTGCCAGTCCACAAAACACTGCTTAATTCAGACTCTTAATGGCGTCGTAACTGCTGACACGGCCGTCTCCTCATGTTCCGCTTCTCGGATCCAGCTCCTCATACTTTTAATTATTTCCCCAGCTATACAATGTATAGAGGAAGTTATGTAATGTCAAAAATTCGATTCGGAGCTTTCAACGAAATTTCATTTTTTCTCATCTCTTGATTCCAAATTTAAAAAAAAAATGTCTGTATGTGTGATGGTGAACACGATAACTCCCGATAGAATGAAAGTTTCGACACGTTGTTTTATATGCGATCCAGAAGCCTCTAAGGACTACGTCTATTGATGTTCAGCGGAGAATCAGCAGGAAGGGGAAGGAGGGATTAGAGGAGAGATTTAACACAAAATCTCTATCAACTGCCGATGTAATGATCGGCCAGAAATTTTATAATAAAATCCAATACCAGCAATCATGCTACCGTTTCGGGTAACAGACCTCGTTTTCCAGAATTCACAGCATCAATGCGTAGAGGTTATTTCTTTGAAATAGAGGCAATAAATATTTAGTAGTGACACAAAAACAACAAACAAAATGTGGATAAGTTAGTATATTTTATTTTGTCTGTATTTCTATACGTAGATAAACCAAAATTTAAAGAATCGCCGATGAATCACCGGTCGAGTACTTCCCCAGCGATAATGGAGTAGATCAATCACGTTTTCGCACGCTCTCCCTCCAAAGCCAATTATATGCTTATCCAGAACCCTCTAAGGACGACATCTATTGATTTTCAGGGGAATGAGCCGAAGGGGAAGAGGGGGTGCACTTAACTCGAAAATTCCAATTACTGCCGATGTAATGAATGTATAAAATTATAAATTTTATATTTATGATTATTTCAAGTATAAAATATTAAATTAAAAATTTAAATAACCCCCAACACAAAAAATATTTTTTAAATTTTTATTTAAAACCATTTTTCTTAACATTTTCGCAGAGACATTTTGAAACACTTAATTAAAAATATAAAGAAAAACGAAAGTTTTTAAAAAATATTGTTCGTTTTACAAGATATATAAAACAACATTGAATAAAAAATTTAAAGAATCCCAACACAAAAAAAAATTTGTTTTTGTTCATTAATTTTTCTTTGGCTTGAAGGGTTGAGGAGGAGGGACTTGGCCTTAAAAATGAGCTCAAACTCCAAGTCTCTAACTGTAATAGACGCCGAGATCTCTACACAGGGTCTGATGAAACCTGAATATCTTGGAGACGGCATACCCGATTGTGATGAATATGTATAAACATATGTTATATTAGAATAAATCAGTTCTAGATTGACTGTCTACCAGTACGTTTCATTACATGGCGCAGTCTAGGCTAATTAGTTAAAACAAAAAAAAAAAAAAAAAATTATTTATGTTTATTTTGAATTTTTGAGTTAGCTTAAAGAAAAGTTAAATTATTTTTGTTTTATTCTGAAAATTGTGAACATGGATAGCATTATAAAGCCACCTGCAGAATTTAGTGGAAATGGGATTCAGTGGACTCATTGGAAGAAAACATTTTTGAGATATTTGGAGGCGATTGGAGCAGATGAGAAATTTGAAGACAAAAGGAAACGGGCAATTCTACTGCACCTCGTGGGTACTGACGCCATTGATATCTATGAAAGTTTTCAAGTGAACGAAAATAAAGTCACGCTTAGTGACATTTTGAAATGTTTTGATGACTATTATATTCCACAAAAAAATGACTCATTTGAGCGATATAAATTTTTTAATAGAAGGCAGCTGGAAGGTGAGTCATTTGAAAATTTTTTAAAAGATATTAAATTATTAAGTCGGACATGTAATTTTCAGTGTGAAAAATGTAATTGTAATCACCTGTTAAATTCATTAGTTAGAGATCAGCTGGTTAATGGCATTTTAAATTCGGACATAAAAGGTCGCCTACTGAGAACAAAAAATTTAGATTTGCCAACAGCTGTCGAAATTATTAGGTCAGCAGAGGTAACCATGGCGAGACTGCAGGAAATGAAATGAGCGAGAAATCAGAAAAAGTAGTTCAGAAGGTGGCCATGAATAGGTTTAAAATGAATAAAGATAGCGAAAACAAAATGTCTTGTTCACGATGTGGGTCGTATCATAAAATAGATGCTTGTCCAGCCAAAGGGAAGACATGCTTCAAGTGCAGAAAGTTGAACCATTTTGCACAGGTTTGTAGATTTATTAAAAATTGCCGTGAAGTTGTAACAGATGACGTTAATTCAAAGAATAATTTTGAAATTCAACAAGATAACAATAGCTTTTTGATCAACACCATTATGAATAAAAGTAGAGATAATGAATGGAATGCAAACTTTCTAATAGAATATAAGAAAAAGGTAACTTTTAAGTTGGACACAGGAGCAGAAGTTAACCTTTTACCTTATTCGATATATCGATGTATCGGGTCTGATTCAGAACTGGAGAGAACCAACTCTAGACTTACTACATACACAGGTGATGTTATACCTGTACTCGGCAAATGTCGGCTCAAACTAAAAGGATACGATAAAGTAAAAAATGTGGAATTTCACATTGTTAATTTAACAACTTCACCTATATTAGGTTTACAAGCTTGCCAAGATTTTGAGCTTATCAAAAGATTAAACGAGGTAAAACTGAACAAGGATTATATATTTGAAAATTTTAAAACCTGTTTTGACGGCTTAGGAAAAATTGCTGGAAATTATCGAATCGTAATAGATCGGAATATTAACCCAGTGGTGCAGCCAAATCGAAGGATACCTTTCTCGCTTTTAAGTAAAGTTAAAGATGAATTGGATAGGTTAGAGAAGCTGAGGGTAATAGACAAGGTTGATTATCCTACTGATTGGGTAAGTTCGCTAGTGATCGCCTCGAAGAAGAATGGTGGACTTCGGCTCTGTATAGATCCTAGAGAATTAAATAAAGCTATCAAGCGGGAGCATTTTCCTCTCCCCACTTTGGATGATTTTGCTCACCGAATAAAAGGTGCAAAATATTTTAGTGTACTTGATGCAGCTAATGGATTTTGGCAAATTCAACTAGACGAAGAAAGCTCTAACTTATGTACGTTTAATTCTCCATGGGGAAGATATAGATTTTTACGGTTGCCTTTTGGACTTCGTACGGCTCCTGAAGTTTTTCATAAGAAGTTTGGGGAAAATTTTGAGGGCCTCGAAGGCGTCATGCACTATATTGACGACTTATTGGTTTGGGGTAGAACCCTTGAAGAACATAACTCTAGGCTAATTAGAGTCTTGGAGAGAGCCATGGAAAGAAATGTTAAATTTAACTTGGAAAAAACGATCATTGGTACGCAAGAAATTAAGTACCTTGGTCATACATTCACGCCAGAGGGGTATCTGTGTCACAACTAACAATGTGAAGGAGCTTCAGCGGTTTTTAGGAATGGTGACGTACCTTGGACGGTTCCTACAGAACCTTTCAGAAATAACCAGCCCACTTCGGTCTCTGCTAGAAAAGGATTCGGAATGGGTATGGACTGAGGACCAGACACAGGCTTTCAACCGCATTAAAGGTTCACTTTGTAAAATTCCTAAGTTAAAATATTTTGATACTTCTAGACCTGTAAAACTTTCAGTGGACGCTTCAAAAAATGGGCTGGGGGCAGCCATTCTGCAGGATTCTAGACCTATAGAATTCGCATCTCGTTCACTGTCTGATGCCGAGTGTCGATATGCCCAAATAGAGAAGGAGCTTCTAGCTGTTGTTTATGGTTGTCAGAAATTTTGTCAATACGTTTATGGCCGAAAATTTATTGTGGAAACAGATCATAAACCCCTGGTCAGTATAGTTACAAAACCATTCGGTGCTACTTCCCCGAGGATTCAAAGGATGATGTTAAAATTATTAAATTTTGATTTTGAGCTGGTCTATGTGCCAGGAAAAGAGCTCTACTTGGCTGACGCGCTGTCTCGGGCACCCCTCAGTGGACCAGATCAGGCCGGCTCTATCGAGCAAGATTTAGAAGCTCAGGTTTTTTTGGTTACCAAGACACTTCCCTTCGAGGATAGTTTAATAGATTTAATTGTTACTAAAAGTCAGGAAGATAAAGAAATTGTCGGTTTAAAGAATTGCATCGCTAACGGGTGGCCAGAAAACAAAAATGAGTTGGGTCCTTTAATACGACCATATTATACTTTTAAGGACGACATAACAGTGAGCAGAGAGGGTTTGTACATTAAATCTAACCAGATAATAATACCCAAGGATCTGAGGACATGCCTGTTAAGGAAAATTCACTATGGTCATCAAGGGATTGAGAGATGTAAGCAGCGAGCTCGAGAGGTGATGTTTTGGCCAGGAATGAATAACGAAATAGACAATTACGTTCGAAACTGCTACGTCTGCGCTCGATATCAGAATTCTAGTTGCAAAGAACCTATGTTGCCGCATGAGCTACCAACTAGCCCTTGGGAAAAGGTTGCTACAGATTTATTTTCTTTTTCAGGAAATTCATATTTATTAATTGTGGACTATTTTTCCAAATTTATTGAAGTTTGTAAATTGGAAAATACCTTAAGCCAGACGGTTATTCGATATATGAAATCAATTTTTTCCCGCCATGGAATACCGAGAGTAGTAATGTCTGACAACGGACCTCAGTTTAGTTCTGCTGACTTCAAGCATTTTTCCAGAGAATGGAATTTTGTTCATAAAACTAGCAGTCCGGAGTATCCTCAGTCTAACGGACTCGCAGAGAGATCTGTCCAGACTATAAAAAAAATGTTCAAAAAAGCGAAGATGGACAATTTAGACCCGTTTCTCTGTTTGCTTGAATTTCACAATACTCCACAAGGTGAACTGGATTCACCAAGCGAGATATTGTTTAGAAGAAAAGTAAGAGGAATACTGCCGATGACCTCGACTCAGGTGAATAACGATGATCCCTCAAAATGGAAGGCGGTATCGGAAGAGTTAGGAAAAAGACAGATGAGACAGAAAGTGTATTATGATAGAGGTGGGACTCGGCACTACAAAGCGAATCTAAATGAAGGTGACCTAGCGTTGGTGCAAAGAGGACCCACTTGGGACAGGTGCACTATCATAGAGAGAATGGCAAGACCGAATTCTTTCAGAATTAAATTAGAAAATGGAAGAATTGTGGAAAGAAACCGGCGATTTTTGAAACCGTTCGTTGGACCAGTGGAACAGGGAAGGAGGCTGGGAGAGCTGGCTTGGGACAGTGAAGAGGAGACGATGGATCCTGCCAGAGAGGGAGCTGGGAGTCAGCCTGCTTCAGGGTACTGCCTCCGAGATAGGGCCACCCTCCGCAGACCGGACAGATACCAGCCATGAGAACTTGCTGTTTGTTTCATGTTATATTTTGTTGTTGTATTTCCAAAATACTTGTTCTCTGTAGTTTTGAAAGGGAGATGTGATGAATATGTATAAACATATGTTATATTAGAATAAATCAGTTCTAGATTGACTGTCTACCAGTACGTTTCATTACACCGATTTCCACCAAACATGGCTAACAAGCATCTCGCTAATACCAGCTTTTGAAACAAAAAAAACCGCTTTGAAATCGGTTCAGCCGTCTTGGAGCTACGATGCCACAGACAGACACACACACACACAGACAAAGGCTTCAAACTTATAACACCCCTCCTTTTGCGTCGGGGGTTAAAAATCAAAACATCATAAGGATCACACTTATTAATTTTCCTTTGATTCTAATGAATTCACGCAAACAACACAAAAATTTGCGCAAGGATTCAGAAGGCCCTGTGTAAGTAAAATATTGAGTTTTAGTCAAAACGGCAAAATGGCTTTGGAGGGAGAGCGAAAAAGGAATTGTTTAATTCTTGGGGAAGTACATAGCCGATGATTCACCGACGACTATTGTGCCCTGATATATGGCGCTGTACTAATATTCTACAAGAAGTGCACACATACACGAGGAGGCACATAAACACTTCCCATAAAGACCGAGGAAGGTGACATTCACAGTTAGATACATTCATTGAGGTGGTCCTCAAGGTGAAGTTTCGTTCCTTTGTTCTTTATTCTTAACAATACCTCAATGTACTTGCATACTCAAAACCAACTCAAAATTATGTAATACCCAGACAAATCTAGACATAAGCAATATGTACTAACTTAGCACCAAAAAGAAATGTTAATGTTACTCAAAACGTTTTAGGTTAGGTTTTATGACTCATGCCCGGGCTTTAACTACGTGGTCATATCGCCTACTACCAGAGCGCTCTTTCGTCACTCTGGTGGACATGAGCCCGCCTCCACTGTGGGAGTCCTAAATGTTGCCTACCCTAAATGTTTATTCACGTTGGGTAGGGACCATCGCTTAACGTCCCATCTGAAGGACGGCGTGCTTAAGTTTATTTTACCTCCCAGATAAAATAAACTAAGAGCCTCGGTCGGGGTTCGAACCCACGCTCTTGAGCTCAGAAGACAAGCACGGATAGCTCAAGATCGTGGGTTCAAAACCCGACCAAGGCCCTTAGTTTATTTTATCTGGGAGATAAAATAAACTTAAGCACGCCGTCCTTCGGATGGAACGTGAAGAGTTGTTCCCGAGCCTGTACGATGTCAGGTAGGTACTCATTAAAGACCCCTACGCTTTAGTAAAAAAAATAATCTAAGATAGGGAACATTTAGAACAAGCATAGTAAAGACGGGCTCATGTCCACCAGAGTGACGAAAGAGCACTCTGGTAGTAGGCAATAAGACCTTGTAAAGCCTGTGCATGAGTCATAATAACTAACCAAACCTATGCTAACTACAGTAGAGTCCCGCTAATACGAACTAGATGGGACCGGACCCCGTCCGGATCACCGAATTTCTGGATAAAACAGAATTTGCTGTAAAATGCACATTATAAATATTTTAAAATATTTTTTTAAATATTAGCGTAAATATTTAGCGCGTAAATATTCGTCGGGACCTTTTCATCGTAACCAACTGAGTAAGTCAAGTCAAACCCTTTCTTTGAATTATTTTCTTACCTACCGCTCGCTAAATTAAATTTTTAGTTTACTAAATTTTAAATAGTTTTTATTAAATTCCGTCCGAATTAACAGGATGTCCGGATAATCGGTGTTCGGATTAGCGGGATTCTACTGTATATTAAAGGACTTTAAAGTACTATTTCCCTATTTTTTTTAAAACCTGTTCCGATGTTTGGCAAATATACCTGGCTATCCTAGTTGGTAGACGAAGCCCCTTACTGTAAATTGTGAGCTGGATTTAACCATTGGAATATTTTCTCTGGAAGTTTACCTCATTTAAACTTTCCCATTTAGTATTTCCCTCTCTATTGGATGTTTTCCTCAAATTTGTTTCTTTCTAAGTAAGACCTTTGAGTCCCTGAGGGCCTGTCTATTGTGTTCTTTCAATTTTCTGAATGGGCCTTTAAGGAGGGATCAACGGATGTTTATTTATCCTTTAGGCCTATTGTTTCTCGTCAGCTCAACAAGCCTCAATGATGATCAAGGACTCGAACTTAGTTTTTGGGTAGGGCAGTTATAATTAAAACAAAGAAAAACAAAGAACTTGTTTAAATTGTATTTTGTCTAATCCCACACAAATATATATATACAAAAAGTGTCGGTATATTGTGAGCACAACGTTCGAAATTGACATTTAAGTTTGCTAGGTAGTCATATTTATACGTACAATCCCACGTTACCTGAGGACTGGGGCGAAATAGAATTGCGCCAATGGGATACCTGTTACTCTAAGTTACCTTTGTTTATGATATTTAAAACTATTGAACTGCGCCAAACATCCTTTCTAACTCATATTGAATTCCGCCAACTGTATTTTTTGTTTATATGACTTGCATTCTATTTACTATCTGTTTGGGATTAGGATGAATCTAATTCGTAAAATTCAGTTTTTTTCGTTCTGACTGTTTATAATATAAACAGTCGGCCTGACTGTATATAATATAAACAAATCGGCCTAATAGAGAATATATAATATAAACTTTATATTATATGTATATTCTCTATTAGGCCGATAGTCGAAGTCCTGTGATATATTATAAAATTGTCAATGACATATTATATCGTTTGTATTGAGAAATACATTTTTTTATGAATTAGATATTTTTTTATGAACTATATGTTTCTCTATATCAGGAGAATCTGGACTGTTTCACTAAAAGGACCGATGGGAGGGCCATCAGTTTATTTCTTCGGATACAAAGAGTAAATGGTTTCTATGCCACCATTTTATAGTACTAATACATTCTTGTAATTTATACAAACTTTGTCACTTTGTAAGATAATATATAATATGTACGTAGGCAGTCTTAATAAAATACGTTTTAGCGGAGTTCAATGTTTTTCAATTTATATCTATTTTCAAATGAGCGCAGTTCAATACAAGGATTATGTGCAGGTATACGCTTTGGCGCAATTCAATACCGACCAAATGCTGTGAAACGCCGATTCATTTTTTTTTTTTTTTTTTTTTAAGGAAAATAAGTAAAATTCTTTTTCATTGTAAAATCTTTTTATTCTAAAAGGTGGAAACTTGAGACGTACAAAACTTTTATCTAAAAAAGAGGGAAAAAGGATTCACAATCCCCTTCTAAGTGAAATATCCTTGTAAATCTTTACATTGAGTGGGAAGTCTTTTTTTTTTTTTTTTAATTTATTGCCAAGAGGCTGGCAAATATTTAAATTGTCCCTCCTTTGTATAGGCCCCACCCCATCCTAATATAAATGTAACGAGTCAAGAAGAGAAAAATATTTCCTATTAAAAAAAATATATTCCTGTCTAGGAGGATGTATAATTTTCTGGTTCAAGTGGAATAGAATCACCATCGCCAAGATAATGTCAGAAGACTCATTAAGAGTCATTCTCAAGAAAGCTGCTGAATACTTGAGCTGGAATGCACAAGGATAGGAACGATGAGTCTTCTCCCCTTCCTGGAAGCGCTGGTCTTTCTCCTTATCTTGTTTGACCTGGATCCTGGATCTGAAGATTCATCAAGGACCTAGTCTCCCAGTTTTCTAATTTAACTAAAAACTATTTTATTGAAATGTTATATAAATCGATTATTGTCCTCAAAATCGATCATTTATTCCTTATATTTATAAGCTTTTATCTCACTTCTTTTTTTAAGACTTTCTTTAAATTCCTTCATCAAAATTCATTAAATAATTACTTGTTGCTTTTTACAAATTTCCATAAAATTCTACAGACTAGTTTTTCCTATATCGTTCTTCCTTCCTTGATTTCCTCTTGTCTTTTATTCAATTTCTTGTTTTGGTGCTTCCTTTCTTTGTTGTTTTTTCCACATTCCTCATTTCATTCTAATCTTAGTTTGGTACATATTTTTTAAGAATTATGTGTTTGAAATTTATTGTTTGTGACGCCATGTTTTGCTTCCTCCATTAGTAAATTCCGTTGATAAACTGCTTTTGTTTATATTTCTTCCTCATTTATTTTTAAGCTAAGTATTTTTCCTACCTTCATTACATATTTTCTCTACAATTTCTTATCAACTTTGCTTTTAATTAGTGATTGCATCTTCTGGAAAATTAAGCCTAATCAGTGGGTGTGACTATTCTTTATGGTGTTTTATACTGTTTTTTTATTATTATTTGGATTTTTGAAGTTCAGTATCTCTTCTTTATTTACTATTAAAAAACATTAAAAACATCCTTGTTTAATTGATTGTTTTTGTTTGAATTTCTTTTTGTTGTTACTCTTCTATGGGGATATGTTGTTTACATCACGATATCATGTAGTGATATGTTCATTACACCCAGCAAACTTGTCTTATTACATTTATAACTAAACCTAACGATGGTGTAATGCCGAAACAGTTTTTGTATAACATTTTTTTGTAGAGTATTAAAAAAAAAAAGTGTTTTATTTAGTATAATTTTCCAAAATGTGTCCGCGTTTCTCAACTAGGTACTCTATACTCCCTGTTTGTTCTGGTACCTGCAGACTAATGCCATTGTCTTCCTTAACCATCTCCACTCCCTCTCTCTGTCTTTTAGTATCTGTTTATGTATGAGCTCAGGGTAAGACAACCCTTTATGTATATTTAACTACTCTCTAAAAGCACCCCCCCCCCCCCCCCCCCACCGTCTCTATCCCCCTCATCCCCTAAATTCAGTACACCTTTCCTGTTTCACATCAACTGTCGTTTTCCTAATTTATACCTGAAAAACGTAAAGAAAATGTATTTTAACTTCTCTAGTTATACAAAATATAGGAGAGTATAGCATTTTTGTATTACATCTGTTTCTCTTAAAACAATATTATTTCAAACCGTCTGGGCATCCTCCCCTCTCTTATATTTTTAATGTATCTCCTATTCGTCTTTATATTGTATATCTATTTTCCATTTAGTTAAGCTGTTAACTTAAATATTTATCAATTTTTTTAACTCTCTCTCTCTCTCGCTCTCTCTCTCTTTCTCTCTCTCTCTCACTCTCTCTCTCTCTCTATATATATATATATATATACCTAGTCCTGCCATAAATATTGTTACAAGGAAATACATAAAGCACTCAACAGAAAAACGAGTTCTTCAAAAAAACTTTATTAGAAAATAAATTGTTATAAACATAAAATAAAACAAAAATAAAATTATTCAAAATGTCCCCCTTTTGCCTTGACACAAGCGTTTAGTCTCCGTGGCCAGTCATCAATGGCAGTACGCAGCAGTTCTCTGTGTCTGTGAACACGATAACTCCCGATATTAATAACTGTATCAACACATAATTTTATATGTGTATCCAGAACTCTCAGCAAAATCGATTAATGTATTGACATGAAATTTCATATATAATTAAAAAGCGCTACAAGGAAAACACCTATTAATTTTCAGAGGAATAAACCATACTTGTAAGACACTAATTTAAGTTTTTTTGTTTTGTTAGTTTTTCTTTTTAGGACTAACTGATATTTTATTTCATTGTTCCTTTCTCTTTGACTCTGAATGTATTTATCTTTAGAGGACTTTGGTCCCAGAATAAAAATGTATTTTCATTTCATTTCATCTTCAAGATGAATTCATAAAATAACCCGCAGGCTGTGGTTTGCCAATCCCGGATATGATTACGTGACGTATGACTTTGAAGGTTAAGTGAAATATAATTTAATTAATCTAACTTTGCCACAACTTTTTTTTGTCTGGTTTTATTTCTCCAGCTATATGAAGTATAGGGGAAGTTATTTAATATGTCAAAAATTTCATGTTTCCCAACACTCAGATTCCAAAATGTGTGTTTTTTTTTTTTAATTTTACAAATAGATATTTACTAGGTTAGGTTAGGTTTTATGACTTATGCCCGGGCTTTAACAACGAGGTCATATATCCTACTACCAGAGCGCTCTTTCGTCACTCTGGTGAACATGAGCCCGACTCTACTGTGGGAGATCTAAATTTTGCCTACCCTAAATTTTTATTCAGCTAGGGTAGGGGTCTTTAACGAGTACCTGACATCGTACAGGCTCGGGACCATCGCTTAACGTCCCATCCGAAGGACGGCGTGCTTAAGTTTATTTTACCTCCCAGATAAAATAAACTAAGGGCCTCGGTCGGGTTACGAACCCACGACCTTGAGCTCAGAAGTCAAGCACGCATACCACTGAGGTACCGGCGCCCTCCCATATTTACTAGGTGTGCAATACATTCTGCTGTTTGCAAAAACTGAGCTGAATCAGTCATATCTGTATAAAAAACTCAGTTAATGTTTTAATAATTGTCAGTAATTTCTCACCTTGTATGTTCTTTATGAATATATTAATACTTTAAAGAGGGCGCCGGTAGCTCAGTGGTATGCGTGCTTGACTTCTGAGCTCAAGGTCGTGGGTTCGTAACCCGACCGAGGCCCTTAGTTTATTTTATCTGGGAGGTAAAATAAACTTAAGCACGCCGTCCTTCGGATGGGACGTTAAGCGATGGACCCGAGCCTGTACGATGTCAGGTACTCGTTAAAGACCCCTAACCTAGATGAATAAAAATTTGGGGTAGGCAAAATTCACGACTCCCATAGTAGAGTCGGGCTCATGTCCACCAGAATGACGAAAGAGCGCTCTGGTAGTAGGCGATATGTCCTCGTTGTTAAAGCCCGGGCATGAGTCATAAAACCTAACCTAACCTAATACTTTAAATAGATTTCAATTCAATTCAATGGATTTTTTCTAGCCTTTTTGTAGACAACAACAGCTGTTTTTGCACAAAATTCTTTTTACTATGTGTTCTTTGTATGTTGAAGAATATTTTTATCGAAAAAAAAGTCGAAGTTTGTACATTAGAACACTGAAAAAAACGGCTCAAATAAGTGGTGTTCGATGGTAAACTGAAAAGGGCTTCGCCCGGATTTTTACATTTGAAATAGAAAAATTCTATTTTGCGCTGAATTTCGTCTCTCAATTGATTTCAATGGGGATTTTGTTTTTCGGTGATTATTCCTACGTGGTATGTTCTATTTCAGATTTTTTTAGTAGTAAACCATCGTCACCGTGTCCACTACCATCTTGGCAAATTTCAATGTGATCGGTAAAGGGGTTTAGGAGGAGTACGAGTACAACGAAATACATGAGTCGCCTAAGAGAGAGATTCGTAAACTCAACTCAACAACTGTTTAAAAAATAAATAAAACAAGCAAATATGCTAATAGAAAGATAATGGCAATGTCAAAATGTCAAGAGGGGAGAAATCACCCAATGGTGACACTCCCTAGTCATTGAGTTACTCTCATTTGTAACTAATCACAGCCACTGCTGCTGCTAAGGAGATCTCTAGGCCATTGACGCTTAAACCGTCATTGGGGAAGTATGGCAGAATGAAGGCCACGGAGTAGAAGATTATTGTGAGAACTAAAAGGAAAATAATTTTTTATAGTTGGATTTAGCGACTTCGGTGACAAAAGATCAGTGTGAAGAGTTTTGCGAAATGTTCCTTATATGTATAGCGCTCGAAAAATGTAAAATAAAATATAAAAATATACATAATATTTCTAAGTAATGTTTAAATTGTAACAAATTTTAAAATATAATTTATTATCGTTAATTTTTATTATTCATATTTTTTTAATCGGTTTCATTTTATGGTTTATTTTTATTCATTCACCATCATTTAATTTGTATATATTTTATTTATTTTTTTATGTATTTACTATTATTTTGTACATAATTTTTTTCTTATTTTCTGTTTTTGTAATGTATTCTTATTGTCAACCCTTCCTTCTACTTATTGTTTTTGTACAGACTGTAGAACAAATAAAGGAAAAAAAAGTTTTTAATAAAAAAAGTTAAAATATGTGATGCGGCTGTAACAGGACTTCTTTATACTTCACAAAATGATTATATCTTTATCGATAATAATCAACATAATATCATGTGGATTTATAACAATTTACATAACAGGTACGAGAGAGGCGTTAAATAAATGTCTGTTTATGTTTTGTATATCTGTCCGGATAGATACAAATAAACAACGGCGAGTGTACATCCACTCCAGACAATGACAATATTTGTTGTCTGATTAAATAATCATCGGAAGTGAGGTTTTAACAAGAGCCTCCATGTACTTCTACCCCTTTTAAATTAAAATTAAAAACTGCTTTTTCCTAATGACTTAATCAGAAATTAAGAGATTAATTAAGACAAAAAGACCAAGGCAGTCCCCTGACCAGACTTCAGACAATCTCGTTCTAGGCAGACCGAGAGAAATGTGAGTTTCTTATTAATTTTTGGAATTTAAGGGGTCGGAATACAAGATATTTTGAAGAAAAAGGGTGCTGGTGATTTCATTAAACCAGATTTGGATGGTTAATTACATAATTAAAAAGTTGCCGCTGAATCATAGGCAATGTCCTTACCCAGAACAAATAGTTTTCGGTCATCCTCCAAAACAATGAAACGATTAGGCCAGAAATCAATAATTCGCACATAAGGGCTCTTGAATACATAATAAATCTTATGTTGATATATTCATTACAACGGCAGTTATTGGGTTTTTTCAGTCGAGCCTCCTTTGATCCCCCTTCCTTTCGACTGTTTCTGCGGAAAATTAATAGTTGTCGTCCTTATCGAATTTTGAACTTACATATGAAATTTCTAATGTGTTCCCACACAGTCACACCAAGTGAAGTTGCTAGGTTTGCGAGATATGTGCTACAAACCGACCTAAAATGCCGTTTCCTGTTTTTAAAGACGATTGCTAATTAGTGTCTGTGACTCATGTTTGGGCTTCAACTATGAGGTCATATCGCCCACTACCAGAGCGCTCTTTCGTCACTCTGGTGGACATGAGCTGAACCCCACTATGGGAGTCCTAAATTTTGCCCCCAATTTCTTTAACGAATAACTGACATTGTAAAAGCTCGGAAAAATGTAAAATAAATTTCTATAGAAAATATTTCAAGGTAACGTTTAAATTGAATCAATAGCAACGAATTATAAAATATTTTTTATTATTGGTAGTTAGGGCACCGGTAGCACAGTGGTAGTAGCGTGTTTGCCTTCTGACCTCAAGATCGCGGGTTTGAAATTCGGCCGGGGCCATTAAGTTTTTTTATGTGGGATGCTCTCCTCCTTCGTCGCCGTCCTTCGGATGGGACGTTAAGCGATGGCCCCGAGCCTTTACGATGTCAGGTACTCGTTAAAGAGTACCCTGCTCTTAGGTGAATAAAAATTTAGGGCAGAAAACATTTAGGACTCCCATAGTAGAGTCGGGCTCATGTCCACCAGTGACGAATGAGCGCTCTGGTAGTAGGCGATATGATATCGTAGTTAAAGCCCGGGCATGAGTCATAAAACCTAAAACCTAACCTCCACTCAGGTTCTCCCCTAGACAAAATATATATATTATAGACATTTTACGTTATTCCTTTTATATTGCTGACAAACATATACGTTTCTTGGTTATAATATAGATTGGTGGTTTCTCTTGGTTATTAGTGCTATAAGATGTATTTAATTTAGAGGACGCCGCTAGCTCAGTGGTATCCGTGCTTGCTTACTGAACTAAGGATCGAGGGTTCGTAACCCGACCGGTGAGGCCCTTAGTTTATTTTATCATGGGACTTTAAACGATGGTCCGCCAAGCCTGTCCGATGTCAGGTACTCCTGGACCCCTACCCAAGGTCGTCCTTCGGATGGGATGTTAAGCGATGATCCCGAGCCTGTACGCCCTTACCTTACCCTTACCCTGGGTGAAAAAACCTGGGTAGGCAAAATGTAGGACTACCATAGTAAACTAGGGCTCATGTCCACCAGAGCGACATATGAGCGCTCTCAGATATATTTATCATTTTTAATAAGAAAAACTGCCAAAAAGTTAGTCTCTCATGCCCGGACTTTATATATATATGTGGCCATTACAGAATGCCTTTCTTATATACCAACCAACCATCTGTACAGATCACTCTCTCCTCCTCTATTCATTTCGTACTGGCCTTACTGGATATAAGAAAGTCTCATTTAGAATTACCCTTGAAATAGTACGTAAATAAATATTATTCTTACATTTTGTGGTAATTACATTCGGCGAATATTCACATATACCGAATGTTCGCCATTATGTGGAATCTAGGTTGGTTGCTTCACCCTCCCTCCGTTTCTGTTGCGTTGTTGTTGGGCATATCTCTCTCTTCTTCATTTCACATTTTTTTTATCTTCTTCCTAAGTAATTTTGGCTCTTCTTTCCGATAGGACTTTATCTCCATAGCTCAACAACAAAACTTAAAGGAAAAACTTGCGTAAGTCAGCCACAAAAACTTGTAGAATCCATATAAATGAAAAAAAAAAAAAAAAAAAAAAGTACCACTTTTTACAAAGTATTTCATTATCTTTAAATTTGTTGTATAGGCGACATTATATAACATGTCAGAAATCAAGGAAGCGTAATAATTATGAGAAAAAGTTTTAATATAACAATATATAATTTAGATGGTTCAATGTAAAAACTAGAAGAGTTATAATTTGCTACATCGAATTACATAACTCCCTCTATACATCGTATAGGTGAGGATGTAAAAATCTAAATGTCAGAGAAGGGCCAATGGAACAATTCACTGCATCACAAGCTTAGGTTAATTTGTTAAAAAATTATAAAGAAAATTTGCAAAGACCGTCGTTAATCGACTTTTTTTTTTTTTGAATTTCTATAATATAACGAAGTCGCATTATGTCACGAATAAATCATTAAAATCTGTTCAGCCGTTGTGATTTATAAAAAGAATACACACATTAAATTATTTAAAAAAAAAAAAATTAATTATATTTATTTTTTAATAAAAAGAAACTGAATGAACAAATAAATAATAAGAAACCATTTCTTTTAAAACAAATACCAGTAAAAAACAAAACACGGCCATCAGCTGTTTTTTAGTGTGTGTGAGTAGAGTCGAGACCTAGAAATGGCGTTATAAGAGTTCCTATGCTAAGCGTCCCCCCTTCCCTTAAACCGATTCCGCTGAAAATCAATTGTCTTCCTTATGTGGTACCTGGTACATAAATGAAATTTCGTGTCAATATATTTATTTTGTAGGGAGTTTTGTGTACCCAGATAGACACTGGACAGGACTATTTTATTTTATTTTTTGGAATAAGGTGGTCGGAAAACATGAAACTCTTGAAAACTCACCATGGAATTTCAGACTACATAACTTCCCCTATACTCTATACAATAGGAACGTCTCCCTATCGTTTGTATAACCACTGAGAAGGTTACACAGATGATAGAAAGAATAAGAAATGATATTCTCAATGGAATGATGAGATCATCAGTCAATTTAAAATGGATTTACTGTATCGTGATAAATGGCAGAATTCTGAATGAAATCTAGAGACTTAAAAAAAAAAAAAATGTAGACTAGATTGGAACATCACATAACTAATTTTAGATAGGTTACATTTCATTCTCTGGCAAGCTGCCATTGGCGGAATGTCCCTTTTTGGTAGATTCAAACCAATAGAAAACGAAAGGGATTGGGATAAATATTGGAACAGAACCAAGAGAAACAGATCTCATTTGAAACTCCACTCGTAAACATGTTCAATTAAAGAAAAAAAACGTTCATTTGATCTTTTGAATAAAATTTGCACAAATAAATATTGTAGTTATTTAAGAATCACCGTCCAGATAAGGAGAACTGTATTTAATCAAGGAGGCATCCGCGGCCTGCGAGGAAACTGTTAAATAACTTTTATTTCCTCAGCTTTAGAAAGTGTAGGTGTGGTTACGTAATCGGTCAGAAATTCGATGTTAAGTTTCCACAGGAATTAAATGTGTCCCGATATCCTGAGTCTAAAAATGAGTTTTGAATTCTCGTACTAAATTTAGTTGTATCAAAACTAAACGTATCTACTTATTTTTTCCAAGAACTACAACTCTACAATTTTACAATCGGTCACAAGTAAGTGATTGTGAGAAAAGAGAATAGTAATACAAAATGAATGATAACAAAATAAATGAACTATGTACAAAACAATAAATAAAATATTTACAGATGTATACAATAAGTAAAAAATTATAAAGTTGTAGACTTAAAATTAAAAAAATAAAATAAATGCAAAAATAAATAGAAATTAAAATAAAGAATAAGTGCCATATAGCTCTCAGTTCGGAACCTCACCCCCCTGGTTTTCTGCCATCCCCATTCAAGAGGCCGCTGTGGCCCGAGTGATTCCACGTCATTCTGCTTCGCCTGTACACTGCATGACAGTGGGGGTAGACCAAGAAGGAAAGGAGAGCTGAAGGTGCGAGTTCATGGTGGAGAAGCTGGTCACCAACAGCATATCGTGGTATATTTGCTACATGCAGCAGATCTCTCGGCCAGCCCCGCCTCAGCCTTTGGGGGGCATTATCTGGATGAGAGGGGAATAACAGTGTAACTTGATGAGATCCAGTGGTGGATTAACCAATAGGCAAACCTAGGCAGGTGCCTAGGGCCCCCGATGCTGAAGGCCCCTAATGTCTAAAAAAAAAAAACCTTGTCATTTTTAAAATGATTTTTCCCAATAAAAGGTATGAGGGGCCCCCCCTATTAAGCATGATTTTTTTTTTAAATAACATTTTTATGGGGGGGGGGGGGGGGGGTTAAAAATAGGGGGGCCCCACATTTGCAATCACCTAGGGCCCCGCAGAAGCTTAATCCGCCACTGATGAGATCCAATACCATAACGAACTTTAAGTTCATTATGGACGGTAGGGTTGGAAAGATAAAAGGGTGCATCGTCAATTGTTCATAGGATCTTGGATTTGAAGAACTATATACGCTTGAGATATTGGAAGATATATTACAACCCCATAATTCGAGTCAGTATGTGTCCCATATAAGTCTTATTATTGTCTTGTAGTGGTCAGTTTGTTTTGAATAGAATGTTTGGATTCTTCAGACCAGACCGTCTGTTCAGCTTCTGTCGTTTTAGTCGTGTATGGGGGGTCCATGTCAACCTTTGGTCTGGGTAGAACCCAAGATAGAGGACTTGATTGGAGACAAGGATTGGAATATTATTGAAGGGGATCGGAGGACAAAATAGGCTTCTCAGAGTAAAATTAAAACGCTGTGGTAACATTTTGGTTGAAAGCAAAAATATAGAATGGGAATTCCAGGAACTAAAGCTTTTTATAAGAATATTATGTCTCAATGAATCACTCAATACTCTTTGAGATTGGTGGCGTTCAGTTCTTTATGAAGAGCTTTCAACCAGAAGTATCATTCGAAACTGTTCTATAAAGAAGTGAGTTTTGGTGAAGAAGGTTTCAGTTGTGAGTTTTGCCGGAAGTTGAAAAGGTCAATAAAGGTCTCCTCTTCGCTAAACAATCCACTCCCCCTCTCATTAGTTCTCCATCTTTCTCCCCTGTAGTTTCCCATTCGTCAGCAACAAGTATCAGTTATTTACTTATCCCATATTCTTATTCTTTATTGTTATTATATTTTATTTTACAATATTTCTTAAATTATTCTATCATAATAAATATTATTTCTTATTTGTTCATTTTACATATTTATATATTTTTACCTTATTTTATTATTAATATTTTTATTTTTTTTCTTTCTCTTCACACTTTTTCCATCTAGCCAGGGGCGTAGCCAGTATTTTGAGCAGGGGGGGTCAAAGTTAGGTTACAGGGGGGGGGGGGGAGGGGGGGTTAAAAAGTAAATTCATTTTTTTTTTAGCTAATTTCAAAAATTCATTTAACATATCAATTAATACATTTTTTCTAGTCTGGCGGGGGTAAAATGTTTTTTTACATGTTTTCCAAGCATTTTCACCTTTAAAATTTGAGATGTTTCTTCTTTTTGTGCCATGGGAGCTTGGGCTATTAGGTTATCTGTCTGAATCTCTAGGCTCTTCAATTCAATTATAAAATAATTCAAGATACTTACTAAATAACTTCCTAATATCCATGCTAATTTTAATAATTTTATGCAAATATGGAAAAAAGTCAAAACGGAACGGAACTGTTAAAACTTCGTCAAAACCTCAAAACAAACTGTCACATGAACACTAACACAGTGAACAGTTACAGCACATGGCTTGCGGCCTGCACTTACAACAGCTGATTGCTGATTTAGGAGTCAGAAGAACGGGAAATTTGATGATCCTATGGTAACTTGCAAGCAATGCATTTTTAATAAAAACTATTTTTTTAGTTTATTTAATTTTTATATTTTTATTTCTCTGGCCAGGGGGGTGCCCCCCCCCTGCCCCCCCTGGCTACGCCCATGCATCTAGCCCCTACTTTCTAAAATTAATTTTATTTTAAATCTTGTCTAGGCATCCTTCCTTCTCTTGTATAGTTAACCATCATTGTATTATGCTCTGTCTATTTTTATTAATTTATTTTATTTTATTCACATTTATACAGATTCTTCTTTACACACTTTCTTCTATTTATTGGAGAAAAAAAAAAAAATATCTATTTATATAGATATGTACTTTTTTTTTTTTTCTCCATAATTAAGCTTTTAATTTTATGTTTTTTCATGTTAATTATTTATTTATCTATATGTATTCACAATTGACTAGTTTTTCTCCATTGAAGCAATAATTTATTTACTTTTGTATTTATTCTTTGTACGTCGCACACTGGGGCAAGGGGCCTCAAAACCTGACCAAAATACAAAATAACAGATGCAGATTTTAAGGAGGGAGTGAAGGTGGGTTTACTTCCGTACACCTGTACAAACATAAACAAGACCATTGCAGCCTTTTAATACCGTCTACATTGCCTCAGTCTATATTTATAACGTGTTAAAACCAATCTTTTTAATTCTTTTATTGTCTTAAATATGGAGATCTCTTCTCAAGGTAAGTGTTCTGAATTATAATTACTATCATTATTTTGTTCATTTTTCCCCAGTGTGCGTTGTACTGATACTTTTTCAATTGTTTCCTTTTCTTGTTGACTTATGTATTTATTCTTAGAAGACCTCCGTCCCAGAATAATAAAATTTCTTTTCATATAATTTTATTTCAAGAAGGGGTCAGGCAGTTTGACAAGCCACTTAGCTGAGATAAGTTAGGCGAGGGCTCTGGGATAAGGGAAATAAATCGGAGTTTACTGGGCAGAGATAGATGGGAGAGAGGTGAAAACAGCTGACTGAGGTGAAGATGCTGTTCAAGTTGCTATGACAACCCCTCCTCCACCAGTGGTACCTCATCAGGGAGCCTCTTCACTTCATCCTTCACTCAGGACTCAGCTTCTCAGGATAAAATAAACACAGTTACTCCGACTGGCAATTTTCAAAATAAACCTCCCAAGAGTCACAGATCTGGGAGATAGCAAACGGTTTCCATGAGGCTGGTTGTACCTCTCTTCGATCCATCTCCGACAACTCTGATTTACTTCCCTTATCCTTGGCCCTAGACCAACTTACCTCGGTGTCTCCTCATCCAGCTGTCGTCCTTCTTGACCTTTTCAACACCCAACAACACTCTCTAGATAAAGTATTATCTTGACCAGGCAATGGGAGAGTCTCTTCTTCTTGTATAGGAGACATCCTTGGATACAGTGGCGGATCTACTGTTTTGGGGACCCTGAGTTCATTTAAAGGAGGCCTCCTCCGGAAATTTATTAAATGAGAAATTTGTATGAGATTAGGTAGGGTAGGGCAAGAAGTAAATAAATATATAAGAAATATGTATAAAAATAATATTTAAGACATATGAATTGGACATTATCCCTTATCGTAAACCTCTTTATATTGGACATTATCCCTTATCGTAAACCTCTTTATATTGGACATTATCCCTTATCGTAAACCTCTCTATATTGGACATTATCCCTTATCGTAAACCTCTTTATATTGGACATTATCCCTTATCGTAAATCTCTATATATTGAACATAATCCCTTATCGTAAACCTCTCTATATTGGACATTATCGCTTATCGTACTCCTCTCTATATTGGACATTATCGCTTATCGTACACCTCTCTACATTGGACATTATCCCTTATCGTACACCTCTTTATACTGGACATTATCCCTTATCGTAAACCTCTCTATATTGAACATTATCGCTTATCGTACTCCTCTCTATATAGGACATTATCTTTTATTGTACTTCTCTCTATATTGGACATGATCCCTTATCGTAAACCTCTCTATATTGGACATTATCCCTTATCGTAAACCTCTCTATATTGGACATGATCCCTTATTGTATACCTCTCTATATTGGACATTATTCCTTATCGTACACCTCTATATATTGGACATTATCCTTTATCGTTCACCTCTTTATTGGACATTATCCCTTATCGTATACCTCTCTATATTGGACATTATCCTTTATCGTTCACCTCTATATATTGAACATTATCCCTTATCGTAAACCTCTCTATATTGGACATTATCGCTTATCGTACTCCTCTCTATATTGGACATTATCACTTATCGTACTCCTCTCTATATTGGACATTATCACTTATTGTACGCCTCTCTATATTTATCTTTTTTAATTTTTTTATAAGAAAGTATTGTAATTGTTGCAAAAAATCGAGTTCCATTTTTTAATGTTTTTTTTTACGTTTCAAGGTCTGCTGAATAAATATTGCTTATTTTTGCGATGATGTCTGTAGGCACATTTGATTGGAACTTTAGGAGTGCTCTATACCAGAAACAATTGTAGCTACGAACTTGAAATTTGTAACGAAGATATCACATAATATTATGCTTAATAAGATCTGACTAGATTATGGTCAAAATCGAAAGAAAAATGAGACAAATTTACAAGATACCGCTTATATTTATGACCTAATCAGCATTTGATCGGTTTGAGCGAGACCGCCAAAAACAGTCATAAAATGTCTTTTGAAACCCATTTTTTTAGATGTTTTCTTGATTTACGCAAAAACTGTTAATCATATCAAAAAACTGGTTCTTACCACAAATGTTCCTCATTAAGTTTCCGACAAAACACCCTCAGATTTAAGATGGAGTGCCTTAAAAAAACGAACAATAAATTTCCTTAGGAAATATTTGTAAGTAATGTTTAAATTGTAACGGATAGCAAGGAAGAAGCTGGTTGTACCTTCCTACCATCCATCTGCGACAACTCTGATTTACTTCCCTCATCCTTGGCCCTGGACCAACTTATTTAAACTGTGCCTTTTCAACTAGCTGCCGCCATTCCTGACCTTTTCAACACCCAAAAACCCCCTCTAGATAGTCTTATCTTCACCAGGCAACGAGAGCTTCTTTTTTTGTAAGAGCTATCCATTTTGGGGGTTCTGAGACTTTCCCTTTCAAGGAGGCCCCCTCCATAAATTTGTTCAGGAAACAATGTTGCATGAGATTAGATGGAGCAGGGGTAATACGTAAATAAATATTTAAAAAATAGTGTAATAGTTGACAGAACCGGTACGTTAGAAGTGAAATAGTGTAATAGTTGACGGAAACCGTACGTTCGAAGTGAAATTTCTTTTGTCTGCTAGCATTATGACTTGAATTTACAAGGTTTATTATAACATTCTTATACCTATGGCATAAAGAAGTATAGGTATGGTGACACCAGGTATCCCATATTGAAGGCGGATCTATGAGGCGAGGGGTCTGACTTTCTTCCTCCTCGAGCTGTATAGAGTGGATTCCCTAAACAGTGGAGTATCAAGGACGGCCTCTGTGCTTGCACCTCGAACACACACCTCCTCAGTCAAAAATGATATCCAATGATGATGATCCTCGATTCGCCTCTCTACCTCTGCGGCTGGAGCAGTCAGTCCATCATATAATCTTCAACTGTGAACTACTGGAGGACCCTGGTGAGATTTGTAGTGATCAATGGTGAATGTTGGTCTTTCTCAACAATTATTTTAGTGTGACGTTTTTATAAACAATTTTTAGACTTTGTACAGGAGATTAATTTTGATGAACTGAAATTGATTATATAGCTAAATTAAGTTGTGTTAAAGCATGTAATATACATATAGAGGAGGGCGTCGGTAGCTCAGTGGTATGCGTGCTTACCTTCTGAGCTCAAGATCGTGGTTTCAAAACCCGGATGGAACATTAAGCGATGATCCCGAGCCTGTCCGATATCAGGTACTCGTTAAAGTACCTACCCTAGGTGAATAAAAATTTAGGACTCTCACAGTAGAGTCGGGCTCATGTCCACCATAGTGACAAAAGAGCCCTCTGGTAGTCGGCAATATGACCTCATAGTTAAAAGCCCGGTCATGTGTCATAATAACTAACTAACTTAAATGAAACATAGAATGAATGTAGCCTATCAAGATCTACATCTATAAAAATATTTTCTCAGTAGCTCTATTATTTTAGTAGGTAGTTAGTTATTGTGATTCATGTCCGAACTTAAACTACCAGGTCATATCACCTGCTATCGGAGCGCTCAGTGGGAGTCCTAAATGTTGCCTACCCAGGTTTATTCACCAAGGTTGGGATTCTTTAATGATTACCTGATATCGTAAAGGCTTCAAGTCACATCCGAACGACGGAATGCTCAGGTTTTTTCATCTCCCAGTAAAAAACCTAAGGGCATCGGCCGGGATTCGAACTCTCGATCTTGAGCTCAATAGGCAATCATGCTACATCTCAGTGGCGCCCTCTCAGTATTGTCCAGCTTCATAGAGGGCTCCTAATTTCATTGCTAGAAGGCTTTCTACAAAGTTAGGACACAATATACTGAACTAAGTTTCACTGAAGAAGCTGGAAATTGTATTTCCTGACTACTTATTACATCTAAATGTTAATAAATAATGTGAGTATTTCTGAATACAGGGGATAATTAAAATATAACTAAAATATAATTTAATTTTATAAAAAATCTAAAGGCCTCAGGAAGGCTTTAAACCCGCGATCTTGAGCTCAGTAGGCTATGTCTCTACGACCTCTGAGGCGCCATCTACTTTATAAATATAAATAGTTATTACCGACCGAGGCCCTTAGTTTATTTTATCTGGAAGGTAAAATAAACTTAAGCACGCCGTCCTTCGGATGGGACGCTAAGCGATGGTCTTACTCTAGAGTACTAGGGCAGGCAACATTTAAGACTCCCATATAGACAAGTTCATGTCCACCAGACTGGCGAAAGAGCGCTCAGGTAGTAGGCGCTCTGACTTCATAGCTGAAGCCCTTAATGACTAACTAAAATCTGCAAATATGTCTGTAAATGAAGGTGTTACTCCACATGATGTACGATACTTCACCATCAAATCCCACAAATAAAACTCCCTAAGATTTACACCCTGAGGTCTATGCCAAATTCCAGTTAGACGTCTGTTGAGTCCTAATGACATCTTTAACTATATTTAAAATGTATTTACTACAAAGACTCCTATAAAATAATAATCATTTCAACTTCATCTTGGGCTGAAACGTGTTTTTTTTTTTTTTTCTCTCGCCGTCTAGTCACATTTCTTTAGTCAGACCATTTTGGCAGAGTTTCAAATCAGAATAACCTAATATAAAACTAACAGATGTTGTCTCATAGATAATATTAAAATAATCTGGAGGGCGGCTTTTTTTGTAGGGTCTCTCGTTACTAGTAGCAGTAAATATTATACAAGATTTTCTAGGATTCCCATATGTGCCTGGAGTCTAGTATAACAACTTCCAAGTTGAAACTGGGACATTAGGAAGCATATAATAAATGATTACAAAAAAAATAATTTTTGAGATATTGTCTATAAATTTTGATTTATAACGTACGCCGTCCTTCGGATGGGACGTTAAGCGATGGTCCCGAGCCTGTACGATGTCAGGTACTCGTTGAAGACTCCTGGTCTAAGTGAATAAAAATCTAGGGTAGGCAAAATTTAGGACTCCCATAGTAGAGTCGGGCTCATGTCCACCAGAGTGACGAAAGAGAGCTCTGGTAGTAGGCGATATGACCTCATAGTTAAAGCCCGGGCATGAGTCATAAAACCTAATCTAACCTAATAATTCACAAAAAAGGGTAATTAAAAAAAAAAAAAATAACTCGGTGTATCATCAGCAATGTACTTCCCCAGAACGAATTAATCAATTAACTTTTCGCTCCCCCTCCAAAACCAGTCGACCGTTTGTGCAAATGATCGTTGACTTACATAAGGGCTCCTAAATCCTCGTACTAAATTTTGTGACAATAAATTCATTACATCGGGAGCTATCGGTTTTTCAGTTGAGCCCTCTCTGATCTCCCTTCCCTTCGACCGATTCCGTTGAAAATTAATGAGTGTTGTGCTTACAGCGCTTTGAATTTACATTTGTAACTTTGTATCGATACATTCATTACAACGGCAGTTCTTAGAGTTTTTGTGTTAAGCCTCTTCCCTTTTGGCCGATTTGGCTCAAAATCAAAAGGTATACACTCATATATTTTTTTTCCATTTTTGGAATCTGGAGATAGGAAAATATAAAATTCCATTGAAAACCCCGAATCAAATTTCTGACCGATTACATAACTTCCCCAATACTTCGCATAGCTGAAGAAGTAAATAATTCAAGTGTTACAAAGCAATTAAAAATTGTTAAGGTGGGAGTGATCTATTGTTGGCAATTGAACTCTGACAGTGTTACCGTCCAAAACAATTGTTGATGGGACGATCCATTGTGAACAATTGTTTGTGGATGCTGTTGGTCAGAATGAGGAATGCCTTCCCAGAGTGCCGTCACGCAAACCTCCCGGTAATTGTCGGGAGCTGCTTCCCCCTTATCGATTATCCGATTTGTGAGGACTGAGGAAGACTCAACTCTGTACTCTACCTTCCAGCAACAATGACACATATTAGCCATTGTTAGACTTCCTATATGCATTATGAGAGTTATACCATTCTAATGTATTATAAATGTGTGTATATTAATAATAAGAGGGGCCAGTAGCTCAGAGGTAGCGTGCTTGCTTACTGAACTCCAGATCACGGGTTCGAAATCCAGCAAAGGCCCTTAGGTTTTTAACCCTGGAATCACAACGTGGGGTCACCCCTGACCCTGGAGTTCTGAAAATATTGTTTACTTCCATTACACTCGTGCAGTTAGACATGTCCGATCTTGTACCTTCCTGTCCTGACAAGATGATCACAACAGAGTGCCAGTCTGCTTTCAGCCCTCTCTTAGCAAACATTTACAGTGCCTTTGGGTCACGGGCGACCCCACGTTGTGGTGTATGAGGTATTTTTATGGGATGTTAAGATGCAATTGGCATAAATTCCTACGTCATTTTTCGGCACAATGGGATGAAATTATGGAGAACAAACTTTTCGAAAGAACTGGGAGAAGGTTTGGTTGAAGCCCACATGAAAAGAAGATTAGACAATCCACAACCTCTAAAGGGTCTAAAAAGACTAATAAGGGAGGTTCTAGGGAGCCCGCCACCTCAACCAATCCCAACTCCAACGGGTAAACGTCCCGGAAGATGCAGTGATTGTGATCGAAGCAAGGACAGGAAAGGTGTATCACAATGTATAAAGTGTTTTAAGAGTTTATGTGCTGAACACAGTCAAAGTATATGTGTAAATTGTTCAAATGAATACATTTTTTTTTCAGTTCACTTATCTATCTATCCAAGTTTTCAATATGCTATATTTTTTTTAATTCATTTTTTCATATCAATTACTTTATGTTTTTTTGATTCTAGCATTATTAGGAAAATATAATGAATGAGAAAACTTTCTATATATTGTTGCTATTCAAGGAACAAATACATATATTAACATATACCTTAGTTTATAGTATTATGATGATTTATTCCTTAATCCCCCATCTTACATTTAATTTTTTATTTTTCATTATACATAGTTAGATTATGACTGTTAGTCATCAAAAATGGCAAAAATAGCGGATTAAATAGAAAATTAAAAAAATATGACGAAATATTGTATGGGGTCATATATGACCCCACGTTGTTAAATTGCCAATAACTATGTCACGTTGTGGTTCCAGGGTTAATATGGGAGATGAAAAAACATTGAGCATGCCGTCCTTTGGATAGGACGTTAAGCGATGGTCCCGAGTCTGTACGATGATGTCAAGGAAGGCAAAATTAAGTACTCCGTCGAGCTCATATGCCCACCAGAGCGACGAAACAGCGCTTTGGTAGTAGGCGATATGACCTCATAGTTAAAGCTACAAGAAAATACAAAAGAACATAGAAACAGACGCTGATAAACATGCGGTTGAACACTTTGAGTATAAATAAGGATTTCCGGTAACGTGGGCTAGAACACTAGGGGGAGGGGGAGATCAATGAAATTGATGAAAATTTGTCCAAATATGGTGTTTACATAGGTTTCACAGCTCTCCAACATGGAAAATTTCAAATTGTTTAGTCAAAATTCAACAATTATGAAAATTAGTTAAAATAGTACCCGGGGATTTTTTTAATTATTAATTTTATATTTTTATAATCATTTAAGACATACTAGTAGTTATTCTCTGTGACTCATGTGACTTTAACTAAATATTCAGTAAATACAATTTTTTTAAAAAATATTCTCTATTCCAGAAAAAAAAATATATATATATATACTACCCGTTTGGGCATTGCTGAGTGCGAACCTTCCTTATATATCAGGTGGTCTGAAATAATTCCTCCCCTATTTTTAATAATTGAGGTAAATCTAAAATTAAAGATGAAATTATTAAATTTTAGTAAGGAAAACTAATTTATCTAGATAACACCGTTATAAGAGAGATGGCTAATATGCATCGTACATAAAGCCAATATTGAAAAAAAAAAAAAAGACGAACGACCATTAATAGGGTTACGTATGCGGCCTTTGAACTACATACGGATCCCTAAAAAATAGTGAAAATAATTAAAAGTGCATGAGAAGTGCATTAACGGTATTTGATCTCTGTCGTGACTGTTGAAGTTATACTTGTGTTTACTGAAGCCGGATAAAATACAGGAAAGGACCACCGTAGTGGATAGAGAGCAAGACTCAAGTGCATCGAGTTTGGTTCGTTAAATTGCATTCTTCTCTGTCCTCACGCATCACTGAGCTCCTCCCCTAAATGCACTTTGTAGCTTCCCTCTAAGTGCATTTGCGGGCTTGAGTGCATTTATGCCGTTTATGTACCGTTGCTTCTCCTGCCCAGCCTAAATAAAGCTTTCTGATATTTTTATACAAAACATAGACCTGAATGAGCCGGCCCAAAACATAAACGTTACTTTGGACGGCAATTAACACTTTCATTCATGAGTTTTCAGCGGAATCTCATGTTTTTCCACCTCTTGATTTCAAAAATGAAAAAAATAAATGTCTGTCTAGGTGTCCGTGTGTGTGTCTGTGAACAC
The DNA here is from genome assembly GCA_963662175.1 of Aradus depressus. Classification (NCBI taxonomy): domain Eukaryota; kingdom Metazoa; phylum Arthropoda; class Insecta; order Hemiptera; family Aradidae; genus Aradus; species Aradus depressus. Next base: position 27,474,590 of record OY759217.1, on the reverse strand, counting down.
AAAAACTCCCGATAGAATGAATGTATTAACACGATATTTCGTATGTAAATTCAAAGCTCTCTAAGGGCGAAACTTATTGACGTTTTGCCAAATCGACCATAGGAAAGGGGGGTTGCTTAACACAAAAACTCCAATAACTGCCATTGGAATAAATGCATTGACACAAAATTTCATGTTATTTTAAAGCCCTCTAAGGACAACACCTATTAACAAAGAGGTGAGGAGATCAGGGATTCAACTTAAAAATCCTAATAACTACAGAATGTATCGCCATGAAATTTAATATTTAAATTCAAACCCCATAAGGATGTAATCTATCAATTTTTTGCATAATCGGTCGAGGGGAACCGGAAGACCAGAGAAGAGGGACTCGACTTAAATATCCAAATAATTACCGATGTAATGAAAGTAATGACACATTTGAGTCAAATATTGAATTTTAGCCTAAACGTTCGATTGACTTCGGAGGGAGAGCAACAACTTAATTGATTAATTTTTGCTGGGGAAGTACATAGCCGGTGATTCATCGAATACTTTTTTATTATTACTTTTTTTTTTTTTTGTTTATATATAATATCGACGTTCCAACTAATAATAAGTTTCGACACAATAATGATAACATTCACTGTAAAAATAACGTATAATCCATCATATAATAATTACTATAATTTGTGGTACGAAGGTTATTCATGTGATGTTTATAGAAAAAAAGAAATGTAATATAAAGATTCAAGAAGAAAAGAATAGATTTGTAAGAACACATTCAAGAGTAAAATCTTTATCAACGGGAATATTTTAGAGTATACATAGGCACTACTCGTAGGACTTACATATTAGCTTCTAAATCCTCATTCTAAATTTTGTGTAGATAAATTCATTACAAATGCAGTTGAGCCCTCTCCTCTAAACGCTTCCTTTCCTTCGACTGATTTTGATGAAATTTAACAAATATTGTCCTCATCGGGTTTTTGCTAAAAATATGAAATTTCATGTCGATACTTAAGACCACCTCTGATCCCCCCCCTTCCCTTCAGCCGATTCTGCTGTATATTTTAATAGTGTTGTTCTTATAGAGTTTTGAACGTACATATGAAATTTCATGTCGATACTTAAGACCACCTCTGATCCCCCCCCTTCCCTTCAGCCGATTCTGCTGTATATTTTAATAGTGTTGTTCTTATAGAGTTTTGAACGTACATATGAAATTTCATGTCGATACTTAAGACCACCTCTGATCCCCCCCCTTCCCTTCAGCCGATTCTGCTGTATATTTTAATAGTGTTGTTCTTATAGAGTTTTGAACGTACATATGAAATTTCATGTCGATACTTAAAACCACCTCTGATCCCCCCCCTTCCCTTCAGCCGATTCTGCTGTATATTTTAATAGTGTTGTTCTTATAGAGTTTTGAACGTACATATGAAATTTCATGTCGATACTTAAAACCACCTCTGATCCCCCCCCCCCCCCCCCCTTCCCTTCAGCCGATTCTGCTGTATATTTTAATAGTGTTGTTCTTATAGAGTTTTGAACGTACATATGAAATTGCATGTCAATAAATTAATTACAACAACAGTTATTAGAGCATTTATGTTAAGCCTCTCCCCCTAATCCCCCTCGCATTTGGTCGATTTGGCTGGAAAAATATAGGTGTCGTCGTTAGGGGGTTCTGGATTCAGAAATAAAATTTCGTGACGATACAACTTATATGTTACCTGCTTTGGGTACTTTATGTGCTCACAACGGCCCCTGTTTGAATGTTTTCTGAACTAGAGTTCTTACATGTCAACTTGCTCTTATGTAATTACATATATGAGATTCCGAAGAAATTCTTTCGTTATAGCTGTAGAGAGCTTATAGTTTTATGGGCCACAATTGAATTGCGCCAAATCGTATACCTTCACATAATCCTTGTATTGATCTGCGCTCATTTGAAAATAGGTATAAATTGAAAAACACAAGAATGTATTAGGTATCACTATAAAATTGTGGCATAAAAATCATTTACTCTTTGTAAATCCAGTTGATGTATCCGAAGAAATAAAATGTTGCCCCTCCTATCGGTCCTTTTAGTGAAACAGTTCAGATTCTCCTAATATAGAGAAACATATAGTTCATAAAAAAAATGTATTTCTCAATATAAACGATATAATATGTCAATTATATTTCCATTTGCTTTAGCTCGATATCGCACATTTTTATAATATCACAGGACTTCGACTATCGGACTAATAGAGAATATAAACACAGTCAGAACGAAAAAACTGAATTTTGCGAATTAGATTCGGAATTCAATATGAGTTAGAAAGGATGTTTGGCGCAGTTCAAAAGTTTTAAAAACTAGGGTCATTAAAAAACAGGTAGGTACCTATCCCCTTGACGCAATTATATTTCGCCCGTTTTTCTACGCCCATCTTGTTTACACAAAATCAGCTGCGTATATCATTGAAACAATAAAAAGTATAATTGGTGAATCCATTTCGTCTGTTTTTCCTTATTTGTAGAGAGGCGCGGTCGTCTTATGATTATACCCTATAGGGGTATAATATAGATCTCATCGGAAAAGCTAAACAAAAGACAGGACAGACTAAGGTTGATGTCGGTTCAGTAGTTGCCTACAGAAGGTGGCCAAGTGTAACCAACCCGAAAGGAGGCCGGCTAACCATCATCTGAGGACTCACTAACCTTCAGTCTGTATTGATCAATGAAATAACATTCTTCAATGAAACAGTACAGTAAAAATATCACTCAGTAAATTGGAAACATCCGGATATAGTTACTTGGTACCAACTCAAGTCTTTATTTTGAGATATACGTTAAGAGAACCCTATCTTTATAATCTCAGAGAATGCCGACTGCTGAAGAACTCGTTCTATCTTGAACAGTCTTCTGTTGAGTACCTTCTGGGAGGCTCCAACCGATGATGAAATGAAAGCTCTACGGATAAATCCAGTCAGTGAATCACTGACAATGTACTTCCCCAGAACGAATTAATCAATTAATTTTTCGCTCCCTCTATGAAACTATTCGATCGTTTTCGCTAATATTCAACAGTTGACTTATACAGGAGTTCCTTAATCTGCATACTAAGTGTTTGTAGATAAATTCATTAAATTGGCAGTTATTAAGGTTTTTGAATTCACCCTCCTCCCCTGGAACTCCTCTTCCCTTCAGCCGATTTTGCTGAAATTTGAGAGATTTTGTCCTCGTTGGGTTTCGACTTTAAATATAAAATTTCATGTTGATACATTCATTACATCGACAGTTATTGGAGTTTTTGAGTTGATCCCCCCTTCCCTTCTGCTGAAAATTATTAGCTGTCGTCCTAATGGGACAACGAATTCACATATGAAATTGTATGTCGATACATTCATTACAACGGCAGTTATGAGAGTATTTGAGTTAAGCATCACCCCTAATCCCCCCCTCCCCTTTGTCCGATTTGACTGAAAATCGGTAGGTTTTGATCACACATATGAAATTTCGTGTCAATACATTCAGGCTTTCAGCAGTTATTACATTTTTAATGTTCCCCCCCTTCCCCTTGGTCGATTTGGCTGAAAAACAATATAATATTAGAAGATATTGGATTCACGGAGTGCTTATTACTCCGACGAATTTGGCCAATAAAGTGTTGTACTATCAACCACCTTTCATCCATTGAAGTTACAACTGGTCTCAAATCAAGTACATCCCTCCTTAGATGAATTTTAAAAAAGTTAAAAAGATGATAAATAAAGCACTTAAATAAATAAATAATTAGATTTATCAGTCCAACATATTTTTTTTAATTTTTACCACAACTAGTTTCGGCAATTTGCCATCTTCAGGTAGTGAATCTTTCTAGAGAAGAGGTCAAGGGACACGTTCGAGTATCAGTGTCCAGCTGGTCCCTGATACTCGAACGTGTCCCTTGACCTCTTCTCTAGTAAGATTCACCACCTGAAGATGGCAAATTGCCGAAACTAGTTGTGGTAAAAATAAAAAAATATGTTGGACTGATAAATCTAATTACTTATTTAACAAGTTAGTCCACTACATCTGCCTACCACCAAGTAATACTAAGCACTTTTTATTGGACATATATATTGTCTAATTCCACAAACATATACGTACGTGTACCGGTTTCGGCTTATGCCAACGTCAGCACAACACATCTGTGAAAAATTAGATTCTCTAGAACAGCTAGAAAATAATAGAACACGTAAAAATGGGAATTGTTTGAAAAACCAAACACACTTCAAATTCTATCCCCTGTTAATACCTTTTAACTAACAAGTATTTATGTCAATATTAATATAGATTAAATTTCTTCTTTCTGCGATTTGTTCTATTCAGACAAGTGATAGCTATATAAATAAAACAAACTTATTTTTGAAATATTGTCTATTCCAACAAAGATATTTACAAAACTACCGGTTTCGGCCTCACACCATCGTCAGGTCTAGTTATGAACTAAGCCAGTTTGCAGAGTGCGACCCTTTTTATACATCTCAGGTGAAAGGGTGCTATTTCAACTTGGGAATCCCTCAGCTGCACCGTTAGAAGTTGTTAATAGGTATATACTGTACAATGTTACATTGGTTTTATAGAATTTTTTGAATCCGATTTTATTTTAGTTAACAAGCATTGGTGTCAATATTAACGTAGATCAAATATTCTTCTATTCAGACATAAATAACTATACAATGCACATCCAGGTTGTATTGATTTCATAGAACTTTTTATAATTTTATATTTTATAATATTTTGGTTTCTTGTTATTGTCTCGTTTTCAAATATATCCACAGTTGGTCAATGCCGTTAGATTAGGGATTTCCCTTCTACCCCAGGTACTCTGTTAATATAAATAAGTCTGTCTAGCTCATATCTCCATTATTGACGAACCTTGTGCTCACGATGGCGTAAACCGAAACCGGTACACATTCATGTATGAGAGTGTTCAAAAATAACGGGAATTTTCGGTTTTTGAAAAAAAAATTTTTTTTTATTTGTCTACATCAAGTTATCCGCTTCAAAATAGTCGCCATTAGATATTATACACTTATGCCAGCGCTTCTTCCAATCACCGAAACACCTCTGGAACTCGATCTTTGGGATATCATTTAGCTCTCTCAGCGATGCTCTTTTAATCGCATCCACGCTTGTGAAACGACGGCCCTTTAAGGTTCTCTTTACAGAAAATAGTCACACGGAGCCATGTCAGGCGAATATGGAGGCTGGGGCATCATTACAGTGTTGTTTTTGACAAAAATTCATTAACAAGCAATGAAGTGTGAGCAGGTGCATTATCGTGGTGCAAAAGCCATGAATTGTTTCGCCACAAATCTGTTTTTTTTTTTTCGGATTGCTACGCGCAAACGGCGTTGCACTTGTTGGTAATACTCCTTATTAATCGTTTGACCTTGTGGCAAGAACTCATGATGCACTATGCCGTTAAAATCGAAAAACCGTGAGCATGACCTTCACATTCGATCGCACTTGTCGAGCTTTAATTCCACTCGTAAATCCTAGTTTTACTCATAGCAGACTCAACAACAGCAATACTTTCTAAAACTTTGCTGCACTTTAGGTTAGGTTAGGTTAGGTTTTATGACTCATGGCCGGGCTTTAACAACGAGGTCATATCGCCTACTACCAGAGCGCTCTTTCTTCACTCTGGTGGACATGAGCCCGACTCTACTGTGGGAGTCCTAAATTTTGCCTACCCTAAATTTTTATTCATCTAGGGTAGGGGTCTTTAACGAGTACCTGACATCGTACAGGCTCGGGACCATCGCTTAACGTCCCATCCGAAGGACGGCGTGCTTAAGTTTATTTTACCTCCACTTTATTCCATTCTTCTAGCAAAATTTGATGCAAATTCTCTGATCCATTTTGTAAACAAATACATAATCGCCGATCGTACCAAAACACATGTAACCTCTTTGACAGCTGACAGTAGACTAAACATCCGGTTTGGCTAACAATGTACAGATACTTTTCAGACATGTTTACCAACACAACAACGAAAAATCGCGCGAATCGGACTATTACAACCAGCGAAATTACAAAATTCCCGTTACTTTTTGAACACACCTCGTATATGTTTGTGAAATTAGACAATATACCTAATTGTTCAATGAAAAGTGCTATATTTATCATTTTTTTAACTTTATTATTAGTACTAGCAGTAATACCCGGCGTTGCCCGGGGAACTTTGACTTTTCTCCCAATATCTCCTATAAGGCTATTCAGTTCCTCGACAGTGATGTTATAATTTTTAATTATTCATACGGAATTCAACTGTAGTAACGCTAGTAATTTTTTAGGATCCCTGGGCACCACAGGTAGTATGCGCCTTTCAACTGCGGAAACGACAGCTAGTGAATACTTAGCATCGCTGGACGTCCTAGCCAGTGCGTACATAAGAACGTTTTGACCACAGCTAGTATGTGCCTTGCAACGCTGGGCACCACAGCTAGTACGTAGTTAGGACATAAATAACTATACAATGCACATCCAGGTTGTATTGATTTCATAGAACTTTTTATAATTTTATATTTTATAATATTTTGGTTTCTTGTTATTGTCTCGTTTTCAAATATATCCACAGTTGGTCAATGCCGTTAGATTAGGGATTTCCCTTCTACCCCAGGTACTCTGTTAATATAAATAAGTCTGTCTAGCTCATATCTCCATTATTGACGAACCTTGTGCTCACGATGGCGTAAACCGAAACCGGTACACATTCATGTATGAGAGTGTTCAAAAATAACGGGAATTTTCGGTTTTTGAAAAAAAAATTTTTTTTTATTTGTCTACATCAAGTTATCCGCTTCAAAATAGTCGCCATTAGATATTATACACTTATGCCAGCGCTTCTTCCAATCACCGAAACACCTCTGGAACTCGATCTTTGGGATATCATTTAGCTCTCTCAGCGATGCTCTTTTAATCGCATCCACGCTTGTGAAACGACGGCCCTTTAAGGTTCTCTTTACAGAAAATAGTCACACGGAGCCATGTCAGGCGAATATGGAGGCTGGGGCATCATTACAGTGTTGTTTTTGACAAAAATTCATTAACAAGCAATGAAGTGTGAGCAGGTGCATTATCGTGGTGCAAAAGCCATGAATTGTTTCGCCACAAATCTGTTTTTTTTTTTTCGGATTGCTACGCGCAAACGGCGTTGCACTTGTTGGTAATACTCCTTATTAATCGTTTGACCTTGTGGCAAGAACTCATGATGCACTATGCCGTTAAAATCGAAAAACCGTGAGCATGACCTTCACATTCGATCGCACTTGTCGAGCTTTAATTCCACTCGTAAATCCTAGTTTTACTCATAGCAGACTCAACAACAGCAATACTTTCTAAAACTTTGCTGCACTTTAGGTTAGGTTAGGTTAGGTTTTATGACTCATGGCCGGGCTTTAACAACGAGGTCATATCGCCTACTACCAGAGCGCTCTTTCTTCACTCTGGTGGACATGAGCCCGACTCTACTGTGGGAGTCCTAAATTTTGCCTACCCTAAATTTTTATTCATCTAGGGTAGGGGTCTTTAACGAGTACCTGACATCGTACAGGCTCGGGACCATCGCTTAACGTCCCATCCGAAGGACGGCGTGCTTAAGTTTATTTTACCTCCACTTTATTCCATTCTTCTAGCAAAATTTGATGCAAATTCTCTGATCCATTTTGTAAACAAATACATAATCGCCGATCGTACCAAAACACATGTAACCTCTTTGACAGCTGACAGTAGACTAAACATCCGGTTTGGCTAACAATGTACAGATACTTTTCAGACATGTTTACCAACACAACAACGAAAAATCGCGCGAATCGGACTATTACAACCAGCGAAATTACAAAATTCCCGTTACTTTTTGAACACACCTCGTATATGTTTGTGAAATTAGACAATATACCTAATTGTTCAATGAAAAGTGCTATATTTATCATTTTTTTAACTTTATTATTAGTACTAGCAGTAATACCCGGCGTTGCCCGGGGAACTTTGACTTTTCTCCCAATATCTCCTATAAGGCTATTCAGTTCCTCGACAGTGATGTTATAATTTTTAATTATTCATACGGAATTCAACTGTAGTAACGCTAGTAATTTTTTAGGATCCCTGGGCACCACAGGTAGTATGCGCCTTTCAACTGCGGAAACGACAGCTAGTGAATACTTAGCATCGCTGGACGTCCTAGCCAGTGCGTACATAAGAACGTTTTGACCACAGCTAGTATGTGCCTTGCAACGCTGGGCACCACAGCTAGTACGTAGTTAGGAACGCTGGGCACCACAGGTAGTATATGCCTTGCAACGGCGGACCCCACCGCTAGTACCTAGTTAGAAACGCTGGGCATCACAGCTAGTATGTGCCTTGCGACGGCGGACCCCACAGCAGGTACGTAGTTAGGAACGCTGGTCACCACAGCTAGTATGAGCCTCGCAACAGCGGACCCCACATCTAGTACGAAATTAGGAACGCTGGGCATCACAGCTAGTAAGTGCCTTGCAACAGCGGACCCCACAGCTAGTACGTAGTTAGAAACGCTCAGCATCACAGCTAGTATGTGTTCTGCAACGGCGGACCCCACCGCTAGTACCTAATTAGAAACGCTGGGCATCACAGCTAGTATGTTTTTGCAACGGCGGACCCCACAGCTAGTACGTTTTTTAGGAACGCTGGGCCCTACAGCTAGTAGGTGCCTTGCAACTGCGGAGCCCACAGATAGTATGTAGTTAGAACCACAGGGCATCTCAGCTAGTATGTGCCTCGCAACAGCGGACCCCACAGCTAGTACGTAAATAGGAACGCTGGGCATCACAGCTAGTAAGTGCCTTGCAACAGCGGACCCCACAGATAGTACGTTTTTAGGAACGCTGGGCCCTACAGCTATTAAGTGCTTTGTAACAGCGGACCCCACAGTTAGTATGTAGTGAGAACCACTGGGCATTACAGCTAGTATGTGCCTTGCGACGGCGGACCCCACAGCAGGTACGTAGTTAGGAACGCTGGTCACCACAGCTAGTATGAGCCTCGCAACAGCGGACCCCACCGCTAGTACCTAGTTAGAAACGCTGGGCATCACAGCTAGTATGTTTTTGTAACGGCGGACCCCACAGCTAGTACGTAGTTAGAACCACTGGGCATCACAGCTAGTGTATTTTTCTATTTGGCCATCAATAATAGTACATGTGAAATTCCATGACAATCCGATCATCCGTTAATGACCTATCACTATCTTCAAATTTAGGCCTACCCCCATACCCCCCTCCCGTTCACAATTTTTTGACGTCACACCCTATTTTTCTATTTGGCTTTTAAGAATACTACATGTGAAATTCCATGACAATACGACCAACCGTTATTGAGCTAGCACTATATTTATACTTAGGCCCCCCCGCCACTACCCCCCCTCCCATACAAAATTTTGAGCCGTCACACCGCCTATTTTTCTATTTGACTTTCAGAAATACTACATGTGAAATTTCGTGACAATCTGACCAACCGTTAATGAGCCAGCACTATATTTATACTTAGGCCTATCCCCACAACCTCCCCTCCCGTTCAAAACTTTGGGTCGCCACACATCTTATATTTCTATTTGGATTTTAAAAATACTACATGTGAAATTTTGTGACAATCCGACCAATCTTTGAAGAGTTGGCACTATATTTATACTTATACTTAGGCCTACCCCCCCCCTCCCCCCGTTCAAATTTTTGGGACGCCACACACCTTTTTTTTTATTTGGTCTTCAGGAATACTACATGTGAAACTTCTTGACAATGCGACCAACCGTCAATGAGCTAGCTCTATATTTATACTTAGGCCCCCCTCAACCCCCCCTCCCGTTCAAAACTTTAGAACGCCACACACCTTATTTTTCTATTTGGCCTTCAGGAATACTCCATGTGAAATTTCGTGACAATCCGACCAACCGTTAAAGAGTTAGCTCTATATTTATACTTAGGCCCCCCCACAACCCCCCCTCCCGTTCAAAACTTTGGGACGCCACACACCTTTTTTTCCTATTTGGCTTTTAAAAATACTACATGTGAAATTTCGTGACAATCCGACCATTAGTTAATGAGCTAGCTCTATATTTATACTTAGGCCCCCCACAACCCCCTCCCGTTCAAAACTTTGGGACGCCACACACCTTATTTTTCTATTTGGCCTTTAAGAATACTACATGTGAAATTTCGTGACAATCCGACCAACCGTTAAAGAGTTAGCTCTATATTTATACTTAGGCCCCCCCACAACCCCCCCTCCCGTTCAAAACTTTGGGACGCCACACACCTTTTTTTCCTATTTGGCTTTTAAAAATACTACATGTGAAATTTCGTGACAATCCGACCAACCGTTAAAGAGTTTGCTTTATATTTATACTTAGGCCCCCCCACAACCCCCCCTCCCGTTCAAAATTTTGGTACGCCACACACCTCATATTTCTATTTGGTCTTTAAGAATACTACATGTGAAATTTCGTGACAATCCGACCAACCGTAATGAGGTAGGACTATTTATATACTTAGGCCCCCCTTACAATCCTCCCTACCGTTCAAAATTCTGGGACGCCACATAGCCTATATTCAATCGGGTTAAAAAGAATGCTACATGTGAAGTTTCATGAAGATCCGTCCAGCCGTTTGGGCGTGATGCTGGAACAAACATACAAACAAACACACACAAACCCCGTTTCAGCTTTATTTATATAGATTATATCACAATGTACACAAGTTTTAATTTGTGTTCATATCTATACATACATCTTTTTTTTTTGGCATTTTTCTTCCATAGTGGATCGGTGTCACTATATTTAAAGTCAGTCTGAACGTTGTGCTGACGTTGGCATAATCCGAAACCAGCACACTCTATGGCTCTGTCAGTTAACAAATATTAAATCTATAAACCGTTAAAAAGCGAGAAATTTCAAGAATGGAGTCTACCGAGCTCAGGATCGCCACTTAGAAATCTAGCTGAGGCACTTAGGTCAGATGTTTTAATCGGGAAGTTAAAAATAACTTTGAGCACTTCGTCCTTCGGATGGGACATTAAGCGATGATCCAGGGCTTTTTCGAATGTGAGGTACTCGATAATGAGACGTATGTTATGTAAATAAACCTGGGTAGGTCAATTTCCACTTAAGTTGAAAGCCTTGAGCACGTCGTCCTTCGGATGGGACTTTCCGGATATATCTGAATCTGTAGTATCAGTTTTAACAATTATTAAGCCTATAAACCGTTAAATAGCGCGAATTTTTTGAAAAACGTTTTCATTTTGATTTTTGTGTGGGGTTCAGATAATCCGGTCGTTCTCTATCAATTTTAACAAATATTTAATCTATAAACCGTTAAAAAGCGAGAAATTTGAAGAATGGAGTCTACCGAGCTCAGGATCGCCACTTACAAATCTAGCTGAGGCACTTAGGTCAGATGTTTTAATCGGGAAGTGAAAAATAACTATGAGCACGTCGTCCTTCGGATGGGACTTTAAGCGATGTTCCAGGACTTTTTCGAATGTGAGGTACTCGATAATGAGACGTATGTTATGTAAATAAACCTGGGTAGGTGAAATTTCACTTAGGTTGAAAATAGCCTAGAGCACGTCGTCCTTCGGATGGGACTTTCCGGATAAATCTGAATCTGTCGTATCAGTTTTAACAATTATTAAGCCTATAAACCGTTAAATAGCGCAAATTTTTTGAAAAACATTTTTATTTTGATTTTTGTGTAGGATTCAGATAATCCGGTCGTTCTCTATCAGTTTTAACAAATATTAAATCTATAAACCGTTAAAAAGCGAGAAATTTCAAGAATGGAGTCTACCGAGCTCAGGATCGCCACTTAGAAATCTAGCTGAGGCACTTAGGTCAGATGTTTCAATCGGGAAGTTAAAAAACACTTTGAGCACGTCGTCCTTCGGATGGCACTTTAAGCGATGTTCCAGGACTTTTTCGAATGTTAGGTACTCGATAATGAGACGTATGTTATGTAAATAAACCTGGTTAGGTGAAATTTCACTTAGGTTGAAAATAGCCTTGAGCACGTCGTCCGTCGGATGGGACTTTTCGGATATATCTGATTCTGTCGTATCAGTTTTAACAATTATTAAGCCTATAAACCGTTAAATAGCGTGAATTTTTTGAAAAACATTTTTATTTTGATTTTTGTGTAGGATTCAGATAATCCGGTCGTTCTCTATCAGTTTTAACAAATATTAAATCTATAGCAGTTATACCCGGCGTTGCCCGGGGAACTTTGATTTTTCTCCCAATATCTTCTATAACTCTATTCAGTTCCTCGACAGTACATTCATGATGTTATAATTTTCAATTATTCATACGGAATAAGGCTTATAGTCCTTCAGCTGTTGTAACGCTAGTAAGTTTTTAGGACCCCTGGGCACCACAGCTAGTATGCGCCTTTCAACGGCGGAAGCCACACCTAGTGAATACTTAGCATCGCTGGACGTCCTAGTCAGTGCGTACTTAAGAACGTTTGTGACCACAGCTAGTATGTGGCTTGCAACGCTGAGCACCACAGCTAGTACGTAGTTGGGAATGCTGGGCATCATAGCTAGTATGTGCCTTGCGACGGCGGACCCAACAGCTAGTACGTAGTTAGGAACGCTGGTCACCACAGCTAGTATGTGCCTCGTAACAGCGGACCCCACAGCTAGTACGAAGTTAAGAACGCTGGGCATCACAGCTATTAAGTGCCTTGCAACAGCGGACCCCACAGCTAGTATGTAGTTAGATACGCTGGGCATTACAGTTAGTAAGTGCTTTGCAACAGCGAACTTCACAGCTAGTACATAGTTAGGAACGCTGGGCACTACAGCTAGTAAATGCCTTGCAACAACGGACCCCACAGCTAGTACGAAGTTAGGAACGCTGGGCACTACAGCTAGTAAATGCCTTGCAACAACGGACCCCACAGCTAGTACGATATTAGGAACCCTGGGCATCACAGCTAGTATGCTTTTGCAACGACGGACCCCACAGCTAGTACGTTTTTAGGAACGCTGGGCCCTACAGGTAGTAGGTGCTTTGCAACTGCGAACCCCACAGACAGTATGTAGTTAGAACCACAGGGCATCACAGCTAGTATGAGTTTTGCAACGGCGGACCCCACAGCTAGTACCTACGAGTGAAATACGCTGGGCCACACTGCTAGCGCCTTGCAACAGCAGACCCCACAGCTAGTACGTAATTAGAAACGCTGGGCATTATAGCTAGTAAATGTCTTATAGGTGCCTTGCAACAGCGAACCCCACAGCCAGTACATAGTTAGGAACGCTGGGGCTGAGCACTACAGCTAGTAAGTACCTTGCAACAGCGGACCCCACAGCTAGTACGATATTAGGAACGCTGGACATCACAGCTAGTAAATGTCTTGCAACAGTGAACCCCACAGCGAATACATAGTTACTACTACTACATGTGAAATTCATGACAATCCGATTCATGACAATACGATCAACCGTTAATGAGCTAGCTCTATATTTATACTTAGTCCCCCCCCCCCCCCCTCAACCCCGCCACCCGTTCAAAACTTCGGGATGCCACACTCCTTATTTTTCTATTTGGCCTTCAGGAATAATATATGCGAAATTTCGTGACAATACGACCAACCGTTAATGAGCTAACTCTATATGTATATTTAGCCCCCCCCACAACCCTCCTTCCTGTTCAAAATTTTGGGTCGTCACACACCTAATATTTCTATTTGACCTTTAGGAATACTACATGTGAAATTTCATGACAATTCGACCATTAGTTAATGAGTAAGCACTATTTATATACGTAGGCCCCCCTTACAACCCCCCCTCCCGATCAAAACTTTGGAACGCCACACACCTTATTTTTCTATTTGGCCTTCAGGAATACTCCATGTAAAATTTCGTGACAATCCGACCAACCGTTAAAGAGTTAGCTCTATATTTATACTTAGGCCCCCCACAACCCCCCCTCCCGTTCAAAACTTTGGGACGCCACACACCTTTTTTTCCTATTTGGCTTTTAAAAATACTACATGTGAAATTTCATGACGAATCGCCCATTAGTTGATGAGTTAGCTCTATATTTATACTTAGGCCCCCCAACTACCCCCCCCCTCCCGTAAAAAATTTTGATCCGTCACACCGCCTATTTTTCTATTTGGTCTTCAGGAATACTCCATGTGAAATTTCGTGACAATCCGACCAACCGTTAAAGAGTTAGCTCTATATTTATACTTAGGCCCCCCCACAACCCCCCCTCCCGTTCAAAACTTTGGGACGCCACACACCTTTTTTTCCTATTTGGCTTTTAAAAATACTACATGTGAAATTTCATGACGATTCGCCCATTAGTTAATGAGTTAGCTCTATATTTATACTTAGGCCCCCCCACTACCCCCCCTCCCCTAAAAAATTTTGAGCCGTCACACCGCCTATTTTTTTATTTGGTCTTCAGGAATACTACATGTGAAACTTCGTGACAATGCGACCAACTGTTAAAGAGTTAGCTCTATATTTATACTTTGGCCCCCCCACAACCCCCCCTCCCGTTCAAAACTTTGGGACGCCACACACCTTTTTTTCCTATTTGGCTTTTAAAAATACTACATGTGAAATTTCATGACGATTCGCCCATTAGTTAATGAGTTAGCTCTATATTTATACTTAGGCCCCCCAACAAACCCCCCCTCCCGTTCAAAACTTTGGGACGCCACACATCTTTTTTCCTGTTTGGCTTTTAAAAAAACTACGTGTGAAATTTCATGACAATTTGACCATTAGTTAATGAGTTAGCACTATTTTTATACTTAGGCCCCCCTTACAACCCCCTTCCCGATCAAAATTTTGGGACGCCACATAGCCTATTATTCAATCGGGCTCAAAAGAATGCTACATGGGCAGTTTCATAAAAATCCGTCCAGCGGTTTGGGCGTGATGCTGGAACAAACATACATACATACAAACAAACAAACTAACCAACCCCGTTTCAGCTTTATTAATATAAGCTCTATATTTATACTTAGGCCCCCCCACAACCCCCCCTCCCGTTCAAAACTTTGGGACGCCACACACCTTTTTTTCCTATTTGGCCTTCAAAAATACTACATGTGAAATTTCATGACGATTCGCCCATTAGTTAATGAGTTAGCTCTATATTTATACTTAGGCCCCCCAACTACCCCCCCCCCCTCCCGTAAAAAATTTTTAGCCGTCACACCGCCTATTTTTCTATTTGGTCTTCAGGAATACTCCACGTGAAATTTCGTGACAATCCGACCAACCGTTAAAGAGTTAGCTCTATATTTATACTTAGGCCCCCCCACAACCCCCCCTCCCGTTCAAAACTTTGGGACGCCACACACCTTTTTTTCCTATTTGGCTTTTAAAAATACTACATGTGAAATTTCATGACGATTCGCCCATTAGTTAATGAGTTAGCTCTATATTTATACTTAGGCCCCCCCACTACCCACCCTCCCGTAAAAAATTTTGAGCCGTCACACCGTCTATTTTTTTATTTGGTCTTCAGGAATACTACATGTGAAACTTCGTGACAATGCGACCAACTGTTAAAGAGTTAGCTCTATATTTATACTTAGGCCCCCCCACAACCCCCCCTCCCGTTCAAAACTTTGGGACGCCACACACCTTTTTTTCCTATTTGGCTTTTAAAAATACTACATGTGAAATTTCATGACGATTCGCCCATTAGTTAATGAGTTAGCACTATTTTTATACTTAGGCCCCCCTTACAACCCCCCCTCCCGATCAAAATTTTGGGACGCCACATAGCCTATTATTCAATGGGGCTCAAAAGAATGCTACATGGGAAGTTTCATAAAAATCCGTCCAGCGGTTTGGGCGTGATGCTGGAACAAACATACATACATACAAACAAACAAACAAACCCCGTTTCAGCTTTAATAATATAGATTTCCACCATATTGATAGAAAATGCAAAAAATGTATTCAGACATTATTGTTTAATGTTTTCAACACATAAAGAAATGTTTTTGCAAACGTTTCATGCGAATTTCCGACCCATATGGTAGCTGATTAGTTGTCCATTGAGGTGTTGAGCGCTAGGATCGGTATGACTTTACCTCATCCCATTTCCAGCTCCCATAAACTGGGACTAAAGAAAGTCACTTCATTGTTTGCATCATCCTTTCAATACATCATGAAGATTTCTTTTTATACCTTTCTTCGTATTCCGCCCCCACAATCTGAAAATATTGTTCGCCCCCGGAGTTTTGTCAATGTGCAGTAGCAAATTATCATACAGTAGCAGCTAATTATCATTCGTACAATGGTTTACCACTATTCAAGTATTCACTGTATTGTTCGTAAGATCTTTAGTCATTATGTGTATCTGTATAGGCGAAAAAAGGAACATTTCTTAAGTTGTCACCTTCCAATTAAGGATGACAAATAGTAAATATGTTAGGAAGATTGGTAAGTAGACATCTAAATGACAATATATGCATTAGCGGATCCAGAAACGAGTTAACAAATCGACGAAATATGTTATGTTCATTACAACGGCAGTTATTGGGGTTTTTGTGTTAAGCCTCTCCCTAATGATTAATAGAGTCGACAGTATTTTTCAATGTAGAAGGAAATCGAGGTTCTGTCGCGTAAAAGAAAATGCAAAATTTGACCAACGTTTCGAAAACTATTTATTTTCTTCTTCAGGGCCTACAGAATATAAACAAACAAATTAGACATTATGGAAAATTATATAAACAGAGACTAAAAAACTAAATAACTCTCCCTCTAAATAACCCCCTAACTCTCCCTAACCTTCTGCTGAAAATTATTAGTTGTCTTCCCATCAGATCTATGTACTAAAATTTTTGAAATAAATTTATTTCGTTTCCAATAGGCGATAACGTCGTATGAGTTTGTAAACCATGTGTTTTCACTTATATTGGCTGTCTATGCCTTTTTTTAGAACACTTCCGGTACTAGCAGAATCCCAGTTTTTTTTTATACTTACATCCTTTGTCTTTAGTATTATTGTTCTTTTTTCGGTTAAACTGTGATAAATTTTATGGCGGCTAGGGCTGTTTTCTCCCCTATTAACTTTTGTTGCATGGACTTATCGGATGCGGGTTCAAATCCCGTCCGGGAGGGGGGGGGGGGGGGGGGGGGGGGTTATTTCATATATAAAACTTCTCTTCACATAAAGGGAGAGAGTTATAAAAAAATGTTTAGGGACAAACGAAGCTTCATTATTCTGGTGCTAACTTCAAAGATGCACTCTTCTAGTGAAAATAGTGAACATATATTTATTTTTTCTTCTCATACAATAATTGTAGAGAAGCTACAAATAGTCGGTCCAATTAGGTGAGTAATGAAGAAAAATGAGAAGAGACGGATGGATGAGAAATTGTAGAAACATGTAGTTAGCCTTGGGTGAGAAATGGGAGGGAAAGAGACAAAACAACAAGAAGTTGAGCGGGAATCAAGAGTTCAATAACTTAGCACTCTCCCGCCAAATCGATATCTACTTGTCAACTGTAAATAGGCAGATTTCGTAAGAAAGAAATAATCCGGCTTGGCACATTTAGGGTATATTTTTTTTGTAATAAATTTTATTTATTTATAGTAAGTTTCCACATGGCAACTAAGAAGGAAGTACCTGGGAGAAGTACTGAGCATTGACGTAGCTAGCATTATTCTCTGGGGGGGGGGGGGGGGGGGGGGGGGGGGGGCAGCCGAGGGCACACGACCGAGATAATAAAACAATAGTTTACATTTCACAATCATATTTTTTGTTTAAGTTTAATTAAACTTAAGAATTAACAATCAGGTACCGTACACAAAATATTAGTATGTTGTAACAAAATAATCAACACAAATTTAAATCAACAATTAAAATTTTCATCAGTCTTATACAATAAGTAGTAAGTAAGAATCCTCAATTAAATAAGCCTTATTATTTTTTTTTTTCTGCAAATCGGTCCAACATTTTTTCAGCTAAAAATGTTTATTATTTCATTCTCGTTCGACTTTTATTGAATACATTCTAAATTATGCAGTTAGTCTTAATAGTCTTTTTATTTTAGGTAAACATTGCACCGCCGTGCAGAGTTTTTGAGAGAGATTTTAAAATTCGCGCGCGTTTTGTTGTGACACGCACGGCGATGCGTTTGGTTAACTCTCATACATCGCCGATTGGCGATCGTTGGAGTCCAAACTTTAGGAAAATACGACATCTCACAAGACCCTCGTAAACATTAAGACAAATGATAATCTTAATAGTGTCATGTTCTACATAGTGATGGCGTTAAAAATTAGTGGACGTTAAATTGAATACAATTTTACCAGAATAATTATATTTATTTCTTTATTAGGAGTTATATTTCATTTCTTTGTATATTATTATCTTTATTTTCTTTTATTATTCTAGGATTTTTTATGTTCAAGAAAGTAAATAAAAGGAACCCCTCGTCTGACAGTTGTATTTAAGGGCTAATAAAGAAATGGAATTGTATAAGTTTCTACAATTAACCCTTGTTTCTCAACTTCGCCTTAACCACAAACTGAGGGTTTACAAGACCGTTCGTTATAACGTATATATGGACATATATGGCGTTCAGCTCTCTGGTTCTGCCAAGCCCTTACACAACAAAAGAATTCAAGCTATTATAGAATAAAATAAAATCCTGTGAACAATTACACAATGCCCATTCTAAAATTGTTAAAATTATCTCTTGTAAAATGTGAAAACTAGAGAAGCAATAACGAGGTCATCAACCTTGATGTTTCTTCGCCAATCGATCTTTTTCAATAGTAAAAAACGAATTTCTTGAAAAAACAAAAGCTTTGTTTTTTTTTTTTTTTTTTTTGACAATTTTGGAGTTGCAAATCTATACAAGCCGTAAGTGTTTGTAGAGATTTCACATCAACAAATCATCAGTCGTTTTAAAAGAAGTTACAGGATTGGAAACACTTTGATGGAAACTTTCCATCGACAGTTTTGAATTAAGGATATTTTTTATATTGGTTGTGTTAGGTTTTATGATGCCCGGGTTTTAACTAAGAGGTCATATCGCCTACTACCAGAGCGCTCTTTCGTCAGTCTGGTGGACATGAGCCCGACCCTACTGTGAGATTTTTTTTTCACCTAGGGCAGGGGTCTTTAACGAGTACCTGACATCGTACAGGCTCGGGACCATCGCTTAACGTCCCCTCCGAAGAACGGCGTGCTTAAGTTTATTTTACCTCCCAGATAAAATAAACTAAGGGCCTCGGTCGGGTTTCGAACCCACGTTCTTGAGCCCAGGAGCCAAGCACGCATACCTCTGAGCTACCGGCGCCCTCTATATTTGTTTATATATATATATGGAAAATTAGTAGATAGCTCATTGGTATGCGTGCTTGCTTACTGATCTCAAGATCGCGGGTTCAAAATCCGGTCGAGGCCCTTAGATTTTTTTCTCTTGGAAGTGAAATAACCTTGACCGACCTTCCTTCGGATGTTAAGCGATGTCCCCGAACCTGTACGATGTCAGGTATTCGTTAAAGACCCCTATCCTAGGTGAATAAAAATTTAGGGTAGGCAAAATGTTCGACTCCCATAATAGAGTCGGGCTCATGTCCACCATAGGCGTCATTCTTATGGGGTTTTGAATTAAAATATAAAATTTCACATCGATACTGGCATTACACATCACACATAGTATTTATTTTTAATTTTTGGAATCAGGAGAATGAAAAACATGAAATTCCGTTGAAAATTCGGCATCGAATTTCCGACCGATTATATAACTACCTCTATACTACGTCTAGATCGAGAAGTAAAAGATAGAGAAATGACACCAGACCGGTGGAAAACGTGGAACGTCAAGGTTCATCTGGAGAGTAAACAACAAGTTAGCTTCAGGTTTCCTTAGAACTTATGATCAGTATTTTCATTTATTCAAGTGAACAACACTTGAAAGGCCAAAGAAAATATATCGTTTTGTCGACAGGTCCGCCAGTCTGTCAGAGGACTGCTCGTGAAGGGTACATATCGTTCTCCTGTAATTCCTACAACCACAATACTTTACAGGTGATGAAGAGCATGTTGAACTCATGAGGTCAAAAAGCAGGTTACATAAATAACACTTTCGAGTAGTTTTATCTTGAGCACGCCGTCCTTTGAATAAGACGTTAAGCGATAGTCCCGAGCCTGTACGATGTCAGGTACTCGTTAAACACCTTTACCGTAGGTGAATAAAAATTTAGGGTAGGTAAAATTTAGGACTCTCACAATAGAGTCGGGCTCATTTCCACCAGAGCGACAGAAGTGCACTTTGATAGGCGATATGACCTCTTAGTCAAAGCCCGGGCCTGAGTCACAATAACAAACAAGTGGTTTTTCCAATGTACTTATGGAGATTAAGTTTAATTTTTCAGATCAACAGCATTTAATACAAAAAAGTAGGTTTTTCTGTGTTGAGCCCTACTCTCTTTATTAAATTGAAAAATGTGTCTAGTTATTATGAACGTATCTTGTATTAATTTTTTTTTTTATATACTCATATATTTTTAAGTATTTATTTGTTGGAGGAAATTTTCATTTAAATTTTTTTAATAGTTTTGTTATTACTACTAATCATAGATGTGTTAGACTCAAGTAGTTATAAATCTAATTTATAAGCTATCTTAATGTATAAATTCATTTGACTTATCCTATTACCATGTATTGGTTTAACGGAAATAAATTATTATTATTATTATTATTACTCTGATCCACTCTCCTCGGGCAATTTGGCGGAGAAATTTAATATGTCTCGTCCTTATGGGGTATTGAATTTAGATATGAAATTTTAGAGTTTTTGTGTAAAGCCTACCCTTTAATCCTCCCCCCCCCTTCCCGTCGGCCGATTTGGCTGCAAATCAATAGATGTCGTCCTTATGATGTTCTGGATGAATATATTTAATTTAGTGTCGATACATTCATTCTATCGTGTTCACAGACACAGATTTTTTCATTTTTTAGAATCTGCGGGTAGGAAAACATGAAGGTTCTCTCTGGTATACAACATAGAATTTCTGATAGATTACATAACTTCCCCTATAAGCGAGCCTAGAGCTTTCTTTGCTGTCATAAAAACGTAACTATTGAGAAGAGCAAACAACTTTACTAACAAAATAAGCTTTCCAATGTGCGCATCTGATTTGTTATTGTTAAAGAAATGGTGGTTGTCAGTATTTTAATATTAAATAATCCAAGTATATCTATCTTAAAGGTTTTCCAGACGTACATCAAACAGGCCCCGTAAACTAGAATTGTTCTATAAATAGCATGTCAACATGCTAAGAAAAACTGGCATTCCTATGTTACTTTTTCTGAGAGTAAAGGTTGAGGCCACACTCTCCAGAGCCTGCAGGCAAGTAGGTTTTAGTTTCAAAACATTGAAAACAAAATTATTATATTATATACACTTTATATAGTATTTATATACTTTATATAAATTATAAAGATAAGGGGCTGCTCTCGTTAGGTGTTTTCCTTTATTTGTTGTCCCGTTGAGCCTCAAGAAACGTTTTTCTTATCCTAACATCATCATTGAACAAACAACAAACACCTGGCCAAAATAAGTTTCAGAAAATAATTCCATAGCTATTTTACCTGTGTGTAAAGGTTGAGAGCAGACTTGCTGAGGCCATAGAGACTGACAAGATAGGTGGCGGACATGCCGGGAGCCAGGACGAGACAGTACCGGAGCCGAAGAGGGAGACACACGTAGGTGAGGTAGTTGAGGAGAAGGATCCATCCTAGGTCGGTGCGTGGTGAGAGCTCCGGAGAGAGGAACATCCGACAGAGGACTTGAAGGTTGGCACCGTGCCAGGAGACATGTGAGAGGAGGGACCATGTGAACCGGGAGCCGGGGAGGCGGGTGGCCACCAGAAGGCCGATATTAAGGAAGAGGAAGAGACAAGACGCGATGCGGGGGGGAGGCTCCTGGATGAGGGGGAGAAGGATGGAGTAGAGGTTGTAGAGGATGGAGGATAGGAGGAAGACGGAGAGGGCGGGCCGACGCTGGCGGACAGAGTAGCTGGTGTAGAGCCGCTCTAGGTGCATGGCAAGGACTGCCAGGTTCCCAGCCAGCCCGCTCGATAGCTCCCCTCCACCGCCAGGGGCCCTGCGCACCCAACCGTCCACCGTCCTCCCCTCACATCCCTCTCTACTCACCAATCACACCGAGGGACAGCAAGTCTTCTCCTTAAAATGAAAATCCGCTCTTCTTTATTATGAAAAAAAACATTAAAAGATACATTTAAAGATTTTCGGAAATTAATCCCAGATTTTTCGAAAACATACCAGAAATGAATCAACCAATTGAAGTTTGGATCAACGTTCTCACGTACTTCCAATAGGAGCAGAAAAAACGAGCTCTTTACCCGCTGCTGCCCTTTTAACGCCCTCCTCTTGGGTTTTTTTAATGCCCTTCCCTACTTCTTAAAGACAATAGAAACAATAAAAAATATTTAATCGTCAACTAAAAATGTACATGTTACAGGAAACCCTCTATTCGGCTACAAATTTCTTTCTCATTGTTCAAAAACAATAAAATAACAATGATATAAAAGCCGTGTTTCAAACCCAAAAACATTATTTATTCCTTCGCAGAGTTCCTCCACAGATATCCTCCTTTAAGGTCTGTCCAATCTACTTTTTGTTTAATATTTTCGTTACTTTTTTACGTATTAATATTATTTTTTTTTATTTTTACAATTTTTTTTTCTTTCTTTTCTATATTTCGCATATTAGGAGCTGAGGAAGAGACATAGGAACGAAAAATTATAAAAAATATTTATCATAATTTAAATTCAATTAAAAACTGTATCTACTATGTTTATTAGTATTATTTTTTTATTCATTTTATTTTTTACTAATATTATTATTACTAATCCAATGTGTGTCTGACCCTAAGAGTTAATAGCTGTTTATGTATCTAATTAATAAGCTATACATTTTTATGACCTTTATGGTTTAACGCAAATAAATGTTATTATTATTATTATGAAAAAAAAGTGGACAAATAATAACTCTTTTGAATAGTGGTACATTTTTTATTTGGGGTGACCCTGATATTCCTCCTAGAAATAGAATTCTAGTCACTAAATGATGTCAACATCTACATCAGAAAGACGGTTTTATCAAATGATAAATGCACATAGACATACAAGTATTTTCAAGCTACTAGTTCCAGCTATAATTTTCTGAAAAATTACATTTATAATTTTACAGTGAAATTCTGAAAATATTGTTAGAAACTCTAACCGAAGACAATCAGAACTGTCGACTGACTGAAAATATAAACAGTTAAAAAAAAAAGAATGCATATATTCAGAGTATATTATGAGAGGGCATCAGTAGCTCAGCTGTGCTTGCTTATTCAACTCAACATCGCGGGTTCGAAACCCGGCCGAGGCCCTTATGTTTCTTATCTGAGCGGTGAGAAAACCTTGAACACGATGTCCTTTAGAATGGAACATTAAGCGAGGGTCCCGAGCCTGTACGATGTCAGATACTCGTTAAAGACCCCTAATAGATGAATAAAAATTTAGGGTAAACAAAATTTAAAACTCCCTTAGTAGATTCGGACTCATATACCACCAAAGAAACCGTAAGCAATATAAGCTAGTAGTTTGTGATGTATAAAAATACACACATACAAATTATTAATATTATGAAAATTAATTATATTTATTTCTATAAAACCTGGATGATCGTTTTTTCCAGGTCAGACAGGGCAGTGTCCACTCTGACGTTCAACCCATAAGAGCTGGTGTCCCACAGGGGAGCATTCTGGGTCCACTTCTCTATGTTGCAAGCACATCCAGCATCCCAACATCGCCTGAGACGGTGTTAGCCACCTATGCCGATGACATAGCAATTTTAGCTACTAATAAATCGGCTGGGGACGCATCCAAATCTCTGCAGGAGCACTTACACCTTCTAGAGGGTTGGTTGCATCTGTGGAAGGTAAAAATAAATGAGATCAAATCCCTTCATGTTACATTCGCCTTGAGGCGTGGTGACTGCCCAACTGTATGGCTGAATAATGTCCCTCTGAAACATGACAAAGACGTACGATACTTAGGACTCTATCTTGACAGACGACTGACATGGAATAAACATGTTTCACAGACTCGACAGAAAATGAAACGGCGATTTGGACTACTCAAAAGACTACTAGACAAGCGATCTCAACTTCGCCTCAACCACAAACTGGGTGTTTACAAGACCGTTATCAGACCCATCTGGACGTATGGCGTTCAGCTCTGGGGTTCAGCTAAGCCCTCACACACCAAAAGAATTCAAGCCATCCAAAATAAAATCCTCCGAACAATCACACAATGCCCTTACTACGTATCAAACATAACATTACATCATGACCTGAACATACCATTCTTACACGAAGTTAGACAACAATTATACACAAATTTGCACAACAAATTCACGTCACATCCAAACACACTGGTGGAAGCAATGTCGGTCCGGTCCTTGCCGGGCAGACCTCCTCGGCGACTGAATCGTCGTTGGCCGCGTGACCTCCTGCCTGAGGAGGACCCCTGAGGAGGCGGTGGTGTTGACCAGCCGTCTCATCAAGAGACTCAAGTGGTGTTACTGTTTTTCTTTGTTGTGTTCATATTTCCTAGTTGTGAAGTAATTCATAGTTGGAAATTAAGTAATAAAGGTGAAAAAAAAAAAAAAAAAAAATTTCTATAAAAAAAACAAAGAAGTAACTAAATTAGTAAATAAATATATGAATGCATTTTGTTTTAAAACAACCCATGAATAAAAAAACAAAACGCGAGCATCAGCTGTTTTAATGAGTGTAGAGGATTCGATGGGGGAGCGGTCTGAGTTGAGATGGAGTGAGAGTTTAGGCTTAAGATGTGGAGAACTAAGTTGTAGTGAATTGATTGTGTTTAATTGGAGCTTTAATTGAAATAGATGCACAAAGGAGGTACATTAATTTATTTATATGTTTTATATGCCCTAAATAACTTAAATTTGAAGAATGGCCAGTATTTAGAG
Source organism: Aradus depressus (assembly GCA_963662175.1). NCBI lineage: Eukaryota > Metazoa > Arthropoda > Insecta > Hemiptera > Aradidae > Aradus > Aradus depressus. The sequence continues at coordinate 27,449,536 of OY759217.1, read as the reverse complement.
AGAAAAGAGACTAAAACATAAATGTAAACAATTAGCTTGTAAGATTTCTTTTTGTAGATAATTTGATTCTTTTTATCTATTAGCTATTAATTTTGTTATGTAGTTTAAGTAAATAAACCCAATTATTTGTTTTCTAAATTATATTCTATTCATTTCCTCTGTTGGCCCAGATAATTTGAAAACCTTTGAATTAGATTTAATATTTTTGCAAAATTTAGAAAAACAATATGGCATCTCTTTAGAAATCCAAATGAAAAGTTTATTTGATTTGTTTTTTTAATTACGTGCACTTTCGGGAAATTCGGAAATTGGGGCCCTTTTCGGAAATTACTGTAGAAATCAAAATTTAGTAAAAGACCAGAGATATACAAATTTCTACAGGAAATGTGGTCATTTTAATTTTATTATTTATTCTTTTGGTTTAAATTATTATTAATTCAATTATTATTTATACATATTTTTTTCATTTATTTTATCACAAGTTAAAGCCCGGACAAGAGCTCCAATAACTATCTAAATATCATAAAAACAATATACCCCTTCTTTAAAAAGGGAAATCAAATATACAGAACAATCTTACGCAATGTTTCCACAAACAACTGATGGCCAAGATTTGTTGGTCGTGTGGTGTTCGTGCAAACCCCATCATAACATTCTTTATTTTGTAAGGTAAATAAAAAAATGTAATTCTTGAAACAAGTTTTGAAAATAAATTTTCTTTTTTTTAAGAAAAAAAAAAAAAAAAAAGTGATAATGATTTAATATTTGTCTACTTCATGAGGTCGGCAACTTCGTGAAAAAGAACAAGACGGTAGACTTCTCAATGAAGACCACATCCTTGAATAAAATTATTGGGATGCATAACTATTTTCAGACTATCTGCTCCACAGGCAGAATCCATAATACTGAAAATTATAAAAAAATATATTAATATTTCGCAATAATTATTAGATTATTCAAAGCTTAGTACTTGTTGTTCAGCGTTTTTTAATGTCGAGAAAATCCGTTCAGTTATTTCGAAGATTCACAAAAACATAAAGCTAGATAATACGACAAGTCAACTTTTCTCTAGGAAGTAGGTACAAAAAAATCGATAAATTACTTATTTCATGAACATTATATTTGAATAAATATACAAAGATACCCTAATAACATTAATGTTGGGATTAACGCAAAAATAGTCAGAGGTTTTCTTCTTCCAAATCTGAAACACACAACAAATACAAAATAAAAATACAATTGTATGTAACTACGTCAAATGATAATTTCAGTGATTTACTATGCCATAGAACCAGGTGGCCCTGTATTTACAATTGTTTTTTTTAGAGGGAAACCTAAACATCAAAGGGTATGTCAGGGAATTTCATTTAGTGTACTGATTATGAAATGTTTGCAAGGTTACCTCTTGTATAAAGTACAATACAAAAATAGAAAATAATAACAAATAGAATAATAACGCTAAAAAACGTGAAGAAACAAAAGAATTTACTGAGACCAACTCTTGGTATAAGATAGCTAATTGTGTGACTAATGCCTGGGCTTTAACTACGAAGTCATATCGCCTACTACCAGAGCGCACTTTCTTCATTCTGGTGGACATGAGCTCGACCCAACCGATTGAGTCCTAAATTTTGCTTATTCAGATTTAATTAACCCTAGGATAGGGGGTCTTTAACGAATACCTGACTTTGCACAGGCTCAACGGCGTGCTCAAGGTTTATTCATCTCCCCGATTAAAAAACCAAGGGTCTAGGCCGAGTTTCGAACCCGCAATCTTAATCGCAATAATTACATTACGCAGGTTGGGGACAAGTAACACAGATAATTTCCCAAAAATCATGAATATTGGAACACAATTTTGACACAGCTTGAGCCCTTTGGGGAAAAAATTTGTTCAAAATGAGGAACTTTTGATTAAAAATTGACCTTTGAAGTAATCTCCGGATAGAGGGATAGATTCCATTCTCAGAGGTGAATAATACTGACTGATAGAATGAATCGTGTTGCACATTAGTCCCAACTTTCGAATCAGAACATAGTATTATTAAACATAACATATATTATGCATAATTTTTAACACAATTATTTGATAATTTACCTAAATAATAAAGTAAGAAAGTGAAGTAAAACAAAAGTAGGGAGAATAAGCAAAGTAAAAAGAAGAACAGACAATGCAAAGTAAAAACAAAGATTACGTAACAGAAACAGGAACTGGAAAGTGCTTGATTAAACTGAAAATATACATAAAAAGATAAATAAAATGAATAAAAATAATAATCAGAAATTGGGTTGTGTAAGGACATTCTGAACTTATATATAAAGATTTATAAAAAGTACATTTCTCTAACTCATTTTTGGTTTTAAAATCACGTAATTACAGACGTTTCAGGAAGCACTACCATCATCAGCAACTATAAATCAGTTGTGCTTTTTGAAGGCGTCGGTAGCTCAGTAGAATGCGTGCTTGCTTATTGAGCTCAAGATCGAGGGTTCAAAACCCGGCCGTGACCCTTAGTTGAGCTCAGTTTACGAAGTTCTTCTCTTAGGCGACTCATGTATTTCGTTGTACTCGTACTCCTAAACCCCTTTACCGATCACATTGAAATTTGCCACGATTGTAGTGAACACGGTGACGATGGTTTACTACTAAAAAAATCTGAAATCGAACAAACCACGGAGGAATCATCACCGAAAAACGAAATCCCCATTGAAATGAATTGAGAGACAAAATTCTCGGGCAAAATAGAATTTTTCTATTTCAAATGTAAAAATCCGGGCGAAGCCCTTTTCGATTTACCATCGGACACCAATTTTTTTGAGCCGTTTTTTTCAGTGTTCCAACGTACAAACTTCGACATTTTTTCAATAAAAATATTCTTCAACATAGAAAAAACACATAGTAAAAAGAATTTTGTGCAAAAACAGCTGTTGTCTACAAAAAGACAAGAAAAAATCCATTGAATTCAATTGAAATCTATTTGAAGTATTAATATATACATATTAATACTTTAATATCTGTTCCGGTAAAAGTGCGCAAACTTGAAAACCCTACGGTTACATCCAGTGATCACAAACCGGTTCATATGCCCCATTTCAAATGCACTACTTGTATGTTAACCGACCACATTAACAGTATGATTCAATAAATTTAGACTGACTCAATTCAGTTTTTGCAAACAGCAGAATGCATTGCACACCTAGTTTATTTTATCTGGGAGGCAAATAAAATTATATCCCATAGTAGGAGTCGGGCTAATAACTAACTAACTCATTTGTGCTTTATGTTAATATCTTTTTCATGAAATTTGTAAACCTCTTTTTACAGAACAAATTTATTGAGTACACTTCTACATTTAAACCACAAGTCTGACAATTTCAATACATTAATTTAATGAAAGTAGATCTGCTTACCAGTCAACATTTGAACTCCTCTGGCCAACATTGTCTTCCAGTAGATCCCATGAGATTTGTTCAAGACACCACCATACTGTTCAGGTAATACTTCGGGACTGATGAACTTATGAAGGGACTCCATAGAGGTCCCGTGCAGATGAACCTAATAAAATAAATATTATGATAAAAATTCACATATTCAACATATTGAAAAACAATATTAAGCTAAGGATTGTTAGCATAAACCAGATAAGTACTAAGTATTTTCAGATTCTAAACCCGGTGTATATATTGCGAGGGATCCTTTGTATAAATCCAGTTTCCAAGAAATGAAAATTAAAAATAAATAGTTACAGTTTAGAAAATATATTTCAAATTCTGCTACAAGAATTGGCAAAAAACAAACGACTGAGAAATGCCCAATGTTGGTAAAAAAAATCTATATTGTATAAAGAGAGAACATTTGTTTGTATGTTTGAAGTAATCTCGAAAACTACTTGACCAATTTGAATAATTCTATCAGCCAATTATTGTATACGCTGCCTAAACTGTTGAAGATATAACAAAATGTGGAGAAATTATTGTCTAAGATAGTTCTACAAAAAAAATCCGCGACAACACATACCTATCTATAACAGATAGCCTTCAATAGGAGTTCTTAATTAGGGACTCCCGTTAAATAATTAACATTAAACCTACTAACCGTTTAAAAAAAATTAATCACTGAATTCTTTAAAAAATTATGTGAATTGGGCATTAGAGGACATTTTTATATTAACCACACTTACTGATCACTCTCCACCTCTTCTCAAAATCCTTTCATACTGTCATTACTGGGTGTATGAAAGCAATAAGCTGTCGTCAGTCGTATTTCATTGTATAGCGTAATTTTGAGAGTGGCTTCCTTATACCCAGTAAAGAAGCTTCATAGTATGAAAAGATTTTTAGAAGGGGGAGGTGAAAAGAGTGATGTGTAAGCGTGGTTGGTATAAGAAAGTCCTGAAATGGCCACACCATATATGAGGGGTGATCAAAAAGTTCCAGGATTGATTTTTTCATCTTCTGGAATGCTGTTCAGCTCCTCCAGCAATGATTCTTTAATTTCGTCAGTTGAGTGAAATCTCTGCCCTTTTAAGGGTGTCTTGAGTTTCGGAAACAGGAAAAAGTCCGTAGGGACCAGGTCTGGTGAGTACGGGGGCTGGGGGATGACGGCCATGGCGTTTTTGTGCAATAATAGCAAATGAGCAATGCAGAATGAACAGGAGCGTTGTCATGGTGCAGCACCCACTCTCCACAGCTTAGGTCTCTTCCTCCTCACAGCCTCGCCATGTCTCAAGGTTCCAAGGCAACGAAAACGATTAAATGTCTCACCTCGTAGTAGACAACACCCTTCGTATGGCTCCGAGGATGACCGCTGGGTGCTCTAACACGCCCCACCTGCGACCATCCCCGGTGCAACGCAGCCATAAGAATATATGTCCTGATCCCGAGCTCACTCGGGCTCAAACGCCAATAAGGTAGGTTGGAGGACCCAAGCGATCGTCCCAGCGAGTGGCGGGGTCCTCCATCTGGCCGCAGCAACATTAATAATTAGAAACAGAATAACAGATCTATTTTCCCCTCGACGCGGCGGATGGGTGGTCTGAACCTCCCTTCAGGGACCGATACATCAGGAAAAAAACAATAAAAAAAAAAAAATTACTAACCAGGCAACCTCCTAGTTGGAGATTAAATTGACAATTTATAATGTTGTTTTTATTTAATTCAATTCACGAAATTTAGTATGATTCAGATGTCACTATGTAAGTCAACTATAGAATTTTAACCCAAACGCTCGATTGATTTTGGTGGAAGAGCATCAAGTTAATTGAATGATTCGTTCTGGGGAAGTACACTGCCGGTGATTCACGGTAGAATTTTTATTAAATATATAATTGAAATGTAGAGGGCACTGGTAGCTCAGTGGCGTGCTTGTCTTCTGAGTTCAAGACTGTGGGTTCGAAACACGACCGAGGTCCTTAGTTTATTTTATCTGGGACGTTAAGCGATGGTCCCGAGCCTGTACGATGTCAGGTACTCGTTAAAGACCCCTACCCTAGGTGAATAAAATTTAGCGTAGGCAAAATTAAAAAGCTCTGGTCCTTGAAGCCAATAATTATTTTCTGTCGCTCTATTATTATATGTTAGTTATTAGGGCCCATATCATATCCAAAGTCATATCGCCTACTACCAGAACCCTATCTTGTCACTCTGGTGAACATGAGCCTAACTCTACTGTGGAAGTTTTAAATTGTTCGCTAAATAGGCTCGGGACCATCACTTAACGTCCAATCCGAAGGGGCACCAACACAACCTAATCCTTGCCTTTGTGATCAAATTCACGTTGTAAAAACTTAATTTACAAACTCTCAACGTGAAAAAAAGTGAAACGGATTATTTTCGTGAATCCCCATCATCATTTTTTATCACTGATCCGGAACACTTTATGAACACGCCTTTGAGGGAGGGTTCAGTGTGGTCGGATTTTGGAGTATACAAAAACTTATTATGGTGGGTAGCAAACTTATGTATAATACAAATATAAAACTGTGGTAGCAATGTGGACTGTATTATGAGTTATAATAAGAAAAGTGAACTAATTTACCAGGAAGGGAGCGAACGTTGTACAATTCTTCGTTGCATATCAGGAGAGTTCTCTGGTTAACATTGGCCAATTGTTATCAATAGCTGGACAAACACACGTACCTGGATCTGCAATAGTTGTACATCTGGAGAGATAAGTCTGGGTGCAGTAAGAAACGGCGAGAACATACTTCCCTGGAAGCTAGTTGAAGAAGAAATAATACTATTTTAGAGAGTGTAGTGCACCATCTAGACGTGGGGTGAGTAAACTAATTGAATTTTAGTTTAACCAAAAATCAACAGATAGCGCCAAGCAGAAATCAAAAATAAAAAGCCCTAAGCTTACAATTCCAGAGTATTATCAAGATAGTCATCATTAGCTGCAGATAAACCAGGGTATATTACCCCTATAAAGGTTACTAGTGGGGGGAGGGAATAAGTTCGGTTATTTCATACCCAATTTAAAGTTTATCGCCCCAATATTATATCCAGAATCTTCTTACGGACAGCTTAACGTTACTGAGACCCTCGGAGTCAATTTCAGGTGTTTACAACGAGACAATGAACTTCATCGTGAAGGTATAACATTATAAGAATTATTCTTTGGGCTATCACAGTCATTTGAAAGATAATATACTAAGAAACAACATTCTGAGATTTTGTATATTCTGAAGTAGGTGTCGGCAGCCATACTGTTAGAAAATTGCGGAACGTTTTATCTGCAAAAAACTTTTTTGCCTACCCTAAATTTTTATTCTTTTATTTAGGGGTCTTAAACGAATACCTGACATCGTGCAGGCTCAGGACAGTAGTAAAATAGTTATTGTGACTCATGCCCAAGATTTAACAACAAGGTCATATCGCCTACTACCAGAGCGCTCCTTCGTCACTCTGGGGGACTCCAAAATTTGGCCTACCTTAAATGTTTATTCACCTAGGGTAGGGGGTCTTTAAGGAGTACCAGACATCGTAAAACCACTGGACCATCGCTTAATGTCCCAACCGAAGGACAGCGAGCTTAAGTTTATTTTACCTTCCTGATAAATTGAACCCGCGATCTTGAGCTCAGTAAGCAAGAACGCATACTACTGAGCTACCATCGCTCTCTTTAATAATAAAATGAAATAAAATTAAAGTGTTATTATGGCAACCACACAAAAATATGTCTCATAATAATTCTCAAAAAGTCAACAATATTTTACTACACTAAAATTTAAGTTTGAGCAAAGCTTAATTTTTTGAAAGTTCACTTTTCATGTGAACCTTTACACACTTAATGATTGAAATCCATTTCCTAATAAAATATTGAAGAAGCTACCGAGGGTGAAGATGTTCAATACATGCAATAATGAAGGCTTTAAGAGATGGATTAAGCCAGGAATTATTCCTTCAAAAAGTTTTGTAGGTCTCTGGCAGCTAAGTTTACACATAGATTATTGAATTAAACCAAATATTCAAAAAGACATACATACTTGCGTATATTATGGGCAAAATCACCTAATATTTTACTAATCCAACGCAGCCTTTCTCTAAAAATATTTGAGAGGTCAGGTATATTCGTTGAAGAACCTTTCGCTTGGCATTACCAATCAACTGAGGAGCCGTGGTCATGTAATCAATAGATCGATTGTTTTATCTTTCTCTCTTCTGAAAAAATAATTCCCTAACTTCCATAACCTTTCCTTTCGCGTCTAATTAACATTCGACCTAATATTCTATCATATTTTAATTTACAACCTCCAATATACCCTCAGATTTGATTTGTAATGTTCAAATTGTAGCGAATAGCAACTGATTTTAAAATAGAATTGTTTTTATTCCAAAAGGATAAAAAGTAAAGAAAAAAAAAATATATGTGATGTGGGCATAACAGGACCTTTTTATACCAACTACTTTTGTACAGATCACTCCTCCCCCCTCCCTCCCCTCAAATACATTATATATAGGCATTACTGAGTATATGAAAATCATTCCCAGAATCACACTGTACAATAATACAAAGAAAATCGCTCTCAGAATCACGCTGTTCAATAATACAAAGAAAATCGCTCTCAGAATCACGCTATACAATAATACAAAGAAAATCGCTAACACCAGCACATTACTTTCACACACCCAATAATAATTTTTTTTTTTTTGTATCTGGACTGAGCTAATTCGGTGACTTACTTTGTTTTATTTATTCTACAATCTGTACAAAAACAATAAATACAAGTGCTGACTATAAGAATGCATATATAGGTACAGGTAATACCAAATATATGAATATGTGGAAAGAAATGAATATGTACAAAATAATAGCAAATATATACAAAAATGAATAAATAAAATATAATAAATAAATAAAATAACACCCAATAATGCGAGTATGAAATGAATTTGAGGGAAAGTTAGTCCAATTATAGCTATGTATACATAATAAAGAGGAAAGTCTCGAAAAAAATACATTTATTGTTGAAATCGGCTCAGGGATTGCTTAAAAACAAAAACAAAAGTTTAATGAAAATAAAAAGTTGAAAACAATGACTTCTAGTAATTTTTAAAAACTCCTTAGACACCTAATACTACGCAAGCATCCATAATCCCTCTACAGATTTTCTGCGTAAATCAAAATTATAAAAATTGGAAATAACTTGTGAAATAACCTCAAATACTTGGTACAGACCTCTGGAAGGCACTCCTTTTCCTGCCTGACTCAACTTAAATCCAGTCCGATAGTGAGTTATTGTGACTCATGCCCGGGCTTTAACTACGAGGTCAAATCGCCTACTATCAGAGTGCTCTTTCCTCGCTCTGGTGGACCTGAGACCGACTCTACTGTGGGAGTCCTTTTTGCCTCCACAGATTTATTTACCTGGGAAGGGATCTTCAACGTGCACCTGCCAGCTCAGGAGCACGACTTTACGTCACATCCGATCGACCTTGTTAACTCTATGATAAATAATTCTATTTATCGAATTATTTTAGTAAAAAATTACAGAATAAACAAAATACTTCTCCAACTTACCCTTTCCTTCATTTTGTGTTTGAAAAAAGGTCTGACAATGGCATAGAGTGCGTTGAAGTACCTCGGCTGGTTAAGGACGTGCAGGCCCTTAAATCTGAGAGGGAACGTCTCCTAAAAATATACAATATCAGCACAAGATAAAAATTACTTCTGGTTGAAAATAAGAACAGGGGGAAAATATATGGATATTTATAACAATATAATTTTTTTCCAAACGCCTCAAAAGTTTCATATATTTACACCATAATATTCAATTTTAGCAAAGAAATAATAATAATAAGTAAATAATATTTTTTACATTCCCCAAGGAACCGAAGAAAGTTAGATACATTAGTCTAGGAACCTAAGCACCCAATGTTCTTATCCCTCCCCTAGTAGTTCTGCTACGAGTTTCCAATTTGGCTTTGTCAGGTTTACAGAAAAATATCTAACCCATCACGACCTCTATTTGAAAAAAACACAGACCAGTAAAAATCTTAAAAAAACTTTTTTTAAATTTTTTCTTCAGAGCCGAAAGACTTGGTAGCTATTTTTTTCGAAACTGATTCTAGAATAACATTGAACACTCAAAAACGTTCAATGTACGTATAAAAAAATGTATTAAACAATAATTAATAACCAATTATTGTTCAAACAATATAAACAAATGATCACTTAATATATGTCCACCGAAACACTTTACATCAGCCGATACTTTAGAAGTCAAACTTTTTATACGTGAAAAGAAATTACAGTCTCATGCACATAGGTATTTAAAAAAAAAAAAAAAAAAAGTCGGCAGACCCTCAATTTAGAGCAGTATACAGAAGCGGATCGGAGGTGCTGACTTCATACAACAGGTTCTTTGGAAAGATAACCTGGTGGTGAAGTTAACCTTCGTGTTTGTTTACCTGTTCTGTTTTTCCGGGACGCCTATTAATGAAGTAAAGTAATTGTAATACATAATGTATTGAATGTTAAAATAAATAAAACAAAGAACTTGTTTAACTTTTATATTGTCTAATTTTCAGCGCAAAGTTCAAAAGTGACATTTAAGTTTGCTAGGTTACCTGAGATTACCTAAGACTATGACACCCTGGAGTATTACCTCAACATAACATTTTTACAAATATGTGAGTTGTCAATAGTCTAGTAAAATGAAGAAAATATATTAACGTCCAAACTCACTTCAAATCCTCACCCCTGTTAACGCCATTAAGTTAATATAAATAATGTGTATTTGCATTATAAAGATTGTAGGCATTTTTATTTCATTTGTCTTCTTGTATTTCAATATTATGCCTTATTTCTTATATATAATATTGTATTCTACTTTATTATTATATACATACTATATTTTCTTAATTTTATTAGGTTATTGATAACTCAAATATTTGTAAATGTTAATGTAAGCCTCCCCCCCCTCTCCGCCCCTAACCCAAGGAATACCCCAGGTGTCAGGATGTCACAGCCTTAGGTTATCTCAGGTAACCTGAAGGTTGTATAAATCCTAGCAAAGTTAAATTAACTTTGTGCTTATTTGGTGTAATCCAAAACCGTTGCACTTTATGTATATATTTTTGTGGAATTAGACAATATAAAATTTAAACAAGTTCTTAGTTTTATGTATTTATTAGCATTCCACACACAGCATCGACACAAATCGCAGAAATGTAATCTAACAATACCCATACTGTCGATTTTATAGTATAAAATTACCTGAAGGATCCCAGTTGTCCTCTTGGTGTAATAAGGACTGAGGTAGAGTGCATGCTCTGTCAGAGAGTATCCGACCAAGTCGAGGATGACAACGATGCCAGCCACTTGTGTAGAGGACTGCATAGAACACAGCTCAAGAGCAACCATGTTCAGTTGGAAGATCTCCTCCACTGTCAATCTATCCGCCTTAGGAAGAGACTTATCTGAAGAACAATTTGAGTTTTCATATAGAAATATATCTGTCGCCGCCAAGAAGCATAAGGAGACATTTCACGGAAAGCACATATCATGTAAAGACGGATATTCAGTTCATCCGATTTATACTTTCCTTTTCTCTTCAACTGGTAAATATCCTGTCAACTAACATACTTTTTAATTTATTCCGTTATATACCGGCTTCATAACAAATCATATTTACGTGAGATGAACCCTTACGCCTATTGGCGGAAACGTAAATAATATATCGAAAGGTAGATAAGACGAGGAACACTCAATGGAAATTAACCCTGAATTTTAAGGCACTTAAAAAAAAAAATACCTTTAAAAAGATAGTTATTTCAAAAATAGTAATCTGGTAATGTTTAATTTTATGTTGCTTGACAATATTTTGGGACACTTCATTTTTGATTTCGTAATTAATGTTCATAGGTAATATTAGAATAGCTAAATCAATTCATAATAAGGCAACGTCATTAGCAACTACATAATTATCAGAGCAGATGATAAATTTTTAGTACAATCACAAAATAATAAATCTATATCAATCATAAAATCTGATAGCAACAATATTGTTATGAATTAAATTATTTATTTATTGGTTATTTGCTGTTGATCTAGAATAATATACGAACTTATTATTGTTCATTTCATAATGAGTTTGTTTGTCTACTTTCATTCAAATAACGTGTTATGGTAGTCCTGCGTTTAAAAGTAGTTTTCTTAACATATTTTTTAATTTTTTTTTTTTTTAATGCATATTTACAATCGGTACATATCGTAAGTAAAATTTGCTGACAATTATGAATAATAAGGCAAAGTAAAGTAATAAATGGCAATAAGTATGTACAATAATAAATAAATATAAGAAAATAAAACAATAATAATATCTTAATGTTTGAAAGTTAGTTTGATGTTGTTATTCAACAGATCAAGTTTTCAATTGTAGACTGTCGAGAGTTCCACTTCAGTTTAAATCTGATGAATAATAATTCATAGAATCTTCTAAGAATTTAGAAATCAAGGGATAAGGTTCTCTACAAATAGCATCCGTTCTTAATTAGCGCAAAAATATTTTTAATTAGTTACTCTACTTGCCATGGTCCGGAAGAAATAATTAGTTACTGTATAAATAATTAATAATCAGTAATTATTAATATAGTAAAAAAAGAATACAGTATGGTATTCAGACTATTTTTTCCCTCTTTGGGTCATGAAGGTGTGCATCTTTGTGTAAAATTTGATGTGATTTGGTATTACAACATCTGCTAACACGTTTAAAATAAGAATTTTTGCGCATTTTCGCCCTTAAAAGGGCAAGATTCTATACAAATAGCATCTACTCTTAATTAGTGCATCACTACATTTAATTTGATACTCAACTAGCCATAATGGAGAAAAAATAATTAGTATAACCATTAATTAAACAGTAAATAATTATTTGGGGTTTTGAGTATTATTTCTATCTGTGAGCCATTCAGGTGCCTATTGTGTAAAGTTTAAAGTCAAAATAATTATAATTTTTAAAAGCTGTGGATGAAAGACTAAGCATAAACACAGACCAAAAATGTTTCAATTAGTGACAAAACTTCTTCAATAAACAGAATTAATTTAATTTCTAAAAATGGATAAGTGGAGCTACGAGTAGCTAAGTGAGAAGGGAATTATTTGTTTTTTGTTGAATTAAAGAGCCGGAGGAGATGAGGTGGAATCAACCTTTCAGGAGTGGCCCTCTCTGCAGGTTTTTAAATAAAGTTTTTGATTGAAACTTTGATTGCTTTAAAAGGAGAAAGGTTAAAAAAAAAAAGTTTATAAAATGTAAATTACCAGAAAAAGCAACTTTCATCAGATGAAAAAAGTGGGCTTCTCTTTAACGCTTTTAATTAATATAATTACGAGAATTACAGAGACAAATCCTAAAAATGGAATGTACAAAGAAGACGAAACCAACAGCACAATTTCACGATCCATACCTCAAGTAATAGCTACAATTTAGACTATTTAAAATTCAACTAAAAATTTTTATATTAGAGAAAACTCTCTGTCCAGAAACGGAATTTATTACCCTTTGTTCAAAAAGAATGAAATAACCATGGTATAAGAGTTGTGTTTCATATACAAAAACATTATTTCATATTTAGCTTTCATCTTTATTTTCATAGTAGAGTTCCTCCAAGGATTTCCTTTTAAAAGGCCTATCGGAATTACTTTTTGCTTTTGAATATTTTCATTTTTAATATCATTATTTTTTAGTAGTTATTTACTAATTTATTTTATTTCTATAACTTTTTTATTTATTTTTTATTATTATTATTTTTTTAATTTCTTTTTTTTTCTATCTTGAAAAAGATTCTTTTGGAAGAATTATAAAATATATATAATAATGTTATTTAAAAACGACAATTAATATATTTATTAGTATTACTAGCAGTAATACCCGGCGTTGCCCGGGAAACTTTGACTTTTCTCCTAATATCTCGTTTTCGAATCCTATTCAATTCTTCGACAGTACATTCATGATGTTATAATTTTCAATTATTCATATGGAATAAGGCCTTCAACGGCGGACACAACAGCTAGTAAGTTTTTAGGACCCGTGGGCACCACAGCTAGTATGTACCTTGCAACGGCGGACCCCACAGCTAGTACGAAGTTAGGAACGCTGGGCATCACAGCTAGTACGTAATTACTACTACTACATGTGAAATTCCATGACAATCCGACCATTCGTTAACGACCTATCACTATCTTCAAATTTAGGCCTACCCCCACAACCCCCCCTCCCGTTCACACTTTTGTGGCGTCACACACCCTATTTTTCTATTTGGCCTTTAAGAATACAACATGTGAAATTTCGTGACAATCCGACCATTAGTTAATGAGCTAGCACTATATTTATACCCCTTACAACCCCCCCTCCCGTTCGAAATTTTGTGAAGTTTCATGAAAATCCGTCCATCGGTTGGGCGTGATGCTGGAACAAACATACAAACAAACTAACCCCGTTTCAGATTTATTAATATATATATTATATCAGTCAGATGAAAAAATTATAACAAAAGAATGAATAGTAATGGGATAGTTTTCCAATATGGCTGCCGCATTTCAGAATTATATTAAGAATACATATAACATTAGCTTTTGTGTCGTGTGCTTGAACGTTCACCATTTTATTTGTTGTATATTACATTTGCGTGCGTAAAATTATAAGATAAACAATAATATTGTAATACTGACAACTCCTGAGAGAGTAGAGTCCTGGCTTGAGTATAACTATAGCAGCTCCATTTCTGTCCCGTCCCTCCAGTACTGTGACTCCTCCCTCAGGATACTGGGAGGTGTCCACTCCTCTAGCTGAGAACAGCTCCGGCTCCTTCTCTTTCAGCCCAGTGTAACTCTCCAACTGAAAACATTTGAAATATTATGTTATCTAACATACGAGTATACTGAGACAACTAATAATTCTTTGAATTGATTATCTTTTCATTTTTTTTAGCAAATGCCCAACGTTGGGCGCCAATGAGACAACTAATGATTCTATGAATTGATTAGTTTCCTACTTTAATTTATAAATCTAACAAAAAAAAAAACAGGGGTGGCATTCTTTTCCTTAATTAGAGTGCTTAGGTAAAAATGAAGGAAAAATGATAACTACATTTTTAAATCATAAGGTTTTATAAGTTGTATATTTTTAATTTCTTTTTGTAAATGGTTTTAAAAAAAAGGTTAATGGGTTAGTAAACTATTATAATTTTTTGACAATAGATTAAATAAACCTCCTATAAGTTAATTTAGACAAAAAAATGTACTCTTGGCAAATGACAACAAACTATATGGTTATAAATATGGATTATAAAATTTCTGGCAACTCACGGCATCCTATGTCCTCTTTTGTATCTTTCCTTCTTCGTAACTTTCTTCTCAGCCTTTTCTTCCTTCCATATACAAAATTTAACCTTCTCGGGACTTTTCTTTATTCTTCTTCCACGACAATCCTTCATATAAATGTGCTATCTTCCATCTTCTACGCTCCTTCTACGCTCTTCAAAACACCCGACACCTCCTCCAAGTTCCTCCAAAAACAGACTACACCTCCTCCAAGATGCACTAAATCACACCACACCTCCTCCAAGATCCTACAAAACCCTACTACCACGAGTCGGCTCCTTCTGCCCTTCTCGCCATCTTTTCCCCCACCCAATGTCATCAGGTTAGTCTTTTCTTTTACAATTAATCATATTCTTTTTTCTTGCTTTTAATATCTTTTGCCAAGATGTACCTACATTTTTATTTATTTGTACTTACTATTTTTTTCCTACTATTTTTATAAAGAATAACAATTTCTTTTATTCTTTGTGACCCCCCCATTCTACACGTCACAATACACTCACCGCGTTACCCGCTGTACTACAGGCCTAGGGTGGAGTTGATACACCGAACAGAATCGTACCAGGGACCTTGGAAGCTGATGAGTGAGGCTGATTACCAGAGTTCAGTTGATTCGTCGCCTCCTGACAGAGCGTAAAGAAGACAGTATAACCTAGCAACGCAGTCACCCCCTGGTCCGAAGCTATCTCTGGAAACGCCAATAAGGTAGGTTGGAGGACCCAATCGCTCGCTCCGGTGAGTGGCGGGGTCCTACAACCGGCCTAGCAACACCAATAAAACCTAATGAATATAAATAATAAAGACCTATATGGGCATGGTCACTCGTTAGCAAAATTACATTTACAGTCTTCGATCTACGGAACCTTAAAAATAAATTCAAAATTGCATACCATGCGAAAAGCTTTGTCGTAATTAAATTTCCTTGCTCTCAGAAAGCGTATCAGGTTAGAATTATCTTCCCTGGTCCTCAAACCTTTATCTGGAAGAGAGACAAAAAACATACAATTTAAAAAATATTAATCCAATTATTTTTTCAAAATGGTACTATAAATAACAGTCAAACTAAGGAAATTACTTTTCACCTATGGAAATTGACCCACTTATCAGTTTTAGAAAAAAAGATAGGCTTCAATATGAAACACTTTGAGAAACCCTGGCTTCCACAATTTTATGTTTCATCCAAGGTTTAATGTGTGAAACAGATTTGGAACTGTAAAGCAAATAAGATATAAATGAACTCGACTTTTTTGCCCATTTGTTCAGGAACGTAGCCAGAATTTCTCATAGAAACAAAAGACGTTGTCTTCTCACTGTTTTACTTGCAACCAACGGTTTTCAACGAAAAAGCATCACCATCAGTAGCACATCTCACTCGTACAGTGTAGTAGAATCTGAAGGACTACTAACCTTTATCTGTAAGAGACAAAACATTTAAACTATGTTTTCAATTAAAATTTGATGTTTTTTTTTGTCTCTTCCAAAAAGCGTAGACTAGCCAGGATTTTCTTTTTTGGGGAAACCAAGAAAAATCTCTTTACCAGATATAAATTCCATCAAGGGAAACACTAAATGAACATCTAGATAAGGTGCCACTCGTTAAAGACAAGTACCTGAGTTAATACAATTTAGGACTCCCACAGTAGAGTCGGGCTCACGTCCACCACCATCGACGAATGTGCAGAGCGCCTCTATGAGGCAGAGCGACCTCTAGGCGATATGACCTCTTAGCTAAAACCCGGACATGAACCACCATAACTAACTACAATGTTTTTTGATGCTACAAATAATTAAATTTGTTTGATCTATTTGAAATGAACATAGAATAGTTATTAAAGTTTTAAAAGGGTCTCAAATAAAATAATTTTTAAAATCATCTTCGTAAGGGTAGGAGGAGAACAACATTTAATATAATTTAAAACTAAATGTATGGGCTAATACACAGCTTACTTATTAGGTTAAGGATGAATTTTATTGTTCCATTCATGCCTCTCTCATATCCTGGATACGCTAGGTTATGATTTTTTGGGGGGGTCTGGATCCCCTCTAGCTACGCCCTTCCATTTAATTATCCTCATGCTACAATTAAGCTGGCTGAGAGGTATTCTCTTGTTCTTCACAGATTACTTAATTTTTAAATAAATTACTGATCATCTTTTTCCAAAACCATCTAAAAGTACAATATTTGCCCAAACACTTAAATTCTATAACCAAATGGGAATTGTATTAATAAATAACATTAAAACAGGGAGCTTGTAATGCTGATGAAATATATGCATGGGCTCAAAGCCAACATAAATTTTGTTATTTTCAAACCCTTTATATAATATAGTAGGACACGTATTAGTGGGACATCTTAAGATATTTATCCCCAGTAAACATGGATAACCCATCTTACCCTCATGTCTAGCCGTAACGTAGTCAATTATTAATTTAACTGTAAACATTCTTGTCTGCAATTTTATTAAACATACTTTTTAATTATGTATTATGTCTTGTGATTAAAAAAAAAGGGTTTAAGTGTTAATCTTAAATAAATGATATTAAATAAAATAAAAATAATTGAATTAATAATAATGAAATAATAATTAAAAATAATAAAATTAAATTACCACATTTCCTGTAGAAATTTTATAACTGGTCTTCTATTGAATTTTGATTTCTACACTAATTTCCGAAAAGGGCTCTAAAAAATTTTCAAGAGTTCAAGACGTGCAATTTCTTAAGAAAAGGTATAGGTATTTAAAAAAAATTTCAATTAACAAACTTTTAATTTGGATTTCTAACGAGATGCCATTTTTAATTGTTTTCAATAATATTAAATGTAATCCAAAGGCTTTCAAATTATCTTACTGGGCCAACAGGGAAAATGAATAGAATATAATTTACGAGAAACAAATATTGGGTTTATTTTCTTAAATCTACATTATTAAGTTTAAAAAACTAAACATTGAAACAAACAAAAATTAAAAGAAAAATCTTACAAACTAAATTCTTAACACTATTTCAATTTTTTTTTTTTTTTTTTTTTTTTTTTATTCTTTAAAATTGAAGTTATATATTTTTGGGCATATATCCTGTACATATAAACAAACAATAGTACCTTCTTTGCGGATCAATTTCACCGTCAATTCACTTCTATTTAGTTCATCACATTTTAAGCCTAAACACCACTCTCCACACACTCAGACCGTCTCACTCTACCCAGGCCTCGACCTACACACAGTAAAAAAAACAGCTGATGGCCGTGTTTTGTTTCTTTTACTCATTTGTTTTTAAAAGAAACTTGCTTTTTATAGAAAAATAATATAATTAATTTTTTAATATTTATAATTTAATCATTTTAATGTGTGTATCTTTTTTATACATCACAGTCTTACTATATATAGTAGTAGTATAATACTTACTTCTTATTTATAATGTGTATTCTTCTATGTATAAACTTTTTTTTATAAAATTATAGAGGAAATACAATTACAGAATATAATTCAATGCCTGTAAGGTGATTGGTTCCTCTTTCTGTGACGTCAGGATTCTGGTAGTTCCTACATTTTATTCTCAGATGACTAAGAATATACTTCTCGTTCAAGTACGCCTTGACTCAACGTGGGTACATCCTGATCTCTGGATGTCCTAAATATTATCAGGTCTTTAAGGTATTCATATTTCAGAGGAAGGACATCCCGAACTGTTCGTGCGGTGGCAGTAAATCGCATTAATAACAATGATGTAGATATTGAAATTATAAAAGTTTACAAGAATAACAATTATTATTAAACTAAATTTGTTAGTCTCAAAGTAATTTTCGAATGAAAACAATTGGAGTTCGAGGTTTTTTGCTCATTACTTCCAGTTTTCAAAATTTTATAATGATAATCCTATATCTAAGGCCAGTGCCGGATTAAGCGAATCAGAGGCCCTAGGCCCTTAAAATTTTTGGGGCCCCCCTTTTTTCACAAACTGCAATAAAATGTTTTTTTATGCATTTATATGCATTTAACAATAGATTTATATTATTTCTAAGGTATAAACATGAAATAAATTTTATTTTTTGTTAAACTATATATTCTTTTCAGAACTAAAATTACAAAAACATGTTATAAACAATATTAATTTATAATATAAACGTTGATATAAGATTTGTCTTTAAAAATCTTTCTTTCTACACTTGAGGTCGCTAAAATCATTGATGATGTCTTCAAAATCAATTTGACGAAGAACAACTGATTCAATGAACATCAAACTCAGCATGTCTAATCGTTCTTGATGCATAATGCTTCTTTGCTCGTTTTTGATTCGTTTTAATTTTTAAAAAGAGCGCTCTGCAGAACAATTTGTTATCAAGAGCGTTACAAAAATGCGAAGAGCAATTTCAACGTTTGGAAAAACAGTTGCAAGATTATCTGGAATCAAAATTTCGTAAAGTTCAGAATGAGCGAACTGGGGTTTTGATGGAAATTTTGATTTAACATAAGTGTGAATCCATTTTCGATTTTTACGGGGGCCCTTCATCGACGGGAGCCCCAGGCCATGACCTAGTCCGGCCTATTGGGTAATCCAGCACTGTCTAAGGCACATTCTTTAGAGGACATTGAATGATAAAACAGCATAAAACCATCTTCCAAGATACATTATGACCATTTTACGGAAAATTTGAGAATCAGTTAGAATGAGTTAATACTTCAAATATTGATACTTACCTAAACAGTATCAGAATATTTACTTTTTATTCCTGATTTATTAATTCATATCAATAAATAAAATGGCATATAGCATCTTATATTTCTGTTATATAAGTTCTTATAAATACTTTAAATGATGGCACCTTTAATAAGCCTTCTGATAGCTGTGAGTCCTTCTTCCCGGGTAGCATGGGTCTCATTCAGTTCGTAAGCTGCTTTCACTGCTAAGTCTTCAGGTAGATCCTACATGAAAAGAAATAATAAATACAGAAGTAAGTCCTGCCTGAGCTAAGACATGACTCAATATACCAATCATCGATTGGTATAACTCACCAAGTCAAAAAAATTGTCTGTGTTTTACTTCCCAAGAAAGAATTTATCAATTAACTTTTCGCTTCCCCTCCAAAACCAGTCAATCATTTGGGCTAAAAAGTAATATTTGACTTATATAGGGGCTTCTGAATCTTCATACAGAATTTTGTGTCGATAAATTCATTACATCGGCAGTTATTAGAATTTTTGTGTTACGCCTTCCCCCTTTTTTCTTTGACCGATTGGGCTGAAAATAAATATGTCTTCCTTAGGGAGTTCTGGTTACACGTATAAAATGCCTGTCTATCTGTACATTCATTTGAATACAAATATCGTGTTCAAAGACACACAAGTCAGTAATTATTATTATTTTTCATTTTTGATGAAAAATATAAAATTACGATGAACTCAATTTCGAATTTCTGACCGATTACACAACTCGACACTCCTATATTTCGTATATCTGGGGAAGTAAAAAAAATAATTGTCCTCATGATTAAGTAAAATCAACCAAGTCATCAATAGGAACAAACAAACAGTTTCATATGTGATAGTAAGATGTTGTGGGACGAGATTTCTAATAGAAATAAAAGACGTTGTCTTCCCACTGTTTTGGAACAGTGGGAAGACAACGTCTTTTATTTCTATAACAAACAGTTTGTACAGTTTTAGAAAATTTACTTAAAAATTCAAAAGTTTTCAACGGAATTTCATGATTTCCAACCTCCAGATTCCAAATATGAAAAAAAAAATTGTTGTCTGTCTTTGCATGTATGTGAACACTACAACTCCCGATACAATGAATCGATATTTTATATGTGAATCCAGAATCCTTCAATGACGAAACCCATTGATTTTCAGCCAAATCGACCAATGGAAAGGGGGGAGGCTTAATATAAAAACTCTAGTAACTGGCGTTGTAATGAATGTTTCGATACAAAATTTAGTTTGAGAAATTAGGAGCCCCTATGTATTTGAACTATTGAATATTAGCATAAACATTCAACTAGTTTTGGAGAAATAATATGGGTTGATGTACATGTACGGCCTGCCACTGGCAACCTATGCCGATGACACGCTCCTCATAGCTTAGGACTGTGATCTTCATAGGGCCGTGCGCACTCTTCAAGAGGGTCTGGATGTCCTGGCAAATTGGTTTAACAGATGGAAGCTGAGGCTAAACGCGAACAAAACAGAAACTGAGGTTTTCGCACTCCAACGCATAAACCATGATACACTGACACCGCTAAACATCAACCACAAAAACATCCCCTGGACACCAACACACCAGGCGGTGAAGTATCTAGGGGTGCTCCTAGACACCAAACTGACCTGGGGCCAACACATTAACTCCAAATTGACACATGCCTACACTAGACTCTCCTCACTCTACCCACTTCTCAACAAGAACACTACTCTCCGACATGAATGTGCCACACTACTCTACACCGCACTCATACGGCCACTCATCACATACGCCTGTCCGGTTTGGCTCGGCACAAGCCAGACCAACATTAAGAAACTGGTCAGGTTCGAAAACAAAGTTCTCCGCTTTGCCGTAAACGCTCCTTGGATGGTAAGGAATTCTCAGATTCGCAGGGAGCTGGGTGTTCCCGACGTTAGAGACTTCATATTGGAGTTAGCGACCAGATTCAGGACTGGGCTGCAGTGTTTCTGGAGCCGCTACCTTTGGCATTGGGGAACCTTTGCTATACCGTCGTCTGAAGCCCCGGCTTCTATAAGATATCTTTTAACAATATGCAATTTGTATATATACTTTTTTCTTTTTTTAATTGTGTATAGCGCCCATTGCGCTGAACCAAATAAAGTTTTTTTTTGTTTTTTTTTTTATTATTAATATCTGGATAAAATCCATTCAATGAATTATAATTCAAATAAATGTATGAATAACTTAAATAATTATTTAATAAATATATTTTATGTTTTACGTTGAGATTTTGTTATTTGGGATTTACGTTAATCATATAAGAAAATATGCATAAAATCAAAAAAGAATATATTGAAATCTCTACAAAAAAATATATGGCTGATGTCACAATTATTTTTCCGAGGGCCAGGATTTTGCCGGTAGAATGAGGCTCGAGAGTTAGGTATCTAAGTGAGTCCAGTCCGGCCGAACAATGGACCCTCGATACAGCCAATATTTACACAATTCTGGCTTCACCATTGATTCAGACCCCTCTGATGTCCAGAATTGAAACATTTAAATCTGACAAAGGATTTTCAATCAGCGTCTACCATCCCAATAAAGTGAGACAAATTAAAACAGGGAGGGCCTTAAAAAAAAGAGTGTGGTTTTGGGAAATTCACATCTTCTTTGAGAAAAAATTTACACTAGATAAATAAAACTATAAAACAAAAAAACTCAATGTACTTCCCCAGTACGAATTATTCAATTAAGTTATCGCACTCCCTTTAAAAACTATCAACCATTTTAACTAAAAATCAATAGTTGACTTACACAGGGACCTCTGAATCTAAATACTAAAATCCATTTCAATACATTCATTATAACCGCAGTTTATCCCCTAATCAGGGGCGTAGCCAGGGGGGGGGGGGGCGTGCCCCCCCTGGCCAGAGCGAAAAACCAAGATAAAAATTAAATAAACTAAAAAATTGTTTTTATTAAAAATGGATTGCTTGCAAGTTATCAATAGGATCTTCAAATTTCCCATGCGTCTGATTCCTAAATCAGCAATCAGCTGTTACATAAATGTACATGTACAAAACAAGTCATATTACATTTATTTAAATATATATGAATTCGATCATTTCATTTCCTCGCTCAAAATTGTCATTTATGTTATACTTTATACTCTTAAAGCTGATTTTATATGCGCAGTAAAAATGCAGCTATTGGATGTGAGTCATTTAATTCTAAAAATACAGAAACCATAGCGTGCATTTGCTGCTGCTGCGCTTTGCATTTTTGCTGCTCGTGTAAAGTCAATTTAAGTACTACAGTCAGTGGTTATCTCAGGGGGAGCTTCTAGAGGAAAATAACAAAAAGTCTGCAACGCTAACCACGGAAACTGCGGGCTGTGCCCCCGGGAGTCTATACTCCCCAACCCTCGTAGCCCCCCACCCCCCCCTCCTCAAAATCCTGGCTACGCCCCAGCCCCTAATCCTTCCTTCTCTTTGGTCGATTTGACTGAAAAACAATTGGTGCCGTCGTTATGGGATGGATATACACATATCATTCCATGCCGTTATCGTGTTCACAGTATTTTTTTTTTTTTTTTCGAAAAACATTTTTATTTCAATTTTTTTTTTTTTTTTTTTTTTTTTTTTTTCTTTTTTTTTAATTTAATGGGGTTTATTTGGTATATCCACAATCAGTTATAATATAACTATAAGTAAATTTGATAACAGTGAGTGTAAAAAAAAAAATAATAATAAATAAATAAAAATAAATGAAAAATAAATAATAATAATAAATAAATAAAAAATTACAGAAAAAAAAAATAATAATAATAATAATAATAAAATAAGTAAAATAAATAAAAATAATAATAATAATTACAATGGCAATATACAAATTAAGATAAAATATATACAAAATAAATAATATATACAAAATATGTACAAAATAATTATAATAATAAAATAGCTTTCGACTCAAGACCCCTCGAAACACCCCGATTATCTGCCAACCCAATTCCTCCAACTTAATGGAGGCAGGGGAGGCCACAGGTGGCTGAGTGATCCCCTCGCCATCTTGTTCCACCCTGGAGGTAGTCCAAGAAGGAAAGAAGAGCTGAAAGTACGAGTTCATGAGGGGAGAAGCTGGTCACTACCAGCACTCCCAGTTATATGTATATGCTATCTTAACCTAGCAGGTCTCTCGGCCAGCACCGCCTCAGCCTTCTGGGAGGATTATCTGGGTGGGAGCGGGAGGACAAGTGTCGAGCGACGGGATTGACATGGAAGGAAAGGTTAGAGTGGAATTTGGAGAAGCGGGACTTGGTGAGGTCAATAACAAAAGGAATTTTAAGGTCATTATGGAGGGTAAGGTTGGACACATAGAAGGGAGCATCGACAATTGTTTTTAGGACTTTGGATTGGAAGGACTGGATACGCTTGATGTTAGATGGTTTAGCACAACCCCATAGTTCCAGTCCGTATGTCCATATAGGTCTTATTATAGTCTTGTAAATGGTCAGTTTGTTTTCAATAGAAAGTCTGGATTGTGTGCTCAGCAGCCGATAGAGCAGGCCAAACCGTCTGTTCAGCTCCTGTCGTTTTAATCGTGTGTGGGGGTTCCATGTCAGTCTTCGGTCTAGGTAGAACCCTAAGACTTGATTGGAGGCAGGGATGGGAACGTTATTGAAGGAAATCGGGGGACAGGATTGGCGTCTCAGAGTGAAGGTAACATGTTTACACTTCTCTTCATTAATTTTCACACGTTCACAGTATTAATATTCCTTTTTATAGTAGCTCACGAAAAAACAGAATTTTGATTCTGCTATGCACAATGCACAGAACAGTACAAAAACATACTGACGATAGTCGAAAATATTGAATATTACTATAATTATTTGAATATTGAAAAAAAATGAATCTAATATGTATTGATCTAGAAAACATTTCTGCGATATGTGTGGATAAAGTGAAACGCTATCAAAATAAATACAAACAGAGAACTTATTTACCTTTTATATTGTCTAATTCCACAAAATGGACGCAAAGTGTACCGGGTTCGGCTTAAGCCATCGTCAGCTTAAAAGTCACATTTAATTTAGGTTGTCATATTTATAAAAGGTTAGGATTTAAACGCACAGTAAAAAAAAAAACAGTTTACCGAATAAGAAAGGTTAATTACACAGTACAAAATGATAAAGCACAGGAAAATGCAACACTGTAAATAAATTTAACCCAATAACTAAAAATGTATTGCCTAGTAAGTTAATCCAATAAGACGGTTAATATGGCGCAGTAGGAAATTTTACAACACTCGGTAAAAAATTTGTATGCCCAGTAAAAAAAAATAAATACAGATTTAAAATGCACAATACAAATTTTGACCTTCCCGTCGATCCTTTTCGTGAAACAGTCCAGGTTCTCCTGATATGGAGAAACCCCATGGGGAAGCATAAAAAAATAGCTAATTGCGAACAGGCTAATTTATTTACTGTGAATATAATATGTGTATTATATTATATTAAAGGATATTATCCTTTTTACTCTGCCTCTATTTTTTTTACTATTCGTTAAGTTTTTTAATACTAATATTTAATTTATTTTCTGTTAATATATCTTTCTTACCCTGAGTTTGTTTTTGTTGCTATGAATAATATGTTTTCTACTGAACTTTAATTACTGTGCACAACGTTTTGCTACTGTGCATTTAATTTTCAGGTTTATACAATCCTGGGACTGTGACACCCTGTCCCCAACTTGTAACAGTCTTAGGTAATCTCAGGTAACCTGAGGATTGTATAAATATGACAACCTAGCAAACTTAAATGTCACTTTTAAACTTTGTACTGACGATAACGTAAGCCGAAACCGTATTATGCGTCCTTACTTACTGAGCTAAATATAGCGGGTTCGTAACTTTGTTGGCCCTTAGTTTATTTTATCTGGGAGGTAAAATAAACTTAAGCACGCCATCCTTTTGATGGGACGTTAAGCGATGGTCCCGAGCCTGTACGATGTCAGGTACTCGTTAAAGATCCCTATCCTAGGTGAATAAAAATTTAGGATAGGCAATATTTAGGACTCCCATAGTAGAGTCGGGCTCATGTTCACCCAGAGTGACGAAAGAGCGCTCTGGTAGTCGGCGACATGACCTTGTAGTTAAAGCCCGGGCATGACTCAGTATTACTAACTATACTTTTGTGGAATTAGACAATATAAAAGTTACTTGTTTTTATGAATTTTAATATGTATTAAATAACAAATGCAGGATCGTACTTACGGAACCAAAGTCAGAGGACATATTGACCTGACTGAGGTCATAGCAGATTTTCATCCTGATTTCAGTCCAAAGAGGAAGCTATCCTTCCGTTTCTGATAGAAGCCAGAGATAAGTTCCACGGAATAGATGCACTCAGGTTGATAAAATTCGTTAGGGTAGAGAATGAATGACTTTGACGAAATAGCTGCTACCAATTAAGTATATTTGCATAATCATTCAATATTCGTATATATATATATTGGAATAAAATATCTATAGAGAGCGATAGAGGGCAGGGGGGTAGAACAGAGTAGCGTGCTAACCTACTAGATCGGGGATTCGAAACCCGGCCGAGGCCCTATAGATGAATAAACCTAGGGAAGCAAAATTTAGGACTCCCACAGTAGAGTCGGACTCACGTTCCACTGAGTGACGAAAGAGCGCCCCGGTAGTAGGCGATATGACCTCGTAGTTAATGCCAGGTCATGAGTCATAATAACTAACCCTGTGTCATAATAACTACGTGCAATAAGAAGTGTTCACAAACAGGAAGAACTGGATGACAAGTTCTCATTAGTATATCAAAAAGGCTTAAAAAACATTTATATATTTTACCATACAAAATGTCATACCGCCTACTACCAGAGCGTTCTTTCGTACTCTGGTGGACATGAGTCCGAATCTACTGTGGGAGTCCTAAATTTTGCCTACACTAAATTTTTATTCCCCTAGGGTAAGGGTCTTTAACGAGTAGCAGACATCGTACATGCTCGGGATTATCGTTTAACGATCCATCCAAAGTATGGCGCGCTTATGATTATTTTACCTACCAGATAAAATAAACTAAGAGCCTCGGCCGGGTTTTGAACCTGCGATTATGAGCTCAGTAAGCAAGCACGGATACTTGTGGTCTATACAATAAAGTAACACTGATTAACCCTGAGAAGACAGGATCCGGAATGGATATGCCGGGCTTGCCCTTCGCTTCATTGCCACAAAGTGGCTTTGGAATCAGGAAAGTGAGAAGCCACTCGAGGACGACTTATTCTGAATGAATTAAGCACGGCTTAATTGACAGACTAACGTAGTTTTGACACTGCACAGCAATGAAAGTAACTTAACGTCCCATCTGAAGGACGGAGTGGTCAAGTGCCTCGGCTGGGTTTCGAACCGGCGATCTTGAGCTCAATAAACAAGCACGCACACCACTGAGCTATCTGCGCCCTCAACAGATATTAGTTAAAATGTAATTAGGCCACAAAATATACTGATCTCAATTCTCTCTCGTTAGGATATATGACATCATTTTCAATTTCAGGTTTTCAATTGATTTTATTTAAAGCGCTTACAAAGTTCTATTCATATCACCGTGAAAATAGTCACATCAATTACGAGAAACTCAAAATGTATAATTCCTTTGGAAAATCTTATTTTGAATTTCTGCCAATTACTTTAATTTCTTATATTCGGCATTTAGAAAAAAAAAATCAATAAAATTGTTTGCAATAATGTAAATATTTTATTGTATATTGTAAACAAATGAATTTTCACAATTATATCACAAAAATAATTCTGGATCCATCACACAATCACCATTTGAAATAGGTATTTAT
This sequence comes from Aradus depressus, assembly GCA_963662175.1. Taxonomy (NCBI): domain Eukaryota; kingdom Metazoa; phylum Arthropoda; class Insecta; order Hemiptera; family Aradidae; genus Aradus; species Aradus depressus. Next base: position 27,422,188 of record OY759217.1, on the reverse strand, counting down.
TATTATTTAAAAAATACAGTAATTGTAAAATAAAAAGAAGATATTCTATAAATTTATTGATTAGTAAAAACTTCTAGATCTAAAGTTATTGACACATAAGTACTGGCGCATTGACATTGAAAAATAATTATAAACAAATAAACTTTTTTTTTTTTTGACAATCGTTCCGCTCAAATACTTGTCAAAACATGTATGATATTTCGATTATGTTTATTATATAACATAAAAAATGTTTATACTAATAATAATTCATTGTATGTATGTACTTAATCTTTATTCATTTAACACATTTCAATAAAATATTTTAGTTTATTAAGAAACTTCTTTGAACAGCCACTAAGATGAACTTGCAGGGCAACTAAACATTTATTGGACATATAAAATGTATATGTGACATCAATAAATATAAAAAGTAAATAAATAATAAAAATCATATTTAATTCATATAAAAACAAACCGATACGAGCAAATATAAAATTGAATTTCATATTGCCTCATTTTTGTATAAAAGGTACATAAAAAATGCTTCATGACAAAAGACTAAAAAATAAATTGATAAACTTGAATATGTTATCCCATATTTGATTAGTTCTATTTACATATATACAGCATTTTTAAATATAATCTGAAAGTTTTATTTTCAATTTAAGTCTGAAGTCCTTTCTGGCTCCATTCTGAAAAAAGAAAAAAGAAAAGCAAAAAATTAATTTAGCTTAGTGCAATGTTCAGACAAGGGTTTATCGAATACAGGAATTTATATTAAACAGATATTAATGTCAATACAATTCTGCGATCTGTGTCACTATAGTGGAAAGTTAATAATATTGATAAAGTCAAAAGACTTGTTTTAACTTTTGTACTGTCTCTCATACCACAAAAATATGTACATAAAACGTAGACGTTGGGATTATAACAACGTCAGCACAAAATCAAAAGTCCATTTATACAATCCTTATCAGGTTAACACTGCGATTATCTAAGACTGTAACACCCTGACCCCGGGGAATTCTCAGGACATGAGGGGGGAAGGGAGGGAGGGGGTCACCTTAATATAACATTTACAAATATTTGAGTCAATAATCTAATAAAATGAAGAAAATATAATATTAAATTTAAGTAAAAAAATGTTATAGTAGAATAAATAACAATAATATCATGTCATATAGTCCTGATTTCTTTTTATTTATTCTACTATAACATTTTTTTACTTAAATTTAATATTATATTTTTTTGTACTTTAATATCATGTCATATAGTCCTGATTTCAAGTACAAGAAGAAAATTAAATTAACATGTATAAATCTTTACAATTCAATTACATAAAATTTTATATTAGTTAGTTATGATGAGTCATGTCTGGGTTTTAACTGCAAGGTCATAGCCTATTACCAGAACGCTCTTTTGCCACTCTGATGGACCTGAGCCCGACTCTATGGGAGTCCTAAATTTTTATTCACCTAGGGTAGTGGTCTTTAACGAGTACCTGACATCGTACAGGCTTGGGACCATTGCTTTAAGCAGGCCCTACACTATCAACCCGCTTGATCAAAACAGCGCGTCCAGCTGATTGACACGCGCTTCAAGCATCCCATCAATCTTTTCGTTAACACTCATTTGTAGCGGAGTTTTCGACTAGTGAACTGGTCCTCCTGGACTGTAGTGAATCGGAAAAATGAATTTGTTCTTAATATATTGGATGTTTTGTTTTAATTTTTTAACCGTGTGATCAGGTTTCAACAGTTTTAACGCCCTCATTATTTTTTGTAGTGACGCACTTCTTTTATTTTTATTGAAATAGTCCTTACTTTTAACTTTCCACAATTCTGGAAAATCACGATATAAATCAATGAGGAGGCTAATAAATTCTCGATCGGCATTATTATCTACGACGTCCAAACCTTTGGAAGCGAGCGGACGACCCTCCATCGTTGGTGTCGAGCTGGTGACTGACGCAATGCTTGATCGAAATTGCTCTACACTATCAAGCGCTCCGCCCAGCCGCTTGAGTCATTCAAACTTTCCATCAATCGCCGTCAAGGCATAACTCAATCGTCAAACGGGTTCCTAGATTATCAATCACACTTGACGCGCTGTTTTGATCAAGCGGATTGATAGTGTAGGGCCTGCTTAACGTGCCATCTGAAGTACGGCATGCTCAAGTTTATTATAGGCTATATGTTAAGGTCACCTTTGAACTTGTGCTCGTTGAGATGGAGGAGTGTCTTAGTAAGAGTACCACTGAAGGGAGGCAGGGTACCGCCCCATTCCTGAGGCAGGTTGTCTGGAGAGATGTGCTCGTGGAGCGAGGCCATGTCCGTACCATGCAAGAACATCTAAACAGTACACAAACAAAGAACTAGTTAAACATTTATATTGTCTAAATTTACAAAAAGATATACATATAGTGTACTGGTGGTTTCGGTCGTTACACCACAGCACAAGGTCCAAAAGTAACATTTAAGTTTTTTAGGTTGGTATATTTATAACAATTTATATTATAAAAATTAAAACCCATAAAGGATTCCATTTTTTTAATGCTCTGCTCCACTTCCGAAAACAATAAATACAATTCTGTGGTGTTGGAGTAAAGGGGTATATGTCAGTTTTTCAGTTTTTAGAGAATTCCCAAGTTTCTCAGTTGTCCCCCTTTTCACTTCCTTTTTTTTCAATGATGTCATAAGATTCTGCCTTATTTCTCTTTACCCCAACATAGAGATCACCCATCTAAAGCAAGTTATGACTTGCTTTAGATAGGTGTTACCCATTTTCACAAAAAATTTTCATTCTAATATAATTATTTTTTATTAGTTATTTACTAATTTATTTTATTTCTATTGATTTATTTTTTTATTAATTTCTTTTCTATTATTTATTTTATTTTTTTCTTTCTGTCCTATATTTCACACTTTGTGGCCTGATGCAGGGACGTAAGAACGTCCAGAAATATCGTCATGATAGAAGACACTTCTCTTAGACACTATTATCATAATTTTAATTAAAAAGTGTATCTATTGTATTTATTATTATTTTTATACTTATTTATTTATTTTTATTTATAGTATTTCTTACTATTATTGTTATTACTGAACGACTCAACTGTATATATATATCTAATTCATAAAATATCCTGATGTATACACTTTAATGACGTAGATATCCTATATAATGGTTAACAAAATAAATATTATTATTAATATATGAATAAAAACTTCTTCTTTTTTTGAAAGAATCCTTTTTATTACTTTATCAATTTTCATTCCTGCGAAACAGGTTACAAGCATTATTCATTAGTTATTATTCGACTCCTCAAACTACAATATCATATCGCCTACTACCAGGGCGCTCTTTCGTTACTCTGGTGGACATGAGTGTGAACTCTACTATTGGAGTCCTAAATTTGTATTCCCCTAGGTTAAGGGTCTTTAACGAGTACTAGACATCGTACATGCTCGGAATTATAGTTTAACGATCCAACCGAAGTATGGCGCGCTTATGATTATTTTACCTCCCAGATAAAATAAACTAAGGGCCTATTTTGAACCCGCGGTCATGAGCTCAATAAGCAAGCACGCATACATGTGCTCTCTACAATAAAGTCGATACATAATAGAGTAACCCTGAGAACACAGGATCAACATTGGATATGCCGGGCTTGCGCTTCGCTTCATTGTCACAGAATGGCTTTGGAATCAGGAAGGTGAGAAGCCACTCGAGGACGACTTATTCTGAATGAATTAAGCTCGGCTTAATTGTCAGTCCAACTTAGTTTTGACACTGGACATCAATGAAAGTAACTGGAGTAAAACTATACTAGCAACAGAAAAAAATATGTCAATGAATATCGGCAATATAATTTTCTAACTCAAATTTCTTCTTTTCTTCGGCCGATTTGGCTGAAAATCAATGAGACTCTTACTCAGGGTCATCTCAACCCACTTATAAAAATTTGCGTCGACTACATTCGATACACCGGCAGTTATCAGAATATTTTATTTAAGCCTGAAGACCAGAAATGGAAAAGGCTGTAAGTGCCATAAATTCAAAACCTTTTTTTTTTGTGGGAAAATGTTTAGTTCCTTGGAGAATAGCCTGGAAAGAGCTGGAAGCAACCATCCACTGCAATGCTGCAAGTACCAGTGGAAGTAGCTCTTTCCAGGCTATTCTGCTAACATTTTCCCATAAAAAAACAAGGTTTCGGATTTATGGCACCTACAGCCTTCTCCATTTCTGGTCTTCGACATTTAATATCGTCATTATGGGCTTCTAGAACCACATAGACATTTTCGTGTTCAATCATTTTATTGGGAGTTATCGTGTGTTCAAACAAACTAAACACACAGATATACATTTTATTTGATTTCGACAGAGGAGCTCGGAAAACATGAAACTCCGTTGACAGCTCAGTAGTTTTGATTCAATATATAACTTCCCCTAAGAAGGCGCCGTAATTCAGTGGTATGCGTGCTTGTCTTCTGAGCTCAAGAACGTGGGTTCGAAACCCGACCGAGGTCCTTAGTTTATTTTATCTGGGAGGTAAAATAAAACTTAAGCACGCCGTTCTTCGATGGGACGTTAACTTATGGTCCCGAGCCTGTACGATGTGAGGTACTCGTTAAAGACCCCTACCCCATGTGAAAAAAAATTTAGGGTAGGCAAAATTTAGGACTCCCACAGTAGAGTCGGGCTCATGTCCACCAGAGTGGCGAAAGAGCGCTCTGATAGTAGGCGATATGACCTCGTAGTTAAAGCCCGTTAACTTCCCCTACACTTCGTACAACTGGGGAAGTACAAAATTACCATATCATTAGCATTATAATATAATGGCAGCGGCATCAGTGGCATCGAAATAGAATGATCTTTTCAGTGGAATGATATTTTCAGTGGCATCGAAACAGAATGATCAACTGGTTAAATGCAGTGATACATTTTTTTTTTTTTATTTGTTGATAGTAAGTACTTTCGTTTCTTTAATCATTCAAATTCTATACAATATATTATTAGAAAAATACATAATTCTTGTTCTACTTACACGTTTCCTGAGTTTCTTCTTCAGAAGACTTTTGAATATGGCATGAATGGCGTTGAAATAAAACGGCTGATTTATGATGTGAATTGCCTTCAATCGCATCGGTATCTTATCCTGCAAACACCAGTATGTCAGTATAATGAAACACATATTATTGTAATCATCACAAATGATGAAATTTGAATATTTTTACTCAAACAGAACATTACCATTCTGTGATTTCCCCTATGTTGACTTAACTTCTCCCGCTTTGCTAAGAATCTCATTTATGAAGTCTATCCAATAGCGAAACATACATACTACGAAGGAAGAGAAATTTGAAAAACTATTATTTTCTGCTAAGATAGTTGAATGTACACACTCTGAAGGCTGTCATTTTTAGTTAAAAAAACAAACAATCAAACTGACTAAGAAAAATATTGGAAAATTCAGATATTTAAAAGACCATTTTTACCTAGGTACATTTTTATAAAAGAGCAAAGGATCAATTTTCATAAAAGTGTAGCTAGGTCATCCTCAGTCTTCTAAATATCTGCATTTACTAATGACACATTTTTCAGACTTATTTCTTATTCAGAAGTTAACTTCGTTCTTAATTTTATGATTGTTTCCTTAGCACTAAGGAGCTTTTTATTCAGTTTGATTACTTAACCAAAAACGACAACTTTGAGAATAGACTGTTGACGACCTTCGAGTCTATCTAACCTAAGCTAATGTGTCATTCGAGTAAGCAGATATTTAAAAGAACGAGATTGACCTAGCTTCATTCTTAAGCCGCATTTACACTATGTAGCAAAACAGCTATATAGACGAGCTATATATGACTAAAAAGTGCTATATAGCTATAACTAAAAGCGTTTCGTTGTGTAGCTGTAGCAACTGTACGAGCATGTACTTGATGAAATCAACCAGTTTACTTCGAGATGGCAACCACACAACTGACGAGCGTCTTCGGGCTGTGATACAACAAAAAACGCGCTTCCAGCCCGACTATATAGCTGCATAGTTCCCTTTAATCTTACCGACAACCGATGGGAAACTCATTTCCAGCTATATAGCTCTTGAATTGAACTATATAGCTGTTTTCGGGTGGCGTTTTGAAAAACTTGTAGCACAGCTCGGCTATATAGCTGTTTTGCTACATAGTGTAAACGCGGCATTATGAACTTAACCTCCGCCCTTTCACATGAATGTAGCTAGGTCGGCATCGATCTTCTAAATATTTGCACTTTCCAATGTTTTCGAACACATTTATCAAACGTTTACTTTGTTCATACTTTTTGATTGTTTCCTTATTATACCTAATGAACTTTTTCTGATTAATTTTGATTATTTAACCAAAAATATTAGCTATGAGAATGGTCTGCTGGTGAGCCTAGGCTTAAATATTAAAAGATTAAAACTTGGTAGAGGTTTTTTGGAAGAACTCATCCACCTCAGCTAAGAAGTCATCTTCTCTCCCTCCATCTCTGATAGTTTTATTTTCCTTTAACTATATTCCCATGGGTACCTTATGTCTACATCCATCAAACAAAAAGAAAAAAAATCTGGTTCACCTCATGCTAAAATAGAAATCAATTCTCATTACCGTTTGTCAAAAATATTTTAAGGGTAAAGTAAACTATAAATAAAACCATGCAGTTATTCGTAGCCCTAGGTGAATTAAATTTAGGGTAGGCAACATTTAGGACTCCCACAGTAGAGTCGGGCTCATGTTCACCAGAGTGACGAAAGAGCTCGTAGCTAAGATTAAAGATCACACTCCCCCTCCCCCTTCTGAAAATCAATTTATACGGGCAATACTGGGTATAAGAAAGTCACTCACAGAATTACGCTGTACTATTCATTAAACAAAAAAATACCGCTGATGACAACTCATTATTTTCATATACCGTCGTACATGTACCAACTCATGCTGATACACATTCAGGATTTTTGAAGATCAGTCATGGCCCCCACAAGGGTGGGGCTGGTGCAACTTTGGTTGCAGGGCCCGGGCCCAAGGGGGTCCGGCTCCAGTCCTTTTTATTTTTTTATTTTAGTAGGTTTTGCAAGGGATCATAGCTTAAAAAGGCTAAATATATAATTGAAAATGAATTGGCCAAAACTATTGACTTTTCAGATGTTATTGATAAATTTAGTCAAAAGAAAGCTAGGAAAGCTATGATAATTTATGGCAGTTAGGCTATAAGTAAGCTTTTGTTGTAGCCAGTGTATTAAACACACACAAACATCGTAATTTTTAGAGCTCTTAATGTTATTTTTTTTTAGATCGTAATACTAGTTTTTGTCAATTTTTATTTTAATGTTAGTGATTCAAAGAAATCTAAGAATTTAAATGTTAATTTCAGTAAAATAAAAGTAAATGATATAATCACGGTAGCAATTGATGTGTGAAATAATTTAATCAATAAAGTTTGGTTTTAAAATCTAACTGATACTGTAACATTAATTATACCTTACAATCTATTTTTAGTTTAAATAAAATTGTAAACGGGTTAAAAAATAACCATGTAATTATAATATAGCACATGACTATGAGATGGGGGGCCGACCCTGATGCTGGTTACAGGGCCCGCAATCGAATGTGGGGGCCATGAGATCAGTAGAACATTTCATTCAACCATGCGCTGAGGTACCATGTGAATCTGAAGGAAGTCTCTACATCCCATAGAGGATTCAGGAAAATGAAGGACAGCCTCAACCCATCAAGTAAACATAACGATTCCCTAATGTTTAAAAAAAAATTGTTATAATAGCTGGACCATAAATTCAAATATAAAATATAAAATAATTCTCGTGGTCCCTACCAAATTTTTAAAAAGTACCCCTAATTTACAATCTCCACAAATGGTGCCACATTGGGGTAAAATAAAATATAATCACATAAACAAGGATGGGAAACTTTCTAAAATTGCTAGTGACCACACGACTTTTTTATATATTATATTTAAATTTTTATTCCAGCTATTTAATTTTTTTTTTTAATAAAAATTTGGGAAGAAACATTATATTTACTTTATGTTTTTGGGCAGATGGTTTGAAGCAAGCTCAAAGTCCGGTGCATATTTCAATTCAGCTGATATTCCTGATCAATATTGATGACTCCTGAGCGGGCTCCTATTTTCTCCCCTTCTAGGATGCTGCAATATAGATTTGAGGATGGATAGACGAACAGACTAGAACAACCTCCAATTCCGCTGGCAGCCATCCATTCTCCTTTTCTTTCCACTCCGTCGCTAGTGATGCCTTCGTAATAACTTCTGTTTTTATTTACCCAGCTATACGAAGTATTGGGGAATTTATGTAACCGGTCAAAAATTTGATGCATAAATTTCATCAGAATTTCATGTTTTCCACCCTCTAGATTGCATATATGAAAAAAAAAAATTTGTTTGTTTATGAACACAATAACTCCCGATAGAATGAATGTATCGACACGAAATTTTATAAATGGATCCAGAACCCTACTACGACACATTGTTTTTGAGACAAATCGACCAAAGGTAAGGAGAGGTTTAGAGGGAAGGCTTAACATAAACTCTTTAATAACTGCCGATAGAATGAATGTATATTATACGAGTATATATGAAACGTTAACCGATATGTAGAAAAGTAGTGATAAACGGGGGTCTATAAAAAGACACTTTATTTACCTGTACGATCATGGCGAGATGCCAGCACACGGTAGGTGTGATGATGCGAGCTTGTTGCATGAGAGAGAGACCACCCATATCAAATATCATGACAGTCCCAGCCGTCTGAAGTCGAATATCCATCAGCATCAGTTCCAAAACCGAGGTGCCCATCCGGAAACTCAGGGAGACTGGTACATTGTCTGGATCCAGCCGGGCTAAAACAGAACACACCATCACAAGTAAATGTACTGTAAAACACTGATTGGTACTGTTTAAGGAACTGCAACCTGCGAAGAGTAGTAAGTTAATATCTTCCTCTGCTAAACAAGAAGCCTTGGAATATACAAGCTGGATCACTGAATGGCCTCACCCTTCTATGTGATATAAATCATATAATATAGATTATTAATATATAGACCCTGATAAAAAAGCTCCAGGACTGATTTCTTAAAAATGGATTAAAAACATTTACAAGTTATTGGACATTGTTCCCTTCAAAGTACTTCCCTTGGGAAGCTATTCATATTTCCCACCACCGTTTCCACAGCTGGAAGGACTCTGAGAATTCATCTTCTGGAATGTTCAGCTCTTCCAGCGATTTTTCTTTAATTTCGTCAGTTGTTCCTCAAAACTAGATTTAACTTCCCCAGCTAAATTATGTAATCGGTCAGAAATTCGATGCGTAGTTTTTAACGGATGTTTTCCGACTTCTAGATTCCAAATATGAAAAAAAATGTCTTCTCTGACTTAGGGAAGAGACTTAACACAAAAACTCTAATAACTGCCGTTATAATGAATTTATCGACACAAAATTTCATATGTGAATTCAAAATCCCATAAGGACACTTATTTATTTTCAGCGGAATCGACAAAAGGGAAGGGGGGGACCAGAGGGGGTTCAACTCATAAACGCCAATAACGGCGGATGTAATTAATGTATCGACATGAAATTTCATATTTAAAGACCAAACCTAATGAGGGCATTACCTGTCAAACTTCAGAAATATCGGCTGAAGGGAAAGGGGCTCAAATCAAAACCCTGTGTCGAAGTGTCAAAATTCAGGGCCAGGTCTGGTGAGTATAGGGGCTGGGGGATGACGACCATGGCGTTTTTTGTGCAATAATCGCGAATGAGCAAATCAGAATGAACGGGCGCGTTGGCATGGTGCAGCACCAACTCCCTAGTTCGCCACAGCTCCAGGTCTCTTCCTCTTCACAGCCTCGCGCAAATGTCTCAGGGTTTCAAGGTAACGAAAACGATTAATTGTCTCCCCGTCAGTCGAAGTTGATGGGCGTCCTGAACGAGGACTGTCTTCCGAGATGTCCGGCCTTCTTTGAACCTCTTGCACCACTCATGAAACCATAATCGACTCACAACATTCATCCCCCAAAAACCTCTTGCAACATCTGAAACGTTTCTGTAGAACTAACTTCACAGAAAACTTGACACAAACGCGTTGCTTTTCTTTTTGATTCATTTGACAAAAGATCACAAAATAGCCAAGCATGAAAAACGTCAGTTACTTTACAACAAAGTAGGTTATAGAGAAACTACAAAAACAGCTGTAAAATATATATATTTCATTTATGTACCAGCGAAAATTAAGCTCTTAATAGTTCTCTTTCTTAGCTTAATGTAATACAGGGAAAATTATGTAATTGGCAGCTCAGCCTTGTTCCCATGTGACAACGGGTGAGAACAGTCGTTATTGACTGAACAAACGAAACATTCTCGACTACAACTCACTAACAACAATTAGCAATACAAGATAAGCGTTTATCTCTTGCTAATGACGACGTCTATATATCAGGATATCAGCTGAAAGGAAGGGGAGATTCTGGAGAGGGGTTGCAATTCAAAAACCCTAACAACTGCCGATAATGAATTTATCGAAACAAAATTTAGTATGACTTAAAAAAAAAAATTGAGTCAGGAAAACATGAGATTCTGTTAATAATTCAGCATCGAATTTTTGAAAGATTACTTCATATAGCTAAGGAAGTGAAAACTTTCTCTACTTGATCGCCTCGTTCAGCTCAACAGCAGCCACCTCAGAAAATGAGGGAAGAAACCTTAATAATGAGGATGAGCAATTTAACTTTTCAAAACATGATAAGATTTCCATTTTGATATTTCTGGCACAGACCAAGCAGGATACAAAGTTCTCCAAGTCTCTATTCTGCCCGACTTCCAGGATCTATTGTCCTCGAAAATAGCTCTCCTTTATGAAACTTTTATAAAACTAAATTTATACAAGAATGAAAGACTTCAACTTTATATCGTGGGCTTACAAAAGAATGATACTGAGTCATGACATTTTTATCATTTTTTTTTTTAAATAAAATCTATTTTGAATGAGTAAAACTTGTAAAAAACATACTAATCCCAAGCATATCATTTTCCACCTTAAATAATTGGTCACACCAAAATAATTTGTAGCAAAATTAAGAAAGTGGTTTGAATATTAAAATTGTCCATAACTCAAAACCATATTTTCAGACTTATTGCCTTTCTGTTGTAGGCCAACGATATAAGCTTTTTCGATTATTTTCGTCCTTTCTAAAATTGAAGCAAATAATGAACTCTGTTTTGTTGTTTGTACATCAAACCTTTCTTATATCTTTAGTATAAAGAAGTAGTGTAATCGTGCGAAAATTAGTGTGTAAGTTAAAAGCCCGGGCATGAGTCACAATAATTAACTAATATTAAATAATAATATTTATTATATTAAAGGAAAATTCTCACCTGATGTTTTTGGAATATTTCATTTATATTTTGGGGTAAAAAGAACAATTCAACTCTCAGTTCATGTTCCATCATTACCAGTTGTGATCTTTACAGTTGATTTCAAGGCTAATTTACTCCCATTAGTTTTATACGTTCATATTCAAATTGTTGAGAGGGCGCCGGTAGCTCAGTGGTACGCGTGCTTGCCTTCTAAACTCAAGAACGTGGGTTCGAAACCCGACAGAGGCCCTTAGTTTATTTTATCTGGGAGATAAAATAAACTTAAGCACGCTGTCCTTCGGATGGGACGTTAAGCGATGGTCCCGAACCTGTACGATGTCAGGTAATCGTTAAAGACCCCTGCCCTAGGTGAATAAAAATTTTGGTTAGGCAAAATTTATGACTCCCACAGTAGAGTCGGGCTCATGTCCACCAGAATGACAAAAGAGCGCTCTGGTAGTAGGCGATATGACCTCGTAGTTAAAGCCCGGGCATGAGTCATAAAACCTAAACCTTCAAATTGTTGATCTCTTCTAAAGATCTAGATGCTTACTTTCTGTAGTTAGAATTTTCAGATTCTCCAAGAATAAGGAGAACTTGGCTCATTACAAGATGAACCTTTAATATTCACCTCTGGAGCATGAAATTGGGAAAAAATAAGGGCCAAATAAAATGAACACTTTAAAAATTTCGAGTAGATACAAAGCTGCAAATATTTACTTCTCCTCCTTAATTTATTTAACTTGAACGACGTTACCACCGTAGGGGTTTATAAATAGAAAAAATTCTCAAAAAATATTTAATCGTTAGTTAGTTATTATGACTAATGCCCGGGCTTTAACTATGAAATCATATCTCCTACTACCAGAGCGCTCTTTCATCCTCTGCTAGACAAGAGCCCGACTCTACTAGTCCTAAATTTTTATTCACCTAGGGTACAGGTCTTTAACGAGTATCTGACATCGTACAGGCTCGGTACCATCTCTTAATGTCCCATCCGAAGGTCAGCGTGCTCAAGTTCCCCCCCACCACCCCTTTCAGATAAAAAACCTAAAGCCTCGGCTAGGTTTTGAACCCACGATCTTGAGCTCAGTAGGCTAGCACGCTACCAACAGCTATATATTTTCATAATTTGAACCTTCAGAATCACAATCCAGGCCACTATAGTTACCTGGTACGATGCAGCAGATCTTCCGCCCCTTCCTGTCTGTCCCTGGCAAACTCCCGAAGTGATGCTGATCGAAAACCTCAGGGTTTTCTGAAGGATAGAGGAAACCGTAAAGGTCCGGGTACTTTGCCTTGAACTCGTAGAAATTCTTCAACTGAAATAAGAAGTCCATAAATAAATAAAAGAATAAATATCATATATTCAAGTGACTTTACATGATAAAAGTAGATATTTTTATAGCATTATCCCAAATACTGTATATACTATAACCAATCTTCTTTTACATATAAACGTTAGAAGGATTGACTACAGTTTTAATGCTACATCTCGCCTCTTTCACCAATCGTTATTCATGTTGTTTCCGTTATATTTAAATTTAAAGAGAAAATTTATAGAGTAAAAATGTCTATATAATGAAACATTTTACTAAGGATCAATGGCGGTAACTGAGAAACCATGAAGTAACTTTTTTGTTTCCATGTAAACCACTTTATATTCAATTATTATTTATCATACATACCAAATTAATCCTAAATAAGCAGATTCAAAATATGAAGTTTGGATGAATATCTTCAGCCATATTGCGATGATGGAACGGATAAACCAAAATAGTTTAAAAAATAGACAATAGATATCATCATGAAAATAAAATAAAAGTAATAGATTGGGGAGAAATGTTTCGAAAATTAAGTACTAGAATCAATGGCCGAATTCCTGTTAGCTTATCATCCTTAAAGTTTGTTTTCAAAGGAGATAGGAATAAAGCTCCAAATGTCTTTAAAAATTAATACTTATAAAGTAGGTAGTATTACTTCAAACTCTGAAATATGAACTATGCGAAGAAATTCAAATATAAAATAAAAGAATTACCAGAAGGAAAAATTGGCATAATTTCCGCAAGATGCTTCAGAAAATGTGTGTATTTAAATACATTTTTGAGATTTATTCAATGACATTGAATAAATTAAAATTACATTATTACTTAAACGTATTATTTGAGTGGAGGTCCGGTGCTCTGATGACTTATATATAATTACCTTATCAGAACTTTGTTCTAACCAACAATTAGAGTAAAACATCGTTGTGCACATGAACACGTATTATTGCATGGATCTGAGAAAAATGTTAAGGTTAAGCAGTATTAATAGACTTTCCCGTAGTGTTCAAATAACCTGACCCATGAAGGAGATACATCTAATTTTATTTAGTGTAAAATAGTTTCGTAAAGTTTAATGTTTAAACAGGAAGAGAAAAAGTAGATTCATGATATACCCAAAACCTTCTTAACTTTATCCAAGTGGTGTAGGTACTTAATCCTGTAACAAACTTAGTTTACAAGTTCATAACTGGCTAATAACCTTCCACGAGCGGTTTAAACATCCGGCCGCCATTTCGAACCAAGTACTTTAAAGTTTCCAGTAAACTGACAGTTTACTCCCATTTATTTCGGATCACTTGGAGAACAGACTTATTGTAATGTAGATAGACAACGAGTTATACTTCCCTAGCTATGGCTACGTACAGGGCTACCTCTCGCCTACTTCACTACAAAAATATATTATTTATCTCTATTATTTCTAACCTTAAAGAAAACAGTTTTAAAATAAAAATGACACTAAATCTTGCAGTTACTTTATTTCGAAATTATAAATTCAAAAGCTAAATTCAAGGCACCTATTAATTTCCCGCGAAATCGGTCAAAGGGAAGGAGGGGATAGAGAAGAGGGGCTCGACTGAAATACCCTAATAACTGCCGATGTAGAGAATGTATCGGCACAAAATTTAGTAAATGGATTCAGAAGGCACCATATATGTCAAATATTGAGTTTTAACACAAACGGTAGAGTAAAAACGTAATTGATTATTTCTTCCTAGGGAAATACAATATATCAACGGATTCCTTCAATTGGTCAATCTCATCGTAATTATCTATAATATTTAAACAGTTGCTAAATGGGATGTATTGCTTGCTTATTTACATTTTATTATAACGATAATAAACAAAATCAGTTGTCGTGATTGTCTCATATATTGTGAAACAATTAACAAATCTGAAATAGGAATACTTACACATTGAAAAGCTTTGTAGACATCATGTTTTCTGCCTCTCAGAAACGCAGCCAAAAACAGATCATCCGTTCTAGCGTCCAGATTCTCTTCATCTGTGAAAACAAGAAGTATATAATGTAACAGATTTCTTAGGATATTTTTGACTTAACAAATAATCTACACTATAGTAACTATGTATTCACACTTAATGTCCCGGCCAGTTCAATAGAAAACTTGACAAACTCAAAATGTTAGGAGAAAACTCAGGATTGAATTAATAAAACTAATAAAAATCACTCTAATCAGAAGAAAAAAAATTCCATACATTTCAAAAAGATAAATCACAACAAAATATTAGAAAACTGACTCAAATAAACACAATCGCGCTGGTAGCTTAGTGGTATTCGTGCTTGCTTACTGAGCTCAAGATCGCGGGTTCGAAACCCAGACGAGGTACTTAGGTTTTTTTTATCTGGGAGGTGAAAAAAACATTGAGCACTCAGTTCTTCAGACGGAACGTTAACCGACGGTCCCGAGCCTGTATGATGTCAGGTTGACCACTAACCTAGGTGAAAATTTAAGGTAGGAAAAATTTAAGACTTCCAGAGTAGAGTTGGGCTCATGTCCACCAGAGCGATGAAAGCCCGGGCATGAGACACAATAACTAACGCTAATACAATTCATATATAATATATTTTTTCGCATTTATCACAGATGTATGTTAGCAATAATTCTTCATTTTTTATAGTAAATTTACAAGCAACTTACAGTTTTAGAAACATAAACACCTTACAGCATTCTAGAAAATAATTACCTTTTAAATTATCTATAATTTTTATTTAAATTTTTTTTTTAATTTAACGTCGCATTGACTAGCAGTTTAGCATTGATTAGTGACGACTATAGTGTCTAGCATATGTGACATAGCAGTAATAGTTTAAAAGATCCGCTGGGGCAGACGATACATATACATACATATATTTATTTATTTATTTTTCGCATTTACCACAGATGAGATTAAGCAATAATCCTTAATTTTTTATAATAAAAAAAGCATTTTACAGTTATAGAACTATAATTAATTTTCTACACCATAATTAAAAACATTAAACTATTTTATTATTAAATTGAAAATCATTAAAATTAATTATAGTTAATTTCACAACAAAATCCCGCCCAGAAAATTAATCCTTAGTTATATAAATACTGTTGATTAAAAAAGGGTATAAGTGGAATTATAAAGTAATATTTTTTGTTTCCTTAATATATCCTTAAATTACTAATAAATTTACAAAACCAAACTTCTTGAGGCGATCGCCCCCTCTGGATCCACGCCAGCCCACAACACCTCGTTTGAGATGGCACTCATAGGCTATGGCCTATGAGTCCGTGCATGTAGGATACACATTTATTTCAGTTTTGGTGTAGATAGCACAAAAGGTGTGGAAACGCATAGCGTGCAGACGGGCTCCAATCACTGCTTTATTTTGTTACGAACTGCATAATTGGTTTGTTAGTAGGTCATTTCAATTATTCATTGTTAAAGTAGAATGACCCGGGACCAAGTAACATTAATACCAACTGACTTAATTACTTATTATGACTCATGCCCGAGCTTTAAATACAAGGTCATATCGCCTACTACCAGAGGGCTTTTTTGTCACTCTGGTGGACATGAGCACGACTCAACTATAGGAGTCCTAAATTTTGCCTATCCTAAATTTTCATTCATCTAGGGTAGGGGTCTTTAACGAGTACCTGACATCGCAAATT
Organism: Aradus depressus; assembly: GCA_963662175.1. Taxonomy (NCBI): domain Eukaryota; kingdom Metazoa; phylum Arthropoda; class Insecta; order Hemiptera; family Aradidae; genus Aradus; species Aradus depressus. The sequence goes on along the minus strand of OY759217.1, from coordinate 27,405,806 downwards.
GTTTTCTTGATGTTTTTTAAGTTATATTAATGTTGCTCACCATCTTCAAAATAAGAGGGGCCATGGTGGCCGTGCGGGCTAGAGCGTAGGGCTTTGGTCGCATGGTCTCACCATGATTTACGGGTTCGAATCCCGTCCGGGAATGAGTTTTATTTCGTAGATAGTACTCCCTCCCGGGGCCATGGATGTCGGAAATAACTAGACAACAACACATTGACATGGCTAATATGCACCGTACATAAGGCCAAAAAAAACAACCAAAAAACATATTTTAAAGTTCGTTGCTATGAGTTACGATTTAAAAATTACTTAAATATATTCCTTATACACATTTAGTTTACATTCTTTGGAGGGCTATAACTTTTGTCATATTGACCTCATCTCAAATCTGGGGACATATGAGCGAGTCCAAATTTCAAGTTCATAGCTACAATCATTTTTGTGGTGGAGAGCTCACAACTTTTCAATCACATACATACACAGGCACGCACGCACAAACAGACATCATCGCCAAAATGGTCAAAACGTATTCAGGGGACCTTGAAACGTGAAAATCAGTTGAAACATCGATCTAGGATTTTCGCACGATTACAATACTTTTGAAACGACAGCTGTGTCGTCAGCGTAAAGGTATATGTTCGTGTTTGTTCTCAGATTATGAGTTTGTCAAGTAATCTTTTGATAAATACATATTTTTTTATTCATCTATATTCTGCACAATGTATACAATTGGTAGATGTGACTATATACAATATAAAACAATAATACATCTGATGGGAGAAGCCAGCCAGTGCAGACACTTTCTAAGATTGTTCATTTCATAGCAGATCCCGCGTCCAACGCCGTTTTAGCCAACGTGGAGGATTGTCAGTGTGACTATGTGATTATAGGTGTTTCGTGAGAGGATTAAGATGGTTGCTAAGGTTCCTTTGGGAATTTTTGAAACAGGTCTGGATTAAATCTTGTACGTAAGGGATGTTGAGTTCTTGGATTTTGTTCGCGAACCTAGTTAGAAGATGAATAACAAGATGTGAAATGAGAAGGTAGCTAAAGCGGGGGCAAGGACCGAAAGCAAGATAAATCTGGTAGGTCCTTTTTATCATACGTTTTGATGGAGATTTGTATTCATCGAATAATAAGATAAATAGAATGGCATGTGGAGGGTCAAGAACCTAAGTAGTAGCCATGAGAGGCATTCCCCTCCAAAAACAATATTGTATTAGTTTGAAAAAAAGGGTATTCTTATGTGTAAGAATATTACACATAATTTACATTTGTTGTGAATAATGTTTTGTTTACTGATTATGAAAACACACAAAAAAAAGTTGTCGGTAAATCACCGGCAATGTACTTCCCCAGAACGAATTGATCAATAAACTTTTCGCTCCACCTCCAAAACCAGTCGACCCTTTGAGCTAATATTCAACTCCTCTTCTCAAAGTCATGTCATTTTGTCTCTTTGTACAGTGTTATCTTGAGAGTAGACATTCTTATACCCAGTAATGTCACTATGATATAATTTTGAGAAGGGGAGAACGAGAATCATCTGTAAGCGTGGTTGGCATAAGAAAGTCCTGTAATGGCCATTTCACATATTTTCTATTGTTAAAATACTTGGTATCTATCGATGTAAATTTATTCTAGAATGAACAATCATTTCACAATATTACTCTTATTAGCTACATCAGATAACTTATACTCACAATAATTCTGGAGGTAAATGTAAAACATGAATAATGTACTTTATTAAAGTATAATGGAGTATAAGTGTTTACAGAATTACGTTATTTCGCAAGGGAGGGTGCAGCAATAATACTTTTCTTCTGTATTCATCTATTACTTGTAAAAGAAAAACTCAGAAACAACAATAGTGATAATGATGGCCTTTACTGGAATGATTACATGTGAATAGAACCGCAATTATTACCCTAATGCGACTGATGAATCACCAGTAATATTTCTTCAGCTTGAGTTAAGCCCCGTGTTTATGAGTTAAGCCTCTCGCTAATTCCCACCTTCCCGTTGGCCAGTCTGGCAGAAAATCAATATGGGTTCTGGGTCCATTTATTAAATTTTGTGTAGATTCAATCATTAAATTGACAGTTATTAGGGTTTTTGAATTAAGATTAGCAAGATTATTACGCAACTTAATGTTTACTAGGCCTTCGAGCTTATATTCTAATACCACTTGCCATCAAAAATTGTAGTATTCAAAACTTTAAACTGAACTTAAAATGCTGGATGAATAAAATCAATGATGAAGAATTTTTAAAACTAATGTCATTTTAATATACTTTACATAAGTATTGTCCAACTCCATATCATTTCATCTCAAAAATGTAGTTAGTCTCATTTACATTGTTTTCCCGCACTCAGGCCTAGGTCTTGTGGAATTTTTCCTGAAGTTTTACTTTGTTATTTTGTTTGTAAACTTAATATAGTATATTATATCAATAATTGTAATAATTACATTGTCTATCTAATTAACTAATAATAATAACTTAAAAAAAAGAAGATTTGGCTGAAAATCATTAAATATTGTCCTTATGGGGTTGTAGATCTACATATAAAGTTTCATGTCGATATATTCATTTTATCAGGAATTACCGTAATCACAGACACACAGCTTTGATTTTTTTTATCTCCTCAGAAATACAAAGTAGAGAGGAAGTTATGTGAACGGTGACACCAAAATTTAAAAAAAAATCCTATGTGAATATGAGAAATATGTGTGAAATTTTATGTTAATCTAACAACCCATTAAGACAACATTTATCAATCAAGTTGAGGGAAGAAGGGTCTACAGGAGGAGGGTTTTACTCAAAAACCCTAGCAACTGCCTAATGACGAATCTACACGAAATGTTATATGTAAATCTAACACATGGGAGTAATATCACCCATTAAAAATGTTACATTGCCGATAGAGGTAGCGTGCTTGTCTAATGAGCTCAAGATTGCGGGTTCAAAACCCGGCCGAAACCTTCATTTTTTTTTTATCTGGAAGGTGAAAAAACCTTGAGCACGCTGCAAAGTTAAGCGATGGTCCCGAGCCTGCACGATGTCAGGTACTCGTTAAAGATCCCCTAGGTCAGTGGTCGGCAAAGTGCGGCTCCAGAGCCGCATGTGGCTCTTTGGCTCCTTAAGTGCGGCTCTGGCACAAATATCCACGGAAGGCATTTGACAATGGTAGCTTTGAAATACAATTGCTGGATTTAAAAAAAGAAGGAGATATGGCGCTCTAAATTCGAACGTCATTGTGTTGAATTGGAAATATTGGAGAAGAAAAAATGTGATCTTAGTTCACAACACAAGTGGTCTGCTTTGAATGACCTGGAGAAGGAAGACATGATCATTTTCAACGCTTGGAATAGTATTCCTGACTCTTACGATCAGCTGAAAAAGCTCGCGTTTGCTGTTCTTTCCCTTTTCGGTTCTACATATATATGCGAAAAATCTTTTTCAAGCATGAACACTATCAAGAGTAAACTGAGAAGTCGTCTTATTGATGAGAACTTGGAATCCTGCCTAAAATTAAATACAACAACATACAAACCTGACTTACTCAAACTTTCCAAGGAGATGCAAGCACATTGTTCGCATTAATAAATATTTATTAAGTATGAAATTTAGTTTTATTTAGTGTAATAAAAGTTTACTAAACAAGCAGATTTCGCTCCCAATTTTTTTTAAAAAGTGTTGTAATGTTCATATTTGGCTCTTTGGCTAATAAGTTTGCCGACCACTGCCCTAGGTGAATAATCCTGGATAAGCAAAATTTAGGACTCCCAGTGTAGAGTCGGGCTCATGTCCACCCAAATAACGCTCTGATGATAGGCGATATGCCTATATTATGCGAGTCACAATAACTAACTACCATTAATGAGCTCCTTGATCTTCTGGAGGTTCTCCTTAAGGAGGCCAGGCAGTTCCCTCAGTTGCTGTTCAGCCACTAGCTGGAGCTCCTTAGGCAGGTCCTCTGGGTCCTCCCGGGTCACGAACAGAGCATCCAGGTCTTTTTGCAGCTGGCACCTCTCCTCCTCCTCCATATCTACAACAAAAACAAAGGACCCATCAACACAAAATTAAACTCAACTTTGACGTTAAAAAAAATAGAAAAATAAAGTTTCTATATTATCTGCAGGGGAGTAATTTATATGTATTTAGATATTTTTTGTGGAGCTTAATATTGTTTACTTATCATATTCAAAATTAATTTAAAACATTTTTGATGTGTAAACATCTTAGCTCTCGGTAGGGGCCTTGTCAGACCGTAAGTCTCGTTGTTGCGTAATTTTGTGTGTTGGACGGTTGAGAGAGCAGCGCACACACTGCACACTTCTTAATTTGTGATGTCAGCTGTTTTTTAGCATTTCAATTTAACTAAAATATCAATATTATGAACTATAAAATGATCTTTCGGTAAGAAACTTTTAGGTCAAGATGCTTCGATAGCTTAAATTTGTAACAATAAATATAATTTGTGGGAAAAGAAAATAATATGGCAGTGTAAATCTAAAAAAAATATAATATTTCAATATATTATTTATATTATATAATATTGTTATTAGTATATAATAATAATAACTGCTTAAAATATCGATCAATAAAAATAATATATTGTTTTTACCCATTTCATAAGATACCGAACAGCTTATTTCATTATCAAATGACAAACTTAATCTACAAATGAATTCGAATCGAAGCATTTCAACAACAAATCCGAAAACTAACATCGATGCTGTTGCATTCTTGCGGTATTTAGAGACACTACAATCACAGTTGTATAAAAAGAAATTGAAGAACAATAAATTTGAAAGTTTAATTCCTCATACTACTTTTCTTATTTTAACATAACAAGTTTTAATCAAAATCAGTGCACGACAGCAAATTTTTGAAACTAAAGCAGATGTTTACACATCAATTCCCGTGTGTACAACGTCACTCACACATTTGCTTATTTTATTTTGCATATCTTTATATAGTTCTGTTAAATTACAAGTTTTAACATATTTTGCATATTTTATGTACATTTTTTCACCCATGATTGTATATTTTCAAATTTAATTCAATAAATTATTTTTTTATTATACAATCAACTTTTTTTTGCCACTTAAATCCAGTAAAGAATTTGGAAATAATAAAAATTAAAAGGTTCTAAAATAATATTCTATTCTTAAAACAGTTGTCGGCGATTCACCGGCTATGAACTTCCCCAGCAAGAATTAATCAATTACTATTTTGCTCCTTCTCCAAAGCCAATCGATAGTATGGGCTAAAAATTAATATTCGACTTACATAGTGGCTTCTGAATCATGGTCACCAATTTTGTCTCGATAGATTCATTATATCGGCAGTTATTAGGGTTTTTAACTCGAGCCATTTTGCGGAAAATTAGTAAGTGCCATCCTCAGGGGATATTGAATTTAAATATAAATTTATTGTCGATACATTCATTATTTCGTTATTGGAATTTTTGAGTTGAGAACTCCCACTTATCACCCTTTCCCCTTCGTCAAATTCCGACAGGTTTCTGGACAAACATTAAAATTTCGTGTCAATGCATTCATTCTATCTGGAGTTATCGTGTTTACCAGACAGACATGTAAAAAGATTATGAAGCAGTCAAATTTATGTTTTAATAGAAGGCGAATAGTATAAAACACTTATGTCTCATATATATCATATTTTAAAAATATATATTGATAAATAAAACCACATCTCATTCTATAATGAAGTATAAAATTTAACGCTTCACAAATTTAAGTAAAGAAGATGAATCTTTATGTACCTGGGACTGAATTTATTTTTCTAGTTTGTTTTGTTTTATTCTCAACTTGATATAAATGTGTACAATATTAAAATGAGAAGTTCAACTGCATATAATTTAATAAAACTTTCAGGTATCAATCACAATTTCTTCCTAACATTAACTTTAGCTCTTTCTATTACTATTAATAAATGTTCACATTTGGGATGGCGCGTATTCTAGCGGTACCTCGGAGAAAGAACGTTTGAGTAGGTAGTATATAGAGTGCAGCACTGACTAGTTCCTAATCGTTTTTATAGAGGCTTTTCCTAAAAGAAAACAACAATTGTAAATTAAAGGATTTAAAAGACTTAATTTTGATTCTAAACATATTTCTGTTATTATTAGTTTATTTTTCCCAGCTATAAGAAGTATAGGGCCAGTTATGTAATCGGTCAGTTCTTATTTTCTAAGCTCCTGATTCCAGAAATGAAAAATAAAAGTCGTCCGTGAATCACGGACTATGTACTTCCCCAGAACGGATTAATCAATTATGTGTTCGCGCTCCCTCCAAAGCCAACCGACCGTTCTAAAACTCAATATTTACTTAAATAGTGGCTTCTGAATCCTCTTACTAAATTGTGTCGATTGATTCATTACATCGGTAGTTATAATTAGGGTATTTGAGTCGAGACCCCCTTCTTTGTCTACACCTGGACAAATCATCCCTTCAACAGATTTGGGGGAAAATTTGAATTTAAACATAAAATTTCATATCGATACTGTGATGTGTAAAAAAAAATACACACATTAAAATGATTAAATTATTAATATAAAAAAATTAATAATTATATTTATTTTTCTATAAAAAGCTATTTTCTTTTAAAAAAATGAGTAAAAAAACAAAACAATGCCATCAGCTGTTTTTAGTGTGTTTAGACGAGTCGAGGCCTGGATGGAATGGAAACGGTCTGAGTAAAGATGGAGAGTGCTGTTTAGGCTTAAGTTGTGATGAACTAAATAGAAGTGAATTGACGGTGAAATTGATCCAAAAAGAAGGTACTGTTGTTTGTTTATATGTACAGGAGATATGCCCAAAAATATATAATCTAAATTTAAAAAATTGACAAAAATATAAAACAAAAAAAAAAATTGATATAGTTTTAAGAACTTAGTTTTTAAGAGTTTTTCTTTGGATTTTTGTTTGTTTCAATGTTTAGTTTTTTTATTTTATAATGTAGATGATTTAAAAATAATAAACCCAAACTATTTGTTCTCGTGAATTCTATTCTATTCATTTTCCCTTTTGGCCCAGTAAGATAATTTGAAAACCTTTGGATTAGATTCAAATGCAAACTTTAGAAGACAAGATTGGCATCTCTTTAGAAATCCAAATGAAAAGTTGGTTAATTGCATTTTTTTAAATACGTGCACTTTCTTTAAAATTGCACGTGTTGAACTTTTGATGTTTTTTTAGGGTCCTTTTTTTTGGAAATTGCTGAAGAAATCAAAATTTAGTAAAAGAAAAGAGATACAATTTCTACAGGAAATGTGGTAATTCTTATTATTATTTTATTATTATTAATTTTACTTATATTTTTTGATTTATTTTAATTTTACATTAACAATTTTTTTTTTTACTACAATACATTAATTACATTGGCAGTTATTGTAAACACCTAGGAGTCGACTCAATAAATATTTTCTGTAAAAGGAGGATTCTGATCGACAGAAGGAATAGTTATAATATTATTTTTTGTCCTTTATATTGAGGCACTCAGGGTGTGGCTTCTCAAAAGTAACACAGATCCGCCCATCCCTAGGGAAAGGGGTTATCCGATAAGACCTGTTACGCAACTTTCAATTTAAGAAGCGAAGCATTATATTACACTTGGAATATCGCTATCCCCTTTCATAATCACCACAAATCACTATCCGCCCCTTCAGTGTGATTTGTGCGCAATGACACATCATGAGCTACTAATGTTGGGCTTAAGAAATTCTCGTTCGGTTTCGTCATTACTGCCATTAATGATGGCATTACTTCACTGTTAATGTTCTCAGCATTCACAGAATGATTGTTACTATCAGTAAATAAATGTCAAAGTTGCCCTTCACATAAATATAATGTATAATATATAATAAATGTTATAATTCCATGGGTTACTGTGCGCAATTAATAAATAATTTATGAAAATACTATTGATAACAGCGGTCAAAAATCTGTCTGCAGTATGAGGCTTTCATGATTCTCTGGGTCAGCTTGGAAGCTAAGAACATATATATCTCTAACAGAAGAATCGATCAAACTGGTTTTTTGAATGCGCTTTTTGAATGGTCGTCAGAGTGCTGGCTGCGCAACTATAAAATTTGATTCTGCTAAAGGCAGTAGACAATAATTCTTTAGTGCCTCTCGATAAATTACGTACCATTTACGTAGCATTTGAAGCTCAGATTTAATTGTTCTATCAGCTAAAAGTATGTGTGGGAATGGTGAGAATAATTTTTAGTTACAAGCATGTCGTTGTTGCAGCAAATGAGCGAGATATATATACATATCATATTTGAGGGCGCCGGTAGCTCAGTGGTATGCGTGTTTGCCTTCTGAGCTCAAGATCGTGGGTTCGAAACCAGACCGAGGCCCTTAGTTTATTTTATCTGGGAGGTAAAATAAACTTAAGCACGCCGTCCTTCGGATGGGACGTTAAGCGATGGTCCCGAGCCTGTACGATGTCAGGTACTCGTTAAAGACCACTACCCTAAGTGAATAAAAATTTAGGGTAGGCAAAATTTAGAACTCCCATAGTAGAGTCGGACTCATGTCCACCAGAGTGACGAAAGAGCGCTCTGGTAGTAGGCGATATGACCTCGTTGTTAAAGCCCGGACGTGAGTCATAAACCTAACCTAACCTATACATATCATACACCTAGGGACATCACATGGTATCTTGGACACTGTATTTTATAATTGGCAGTGTAGGTCCAATTCCAAACCTCAGAACACGCCAACTCTTGTCTCAATAAAAACATTTTTATATAAGAGAAAGAGATGGATTGAGGGTGGGGGAGTAGCCGTGGTGGGAGGAGGGCGAAATTCAGGAGGAAACGAGGGGGAGAGGAGAGCATACGATTTTTAGGGACATAGCACGATTCGCGCTCGCAAACCAAGCCACCCAAGCCATTTCATATAAAATGTGCGTTTCAGTCTACGACTTTTATACATACTGTTTTTTAATTAGGTCATAAATGTAAGCAGTATCTTGTATAACTTACTTAGGGCCCAATGTGGTCTTATTTTTCGTCCGATTTTGATGCCTAAAATAGAAGGAGCCTGTACTGGTTCATTGAAAGGACTGATGAGAGGGTCATAATTTTATTTTTTTGGATACTCGATATGTTTTATATATGTGAAGATTCTTAATCGTTACTTCTTATTACAGGAGATCCGGGAGAACAGGACTTGACATTAAAGTACAGTCCCCGATGTCTGGTCAACCTGTATAAACTCAACTACTGTAGTGTAAGCTACCTTGTGAATACAGAAGTGCTGGGGCTAGTTGAGTAAACCTAGTGAAATATGAGACACGAAAATACTAATTTAGGGAGTTTAGGGGAGGATAACACCCCTCCCCCCCCCCCCCCCCCCTCCACCCTGATGTCTCTTATACAAACCTAATTTTGTACCTTTACCATAAATTAGATGAAGGTAACCCTGGTGGGATTATGGCTAGTCAAGTTTTGGAAAGGATTACCGATATTCTCAGTTAGAGCCCTGTTGATCTATTCTCTTCAGGTAAACCTGGGATCTGACACAATCTCAACTGTTTGAGCTACGAAGTTCCTCAGGTCTGGCTATCACTTGCGCCGTGCAAGTCTATTGAGCTCAAGATCCCGGGTTTGAAACCTGGCAGAGGCCTTTAGATTTTTTATCTGGAAAGTAAGAACCATGATCATGACGTAATTTGGATGAAGCCTTCCGCGATCGTTCTATGCGATGTCAATATATATATATATTTATATACACTCCCGGACACAATTGAAGGATCATTTCAATGTTTGCAATTTTAATGGGTTTGTGACAGTTATTATTATTTGTGGCATTGATGAAGGAAATTAAGAATTAACAGGAAAAGTAAAATTGTTTATTTTTTTTTGAAATATGGAAAGAATTAAAAAAAAAAAAAAAGTTAACAAAGAAAAATTTCATAAAACACATCAAATTTCAAAACAATTTTAGTAAGTGGTGTTCCCTCCCCTAGCTTGAATGATAGACTATATTCTTCTGAGCATTCCCCTGATTAAATTGTGAATTACTTCTTCCGCATGCAAGAAGTTCCGCAAATTCTCTAAATTTTGTGGCTCTCGTGTTCTGGCGCGTCTTGCAAGCATGTCCCAGGCGTGCTCTATGGGGTTCATGTCTGGACTTCTTGCGGGCCAGTCCATTGCCACAATTTGAACTTCACGAAGGTATCTCGCAGGATGTCAAAAATAAGTTAGTCTGACCTCTCACAGATTTTTTATTTAAGTAAGCTAGCCGGCTTTCGAGGTTTCCCTCATCATCAGGCAGTCTGATAAAAATTTTAATAAACTAAATAATAAAAATATAAATAAATAAAAATCTACAACAAACATTAACAATTTAAAATATCATGGATGGGGACAGACGAGTTATTCCTGTCCACCATCTGAGTCACAACTTGTGTGACACAAGTTGTGACTCAGATGGTGGACAGGAATAACTCGTCTGTCCCCATCCATGATATTTTAAATTGTTAATGTTTGTTGTAGATTTTTATTTATTTATATTTTTATTATTTAGTTTATTCAAATTTTTATCAGACTGCCTGATGATGAGGGAAACCTCGAAAGCCGGCTAGCTTACTTAAATAAAAAATCTGTGAGAGGTCAGACTAACTTATTTTTGACATCCTGCGAAATAATCACTTCTCACTACATCAGCCATCTTCATATTCACGAAGGTATTGTTGAACAACACCCGCAACATGGGATCGGGCATTGTCGTGCATCAAAAGAATCATCGAGGGCCGACAAACGGGGCGAAGGGCATCACATGAGGTTCTAGAATCTTTCTGATATACTTAGTGAGCTATGGACCAATGACCACTAACACCATAGAGGTGTTTAAATCTACGCCTCCCCACACCATCATAGATCCTCCGCCAAAACTGATTCGGTGTGAAAATTACAGGGAGTAAACCTCTCGCCCGGCCTCCTCCACACTCGTTCACGTCCATCTGAAGACCTTAGGCAGAATCTGGACTCATCTGAGAATAATACTCGCCCCCAATCATCAGTAGTTCGATTCAGGTGTTCCCGGGCGAATCTCAATCTCTGGACAGGGTCTCTGGTGAGCAGGGGTCCAGTGGCTAGGGGATGAGATCAATCCGTACTCATTGAGTCTCCTTCTGATTGTACGTTCAGAAAGTCTGACGTTTCTGAAGGTTTCCAAGAGGTGAATCAAGTAAAGGCCGGTAGACCGATCCCGAAGCCCATGTAACTGCAAAAAGCAGTCATCCCTCTCGACAGTTGTCCTCGGACGGCCCTGCCCTCTTCTGAGTACCTGCCCGTCTCCTGTTATCGGCTCACCGCTCTTGACACCACGGATTGTGATCATTGGAGCCGATTTGCGATTTCCCTCTGGCTCAACTCTCCCTCACCCCTGATTGCTTCCTCTTCAACCTCTCGGCCAAGGAACAGTTATTTACTTTCACTTATTCTCAAATAAACAGACTTAAAAAAAAAAAATATATAGAGAAACGAAAGGCGCTGTAGGAGCTGCAATGATAGTAAAGTAAGTCCATTTCTTTAATCCATAATGGTAAATAAACATTACAGAAAGATAGAGGATTATAGCAAACCTACTCGTGAGAGAAATAAACACAATAAACCCATTACAATTGCAAAAATTGAAGTGATCCTTTTATTTTGTCCGGGAATGTATATGTAATTGTCTAGAAGCAGAATACACGACTATCATATTAATATAAACATATTATTTACATATAATTACAATAGTGTCACGCAGGAAATTGAAATTCAGTACCATGTGCTGGACTGGCCACGCCTGCCGTCTCCAATTCAGACCTATTGTGAAATGTCCTTTAGCACACATCTGATTTCAAATGAGATAGATTGCACACCCACTGCGACAGAAAAGAAACCAATCCAGGAGCCATTTTCAACCTAACGCCACAGTAAGTCGTCTTAGCGATTTATGACCCCACATGAAAAAGATTGGGAGAGATCTCAATGCTGTAATAGAATTCACTGGCCCCTTTAATGAATAAATATCCTTTACTGAGCTGGGGTAGCCAACCTTTTTTGTATGTCGCTGGTATGTTTCACAAACAGACGGTAGAGGTAGGGGGATACCACAGAGTATCGATACTTTTACTTATGAGTAGTATCGAATAAAACGTTCGATTCAACTCCAGTATCGATACCTAATCGTATCGATTGAACCTAGTGTTTCGTTATAATTAATTTTTAAAAATGTATAAATCTATATAGATATTAATGAAAATAGTATCGATTCAATGGAGTACTTCGTTATAAATAATTTTAAACCATGTATAATATATATATATATTATACATGGTTTAAAATATACATACGTTTAAAATATATATACCTATATAATAATAATAATAAAAAACACAATACAATTTGAAAGGTATATATGAGATATTGTAGTGGGCATAAGAAACAAATAAATCAAATCGAATAAGATAAGATTATATTATTAAAAACATACCGAAAATAATAAAAAACCTTATAAAATAAACATACAATTTATTTTTACTAAGTATATACAACTACTGGAGACTATTCGTGTTCCCACAATATTTCACTTTTTCAAAACGATTTTTGCAAGTTGCTGAGATCGAAACGTTCTTAGTGTAATAAATCCACACTTTCGCCGTAGGACGAGGCATTATAATTTGTAATTGACAAAATGAAATGTAAAAATGAAATAAAATGCTGAAATCGGAATCATTTTCGCGGTTCTGTTCAAAATTAAACAAACGTATACATTCAAGGTAAGAAATAAGGACGCATCATGCAGACTGCGTGGTCATATCACACATTAAGTTATCACCATCGATATATATCATTTGTCCGTGGACCGTAATTTGAATTAAGTATTTTGATTATTGAAACGATTACTTTGAATCGATACAAGAAATATATATTCGATACCTACTTGATATTGAAAGAAAAGTATCGATACCAAAAGTAATTGTTATCTGCCAAAAGTATACTTTAGAGATACTTTACTTGTATTTAATTGTATCGATAGATCCCTAGGTAGATGACAAGATTGGCTAGGAAAAGAGTAAAACTTCAGTTTTTACTTCCTGAACTATACGAAGTATAGGGGAAGTTATGTAATCAGTTAAAAAATCGATGCCGAGTTTTCAATAGAATTTCAAGTCAAGGATAAAAAAAAATTCTGTCTGTCTCCTTTTAAGTGTCGATGTAATGAATGCATTGACACGAAATTTAGTATAATTTCGTATTTAAAATCAAAACAATGAGGGCATAATCTGTTAAATTTCAGCGATATCGGCTGAAGGGAAGAGGGGTTCAGGAGAGAATTCAAAAACCCTAATAATGTAATGATTTTATCGATACAAAATTTAGTATTTTTGAGGGGTGCGAAAAGTTAATTGATTAATTCGTTGTAGGAAAGTACATTGCCGGTGATTCAGCGACGACTTTTTTGAAGTGAAAACTTCTTTAGCATCGTTGTGATTTGAAACTCGATGAAACGAAAAAGCGACACTATTGTCCGGGCCCGGGCATGAGTCATAAAACCTAACCTAACCTATTGTCTTATCTATATATACAATATATATAACAGTTGTTTTATTTAGTCATCTGTTTGAATTACTAACATAAGGACTTGTTGTAACTGAAAGTGAAGAGAAAAAAAAGTTGCCGATAATGCTTCTTCTCCAGTCTTGTGACACAAAAAAGATAATCATGAAAAATTCCATCGCCTCCTCCTCTCCCTCCAAAAAGTTTGGAATTGTGAATTTTTTTAGACTTTTAAGAACTTATTAAGGAAACATTTATTTCATACTTTAGTTACCATAAGCCACTCGTGTCATTTGTTGAAATTAAAAACATGGAGTTTGAATAATAAAATATAAAATAATTTTTAAACTTGGTACCAATATTATATTAAATAAACCCTATAATTATCCCACTCCTGATACTGCATTCGTCTCATTCTCTCGCAGTTTCGTTTTCTGAAGGTTTCACTTCTACCGGGTGTGAACTGCACACATGTTTTGTTTTTTTACTTTCTTATACTTGTACTGTATACGATTTTTTGCAGGTCGCCCGATTTGCACAAACATGTCGAAAACAGTGAAAACCATATCAAATGTGTCTTTTATTGTTCTCTACAATTTTTATTTTAGATTTTCGATTGCCATAAATATGAAATTTATCTTTAAAAAATGTACTTAGACTTCGAAGTATAGTGATCTTAATTTTTGTATGATTTCTGCCAAAATATACTCAGATATAAGTTAGCACATGTGACATCTTCATGAAACATTTCAAATTCATTGCTACAATCCTTTTTTTGAGTTCATGAAGTTCCAATCACATATGAAAAACGCTCGGACTTCATCACGAAAATGGTGAAAACTCGATCACGAATTTACGTCAGGTTACAATACTTCCTTATACTAGAAGTTTTGCACAATTGCGGAAATTGGAGAAAGTTTACAGTTACAGTAATGGTAACTTCAGAAAATATACAATCTCTGTTGATGTGGGCGTAGGCGAGGGCTGGCCCCTGGCCTTATGCAAACCTACCGTACGTTTCCTTACTTAATATATGTTTAGCATACTATTATATAACATTGTACAGTTTGGAAAATATAGATTTGTAATTGTTGAGCTAGCATTCACTCAGACACTGATTAGAGCCCTCGTGAGCAAATATACGTAAAGTGAAAGGAAAATATGAAATCATGTAACTTGTATCAGATACAGTGTCTCATGCCCGGGCTTTAACTATGAAGTCACATCGCCTATACCAGAGAGCTCTATCGTCGGAGTTACCGGCACCCTCACTTGTATCCAGTTAGTGATAAGTAAATGTCGAGGCTCGTTTCTTATTGCCGAGGACAAAAACATTGAGGACGCCGTCCGTCGGATGGTACGTTAAGCAATAGTCCCGAGCCTCAGGTACTCGTTAAAGACCCCTATCCTAAGTGAATAAAAATTAAAGTAGTGGGCGATGTGTTCAACTTGTAGTTGAACCCCGAGCATTAGTCATAATACTAACTAAAATATTTTTCTTAATTTTTCAAAAAAAAATAGCGGGGGCCATGGTGGCCGTGCGGGCTAGAGCGTAGGGCTTTGGTCGGGTTCGAATCCCGTCCGGGAGTGAGTTTTATTTCGTAGATAGAACTCCCTCCCGGGGCCATGGATGTCTTAAATAATTATATATAACACATTAACATGGCTAATATGCACCGTACATAAAGCCAAAGGAAAAAAAAAAAAAAAAAAAAAAAAAAAATAGCAATACATAAGCCATATTTTAAAGTTCGTTGCTATGAGTTACGATTTAAAAATTACTTAAATATATTCCTTATACACATTTAGTTTACATTCTTTGGGGGGCTATAACTTTTGTCACATTGACCTGATCTCAAATCTGAGGACATATGAGCGATTAGAAATTGTATAAGGAACAATTTTGGTATAAGTCAATTTTTCGATAGGACTAACTTTTTTTGGGTAAATCATGGAAACGTCTAAAAATATGTGTTTCAAAACTACATTTCAAGATGGTTTTCGGCATGTATCTCGAAAACCAGACGTCCTATAAAAAATCGTATTCTATATAAATGATGTATTTTAATATTCTCTACAACTATTACTTGAAAAGATTTTTGATTAGGTCATAAACATAAGCTGTAACTTGCAAAATGAAGTTAAGACCCGGGGGAAAGAGTAGAATAGAAGAAGACTAAAGAAATGCCACCAGATTTGAAATAGGTCCAATTTTATTGAAAATGATGAAAATTAAGAAATGTGATTTGACTAACACAGGAGTGTAGTATTCTTATACCAACTACTTTTGTACAGATCACTCTCTCAGTAGGTATAAAAAAGTCCTGTGTTGCCCACATCACAATATTTTTTTAACTCAAGTATGTGTCTAACAACAGATTCCTGTGCACAAGGCCATCTCCATCAACAGTATTACACAAGTGCAATTTTATGCAATTTATATACATTTTTTTTTTTTTTTTAATATCACTAAGATCCACTGACGTAAGAATTAGTAGTAGAATTTGCGGAAGAATATAAGAATTAGATGTTTCCTTGATTTAAACGAAAACGGTAAGTCAAAAATGTTTTTTATAAACTTAGCAATCCTAATAAGTCCTCAGATTTGAGCTAGACTCAATAAGACAAAGGACACACAATAAAAAATAATTTTCCGTAGGAAATATTTTAAAATAATATTGGGAGCCATGGTGGCCGTGCGGGCTAGCGCGTAGGGCTTTGGTCGCATGGTCTCATCATGGTTTGCGGGTTCGAATCCCATCCGGGAGTGAGTTTTATTTCGTAGATAGAACTCCCTCCCGGGGTCATGGATGTTAAATAATTAGATAACACACTGTCATGGCTAATATGCATCGAACTAAGGTCCAAAAAAAAAAAAAAAAAAATTCAAGTTCATAGCTGCAATTATTTTTGCGGTGGAGAGCTCACAACTTTTCGATCACATACACACACAGGCATGCACGCTCAGACAGACATCATCGCGAAAATGGTCAAAACGTATTCAGGGGACCTTGAACCGTGAAAATCAGTTGAAACCTCGATCTCGGATTTTTGCACGATTAGAATACAGTAGACTCTTTCTTATCTCCAGTTCCTCCACACCTTAAAAGTCAGTCCAATGTACGTTATTGTTTTATTTATTCATTTATATGTTTTTTTTTATTTTAGACATTTTCATACATTCATTTATAATTGACTAATTATATATATATTATTTTTCATATATTGTTATAGTTACATTGTTTTCTTTCTTTTCTATATCTCGCCACATTCGGACCTGATGATGGGACGTAAGAACGTCCCGAAACATCGTTGGGGGATAAAGACACTTCCGAAGAGTTTTCTTTGAAAAATAGTTACCTATCTTAATTTTTATTAAATTGAAAAATGTGTCTACTTATTATGAACGTATCTTGTATTATTATTGTTATTATTTTTTATATATACTTATACTATACTCATATATTTTTAAGTATTTATTTGTACAGTTTTTATTAATTTAATTTTACTTTTTTTAATGTTTTTTTTGTTACTACTAATCATAGATGTGTTAGACTCAAGTAGTTATAAATCTAATTTATAAGTTATCATAATGTATAAATTCATTTGACGTATCCTATTACCATGTATTGGTTTAACGGAAATAAATGTATTATTATTATTCGGCGTTGCCGGGACCGACGTGACGTCATCAATTAATGAGAAAAATATATCAATTAAAGCATGAAAAAAAGTGTTTTTAGGTGATTGTTTTATCTCTTTATAACTTGATGATTTGAATAAAGACTGTTCACTATCCTGCACCAGCCGTACAAAACGTACGTAAACAAAACCGTCGCATGTGATTAAAATAACATTTTAAACATTCAATTCACTAACGAATAAAACAATCCAACTATTCTTTTCACTATGAGAATCAAATGAAAACTGAGAAAAAGAGAACTGGTGCAAAGGAAAAATAAATAGGAGGAGAGGGTTTCTGTGTAAAAAAATTAAACTTTGACTTTACTAGTTAAGTGTTCATGTTGTGCCACGGACGGGACGGTACCTTTATTTTTCTATTCTAGGAAACATTTTTTATAAATGTTTGATTTTCAACTATGTATTTATTATAATTTATTTATAGGATATTAGTGAAGTAATAAAATTTTGTATTAGCGTTCCCTTCATTATAAATACAATGTACAATAAAAATTCATAAAAGATTCGTGAGTTACGGAATTATTATGTGCTCGTAAATACACGTGGCTCATATAATTGAATGTTAATTTTAGTTTAGTTGTTAACAAATTTGATATTATTTTGCGAGCGTCGGATAAGGGAACGCGCCGGTTAACAGAACGCCGGACAAGGAAGAGTCTATTGTACTTACTTCCTTATAATATAGGTAAAAGAAAGTAAAAAAAAAAAGTTTCGGTGATCACCGGCAAAGTACTTCCCCAACACGGATTCATCAATTGGGTTTTTGTGTTAAGCACAACCCCTTTCCTTTAGCCGATTCGTGTTGTCCTTATGAGATTCTGGATACTCGTGTCGATGCATTCATTCCATCGGGTGTTAATTATGATCACAGACAAAAATATAAAACCTACTCTTTTCCATGACAAAGTTAATGAGGAAAAGTAGGTCATGAGAATTTTAGTTAGTTTTCTGCATTATTCACATGGTTGAATTAAAAAAAAAAAAAAAATTTCACCATTTTTTTTCATCACTGAATTAAAAGTAGCAATGTCTCAATTCACTTATTCTACAGCAATTAGTGTATTCAGTGACTCTAACCACTCAACAATAAGGACACAAAGTAGTAGGATTACACAGCAATTCCCTAAAAAGTATAAATACCCAGCAAGATCAAATTTGAGGGACGCCATTTCGTCCCTGATTCACCGCTCCTAATATTGTCTTTACGAAAGTAATGCACGTCATTCTAAGTACTTACTTTAAGGCCACATTACTTCATTTATATCTAATTATCATCATTTTTTCTTACTTTTATTTGTTCCTCAAGGCTGTTTACTTAATATATTCTGTATTTTTAATGCTTTTTATAGCTAATATAATATGAGTACTATTACCATTGTTGTTAGGTACTTTAAACAAATAAAAATATGATTATTTCCTTTTTTGTTGCCAAACTCAATATTTACTTTCCCAGCTCTACGAAGTATAGAGGAAGTTATATAATCAATCGAAAATTCGAGATTACATTTTCAACGGAATTTCATGTTATCTGACATCCCATACTTAAAAAAAATTGCTATCTGCGTGAACACCCCGATAGAGTGAATGTATCGACACAAAAAGTTATATGTTTTCAGAACCCCTTAAGGACGACACCTATTGATTTTCAGTTAAATCTGTCTAAGGAAAAGGGAGATTAAGGGGCTTAACAAAAACTGTAATAACTGCCGATGTAACAAATGTATTGTCGTCAAATTGTATACTTCAATTCTAATTCCCTATAAAGACGACGTCTGATAAATTTCCGTAAAATCGACCAAAGGGAAGATGGGATCAGAGGATGATCTCTTCTTGACTCAAGAACTCTTGAGTTCAGAGAGAGAGCGGAAACAGTTAATTCCAAGTACATTGCCGGCAGGGGCGTGGCCAGCCCCCCCCCCCCTTCCCCTAGCCAGAGCAAAAAACCAAGATAAAAATTAAATAAACTAAAAAAATAGTTTTTATTAAAAATGGATTGCTTGCAAGTTACCAATAGGATCTTCAAATTTCCCGTGCGTCTGATTCCTAAATCAGCAATCAGCTGTTAAATGTACAAGACAAGTCATATTACATTTATTTAAATATACATGAATTCGATCATTTCATTTCCTCGCTCAAAATCGTCATTTAGGTTACTTAAATGCTAGTTATTACTACCAATAAAAATCTGTGAGAGGTCAGACTATCTTATATTTGACATCCTGTGAAATAATCACTTCTCACTAAGTACATCAGCCATCTTCATATTATTTTCATTTAAGTTACACTTTATACTCTTATAGCTAATTTTACATGCGCAATAAAAATGCAAAGCGCAGCAGCAGCAAATGCACGCTATTGGATGTGTCATTTAATTCTAAAAGCACAGAAACCACAGCTTGCATTTGCTGCTGGGCTTTGCATTTTTGCTGCTCATATAAAGTCAACTTAAGTATTACAGTCAGTGGTTACCTCAGAGGGACCTTCTAGAGGTCCGAGTCTCCCCCAAATTAATAACAAAAAGTCTGCAACGCTAACCACGGAAACTGCGGGCTGTGCCCCCGGGAGTCTATATCCCCCCCCCCCCTTCACAAAATCCTGCCTACGCCCCTGATTGCCGGTCATTCACTGAGGACTTTTTTTTTGTACAAGAGAAATGGAATTCAACCTAGTAAAATAGTTCAATTTTTTTTAATAGATAAAGACTCCTTCAAAATATCTTCCCGACAAATATATAATTTTTTAATTGGCGAATAGTAAACCCCCATTTTAAGTGAAATGTAATGAGATCTGCAAGAAATTGTGTTTTAATACTCCAGCTGCCAGTCCCAACCCATTCTTAAAAAGTACGTTGGTGACAAATTATTAAAGTAATATTATTCAAGCTCGAAGCTCAAGCAACAAATCGACCGTTTGGACAAAAACGTTATATGTAGTTGACCTAAATAGGGAATTTAGAATACATATATGTACTAAATTTTATGACGATACATTCATTAAATCGGTAGTTAAGAGGGTTTTTGAGTTTAGCTTCTTTCTCTGATCTTTCCTTCTCTTCGCCCGAATTCGCGGAAAATTAGAGGATGTTGCCCTTATGTAGATTTGTATTTAAATATAAAATTTCGTATCAATGCATTTATTACATTGGCAGTTATTAGAGTTTTTGTGTTAAATTTGGCTTAATTTGGCTGAGGAGAAATAGGCGTCGTCCTTAACGGTTTCTGGTTTGTTACTCATTATGACTCATGCCCGGGGTTTTAACATCGAGGTCAAATCGCCTACTACCAGAGCCCAGAGCGCTCTTTTGTCGCTCAGTTGGACATGAGCCCGACTCTTTAAGTTCAAGTTTTATTCACCTAGGGTAAGGGTCTTTAACGAGTACCTGACATCGCACCGACTCGGGACTATCGCTTAAGGCGTGCTCAAGATTTTTTCACCTCCCAGATAAAAAACCTAAGGGCCTCGGCCAGATTACGAACCCGCGATCTTGAGCTCAGTAAGCAAGCACTCATGCCATTGAGCTACCGACGCCCTCTATGTGGTTCTGGATTTCATACCTATATATAATTTTATATCCAGAAATCCTTACACATATAAAATTTTGTGTCGTTATTATAATGATATCGTGTTTAAGATAGACAGAAACACAGACTTTTTTTTTTCAACTTCAGAATCAGAGAGTTGAAAAAAATGAAATTCCAATGAAAATTCAAGATCGAATTTCTGAACCGATTAAATAACTTCTTATGGGTGGAGAAATAAAATCAGATAATTTCAAAAGACTCTTTACATAATGCAAAGAATCTTTCGAAATAATTCCTAATAACAAAATTTTACATATTATTAAAAAAATGTGAATAGCCTTCACTTCGCAACTATAATTTCACAGTTACCAACCAACCGATAAGATTGTGAAGAACGATAGCCAAGGCATCACAGTGCAGTAACACAAAATACTGTTCTTAATAACCAACGTAATTACATTAAGATGCTATCTAAGGCAGCAGTCTAAGTTAATCCCGTCACGTAACGATCCTTTTGGTAAATTTCTTTACTGAAATGAACAATATACTGAAAGTTATTAAATATAATTAAGAATAATTTGTCATTGTTAAATTTAAGTTATGTAAGAGTTGTAATGTTTGTTGTTAATGACAGATCTTACTCTTAACAAACATCTCATAGTAATTCTGTCATTACAATTCATGGTCAACTAAAAGATGTTAAGCGATTTTCCCGAGTTAGCAGTATAATCCCATAATAATAGGCAAAATTTAGGACTCCCATTGCAGAGTCGACACTCAGAAATTTCTTACACAATCCAAAGGTGATAATTACACACCCAAAAAACAAAAAAATACAAAGGGGCACAGTAACAAATGTGCTGCAACCGACCCCACTTCAAATTTGAAACATTGAATAGTTACTAGCTTGAAGATGTCTTCACATCGAAAGCGCTCGGCCACAATTCTCGACCAACAGCCAGTGACGACGGTTTCCACCATTTACTGGCGGTATAACCCCTTACATTATATACCAAAAGCAATTTTTCATATTTTATTTATTTCATATAAATTTATGCTATATACAATTAATTGTAACTATCATAATAGTTTATTAATTAATTTCACTAGAAGTGGAAAAAGTTAGTTAAAGTTTTATGACGTAATTGAAATTGCAGTTTGAACTTCACTAAACTACGAATTGTAACCTACTAGTTTATAACCTCTCCTGTTGATTTTAGTTTGTTAAGTTTTGATGTTTTGCTGAGTTTTAAGTTTTTTTAAAAATTCGTATTGTTTTATTTTTATGGTTTCACTTTAATATCATATTTAAAAAAAATATATTTCTAAAAATATGTCCAATGATTTGCACGATGAGATCTCTGATTCTCAGAAAAAGAAGTGTTCTAAACGAAGTGTGTTATAAGTGGGAAGTAATATAGAAGGGTAGAAATCCTATATAAATTCCTAAGGTAAACAGGTGGAAGCAAAGCATAACAAAGGACCCTGCAAGTAAGTTTTGCTTTACATACAGACAAATTATTATTTTAAGGTCAATGATTGATCTTGTTTTCAGGTGCACGAATAAGTGCTTCAGACTAATATCGGATTCTCATGAAGTGGAACTATCTAATAGATTGAATAAAAACGAACAAGATTCATTTTTGCATGGGCTGATTCATGCACACCCAATTCAGCGGAGAAGAAAACGACTTTATGAATACAATGGTATATTTAAACCAATGTTCTCGTCTTTTTCATACCATGTAGTAGACCATAATATGGAACGAATTGAGGTAGGTAAAAACCATTATGAATTTGTTTGATGTGATAGCCAAGCGTATCCGCAGAATTAACAATTTAACATTGTCCAAAGACTCATACAATGCGAATTTCAAACAAATTTTGTGTATGGGGGAGTGATCTGTAAACTCGTGGTTTTATAAGGATGTCCTGTTTTGGCCAATTAGCTAGAACAGAATATTACTTTCCTACAGAAATTTATATTACATTTTTGAAGCGCTATAACTTTGCTTGAATTGGTCTTATCTCAGAGTTGATGGTATTTTAATTGTTGGAATTCAATAAGGAATATTTTTGGTTGAGACGAATGTTTCAATACGACGAGCCGTTTTCGCGTAAATTTAGCATACGTATTTAAAAAAATTGTATCCAGATGTCATTATAAAGGTTTTCGGCATGTATCTCACAAACTGGGCAACTTTCGAAAAAATATATTTGAAACAAAATGTGTATTTTAGTTTTCTCTACAATTTTTATTTGTAAATTTTTTAGATTGTAATAAATATATGCGGTATCTTTTCAAATGTCTGATTGAACGGTAACAATTAGTGACAATATTATTATGAAAGAATCATTATGTGATCATTTTGTATATTCTGAAATCCAAGATGTTACCAAACTAATAGAAGCAGGTTCTATGAATTAGTTATCTAATTCGAAAGTAGTCTTT
The DNA here is from genome assembly GCA_963662175.1 of Aradus depressus. Classification (NCBI taxonomy): domain Eukaryota; kingdom Metazoa; phylum Arthropoda; class Insecta; order Hemiptera; family Aradidae; genus Aradus; species Aradus depressus. The sequence goes on along the minus strand of OY759217.1, from coordinate 27,382,541 downwards.
TCTTTTGAAAGGCTATAATATTCATTTTATATAATTTTTCAGTTAAATCAGTCGAGACTAAAAATATTTATTAATTTGAATAACGTTGATAACTGTTAGTTTTTAGGGCACTTGAAAGCAAAAAGGTAATAAATTAATTTTTATCGTAATAATTTATTACGATAAAATCGCAATAAATTATTACTATAAAATTTTATCGTAATAAATTACTTAGTTGCCCGATTTTGTTTTTTCTTGCGCGATTTGGCTGAAAATCTATGATTGCTTATGAACTTCTAAATCCTAATACGAAATTTTTATATATTTTCATTTTCTCAAGAGTTATCGTATATTGACAATATTGAAGAAGCCGGGGATTCAGAACACGGTGTGGCCCAGAGGTTCTCCAGTGCAAAAGTTAGTGCCTCAAGAAACTCTGCAACCCAGTCCTGAGCCGTAGGCTACCGAAGTGGGTAGAGTGAGGAGAGTCTGGTGTAGCTTTGTGCCTATTAACCCATTAAGACATTCAGAGCCTTCTGAAAGGTATAGACACTCCCTACGAACATCAGAGTGAGGAGCGTGTCATAGACATAATATGTCTAGCTAGAGGTTAGAAAAAAATAATATGTGTCAAATATAATTTCAGTTCGCTCAATCATTAAAATTCATTCGTTTTGCAATATTTATGAAACTCTTCCCTCCATTATTTCTATCAAATGTTGTTTCCATTCCATCAGTCCATTCCACATATTGCGTATATACATCGTGGATGAAGAGGAATGGACTAAGGATCGAACCTTGGGGGACTCCTGCACTGATAATCCAATCGCTACGGCGAGGCTTAACCTTAACTTGAAAAGACCTAGTGGTGAGGAAGGAAACTATAAGATGCAGGTATCTAGGAGCTCCCGTACTTTGAAGTACAAAAGACCCTTGTGCCAGACTATATGTAAAGCAGCGTCAACATCCAGGAACAGCCGTAGAATATTGCTTCACCTCAAAATTTGATAGAAATAATGGAGGGCACTTTCATAAATATTGCATAATGAAGGAATTTTAATGATTGAGCGAATTATATTTGACACATATTATTTTTTTTTTCTCTAACCTCTAACTGAACTTTTAGTTGTCATGGTTATCGGATCATTAGCAACAGTCTTATCTCTTCCTCGTAAAACGTGAACTTCTAGATTTTGTTATTCATTTTTTACTTGTTATTGCCCTCACATACGTCTTCCGCATTTTTTCGATACATTTAAAAAAAAAAAAATGCTATAAGAGAAACAATTCGTTAAATGATTGATAGTATATGTGTATTGATAGTATCGTATCAATGGCCAATTCATAATGACATTAGAAGATTTAGGATATCAAGTCATATAAAGACGGGTAGCTCAGAGGTAGTGTGCTTGTTTACTGAGCTCAAGATAGCGGGGGAAAAAAACCTTGAGCGCGCCGTCCTTTTGATGGGACGTAAAGCGATAGTCTCGAGCCTGTACGATGTCAAGTGCTCGTTAAAGACCCCTACCCTAAGTTAAAAAAAAATTTAGGATAAACAAAATTTAGGACTCCCATAGAGTCGGGGGCATATCAGAGAGCTCTGGTAGTAAGCGATATCACTTCGTAGTAAACACCTGGGCATGAGTCACAACTAACTCGTGCAATATAAATCAAAATTCACTGATAGAAATTCACTAAAATATTCTACATGTTAGTAACAACCAGAAAACTCTTATTTGAACTGAAGTTAGCTTGTAATCATGTGAACATTTGAGACCAATTTTTCAACAAAATTTCACGTTTCAAAATCCCCAAAATTTGTTTTGATCATTTTCGCAATGATGTTTCTCTATGCGTCCATTTGTCTGATAGGAAGTTTGTGGGCGGTCTAATTCAGAGACAATTGAGGGGGTTAGAAGTAGGGTTCAATTGATACCATAAAGTATTGATACTTTTACTCATGAGTAGTATAGAATAGAAAGTATCGATATCTACTTGTATCGATTGAATCGAGTACTTTGTATTATTAATTTTTAAAAAAATGTATAAATATATATTAATAATAACCGCATCGATAGAATCGGGTACTTTTTATAATTAATTTAAAAACATATCTACACATACTAATAATAAAAAACAATAAAATTTGAAAGGTATAAATGAAATATAGTATGTGGGCATGAAAACCCCATAAAAAAAATCAAATCGAAAAGAAAAAATTATATTATTAAAAGTTATTACAATTAAAAGAACAATTTCTCTTGGCAAAACATACCTACTGAATGAAAATATTAAAAAACCTTATACAATAAACATACAATTTATCCTTTTAACTAAAGAGATAAAAGTACTGGAGACAAAACAAATTATATTATTAGAAATAAATTACAATTATTACAAAGTTGAACAAAACAAGGAAAGAATATATGTACGTACAATTATTGAAAAAATTCTTGCTCCGAAAGGCACCCTAAAAATAATAGTTTTTCCAGGGGCTTAGCTGAAAGTCTATTTCTAATTGTGGACATTATCCCTCCAGCCTTAGAAAATAGCCTTTCACAGGGCACTGATGACCCCACAACGACAAAAAAAAAGTGTTGAAATTTGAAACAAGTACTTTGAATCGGTACAAGTAATATCTATTCGATACCTACTTGGTATCGACTAAAAGTATCGATACTTTACTTGTATGATGTTGACACACATATCTCAATTTCAGCCGATCTGTCACTTACATCTTTGCTTCTAACCCCCTCAATTGTAGCAAAGAACTTGAAAGTCATGAAGATGTCACATGTTCTAACTTAGATCTGATTAGAAAATTACTTTACTTAGGGTCTAAGTACATTTTACATGATACCACTTACAGTTACGACTTTATCGAAAAGTATACCGGCAATTTACTTCCCCAGAGCGAATTAATAAATTTTCGCTCACCCTCTTAACCCAGGTTGTAAATTAATACGTGTCTTACTCAAGGACTTCTTTATCGTTATACTAAATTTCGTGTCGATACATTCTTGTTATTTGGGTTTTTGACTTCCATTTTTTTTTGGCCGATTTGACTGAGTTTTTATAGATATTGTTCTTATTGGGTTATTAGCCTATAAGATTCTGTCGATACATTCTTTACTTCGGCAGTTATTAGGGTATTTGTGTGACCTCATATCATCATCATCCTTTTGGTTGAGTTTTCTTTGGAATTTAACGTTTTCTGACCCTAGATTCCAAAAATATAATAATTATATGTGTCTTATACCGATAGAATGAAATTATGAACATAAAATTGTATATGTGTACCCACACCCCTCAAAAGGACGACACCTTTTGATTTTCAACCAAATTGGCAGAAAAGGAGAGCGAAAGGCTGGTTGGTTTATTCGCGCTAGAGAAGTACAATGGCGATGATTCACCGACCTGTAAGTGCTGGACGCAGGAGGGCAGGGTTGCCCTGATCTCACATGAAATCTGGGCCCCATATGAAATTTTCCAATGGCTGGGATCAGCTAAAAGGTTCTGGTTAGCAGTTGCTAGGAGAGGATTGTGATTACGTCAGAATGGCTTTCACAAGGCTCCACCTTTCACACAAGGGTGAACCGGGCTGCAGCCGGGGAAAGTACCCGACCATTGACCACCGTAACGCATCTTGTTATGTCAACAGAGGCCGGCATGTGCCTAAATTAGAGTGGACATACCGGTATTAGTACTTAATTGAAGATCAATGTCAAGTATGTTTACCATTTTGTTATGTCAATAGAGGCCGGCATGAGCGCAAATTAGAGTGGACATACCGGTATTAGTACTTAATTGAAGATCAATGTCAAGTATGTTTACCATTTTGTTATGTCAACAGAGGCCGGCATGTGCCTAAATTAGAGTGGACATACCGGTATTAGTACTTAATTGAAGATCAATGTCAAGTATGTTTACCAATTTGTTATGTCAACAGAGGCCAGTAGTATATTCTTCATTTTCAGGGTTCTGTTCACAAAAATTGTCTATCTGTGCGTCACAGTGTTTATCTCTGAATCTATAAAAGATTAAAAATCTGTAATTTTACATGTTGGTTGATGACCTTGACATGCATCCAGGCGAGTTATTGTATTCAAATTTTACTAATACATATAATTATTCAATATAATATAATGTCTTGCATCCCTTTGAGCGGGGGATCAAATGGAAAAGGTTTAATAGACCAAGCTCCCATGGCACAAAAAGGTCCCCATCGAACACCTCAAATTTGAAAGGTGAAAATGCTTGGAAAACATGTGACCCCCGCCAGATTAGTAACAAATAGTTAATTGATATTTTTAATGAATTTTTGAAATTATCTAAAAAAAATTAATTTACTTTTTTAAACACCTGCTTGAAATTTACACAATCTCTGGTAAATAATGTATAGTTTTTGAAAACATTGGTCTGGCTGACAATTTTTGATAATTAACATCTAACAGACCTTTTCTTATGAATGATTTTTTTCCTGAAAATACACTTCATAACACCTCTTTGGTTTTTGTTTTAAAATGAAGTTTAAGGTCTCCCCTATCTATTAAAACTTGGCTTGATAGAAAGTTTTGTTAATTAATACCTAAGATAGTAAACCTAACCTAAACCAGGCTCAAAAATATTATTGCAAGCATCAGACATTGACACTATAATAGTATTATACGAATATTACATTATACGATATATTAAAATATTATACGAAACTCCGAAATAAGAAGAAAGACAAGAGTACGGGACGTGAAGGATGTGGTGCTGCAACAAAAGTGGAAATGGGCCAGGACATGTGGCGAGGATGGAAGAAGGAATATGGGCCAAGAGGACGACAGAGTGGTACCCGATTTACCTGAAGAGAAGAAGAGGAAGATAACTGGTGCGGTGGCTGGACGATCTGGGCAGGTTAGCAGGGAGTCTCTGGCACAGGTCGGCCTGAGACAGGGGTGTATGGAATAAAATGGGAGAGGCCTATGCCCAAAGATGGGCTTAGTTTCCAATTAGTAAAAATGTATTTTTATTATTGTGAACCTTAGGAAGCAAATAAAAAGGCTATTATTATTATCTATAGTATTATTAGGGGATTATTATAAATTCGATGATTTGGAAGTTTTATTGATAGCTGTCGAAAAAAAAAAATTATATTTTATATCACAATTGCTCAGATTTAGCAAATGTACCTACTTGGCGAACAATTATGTCGTAGTTTACCGGCATTTCATTCCATGCCTGTACAGGATGCGACTATACCTACAGCTGCATTTAAAAAAAAAAAGGAAAAGTCAAGCCTTTTAATTATCTTCTTAAACCTCCTAAATTACAATCTGTTTTTCTTCACTCACTGATTCCGAAGATATATTTCTCAATTATAAAATGAATATTATCCAAAAATTTACAGTTGCACTATATAATGTTAAAAACTGTTCTACAGTTAATACAGCTCGGTTTGAACCATTTTTACAATTTTACAACTGAAATAGCGGGGATGAAAGAAGAAACAAAATAGTTAACAACTGTCTCGTTCCTCCCTGTTGGCGTTCTTAATTATCAGGTCAATAGTTTCGTTTTTTATACAAAAAATCAGTTGGCAATGGTCATACCTCTTTTTTCAAATGAGAAACGTGACGACGACGGTTAAAAATTAAGTCTGACAACATAAAAATATTTTTTTCGAGAAAAAAAACCTATTTTAATACATAAAAGGGATCTAAAATTTTAATTTAGAATTGGAAAAAAAAAACATTTTTTTAGTTGGCAACGGTCATAACCACATTTTTTATTACAAAATGTTGGCACGGCGCTTTAAAATTAAGTCTGTCATAGTAAAAAACATTTTTTCGCTGACCGACCAATGTTTAGGTATAAAATAGACCTCAAACTTAATTAAAAGAAAAAATGTTGTCAAATTTCGTCCAAAATCTAATCCGATCTAGTACATGTAACTTCTCCGTTCCAAATTTCAAGTTCATAACTACAATCGTTTATGCGTTAGAGCGCTCACAAATTTTAATCACATACACTCAAACGGACTGTCTACTAGAAGTTAAGAAAGTAAAAAATGAATTTAAATATAAAATGCTTGCTTACAGTGTACAGTGTAAGATCGCGGGCTCGAAACCCGTCCGAGGCCCTTCGTTTATTTTACCTGGAAGGTAAAAAAAAAAATAAGCACGCCATGCTTCAGATGAAACGTTAAGTGATGGTCCTGCGCCTGTACGATGTCAGGCACTCGTTAAAGACCGAATATAGAATATGTAAAGAATAAAAATTATATAGAGTCGGACTCATGTTCCACTCCAAGAAAAAAATGTTAGCCGGGTACTTTCAAGTGTTAATGGAACCAAAGAAATGTATTGAAAAAGACTTCTTGACTTCTTTAAAGTAATAGGTCTGGTTACAAAGAATTTAACCTTTAACAGGTGGTTGCAGTTCACATAACGCACAACAACCACGGAAGAAGAAAAACTAGGTCCTTGTGATGTGAAAACTTCAACAACAATGAGACGAACGAATCACCAGACAATATTAATATTAGTAACGACTTTCTAATATATTCTGTTATGGTAATTATAATTATAAAATAAAAAAATGAAATTAATTCATTGTTTTGATAATGAGAAAGGCAGGAGCTGTTACTGCAATTTTATATTCAACAATTATTAACATAAGCCAACGTCCTGGCCAATATATATGGTCGCCGTTCTTTTAATATGTCTTAAGTGCCAAAGAGTACTGTCATCCTTGAAGGTCATGGACTATAGAATGTTAGGTTAGGTTTTATGACTCATGCCCGGGCTTTAACTATGAGATCATATCGCCTACTACCAGAGCGCTCTTTCGTCACTCTGGTGGACATGAGCCCGACTCTACTGTGGGAGTCCTAAATTTTGCCTTCCCTAAATTTATATTCACCTAGGGCAGGGGTCTTTAACGAGTACCTGACATCGTACAGGCTCGGGACCATCGCTTAACGTCCCATCCGAAGGACGGCGTGCTTAAGTTTATTTTACCTCCCAGATAAAATAAACTAAGGGCCTCGGTCGGGCTACGAACCCACAACCTTGAGCTCAGAAGTCAAGCACGTATACCACTGAGCTACCGGCGCCCTCACTATAGAATGTTGAAATTTGTCAAGTGCACTAATATGTATGTGATATTGAAATTATTGTTATGAAATTTCATAACAATAATTTATGAAAATAAATTAAAATTTTATTAAACTAAATAAGAAAATACAATAAAATAAAAATAAAATAGATAATGATAATAAAATTGAAAAATAAATTAATAAAAAAAAAAAAATAATAGTAAAAAAGGAGTTAAATAATAGATACATTAAGAAGAAATCAAAATAAGAGAAATAAATGTGTCTAAATAAATATGTAGAAGATAAAATAACATTTAAAAAAAAAAAAAATGTATATAAAAATCAAGATTGTCGTTATGGTGGAAATTTATTATATAAAAAAATATCTAATGTAGCTATTATAGGACTTTCTTATAATAACCACCCTTACAGATCACTCTGCCCCTTCTCAGAAGTCTCTAAGTAAGCCAAATATTGAGTTTTAGCCCAAAAAGTCGATTGATGAGAGCGAAAATGTAATTGATTAATTCGTGCTTCCACACTTTTAGCCGGTGATTCACCGACGACTATTCAATCCCTAAATTATATATATTAAACAGAAAGTTGTAATATATGTTAAAACATTCCTTCGGCTCAACTGTGCCCACTCATGCCCTATTTAGGCCACTCTTCATTAGCAGTATAAAAAAAAAAATGTCTGCCATATTATTATTCAAGATAGATAAACTTTTTATTGCTCTAAAGAATACAATCTTTAGGCAATGAATGTTTTTTTTTTTTTTACAAAATACATATTCTTATAGTTATAGAAAATAAAATAAAAATATCTATGTATATATATGTATAATAATTATACAGGTCTTATTTTGTTTTATATAATTTTGAATTGTTTTTGTTTGCTAGTTGGTTGCACTATTTCTATTAAATAGCATATTAATATTACAGTAGAGTCCCGCTAATCCGGACGGGATTAATAAAAAACTAATTAAGATTTAGTAAACTAAAAATTTAATTTAGAGAGCGGTAAGTACGAAAATAATTCAAAGAGAGGGTTTGACTACTGACCTTGAGGCGCCTACAAGATCGTATGGCAAAACGACGTCGGTCTTCTTTAAAGCAAAAAAACATAACAGACTTTTTTCAATGAGTCTAAAAATATTTTTATTGTACAGTAGTATTGTACAATAAATACATTTTTAGTTTTAATCACAAAGATGTTTTGTTTTGTTAACCCTATCTCAGTTCGTAGGTCGAAAACTTAGACCTACATACATTTACATTATGTAGTATTGAAAATAAAATTAAGCTGAAGGAAAAAGTGTATTTATGAGAAAAGAAAAGTTGCTAAAATATTTATCATCTGTATTTTACTGCAAATACCGTTTAATGGGGACTTTCGGTGATCCGGTCGGGGTCCGGTCCGGATTAGCGGCACTCTACTTTATATTAATATAAAATAGCATCGTATTTCTGACCGATTACGTAACTTCCTATACTTTGTATAGCTGTGAAAGTAATTATCACTATTATTACTTATACGTAAGTAACGTCGTTATATACATCAACTAGGACCGGAAGGAGGAGATGATTCATTGTATTGGGGATATAGTGAAAGATTGTATAAGTATTTATGTAAAGTCCATTATAGGTGGGTATATGTGAGTGAAGGTTTTACAAGAAATAGATTGAAGGCAAGACATAGGAGAAGGGAGTCAGAGAAGGAAACAGTGAATGTTTTATTCATAGATGGACTGAGGCTCTGGGAACAGAGCTCTCAATGTGTGCAGAATTCATTGCAATAACAGGTAGGGAGATCAGAGACACGGCTAGGCATATTTCTTCTTACTCCAGATAGGAGAATATTTCAGAGGAGAACCTTGGACCAAGGTTAGTTAGTTATTTGGTCGATTCGTCTCCTCCTCGCGGAGAATCAAGAAAGCCTGCGACAGGCATGCGGCGGCTGCCCCCTGCTCAGGGATGCAGGCAGAACAGAACCCCCGACAAGATCCCGAGTTCACTCGGCGTAAAGCGCGCGCAAACCAAGGAAGAGTGTGGACCATAGCCATCGAGCCGGTCCACATCCGAAGAAGGTTACCCTTCCCCCAACGCAATAGGGTGATGTGCAGCACCCAAAAAAAAAAGTTATTGTGACATATGCCCGCGCTTTAACAATGAGGCCCAACTTCCCTCGTGGAGTCCTAAATTTTGTCTACCCTAAATTTTTATTCACTTACAGTAGAGGTTTTTAACGATAATAGGGCATCGTATAGACTCGGGATAGGGATTGCAATCCTGGGATTGGAACTTGATCCCGCGGGGGGGCCATGGTGGCCGTGCGGGCTAGAGCGTAGGGCTTTGGTCGCATGGTCTCACCATGGTTTGCGGGTTCGAATCCCGTCCGGGAGTGAGTTTTATTTCGTAGATAGAACTCCCTCCCGGGGCCATGGATGTCTTAAATAATTATACATAACACATTGACATGGCTAATATGCACCGTTCATAAAGCCAAAAAAAAAAAAAAAAAAAAAAAAAAAAAAAACTTGATCCCGAAATTTCGGGATTCAACTCATTCAATCCCGGAATTAACAGGATTTTCGGGACTGATTAAAATAATACCTAAATATGTAAGTTTGAAAAAATGAAGGGATCAGGGAAAAGCTCAACACAAAATTTAGTATTCAGAAGCCCTTATGTAGGTCAACTATTGATTATTAGTCCAAACGGTCGATTGGTTTTGGAGGGAGAGCAAAAACTTCCCTATAATCCGATGTCTCACTTTGGTCAGAAGATAACCCATTCTAACGAAAAATGTTTATGTTGGAGAAAAACCTTTACACGGAAACGAAATTTTATTCTCACTGTTCAAAAAGAATAATAATCACAATAAAGAATCGTGTTTCATATCCAAAAACATTATTTGTTACAATGTTTTCATTTTTATTTTTTGGGCCGAGTTCCTCCACACCTTAAAGGTCAGTCGAATGTACGTTATTGTTTTATTTATTCATTTATAGATTTTTTATTTATTTATTTAGACTTTTTTATTTATTCATTTTTTAATTGATTAATATACATTTATTTTATTTCATTTTTAAAAATATATTGTTATAGTTAGGTACATTTTTTTCTTTTTCTTTTCTATATCTCGCACATTGAGAACGTCCCGAAACATCCTTGGGATAAACACACTTCCGAAGAGTTTTTTGAAAATAGTTATCTTAATTTTTATTAAATTGAAAAATGTGTCTATTTATTACAGATGTATCTATGTATTAATTTTTTTTATACTCATATATTTTTAAGTATTTATTTGGAGATTGTGGTTCGATTGGTAGCAGGAGTACGCTTCTTCGGAGAAAGGATCATTTTATAAGAGAATTAATCCACAAGTTCAGCTCAAACCATGGTTTCATGGGGAAAATCTAACAAAGGACTTGTGTAGGTCAATTTTCCGACTGAGAGCTAATCACGGTATTTGTCGATGATATCTGCACAGAATAGGTCTGACCGAAACTTCCAAGTGTAGGCATTGTGACGAGGTCGAGACTCTGGAACACATGATTATGAGTTGTAGCAAGTACCAAATAGAAATATTAAGTGTTATCCACTGTAATGAAATTGGTAACACAGCCTTTTTGCTATGTCACATTATTGGTATCAAACAACACTGATATATATGGGTAGTATTGTGCAGTTTTTAGGGTCGGTGAATGCAAAACTATAAATTTAATATTGAATAGATTGGCTATGGCGAAATTCTAAGACCAAAAAAAAAAAGGATTTATTTATTTAGTTTTTATTAATTTCATTATACTTTTTTTAATAGTTTTGTTATTACTACTAATCATACGTGTGTTAGACTCAGGTAGTTATACATCTAATTTATAAGCTACCTTGTTGTATGCATTATTTTGACGTATCCTATTACCACGTATTGGTTTAACGGAAATACATTTATTTATTTATTATTAACGGGGACAACATGAATCAAAATTAAATAAATTTGGTTATTTCTACTCCCCCCCCCCCCCCCCCCCCCCCCACCTTAAAGGCTTCTGATTTCAATTTGCATAGTCCCTCTTCCTCCCTGAATATATCTTTCGTTAAACCCAGAGAGTTTTCGCTCTCGGATTTTAGAGGTGGTGGGAGGTGCGTGAATAGAACACGCGGAACATACAGTATAAAAAAAGACTATCTAATAGCCACATTTGTAGTCAAATAGATGCACTTATTAGCAGAGAACTACTTAAGACAATGATAGCCAAGGCTGACACGTGTCACAAGTGCATTTAGCTTTCAAGGCCCGACCTGCATTTGCATATTTGGACTTCCATATCGGTCAAACCGCTATTGACCTTCCGTAAATTTGATTTTCTTTGGAAAAACTTTACTTTTCTATCGTTTTCTTTCGTACAAGAGGATGCTTCATTTTTTTCAAGACTAGAGGTTAGATATGTTCCCTCAGTAAAAAATTTAATGAAAATAAAGTTCTAGGCCAATCACCGGCTATGTACTTCCTCAGAACAAATAAATAAATTAAATTGTTCCTCTCCAAAAACTTTGAGCTTGAAAACAATAGTTGCTTTATATAATTCATATTAAATTTTATGTCGGTATAGTCATTACATCGGCAGAAATGTCACAATCAATGAATGGAGGACAAAAGACGACGATCTGCTGTTTTAAATAGTGTAAAACAGTCTAAGGAGAGATGTGGAGGTGAACAGTCTAGAGTGAGAGAGAGAGTTGTTTTTAGACTTGAGGTAGTGAACCATGTAAAAGTGAAAAGAACAGTGAAGTACATCTACCCGCAAAGGTACTTTTATTTATATGTTTATATGCCAAAAATAATATTGAATTGATAAATGGCCATAATATTTAAAAAGAAAAGAGACTGAAAGTAGATGTAAAAATTAGTTTGTAAGATTTATTGTAAATAATTTGATTTTTTTATTTGATATTGATATTTTGATTTGATTTATAATGTAGGTTTAGGTAAATAAACCCAATATTTGTTCTTTTATTCTATGTTACACATTTTCCCTGTAAACCCAGTAAGATAATTTACACCTTTTGATTAGATTTAACATTTTAAACAATTTGGAAAAAAAATATGGCTTCTCATTATTATATTTAGAAGAATACCTATTGAAATAATTATTGACATTTTTTTAAATACGTGCACTTTCTTCAAAATTGCACATCTTGAACTCTCGATGTTTTTTTAAGGCCCTTTTCGGAAACAACTGTATCAATCAAAATTTAGTAGAAAACCAGCTATAATTTCTATAGGTAATGTGGTAATTTTATTTAATATTTATTATTTCAATTATTTTTATTTTACACATTATTTTTTAAATTATCAGTAGTCAATTTTCAGACAAATCGGTCAAAGGTAAGGTAGGGGGAAGATCAACACAAGAAATCTTGAAATTTTACATTCAAATTCAAAATCCTCTTGGGACGGCACTCCATCAATTTTGGAAATAATATGAAGAAAATGATAATTCCCCATGGAGTATATGTTCCAGAATCCCATAAGGAAAACACCTATTATCTTTCACACAAACCTAGAACTATTGAAATTGTATATTTAAATTCAAACACCCCTTGAAACGGCACCCCATCAATTTTTTGAAATAATATGTAGAAAATCTCCACTCAAAACAAGTTTTTCGCTATGTCACTCCCGCTGCATCTAGCCCTACCTACCCTAATTAACAAGGGAAATTTATTTAATTTTTTTTTTAATGATTTTTTATTTAATAATACATCCTTGAATGTACAACTAGTAAGAAATAGATTGCATAAAATCTATGCTATTGAATATTTCTTCATGTAAGTGTTGTTAGACTAACTAATTTAATTATATGTCTGAAGAAGAATTTTGCATCAAGTTGGCCATGAGAACTAGATTACAAAAATTATGTAAAATATATGGTTTTTGTGATTACTTCAGCAACATTTTCCGTCTATTTTCATGCAAATAATCGTGATAATGTTATCTCTACTATTGCTGTCTAACAGTTTCGTATGTTTCATTAAAAAAAAAAATGTTTCTCATTTTTACAAATAATTTGACATTTTTACTTTGCCAGCTGTACGAATTATAAGGAGTTTTTCAATAAAATTTCAGGTTTCCGACCTCTGTGAACATGATAACTCCCGATAAAATGAATGTATCAAGATGAAATTTTATTTGTGTATTCCAAACTGGCCAAAGGGAAGGGGAATTCGGGAGGAGACAACACAAAAACTGTAATAACTACCGTTGTAATGAATGTATTGACACGAAATTTCATATTTATATTCAAAGTCATACAAGGACGACATCTAATAATTTTCAGTGGAATCAGGGGATGGGGGTTGAGAGAGGGCTCAACTCAAAAATCCCAATTTATGGGGAACTACATAACTGGTCATTCATCGATGTTTTTTTCAAATATTAACTCAGTGACAAGACAAGTGATATTAGATTCCTCTCTCTCTATATATATATATAAAACCTGGCCCCCTTTCCCCGATTAGGTTCACTCCACGGCTGTTACACAAAATTGTGTGTTGATACACTCGTTACATTGACAGTTATTGTATAAGGTTGAGGCCGACTGGTCGATTTGGTTGAGAATTAATACGTATTATTCTTATGGAGTTTTGAATTTCACTTATAAAATTTCATGTCGATACATTCATTACTTCGATAGTTATTGGAGTTTTTGTATTGTCTCTTTTCCCTTTGATAGAACATCTAGAAGGTTCTGGATACTCATATAGAATTTCTTGTAGAAATATTCTATCGAGAGTTATCGTGTTTATACACACACAACATACACATACAAATAAACTCCCTACACAATAACGTCAAAATGTGGAATCTGAGAATTAACTTGGAGAAATCAAAAATAATGATTTTCAAAAATGGGGGAAGAAGGTCAAAGAGGGAAAAGTGGTTTTATGGTAATGAAATAATTGAAATCGTCAGCCGTTACAAATACTTAGGGGTCCTCCTCACTCCAAGTATGTCCTTTACGGACACTCATAGAGAAAAACTTAAAAAAGCAAAGTGCGCGCTGAATTCCGTGTGGAGCATGCTCATAGAAAATAATATAGTAACACCTTTAAAGAAGATCTATATCCCTTCCTTATTACCTGCCCCAAATATGAGGATTTAAAAAATAAAATATTTAAAAACAACATAGATACTTCATTTATGTTGGAATTATTAAATGGTAAAGATTGGCAACTACTGGTAAATTATTGCAAAAAGGCTTACGATTTCAGAAATTGTGAATTAAATAAATAAATAGAAACAAAGATATATTTATTATTTTATTTTTATTTGTATTTTAGAAAGAATTTGTTGTTAATAAGTTTATAAGAAACAAGATTATAAGTTTATAAGATAATATTATTTATGTAAATCTAGACTCCTCAAGACGGCTTAGGCCATTGAGTTTGTCTTCATAAAAGGTCACATTATTGTATGTATGTTTTGTATGTAAGTTTCTATTATGTTAATTGAATAAAGACTTTACTACTACTACATACACAGACAAAACATTTTTTTTTATCCTGTTTTTTATCGAAAAACTTGAAATTTCTTTGCCTGATTTCACAGAAAATCAAAAATTGTAAACCTTTTTAAGATCTGAATTCACATATGAATGAAATGTAGTTATTACATTTTTGTTGTGAGGTCCCCTCCTTTCCTCCCCATCCTCTTCCCCCTCTCTCACTTGGTCCATTTGACTGAAAATCAATATGTATAATGTTGTTGCACTTTCATTTTATTTGGAATTATCATTTTTGCCTAATTGCATATTATTTTGTTTAATTTACTTGTTGATCAACAATTTAATTTCAACAATGCGCCTTGCAATCTAAGGTGATGTAATATTCCTTTAAGACGATAATAACGTAATATTTATTACTTTTTTTAATGTTTTTTAGAATATTTTCTCTGTATATGGAAGGTTCGGAGAGAGAGTGAAAACGTAGTAAGAAGCATAAAGCGGTGATTCACCGGCACCCCAGTGGTATAGGGTAAGTTATATAATCAATTAAAAATACGATATCAAGTTTTCACTGGAATATCATGTTTTTCGTTCCTCTGATTCAAAAAAGCTCGAGCATGTTAAGTCAACGTCAGCAGATTTTCGTGGTGTGTATTCACTTTTTTTATCTCCCCTCATAGCAAGTATTGGCTAATAACAAAGATGGGAAATGTAGAAATCAGCATTTTTTAAATTAACAGTCGGTCGATTAGAAGTAAGGCTTTATTATTCTGAACGGCTAACACAGATTTCTAATAAAGATGTAATGAGGGCGCTGGTAGCTCAGTGATATGCGTGCTTGCTTACTGAGCTCAAGGTCTCGCCTTCGAAACCCAGTCTAAGGTTTTTATATCTTGTCAGATATAAAAACCATAGACTGGGTAAACACATTGAGCACGCCTTCCTTCGGATGGGATATTAAGCCATGGTCCCAGGCCATGTTTCAGGTAATCGTTAAATACCCTACCCTAGGTGAAAAAAAATTTTGGTAAGCAAAATTTAGGACTCCCATATTAGAGTCGGGTTCAAGTTCACCAGTGTCGAAAAAGCGCTCTGGTAGTAGGCGATATGTCCTTGTAGTTAAAGACTGGGCATGAGACAAATTCTACTGGATGTAGAGGAACGTATTATAGCTCCAATTATATTGTCTAAGTTATTATATACTCCTAATTTCACAGCTTGTCAAATAAGATGTAGTCTGACCTCTCACAGATTTTTTATTTGTATTAGCTACCCGGCTTTCGAGATTGCCCTCATCATCACTGCCAGTTGTTATGTCTTCTGAATCCTCATACTAAATGTTGTGCCATTACTGCGGCAGTTACTCAAGATTTTGTGTTAACCTCCACCCCTAATCATGGATACACATAAAATTTCGTGTCGATACTATCGAGAGTTATCGTGGTTACAGACACATAAAAACACAGACAATAAATATTTTTTTTATTTTTGGAATCAGGGAGAACAACTCAACATCGAATTTATGAGAAATTTCATAACTTACCCTATACTTCGTATGGCTGTGGAAATGAAAAGAGGAATATTTGTTATTAACAAATTCGTAATTACAAACATACGCCGCCATTACTGCCGCCATCCCTTCCTAGTACAGTTTGCTGAGTGCCAATCATTCTTGCGGTAATGAAGAAACTGGTGCAAGTATACATTTTTTGTGAAATAAAGATGTACAACTATCGATAGTTGGCATTATCGATAGTTTCGATAATATAGGTGTTAGTTAACATTTACTGTTCTTGTAGCGTGCTTTGTTGTTTTGAACTGAAATATGTCGTAAACGTGTGGAGTTACTTCGATAAGGATGTGGGTCCAAAAAAAATATAAATAAATGTGGTTTGTGCAGTGCCGAATACAGAACTTCCGGGAACACTTCCAATTTGAAGGATCACTTGTTGATAGAACATCACAGCGATTACAACAGGGACGCCTTGTGCACACCTACAGATACAGAAGAGAATAGTGGATTTACTTGAGCTCAACTAAAACATGCGAAAGTAACTCCGAGAGATACAGGATTCTCTTAAATCGCATTGTTTTATACATAGCCATTGATTTTCAACCATTCAGCGTAGTCGAATTCGTAAAAGAAATGTAGGTACTTACACTGTACGGCATCTTGTTTATTTGTCTTCCTTAAATCATTTACATGGTGCATATACATAAGCATAGAGTGACTTAGTCACTTCTGCTTAAAAAAAATGATTTCGATAGTACAATCGATGGTTTCAAAAACTATCGATATTGCCATCTATAGTTTACACCCCTATTGTGAAATGACAAGAGATGAGACAATATTCATAGTTACCGACGATGAACTAGCAAAGTCTATTGTGTGAAGTAACGAAGTGAAGTAAAGACAGAACGAAGAATAGAGTGTAGATCCCCATGGAGGAGAGAAAGCGAAACAAAACGGTAATGAAGGGTCAGGTAACGGGACAAGAAAAGGGACTAGATGCAAAATAGATTGGTACAATATAATCAATATCCTTGTCAATGGCCATAAAGAACAATTTATAGTTTTATAGTATGTACCAAAATATGCAATGGTCGTTGAATCACTCCCAGCGTACTTCCCCAGATCGAAAATCTTGAATATTTTGCAATTTACGACAGATGATAGGTGAATATCCCTATGATATTACTGCTCTCTCTGGACAATTTGACTAAAAATCAATAAGTGTCTCAGATGATACATTGTGATTATATAATCCATACATAAAATTTTGATATATATTATATCGGTAATTATCAAGTATACATAGGCGTTCAGTACACACCTGAAAATTTCTTGATCAACTATGCCAAATAGAATATATGAAATTTTGAGTTGATATGTTCATTAAGACAGTTGTTAGAGTTGTTGTGTTAACCCGATTTGGCTGAAGATCAACAGATGTTGTCCTTATGGGATTTCGGATACACATATAAAATTTCGTGTCAATCCTATGCATTCTATCACATACACACATAGAGACAAAGAAATCAAAAGGATCCAAAAACATGAAATTCCAATTAAAACTCAACATCAAATTTCTGAACAATTACATAACTTCTCCTATACTTCGTATAGGTTAGGTTTTATGACTTATGCCCGGGCTTTAACTACGAGGTCATATCGCCTACTACCAGAGCGCTCTCTTTCGTCACTAGTGGGCATGAGCCCGACTCTACTGTGTGAGTCCTAAATTTTGCCTACCCTAAATTTGTATTCACTTAGGACAGGGGGTCTTTAACGAGTACCTGACATTGTACAGGCTCGGGACCATCGCTTAACGTCCCATCCGAAGGATGGCGTGCTTGAGTTTATTCTACCGCCATTTAAAATAAACTAAGGGCCTCGGTCGGGTTTCGAACCGACGTTCTTGAACTCAGAAGGCAAGCACGCATACCACTGAGCTACCGGCGCCCTCTTACTTCGTATATATGGGAAAGTAAAAAAATTAAAATAAATAAAGAGAGAATCGAAAATAATATTTCCGCCTTTCCCTCCTCCTATAAGTCAAAAGTCTCATATTTTTAGCTACACTACACGAAGTGTGAGGTAAGTTAAGTAATCGGTCCTTCTCCATATGATTATCCAGTACCTCACAAGGACAACACATATTAATTTTCAGCCAAATCGTACAAAGAAAATAGGAAGATTAGAGGAGAGGCTTTTTTTTTTTTTTTTTTCCCGAGGGCTGATTTGTGTCACCGCGGCTAGAGTAGGCCTATTGTGTGTGTTGGTCCCTACAGCAGCCCTGTGTCTTTGATATAGTCCAGGATTTTTATGCAGGTTCCTTCCATTACCTGCTTCGGTTCTGTTATGACAAAGCAGTGGAAACGTCTGCTTTCGAGTGACCCTGGCTTAGAATATGAACAGGAGTCTCATTTTCCTCGCCACATTTCCTGCACAGAGGGCTTCTAGCGATGCCCATATTGTATAGGCGTTTGTTCATATGACAGTGTCCTGTAATCAGCCCTGTCATACCTCTTAGATCCATTCTGCTCATACTCAGGAGCTCTCGGCTCCTTTTCTCTGAGAGTTCCGCTACAGAGTTTTGAATGTCTTTGCTTTGGGACCCCTCTCCAGAACTGGATGTCATTCCTGGTCAGCCAACCATTTATTGCCGCTCTTGCGGTGCTCTTACAGATCCCGCAGAAAGGTTCCGGTCCTATAGGTTTTCTGTCAGCTCCTGACCGGGCCAGTTGATCAGCCCTTTCGTTGCCCTCAAACCCCCTGTGGCCTGGCACCCATCTTAATTCCACTCTATTCTGGTGAGGGGAGGCTTAACGCAAAAACCGAATTTAGTGTGAGGATTCACAAGTTCTTATGTAAATGAAACTATTAATTTTTAGCCAAAAGAGTCGATTATTTCTGAAGGAGGGGATTAGTTGATTAATTCGGGCTGGGGAAGTATACTGCCGATGATTCGACATTTTTTAAAATCATTTTGTTCCAACTTTTGGTAAATATTTTCATCATAATTGAAAGCCATTACAGGTACGTAAATCGTATTTTTCCTTTTTGATAAGAAGTACTTTCAAATTCTAACAATTTCATACAGGAAATTAGCAAGAGAGGTGATCCTGATAAGAGTTATGGAAGACACGAATTCCCTTGTTGCCCTAATGACTAGGCTAGGCTAGTAAGTTAAGTGCACTGAACTCGGAGCAGTTAACGTTGCATAAGGATCCTGTTATGCAACGAGCTGGAGGGGTCAAGGAATCTAAATATTTGATGATTTACGACGGCCATTGCCAATACTAGTACTTCCTTATCTTCCATGTCTGACCTTTGTCCATCTATCGTACTATCATCTGACCAGTTGACCAGGAAAACTAGACAGAAATTGGTTCAAATCAGTGTTAAGATAAGTTAACTAAGAGTTGAATTTCAGTGAACATATATCCATGGCGCACAGTAGGCGGAAACGGGTTAAAAAGCTCGCATGTAATGTTGTATTTGTAGGTTCCTAGACAGAGTATACAGAAGCAGGTCTAATAATGTTTTTTAGGTCTCTGATTTCAAATTTGAGGTAAAAAATTATGTTTTAATCTTGTAGGTGGCGTCACTGTCGAAAAATTTGCAAAATCAGTGAGATTAAGGTATTTTATATACAAATATAGGTTTTTCTAGTCGCTGAATTCGAATTTGAGGTCCAAAATAAGTTTTGCTCATTTATAGATGGAGCCACAGTTGAAAAAAAAAAAAAAAAATTCAATACATCATATTTTATAACCATATATGGGATTTTTGGTCGCTGATTTCTTGATATTTGATATGACAGCAAATCTGGCAGCTGTAACGTGTCAAAAGTGAGTTTTGACCTCAAATTTCGAATCAGCGACCCAAAAAACCCTATAATTAATAAATTACAGAATTTTTTAGAAGTTATGTGATCTCAATTAAAAAATGAGGGCTATAAACAGAAAAAAATTGCTTGTAGCAGCTCAAATACGTCTCAAAATTTACTTTGAGAGATACACTTTCAAGCCCACAAATCCTTTTGTTGGCATCTAACGGCCAAGAAAAGTACGACAACAAAGATTGTTTATTTTTCAAATGTATTTTAAATGGGTTTATTTAATTAGGCAATTTTTTTCAATTTTTAAATAGTACTTCTCATTGCGTCTTACAAGGTATATGGTTCAATTTTTTCCCCCTGATTTAGTTAGGTCCTGAGCATGAAATTAAAGCTGTAACAAGTCTTAAGTATTATTGTTGAAAGTCGACTTTTCTTACCATGCGCGCTTTAAAACCATTTACAGCCCACTGTGCGCCGTCAATGGGACTAATGGGCTCATTAGGTAACTAAAAGTTGGTAGGCCCACTTTAGTCGTGCTCGAAAGAGTGCTCTGGTAGTAGGCGATATGACCTCGTAGTCTCTCCACGGCAGCATAATAAAAGTCGTCGGAGAATTAATCAACTAAGTTTTTGCTCTCCCTCCAAAACTTATCGACATTTTGGGCTAAAAAATCAACAGTTGACATATATAGGGACTTTTGAATCGTCACAATAAGTGTTGTGTCGATGCATGAATTACAACGGCAGTTATTAGAGTTTTTGTGTAGACCCCTACACCTCCCACTAACCCCCATTGTCTCTTTGGCTGAAAATATATAGTTGAAGTCCTTATGGGATTCTCAGTAAATATAATTCTGTCTTTGTGTATATGTGATTGGAAATTTCTGGGCACTCAAACTCAAAAACGATTTTAGTAATAAACTTGAAATTTGAAATGAAGAAGTCACATATAGTAACGTAGATCTGATTAGATTTTGGATGAAATCAGACAAAAATTTAAACCGCTTAGGGCCTAACAATAAGTAAATTTTCCAATATACCGCTTATATTTATGACTTAATCAAAAACCTTATTAAATAAAAGTTGTCGAGAAAAATAAAATGCACATTTTGTATTAAATAAATTTTGAAAGCCCCACCAAGCGACCAGACTGTATTATTTCGTTGTTTTTGCGAAATTTCTCAAATATAAATTGATGTCAGACGTCATATAATGAAATGACAATGTGTTGCGGGTTCCCACATTCTAGTGAAAGTAAACTGGGATGTGTGGGCATCATGAAATACGATGACTGAATAGAAAGTTTTTAACCCTGATGTGGACTATACCTCCCTATGAGAAGGCGTCAGTGGCTTAGGGGTAACGTGCTTGCCTACTCAGCTCAAGATCGCGGGTTCGAACCTATAGCAATATGAAATATAGGGGAAGTAATGTAATCTGTCAAAAACTCGATGCGGTGTGTTCAACGGAATTTTCTTCAGACCTCTAGATACTAATAATGAAAAAAAAAAAAAAAAAAATGTTTGTCTCTCTGTGAACACGATAACTCTCAATAGAATTAATGTTTCAACACGATATATTTATGTGAACCCAAGACCCTCTAACGAGCGGTTTGGTGTTTTTTTTTTCAGTTAAATTGGCCAAAGGGATGAGGGGATTATGGGGAGGCTTAACATAAAAACTCGAATAACTACCAATAGAATGAATGTATCCACACTAGGCTGGTCCAAAAATGCAATTTAAAAAAAAAACGTGCACCCCCCTAGTTTGAAAGAACTCGATGAAAGAAAAATGTTGGCGCCAAAAAAAAAAGAAAAATATTTTAGATAACGCGTGCTCAACGGAATTTGAATTTTAAATGGAATTTAAGATGGGTTCTTATATGTATTAAAGTTGAAACAATATGGCGCTTCCACGTTTCATCAAAAGGGGCTAACATTTTTCCACATTTCGGTTTTTGGGGTCGGAGAACAAGAATTTAACGTCAAAAAGTTATTTTGAAACATGACACCTGTCAAAAACGCTGTCAACAAAATTACAATAACATTTTTTCTCATTTAACAATCGGTAAATTCATTTTATTAAGTGTTTTGGAGGTCGCTGATTATGAATTTGATGTCAAAAAATAGTTTTGACTCTTGACATCGGTCACAAATGCTCTCAACAAATCTGTGTAATCGCGAGGAAAATTGGAGTTAGTACTAATGTCCGAAACACAATTCAATAATTTTTTCATTTGGTTTCTGGACATAATCAGAACAGATGAATTCTTCCAGTCATTTTCAGTTTTGATATCTTTTATTTACAAATTACAGCGACCTCAAAGACATTTAATAAAATGTATTTACCGATTGTTAAATGAGAAAAAATGTTATTGTCATTTTGTTGTCATGTTTCAAAATAACTTTTTGACGTCAAATTCGTGTTCTCCGACCCCAAAAATCGTAATGTGGAAAATTTTTAGCCCATTTTGATGAAACGTGGAAGCGCCATATTGTTTCAACTTTAATACATATGGAAACTCATGTTAAATTCCATTTAAAATTCAAATGCCGTGGGGCACGAGTTATTTAAAATATTTTTCGTTTTTTTTTTGTGCCAAAATTTTTCTTTCGTCGAGTTCTTCCAAAGTAGGGGTGCACGTTTTTTTTTTTTTTAATTGTCATTTTTGGAGCACCATAATCCACACGATGTTTTATATGTGTGACCAAAACCTCATACGCATAACACCTATCGAATTTCAGTCAAATCGACCAAAAAGAGATGGGGATCAGAGAGTGGCTCAACTGTTATATATTAGCGCAAACGGTCGACTGGTTTTGGTGGGGAAGCGGAAAGGTAATTGATTAATTCCTTCTGGGGAAGTACATTCAAAGACTACTTTTTATCTGGAATATAGCCGTAAATTCGTCAAAGAGTCCTACTTTACATAAGCTTGGGTCTGTAAAAGTTTCGGCTCTCACAGTAGAGCTAACAGAAGGGACGTGAGCGTTGGATGCTTAGGTGCCTAGGTGTACACACCACCCAATATATCCATCAATAAACCCGAGTTAATGCATTTAGGCTGAGTTACAATTTGCATAAATTTTAAGGCTGATTAAAGATAATAATTACAGATAATTGAAGATAATTATTATGGAAATTTAATTGCAAAAATTATTACAATTTTACTCAGACTTACTAATTGATGACATACGTCATGTTTTTTGCCGAAGATAATGGAATTGCAATAAATGAAAAAAAAAACATTGCACTTCCTCAGCTGCAGGAGATGCTGTTCATACCAAAAGGTAGCAATTTACCTTTTATCAAATCAAATTTACCTTTTATTTATAAAAAGAACAACGGAAATGAACAGCAATGTAAAACAAACACAACTTGTGGTGGTAGCTAGAAAGCTGAAAATAATATTTCAGTACTGTAATCAGCATTGTGATATATAATAATAATATAAGGAGCGACCACACAAACCACTATATTAAAAATAAGACCACAATAGTTCCTTTTGTTTTTATTTGCTTTTTTTATTTATTTATTTTATAAATAGGTATTAACTGTATAAATAATAAGCAAATGTGTTAAAAGTGTGTAAAATAGGAAGAAGGGAGAAATCACCCATTGGTGACACCCTCCACTTAGTTGCACTCATTTATTACTCACTGTCACTGCTGCTACTAAAGAGGTCTCTAGGCCATTGGCGCTCAAGGCGTCGTTGAGGAAGTATGGCAGAATGATAATGAAACAATTTTAATAGCATTTGAGCTGATACACTTAATATTTATATTTTTTTTGTGGAATTAGACTTTATAAAAAATAAACAAGTTCTTTGTTTTTATTTATTTTACCAGCTTTCCCCTATATCGACATAGATCGCAGAAATGTTTTCTGACATATATAACACGGGCTTCAGTCCATATTCGTGGCATACACAAAGGGGGGTGGCAGACATTTATTTTTTATTTATTAATTTTTTAATTACTATGTACTTATATACTAAGTTACTAACCAACGCCAAGTTATTAACCAAGAAATGACGGATTACCTGCTAGTTTATTATTACTCAAAAATCTTTGTAGCAATGAACTTGATATTCGAAATGAAGAATGCGATAACACGCAAACTCTTCTCCCGGTGTCCTCCGAACACGTATATCCAATTGTAGGTCAGACGCGTAAATTTTTTATAATTATTAGCTATGTTATAATAGCCATTAAGAAAAAATAAACACTTTTTTCATGAAGATAATAAACCATGTTATTATTATAATTGCAAAATAATTATTTCTTAAACTGTAAATTTCTCTACTTCTACTCTCCCCCCCAAAAAATGTGTTTATTATTTTCTTAGAGAAGAAAGTATTTAAGTGTACAAAAATCCCGGTCTTGTTTTCAAGGGAATTTCACGTTTAGACCATTTTCACGAGGCCTGTCACACATATACCTACATAATATGTGATTGGAACATTGTGACAAACACTCAAAAATGATTGAATTAATTTGGAGTTTAAAGGAAGATGTGAAATGTGCTAACTTATATTTCATTAGATTTTGCTCGAAATCTGATGAAAATTAAGTCCACTTTACTTCAGGGTCTGAGTTTACGGTTTACAAGATACCTTTTATATTTATGACTTAATCAAAAATCTCTTCAAATAAAAGTTGTGTAGAACCCTAGTAGGCACATTGTGTATGGAATACGATATTTCGAAAGTCGTCCGGTTCGCGAGATACATGCTAAAAAACCGTCTTAGAATGATATCTCTTTTTTAGAAGTTTATTTACTCAAAAACGGTTAGCCATATGGCCGGAAATTCAATATTGCATTTTAAACGGAATTTCATGATTTCTGAACCCCTGATTTCAAAAATATTAAAACAATTCTCTATCAGTATGTCTGTGTTTACTATAACTCCCGATAGAATGGATATATCAACATGAAATTGTATACTCATATGTATCTTCCCTCTCAACAGTACTAGTCACGATTACGATACCAGGAAGAAAGAAGACTTTCGAATAACTAAACATTGCTCTTCTCTTTTTGAAAAAGTATGACTCATAAAGAAATTAATTTCTTTAATTCCCCACTTCTTGAAGTCAATAGAGACAATAAAAAAATTTAAACTTCAACTAAAAATGTTTATGTTAGAGGAAACCCTATACATGGAAACGGAATTTTATTCCAACTGTTCAAAAAGAATAATATAATCACAATAAAGAATAGTGTTTGATATCCAAAATCATTATTTGATACAAAGCTTTCATTTTTATTTTTTGGGCAGAGTTCCTCCACACCTTAAAGGTCAGTCGAATGTACGTTATTGTTTTATTTATTCATATATAATTTTTTATTTATTCATTTATATGTTTTTTATTTGTTTATTTAGACTTTTTTATTTATTCATTAAAATTAATAAATATATATAGGTATATATTATTTTTACTTTTTATATATTGTTATAGTTAGGTACCTACATTGTTTTCTTTTTCTTTTCTATAACTCGCACATTGGGACCTGATGATGGGACGTAAGAACGTCCCGAAACATCGTTGGGATAAAGACACTTCCGAAGAGTTTTTTGAAAAATAGTTATAATTTGTATTAAATTAAAAAATGTGTCTACATATTATAAATGTACCTAGGTATGTATTAATTTTTTTTATACTCTTATATTTTTATGTATTTATTCAGTTTTGTTAATTAATTTTACTTTTTTTAATATTTAGTTTTGTTATTACTACTAATCATACGTGTATTAGACTCAATTAATTATAAATCTAATTTATAAGCTATCTTCATGTATAAATTCTTTTGACGTATCCTATTACCATGTATTGGTTTAACGGAAATAAATTTATTATTATTATTATCCAAAACCCCATAAGAACGACATCTATTGATTTCAGCATAATGTGACAAAGGGATGTTATTTTTTATTATTTTTTTTTTATTCAATACCTCATATAAAGTAAGACAAATGATAAATAGGCTACCTCCTCCCATAAGACGGAGTCTGAGTTTGGGAGGGGAGCAGTCAGCTAGGACTCTATAATCACTGATAATAGTTAAACATATTCACTCTATCTTTGAATATATCAATAGAAAAGCAAATATATATACACTTAGATATAATCAGCAATAATAATGAGAATGGACATGACAATAACTCGATAAATTAATAAAGTAGGTACGTATTAAGATAGAAGAATCCCTAAGAATAAAGAAAGCTAATGTAAGCAATACAAAAAAAAGAAAGAGAAAAAAAATAAAATAAAATAAAAAAATAAAAATAGAATCTTTAGTAAAAAGAAAAAATGAGAAAAGAAAAAGTGACTAAAATAAGAAATATTCTCGTAATATATTCGCAATAAATTCACTTCAAAACAAAAGAATCGGATTGTAGAACAGAAATATAAACCTTTCAAATACCAGCCATAAATACAATACATAATTACATTTAGTTATCTATATGTACAATCAGACCGGAACAATTCTATTTACCTTTCTGTGTAATTGTTCTGTGAAAGGTATTCATTTTGGCTTGTGGTGAGAAGGGTCCCTCTCTCCACTCGTTGGTGTTTCAAGTTAAACTTCAACCAACATTGTAAAGTTTCAGAGTGGTATAAAGCGAGCACTAGGATATTCGAGTATTTCCTCCTACGCAAAAAGCCCGCAAGGGTTTTCAACTTTCCGCATTCGAATGAGCTCTCACTAAACCCAACATCCGCAGGTTTCGACAGAGCTGTTCATATAGATATTATTTCTTAAAGCAGATGTATCACTAGAAACTGGAGCAATTACAGAAAAAAATGTGTAAATAAATAAAATAAAATACAATAAACATTCACCAGCCAGATCAGTCAAAGGGAAGGGAGAATCTTAAATTTCTCTTGACTGTTCAAATGTTGATGTTTTGCGACATTTTTTCCAGTGGTGTCTTCTTTTTTTCTTTTTTGACAATATTTCGGGACACTTTCCCGTCCCTTCTTCTGGTCACTAAAAACCTAGTTTTAAGAAACTAGGTTCTTAGTGACCAGAAGAAGGGACATGAAAGTGTTCCGAAATATTGTCAAAAATGAAAACACCTCTGGAAAAAATGGCGGAAAAAAACAACAGTAAAGAAACAGTCTGAATAAAAAGTTCACAATATGAACCCAATGAATTCAAGAAAAACATTGAAGTTCCTGGAATGCACTCATCTCAATAGAAAGCGCATACATATGGCCAAACAGAAGCTTTAGTGGGAAAAATTTGGAAAAAGTGAAATTAATTTGTATTAATCGTCAATTTTCAAAAAAAAATAAAAATGACTTTAAAAAAAAATTAAAATAGATATGTACCTTCTTTAGTCTTTCCGAAAAAACTCACAAATATGAATAAAAATATGCGAATAAGGTTCAGATATGCAAACATATGAAATTTTAGCGATATATGCAAAAATATGCAAAATAAAAGTAGCTTAAATTGATTCTAAATGGGCCAAAACGTAAAGATGCATATAAATCACAGCTCTAGTTATTAGGATTTATGTGTATAACTCCTTCTGCTCCTCATATTGGCCGATTCGGCTGAAAATAAATAGAGTCCTTTGGGGTTCTGTTTTCACACATAACATTTCGTGTCTTGATAGTTTTTGTGACGTAAGCTCTCATCTTTCGTCGCTCGACAAGCCAAACTTTCCAAAATTTTGTCTATCTAGGTTTATACCTTCAACGAGTACCTGAGTACCTGACTGACATCTCACAAGCTCAGGACCATCGCTTCACGTCCCATACGAAGAACGGAGGGCTCAAGTGTTTTTCACCGGCGCCCTCTTTCATATCGATATATTCATTCTATCGAGAGTTATCGTGTTTACAGACACAACTACACAAAGTATAGGGAAAGTTATATAATCGGTCAAAAGATCGATGTTGAGTTTTCACCGAAATTTCATTCCTGATTGTAAATATGAAAAAAAAAAATAACTACTCTCTGTGTGCTACGATACTACATATATGAAAGTGTTATGGAGTGTGGATGTTTGAAACTTGTTTTGTTATAAATGGGACTCTATAATCCATCCAATAATGTATTACTTTACGATTATTAGTTTTGAAGATATAAGCGTTCAAATTGTATGTTTTCGTTGCATCGGAGAAAGTACGTTCCATGTCAAAATTGTTGAGTTTTCTCTGGAATTGCCTGTTTTCCGAACCATGATTACAAAAAAGAAAAAAAAAATTGCTTTGTCTATGGGAAGACGAAAACTTTCATCGATAACGAGGACGACACCTTATGATTTTCAGTCGAATCGGTCAATGAAAGGGGAAATGAGGGGAGCTTCACACAAAAACTGTAATAACTGCCCATGTAAAGAGTGCATTTTGCAGGTTGCAATGTTTTTTTTTTTGTAGACTGCCCGATGATGAAGGCGACTTCGTAAGCCGGCTGGAATAAAATCTGTGAGAAGGCAAACTATATTTTTATTTTGAAGCATATGAAATAAACACTTCTCATTACATCAGCCATCTTCACATTAATTATTGTATTGACAATGTATTCCAGTATGTGTAAACTGAACCCCTTAAGACGACAGCAATACATTTTCAGCCAAATTGGATAAAGGGAAGAGGAGCTTCTAATAAAATTGAATACCCAGAAGTTGAAAGTTACAAATGAAAGTATAGCTACAAAAATAATTAGAAAGTTTAATTTTTAGATGTTATATGCATAGTTCAAATTGCCTTATTATGCATTAAACGTTGAGGGCAGCAAAATGATGTAAGCTAGACTTTAGGTTGTGCATTGTAGATAGCCCATTAACAGTTTTGAAATCTCATCTCATCAATGTTTAATGAAATTAGACAGCTCGACAAGACACAAGGCGTCTCATCTACCCACCCAGGTAAGCGACAGATAGAATTTTACATAACCTTATAATTTAGTTGAGGATAAAGTTGTAACTTTCACCTCCAATCATGGCAACACAAGTACTGCACAATGATGCATTTATGGACAAAGCTTTTCCATAATATAACTTTCAAACTGCAGTCGTAAAAAGATGGTAATAATAATTGTTATTTCTTTTTCTATGTTGCAATGTATTTGCTAAACCTATATGAAATAACCATCACTGCTCAGTTCCCTTTTGATGAAGAGTGAAGACGTATATCCTATGTCCACCGGAAAGAAGTGAGTTTCCCAACCGTGAAAGAATTATCCAAATCAGTTAAGTGGTTTTCGAGATATCCTCAAATATACCAACAAACAAACTTTCTCTCTTTATATATTACTATTGAGAGAGTGCCGGTAGCTCAGAGATAGCGTGCTTGCTTACTGACCTCCAGATTGCTGGTTCGAAACCCTTGAGCACGCTGTCCTTCGGATGGGTCGTTAAGCTATGGTCCCCAAGCTTGTACAATGTCAGGTACTCGTTAAAGACCCCTTACCCTAGATGAATAAAAATTTAGGGTAGGCAACATTTAGGACTCCCACAGAAGAGCTGTGTTCCACCAGAGCGACGAAAAAGCGCGCGCTCTGGTTGTAGGCGATATGACCTCATAGTTAAAGCCCGGACATGAGTCACAATAACTAACTATTAGTATAGATTATCATAAAGCTTTGGCTATAGCTTTTTATATAATATAGATATTATATAAAATACAAATTTTGTCAGTCTGTCTGTTATTTAATAAGTAAAAAAAAAACTGATATTATTTTCATGAAACTAGCATGGCATTTCAACGATGGCTCGATGAATTGCTTCTCAAGATTTCTGAATGCGTGGTGGGAAATATAGAATGAATGCAACCTTTTTGTTTGTTTTCTTGAAATTTGGCTTGTTTTTCAAATGTTTAAACGGGATAAGAGAGAGAAAGAATGTTTGGGGACGCCAGAAGACACCAAATAGGAGCCAGAAGACACCAAATAGGAGCCACCACATAAGTTGACCGAAAGGAGGGGTTGTGTGCGCCTGTATGTGTATGCCTGTCTCCTGTAATTTGTGAATATGATTGACTCCATGCATTATTTAAAATTAGCGAAATTTCATTAAATATTCAGATTTTACAACATCTGTTGAACAGGATCATCCAAGAGATAGGACTCAAAGAACTCCCTGACAACGACGGGTGAACCTGCTACTGAAAAATAAATATCTACATGCATACATATCTTGAATGACAGAAGAGGCACTTGTTGCTTTCTTTGGAATATTATTTAAATAATTATGGTATCTATTTTGTTTACTTTCTTATATCTATATTTGGTATAAGGATGTATTGTAATCGTGCGAAAATCCGAGATCGAGGTTTCAACTGATTTTCACGTTTCAAGGTTCCCTGAATACGTTTGACCATCTTCGCGATGAAGTCTGTCTGTACAGATGTGTTTGAGTATGTGATTGTAGTGAACTCTCTACCACGAAAACGATTATGACGACTATGAACTTGAAATTTGTAATGAAGGGGTCACATGTTTTAAATTAGGTCTGATTAGATTTTAGCCGAAATTAGACAACATTCCTCAGGAAACTAACTACATTTTACAAGATACCGCTCAAGTAATAGTTGTAGAGAATATTAAAATCCATAATTTATATGAAATACGACTTTTCACAGGTCATCCGGTTTTCGAGATATACATATGTCGAAAACCATCTTGAAATGAAATTTTGAAACATATTTTTAGACTTATCCTTGATTTAGCCGAAAACTGTTAGTCCTATCGAAAAATTGATTGTTACCAAAATTGTTTCTTATAAAATTTTCAATCGCTAATAAGTCTTCAGATTTGAGAGATAGGATCAATACGACAAAAGTTATAGCGCCCCGAATAATGTAAACTAAATGTCTATAAGGAATATATCTAATTTTTAAATCGTAACTCGTAACGCAATGAACTTTAAAATATGGTTTATGTATTGGTAGTTTTTTTGAAAAATTATAGAAATCAAGAAAAATGAGATCACTTACAGAGAGAGAGCGAGATCACTTACAGATGTAAGCTTGGTTGGTATAAGAAAGTCCTGTAATGGCATCATAACAATTTTTTTGTTACTGAATTGCCAACAGCTAAAAAACACAATACGAGAAAGCTATCCCCCGATAATCCGAAGAAGAATTGAATAACGAAGTGTAAGAAAAAATGTCGTCCGTGATCACCAGCCATGCAGTTCCTCACCACGAATAAGTTTAGTTTTCTCTGTAAAACCGACCGATAGTTTTGTCTAAAAATCAATAGTTAACATTCAAACTAAATTTTGTGTCGATAAATTCATTTAAATTGGCAATTATTAGGGGTTTTGAGTTAAGCTTTCTCACCTCATTATTATTATTATTATTTTTTTTTTTTTTGTCTTTTATTTATAAAGATACAACTGTTGCTAGGGTGCAACAACCAGCATCTCTGATGGTATTGATATGTTGGCGCGAATGGCATGTGAGAGGAAGGCCACCCAGTGGTAGGTCCTAGAGACGAAAATTTATCTTAATTATTAGGACAAAACCAGAAAAAAATGAAAAAAATAGATAAATAATGAAATAAAAATTAAAAAAAAAAAAAAAAAAAAGAAGGAATTCCAAGACAATTTTGTGGACGAGTAAGAGAGTAAAGGAAAATAATGTAAAAAAAATAAATAAAAAATATTAAGAACGAATAGGATTTAAGGTGGCAGTAAGTCGCGGTTCCATCTTCTCTTCAACCTTTGTGGGGGGTTTTGTGGTAAGCGTTGTGAAGATAAAGTACGTATTTCTGGGTTTGTATTTGTGTACAGTTTGCTAAAAAATCGTATGTAAGTAGTTTGTATTGTGTGTATCATAAGATCGTTATGAAGTGTTCTGTTGTTTATGTATGGGGGCACTGTGTTATCAGTTTGAGGGTTTTTGACTGAAACGCCTGAATTAGTTTGATGTTGGATGTTTTTGCTGAACCGTATATCTGTGATCCGTATGTCCATAATTCTCTAAGTAAGTAAGTGTAACAGTTCTGTTTTTGTGTCATGTCTAATTTTGATCGTCTATTTAGAAGTCCGTAGAGTATTTGGAGTCGACGGTTCAGCGTGTTTCGTGTGAGACGTGTGTGAGGGTTCAAGGCCACTTTTCGATCTAATGTCAGTCCTAGGTATCGTACAGTATTGAGGACCTACCACTGGGTGGCCTTCCTCTCACATGCCATTCACGCCAACATGTCAATACCTACCATCATAGATGCTGGTTGTTGCAACCTAGCAACAGTTGCTTCTATATAAATAAAAGACAAAAAAACAAAACAAAAAGAACATTACTTTTAATGAAAACCTTGTAAGTACATGTATATGAATTTTTCTTCAGGGAAAAACACCAAGTCAAATCTTTTATAATCATGTGTTATTCAAATGTTTAATACGGTCGATTAAAATAAATTAGCGCAATAATTTGCCTTCCCACGTGCTTAGGAATGTTGTCCTTATGAAAGGTAATACTTAAAATAAAATAAATAGCTCGTATGGATTTTTCATGCCTATTGAAAATTGAAATGGATTTTTCTCAAAAACTATGTTTGTGGACTTGGCTGATTTTCCTTGTACGCCCACGATATAAGCATCCGTTCATTCATTCATGTAAATTCAAAGACCTATAGGACAACACTTATTAATTTTCATCAGAATTGGCCGAAAGGAGGGAGTTAAGCGGAAGGGTTCTCAACTCAAAAACTCCAATAACTGCCGATGTAATGAATTTATCGACATATTTAGTATGAGGATGAAGAAGCCCCTATCTAAATCAACTATTGATTATTAGCGCAAACGGTGGGAGCAAAAAGTTAGTTGATTAAATCGTTCTGGGGAAGTACTTTGACGGTGATTCTGCGACAACTAATTTTTTCTCTTTTTAGGAATCAAAAAACCCTCTTAACCCTCTCTATACTTCGTATAGCTGAGAAAGTAAAAAAAGTTAATGATAAATATCTTATAATACTTGCGAGGGCGCCGGTAGCTCAGTGGTAAGCGTGCTTGTCTTCTGAGCTCAAGAACGTGAGTTCAAAAACCGACCTTTAGTTTATTTTGTCTGGGAGGTAAAATAAATTTAAGCACGCCGTCCTTCGGATGGGACGTTAAGCTATGGTCCCGAGCCTGTAGGATGTCAGGTACTCGTTAAAGACCCTTAGCCTAGGTGAATAAAAGTTTAGGCTAGGCAAAATTTAGGACTTCCACAGTAGAGTCGGGCTCATGTCCACCAGAGTGACGAAAGAGCGCTCTGGTAGTAGGCGATATGACCTCGTAGTTAAAGCCCGGGCATGAATCATAAAACCTAACCTAACCTATGATACTTAATCTTATTCCACCGAGCGACATTTTTATTAAATACAAAAGAAACAAAAAATCATTTGTAGTTTGTGAACCTCGAGTTTAGATGTCGACAATGAACGAAAGTTAATACTATTACTTTACAGCATTTCTTAAAAATAATTGAAGATACTTCTTTTAATGAGGCTGCATGCCTAAAAATGCGTGGCGCATATCCTGCCGAAGCTTGCAAAGTGCAATTAAGTTGTAGACCTCTCTCTCTCTCCCCCCCCCCCCCCCCCCCAAGTTCATTTTAAATACACTTTAGAATAAGAAGGATTGTGTTTTAAGCTAATTCGTGTCCTCGCAAATGGAATATAGTAGAGTGCTGATTACCCGGACTGAAAATGGGGGAGAATTACCCCGAATAAATCGCCGAGACAGATATTTGAAACGTATTAATTGAAAAAGAATTTATTAAACATAAACAAAAGATATAAAAATTGCATTAAAAAAAATTTAATAGAAATCGTCACATTATACAAATATCTCTGAATACTGATTACACTCAAACCAAATATATTATACACCAGGAACAACTATTTACTAATTATAATTAATTAATATTAATTTATTAATTAATTACATTGTTGGTTAATTCCAGCATTTCTTCCAGAGGTATCTTCTTATTCTTTTTTTCCGACAATATTTTGGGACTCTTACAAGTCCCTTCTTCCGGTTCATAGTGATAAAATAAAAATAAAAAACATCTTCCTGTTTACATATTATTAATAATTAAATTCTGAAACGAGCTCAAATCTATAATTCCAGGCAGCTTTGCAATAGTTAAATAAACTTTTGTAATTTCGTCCATATACATATTTACATATTCTTCACTATATAGTATATAACTAATTAAAAAATATAAGTAAACCTTTAGTTAAGAAATTGCAGTGATGGATAATTGAGACCAACGGATAATCAAACACTTCTAAATTAAAGTACCTATATAGCATTAGTAAACAAAAGGTAATATTTGCATAACAAATATGGACATGCGACCCAAATTAAAAGTGTTACAGAGTGTCAGGAGTAGAAATCTGCATAGAAAAATGATATAGTGATATGAAGTTACTCACGCGGAAGATGGATCTTGGCCAGATCGGTGCAGTAATCTTGAGAAGACATATTGACTAGGGACCCAGGGACCGACTACCAGCCTGAGAGACTAGCGGCAACAAGCCCCCTCCTAACCACCGCAACTGGTGGGGAACGGTATTGTTTCTATCCCCATTATCGTTTATCATAATAAGAAATGTTTTTTAAAAACTATTTTTATCCTTTTTTGTCATTGTTTTTGTTTCAAGATGTATATTCTTTTTTATTCGTTAATGAGTTAGAAAAGGCGTCAGTGAATCGCTATGTACTTCCCCAGCACCAACTAATCTATTACAATTTTGTTTCGAAATGTATATTCCTTTCTATTTTTAATGAGTTAGAAAAGGCGTCAGTGAATCACTATGTACTTCCCCAGCACCAATTAATCGATTACATTTTTGTTTCAAAATGTATATTTTTTTTTATTAGTTAATGAGTTAGAAAAGGCGTCAGTGAATCAATATGTACTTCCCCAGCACCAATTAATCGATTACATTTTTGTTTCAAAATGTATATTCTTTTTTATTAGTTAATGAGTTAGAAAAGGCGTCAGTGAATCACTATGTACTTCCCCAGCACCAATTAATCGATTACATTTTTGTTTCAAAATGTATATTCCTTTTTATTTTTAATGAGTTAGAAAAGGCGTCAGTGAATCACTATGTACTTCCCCAGCACCAATTAATCGATTAAATTTTTGTTTTTATTCCAAAGCCAATTGACCGTTTGGTCTGAACTCATTATTTTACTGACATTGTAGCTTCTGAATCCTCACACCTAATTTTATGTCGTTACATTCATTACATCGGGAGTTATTAGGATATTTGAGTCGAGTGCCCTTCCCTTCGACCAATTGTCGAAAATTAATAAGTGCCTTCAACAGCAGTTATTAGAGTTTTTGTGTTAGGCCTCCCCCATAACCTCCCTTTCTTTAGAAAATTTGCCTGAAAATCAATAGTTAACGTCCTCAAAACACATATAAAATTTCATGTAGATACACAATAAAATAAAAAAAGTAAAAATTCAACATACAATTTCTGATCGATTACATAACCTCCCGTATACTTTATATGACTGGAAAAGTGAAAAAAAAAGAAAGGAAAAAGAAAAGAAAAAAAAAGTCTTTAATTTATTGTAACACAGTAATGGTTTGTGTAATTTTCGAAGCAAGACCTAATATTCGCTCGACCTAATACAGGAGATACAATAAAGAGACTTTCATCTATTCTATATGAGCTCCCAAGAGTCTTGTAGAGCCAGCCTACAGAAGACATGAGGCCTGATGGAATTAGAGCACTGTTTCGCGTCGCTCGACCTATTACAGGAGATACAATAAAGAGACTTTCATCAATTCTATATGAGCTCCTCTGAGTCTTGTAGAGCCAGCCTACAGAAGACATGAGGCCTGATGGAATTAGAGCACTATTTCGCGTCGCTCGACCTAATGCAGGAGATACAATAAAGAGACTTTCATCAATTCTATATGAGCTCCCAAGAGTCTTGTAGAGCCAGCTTACAGAAGACATGAGGCCTGATGGAATTAGAGCACTGTTTCGCGTCGCTCGACCTATTACAGGAGATAAAATAAAGAGACTTTCATCAATTCTATATGAGCTCCTCTGAGTCTTGTAGAGCCAGCCTACAGAAGACATGAGGCCTGATGGAATTAGAGCACTATTTCGCGTCGCTCGACCTAATGCAGGAGATACAATAAAGAGACTTTCATCAATTCTATATGAGCTCCCCTGAGTCTTGTAGAGCCAGCCTACAGAAGACATGAGGCCTGATGGAATTGAAGCACTGTTTCGCGTCGCTCGACCTAATGCAGGAGATACAATAAAGAGACTTTCATCAATTCTATATGAGCTCCCAAGAGTCTTGTAGAGCCAGCCTACAGAAGACATGAGGCCTGATGGAATTAGAGCACTGTTTCCCGTCGCTCGACCTAATACAGGAGATACAATAAAGAGACTTTCATCAATTCTATATGAGCTCCCCTGAGTCTTGTAGAGCCAGCCTACAGAAGACATGAGGCCTGATGGAATTAGAGCACTGTTTCCCGTCGCTCGACCTAATACAGGAGATACAATAAAGAGACTTTCATCAATTCTATATGAGCTCCCCTGAGTCTTGTAGAGCCAGCCTACAGAAGACATGAGGCCTGATGGAATTAGAGCACTATTTCGCGTCGCTCGACCTAATGCAGGAGATACAATAAAGAGACTTTCATCAATTCTATATGAGCTCCCCTGAGTCTTGTAGAGCCAGCCTACAGAAGACATAAGGCCTGATGGAATTGAAGCACTGTTTCGCGTCGCTCGACCTAATACAGGAGATACAATAAAGAGACTTTCATCAATTCTATATGAGCTCCCCTGAGTCTTGTAGAGCCTGCCTACAGAATTCCATGGTATGGTTGCCACTGGCATGTCGCCTACACATATCTTTCTGCTCCCTCGTATATTTCTCCCCCGCCCCACCATTCCTTCTCTATTTCCAACCCTTCCTCCCATCATTCGCTTTCTTGTAAAACTACTCAGCCTTATTTATGAAGAATTCCATCTTTTAGGAGTCCTAAACTTTTTATTTAAGTTTCGAAAAGTTTTTTTTCCTTTTACTTTCCCACATATAAATGAAGTAGGTACAGGGGAAGTTATGTAATCGGTTCAGTTTTCAACGGAATTTCATGTTTTCCGACCTCCTGATTCCAAAAATGAAAAAAAAAAAAAAAAAAAAAAACTCAATGTATCTGTGCACGATAACTCCCGATAGATTAAATTTATCCACACAAAAGTTTATAGGTATATCCAGAACCCTCCAAGGACGACACCTATTGATTTTCAGCTAAATCGGCCAAAGGGAAGACAGGAATTGGGGGGAGGCTTAACTACCGATGAAATTAATGTTTCGGAATGAAATTTCATATTTAAATTCATAACACCATAAAAAGATCAAAGAGGGGGGTCGACTCAAATTCCCTAATAACTACCGATGTAAAGTATCGATACAAATTTTTATATGAGGATTCAGAACCCACTATGTAAATAAAATATTGAGTTCTAAACGGTCAAATGGGTTTGGAGGGAGAGCGAAAACGTAATAAAAAATACATACCTAGCCGTTTCATTCACCGGCAATTTATATATATATATATATATATATATATATATATATATATATAAAATATTATATATATATATATATATATATATATATATATATATATATATATATATATATATATATATATAATTTGGCCATAACAGGACTTTGTTATACCAACTACCTTTGTACATATCATAGTCGGGTATAAAAACAAAATAATGTGTTGGCGTCAGCCTTTTTTTTTTCTCTTATTGTACAACGTAATTCTGAGAGTGTCTTTCTCTCAGATGGTATAAATAAAACAATAATTGGAAAAAAAAACAAAAAAAAAACATTGAATTAATTGGGGATGAGGGCAGAGGGGTGAATGTGAAGGGGTGGGGGCTTTAGGGCCCTCAGTCTGTCTCGAGACTTGAAAGGGTGCAGACCGGGGGGAGGTATCGGTCGGCGAGCTTCACAACATCGTACGTAACATCATATTAAAGGTACACATTCAAAAAAATACCAATGTCAACCATATCTGGATTATTTGTCATATTTTCGCCCAATTCCAGCCTGATGAAATGTTCTAAAAAAAATTTTTAACGAAAGTAAGAAAAAGATGTGATTTTAAAAACGGAGATTCGTCTAATAATTGTATCTTATGATGAAAATCTTCCAGAATATAGTAACATTATCACCTATAGGCAATCCAAAATGGATTCCTTTTCCAGGCTTTCATTTACATAAGCACTTGATGAAATAACTGCCTTTCAACAACAGCCTAAAGGAGTGCCGATTGCAAAGGGGTAGCGTGTGCATTGGGTCCAAGATCCCGGGTTCGAAACCCGGCCTAAAGCCTTAGGTTTTTTATCTGCGAGGTAAAAAGCCTTATGCATGCCGCTCTTCGGATGAGACATTAAGTTACGACCCCGAGCCTGTACGATGCCAGGTATCCATTAAAGATCCCTACCCTAGATGAATAAAAATTTAGGGTAGGCAAAATTTAGGGCCCTCATAGTAATGTCGGGCTCATTTCCAAGAGAGCGACGAAGGATAAAAAAGTAACAGTATTTTTCAGTGAAATAATATCCTATTTAAATATATTTTTGTTCATTTGTTACTTTTCTAAACTATCTATGATTATATTAGTTTCATTCACCCGGAGTACTATGCCCTTCTGGATGATAATAAAATAAATTTATTATTTTTAGTAGTAGTACTGATTCAAAGTCATAGTTTTAAAAACAAAATGAGAGGTTGAGGAAAGTCAAGTTTCTTCGTGTAAAGAAAAAACTCAGTATTTGGGCAAAGTTTCGGAAACTATTGATTTCCTTCTTCAGGGCCTTAAATAGAGTGGATGTGTGTCTGTGTCTGATGATGAGAGAGAAGGATCACCTACACTAACAGATACAAACACAAACATAGCAGCTATAACTTTGAAGATTGAAATAAATAATTGCCGAAACATTGACTAAATACTGAGTTTTTTTCTTTACACTACAAAACCTCAACTTCCCCTAAAATATATATTTATCAATCGCAAAATAAGAACAAATTTAAATAACTAAAATATATAATAAAAGCATTCGTGAAAAGTGTATCTCGTACATAGTCTGAAACGATGTATTTTTCCATTGCTTATCGATTGGACTACAGCATCTCCCCGAAGATGATCTGGCTACTTGCCCTTAATATTTTGGGAAGCGAGAAAGTCTCCCCGAACTGTGTATTAAAAAGCCCAAGAAAAATAAACATTTGATATGAAACTATCAGCAAAGAGGACTGCAAATCCTGAGGGCCTTTCAGGTAGGTAGGTCACCCTAAATATATATGTATCTAATTTATACGCTACCTTGATGTATACAATTTTCATGATGTACCCTATTACCATCTTGTGGTTTAAATAAATATTATTGTAATAAATATGTAATAGCAGTTTGTAAGACATTATGAATGAACGCCTTCAGTATTCTGAACCTGCGACCTGCTTGACACATTGGCGGGTTCGGAATACTGACCAGCTGAAGGCGTTCATCTAATGTCTTACAACTGCAACTACATATTTATTTAAACCACAAGATGGTAATAGGGTACATAATGAAAATGTATACATCAAGATAGCGTATAAATTAGATACATATATAGTTAAGGTAGGGCTTACAAGTGATTAGTATAACTATAATAATAAAATAAAAAATTAATAATATAAGTGTACATAATGAGTAAACAAATAATAATACTAATGTATTATATTATTTATTAATAATTACTTTTACAATTCTTCCGAAAAATGAGTAAATAAATAATAAAAAATAATCATATTTGTAATGAAAATACTAATCAAAAAGACCTTATCTATGGAGGAATTCTACCAAAAAATTAAAAATGGAAGCGATGAAATAAAGTTTTGTATATGAAACGAGTATTTTGTATTATGGTTATTTTATTATTTTTGAAGGATAAGAAAAAAAAATTCCGTTTCAGAACAGAGAGTTTCCACTAATATAAAATTGTTTAGTTGAATTCTAAATTAATTTTTTGTATCTATTGCTTTCAAGAAATGGGGGAAGGCATTTAAAAAAAAAAATTTCTTGACGAGTTATACTTTTTTGAGATATACTCTCACAGTAGAATAATTATCAAAGAATAGTGTAAACATGTATTATATTGGCAGGATAAATCAAAGTGACACGATTTTGAGAAGATTATTATGGGACTTTTAGATGTAGGAAAAATGATTTTGTTTAGGATGAGTGCGGAAGAGGATTAGTGAAAAGACGGTAGGTATTTCATTATAAAGGTTGGCCATTTCGAAGTACCGAAATATAAAAAAAATTACTAAACCCTGAGGGACATTAAATGAGATACAAGCCCTTCTGTTCAGAAATGTTATAAAAATATTTTCCAAGAAAAAAATATAAAACATTTAGAGAGCGCCGGTAGCTTGTCCACTGAGCTCAAGATCGCTGATTTGAAACCTGGGTAAGCAACATTTAGGACTTCTACACTAGAGACGAGCTCATTTCGAAGAAAGAGCGCTCTGATAGTAGGCCATATAACCTCGTAGTTCAAGCCCAGGCATAATAACTAACTCTAGTTTGTTTATTTATTATTATTATTTTATTTTTAAATTATTGAATAATAATTGTCGTCTATTAGTCACCAAGCGAAGCGATACTTTGACTCGTGTATGTAGTCACGATTTTATGTGTAGGCGGACAGACAGACACACAATCGAAACCGTGAGGTTTCTTTTCTTCTCGTTGACCTACTAAACCTTTAAAATGACTACCTCTGGAGATATATGAATAGAAGCATTGCGCTGCATGGTGACTTGAAGCCATCCCAGGGAGAGTGACCGTCAGTCATTGCTGTTTTTGGGGTAGATAATTATCCCCCTTTTGGACAGCCGTCAGTCAGATAGCAGCTTTCAACTGTCGAAGGGTCTCTCATAGCACAAGGGAAACGGAAAAGGGGCCCAGATAATAATTTTCAGAGATTCACAGGGATACACGCTTTTGTCCATTTGTCCACTCGGTTTAGTTGTCGTCTGTTGCAAATATATGAATAATGTTGCAGGATATACTATCAAACCTTACAAATCAACCCAATCCTGCTAAGTAGTGTTCAAGAAATCATTCAAAACGAGTCATAATCCAAAAATTATTATTCTAAAGGAAACCTTCAAAAATATGTGATGAAAGTTATTTGCTGACGTCAGCGGTTCAGCGTCATTCTCAGAGTGACAGTCATATCTCACACGTTGTAAAATAGAATATAGTCTGACTTCTCACAGATTTTATTAATTTTTGACAGCCAGCTTTCGGGGTGACCTCATCATCAGGCAGTCTGGTCAAATAATTTTGAAAACAACGTAATTTAAAATGTGTTGCGTCCTTGAGGTTATTTTACCTCCCAGATAAAATAATAATAATAATAATTTTATTGCCGTTAAACCAATACCTACATGATAATAGGGATATCTCATAAGAATGTATACATTAAGATAGCTTATAAATTAGATTTATAAATATTTGCATAGGTAGTATTAACAATACAATTTAAAAAATTAAATTAATGAATAAAATATTATTTATAATATACCCATAATTAAAAATAAATGAGTACAAAAGTATTAATATTAATACATAAATCTATAATAAGTAGATACATTTTTTATAACTCTTCCGGAAGAATCTTCACAACGATATTTCGGGACGTTCTTACGTCCCTTCCTTCATCAGGTCCCAATTTGAGAAGAAAAAAATGTAACAATAACAAATATAAAAGAATAAATAAAAAAAACTGATTAAATACTGAGAAAGTAATATTTTTTTTATTAATAAATTGTTTTCTGAAAATATTTAAAAATAAATAAATGAAAATATAAAGTATAAATTAAGAAAAAAAATAAAAATAAATAAAAATACATAAAAGAATATAACTCATAATACATAAGAATATAATATAAGAGAAATAGAATAAATGAGTA
Source organism: Aradus depressus (assembly GCA_963662175.1). Taxonomy (NCBI): domain Eukaryota; kingdom Metazoa; phylum Arthropoda; class Insecta; order Hemiptera; family Aradidae; genus Aradus; species Aradus depressus. The sequence goes on along the minus strand of OY759217.1, from coordinate 27,340,637 downwards.
CACTAAGGACCTCGCCCGGGTTTCGAACCCGCGAACTTGAGCTCAGTTATGAAATATGTTACATTCTAATTATTCACGTTTAGTTCGCCTGTCCAAAAAGCTAATCAACTGTTTAATAATGAAACTTATATACATATAAGCGGGAGGGGGGAACAGGGACTCATTGTGGGATGCGTAGCGTGCCTAAATAATTTAGTAAGGGTCGGGAGGGGGAGTCTAGGGTCAAGAGAGAAGCCATGAATAAACAGAAGCTTCTACGGGAGAGCGGCCCCCATTAAAACGTTAACGACAATGAGGAGCACGTCCCTTGTCCCAAGTTAGGATATGGTCCCGTCTCAATTCATATATGAAACAGTAACTCTCCAGAGGACCTGAACAAGGAACGGCTTTGAATACATTTCTAACTCTGGGCCAATTCAGTCTTACATACACTCAAATCCGTCTATTGTCCTCCTGTCAACAATTGTAATAGACCCTTTTCTGAAGAAACCTTTCATTTTGAAAATTACATGCCCATAGATGGAGTTTTGCATTTTAACGCAGCAAGTTATCGAGTATTTTTTTTCTCACTTTTCCAATTCAGGCCAAATGAGCACCTAGTAACTTCAATTTATTATAAAAAAAGTCATCGGTGAATCACCGGCTATGTACTTCCCCAGGCACGAATTAATCAATTACATTTTCGCTCTCCCTCCAAAGCCAATCCGTTTCTGGTAAAACTCAATATATAACTACATAGTGGCTTCTTAATCCTCATACTAAATTTAGTATTGATACATTCATTATATCGGCATTGAGATAGACTTTTATCTCACAAAAGATTATGGCAATGAGTGTTTTTTTTTTTACAAAATAAATATTCTTATAGTTAAGTATATAAAATAAAAGAAAAGAAAAAATATCTATACAAAGAATTGTACATAATAATCAATATAACAACTAAATAAAAAGATACCAATAATAATTAAATAGTAAAAATGGACATGATCTTTAAATATGAATAGTGCAAGCAACCAAGATAAAAGAAACCATTCGAAAATTATATAAAACAAGATATGACATGAACATGAATAAATAAATAAAAATAATAATAATAAAATATATATATATCCATCTTACAAGGAACAAATTAAATAATGTTATTCTTTATTTTCAAGGCAACAGTAAAAAATAAAATGTTAATTTTCCTAACTTCTAAATTCTTTATAATATGTACAAATGTTTGAGTAATATTCTGTTGTGTCTGTCTATCGGCATTTATTAGAGTATTTGAGTCGCCCCTTGGGAAAATTGATGTGTCATCCTTACGAAGTTTTGAAATTAAATATAACGTTTTATGTCGATACATGCATTACATCGGCAGTTATTGGGATTTTTGAGTTGAGCCCCCCCCCCCTGATGTTCCCCTTCTCTTTGGCCGATTTGACTGAAAATCAACATGTGTCGTTCTAAGAGGACTTTAAATTTACACATGAAATTTTGTATTATTATAGTTATTAAAGTCTTTAAGTTAAGAAGGGGAAGAGGGGGGGGGGGGGGGGGGGGGGGCTCTTTGACCGATTTAGCAGAAAATCAATATGTATCGTAGATAGAGGATTTGGGATACACATATAAAATTTCGTGTCGATACATTTATTCTATCGGGATATATCTTGCTCACAGACACTCATCATTTTTTTTTTCATTTTTGGAGTCAGGTGGTCGGAAAACATTCCGTTGAAAACTTCTCATGGAATTTTTGACTGATAACACAACCTTCCCTATTCCGTATAACTGGGGAAGTAACATGCTATATGGCAGTAACAGAAGTTACTTATATCAACCACCTTTTTACAGTTCACGCACTCCCCTTCCTCCCCTCTCTCATGAAACATAAATATAAAATACTTTTAATTACAAATAAATTAATAAATGTTAGGTATTGTAATAGGAGTTTGATATTTTTGTATCTTCTATTATTTTATTTTATTTTTTTGTCTCCTATTTATAAACATACAAATGTTGCTTGGTGCAACAATCAGCGTCTATAAAGTACATATAGATATGGTGGCGAGAGGAAGGCTACCCAATGGTAGGTTTTCCGGACGAAAATTTATCTTTAGGACACTTGAAGTGTGAGCATGTCACAATAAGAGAAAATATTAATAAATAAAAAATAGTAAATAAATAAAAAGGAATTGAAAGACAATTTTGATGGACGGATAGTAAGAGAGATGATACAAGTAAAGGAAAATAATGTTGAAAAATATTAATAACGAAGATTATTCAAGGTGGCAATAAGTCGCGGTTCCATCTCCTCTTCAACCTTCGTGGGGGGTTATGTGGTAAGTGTTGTGAAGATAATGTATGTATTTCTGGGTTTGTATGTGTGTACAGTTTGCTAAAAAATCGTTTGTATTGTTTCAGGTACTGTGTGTATCGTAAGATCGTTATGAAGTTAAAACACCTGAGTTCGTTTTATGTTTGATGTTTTTGCTGAACCGTATATCTGTAATCCTTATGTCCATAACTGTCTTAATAAGTGTAACAGTTTTTTTTTTTTGTATCATGTCTAATTTTGATCGACTATTTAGATATCCGTAGAGTCGACGGTTCAGCGTGTTTTCTGTATAATAAAGATTATTATTATGCATCTTAAATGTTTTTTGTATTCTAAGATTTATTATTTCCCCAACGAAGGCTTAAGCGACAATGGCCTAGAGACCTCCTTATCAGCCTTATCAGTTACAGATGAGAGGGAATCAGTGACTAGAGAGTGTCACCACTGGTTGATTTCTCCCGTCTTGACTTTTTTACATTGCCATTATCTCTCTATTAGCATATATGCTTGTATGTACATATATTTTTATACAGTTGTAAATAACTCGTTTGTAGATAATTTAAAAAAAATAAATAAGATTTATTATTGGTTGATGTATATAATCTATAAGCTGTTTTGACGTACACAAGTATCGTTATCTATCTTGTTATGGTTTAACAGGAATAAATATTATTCTTATGGCTGGTCGAGTCATAGAGCAAATTCTATGTAATAGTTCCACCAAAAGTACATAATAGAGCCATCAAAAATAAGAAATGCATTCGTTTCAGTCTTAACGGACACAAGAACAGTTCCATCTTGAACGGATAATATTTAGCGGTTTATGTCTAAGACGTCGGCTCGTAACATAAAAACTTCATTTTAAAAAAAAAAAACTTTAAAAATACATTTAATGCATTTTTTTATAGGAATTTTATGCTGGGAAGAACTACTTTTTTTCTCTATTTCTATCTCGAAACAGCATTAAATTGTGAATTTATTGTATTGCTTTCCTTGTATAACTGAGTCATAATATGAAATTTATCGCCAAGTGACTTGAGCTGATAGAATGACATTTCTTTTAAGTGCACTTTTTATTTACTCTCAGAGTTTATAAAGTACTTTAATAGACAAGAGTCGTGAGCGCAAGTAACAATATAAAATTTATTACTTAACCAGTTATATGAAGTATATGGTAAGTTATGTAATCGGCCAGAAATTGTATGTGGAGTTTTCAACGGAATTTTGTGTTTTCTAGCCTCCAGATTTCAAAACTGAAAAATAAAAATGTCTGTCTGGGTGTCTGTGAACACAACTCCAGCTATAATGAACTTTATATGTGTATCCAAAATTCTCTTAAGACAACATTGATGAAAGAGCGTTATGGTAGTAGGCGATATGACCTCGACGTTTAAGCCCAGGTATGATCTTACTAAGATTGTTTAGTATTCGCTCTTCCTCCAAAACCAATCAATGGTTTGGGTTAAACGACAATAGTTGACTTACATATGGATTTTTGAGTCGTTTCCGCAGAAAAGTAATAGGTGTCGTCCTTAACCGTCGGTTTTAAATATTCATATAAAATTCCGTATCGATACTTTCATTCTATCGAGTTATCATATTCATAAGTAGTTGATAGTGTTCACTGAAGCAATTTTTTTTGTTTTTATTTCAAAGATCGGGTCGGAAAACATGAATTTCAGGTAAAAACTCAATATCGAATTTCGAACTAATCAAAACTAAAAATTACATCTTGTTCACATTAATTTTCACTGTAAATAAAATTCGGGAGGGTCGTAGCGTGAGTAGAGACAAAGAACCTATTCCAATAACGAATGAGACACAGTGATAAAGATAGACTCTGATTTGTGGGAGAGCTGTCCCATTTGAAGACAATGTGACACAGATTCGCACTAAAGGAAACACAGACAAAATTTAGTCTAGCAATGAGATTGTTCACCTCATTATTGAAAATGCGGGGAGTTTAAAATTCAAAATCAGTTTCAGTAAACTGTTAAAAATTACGATATATTCAATACCCTGAATACTTACCTAATTATTGGTGACTACTTAAAGCAGGGGTTCATTACGAGTAGCTGATATCGTAAAAGCTAGGGACTACCGCTAAACGCCCCGTCCGAAGGACGGCGTACTCATTGTTTTTTCACATTCTCAACTATTAGACATTTGTTCTTAGAGGTTATATGCGGTGTGTCTGTGAACATTAAAACTCCCAATGGAATGAATATATCGACACGGAATATTATATGTGTAATGACGACATAGATTGTTTTTCAGCCGAATCAGCCAAAGGGAAGGGGGGCACAAAAACTCTGATAACTGTCGTTGTAATGCATATAAAATTAAAATAAATAAAATAGCTTTATTGACATTCTTTTAGAACAAAAGCCTCTTCTTTTGGAGGTTTTGAGTCTACTGCTCTTTCAACAGAAGAAATCAGAAAATAATTTAATGATTGTTCCTAAATTAAATTATTTCTTAAGTAAAACTGTTACTTCTTTATTAAAAATAAAATAAAAATAAAACAAGATAAAACAAAACAAAAGCAAAAAGTCAAAAGTAAAAATGGAGTTATTTCTTATATCAGCCAAAGGGAAGGGGGGCACAAAAACTCTGATAACTGTCGTTGTAATGCATATATCAACACAAAATTTGATATGTATATTCAAAACCATATGAGGACGGCATCTATTAATTTTCCGCGAAACTGCCGAAGGGAAGAGGGGAATCAAAGGAGGGAAACGTTACTCATAAACCTCAATAATTGCTTTAATATAATGACTTCTAAGTTGAGGAACGCGGACATATTGTGGAATTTGTAATAAATAAATAAAACAAACTTATTTTTTGAAATATTGTCTATTCCACTAAAGATATTTATAAAAATAAAACTACCTGTTTCGGCCTTACACAATCGTCAGGTCTACTTATGAACTAAGTTAGTTTGCAGAGTGCGACCCCTCCAATACATCTCTGGTGAAAGGTGCCACTTCAATTAGGGAATCCCCCGGCTTAACCGTTAGCTACATCATGAAATATTTGACAAAACACTAATTTTTCTTAATTTACATAAAATAACATCCTTTGACTAATAAGTAAAGAATAAAACTAAAAAACATAACAGATAATAACATATATGTGGAAATCTATAATAATAACAGATAATAACAAACATAGGTATATATCTATGTTTGTTATTATCTGTTATTATTATAGATTTCCACATATATGTTATTATCTGTTATGTTTTTTAGTTTTATTCTTTACTTATTAGTCAAAGGATGTTATTTTATGTAAATTAAGAAAAATTAGTGTTTTGTCAAATATTTCATGATGTAGCTTAACGGTAAAGCCGGGGAATTCCCTAGTTTAAGTGGCACCTTTCACCTGAGATGTATTTGAAGGGTCGCTCACTGCAAACTAACTTAGTTCATAAGTAGACCTGACGATTGTGTAAGGCCGAAACAGGTAGTTTTATTTTTATAAATATCTTTAGTGGAATAGACAATATTTCAAAAAATAAGTTTGTTTTATTTATTTAATATAATGAATGTATCGACATAAAATTTAGAATGCGGATTGAGAAGCCCCTGTTAACTATAGATTTTTAGTGCAAAAGAACGATTTGTTTTGAAGGGAGAGCACAAACTTAATTGATTAATTCGTTGTGTGGAAGTACATTGCCCTTGCCATACGAAAAGAATGACTTCTTGTTCACATAAATTTGCACAGGAGTAAGCAGGTGCCCTTCATTTGAGCATTTGTCCCCTCTCCTGAGTCTTAAAGAAGATGAATTGTAACATGAAAATAAATTAATGCGGGATGTAGGAATGTTCTGCTAGCCAACTGAGCTCAAAATTGCGGGTTTGAAACCCGGCCGATGGCCTTAGGTTTTTTTATCTGGAAAGTGAAAAAAATAGTGTGTGCTTGGAACACACGCCAGAAGTGAAACTTATTTCACAGTTTTTAAATTTTTTTTGTTTTTGATCCATAAATATTATTTTTATGTTGTATGGTATTTCTCAATTAACTCAACATTTTAGGTCCAAACAATTTTATTTATTGGTTTATTTTATTTTTATTAATTTGTTAAATCAACATTATTTTCATTGTTATGAACATCAGAAATCACTACATTTGATTCCGAAGTAGTGAAAGAAAAAGAGACGCTGTTTATGGCGCTAAGCAGGCGTACACTGACCTTTGTGGTCCATTATCAGTAGATTGGGTATTAATATGAAAATATTGTTCCTCCGAACATGATGCAACACTTGTAATTTCTGAACTTCTGAGACGAGCTTCGGGAGGCGGGGTGGGGAGCGCTCCCCTCTAACAGCCAGCCCAACGATTCAGAATTCAAAAAGATTATATGCTTTCACTCACCCTTATGCGCAAACCACTCGTTCGATTTCGTCCAAATTTGGATTGTAGTGTCTTTAATCGGTGCCCTCAGATTATATTTGTTTCCAAAAAAGGACACTTTGAACCAATTTTTTGGGTGACGAACTAAAACACTGGTGCGGAGCGGGTTTGGGAGGTGTTCAGCGCGTCAGATAATTTCGTAATTAATTTACCAGCTTATTCACCAAGTTGCGCAGTGCATTTAAAGAAGCGATGGTCCCGAGCTTGTGCGGTGTCAGGTAGGCACTCGTTTAATATTAATAAACCTAGGTACTCTCACAGTAGAGTCGAGCTCATATCCCCCAGAGCGAAAAACGAGCGCTCTGGCAGTTGGTAATATGACCTAGCAGCCCGGGCATGAGTCACAATAACTAACTAACTAGAAAAGTTGTTGAAGAGACAGCTGGGATGGTTCGGAGTGGCTCCACAGAATTAACCAAAGTTTTGGCTGCTACTAGACCAAGTGTCTCGGTTCATTTGCATTGTCAAAGTTCCAGTCCGGAGGGGGGAACTTCCACTACAATTACATTCCCAAACTCACAAATATATTTTCGGAAACTTAGTTACAGATAGTTTAACAAAAACTGTAAAGTTTTCCAAAATTCATTTTAGCTGTTAGTTTCTAAATTTGTAGAATGCATGCTTGTAGCTCTAGTATTAATACAGTAAAACCCCTCTGCAACGGACAGTCAAGGGACCAATAAATTGTCCGTTGCAAAAGGGTCCCGCTGAGGAGGGTTAAAAAAAAAAAAATTTCCTATATGTATAGGTACATATACAAAACGTTTAATTTGCTTTTACGTTTAATATTACATATATAGGTAATTTATGATTAGATATAACACATAATAATAGTTATTATATATTTTAAGTTAATAAACTAAACAGTATGATACCATTTTCGCAGAGATATTGTGAAATACATAATAAAAATCTAAAGAAAAACTAATGTTTTTTAAAAAATATTGTCTATTTCACAAGATACATAAAATATATGGGATTATTTTATATATCTTGTGAAATAGACAATATTTCTAAAAAACATTCGTTTTTCTTTATATTTTTTAGTAGGTATGTACGCCTGTTTCACAAACAGCGAATTCTATGAATAATAAAAAGCATTCAAAATTAAATTTTTCAAATGACTTATATTGTAAGTGTCTGCTTAAGAGAGGTAAATGTATCTCTTGATGTCGAAAAATTGGGTGTCCGCGTCCGTTAGAGGGGTGTCCGTTGCGAGGAGGGTGTCCGTAAAGAGGGGTTTTACTGTGTTTAAAATTATACTTCATAAGAAGGCACTGAAGCTTGGACACAGGGATAGTTTCGCTACTAGCCCATTAATTCACTAGACGCTAGTAAAAAAGCTAAGCGTAATTGGCTTGGCTAGTAAACTAGCTCGTTAATTCACTTGCTAAAAGCAGAGCAAGCAAAGTTGAACACCCGGTGACTTTACTGGCTGGCGAGTTTATTGCCTGGATAGTAAACTCGTCTAATCAGAAAAAATCCGTGCGAAAAGCAAGCGAGATAGTGTTTGTGACATGTAAACCTAGGATTTCCAGTTGAAAAATGTCGGTCGAAATAGACGAAGTAGTTCGTGCTGGAGTGGTGCTCGTGAGTTGTTTATTAAAAGAGGAGATACAAAAAAAAGGGGAAAAAGAGAACAAAAAATGAGAATGGGTGAAAAAAATTGGTAAAAAGTGAAAATCATTAGTGCTGTGAATCCCCCACTCGCCAGCTTCTTCACTAGTTACGTGTAATTGCGAAATCTTGTTTACTAGCAATTCTCTCACTATCCCGGCACTTTCAAAAGCTGGCTACTAGCGAGCAAAATATCTCTGTGTAATCCAGGCTTAAGAATAACTAGTTATTAGCTTGTAGCTCTAGTATTAATATTGTATTTAAACTTCAAAAGAAAGCACTAAGAATAATGAACAATAGTAAACAAAGAACAAGAAAGATGTTTTTAAAACAAAATCTAAAGACTGTCGTTGCTTACTGAACTCAAGGTCGCGGGGAAACCCAGCCGAGACTCTTAGGTTTTTATCTAGGAGGTGAAAAAACCTTAGGATGGGACGCTAAGCGATGGCCCTCGTTAAAGACCTTTGGTGAGTAGATCTGGGTAGGCAAAACAATTTACGAAAGAGCGCTCTGTTACTAGGCGATATCACCTCGTAGTTAAAGTCTAGGCTTCAGATACAATAAATAACTAACTAAGACTAGTCATAATTACGATACCAGAATTCAAAATTTTCGAATAACCAAACATTTGCCCTTCCCCACTTCTTGAAAACAATTTGAAACAATAATACTAAAAATGTTTCTGTTAGAGGAAATCTTTTAATCATTTCTATTATTTTTTTTGTTATATTTTATTTTTATTTTTGATATTTGTTATTGTTATTTTTTATTTATTTTTTTTTATAGGTACTTTATTCCCGTTGCTTCGTTGAACATGTGACGTATATTTTTGTTGTGTTTAGCGAATGTAGACTTGGAAAACTGTATTAATGTAGTGCTCTTTGAACCGATCTCTAAATTTGCGTCCTGTCTGTCCTACATAAACCCAACTGCATGATTAGCTCCTCCTATTTTCTATGTCAATTTTATCCTTAGTTCCGTTTATGTGTTGGTTTATAGTATTTTTTCGTTTTGAAACCTTATTTTCTAAAGGTGTTACCTATCTTTTTCACTTGCCCTTGCTCTTTGTCTCTTCTGAAGTTCCCTGGATAGAATTAATTTAAATTGGAAACGAAACCTTAAACAAGTGCTCTCTCATACAGACATGCAACTATTGAACCGTGTTTCAGTTGAAAGTCGTTAGTAGCAGTCGAATGAAATACCTTTGAAATTCAAACAGGAAGAGCTAATTTAATGTCAGCGCTTCCCCTGTAATCAGCATGTAACTACTCAACTGAAATCACTTCAAATCTAATTAAAAATACCTCCCCCTCTCCTTGTCAGTCAGTATGCAGGGGGCTCTCTTCGGGATAAATGAATCAGGAACAAGGGCCCACTAGTATTCTAGACCTGCTTTATTAACTAGTGCCAGGTTATCCAGCTTCGCCCGGATCAACTTCAAACGCATTAGGTAACATGTCTAGTAAAATTTCGTATTTATTTTTACAGGACTATTTCGTAAAATTCTGGACAAATGACCAAAATCCGTAAGTTAGGTATTGTGACTCATGCCCGGGCTATAACGTGTCTAAAAGAAGGAATATTACCTTCACTTCAAGCAAAAAAAAATAATAATAATAATAATATAAATAAAAATAAAATAATAGGTTAGGTTAGGTTTTATGACTCATGCCCGGACTTTAACTACGAGGTCATATCGCCTACTACAGAGCGCTCTTTCGTCACGCTGGTGGACATGAGCCCGACTCTACTGTGGGAGTCCCAAAGAGTAGGGCGGGTTCTTTAACGAGTACCTGACATTGTATAGGCTCGGGACCATCGCTTAACGTCCCATCCGAAGGACGGCGTGCTCAATTTTATTTTACCTCCCAGATAAAATAAACCTTACGAACTCACGTTCTTGAGCTCAGAAGTCAAGCACGCATACCACTGAGCTACCGGCGTACTCGGTAAATAATAAAATAATAATAAATAAATAAAGAAAACATTAAAATAAATTAAATGATAATAATGAAACCGAAAACCCATTATTGTTGTTTTTGTGTCATGCCCGGGCTTTTCTTGTGAGGTCATTTCGTCTGCCTTACGAGCTTTTTCGTTGCTCCGGTGAATCTGTACCCGACACGACACTGATAGTGAGGATCTTAAACGAGTACCTGACATCGTACAGTTTGTGACCATCGCTTAGCGTCCCATTCGGCGCACTCCCTATGAAGACCTTGAAACTAATCAAACTATATTACACGACATCACTATTTCACAAACGCTAGATTAATTCTTATTTAATTAGTTAATATAACGAGCTTGCTCGAATATTGTATTGTGTAATTCCATAAAAATGTATGCATGTATTGTTCCGGTTTCGGCTTACGCCATCGCCAGAATGAAGTACGTTATATGTATATATTTTGTGGAATTAGATAAATATAAATGTTAAATAATAATGTATTTAATACATAAAATAATGTTTTTATTTATTGTTATTCTAGCCGGTTTTTCCTGAATTTCTATAAATAGAATCCGGGGGAGAGTTACTCGATCTGTATGGTGTACGTATGGCCTACATTGGGCAGCCATGGGTGACCCAGTGCCCGTATGACATCCATTCTGTTCTGCCAACCTCTGACCTTATCCTACCTCAGCACTTAAAGACGAGTAATACATTTAATTAATATGCTTCATTTTCGTTTCACAATATATAATATATGTATATATATATATTTTAGCATATCTACCCATTTGGACAATTATTATTATTATTCAAATACAGCAAGGACCAGTGACACGAGCGAATCGATGCCACTTGGAGCTGATATGAAGGAAAATTTATTTCGGTCGGAGATAACCGAAGTGGACTTCGACTACGATTCACTCGCGGACATCGCAAGTTCTGAGTATTAATCTTCTTAATAATTTTTATAAAAAGCAATTTTATTTTAAAACAAATAAGTAAAAAAAAAAAAAACATGGCCATCAGCTGTTTTTTTAGTAAGTATAGAGAGTGTCGAGGCCTGGGTTGAATTTGAATGGCGACGGTCTGAGTGTGTGGAAAGTGGTGTTTAGGCTTAAAATATAATGAACAAAAGTGAATTGAAAGTGAAATTGATCCAAAAAGAAGATACTTCTATTTGTTTATATTTATTTTTATTTATTTATTACTACATTTGTTTATATGTACAGGATATATGCCCAGAAATATATAACTTAATTTTAGAGAATGGCCCAAAATATAAAACAAAAAGATTGAATTAGTGTTAAGAATTTAGTTTTTAAAATTTTTTTCTTTCGATTTTTGTTTGTTTCAATGTTTAGTTTTAATTTTAATAATGTAGATTTAAGAAAATAAACCCAATATTTGTTGTCTAAAAGTCTATTCTATTAATTTCCCTGTTGGCCCAGGAGAGATGCTGCGCCAGTAGCTCAGTGGTATGTGAGCTTGCCTTCTGAGCTCAAGATCGTGGGTTCGAAACCTGGCCGAAACCCTTAGTTTATTTTATCTGGGAGGTAAAATAAACTTAAGCACGCTGGACATTAAGCGATTGTCCCCGAACCTTTTCGATGTCAGATACTCGTTAAAGACCCCTGCCCTAGGTGAATAAAAAATGTAGGGTAGGCAACATTTAGAACTCCCAGAGTAGAGTGGGGCTCATGTCCACCAGAGTGACAAAAGAGCGCTCTGGTATTAGACGATATGACCTCGTAGTTAAAGCCCGGGCATGAGTCATAATAACTAACTAATGCCAGTATAAAAAAATCTTGTAATGGCCACATAACATATTTTTTTCCGTAATTATTATTATTTTTCATCTTATTTGTGTTGATTCCAAAATAAAATATTGTATGACGTATCCAATAACCTTGTTATGATTTAACGGAAATACGTTATATTATTAGTTATCTAAAATTTATACGAGGAGCGATGCAGTAAGTACCGTCAAGATGACAGGTAGGCATCTATAACCCTTGACGTTTATTCAATTGAACATTCTTTCCTTCTCATTACTTAACTTCTTAAGTAACAAGAAGGACCAGTTTCCGGAAAATAAAGTAAATGAAGAAACCTAGGAAGTAATGGCCGACAAGGGGTCAAGTACCTCAAATAAACAGCGGGAGTTGAAGTGAATTGAGCAGTAAATGATTGTAATCTCCTCCCTGGAATGGCTGTTTAACTGCCTACAGACCAAAATGGTCGATTCCTCTCCACTTCTTCACTCAATTCAACAATAAATTTTTCAATAAATGTTTGAAAAAAAATTTATTGTTGAATATATTTCTGTTTAAATTAAAATATTATGTAAGATATAGTTACTATAATATTGCTGGTCCCACTATTTTATTTTCGACCAGAACCGGCTTTCAACGTAACTGCGTCATCAGTGGCACATCACCATCGTACAGTATGGAGTATAAAGAGATCAGATAAAGCTGTGTTTATAGCAGTATTGTATGGGTTGTGCCACTGATGATGACGCAGTTTCGTTGAAAGGGAAAGACAACCTCTTTTATTTCTCTGAGAAATCTCGTTGCACATTTTACTATATGGACTCTAGCCACTCATTCAGCAAGAATCCTCGACAGTAACCAGTCTGACTTCCCCCCCCACCATGGAAGCCGACAGAAAGGCTGAATTTGCCCGAAATGCTGCCTGAGGTAAAGATAAAGTTGACTCTTGATGCCGGTTCGTTGTGTCCTGTCTCTACCCTGGGTAGACAGATCCCATGGGCCCCCCAGTGCCCCCTGAGTCCTCCCTTCGCCTGTCTAAAAAACACCCCAACGCCACAACACAACCATCTCAGAGAGAATTCTTCCGTTTCTAATCCAATTGTATTCTAGGAAACTCTATTACGTGGCATACTGAAATCACCCCGGTTGAGCATTAGAGAATGTCACAATTTTTTGCCATGTTAACACCTATTCCTATGAATTTCATACTGAAATTGCACTGAACAAGCGAACTGTTATAAATCATGTTCAGCAAAGCCAGTGCAGTGCGCCACCCAAGCTAAGTTGTGGAGGGGAATTGGCTCTAGGTCTAATGGCGTCTTTTCTTCTTTGTCGTGTTACCTTATTCGTTCTGAATTCTTGTCAATATAACTTTTTCTGAATGTCTTTTTCACTACGACATTTCGGGACGTTCTTACGTGCGAAATATAGGAAAGAGATAGAAAACAAAATAACAATCATTAAAATATATATATAAATAAATAATAAACAAAATTATAATGAAAATATATAAAAAAGAAAAACAAGAGAAATAAATTAGTATATAAATAATAAAAAATAATTATGAATTAATAATGATTCGACAGACGTAAAAAAAGGGTATCTATGGAGGAACTCTTCCGAAAAAATAAAAATGAAAGCTATGTTTTGAATATGAAACCCGATTTTTAATTTTTTTATTGGATCCACCTTCAGTTTCCTGTCCTTCCTCAGGATTCTGGTAGCTGCCCCTCCTGCTAGTCTAATCATGTCTAGAGGGCCTCTGAATTTCATATAAGAAGTGAAGAAGAACAATGGAGTTCTGCTATCGGTCTAAAGAGAAGCAGTAGCAGGTATTAAGAACACTGTCAACATCCTGACTGAGAGGGCGCCGGTAGCTCAGTGGTATGCGTGCTTGACTTCTGAGCTCAAGGTCGTGGGTTCGTAACCCGACCGAGGCCCTTAGTTTATTTTATCTGGGAGGTAAAATAAACTTAAGCACGCCGTCCTTCGGATGGGACGTTAAGCGATGGTCCCGAGCCTGTACGATGTCAGATACTCGTTAAAGACCCCTACCCTAGGTGAATACAAATAGTAGGCAAAATTTAGGACTTCTAAAGTAGAATCGGGCTCATGTTCACCAGAGTGACGAAAGAGCGCTCTGGTAGTAGACGATATGACGTTGTTAAAGCCCGGGCATGAGTCATAAAACCTAACCTAACCTAACATCCTGACTAATCAGACGATTTTTCATTCTCTTCATCAGACTGTCAAGATGGCGTTTTACCATTTTGTTACATCTGCGGAGGTGTGAGATCCCGGCCTGCAGGTATTCTCGTTTGAGACTCTCTCCCGGATACTAATGGCTACCCATGATGCGAGCATCCTCTAAGCTCTTCTTCATTTTTCTTTTAGAATATAGGCTATGGGAAGAGTCGCTCATCTGAAGCTCGCTACTAAATACAAATCTGAAGAAAAGGGGCTTTACGTAAACCTATAAACCCTCTCCAAAATGGATAAAAGCCCTGTTTTGTGGATTTGTATAGCTTTGTCGTCGGGACAGGAGCCCAGGATGGTGGCTTAAGAGAGGAAGAAGAGAGCTCTAAGAAGAAGCAGGATCCGTGGGTCTTATTTAAATTGGACCCCCTAAAAATATGTAGTTTTCTCAAATATCCTAGTACTGAGTTCTTTTAGGTTGTAAGCTCAAAATGCTAGTTGATTCTTTAAAGAAAAGTATTTATATGTTTTACGTGCTTTGGAAGCGCAATTACCAATTAAGCTTCTTTAGTTGCTTATTCCAGCTCTATTTCCAAAGGTGTTTATGGCTTTTGTCAATGTTTCGGGAAATTTTCAGATAAAAACGAAATGTCTGAGAGATGAAAAAAAAACTTGAGAAAGTGTCAAATAGATTACTTGTTTTTAGCGTGAGACTAGTAACTTAGTAGATTAATTTGCGCTGGGGAAGTACATTACCGAAACGGTTAGGGGTGCTTAGGCATGGTTAGGGATGCTTAGGCATGGTTAGGGGTGCTTAGGCTTGGTTAGGCGAAATTTTATTTGTGGACTCAGCAAAAATGTTCAGAAATGGTTAGGGCGGGTTGGCGAACCATCCCTAACCATTCCTGGCCAGTTTTGCTGGATCAATAATAAATCGCTCGTAAATTCATATCACTTTACTTTGGGGTATAATTACATTTTCGCAATACTTCTTATATTTATGACTAACAAAAAAATCTCTGACGGCGCAGTAGCGCAGAGTTAGCGTGCTAGCCTAGTGAGCTCAAGATTGCGGGTTCGAAGCCCGGCCGAAACCTTTAAGTCTGGGAAGTGAAAAAACCTTTAGCACGCAGTCCTTCGGATTTGACGTTAAATAATGGTCCCGAGCCTGTGCGATGTTAGGTACTTGTTAAAGATCCCCCTATCTCAGTTGAATGAACCTAGTTAGACACAGTTTAGGACTCCCACTATAGGGGACACCCATCAGAGTGGTGAAAGGATTCTCTGATAGTGGGCGATACGACTTCGTAGTTAATGCCCGGGCTGATATCTCTTATATTCTAGATTGAATCAAAACTCTCGAAGAAAGATGACAGGCACTTCCTGATCCTAGAATATGAACTATCTGCTGTTGTTCACCTGCGAGACCTTTCAATGTGGGTACTGATTACTTTTCTCTTTTTCATTGTTCTTCACTCTGAGAAGGATATACCAGAGATCACGTTCACGACCCCAGGGCGTGATATGTTAATGAATTGAACAAATATTTCCTTTAGTTTCACTTCTCCCCGTGTTGCCGCCCACATTTTTACCCATTCCTGGTATAAATGCGGCAAACCTCTCCAATAAACATTTGGTTAGAGACACTGCTCACCGTGTCAGGGCAAAAATATTCTGTTTGCTTTCATCGTTACAGCCATAAGGAGCTAAGGTTCTCAAAAATATATGTGCAATGTTCATGATAAACCTGATTAATTCATGAAGTCATACAAGATGCTTTCATTTCGTTGGTTATTGTTACATATACCTACTCGAACTTTTACTACGTTCACTCACTACCAGATGGTTAGGGATCCCTAACTGTTGCTTAGGTTTAGCTACCTAAGGCTCGGAACCATAGCTTATGTTTTTTACTACTTCTCAGATAAAAAACCGTGCGTAACCTGCATTCAGGCCGGTGAATCATATCCCTTGCACCTTTGAAAACTTTCCTTTACTTATCTACTGATGATGACACTGTTTTGTTGAAAGCCGGTTCTGGTCGGTAATAAAAAATTGGGAAGACGTATTTTATTTCTTTAAGAAATCTTGTCCAACAACTTGTTATCAGATATGAGGATTTTCATCTAACCCTTTAAAAATTTTGAAATTTAATAATATAAATTTAGAGGCTAGTAAAGATCTGGTAGAGTGCCTCAGCATCTACCATAATGAAGAATAATTCACAGACTTTTTTTACCTTCAGTTCTCTAGAGATTTCCCCAAAAGAATCATAAAAATACATATTTTCTTTTATAATATTACATAAAGAGACCATAAAATAGCATTATTTTATAAAGAAAGAGGAAACTTTGGAGTCGAACATAAATTAAATTTTAATACTGCACTTTTCCTAGCCTGGATATATAATGTATTATTATTTTTATATTATGAGAAAGGGTTTTTGCATTAAACACCAAAACAATGTAAAAATAAAGAGATAAAAATACCAGTGTAGGTTAACTCTCAGTAGACAGAACAGGCGAGTGCAAAAAAAAAAAAAAATGGCTATAAGTGAAATTGTCACGGAATGAGGACTTGCGAAAAGTCTATGTTGGGTTTCTTAGTTTTTCTGAGTATTGTTAGGTTCTCTTCTTCCGGCATTTCTTTCAGAGGTTTATTCACTTGACATTTTGGGATACTCTTCTTCTTCTGGTCACAATGAACAAGTCGTAAAAGGGAAAGGGATGTGTTCAAAATCATATAAATAAATCGGTCAAATGCGAACTATACTTGCACAGTTTGTGTTCCGTGCCAGCCCCCCACTTATAAGGAAATAAATAATTGAATTGTTTATAACAATTGATCGCGGTAGAACTTTTCAATTCTGATAATTTTGGCTCAATCTACTACACCATGTTCTGAATGTTCATAATTTTTTCAGATTTTCCTGGAGTATCCTTTCGGTGATAAGGGTAGGAGGCAGCAATTTTTGAACGTTTTTCCCGAAACATGTTTTAAATTCTAAAAAAAATACATCATATGAGGAGTTTGGAGCCAAAGCGGACCAACCCACAAGTTTTCGGAAAATGAGTTATTACCATCCTGATGTTGGCATAGGTTCCCTTTTTCAAAACCAGTGTGGATCACTTAGTTTCTTTACTTCAGTTATAGATAGCAGCACTTTAAGTTTAGTCCACAAGTATTTTGTGCATATATTTTCAAAGTCACAATGGATCATACGGACTTCAAAAACTTTATAGAACACAAAAAGGGATCACTCATCCAATACTATTCTAAAATTTCAAATATAAATAAATATTTGGGGCCCATTTATGGAGATAAACAAAATGTACTCAATTTTCAATTGCGATTTTCTACCTGTTTAGTTTCAACCAGTTGGTCCGCTCTGGCTCCAAACTCCTCATATATATCTTTGAATTTGTGCTTCAATAAGCTTTCATTTGACACCCTACACGATGCCCTTGAAAATGTTTTTGAGGAGCTATAACTTTTGTCTTATTGGTTCTATCTCAAATCTGAGGATGATTAGCGATTGCATATTCAATAAGAAACATTTTTTATGAGAATAAATTTTTTCATTGGACAAATCGTTTTCTGGTAAATTAAGCAAACCTCTAAAAATATGTTTCAAAACTACATTTCAGGACGGTTTTCGATGTGAACCTCAAAAACCGGACGACCTGCGAAAAATCGTATTGCACATAAAATATGTATTTCAGTTTTATCCAGAAGTATTAATTGAAATATTTTTGATTAGGTCATAAGCATAAGCGGTAACATTTAAAATGTACTTATGGCCCAGGAGTAATGTAGCCTCAAATTTCGAAAAACTGGGGTGGGCTCAGTCATGTCCGAGCCGTTAGGGGCTTACGTGAAAACGTTACGAGTTGAATTTGCTTCTACCGCTAATATTTGTGCACTTTTTGGGTTCATCTTGATCCACACTATCTTCTGATACTCGTTTCCTTCTAGTCTGAGCATATGTTTCAAATATGCCGATATTCTTGTAAAATTTTGAATTTTCAACTCTCAAATGTTGGTTATTTTTGGAACTATTATCGCTTGAGGTCTAAGTAGAGTCTCTTAAGCGCTTTCTGAAGACACTTCGATCAACGTTCTAGTGTCAAGTACAAATAGCTCCAAAATAACGTTCCTCGCGCGCATTCGCGCCGCTCCCAAAGATTACGTCATCGGTTTCATGTGCTATAATCTTACATGTATAAGCTATCTAGATTTAGCGATCGGTCCATTAGTGGCTGAGATACAGCGAAACGAAATTCTTCTCAAAATCGTTGCATCGAAAATTTTGGCCTGGCTACCAAACCGAATTCACAGACTTTTCCACCTCAAAAAGAGAGGATATATTATAATTAAAGAAACAATAAATTTAATGAAGTCAGTGGATGCCAATAATGATTTTATGTTCCAAGTTGCCCCTCGGATCGTAATGGGACGAGGGAGCCCACAGGATGATGTATTGGGTCCAACACTTTTCCTCTTCTTGGCCTGTCGATTCAGGGGAGATTAGAGAGAAGTTATGGAGAGGCGGCGGGTGCTAACCACAATAACCTGGCTCTTTGGTAACCCTCCTCCGGTTGTTAACCTAACCTACCGGAAACTGCTTGATATAACAGTCATTATAACCTTCCGCCTCTCTGGTTACTACTCTCTCTCAATCAGTTTCTCCGGGATATCACCACCAAAACTTCTTTACCCCTTGAGCGGAGCCAGCACAACGGATTCAGATGAGTGTCTCTCTCATTAAGGGAGAGAATTGCTCTCCAATCTACCGTAATCATACCTGCCTTGTAATTACTGTAGATATACCCTGAATTTAATTTTTATGTTAGTATATACATTATACTGATATTGGAATGTGGAATTCCTAAATTTTGCCTATTCTAGGTTTAGTTACTTTACCCTAGTTTTTAGCGAGTACCTGACATAGCACGGGCTCGGGACCATTGCTTAACGACCCATCCAAAGTACCGCATGATCAAGGTTTTTTCATTCTCCAGATAAAAAACTTAAAAGCCTCGGCCGGGTTTCGAACCCGCAATCTTGAGCTCAGTAGACGAGCACGCTACCTCAACTAAACATTTCTTTAAACGATATAAGTATCGTTAAGACATTTAATATATATTATAAAAATATTGACATTTTTTGCAGAGATATTGTGAAACCTTAAAAAAAAAAAAAAAAAAAAAAAAAAACATTTGTTTTAAAAAAAATATTGTCTATTTCACAAAATATATATAACATGGGAGTACTTTCGGTATTGCTACCATCTTCAGCCACGACTTAACAAATACTAAATGGAAGTTCAACCAGTTTACAATCCAAACGGTACCTTTTTTTTTTTTTTCATCCCCCATGGATCTTCACATGTGCTAACCATATCTAAGTTAGCACATGTGACAAGGGTTAAGATTTAAATTTGAAACTAAATTTGTTTTTAATGTTCCCCATATTTTAAGACTGGAGGTGGGACAAGGAAAATCCCTGTGGGGAGCTGAAAAAAAGAAGAGTACCGTTTGTATTGTAAACTGGTTTAACTTCCATTTGGCTGAAGATGGCAAGATCGAAAGTACTCCATAGTATATAATATATTATATTTTGTGAAATAAACAATATTTTTTTTAAAAGATACATTTTTCTTTATTTTTTATTACTTTAAACTATTACCTTGAGAAATTCATTGTACATTCTTTGGGGTGCTACAACTTTGTTCGTTTTGCTCCTATCTCAAAACATGTGCATGTTGACGGTTGGAAATTTATCAAAGAACAGTTTTTATCAGAACCACTTTTTCGGTAGGACTAACCGTTTTTGCATAAATCAAGCAAACACCTAAAAAAATAGTTTCAATACATCATTTTAGGACAGTTTTTAGATTTTATCTCGTAAACCGGGCAGCAATCAGGAGGATATAAAAAGTGCCCTCTGATATTCTCTCTACAACCTTTATTTCTCAGATATCTGATTAAGTCATAAATACAAACGGTATCTTGTAAAATGTATTTAGGTTCAGAAGTAAAGTGGATCTTAATTTTCTTCTGATTTCGCCCAAAATCTAACCATATCTAAGTTAGCATATGTGACAACTGAATTTCAAATTTCATTGCTCAGGCGACATTGAAAAGTGAAATTTCGTAAACTCGATCTCAGATTTTTGCACGATTACAATACTTTCTAATATACTAAAGTTATAAGAAAGTAACAAAATTATAGAATAACATCGCCATGATAAAGTCAATTGATGCGCTACATTTCCTTTTTAATCGCTATTTTATTACCTTTTTTGTTCGGTTTTTTTCTACATGAATTAACTGAGAGGCCTATCTCTCGTGCTCCAGAAGGAAGGTTGGTTTTTTGGATTTTTTTTTAATATTATTTTTTTTCAGGGGTTGGAAAAACGCCCCCCTTCATTCCTCTTCTGGCTAAAGGCCAGAATTGATTAGCAGCCCATGGTGGCATGGAGGCTTTATGAATATATTATAAGTAGATATTTTTTTTCTTTTTTTATTATTTAAGCGAACAAAGAAAATGTGGCATATGTTTATAAAAAATTGTAATGATAAAGACCTTTTTAAGTTAATGAGAATATGCTGGTTTAAACAATAAGCGGGTAGAAATAATATGTGGCAGATTCGGTCAAAAGAGATAGCAACATCAAAGAGTGTAGTCGTTCAATACCCGCAAAAAATGTATAGAACATTTTGAGTTTTAAAAATGATGAAATTCCTTAAAAGAATGTCGGAGAAGAAAAAGACCGGGGTTCGAAACCCGGCCAAAACCCTTAGGTTTATTATATCTGGGAGGTGAGAAAACCTTGACGCCGTCCTTCGGATTGGACGTTGAGTGATGGTGAATCCTAGGTGAATAAAAATGTAGACAAAATGTAGGACTCCCATAGTTGAATCGGGCGCAGGTCCACTAAAGTGACGAAAGTTCGCTCTGGTAGAAGGCGATACCGTAGTTGAAGTCCGATACTATCCTAGAATGTAGCTTTAAATTCAATTGTTTTTGACGTTTGCTTGTCTTACGCGAAAATTGTCAGTCCTACCGTAAAATTGGTTCTTACCAAAAACGTTTCTTATTAATAATGATAAATTTATTTCCGTTAAACCAATTCATGGTAATAGGATTCCTCAAAATAGGATACATTAAGATAGCTTATAAATTAGATTTATAACTACTTCAGTCTAACACACGTGTGATTAGTATTAATGACAAACCTATTAAAAAAGTAGAATGAAATTAATAAAAACTGAATTAATAGATACTTAAAAATATATGAGTATAAAAAGAAATTAATCCAGAAACTTCAAACGACGACACCTACTGATTTTCAGTCAAATCGACCAAAGGAAAGGGGGAATTAGGGGAGAGGCTTAACTCAAAAACACTAATAACCAGATCGCAGGTTCAAATCCCAGGTTTTTTGTCTGGGAGGTAAAAAAAATTATGAGCTCACCGTCCTTCGAATGGGACAATAAGCGATGGTCCCGAGCTGTACGATGTCAGGTAGGTGGTGAGTAAACCTGGGAAGGTTATATTAAATTTTATTTCTATTAAATAAAAATTTAAAGCTTTTATATATAAAACACGACTTTTAAATTATGGTTATTTTTTTCATTTTTCGAGAAAAAATTCCGTTTCCGAATAGATGGTTTTCTTTAACATAAACATTTTTAAATACATTTATTTTTTTTTTTTTTTTAATCAATTTTAAATTATTCAAGAAGTGGGGAAGGGCATTAAAGAAGTTGATTCTTTTATTCTTTTAAAGTATGCTCTTCTGTCGTACCTCCTCCAACATCCCAGTTGATGCTAGTTACTATCTGGAGCCAAGGTACCTCAAATTGTGAACCTACATAATCGATGATTCACCGAACACTTTTTTTTTTGCGTTAAAACTAGACATCAAATTTCTGACTGATTTCATAACTTCCCGTATACTTAAAATAGCTGGAGAAGTAAAAAGATGTTGACCATGGAAGATATAAAAGTGGGTTGAGAGGCCCTACGGCGAACGTTTCTACAGGCCCCGCCATTGAGAACCGTTGGCCCATGAAGATATCCTGTAGTTGAACACTAAGTGGTGATGATATGAAGTGTACTGTAGTGTAAGATGAAGTGGATGAGAGCAGGTTGAATGTTGTACCAACTTATCTATCACCAAGTTGGATCATCCATCTTGTAGGGGAGCAACTTGACTACATTATCTGCAACACAATACTGCGGACCTTAGCAACATTGACCAACTCCACTAAATCAACAGATACCTTTACAGTTTTAGCATACTCGTACACATTATAGCGGTAGAGGAGGAAAATAAGTTGTCGGTCAATCACCGGTAACTTACTTCCCCAGCAGGAATTAATCAATTATGTGTTTGCTCTCGCTCCAAAACCAATCGACTGTTTCGTGGGGAAATCAATAGTTGACTTACATTGGGACATATCTTCAGAATACTGAATTTTGTGTCTATATATTAATTACATCGGCAGTTATAAGAGTTTTTGACACGAGCACCATTTCACTAATCCCCCCTTTCCTTCGGTCAATTTACCAGAAAATTAATAAGTGATGTCCAGGGGCGTAGCTAGGATTTTGAGCAGGATGGGGGGTGGGGGGGGGCAAAGTTAGGCTACAGGGGTGCGGAGGCACAGCCCGCAGTTTCCGTGGTTAGCGTTGCAGACTTTTTGTTACTAATTTGGGAGCCTCGGACCTCTAGAAGCTCCCCCTGAGGTAACCACTGACTGTAATACTTAAGTTGACTTTACATGAGCAGCAAAAGTACAAAGTACAATGCACGCTGTGGTTTCTTTGCTTTAAAATTAAATGACTCACAGCCAATAGCGTGCATTTGCTGCTGCTGCGCTTTGCATTTTTACTGCGCATGTAAAATCAGCTTTAAAAGTATAAAGTAAGTATAACATAAATGACGATTTTGAGCAGCAAAATTAATTAATTAGCAAATTAAATGATGGAATTCATATATATGTATTTAAATAAATGTAATATGACTTGTTGGTAACTTGCAAGCAATCCATTTTTAATAAAAACTATTTTTTTTTTAAAGCCAAATATTGAGTTTTAGCCCTTACGGTCTATTTAAGATAGTTATCTCTACGGGTTTCCAAGACGTCGCTATTGGAGCAGTGCTTCCTAGTGA
The DNA here is from genome assembly GCA_963662175.1 of Aradus depressus. Classification (NCBI taxonomy): domain Eukaryota; kingdom Metazoa; phylum Arthropoda; class Insecta; order Hemiptera; family Aradidae; genus Aradus; species Aradus depressus. The sequence continues at coordinate 27,317,175 of OY759217.1, read as the reverse complement.
TTATACCGCTACAGAAAAATAGTAAATAAAAAATTTCTTAGTGAAACAAAATGATTATTAAAAGAATAAATTCATTTATTTGATGTGATGCTTTATTTGCTATTTTAACCTTTAGTTTTTAAGTTTTTTCGAGGAATTGTTCCCCTAATTGGTCATAATTAGAGAGGTTGTTTCAGTATAATGGGAAAACTAATTTTCTAATTGACATTATTTCATCTACCATAGGATTATGGCAATTAAAATAACCATGGCTCCCGCCCAAACAACTCTATTCACGTATACGCAGGGGCGTAGCCAAGGGGGGGGGGGGGGGGCGCCCTTCCTGGCCAGAGCAAAAAACCAAGATAAAAATTAAATAAACTAAAAAAATAGTTTTTATTAAAAATGGATTGCTTTCAAGTTATCAATAGGATCTTCAAATTTCCGAGTAAAAATGCAAAGCGCAGCAGCAGCAAATGCACTCTATTGGATGTGAGTCATTTAATTCTAAAGCACAGAAACCGCAGCGTGCATTTGCTGCTGCTGCGCTTTGCATTAGAGGTTACCTCAGGGGGAGCTTCTAAAGGTCCGAGTCTCCCAAATTAATAACAAAAAGTCTACAACGCTAACCATGAAAACTGTGGGCTGTGCCCCCGGGAGTCTATACCCCCCACCCTCGTAGCCTAATCCCCCCCCCCCCCCCTGCTCAAAATCCTGGCTACGCCCCTGCTTATACGTGAGCCTATCAACTGATCCTTAGAACCTATCAACTGTACCTGAGGACCTATCAACTGTTCCTGAGGACCCCATCACCTTTATCTAAGAACCTATCAACTATACCTGAGCCTATCAACTATACTTGAGCCAATCAACTGAACCTGAGAACCTATCAACTGTAGATACCTGAGGACCTATCAACTGTACCTGAGGACCCATCAACTCTACCTAAGAACCTTGGATAGCCAGAAGAAGCCAATAAATTTGAACTCTTGACTATTTTCCAATCCAAAGAGAGGCCTCGTTTGATTGAGTTCCTCACGAAATGGCAACTTGTGTCTATCGGTCGTTAAGCCGTCCCTCTTCTACCTCAGTTTTGTGTAATTATCCCTGGAACTTGGTAGAATTGAGGAGTGAGGCCATTAGTGGAGCCTCCCCCTCTCCTTGTTAAATGTTAATTTTAAAAATTTGTAAAAGTGAACCGGAGGTAGTCCAACTTCATTACCTGCTCCATTTTATATCTCATTACGATCTAACTGCTCCTGCACCTCGTCTACATTTAATTTCTTATTTTTTAAAGTTTAGTTTAAGCGAACTTCTGACATTACCATTCATAAAACAATTACAGCTTAAAGAAGACAAATTTGTCAATGAATCACCATATTTGTACTTTTCCAGCTGAAATTGATCAATTTTTCACTCTCCCTACGGGCTAAAACTCAATATTTTTCTTACATAGTGACTTCTGAATCCTCATACTAAATTTTGTTTCGATACATTCCTTACATCCTGAATTATTGCAGTATTTGATTCCTTCTCTGGTCCCTTCCTTCTCTAAAGTGCCCCCGAGATGATCAATAAAATTGACAATTGTAATTGTCAATGATATCATTGATGGGACTAATTGATCGTCTAGGAGGCAATTGACGCGATTGTCAATTAAATGTCGGCGATTGATAGTAATTTTGATTGAAGATCATTGATAAGAGCAATTGATGGCAGCGATTGATAGTGTAACTAGCAAATTGACTATCGTTCTGTCAGTTGTTCGCCAGACAGCAAAAATGAGTGTCGTTTCTGATGAGGTGGTTTCGTTCGAGGAAAGAGACTTTGTTTTGCTGTTTCTGAGAAAATTTTTGTAATCTTCGGGTTCAGTATCTCGAAGGATACGTAATAAATTTTTGTGTGTAAAACGGCTTCTCAGTTTATACCATTCTTTGGACCAACGTCTCTTTCTCTTTTCTTTCTTCCGAATGCAGAGGGCTAGAGTTAATACAAGAAATCCCATGTCTGTGTTCGAGACCATTTTAAAAAAATATGTAATTTTAATAATCAACAAATTAAAATATCAGCGAGAACACTACGTCAAACCAGAACAATTGAAGGTGAACACAGAAACTAGAATTGATGTGATGATTGAAGCTCGATCAATCGCGCCTTCAATTGAAACTGTCAATTTCAATTGATCGTCTCTGGTGCACTTTAGACCGTATTCGTCCACAATATGCCATCCTTATGGGGTTTTGAATTTAAATATAAAATTTCATGTTGATACTTTTATAAGTTTTCGATAGGAGTAAACGCTTACTCGTCAATCAATTAAACGTCTAAAAAAATGTGTACCGATATGTAATTTTAAGACGGCTTTCGGCATGTATCTCGCAAACCGAGCGAACTTCGAAAAATCGTATTTCATATAAAATGTAATTTTAATTTTTTCTACAACTTTTATCTGAAGACATTATCGATTAGGTCATAAGTGTAAGGGGTATTTTGTAGAATGTGCTTAGGCTACGAAGTAAATTGGCCTCATTTCTAGACCATAGGTCACAGCTTCATAGCTACAATCGATTCTGAATCAAGAGTCACCAAGTTCCCATCACGTAGAAACGCACAGAGTCAGAAAACGTATTTAGACCTTGGAACATGATTACTGAGCACAATCTCAGATTTTCTGATTCTGTCTTTCTGTGAGTGTTTTTACGAGTCTGTCTGTTTATGACACTCCCATAAGAATGACACCTATTGATTTTCAAGCAAATCGGTCAATGGAAATAGTGGATCAGAGGAGAGGCTCAACTCAAAAGTCTGAATAACAATCGATGTAATGAATGTATCGACACAAAATTTAGTATAAGGACGCCCAGTGGCATCGCTAGGAGGGATGGCACCCGGTGCGGCTATCAGTGGTGTCACCTCATTGGTAATTCGTACATTTTTATGTGAATAAAAATAACACAACAGTTTAATTGAATCAGTAATTTTAAAAATTATCAGTCATGTAAGTTCAAGATTACGAAAATTTATAAAACTGAATGATATAAGAAACATTTTGATGTAATTGTAGGAATATTGAGGGTCAGTCAAAGATGGAAGAAAACACACAACACTATTCAAACGCCAACGTTTCGATATATTTTATATTATCAGGGCCTACAAACATGGGGGGGGGGGGGGGGGGGGGATCAAGATTAGAATCACAAATAAACAAAAGTAAAAAAAAAAAAATATATATATATAAACATTACTGAACGTTAAAATAGACATTATAACAAGTTAAAAATTGAAACTGACTTACTATGAATACATTACTAAACATTAAAATTAAATATGAATACATTAATAATGGAAATATACAAATAGGTGGAACATAATAAAGAGTAAACATTAAAATGACTTACTATGAATAAGCAGGGTTGGGGAGAAGGCATGTACACTGGATGGAGTCTTACATTGCAATGAAATGGTTCAAAATAATACTAGGGTGCTGAAGGAACCAGGTACAGGGAGCTAGGAAAACCCCGTCATAAATGTCACATTCCAGCCAGAAATGTTGAAAGTAATATAAATATGTATTATTAAGGTTGTTGGTGTCTGTATACTCTAATACACATATATAGATAATAAATAAATAATAAAAAAAAAAATATATATATATATAAATAATATATATATATAAATATAAATATGTAATAAACGCAAAAAGTTCTGCTTCCCCTTCTCAAAATATTTCCATTTTGTCTTTTTGTACAGCGTTATCATTAGAGTGGCATTCTTATACTCAGTAATGAAAGTATGAAATAAGTTTGAGAATGTGGAGGGAGAAGGAATGATCAGGAAGCGTGGTTGGTATAAGAATGTCCTGTAATGTCCACATCATATTATTTTATTCGCAAAACAAAGCTGAACAGAAAAAGTAATGCAACATTTTCATATAATTATTTTTTAGTAAATGTTAAAGTCTCGTATAATTGTAACAGAAATATGAATATTCTTCACAATGAAACTTATCAAATCTATATCTAATTATTTTCCAAAATATCAATAATAACAAACGTTGAGGGCGCCGGTAGCTCAGTGGTATGCGTTCTTGACTTCTGAGCTCAAGGTCGTGGGTTCGTAACCCGACCGAGGCCCTTAGTTTATTTTATCTGGGAGGTAAAATAAACTTAAGCACGCCGTCCTTCGGATGGGACGTTAAGCGATGGTCCCGAGCCTGTACGATGTCAGGTACTCGTTAAAGACCCCTACCCCAGATGAATAAAAATTTAGGGTAGGCAAAATTTAGGACTCCCACAGTAGAGTCGGGCTCATGTCCACCAGAGTGACGAAAGAAAGCTCTGGTAGTAGGCGATATGACCTCGTTGTTAAAGCCCGGGCATAAGTCATAAAACCTAACCTAACCTACTCTAATACACATATATAGATAATAAATAAATAATAAAAAAATATAAAGTATATATTTTTTTATTTTGATGTAAAAAAACTATAAGTGAATTATCAAATTATTCGAAAAATTAGTTAAAATAACTTGTAGTAATAACTCTTTCAGTTTTTGAAATGATTGATTCAATTAAATATTTGTGTATGAAGCGTAAAAAAAATTGAAATGTTTTAATATATTATTATGATTTATTGTTATTACACAATGAAATGCACAAATCAATTCAGATTTTTCAAGATTTTATAGCTGCGAAGTCTATATGACTTATCAACATCTATAGTTCTCGTAGCTTCATTTTCTGTGGCTATCTGCCTGTTTGCCCAATTTAGATATCGCGTTATGATATCAGAAAGCTGAGTTATAGAGATAAGAAATAATTTAAAAAAAATGATGTGGCCTTTTTTTAAACAATTTCATTCAATAGATTTGCAGAGAAAATGTTTCGACTTATATAAAAAATAATCACTAAAGGTCAATTAATGAGTGGAAAACATAAAGTTTGTGTATATTTATACAATGTTTTGTTGCACGTGTGACAGGTGTCAACCCTTCAAGAGTGACACTCAGGGCGATCCGCCCCCACCCCACCCCCATAGCGACGCCACTGATGCAGAAGACTGAAAGTCATGTATTGATTTTGATTGGTTCTGTAGAAAAATCAATAACTGAATAGATTAATTCGTGTTTGGGAAATACATTGCTGATTGATTCAGAAGAACGTGAAAAACCCTGAGCATGGGCAGGGGCGTAGCCAGGATTTTGAGCAGGGGGGGGGGGGGGGGCAAAGTTAGGCTATGAGGTAGGGGGGTATAGACTCTCGGGGGCACAGCCCGCATTTTCCGTGGTTAGCGTTGCAGACTTTTTGTTATTAATTTGGGAGACCGGGACCCCTAGAAGCGCCCCCTGAGGTAACCACTGACTTTAATACTTAAGTTGACTTTACATGAGCAGCAAAAATGCACGCTGTGGTTACTGTGCTTTTAGAATTAAATGACTCACATCCAATAGCGTGCATTTGCTGCTGCTGCGCTTTGCATTTTTACTTTTCGCATGTAAAATCAGCTTTAAGAGTATAAAGAATAACATAAATGACGATTTTTAGCGAGGAAATGAAATGATCGAATTCATTTTTTTTTTTTTTCTCATTTATTGGCAATTTTTATATTATGTACATTCAATTGTGCTGAAATCAAATAAAACAAAACATCTGGCTCTAGAATGAGGCGGGTGACCAACGTCGAATTCATGTATGTTTAAATAAATGTAATATGACTTGTTTTGTACATGTACATTTATGTAACAGCTGATTTCGATTTAGGAATCAGACGCACGAGAAATTTGAAGATCCTAGGTAACTTGCAAGCAATCCATTTTGAATAAAAACTATTTTTTTAGTTTATTTAATTTTTATCTTCGTTTTTTGCTCTGGCCAGGGGGGACACGCGCCCCCCCCCCCCCTGTCCCCCTGGCTTCGACCCTGAGCAGGGTACATTAGAAGACAAACTGACAAATGCGATATTACAAATCCTCCGATAATAGATAAGCTGAAGAACAGCGTCATTATCCATTATCAAAGTAAGATCACATAATATGATGGCTTGTTATCAAAGTATCATCTTACTGACGGTTCTTACTCAAGTCAGACCTTTTTGATGGTTGTTTCTTATCAAAGGATTTACATCAAAAAAGAAATGAGAGTTTTGCAATCATTCAAGATAATGTTTTTTCATAACTCCTAAGAGAACTTCATTTTTTTTATTTTTTGTGGTTTTCAACGTTTTCTCGAATGATGTTATCTTTTTGACAAATCATAACTACTTTTTTTGTTTTTTATTGACTTTTTTAAAGCCCCGATATAATTAAAGCCCAACAACTGGGTTGACATATATATATATATATATATATATATATATATATATATAGTCGTCGGTGAATCACCGGCTATATACTTCTCCATTACGAATTATTCAATTGTTGCTCTTCCTTCAAAGTCAATCGATTGTTTGGGCTAAAACTCAATATTTGACTTATATAGTGGCTTCTGAATTCTCATACTAAATTTTGTGTCGATACATTCATTACATTGGTTGTTATTAGGGTATTTGAGGCAACCTTCATCTCTGGTCTCTCCCTTCCCTTCGACCGATTTCGCGGATAATTAATCCATCCTACAATGGCAGTTATAAGAGTGTCCTACAATGGCAGTTATAAGAGTGTAACGGCGTTGGGCGCAATCGATAGATGGCCAAACCACCTTCGCCTATTTCCCGAGCGTCCGGACGCGCCTTGACATTCCATGGGTACAACCAGACCACTGGATGTCACAGATGCTATCAGGTCACGGTGACTTCAGCGCCAAGCTCTTCTTCTTTAAGAGGAAGAACAGCCCTGCCTGCTCGTGTGGTGGCGTCGAGACTGCGGAACACGTAGTCCTCGAATGCCCGCTATACGACGGGCCAAGGGCGGCGCAGGATCTGAACCTGCCGGGACTGATGACGGAGGCTGGCTACATGGCTTTTGGTCGGTTCGTCTCCTCCTGGCGGGAAATTAAGAAAGCCTTCTAACCCGGTGCTGGGGGCCCCGCCGACCGCCAACAGGCGCAGCGACGGCTGGTCCCAGCTCCGGGAAGTAGGCAGAACAGAACCCACCGAAGAATCTCGAGCTCACTCGGCGCAACGTGGCGTCAAGAAACCAAGGACGACTGTGGACCGTACCCATCGAGCCAGTCCACAGCCGAAGCAGAAGAATACATATTCCCCAACAAAACTAGGGTGATGTGACCGACCCCCCTCTGGGGGTCAGGGGCAGCCATTAAAAAAAAAAAAGAAAAAAATAAGTTATAAGAATGTCTTAAGCCACTTCCTTAATCCCACGTTTCCTTTGGCCGATTTGACTACAAATCAATAGGTATTGTCTTCTGACGGCTTTGAATTTACATACATAATTTTTATTATTATTAAGTAGTTGCATTTAGTTTGCATTCTTCGGGCCCCTATAACTTTTGTCGTATCTCAAATCAGAGGACTTGTAACGATTGGAAATTGTATAAGGATCATTTTTGATAATAATTAACTGTTTTGGGGTAAATATCTATATAAAATAATAATAATTATTATAAAAAAATTATAAAATAACTATTGAACAATTCCCTTGCAGAAGATGCATGAGGCCGAATGGACTACGGGTTACCGACCCTTCCTCCAGGGAAGTTGGGTTAATAATATTGCAATTAACAAATGGATCCTATAAAAGGACTATGAATGGGTTATAATCGTAATATCATGTAAATGGATATTAATTTATTTCTGAGTGTCTACTAACTGTTATTGCTTGTCACTGGAGTACCAATTTGAGTTTTATTACATCTGCTACGATCAATACAGAACTCGGCTCTCAAACAAGTAATAATAGGCTTGTTAATAACATGAGGACTTGCTATATAGAACTGTGACCAGAGATGAGAGGGGCCCCTTGTGTAAGTGTGGTTGGTATAAGAATGTCCGTTAATGGCCACATCATTTATATTGTAATATCCAAAAATATGGATATTAATTGTTTTAATATATTTAAAATAATTATAATCAGCAAGATGGAAATATTTGAATTGGAAGGCAGGAAATCAACAGGAAGTAGTTAGAAGACCCTCATCTAATTTATAAGCTATCTAATGTATACATTGTTATGACGTATGTTATTACCATGTTATGGTTTAACGGGAATAAATATTATTATTATAATAAATTCCGTACAACGTTCCAGAATAACGAAAATTCCTTTTCTGATCCCACTTTCCAAGTGAGTAAGGGCAAGCAAGTAACAACCAGAGATACAAACCAGACATAATTAGCTGGTAGATGGCGCACTAATTTACTTCTAATTGCCTCAACATGGTACGTACTTCATATTTCAGCGAAAACAACTTCAGTATTCGTGTAGTGAAACTGGAGAGCCACTTGAAAGCATCATATTCTCATATCCAATTAGATTTGTGATTATTCAAGAATGCTTCACAAAGTGAAGTCCGCTGAATTGTAATGCAATTTATTTATATTAACCCTCATCCTGGGAGCCATGTTGGCCGTGCGGGCTAGAGCATAGGGTTTTAGTCGCATGGTCTCACCTTGGTTTGTGGGTTCGAATCCCGTCCGGGAGTGACTTTTATTTCGTAGATGAAACTCCCTTCCGGGGCCATGGATGTCGTAAATAATTAGGTAAAACACCATTATAAGAGTCATGGCTAATATGCATCGTACATGAGGCCAAAAAAAAAAAAAAAAAAAAAAAAAAACCCTCATCCTCTCCATCCTGGGGGGAATAAAAGTGTCTTAGTCAAAAACTACACTTTGCTGCAATTCTGCATCATTTACACTTAGTTATTATGACTCAACCAGGGCTTTGACTACAAGGTCATATCGCCTACTACCAGATTACAATTTCGTTGTACTGGAGGCCATGAGCCCGACGGTGAAAACTGAACATCAAAATGCTGACCGATTACATAACTTCCCCTATACTTTGGATAGCTGGGGAAGTAAAAAGAAAATTAATTAATTAAAGAAAATCGTTTAAATAAAAACTAAAAGACGCTGGTAGCTACTCAGCTGAAGATAGTAGGATTTCAACCCCTTAGGTACCCTTGAGCACGCCGTCCTTCGAATGGGACATTAAGCTATGGTCCCGAGCCTGTACGATGTCAGTTACCTCGTTAAAGACCATTAGATGAATACTAATTTAGTGTAAGCATAGAGTTGCGCTCATGTCCAGGATGACGACAGAGCGCTCTGGTAGTAGGCGATATTAGCTCGAAGTCAAAGCCCGGGCATGAGTCACAATAACACTACTAAATCTGTGGAAATATTTTGAGTGAACGTTGTTTTTACTTTGCGACCAAATTTCTTAGATATCTAGTTAATGTACTTGGTATCAGTTAGCACAGGACCTCGTCAAAAAAAAATGGGGTGAAGTTTAAATGAAAAATTGCCTCTGCGCCCCCCTCCATCCCGGGGAAAGGCGGTAAAAAGCTGGCTCCACCCGCCATTTCCCGCCCGCGCCAAGATACCCCGTGACAAATTAGTTTCAAACAAGATTCCTCCTTCTGTTCCTCAGCCCCTAATTTTTTTATTCCCTCCTTTTTACTCTCTCCCGCTTAATTTCTTCCAGTATTAACAATGGCCAAGAAAATGACAAGCACAGACGCCTAAACCTTTCTCTTTACTTTTTTATACCGTTGGTATTAAGAAGTATTGTAAACCAAGACTGAGTTTTCACGATTTTCAGTCGCGATTTGTCAATGAACTTAGATCTCATTAGATTTTACCTAAATCAATGGAAAATTGTTTCAAATAATATTTATAGAGAATAATGAGAGGCACATTTTGTATATAATACAATTTTTCGAAAGCAATTTTTTGCCCGGTTCGCGAGATATTTAATTCCCAGCTACAGATTCGAGATAGGACCAACATGACCAAAATTTTAGTTCCAAAAAGAATACACAATACATTTTCCCAGCTAAAACTATGACGGGCAGTAATATCCGCCTTTAAGCTTTTGATATCGAGGGCAAAATACCCGTTTCCGAATGATTCATTTTCTGAGGCTGCATGGCTAAAAAGCATAATCAATCCAAGTCAGAAGAATCTAGGAAAGTTCTGACATCAAAATTGATTTTGAGTTTCTAAGATAACACCACCCAGACATTATTGCGCTAATATAGACTTCTCTGTTTTGAGTTCAGAGCCTAGGATTGAAGTTAGTGGCATAGGTTCCCCTGGAAGTTTCTGCGCAAGTATAAGCTCCTATGTTTTGTGTTCAAAGCCCAAGATTGATGTTTCTGGAATACGACTCTGGTCGTTTCTTCGCTAATATTGGTTTCTTTGTTTTGAATTCAGAGCCCAAGATTGAAGTTTCTAGAATACGACTCTGGTCGTTTCTTCGCTAATATAGACTTCTCTGTTTTGAGTTCAGAGACCAGGATTGAAGTTTGTGGCATAGGATCCCCTGGAAGTTTCATCGCTAATATAGGTTTCTTTGTTGAGGCTCAAATCAAAAACTTCAATAACTGCTGAAGTAATGAAGTATCAACACGAAATTTAGGGATGAAAATTCACAAGTTCCTATGTAAGTCAACTATTAATCTATAGCCAGAAGGATTGGTTTTAGAGATTGAAATTTAATTGATTAATGCATTATGGGGAGGTACATTGCCGTTGATTCGCCGAAGGCTTTTAATTTTTTTCATATTTCTTTATGATAATATTTTTAATATTATTTATTTAATACATGGGCTAAAAAAGAGTGGGGTGAATGAAACAAGCAAGCTAAGGGGCGTACAAAGGCTGAGGCTTATAAAACATGCCTTTTCAGCCTAGAACACATTTCTCCATTGTTGGAGAAGCAGGTAACATCGTCAAATTTTCCACAGAGGCGGATTCGAACAGGATATTGCAAATAATCAAATAAAGAAAATGAAGAATGAACTAAAAAAAAGTAAGAAAAAAATTCGTAAGGGAATCAACAACTTTTAGTATTGAATTAAGTATTTGCTCTCCCTCTCCAATCTATTTACCGATTTGTTTGTCATATTCAGAAATTTCTGAATCCTCATACTACATTTTGCTTTGAAAAATCCATTACATCAGTGTTTTGGGTTTGTCAGATCCTCCTTTTGAGTTTTTGAATTAACATATAACATTTTCTTCGATAGACTTATTACTTCGGGAGTTTTTGAGATATTTGAGTTAAAACTTGTTCCTTTTTTTTTATTGTAATGGCACATGAACCAAATGGATCTTAGATGTCATACGTTTACAATTTCGCGGAAAGACAGATGACGAGTGCGCTGCCCAGAAGCACCAGATGAGCGACTCAGACAATGGCCCGGCACAACACTACTCTTTGGGCTAAGTCAAACTGCATCAATAATGACATCAAGTATATTTATGTGTCACTCATCATAATAAGTTTCTGGAGCCACATACATTTTGTTTTTGGATTCAGAGAGTAGGAAAACAGAAAATTCATATTCATTATTGAAAGAAAATACCGTAAAATAAAAATACATTACATACATAAACGAGTACTACCACTCACAGACATGATTTCTCATGTAATCCTATGTAAATAAAATGAATAAAACATTAAGTTGCTTACTAAAAATGGGGATGTTTTCCCTGCCTAAAACTGGGTGATTCCTAATTAATTTTTCTGATGATTGATTCCGGGTGATGATTTGCACCTGAGTGATGGATTGCTCATCAACCTTCTGTCGATACAATTATTGTCTGTTCACCTGCAAACTCCCTGTGGATGATGGCAAATCATTACAGATTAATTTAACACTTGCTGGTTACCCACGATCCAATTTCACAAACGATTTAGCAGAAATATTGAAGAGTTCATAAGGTGTAAAAAGACTAAATTGCTAATAACCGACTCGAAAGAATATGTTGAATAATAATGTAAAACTTCATTATAGCGCTTATATATAGCATATATATATATATATATATATATATATATATATATATATTGTAGCATGTCTACCCTATAGATAATGCTCAGAACTGGCGATGTCTATGAGAGGATCGCGATCGCTAGGAGCAAAGTATGGGTTGTGGGGTATCAAATTAAAGAGGATTGCATTTGGAAGAGAATGCTCGGAACCAATGATGCCTGCGAGAGAATCGCGATCGCTGGGAGCGAAAATAAAGAATAATAGAGACACAATGGAAAGGAAGCCAAGATAATTGTCTACATCCGGTGTATAAGGAATAAGCAGTAAAGGTTTTTTTTCTTACTCCAGGTTTTCACACAACTAGAGGCAGATGTTAATTGGTAATATGCGATTGGCTGGAAATAAAATGGGCGGAGTCCGACGACGAATCAAGTCTCGAGAACTGTCCCCTACCACGGTCGGATATCGGAAGCCACTCCCCGTTTTACTCATTCTTCGTTCATGTCTTGGCTGGTCACCACGTTTTTTTTATATTGTACAGTTGAGTTTAAATATGTCAATTAAGTACTTTCTTCGTTCATGTCTTGGGTGATCACCACGTATCTTTTCTATAAGTAATATCAGTTAGAATATGTGAAATTAACTTTCTTCGTTCATGTCTTGGCTGGTCACCACGTTTTTTTTATATTGTACAGTTGAGTTTAAATATGTCAATTAAGTACTTTCTTCGTTCATGTCTTGGGTGATCACCACGTATCTTTTCTATAAGTAATATCAGTTAGAATATGTGAAATTAACTTTCTTCGTTCATGTCTTGGCTGGTCACCACGTTCTTTTTATATTGTACAGTTGAGTTTAAATATGTCAATTGAGTTTTCTTCGTTCATGTCTTGGGTGATCACCACGTATCTTTTCTATAAGTAATATCAGTTTGAATATGTGAAATTAACATTCTTCGTTCATGTCTTGGGTGATCACCACGTATCTTTTCTATAAGTAATATCAGTTTGAATATGTGAATTAGTCGTAGAGACACACTTTGATTTTGGACGGTGCAAAGTCAGTGGGGGTGTAACTTCTGGTGTGCCCTCGAAACTACGCAGATCTTCAGGGACTATGTGAATAGACGATTTCTACGGGAAGTCCAGAAAGGGTGATCACGCCGTCATTCGCCATGGATATCGTATCGAGGTACCTCGTAATTAAGTTATAATTCAGTCCTTCAGACACACGGCCAAATTATATATATATTCAATTGTTGTTTTGTAAATATGTTCTCATTAAAATAAATATGTTAAAGTTATAGGTTTGATTCATTTCATTCCCCCCCCACTCATGCTTCTTCTGGTTGACAACAGTAATTAATTATTGTTAATTACTGATGTCAACTAACCGTTAGGATCTTGTAACCGTTCTTCCCGTGGGAGTGCTTTCAGCTATTCAGGCATTGTTTAATTAAAGTCGCGATTTAAATAATTTTCAAATTTAATAATTTTTCGATCTCAATTTTATTTATTTTATTAATTACGTGATTTGCACTCACCGAGAGGGAGAGATGGTTATAATTGGCGCCCGAACAGGGACTTGATTTGTTTATTAATTATGCCAATTAGTATAATTAATGAACCCCACTAATCGGTCCCTTATTAATTAATTAATTTTTTTAATTAAAAAAATTTTTTTTTTGCTTTTTAACGTAGATTCCAGCCTATTAGGCCACAATGTTATATTTTCACTTAAAGTCGGTATTTAGAATCAAAACTGAAGAAGGATGGGTGAGGGTAGGGACAATGAATGACATCATTTATTGAAATAATTTTTTTTTTTTTTGTTTTTGATTTTTTTTTTTCTTATGTAGATTTAGTAGGCATTTATTTTACATATTATAACTATTGTTGTATTGTGATGCCATCTGACAGGTCACCATAGAAATTAGGTTAGCACCAGACCTCCCGTATAATTCATTTAATTGTTTTGATATATATTTCTCATCAGAATGGAAGGGAAAGAGAAGTCGGACTTAGAGCCGATACAAACACGGTCTAGGAAAACTATCCGTACGCCCCCGGAGTCCCCGGTAGAAAATCCTAAATTTGACCTAGAGGCGATGTTTAAGGCCATGCAGGAACAGATAGGACAGCAGGGAAAGGCCATGCAGGAACAGATTTCGGGACTAGGACAACAGGGAAAGGCCATGCAGGAACAGATTTCGGGACTAGGACAACAGGGAAAGGCCATGCAGGAACAGATAGGACAGCAGACTTCGGAGATAAAGGAACAAATTTCGGCAATGGCAAATAATATCGAATCCATTAATCGCGATATGGGCACTCTACGATCTGAGTCCGGAGAATTGAGAACTAGACAGGATAATTTAGAAGGGAAATATGACAAACATGTTTCTGAAGTTAGGGACATGGTAGATGTCTGTCATCATGAAATGACAGGTAGGATCATGTCAGAAACACAACGTTTAGATAAGGAGGTCGAGGAAATAAATTCGAACCAAAATCTTTTTCGTACCGATTGTGAGAAGAGATTCGCCAATATCTCGAAGAGAATAGATACTGTTTCGGGTCAAAATCAGGTCTCAACCCCAAAACATAATGACCAAGTGACGTTCCCCATCCCTGAAGAACATAAGGATTGGTATACAGGTCAGACCTTTGCTCGCGAACAACCTAGTAACGTCACTTTCCAAAATACGTATATAAAAAATTACGAACGTAACAAGGTAACGTTCCGTAACAATGTGTTGGATTTACCCAACCATTTCATATCAAATTTAGAAATTGCATATAGTCACATTGGAGAATTTTATAATCTGAACGAATTTATAAAGTCACATTTAAAGGGCGAGGGTCTGGATTGGTTCCTTGTAAAGTCAGGAAGTATCCGCTCTTTTGATGAATTCGTCAATGCGTTCAAAGATAGGTTCTGCGGGGAGAAATATGACGTTATAGTCCGTAGGGAACTTGATACCCAAGGCTATGCCGATCATATGGATAAAACACCCAGCGAACATTTTTCAAAATTAGTGTCACGACTCCAGGATAGTACATATAAAATTCCGGAAGGCTACGTATGTGAACTATTAAGCAAACATTATGGAGAGACGGTCGAAAATTCAGTTAGGATCCAGGGAATAATCTCTATTGAGAGACTACATGAGCAAATAATTAGGATAGGTACTAACATAATTAGACGTGATTGTAAATTAAAGGATAGTTCTTGGAAAGGCGGGGAAAGACAGTACCGACCAGATAGTCTTCCGAAAAACAATAACTTTCCCAAACAAGACCTACCTCGTTACAATTCTGGGAATGCACGGGGAACCTCTCACTACAATCAAGAGAGAGGGAATCAATTTAGCCGAGGCCCTTCCCGCGAGTCAAATCCAAATTACGATCGGCCACGTAATTACTATGACTCAAATCAGAATTATAATCGACCACCTAATTATAGGGATAACCAGTCGAAACCTAACGTAAGAAACATGGAGGTAGTGACCGACAACAATGTCAATACAGACATGAAAGAAATAAAGCAATCCCTTGGAGAGTTGGCTAACAACCTGAAACCAATTGTTGACCACTTGATAAAAAACTAAGTAGCAGGAGTGGGATGAACAAACTTAAAACTATGGGGGGAGGTAAATTTAAATTCAAGGGGGACATACGCAGTTTGCTTGGTACAGAAATGATGACGAGATTGACAGGGGACATTGACCTACATACTAACGTTGACAATAGATGTTCCACTCCTGTAAAGGTAAAGACAGACAGTAACAACGGACTGACATTGATGAAGCTTCAAGGGTACCAAGAAGGTAGCGGTTTAGGAAGACACGGCAATGGACGTTTGGAACCAGTTTTTATCAGCACGAGAAGACCACTTCAAGGATTAGGTTATGAGTACAAATTTTTTGATATCAGATCACCAGTTAACGTAGAATCAATAGCAAAGACATCCTTACCAATCACTGCTAAGCAGGAAGAGCCCATCGACAAACAAACATACCCCGACAATACTATGACTGCCCCAGATCACGTAAATTCATCAAGTATAAAAGAGGACGAAATCACAGACAGACTGACAGGCAATGAAGAAAACATAACTTCCCTAGACGACGTCAGAATATCATCTCTGATGCAGGAGTTTTCTGACCTACTTAGAAACGAGGACGAAGTAACAGACATATCGACAGACAATGACCACATAATCCGCTACCCGACTAATGGCAACCCCACTTGTGAAGAACATCCGCAGGTGAACTTCATCAAAGACAATAGGATAACTGACATTTCGGGACTACAACAACAGACTTACAAATTTACAGAAAAACAGGCCGAAAGACAGAAACAAAACTTTGAGGTACGACACAAACAGACTACGTTAGAAATTGGCGATCAGGTTTTAGTACAACCTCTGCGAATACCCACCGGTAAGAGGGAAATATCCAAGTTATTACCATTCTGGGAAGGACCTTACCAGATTTTAGACAAGGAAAGTCCTCAAATTTTTATTTTAGGACATCTCGGCAGCGACGTAGCGGAAGGAGGAATCTTTTATACGATCTTACAGAAGCCGTGTATTAGCGGATAAATTTACAAGCAGGCTAGAGAAGCGCTAGGGCTCTCTTTGAGATTAACGATCTTACTTCAGCCGAGTTAGGGGGGCGATTATTGCAGACGAGATCGCGGCCCTAGAGTCAGGGAAGAGATTTGTGACGTCTCTATGGGTGTCCATCCCCAGCTATCCCAGGAACAGTTAGACAAAGTCACACACACATAAAACAGACACTATTCTTTATTATTTGGGAATTATTTATTATTTTACACTAACGGCCAACACCTCATTATACAACAACACACAAAGAATCACACATACACATTTATTGGGGACACGGGATTTATTATTTAGTTATTTTTTTTTTGTAAATAGGATAAGGCAGACGGGGACATTCTGGCACTCCCCTGGGGCTTAACATCGAGCATACCCCCCTTAGTCGAGCTCATGATTCCAAAGTGAATCGCCAGGTTGTAGATATAATTTTAGATAATAAGTTAGGGTTAGTTTTTTTTTAAATTCTAGATATTAAATTAGGATAATTTTTTGTTTATTTAGTAATAGGATATTTTTTTTAAATAGTATTAGTAAGTCTTTTTCTTTTTTATATTGATAGATGGGATAATTTAATTTAGGTAATGGTGTCATTTTTAATTTAACGTAATTGTAGGACGGGGCAGACGGCATATGGACTGGCCATCTATGGGAATTTACCTACGTATTTGAATTTGATTAGTAAAGCAGATCTGACTAGGCTGACGGCGAGGTGATGGCACACACATTGGTGAATGGTCCTATATGGTAAATGTACTTCCAATTGTATTTGTCTGTTTTGTTTTGTATTTTAAAATAATATTTGTATTAGTATCCGACCGTGTGTATCTATTGAAAATGTCACATTGACCCATATTTTATCTAGTGACCATGATGGGCTATGTTAACCCAATGAGAGCCTTGTAAATATATTTGTCACATATATCCAGGTATGGACCTTACTTATTATGATAGAGTGTCGACCACGGTAGGTCAAATGTCAATTTTGTTATTTTATTTAAGAAATCCTAGGGCAAGGTGCCGAAGCATACATGACTAAAGGGGGAGATATATTATAAACTGGAGGGGATACCCAGAATTGAATATTTAATTATCGTACACACGGAGAAGGGGCCACTCCATTGATGCTTGTAGAATCCATTTAAAGGGGCGGGAGTTTGTTTAATTATTTTTTTTATGCCATGAACTGACTGTTGAACTGAAGAAAGGGTTTCGCTACTTGATTAATGCGGATGCCGGAATTTACATATATTTATGAAACTGAGATGGGATTTGAGTGGGCTTATTTTTCTATTTTATATTTCGTCGTCGTTCCGGCAGAAGGTAAATACCTGTCGAAGGCCTAAGGAGGCATATGGTTAGGGTTTGGTCAACCCAAATTTTTGTTGAAGCGGATTAGGTATATGGGAATTCAGTTGAAACATTGTCGAGGCGTGGGGCTTTTTGGATGTTTTAACTAGTCAGTGAATGTATGCTAGAAATAGAATCATCGTTATTTGCCAATGGAGAGGGTTAACTCCAAGAAGTACAGCGTAAAGTAAAATCATGCTTTGGTCACGCATGCATAGGCAAGCCATGCCGATTCGAAAGGAAATTTAAAATCATGTTTTGGTCACGCATGATAATGAGGTCGATACCTGAGTATTTGGTTAAGTGTATATGCTCAGTGAACGAGCAAGTGTTAAGTGAAACTAATAAAATATGTGACTTCCAATGGTCATTTAGCCGACATATTTTATTTTAACGGGAACGGGGGATATTGTAGCATGTCTACCCTATAGATAATGCTCAGAACTGGCGATGTCTATGAGAGGATCGCGATCGCTAGGAGCAAAGTATGGGTTGTGGGGTATCAAATTAAAGAGGATTGCATTTGGAAGAGAATGCTCGGAACCAATGATGCCTGCGAGAGAATCGCGATCGCTGGGAGCGAAAATAAAGAATAATAGAGACACAATGGAAAGGAAGCCAAGATAATTGTCTACATCCGGTGTATAAGGAATAAGCAGTAAAGGTTTTTTTTCTTACTCCAGGTTTTCACACAA
This sequence comes from Aradus depressus, assembly GCA_963662175.1. Classification (NCBI taxonomy): domain Eukaryota; kingdom Metazoa; phylum Arthropoda; class Insecta; order Hemiptera; family Aradidae; genus Aradus; species Aradus depressus. The sequence continues at coordinate 27,298,631 of OY759217.1, read as the reverse complement.
CTAGAGGCAGATGTTAATTGGTAATATGCGATTGGCTGGAAATAAAATGGGCGGAGTCCGACGACGAATCAAGTCTCGAGAACTGTCCCCTACCACGGTCGGATATCGGAAGCCACTCCCCGTTTTACTCATTCTTCGTTCATGTCTTGGCTGGTCACCACGTTTTTTTTATATTGTACAGTTGAGTTTAAATATGTCAATTAAGTACTTTCTTCGTTCATGTCTTGGGTGATCACCACGTATCTTTTCTATAAGTAATATCAGTTAGAATATGTGAAATTAACTTTCTTCGTTCATGTCTTGGCTGGTCACCACGTTTTTTTTATATTGTACAGTTGAGTTTAAATATGTCAATTAAGTACTTTCTTCGTTCATGTCTTGGGTGATCACCACGTATCTTTTCTATAAGTAATATCAGTTAGAATATGTGAAATTAACTTTCTTCGTTCATGTCTTGGCTGGTCACCACGTTCTTTTTATATTGTACAGTTGAGTTTAAATATGTCAATTGAGTTTTCTTCGTTCATGTCTTGGGTGATCACCACGTATCTTTTCTATAAGTAATATCAGTTTGAATATGTGAAATTAACATTCTTCGTTCATGTCTTGGGTGATCACCACGTATCTTTTCTATAAGTAATATCAGTTTGAATATGTGAATTAGTCGTAGAGACACACTTTGATTTTGGACGGTGCAAAGTCAGTGGGGGTGTAACTTCTGGTGTGCCCTCGAAACTACGCAGATCTTCAGGGACTATGTGAATAGACGATTTCTACGGGAAGTCCAGAAAGGGTGATCACGCCGTCATTCGCCATGGATATCGTATCGAGGTACCTCGTAATTAAGTTATAATTCAGTCCTTCAGACACACGGCCAAATTATATATATATTCAATTGTTGTTTTGTAAATATGTTCTCATTAAAATAAATATGTTAAAGTTATAGGTTTGATTCATTTCATTCCCCCCCCACTCATGCTTCTTCTGGTTGACAACAGTAATTAATTATTGTTAATTACTGATGTCAACTAACCGTTAGGATCTTGTAACCGTTCTTCCCGTGGGAGTGCTTTCAGCTATTCAGGCATTGTTTAATTAAAGTCGCGATTTAAATAATTTTCAAATTTAATAATTTTTCGATCTCAATTTTATTTATTTTATTAATTACGTGATTTGCACTCACCGAGAGGGAGAGATGGTTATAATATATATATATATATATTAGCTAGTTTGCAAAATGGGTACGATATACAAATGTGAAGAACCAGAGGGCATCCTTGGGTTATAGAACAGATTGTATTCATAAAATATTTAACTTCGAAAGAAGATGCAATTGTGAAGATTCACTTCACATTTAATTAATATTAGTTTTAGAATTATATATATTTTTATTATTATATTATTAGTTTTAATTCAATGTATTTATACCTCTTTGTGATAAGGAACTATTTTTTTTACATATTTATATATTTTTAGTATATTTATTATGTATATATTTTTGAATAGATTTAATCAATTTATGTTATTTTAATGATACAATAAAATAGTATTAGTTATCAATATTATTTTGTTTTTAAGAAAGATGGCCGACCAAGCGTGAGGACGCTATCTTTTCAGTATTGTTAACTTCATGGGACTAGATGGAGGTGTAGTTGTATTTGTTTTGTGTTTGATGTTGGTACTATTAGAGGTTAATAGAAATAAACAAAGTTTTTACAAAATTACAAGTTGTTTTTTTATTTCATGTTATATATTGTTTGGCGCCTTAATAGACATAAAGTAAATATGCAGTTCGTTACACTATATAAATCCCGAAGAGAGAAGTATGGGAGGACAGTGGAACAAGACTTATCCTCAAGATTTCTTGGTGTTATATAGATGATTCCAGAATCTAATCGCTCAGGAGCCGGAATATATTCCTGAAAGTTTGGAGGAAGGAATACCGTTTGATCAACGTGCTTATGCCCTTTCAATGAGAGGTTTTAGATATACTGAGTGTATACAAGAGGTCTGGTGGAATCTGTATATGCTGAAATAGCCAAGCATTAAGTTCATTCAAAACAAATTTAGGGCTGGTCAAAGAAAACAGTCCTGAAGGAATGGGCATTGCGGAATCTTGGCGCGAACAACGTACTTACTTTCAAGACAGGATATCATGACAATAGGGGCCGAATTGCACCTCATTTTGAAGATTAGATTTCAACGAACAATTTTTTTTTGAGAATTTTCTTATACTTTTAACAGTTTCAAAATTATGAACAACAACTGGTGTTTCCGAATTGAATTATTGTATATTATTGATGGTCCTTCAAGCTCTAGATAACATGGGTACACAACCCACCCCTGCAATCGATCAATCAAAATATAAATGTTTATTTTCATAACTCAAGCATTTCAAATTGATAAATCTTTATAAATAAAATTGTAAGGGGGTGTATGTACCTGAACAATTTTTTAAAAATTATAGCTTTTTATAGGTTTCAGGTTAAAACAAAGGCGTTATGAGTGGCTTTTAGTTTTAGTGTCTGCCCTATGAGTTTCTGGAAAATGGCTGAACACATTTCAAACAAACTTCATATACTAAATCTGTCTATTCAGGAATAACTTTTAGAATGCCTACGATTTCAAAATCATTGATTAGAGGTTAGTTATAATTATTCCTATTAGTACTATTTTAGTTTGTCTTTATTTATTTTAAATTATTTATATTTTTTTTTTCTCTCTTGCAAAAGTGTCTCATTCATCTCTTTCTTATGGTATTAAATTTAAAATATATAGTTTAAAATTAATGCATTTATTCATTGTTCAATTTCATAATATTATTAATATTTCTTGTTGTTTGTTCAAACTGAATTATTGTTATTCTTCTACAAAGATAAAGTATATTATATCTGAATGCATTAGTTATCTTTTCGTTTGTAACTAATTTGAATATTTATGCTTTACTTAACAAATTATAATTTGTATATTGGCTTCCATCAATAAAGAATATTTTTATTATTATTATTAGTTATTAACAGAATGGGGTCCCTGTGATTTGAACGAAAACCTGGAAAGTTAAGTAAATTTTTGAACTAGTTTGATAGAATCTATACCTCTTGTGTTGAGCAAAAAAAAAAAAAAAAAAAAAAAGAACATTTTTTTGGTAATTCAATCTGATGAAGATGATACGGGAAGGTCCATGCAAGCAAGCATAAAAGGTTAATTAGTTAGCCATTTTCTAAAAACAGCCATATCCAGGGTTAATTTAAATGCAAATCTGTAAGGGCGAAATGAAAGGGGGTGTTGATTTATGTCGTGGCATAATAGGGGGACCTGTGGAGTCACCTGGGACAACACACTCAAGATGTAGAACAATGGCGGATCTAGGGGGAGGGGTTCGGCTTCTCTGTGTTAAGGTCTCAATAAAATCAGTGGCCTCAGGCACCTGAATCCACTAAGGCCCTCCATCTGAAGCACTGTCATATTACACAGACGGCTCTTCTTTTGCTGAATTAAATGTTAATTCTATTTCACTTTATAAGTATTTTTACGAAGGTCATAGATGCCTGATGGATGCAGGTCTGTGGGGATTCTAGTGCGCTAATTTGGATGGGTGCAGATTTATAATAAAGATCAAGATTGCTGTATACGGAATAAAAGGGCTACATGAAGATAATTTTGTTTTATAATTTAGATAGCAGGTTTGTGAAGTACAGAAAATGAAATAGATAAGTTGGGAGCTAACATCAGATAAAATTTAGGAAATATCCACCGCAAGGTTGAAATTCTCCCTCTGAAACTATATGCTGTGTCTGACAGACAGTCTCACGCCGCAGGACTGACACAGGAGGGGGTTCCAGATCCAAGAGATATCCTTGAGTCAGCATGGTGTTGAGCGGGACAGCGGCTGCCTGAGCACAAAGGGACCAGCTCGTGGGCACCCTTCCGGGAGGTAAATAAGGAAAGTGAGTGATTGTGAGGTGCAGGTGAGAAAGAAAAACTACTGGTGAACAAATATATATTTGTTGACCAGATAAACAATACATTATAAAAAGATATTCTAGATCAAGTAATCACTTGCAGACGTTCCAGAAGTTGGTAACTTAAACTCTAACCTACAGGAATTCCTGGAATCGTCTACAACAGGAAATTCAATATTAACAGAGATAGGAAAGTCTGTCAGTCATCTGTTTTATGAATTTTGAACGTTAGTTAGCTACAGTGACTCATGGGCTTCAACAAGGTCGTATCGCCTACCACCAGAGCGCTTTAGTGGACATGAGCCCAATTCTACTATCGGAATCACTTTTGAACCTGCGATCTTGAGGTCAGGAGGCTGACATTTTATTACTTATAGCGTTTATTTAATCCAGAAAAATAGTTTACAATGGATTTTTTGTTATGTCACAAGTAAACTCAGAAGTAAGGAATTATTTGACAATATATTCAATACTGGATGTCTCTAGTTGGAATGGTGGCGACCCTCATGACTCATGTGCCATCCTGGGAAGAGGACCGGTGGTCGGCAGGACGTGATCCTATCCGACAAAGAGCTCTGATGAAGTTTGATGTCCCTCTGCTGCTGCTCCTCAAGGCTGGATCCTCTCTTGAAATATGATCCATTCTCTCACCTCATCATCAGCTATCTTCTTTGCACAACGATGCTCCCCAATCCAATCCTAACCCTCCCTCCAACCAGCATCATATGGAGAATTTCCCCTTTTTTTTCTGCCGCAATCTATTCACTTATATTCGGAAAGAGAATAAAATTTAATCTAATATTATTTTTAGAATTTATTCTTTCTTAGACCTTTAGATGTTAAAACCAATATGAAACCTACTTGTACCTATAGTATAAGGAAGTCTTGTAATTGTTCGAAAATTCGATATCGAGTTTTCAACGGATTTTTACTTTTCAAGGTCCGATGTTTTGACCACTTTCGCTATGATGTCTACTTATGTTGTGATTGAAACTTTCTTCTTGAAAGTTCACTCAGGTGATGCTGGCAATGAGATGGCAGATGTATTAGCCAAATCGGTTACATCTGGCGATGATGAATAAGGCCATTCCAGAAACATTCGCTGGAGAATGAAGAGGTTCTAAATTGGGAGCACCAACAAGGGACTACCGCTGAAGAAATTCATCCCCCAGATCGCGGACAGGCTCAGGAATAGCAGATTTACCTAATATGAAAATAACCAGCCTTCTGTTGGAACATGGAGGTAGCAGGGTTTACCTGCACAGATTTGGTCTAGCCACTGAGGACTGGTGCCCCTGTGACGGACTCACCCCCAGACCTACCTATATCTCCTCTACGACTGCAGCCTCACCTCAGAGCGAAGAGGATGGATGAGGCGCCGAGCAGAACAATGACCGAACCCTCAATCGAAACTGTTCACTTCATACATTGAGGAGCTGAATATTTTCGCTAATGTTATAGATTTTGTGAAAATCCAGAATCTGGACAAGCTCTAGAATGTGCAGTTTTGAATTGTTATTTTCATAACATGATTTTGTTGTGGTTGCTTATTTTTCTTTATGTTTATATTTGTTTATTATTTATTATTATTATCTATGTATTTATTTATTTTTCTCTCACTTATTCTTTGGTACCTACTTTTTTTATTGATAAAAAACATATAGTACAGCGACATATAATACCGCAGGGTGGAACATTTGGAAAAATAAATGCTTCCTGTTCTAATGCTAGTAGGCAGAATAACCTCTTGGTTAAGGTCGCTATGATGCTTCCTCTTCAGTCGACGTTCTGGTCTTGGCGGAGGCAGGTGGAGAGGGATGAAACGTTGCTGAGCGTTTTGATGTTCTTGCATGGTCTGCAACAGACTGGCGTAACAAATAGGCAGACATTTTTTTAACTCAGGGATCTGAAAACAAAAAAAAGAAAATTATTACTGTGTGTAAAAAAATCATTCTGAGAATTACGTTGTGCAATGAAACAAAGACGTTGATGCTAATATATCAACTTCACAATAATGCCAGTATGAAATGATTTAGAGAAGGGGGAGAGGAATGAGAGTAATCTGTAAAAACATGGTTGGTATAATATATACTTTTATATGTACCTTTAAATATAAACCTTTGGTATAACAAAGTCCTGTTATAGCAATGTAAAATATTTTTAAAGTTCTGGATGATTAGGTGGGGACAGACACAGATCTAATGTATATTTGCAGTTAAAAACGGTAAAAGTTAAGTGTCTCCATGTTCCATTTTACCCCAAAGTAGAATATTTATATTAACTTTTACAGCACTAATTATATTAAGTTGAGTACACATTTTGCTGGAGATTGTTTGAGGTTTTAATTTGTTTACAAGATACCCCCTAACGACAAAGTAGCGAACTTCTGGGTAGCTAATCTCAGCGAGAACCCACCCTCTTCAACTTTTAATACAAGCAAAAGGAAAGCCACGTTTTAACAGAAAAAAATCTGTCAAGTGCAAACTATACTTGCACAATTAGTGTTCCGTGCCATCAGCCCCCACATAAATTATTAATAGTAATGCATTCGTGATAACTAATTGAACTTTTCAATTTACACCTTATAGGTTAGGGTTAGGTTTTATGACTCATGCCCGGGCTTTAACTACAAGGTCATATCGCCTACCACCAGAGCGCTCTTTCGTCACTCTGGTGGACATGAGGCTGTCTCACTTATGGGAGTCCTAAATTTTGCCTACTCTAAATTTTTATTCACCTAGGGCAGGGGTCTTTAACGAGTACCTGACATCGTACAGGCTCGGGACCATCGCTTAACGTCCCATCCGAAGGACGGCGTGCTTAAGTTTATTTTACCTCCCAGATAAAAATAAACTAAGGGCCTCGGCCGGGTTTCGAACCCACGATCTCGAGCTCAGAAGGCAAGCACGCATACCACTGAGCTACGGCCCCCTCTACACCTTATAGCCAATGTTCCAGATTTTTCTGATTTATACTTTTGGAGGTAGGGTGGGAGGATAGCAAATGTTAAATAATTTTTACAATATATTTTGAACGAGTTGTTCCTTATATGGTGAGATTTTATATGGGCAGAGCTCTAAATTTTGCCTACCGAATTTTTTTCATCTAGGGTAGGGGTCTTTAACGAATACCTGACATCGTTCAGGCTTGGGACCGTCGCTGGACATCCCATCCGAAGGACAGCGTGCTCAAGGTTTTAGCACCTTCGTTTTTGCAAGCCTCTGCTCTGGGGAAGTACATATTGATCAATCGACGTCTTGAGAATGCCATAACTGAGTTTGATTCGTTTAAATCCTTGAGATAACTTCAGAAGGCTACAGCCGGCACCAACTTTCTGGATATCGGAAACTGCATTTAGAGTGATTTCCTTTGTCTTCTATCCTAATGTTAACATCAATCTTTCATATGATGCCTTTTATGTATTTCCTCAGTTATGCAAAGTATGGAAGATGTTATGTAATCGGTCAGAAATTCGAAGTTGTGATTTCCCTGGAATTTCTTGTTTTCCGACCCGTTGGATCACCGGCAATGTACTTCCCCAGAATGAATTTATTGAATTTTTGCTCACCATCCAAAATCAAATGACGGTTTGGCTAAAAATCAAAAGTTGACTTTCTTATGGGCTTCTGAATCCTCATACTAAATTGTGTGTCATGATTCAGTGCATCGGCAGTTATTAGGGTTGTTAGGGCAGTTATTAGTTGAGCCCCCTTCCTCAAATCCTCCCCTTTCCTTCGGCCGATTTGCGGAAGATGAATAGGTATCGTCCTTATTGGGGAAACATATATCAAGTCCCTGTCGATATATCAGAGGAGTAAGGATCGACTCAAAAACCCTATAACTGCCGATGTAAAGATTGTATTTATTTCGCCCACTACAAGAGCGCTCTTTTGTCGCTCTGGTGATTTGGTGGCGGATGATCGTTGCGAATTAGCGTTGGGTAAAATTAGAAACTAGTGTACCGTGATAACGCGTTTAGATAAGACGTTGATTCATTGTAAAGAGCATGAGGAGGATTCAAAATGGAACAATAAAAAATATTTGCCGAAATATATGTAAAAATCGGTATTAAATTGAAAATTGTTAAAAAATTAAAAATGTCGTCTCATATGAATAGTAAATATGCGCGGAATTATAGAAAACGCAAATCAGAGGAAAGCTCGCATCAAAAGGAATTTAAAAAACCTGAAAAGTCTAGTGCCGAGCAAATGCAAGAGCTACGGCAGCATCGAAAAGAAAATGAAAAATGATTTTATCCCGACGTTTTCACGGAAAATCTACGGCGTGGGCCTTGACTACGCCTTAATGTTTATTTATTTTTTTTTTTAATGGGAGTATGAAGGAATGAATTAAGACGAAAGCTCCAAGTAAAAGCTGCTTCCATGAAGTTCCATGAAGCTTTTCGGTGCTTTGAAACGTCTCGTTCTCTCAAGCTTTGCATCTTCTGCTTCTGATTGGTCCTTTATTTTGTAATGGGTTTCTGGAGGAATGAATTAAGACGAAAGCTCTAAGTAAAAGCTGCTTGAAGTTCCATGAAGCCTTCCGATGCTTTGAAACGCCTCGTTCTCCGGAGGAATGAATTAAGACTAAAGCTCTAAATAAAAGCTGCTTGCTTGATATTCCATGAAGCTTTCCGGTGCTTTGAAACGTCTCGTTCTCTCAAGCTTTGCGTCTTGTGCTTCTGATTGGTCCTTTTTTTTGTAATGGGTTTCTGGAGGAATGAGTTAAGACGAAAGCTCTAAGTAAAAGCTGCTTGAAGTTCCATGAAGCTTTCCGGTGCTTTGAAACGCCTCGTTCCCTCAAGCTTTGCGTCTTGTACTTCTGATTGGTCCTTTTTTTTTTTAATGAGATTTTGGAGGAATGAATTAAGACGAAAGCTCTAAGTAAAAGCTGCTTGAAGTTCCATGAAGCTTTCCGGTGCTTTGAAACGCCTCGTTCTCTCAAGCTTTGCGTCTTGTGCTTCTGATTGGTCCTTTTCCCTTTCTTCACACAACAGTCCCTATTGTCAAACTTAACAGACTCTAAACCTTATCAAGAGCTTCCTTCTTCTTTATCTTTCAAAAGCTCCTTACGGTCACACAGCTTTCATTGTTTGGATTCACAATCCCTTCTCTCCTCTTGCTCCCCCCTCCCCCTCCACAATCGGTTTAGTTCAACAATGAACAACTCTCCGTTTATTCTATAATAACTTGTTTCATCCTATTATGAGCCTTTTGTTACTCTTTAGGCTCTTATCATCACATTTTCAAAGAGTTTACTTTTTTTCTTCTTTTTTTTTTTTTGTTAGAAAATGAGAACAAAGTAGGGTTGCCATACGATCCGTTCGGCGGGACAATATTTTTGGAAAATTTCCCGATTTCCCGTTCTCTTCTCTGAATTTTACTTAGTTATTGTGATTCATGCCTGGACTTTAACTACGTCATATTAGAGCGCTCTTTCTTCGCTCTGGTGGACATGAGCCCGTTCTATTGTGGAAATACTAAATTTTGCCTACCTAGTTTTATTCATCTAGAATAGGTATCTTTAACGAGTACCTGATATCGTACAGGCTCGGGACCATCGCTTAACTTCTGAAGGACGGCGCCTCAAGGTGTTTTAACTTCCCAGATAAAAAACTACGGCAAGTACGCAGCCTGTCTCTACATTTTATTTTTCTTATAATTTTTACTTTTTTTTTTTTTTTTTTTTTTTTTTTTTTTTTTTTTTTTTTTTTTTTTTTTTTTTTTTTTTCCGGGTGCTCCTGACCCCTTAGGGGGGTCGGTCACATCACCCTATGTTCTCCCGGCTTCTTACGCCGAGTGATCTCGGGATCTTATCGGGGGTTCTGTTCTGCCTGTGTCCCGGAGCCGGGGGCAGCCGCCGCACGCCTGTCGGTGGTCGGTGGGGCCCCCGGCACCGGGTTAGTAGGCTTTCTTGATTCTCCGCCAGGAGGAGACGAACCGACCAAAAGCCAGGTAGCCAGCCTCTGTCATCAGTCCCGGCAGGTCCAGTCCCAGGTACGATCCTGTCTGGCGAATCAGCGCCGCCCTGGGCACGTCGTATAGCGGGCATTCGAGAACTACGTGTTCCGCAGTCTCGACGCCGCCACACGAGCAGGCTGGGCTGTTCTTCTTCTTAAAGAAGAAGAGCTTGGCGCTGAAGTCGCCGTGACCTGATAGCATCTGTGACGTCCAATGGTCTGGTTGTACCCATGGAGAGTCAAGGCGCGTCTGGACGTCTGGGAAATAGGTGAAGGTTGTACGGCCATCTGTCGATTGCGCCCAACGCTGTTGCCATCTTTCTACGATCCATTCCTGGACAATGCCCCTCAGGCGATCTGGTCTCGCCCGTCCTTGCATCTCCCTTTCCAGGGCTTGACGCAAGGCCATGTCCGTGTCTGCCTCTATTGGTAAGCCGCGTCTACAGAAGTACGAGGCGACGGCCCCATCCAAAACAAGGTCTATGGGTGGGGCCCCCGCCAGCACCTGCAGCGCAGCCGTGGAGACTGTACGGTAGGCTTTGGTAATCCTGAGGAGGGCTGCTCTTTGAGCTTGAAGTAGCAACGTACGCCGTCGCTTGGTGGGGTGAACCCACCATCCGGCAGCGGCGTACCTTGCTACTGCCTCGAAAACCCCGGTGTAAATAGTTTTACACGCGGAGTAGCCGAGACCCCACGTCGCTCGGGCTAGGTAGCTCAGAGCGTTAAAGGTAGCTGTTGTCCTATCCTTGATGGCAACAGCGTGGGGCGTGACGTTGAATCCCGGCCCAATCCCCACACCCAGGTACGTGATCACGGCCGGAAATTCAACGCGTCGGTCGTGTACTGCAAGAACCAGGGGGTGGCGGGCGTCAGTTTTTCCTCTCATCAGCATAGCCGCTGTCTTGCTGGGAGAGAGGGTTAACTTGTTCAGTCGGCACCAAGTGTCAGTAGAGTTGATCGCGGCTTGGGCTCGGGCAGTCAGAGTGGCACGACTATCAGCGTGCACCGTGACCACTAGGTCGTCAACATAGGCTATTGCCCTGTGTCCACGAGTCTCGAGGTCACGAAGCAGTCCATCAAAGAGTATGTTCCAGAGTGTTGGTCCGAGGACCGAGCCCTGGGGACACCCTCTGGTGATGTTCACTGTAGTGCTGGTGAATTGCTGTCTCACCGTCGCAGAGCGCTCGCTGAGGAAGCTGGAGATGAGCCCGAATAGGTTCCTAGGTATTCCCACAGACCGTAGTCGCAAGAGAATGGCAGGCCACCAGGCGTAGTCGAAGGCCGCGGCTACATCGAAGAAGATGCAGAGAGAGTATTTCCCTCTGACCTCCTCGACATCCGCCCTTAGCATCCTCAACGCATCCTCAGTGGATCTGCCCTTCATGCATCCGAATTGTCTGTGCGAAACAAAGGCCTGTACCCGGGCCCGAATTCCCGACAGGATCAGAGTCTCCAACACCTTGCCGGAGACTGGGAGTAGGCTGATCGGTCTGTAGTTATCCGCCAAGGAGAGGTCCCTGTCCCCAGGCTTGACAAACGTGCACACAAGTGCCTGTTTCCAAGCACTCGGGAAGTGGTTTGTCCTTAGGCAGGAGTTGACCAGATGAAGGAGATCCGCCTTTATGGCCGGGAATGCCTTCTTGATCATGGCGGCATCTATGAGATCTATCCCAGGGGCGCCGCCATTCCTCTGCCTCCCTACCGCCAAGCTTAGATCTAATTCATCCCAGTCCGGGGCGTCCTCTGTATCCGGCAAGGCACGGGCAGTCTCTCTTATAATTACCTGGGCGGGGGTATCCTCCATCGGGTCGTCCGCCGGAAAGGCCACCCCCAAGTACATCCTTCCTGCCTCCTCCAGGGACAAGGCGTAAACGTCCCCGTCCCTGATGGAGGTCACCGGGGCGACCGGCCTCAGCCTCCCGGTGGCGACCCGGTAAGGGATCCCCCACGGGTTTCTGACACTCTCCTCCTCTATGAAATTCCTCCAACTTACCTTCTTCGCAGTGGCGATGCTTCGGTTGTAGGCATTATTCAGTTGTCGGTACTCTTCCCGTCTTAACATCTTCAGAAGCGGGTTCCCGCACCGTTGGTACCTACGCCTGGCGCGGTATACAACCTTCTTAGCGAGGGTAAGCTCCTCACTCCACCAGGGAACCTTTTTGAGCCTGTTTACCTTCCTGGGGATGGTTTCGTCGGCAGCTCGGAGTAATATGCTACCGAGCTGTGCAACTCCCTCCTCGATCTGGTCAACAGGGTCAAAGCTCCCGAGGCCTTCCCAATCCTCGTCGCAGGAGTAGGTAGCAACGGCGGTCACAAAGGCGTCCGAGATGGCCTTGCGTGTGGCAAAGCGCGGGTCTCTAGGCCTGACCGCTGGAAGACCCGGGTCAAAGAGTTGAACATCTATGACGCAATGGTCGCTAGATGTGACTTCTCTGACACGCCATCCTCCCACGGCCTGGCCTAGTCCGCCGGACACAAGGGTGACATCTATATGGGATTCTCCCATTGCACCACGAAATGTGGGCGGGGAGTCCGGGTCGTTGACAATGCGAAGATCATGGCGGGCTATCACATCCAGTAACCTGCCACCCCTGCGATCGGTGCGAGCCGATCCCCAGGCGACTGACCAGGAGTTAACTTCCGCCAAGATGATCACGTTGCCCCCCTCGAGTTCATCAAGTATATGATCCAAGTGGCCTAATTGTCGTTCTATGTCCTCAGAAGGCGGAAAGTACCCGCTGATGACATAGCAGCTCACGTTTGCATGCCTGACACAGGCCACCACCATATGGCTGGTGGACAGATGGTGGAGTGCCATCACGTCCACCTGGGGGTCAGTCACAACCAGTGCGGCCATAGGCCGCTGGTTGTCCCTTGCCCCCACCATGATCCTGTGGCCGGTGCCTAGGCCAGCCACGGAGCCTCTAACGCAATACGGCTCCTGGAGAGCAAGAATCTGGATGTTCTCCTGGGATACCATGTGCCGTACTTCCGCAGCCACGACTCTGCGCCTATTCATGTTGTGTTGCCACACATGAAGACCGTCCCGCTGCCTACCGGCCATAGTCCGTGCGAGCGACTAGGGCCTCTATCGCCCGGATATATGTCGGGCAAGTATCACTGTTTGCACTGTGATTTGCGGCGGACTTTCCTGTGCTGCAATTGCAACATTTCGGCGGCTTAGTTTTTCTGTTCGGGCACGCGGTGTCGCTGTGGTTCTCCACTGAACACCACGCGCACCTCTCCTTCGCCTTGCAGTATTTGGCGATGTGACCGAAGCCTTGGCACTTATTGCACCGTGTGACATCCAAACAGTCCCTGACTCTACATGGATACCACTTACCTAGTGTGATGGTCCCTGCAGAGACGAGCTCTCTCCGCACGTCAGACGGGGCTTCTGCTACCCAGTTTGTGGTCGGGCCGCCCTTTGGGGGGCCTTTCCTATAAACTGGGGTGACCCCCTTGTACAGTGGGTTCACAATTTGGAGCCTCCTAGAGAGGTCCTCCCCCGACCAGCTGGCAGGGACGTCGAAAAGGACGACCCTGGGTCTTCTTCTGTTGAGTGCCTCGGCCCGCAGGCCCGCTGCCTGAAGAGCCGGAGCGCCCAACAGGGACTCCAGCTCGGCCGGGGTGGACACCTGTAGGAGAAGCCCCCCTCTCCTGGCGGGTTTGGCAGAAGTCACCGTGATCCCGAGGTCACTCGGGTCCACATGCTCCAGGGCCGCCTCCAACCTCCTGCCGTCATTCTCCTGCTGAAAGTTGACGACAGCCCTGTAGCTGGCGGCTGGGCGGACCCTTCCCTCGGCTGTCAGCTCCTTCATCAGCCGGCTGACGACGTCCGCTTTCGTCCTCTGGGGGGGCGCCGACCTGGGTAGGGGCTGCGGGGCTGCAGGTGGAGTTGCTGGAGTCGACCTCTTCTGCCGCTTCCTCTTCGTCACAGTGGTCCAGGCCGTTGCCATCGGATACTCGGCGTCGGTGAGGGGTGGAGGGGGCGAGAGAGGGAGGGGGACTCCGTCCATCTTCATCCTTCGGCTGCCCACGGAGGGGGTGGTGGGGGCCTTGGAGGGGTGGGCCACGGTCCTCTGCCCGCCCGCTCCTGTACTAGGTGTAGGGGGGGGAGGGGCGGTAGCTTCCGCTCTCGAAACTGTGTCTGAGGCGGATGTGTTGGAGGCTTGTGGAGAAGAGCGTCCATCTGGGCCTCGCGGTGTCTGCGACGCTCTGGGCCAATTAGCTTCACCCAATTTCTTGACCATGGCATCCGCTATGTCATCGGGACTCAGCTTCTTTATGATGGCATGGGCGGTGGACTCTCTGGCTTCGGCAACGGCACATCTGCCTGTTACCTCGGCCAACAATTCTTGGAGTCGTCGCACTGCGTTGGTAATAGTTGCTTGAGCGGCCTTGGCCACCTTGGCCTGTAGAAGCGCCGAAACAACTATTTGGTGCAAGTTGTGAGCCTCCGCTGTGGGCGTGGAGGGAGGGTCGTCTGAATCGGTTCCGGGTGAAAGCCTCGCCCGTTTCTTGCCTGATTTTATTGATTTCTGTTCTGTTTTGATCTCGGGAGTGCGGGCTGTGAGCAGCGGGTTGGACCTCGTTGAGCTCCCTCCCCCGTTGTTTCTTATCTCGGGGAGGCTGTGCCTTCTGTCCAACGAAAGGGGGACACTGGTTAATGTCGGGGTAAGGGTCTCAGGCTGGGCCACTCCAGGTACGAGAGAGGACGGCCCTGCGAGATCACGCAGGCGAGTCATTTTTATTCTTTATTTACATAACTTGGTTGAACTAATCACAGTGATCACTTATAGAATATAATTTCAAGTTGATATAAAAAAAAAAAATAACGTTTACTAATGCTAAATGAAAAGTTTTTTTTTTTTTTTTTGAAAAAGGTTAGATTATTAATTTTTCTAATTGTCTACTTTTTTATATCTACATATATAACATAAAGAAGTACCTATTGTAATCCTGCGAAAATCCCGAGATGGAGTTTTTGATAAAATTTCACGTTTTAATGTCCCCGAATTTTTTTTGGGCTATATTCATGATGATTTCAGTATACTTGTATCTGTCTGGAGAGGGCGCCGGTAGCTCAGTGGTATGAGTGCTTGTCTTCTGAGCTCAAGAACGTGGGTTCGAAACCCGACCGAGGCCCTTAGTTTATTTTATCTGGGAGGTAAAGTAAACTTAAGCACGCCGTCCTTCGGATGGGACGTTAAGCTATGGTCCCGAGCCTGTACGATGTCAGGTACTCGTTAAAAACTCCTGGCCTAGGTGAATAAAAATTTAGGGTAGGCAAAATTTAGGACTCCCACAGTAGAGTTGGGCTCATGTCCACCAGAATGACGAAAGAGCGCTCTGGTAGTAGGCGATATGACCTCATAGTTAAAGCCCTCATAAAACCTAACCTAACCTATCTGTTTGGAACTTTGTGAGCGCTCTACCACAAAACCTATTGTAGCTATGAAATTGAAATTTGGAATGAAGCATTCACATGTGTTAAGTTAGATCTGGATGAATTTTGGCCGAAATCGGACCGGAATTGAGACCACTCTACTTGGAGGCCTAAGTGCATTTTACCAGATACCACTTACATTTATGACTTAATCGAAAATATTTTGAAATAAAAGTTGTAGTGAAAACTAAAAGACACATTTTATAAACAATAAGTTTTTTTGAAGGCTGCTCCGTTTGTGAAATACAAGCCGAAACCCATACTGAAATGTATTCATAGAACCCATATTTTTAAAACGATTTCTGATTACGAGAAAACGATTAGTCTAATCGAAATATTGATTCCTAAAAAAAAAGTTCCTTATTAAATTTCCAATAACCAGTGTGTTCTCAATTTGAGTTAGGACAAAAGAGACGGATGTTATAAGGCTGCAAAGAACGTTGTATCCTGCTTCTTGAAACATAAGTCATCTCTTATGCTCGTCTGCCAACCGGGAACCAGTTCTTCATGAAATTTGAGACACTTCCGACATCCCACGGCGAATAAACTGCCATTGAAACATTATCTCAACGGACAGAAGCCTCCAATGGAGGTCGTTTTTTTGACAAAGAGTCATTCCAGTTGAAGAAGCACTCACTGATATTGCTGTGTGGATAAAAATGCAGTCCACCTCAAGTGGAGTAGTTGAGTGACAATATTTGGACTGGTTTACCAAGAGGCTATTACTGGCGGTTGTTTCTGGCTGTAACGACCGACACTCCAGATAATGGCCAACCTACCAACAGAGAGTCTGCTATGGACCTCCCTGCTCCATTATTATATACTTGTTGATGTTATCAGGAATATTTAGCACATTTAATGGAGGATACTCAAAAAAAAAGTTGTCGGTGAATCTGTACTTCTTCAGCACGATTTAATCAATTATGATTTCACTCTCCCACCAAAGACAATTAACCAAAATTAATAGATGCCATCCTTATGAGATTCTGAATATAAATATAAAATTTCATGTCGATACATTCATTACATCTGCACTTATTGAGATTTTTGAGTTATAAACTAAATTCGACGCGGAGTTTTGAACGGAATTTCATGTTTTCCGATCTCTAAATTCCAAATATAAAAAAAAAAAAAAAACTGTCTGGCTGTGGTTCTGTGCGTCTGTGAACACGATAACACCCGATAGAATGAATATATCGACAAGAAATTTCATATGTGTGACCGAAATTTCATAAGGACGACACTTATTAATTTTCAGCGGAATCAGCAGAAGGGAAGGGGGGATCAGAGGGGACTCAAGTCAAAAACTCTAATAACTGCCGATGTATTTAATTTTTTTATCCAATATTTAGTATGAGGATTTAGGAGCCCCTTCTTAAGTCGACTGTTGAATATTAGTGCAAACGGTCGACTGGTTTTGGAGGGGGAGCGAAAAGTTAATTTATTTATTCGTTTTGGGGAAGTACATAGCCGGTGATTCACCGACGACTTTTCTGTTTGACCTAACCGTTGAGGCCGCTTTTCAGCTAGTTTGAAATAATAAAAATGAAATAATATATATATTGTGAAAATAAATGAAACTACCCTGGAAGAAATGAAGAAAGTTGGACAATATTTCAGGATAACTGGAAGGTTTGCTTTTGTTGGTGCTTCTATAGACAGAAGATTGCATTCTCTGGGGGATCAATGCTTGTATTTTCTCTTCGTCGTCGTGGTATTAAGAGAAAAATATTGACGCTATTTTGCGCTGACAGATTTATTTGGAGACTATTCCGGAATAACTTCAGTATTTCCTATCAGAGGTTTACAAACAATTTTGGGGGCCCTGAGGATTTTTTTTTATGAAGGTAGCCCCCTCCAGAAAAAATTTAAAAAATCATAATTTTGGGCATAATAACAATTAATAAAAAAAATTCGTCGATGAATCACCTGTCATGTACTCCCCCAGACCAAATTAATCCATTAACTTCTCTCTCCCCCTCTAAACAGACAATCTTTTGCGCTAATATTCAATAGTTGACTTACACAGGAGCTCCTAACTTCTCATACTAAATGTTGCGTCGATATATTCATTACATTGGCAGTTATTAGGGTTTTTGAATTGAGCATCCTCATCTAAACCCCGCCCCATTCCCTTCGGACGATATTGATGAAATTTGGCAGGTTATCCTTACAGGGTTTCGAATTTTAATACAAAATTTCATGTCGGTACGTATATTACATCGGCAGTTTTTGGGGTTTTTGAGTTGACCCCCTTCCTTTCGGTCGATTTGGCTGGAAACCATTAGGTGTCATCGTTAGAGAGTTCTAGATTCACATATAAAATTTCGTATCGATACATTCATTATATCGAGAGTTATCGTGGTCACAGACCTACACCCACACTCCCACACAGACCCGCAGAAATATTTTTTTTCATATTTGAAATCTATTTCGGAAAACGGGTGAAATTCCGTTGAAAACTCCGCATCGAATTCTTGGTCGATTATATAAATATATAGTTACTTCGTATATCTGGAGAAGTAAGAATAAGTATAGGGAGGAGAACCAATCTTTTCAAACCTTTTTAAGGGCATAATTTATTTCTAAAATAAACATAAAGATACTTATGCAACGAAGTAGAGTTGCACTTACTTGCATCCAGTAAACCTAAGAGCTGTGTAAACTGACCCTTCTCCGTAAGAGAGGGCACATTGGTTAGAGAGCCGGAGGTAGATGTGGCTAAAACTAGCGCTTCACCCTTCACAGTAATCCATTTCCTCGTCTTGAAGGTACTATATCTCGGCTGTTAGGGCAAAAGGGCTTGTCAGCAAATCTGAATTTTAGGAGGGGAATTTCTGAAGGTTTGAAAAATTCCTGCAAATCAGGTAAAGCACATTTATGTTACTTGAAATATTATTTCAATAAAAGTATTAAATATAAACAAAGTAAAATATTCCAACAATGAGTTACATTTGGTAAAAATATTTAAATGCACTTGTCCTTTGGATCACAAGACTTATTCTGACTTAAGCCCTTTTGCCCAAACACCAGAGATATATAACAACACCGCAGAGGGGGAGTACTCAAACCCACACAGGACCTCGATTCTCTCATTAGTTTTTGTATTTGTGTCTCTTAGACGAAGAGTCACAATATTACATGATATTTCAAGTCCTGTCCCAACGAAAAATTATCAGTAAAATTATTTGAAGTATTATGGTGGTACATGAATGGTGCGTCGAAGTAATAAGAACGTCATATTTTAATTTAGGGCATGCTTATGATATCCTGAAAGTTTCGTTACTTTGTGTAGAGCCATTTTCATGTGATACCTAGCCAGAGTATTCTCCACCTTCACCGGTTTCACTTCAACCCCTTTAAAATAAAAAGTTTCGCAAATGTTAGGGGCGTAGTGGTTAGGGAGAGGAAAGGCGGTGGACTGTGCACTCGTTACTCTTACTCCGTTAGCAACGGACCATGAAGTTCCTTAGCAGCCCACAACAGCCTCCTCCATCGCAATCTGTCGTCCGCCACCGGTTGGCTATTTACGAGATGTTGTTCCACGGCATCTTTCACCATGGCAGCGTTCATGATGCGTCTTATGGCTGTCTGCGGTCCGCTTCTCTCCACATTCCCACTCCATCGCAAGCGCCATAATTTCATGTCTGCTCGTGGGTTTCTCTGGAGCTTTTCAGGAGCTGTAGATCCTGTGCTTCCTCGTAGCAGCTTGATGACTAACAATTACGCTTTTTGAGTATGCAAAACTTCTCCACCTCTTCCAACAAGTATACTCGTTAGCGTGTATTTTTCTTGGAAGTTAGACAAATAGTAACTAAAGAAAGCTTGTATAGTGACGCTGAGGAGAGTATAGCAACACAGGTCGCACTAAAGGAGTGCAAGTGATGCTGGTTGTATACTTTGGCCCGGTATTATGAAGATTAACCAGTCATAGAAGAGCGACAAGCGGTGACCTACATTGGTGGCAACCTGCCTATGTTTACACGGCGTCATATTATGCAGCCTCTATGTCATCCACAATGACTACATTGTTTAATATATGTACAGCTCTCATCCCTCATCCAACACCCCTTCATCACATATAGTGGCTATTTACTGATTAATATAGGTGATTAATCATTTTAGTAACATAACATAAGTAGATATCTTCATACTTATACCCCCAACCACCCGAAATCTGCCAGACAGCCATTTAGCGTACAACGGAGGGAGCGTGTAGCGAACAACACAAATGCATTCCTCACGAGTTGGACTACACATGTCGCGTACAGCAGAACAGGTTTTCACCCAAATTCACAAGCATGATAATTCTGATGGAAGCGATCCTTATCTACCAAGATCTCTATGATGGATCTCTTCCTTCTTTACGAAAGTTTACAAGCAAGATCTCTGTGGTGGGAGAGGTTCTTATTTACCCAAGTTCACAAGCAAAATTTTTATGATTGATTCTGTTTCGATGATGGAAGAGATCCTTCTCCATTCAACTTCACAAACATAAGCATGGAAGAGAATCTTTTCTGAAATTGCTTCTCACAACCATCGATTCCATTAAGGTCCTCAACAATTTGGTCTTTCGATCACTCCTTCTGGGACGTTTCAGGTCTTCTGACAAACCTCCTGGTCCGGTGCCGCATCTTCCTTCCTGAATATATCCAAATAAACCTGATCCCCGTCTTCTTACAATTGCGACACTGTTGGGATCTCTGTACAGAGTTCTAAGCTATACGTTCAGCATACACTGATTCAGCCGCCGAAAATTATTTTCGAAGCTATTACTTCTTTCACAGATTGCAAAATAAAAAAGTAGATATTATTACAGATTTTATTAGTATATGCTAGCCGGCTTTCGAGTTTCCCCTCATCATCAGGCAGTCATAAAAAAACTCATCATTTAGTAAAAAAAAGTTATAAATATAAGTTTTAAAAATTAACATACCTGATAAAACTTTTTTAAAACATACTTAAAAAAGTAAATGAATAAATAAAATAAAACTTTCCCTATTCTTCATCTGAGTCACAACTGGCAGCACGGTGTGCGTAAGGGCTGACAAAATTGTGCCCTCTTTAGAATTGAGGAGGGGTGATTCTCCTTTCATCCTTTCCAATTTTATCTCTATATTTTCAATAATATCCATCTTCCTACTTTTTTGGATATTGTGTAATAAGGAGGCCAAGCCGGTCTTATGTCGTGTTCTTTGAAGGGGTTGGAAGAATCTAGAGTCGCCCCCTCCTTCAATGTTCCCCCACTCTAGTCTTCAGCTTCCGACCTGTCTGTCCGAGATAAAAACAGTTACAATTTTTATAATTAATTTTATACACAGCAGATTTGTCAGGGAGCCATAGGGTGTAATAAATAATTTTAATTAAAATAAAATATTATATAAATAATTAATGATAGTTAATAAAATATAAAATTAATTTAATAATGACTAATAATTAGGGCTCGGATGTTTATGCAATTAAAAATTAAAAATATGTGCATAAAATATGCATTTATTTCTGATAAATATGCAGGTAAAACAAAAACAAATATGCACAATCAAATAAATTATTTATTATAATAAAACACAAAACTAACTAAAAAAGGTTATAAGAAAAAAGTTATTCATTTTTAAAATTGTTGGCAACAACATACATCCTCAAATTTTCAAAAGTAAAACTTTGCCGATCGGACCTAAAAATTTTTTTATATCTACTAAATGATCTTTCAACGTCCACTGAAGTCACCGGAGCACGTTTAAACGTCGCTAATTCAGAAGGGCTGAATGGCATATCTTCTTCCTCGATGGTTCCCTTAAGAATGTTACTAATCGTTCGTAAATTTTCAAGTCCCGGTTTTTTTTATAAAACATCCTCTACTTTTTGATGTATTTTTGAACTGTAAGGTCCTTGGATATTTTTTTAGTTTTCTTACAGCATCCTCTACCAATGCTAAGCTTTCTGACCGCAATAAATTTTGTGTTTCCAGGGTTTTTATGGTTTCGACTAAAAA
This sequence comes from Aradus depressus, assembly GCA_963662175.1. Classification (NCBI taxonomy): domain Eukaryota; kingdom Metazoa; phylum Arthropoda; class Insecta; order Hemiptera; family Aradidae; genus Aradus; species Aradus depressus. Next base: position 27,277,269 of record OY759217.1, on the reverse strand, counting down.
CCCAACGTTTGTCGAAATGAAGCATAAATTATTTTTCAAAGAAGTTTTATGGAGTAAATTTTTGGCTTTTTGTATTGACACCGCTGCTGCATCATCCAGTTTAGAAACCACATTTTTAATTTTGTCGAAATTTATTGACTAGTAATGGGCTGCTTCTAGCCATGTTCCCCATCTTTTGATAATAGATTCAGGAGGTAAATTTAATTCTGGGTAGGTCTCTTTTCATAGTTTTACTCGACTAGGCGCTTTCAGGAAGATTTTTTTCACATTGGAAATGAGTGCATGAACATCTTCAAATTCATTTCTGACAGTTTCTAAAACTCTGTGAAGAGCATGTGCTAGGCAGGTTACGTGAATCAAATTAGGGTAGAATGTTTTCAACGATTTGGCAGCCTTGACCATTATATGAAGCAGCGTCAGTAAGAAAAAGAAATACCTTGTGTAAAATTCCGTTTGGCCAAATCAAGGACATCGAATCATTAAAGAATCGGGCAATCGTCTCGTGGTTGCATTTATCTAGGAGTTGTAAATTTAGAAGATAGGGTTGAGATGGTTCTTCAGAGAGCTTTCCGATAATAATGTTAGCTACATACCTCCCTAGAGCGTCAGTAGTTTCGTCCACCGACACCCAAATTGGACCGTCTTTGATATGGCCGCGGATTTTCACCATTGTCTCCTCGTAAACATCGGAAAGATAATTTTTCCGAATGGTACTCTCGTCGGGCATTTGGAGGCCAATGTTCGTTTCCAAAAAGTGTTTTAATTCGCCGTTGATAATTTATAAGATGGAATATACGCACTAACAAATGCGCGACATAAGTCCTGAAAAACTGGTGATTTTTTAGAGGATGACGTTGAAGGAGTAAGGAACGATTGAGTTGCCTTTTGTTTCACTTTAGAGTTTTCTTTATGTTTGGTCGTCCCAATGTGCTGTCACTTGAGACTTCCGAGCCGTTGAAACCACTACATTGCAACTTGTGCAATATAAAATCCCGGAATCGGTTCGAAAAGTTTCATTAGGGAAATCGCGAAAATACTTGTTCACTAACTCACTCGTTTTACTCTTTTGTTTTGGCATCTTTCCTGATGCTATGAACGTTGTAGACTGAACTGTAATAATTGCGTTTGTTTACTTTGTTGAATTAAAGGAAGGGGAGGAGATTTTCAGAATTTGAACATCCATCAAACTTCATAGAAAATTAAAGCCGCGGCTATACTTGGTGTTCTGCGTGTCTCACTCAGCATTAATTCTTTTTCGGCTCTAAACTTTTTTTTTTTTTTTTACAAAAAATGAAAAAATTGGAGCAACATAATATGCAGTTAAAATATGCAAAAACCACTGAAATATGCATAAATATGCATTTATGGTCAAATATGCAGACATATGCAAAATAAAAGCTGCTTTAATCGAACCTTTTTGGTCCAAAACATGTTTTAAAAGTTATAATAGTGATGTACGAAGCAGAGATAAAAATATACAAATGCATTAGCATCCGAGCCCTACTAATAATAAATAACTAAATCTATAAAAAAAAATTTTATCAAACTGAATCAAAAGTAATAAATGAATTTACTGAGTTTACTAATCTCAAAAAAATAACTAATGATAGAAAAAATTTAATAAACATTATCTGAGTTAGGCTCCAAAAAATGTTATAAACGCTGGACAGAAAATGATTCTACATTACTCTGTACCAAATAATCAAAAAAAAAAAAAACATGGATGCTGATTTGTAATAAAATTATTTAATAAAAACTTTCTATGTCCCGTATTGGTACTTCACAAAGGCGTTGATCCGTAGAACTCACAAGTTTTGAAATCTTAAATTAGTTGAGAGAAACGAGGAAAGTAAAAAAAAATTAAAACATTTTACAAAATCCAATAAACAAAACTAATTTATTTAAAAAAAATATAGTGGACATTTTTAAAAATTCAATCTTACATACCCGTGACGTCACTGAAAATATTAGACTTTCGAAATTTTCACCATACTTTTCACTTTACTGTTAAAAAAAAAAAATAGAATAAAAAAAGAAGAACCTTATGTTGACATTACAAAGGTCTTAAGTTTTTTGTGAGCATTCCCTTAAGGGAAGTCCTACTTTTCAAACTCAAATGCACATTACCTCTATTTGTTATCTTAGGTAACTTCTCTGAGAGGCTAAGAGGGGGTACGATATAACACCAGCATTACACTGAAATTGACTGGATAATAGTTATGTAACTTTTGTCAAGTCTAAAATCTTAATATTCTCAAGTGTGCTATTATTTTCTCTTATGCTGTCATTTTCCTCCTTGAAATGATGCCCCTCGGCCTTAACTGGATTGAACTCATGTTAATAGCCCTGATATCCCTCCCTTATAGGCATATTCCCTCCCTTATATTGGGAATATCAAGATAAAACCTGATCATCACCCTCCTGAGTAGATATGAAATCAATAAAAAAAAGAACGGATGATATATGTCGTTAACATTGACAGGAAAAATATTACCTTAATAACGATATATGTCTCCACGGTTCTAAATGGTCAGATGGAAACTTTCCACCCAAGTTACGATATCGTAAAAGCAGTAGGCCCAGGATTATTGGAAACGAGAGAAAATCAACTTTGGAGACTCAATTTCATGGGAAAGTTTTGCAATAAAATAGAACAGCTACAAATATGTTCTCTCTTGAATGATTTTACCAGGTCGATAAACTATTAGAAATGAAACTTTCTTGAGCACTCTAACCATAACTTGTTCAGTAAATTGACAAAAATAATGACAAGAGAGTAATAGTGCAGCTAAAATTCAAATAGTTGGGAGGAACCAGCGATAATGTTAGAGTCGAATTTATATTTACATATATTTATATTAAAGAATAATATGCTAATTAGATACCGGAAGCGAATCCAGAAGGGTGGACGCCTCAAAATAGCCCCTCCCTCCTCCCAAGATTGTTTAGATTTGGCGTTTAAGGACATATTAAGGAAGCAAAATATATAACTACGAGGTCATATCACCTGCTACCAGAGCGCTCTTTCGTCACTCTGGTGGACATGAACCCGACTTTACTGTGGGAGTCCTAAATTTTGCCTATCCTAAATTTTTATTCATCTAGGGTAGGGGTCTTTAACGAGTACCTGACATCGTACAGGCTCGGGACCATCGCTTAACGTCCCATCCGAAGGACGGCGTGGTTAAGTTTATTTTACCTCCCAGATAAAATAAACTAAGGGCCTCGGTCGGGTTACGAAACCTAACCTAACCCTATAAAGTTTAATGTATATTGGTAAAGTAATTTAATTGTATTATGTATTGGTTTTCTATACATATATATATATACATGCGCCGGTAGCGTAGTTGTTTAATGAGCTGAAGAACGCGGGTTCGAAACCCGACGGTAGTCCTTCGGTCCTTCGCTTTTTTATCTTCGGACGTTAATTAAGCGGCTATACGATGTCAGGTTCTCGATATAGACCCCTACCCTAGATGAATAAAAATTTAGGGTAGGCACAATTTAGGACTCCCATAGTAGAGACGGCCTCATGTCCATCAAAGAGACGAAAGAGCACTCTGATAGTAGGCGATATGACCTCGTAGTTAAAGTCCGGGCAAAAGTCACAATAACTAACTACCAAATACCTATATGTTTGAATACATTTTTGCAATCTGTGTCGATGTATTGTAAAAACTAATAAATCATATAGTTTGTTCAATATTACTATTGTCTAAATCCACAAAAATGTTTACAGGTTTCGGGTTATGCCATCGTCAGCATAAGATTATTATTGAACTCTGTGCTGACGATGGCGTTAACTATTGCTCGAAAAGATTTTTGATTAGGTTATAAACATAACCTGTATCTTAGTTAGTTATTGTGACTCATGCCCGGGCTTTAAATACGAGGTCATATCTCCTACTACCAGAGCGCTCTTTCGTCACCTCTGGTGGACATGAGCCCGACTCTACTGTGGGAGTTCTAAATTTTGCCTACTCTAAATTTTTATTCACCAAGGGCAGGGGTCTTTAACGAGTACGTGACATCGTACAGGCTCGGGACCATCGCTTAACGTCCCATCCGAAGGACGGAGTGCTTAAGTTTATTTTACTTCCCAGATAAAATAAACTATGAGCCCCCCTCATAACCTGTATCTTATAAAATGTAGTTAGGTTCCGGAGAGAAGTTGTCCTAATTTTCGTTCGATTTCGGCCAAAATCCAATCAATCATAAGTTAGAACAAGTAACCTTTTCAATCCAAATTTCAAGTTCATAGTTAGAATCGTTTTTGCGGTAGAGAGCTCACAACTTTTTAATCACATACACATGCAGGCAGACATCATCGCAAAAATGGTCAAAACGTATTCAGGAGACCTTGAAACGTGAAAACCGGTTGAAACCTCGATCTCGGATTTTCGCACGATTAAAATACTTAATTTATTTTAACAGTTTTTTAATATTCATGATGTGTGTAGGTACTTTTTGAACATCACATAATGCTCTTAAAGTAGAACTAGGTATGTTTAGAAAAATGTTTATGAGTACGTCTGTACTTTGAGGCGTAATAAGCCCTGTCTTTCCTTGAGTCTGTCTAGTTTGAGGAATCCTCAGAGACGCCACTAAGCCAAAAGACCAGAGTTATAAACTATCGGAGTTATCTAACTTTATTTCTGTCAATGGATAAGTTTGTAACTGAGCCAGTCCTCTCTTCAAACCGTATAATTGGTCTTAGCCCAACTATCATCATCTCTCACATTTATGTGTGTTTTCAACATTGCTTATATAATAATTATTAAATTTTTTTTTTACAAATTTTCAGAAGTTTATTGTGGGGGGGGCGAAACGATACTCTTGCCACCATTGCCCCCATGGAATCTACGCCTATGTCTGCACCTAACGAATTTTAGCCTCTTTGACACTGTATTTCTATGTGTTTCTTAATCTTCTCTGGGTTTATTTTTTCCGACATTTCTTCCAGAGGTGTCTTCTTTTTTGACAAAATTTCGGGACACTTTCACGTCCCTTCTTCAACGACCACGGTTCATAGTGACCAGAAGAAGGAAACATTAAAGTGTCCCGAAATGTTGTCAAAAAGTCCCGGTATCGCCTCTATCGCCCCCCTCCCCCCCAAAGATCCGCGCTTGCATTGAGGTTTAGAATTTTTTGCCACCACTGATATTTAATTTCTTATGATTCAGTTTTGGAGGGGGGGGGGGGGGGTGGGCCTCCCCCATAGGCCCTATGGCTAACAATACAACGCAATCATATATCGTACCTTTGTAAGCCACTGTACCATACACAAGGGACCGACCACGAATATTTGATTTACTTTATTTTCAAGCCCCCTTCTGCCTCCAGATATTCTATATTCCATCTTTTGTGTTTTTCAAATCTCTTTCTTCATCTTCACGTTATATCTGATCCCAATGAATCAAGTTTGAAAATGAAAGAATATATTTTCTCAAAAAGAGAAATAATGAAAAAGAAATTTGAGAAAGAAAATGCTAAAGTATTATAATTTACAATTTTTTTTCTCTGTCTCTCAAGCATTTTATTTATGCTTTTTATTATTTTCATATTTTTTTTAGTTTAAAAGTTAAAAAGGATGATCCTATGGAATATTTTAAGCTGCATCAAAAAAAATAAATGTAATTCTTTATTTATAAATTATTTTACTTTTTCCCCTTAGAATTTATGTATTTATTTCGGTCGGGCATTCCAGCTATCCCACACAAAAGCAATGAATTTTTTCTTGAAACCGACTTCGTATTTACTATTTTTGATTGAGCCTTATGACGCTCTGAGGTGCGGAACTATTACAAAAATTTATCGACACGACATTCAGTATGTGTATCCCAAACCCCATAAAGAGTTCACCTGTTGATTCTCAGCCAAATCGACCAAAGGGATGTTATTACCAAAACTCTAATAACGTTTATGACATAAAATTTCATATATAAATTGAAAATCCCATAAGGACAACACCTATTAATTCTGGGTGTTTGGGCAAAAGGGATTAAGTCAGCAAATCTAGAATTTAGGAAGGGAATATCTGAAGGTTTGAAAAATTCCTGCAAGGTAAAACACATTTATGTTACTTGAAATATTATTTCAATAAAAGTATTAAATATAAATAAAGTAAAATATTCCAACATTCAGCTACATTTGGTGAAAATATTTAAATGCACTTGTCCTTTGGATCACAAGACTTATTCTGACTTAAGCCCTTTTGCCCAAACATCAGAGAATTATCAGCGGAATCAGTCGGGAAGGAGGAATCAGGGAGGGAAAACTCAAAAAAACAATAATTCTTAGTGAATGTTTAAATTGTAATTTTTGGCTACGAATTTTACAATATGTTTTCATTATTGGGTGTTGGTAAGTGGGTGTTGGCGCAGGATTGAATTATAATATAATATATTATGAATATATTATATTCATAGTGATTTCTTGGAAAGATGTTTAAGAATAGAAGAAGTGATTAAATTATAACCAGGAGCTTTCTTTTTGGGAAGGTTTTGAATAATAAGTGTTGTATCTGAAGGTGAATGTATCGACACCATAATTTCATATTTCAATTAGCAACCCTGTAGGGTCGTATGTTCTATTTTTTGCCGAATCGGTAGAAGGGAAGAGGGAATCAGAGGGAAATCTCAACTCAAAAACCCCAATAACTCCCGATGTAATGAATTTATCGACATAAAAATAAAATAAAAAAATAAAATAGCTTTATTGAGATTCTTTTAGAACAAAAGCCTCTCCTTTTGGAGGTTTTGAGTCGAAAATAAAACAAAAGCAAAAAGTAAAAATGAAGAATGTATCTATGGCAACTATTAATTTTTGGCACCAGGAGTTTTGGTGGAAGAGAATACTTAATTAATTCGTACTGGGGAAGAACATTGCTGATGCTTTACCAAACGACTTTTCTTATATTCTCTTTTCCCTAGGATCTAGATGAAGGGAGGGGGGGGGGGGGGGGGGGGGATGTGTTTTTTATGTCCAGTTTATATGACTTTCAAAGCCCCACACTGAAGAATGAGACCCATTTTAAAATTTCAAATGTGGCTTTTAGTGGCCTCTGAAAAGCTCCAAATGAATTCATTCCAAGTGACATATGGAGGTTGCCTCCCATCTCCAAGTCCTACTTCAACCAGCCCAGCTAACCTATGTGCATACTTAGAACCTTTCCAAGCCTCACTGAAAAATTATCTCAATGGAAAAACTCATATTTGAGAAAATCCTATATATGCTAGGCTATATGCTAAGAGAAATATGAGATGTGGCCATAACAGGTCTTATATGTGTTGACGTCAGCGTTTTTCTTTGTTTCTTTGTAGAGCGTAATTCTGAAAATGACTTTCTTGTTGGTATAACAAAATCCTCCATATAACCATTTTCCATATATATTTTTTTTTTCTTTATTTGTATTATTTTCAATATAAATATATGAATAACAAAAATATATTTAAGAAAATGTTGCCATGCGTTACAATTAGAACAGTGTTTCGAAATATTTCCAACTTAAGATAGAATTTTTCGATAGGTCTAACCGTTTTCGAGTATTTCAAGAACACGTCAAAAAATTTGGTTTCAAGACGTCATTTTAAAACGGTTTTCGGTACGTAGCTTGAAAATTAGGTCACTTTTGAAAAAATATATTTCATATAAAAAATGCCTTTTAGTATTATTTACAACATTTATTTGTAGTGGTTATTAAGTCATAAATATAAGCGGTATATTGTAATATGTATTTAGACCTTAAGTAAAATGGTCTTAATTTTCGTTTGATTTTGGAAACTCATTGCTGCAATCATTTTTCAGTTAGATCGCATACACACATACAGAAATCAATGAGAAAATGATCAAAAGAGGAGATCTTATAACTTGAAATTCCATTGAAAACTCGATTTCGAATTCTCGCCGCACGTCTACATTACTTCCTTATATTACAGATATAAGATAGTAAGAAATGTAAATATTTTGTTATACTCACTCCTTGAAATATTTTTGTTCAGAGGATATTTTACCTAATGAATTACCATTTTTCAACAAATTAAGAGTAATTTATCTAAAATGTATACTTTTTTTCTCTATTCTATCGCAATAATTTTATTCAAGAGTGCTGCTTGAATTTTCAAGCTGTCTAAAAATCGACTCATAAATTGTGAACATAATTTGATTTATAAGTCCCTATGATTCTTATGTATATATGGTAAGTATTCAATTGGGCCCCGAATTTAACCAGGGGGAGTTACGGGAATACTTGACGCTATGCTTACCTGGCAGTAGAAACGAGGCCGCTCAGAAAAATGTACGATTGGGCCGCCCTAACATAAAATTGGGCCTCTCTTTGAAATATTAGGATATTTCTCTCTTTTTCTATTTAAAAAAATGTCTCTCTTTCTTCTATCCCTTTAGGACACCTTAAAAGTCCTCTCTTTCTCCCTTCAAGGCACTTAAATACACTTCCTTCTTTATGATTAAGACCCATACTATTTTTATGGCACAGAGACTCTTCTCGCTTTCTCCTTCTTTCTTTAAAACACTCTTTTTCTCTACTTCTCTTCCCCACTTTAAGACCCAATCACTTTTTCTCATTCAGACACTATAAGACAGTTTATAACAATTACCTCTTTCTCTAATCGTACTCTATCGTTAATCTCCTTCTCCCTTTAAGAGACTTTGAAACATTTCTCTCTTTAAGATAGCGCTTTAAGACCCTTTGTCTCATTGAAAACGTTTCTCCTGTTCCGTTTCTGTTTCTTTAAGAGAATTAAAAAAAACACTTCTAATTTCCTCTATTTCCGTTTCCTATTCTAAGACACTTAAAAATACTTCATATATTAAAGAGAGAAAAAGAGAGACACTAGAAGTCACCACTCTGCCTCGGTTGTACACGCTTCATGCCCTCTTTTTCACTTTATCCCTTTAAGACACTTTAAAATAATACCATGCTTTCTTTAAGACAACTAAAGACACTTCTCTCTTTAATATACTTAAAAATACTTAATATATTTATCTCTTTAAGACACCAGAAGGCACCTCTCTTTCACTTTATCTCTTTAAGACACCTTAAAACACTTAATATCATCTCTCTTTAAGACACCTAAAGAGACTTCTCTCTTTCTCTTTACGTCACTTCTCTCTTTAACACATTTCATATTACCACAATATCGGACCTAATTATTTGTTTTAGTTAACCGGACCTGAGCCTAGTTAGTTGTTTTGCAGGAGTCAAACAGTCCCTTAATCTGATTACCACTTCATAGTCCTAAGCTGGTTAGGAGCATTGAGCCCAATTGAAGAACTCACGTTTAATATTTACATTCAAATTCAATCAAACATCTCCCAGATATATTATATGTATACATATATATATATATATATATATATATATATATATATATATATATATTTATTTATATATATATATATATATATATATAGCGTTAGATCACTTTTAATATTTCCTCTCGTCCAAGTTTTATTTAATTATTTATCTTTACCTCCTGTTCTGTTAATAAATATTTCAGAGATTTCACATTGATTTGGTATTTGGTGAAGGCTTACCTCTTCATGAATAGTCTGTCTAAATATTTAAGGCTTCGAAGTCAGGGTGCTATGGAAACAAGTTAATTAATTCGTTCTGAGGAAGTACACTGCAGATGATTCACCGACGACTTTTCCATTGTTTATGGGTTTTGTGTACTGGTACAGTTCTCCATATCTCAGACGAGAAGGCAAAAGAGACCAACACTTTATCAGTGCTATTTTAATATTACATTTAGCAATATTTAAAACAAAGAACTCCACAACAAACTGGAATGAGATCCTTCTGGAAAAGTAAAAATATGATTGTGTTGTGTGAAAATTAAACGAAAGTCTATCCGGTTCCTCGTCAGTTCATATGTAACAACATTTCAAAAAAATTAAATAACTTTTCAGACAAATTATATTGAAGGAAATAATAGTAATTAAGATAAAAAATATGTATATATAGTTAGTTATTAAGACTCATCCCCAGACTTTAACTACGAGGTCATATCGCCTACTACCAGAGCGCTCTTTCGTCACTTTCTTGGACATGAGCCCGACTCCACTGTGGGAGTCCTAAATTTTGTCTACCCTAAATTTTTATTCACCTAGGGCAGGGGTCTTTAACGAGTACCTAACATCGTACAGCCTCAGGACCATCGCTTAACGACCCATCCGAAGGATGGCGTACTTAACCTCCCAGATAAACTAAACTAAGGGCCTCCGCCGAGTTTCGAAACCAAATTTTGAAGTTCGTTGCTGTGCGTTACGATTTAAAAATGACTTAGATATACTCTTTTACAAGGAGTATATCTAAATATCTTCTTCGGGCGCGATAACTTTAACTATTGAGTACAAAATATATATTTCAGTGTTTTGTACAACTATTACTTCAAAAGAGTTTTGATAAGCTCATAAACTTGAGCGGTATCTTGCAAGTAAGGCCCCGGATTAAAGGGTAGTAATTTTCGTCTGATTTCGGCCAAAATCTAATCAGATCTAAGTTCGCACATTTGACCCCTTGGTCCCAATATCAAGTTCATAACTACAAACGATTTTACGGTAGAGCGCTCTCAACGTTTAAATCACACCCACACAAGTACAGTTTTTAGAAATGTACATACATATGAGGAGTTTGGAGCCAAAGCGGACCAACTGGTTGAAACTGAACAGGAAGAAAATGACAATTTAAAATTGAGTACATTTTGTTTATCTCCATAAATGGGCCCCAAATATTTATTATATTTGAAATTTTAGAATAGTATTGGATGAGTGATCCCTTTTTGTGTTCTATAAAGTTTTTGAAGGCCGTATGATCCATTGTTACTTTGAAAATATATCCACAAAATACTTGTGGACTAAACTTAAAGTGCTGCTATCTATCACTGAAGTGAAGAAACTAAGTGATCCACCCTGGTTTTGAAAAAGGGAACCTATGCCAACATCAGGATGGTAATAACTCAATTTCCGAAAAATTGTGGGTTTTTTGTTTTTGCATTTGGACCTGAAATTTTCGTGAAATTCGACCGTTTCCATACTTTTTGGACACCCTGTATATATTTATCTTCCTTATATTATAAAAATGCTCCTCGAATGATATAAAGACAGGAAATGGTTTTTTTTTTTGGAAACAAGATGTCAACAAAAAAAAAAAAACTTCAATGAAAACACAAATTTCTGACCGATTACATAACTTCACCTATACTTTGCTTAGTATTAGTAAAAAACTTAGGTCCTTTTCAGATTAGCATCATTGACCTCCATATACAGTGTATGACCTCAGGAGCTATGACTTGGTGACCTCTTCATCGATTGGTTCCTGTCCGTTTGTGACCCAATTCTGTTACCTTTTGGCATTTTCATACCTCTCACATTTTTGTCTTTTATTTTTGGTTTCATAAATAATAATTTGTCAGAGAGAAAGCTTCAATTGAAGGAACATCACCAGAAATGTTTGACAAGAAGGGGTCTTTCTGATGAATATATGAACCATGTATAACGATCCACGACAGACATTCATCAGCCCATGTTATGCTTAATTTTATAATGTTTTTACTCAACTACGAGATTATAAAACAAAGTCCTTAATTCAGAAAAAAAATTTGAGCTCAGTTCAGCTGAACAGTTCAGAATAGTGTTTAGGCAGCAACACCTTTACCGATCAAAAGATATTTGGCATGGACCTGAAGAAGATGCTGTAGAAGAGAAAGAAAGGAAGAAAATAAAAAAATCTACGGTAAATCATCAATAATGTACTTCCCCGGCGCGAATTAATCAATTACGTTTTCGCTCTCCCTTCAAAGCCAATCGACCCTTTGGGCTAAAATTCAATATTTAATATACATAGTGGCTTCTGAATCTTCATACTAGATTTTGTGTCGGTACATTCATTCTGTCGGGAGTGATTGTGTTCTCACACACACACGCACACAGACTGCAATTTTTTTTACCAATTTTGAAATGAGGATATCGGTAAACCTGAAATTTTGTGGAAAACTGCATCGAATTTCTGGCCGATTACATAATTCCCCTATCCTTCGTATAGCTGGGGACATAAAAAAAATATACTAAAATACATAATTTATAATTTATTAATTTTATATATAAATTATTTAAATTGTGCAAACGCCTTAACCACAAAAAACAATTTTGAAAAGGAAGTACGACTAATTTCGTGTGTTTTCGTCCGTCTCTGAACAGTATAACTCCTGATAAAACGAATGTATCGAAACGAAATTTTGTACGTATACCCAGTAAACCCTAAGGCATCTATCAGCCAAATCAGTCAAAGGGAAAAAGGGAATGAACACAAAAATCCTAATAAATACCGATTAATTAATATTTTGACATGAAATTTTCTATTTAAATCCAAATCCCCCAAAAAAGATATCTATAGATATCCTAATACAATAGAACCTCTATAAGTCGAACATCAAGGGAGACACCCAACAATTCGAGTTATAGAGTTTTCGACTTATGGAGGATTTCGACAGGCGGATTTTGATTCGACTTGTAGAGGTTAAGATTCATTCTGACTAATTTTGAGTTGGTTGGTTGTTTATGACTCATGCCCGGGCTTTAACAACGAGGTCATATCGCCTACTACCAGAGCGCTCTTTCGTCACTCTGGTGGACATGAGCCCGACTCTACTGTGGGAGTCCTAAATTTTGCCTACCCTAAATTTTTATTCATCTAGGGTAGGGGTCTTTAACGAGTACCTGACATCGTACAGGCTCGGGACCATCGCTTAACGTCCCATCCGAAGGACGGCGTGCTTAAGTTTATTTTACCTCCCAGATAAAATAAACTAAGGGCGTCGGTCGGGTTTCGAACCCACGACCTTGAGCTCAGAAGTCAAGCACGTATACCACTGAGCTACCGGCGCCCTACTAATTTTGAGTTAGAGAGGTGAAATAAATAAAAATTCAAGTTACAGAGGTAACAAACATATGTATATTTATTATAAATCAACATTATTTCAAAACATCCTTAAAATAAAAAATACGTAGTATATGTAGGTATTAAAAAAAGTCAGTAATTTTTTTTTGCTTTAGATAACTGGTAGGTAATCCTATTTATTGTATACTCCTAAATTGTTTTCTAAGAAACAATGGTGTACATTGTCGGCAAATTCTTAAAGTCGGTAACTTATTTTTCTTCGAGCTATAGAGGTAATAAGTTTAAAATAATCGAGTTGTAAAGGTTATAAAATAAAACATTGCTATGTTCGAGATACAGAGGTCCAATTTATTTTTTCGAGTTATAGAGGGAAAATATGTACCAAAATGGCTTATAGGGACTCACTGATTATTTCGACTAATAGAGGGTTGAGATTTCGAGTAATGGAGGTTTTGGGGCTTGAAGGGAAAGGAACAAAACTTTTTTTCGAGTTTGGGAGGTTTTCGACTTATTGAGGTTCGACTTAAAGAGGTTCTACTGTATAATATATCGATACAAAATGTATTATTAGGCTTTGGGGGTAGAGCGAAACATACGAATATCGCAAACATTACTGGTTTGACAATTAGTAACAATAACAAAGACGGGATCAGTGTGGCGGAGCATGAAAGAGGAAGCAGTGGTAGAAAGAGAAGTCTTGTACCTACTTACAGTAGAATGCAATCTTCCCCAGGTCTAAGTCTCTAAGTCTTAGCTAAGTCCCCCCCTTTAAGTCCTCTTATCTTCCAGCCTTTAATTCCAGTTGACAGCATCAAGGTGGTGTTCTACTGAATCTTCTCTTTGCCAACCCCCCCTAGCGAGGTATGTGAAGAATTCAACTACACAAAGTTCCTCTCTAGGAATGGAAGTGGGGGACAACTAGCGTGGTTCTGTCGAACAATTTCTTAAGTCAGAGAACAAAATGTAGAATCTGCGTGGTTTGTTCGTGGTGTAGATTAGCGAAGTGGAGACGTAGCCTTTTCTTCAGTTTCACTCAAAAACCCTAATAACTGGCGATGTAATGCATTCATCGACACAAAATTTAGTATGAGGATTTAGGAGCTCCTATGTAAGTTAACTATTGATTAATAGTTCAAACGGTCAACTGGTTTTGAAGAGGGAGCAAGAACTTAATTAATCAATTCGCTGTTGATTACCCAAAAACTTTTTTAATCCTTTTCGGAATCAATAATTGATTATTCCAGTATTAAAGCCATATTGCTGACCACATTTTCAATCAATGAAAATTAATATTAGTGACAAAAAAAAGTTATTAATTTAGTGTTAATTATTAGTTTTCATGAAGTTAATAATCTATCATGACCGCTACCCGTGACACTAATGATGATTAATCGCTTCCCTAACTATTAAATTAACATCAAAATAATTAATAATCCTCCATATTAAGATTGCACGTTTATATAGCGAAGCACACCTGATAATATTATTATTTCAATATGATCAATTATTTATTTGAACACTTATATTGTCTAATTTTTTGAGGGCGCCGGTAGCTCAGTGGTATGCGTGCTTGACTTCTGAGCTCAAGGTCGTGGGTTCGAAACCCGACCGACGCCCTTAGTTTATTTTATCTGGGAGGTAAAATAAACCTAAGCACATCGTCCTTCGGATGGGACGTTAAGCGATGGTCCCGAGCCTGTACGATGTCGGGTACTCGTTAAAGACCCCTACCCTAGGTGAATAAAAATTTAGGCTAGGCAAAATTTAGGACTCCCACAGTAAAGTCGGGCTCATGTCCACCAGAGTGACGAAAGAGCGCTCTGGTAGTAGGCGATATGACCTCGTAGTAAAAGCCCGGGCATGAGTCATAAAACCTAACCTAACCTCTACAAGAAGGCATCACAAAAATGATAAAAATGGAGTTGACATGTTTTTCCCCTGGACCCTTCATATATTTTATTTTTCCCCCCGATTTATATTTTTCGTCCCCTCCGAAGGACGGCGTGCTTAAGTTTATTTTACCTCCCAGATAAAATAAACTAAGGGCCACGGTCGGGCTACGAACCCACGACCTTGAGCTCAGAAGTCAAGCACGCATACCACTGAGCTACCGGCGCCCTCCCTTCTTGTAGATGTGAGAACAGTTGAGTTGAGTACAGTTAATTGCTTCTTCCCAGCATTTTTTAAAAATTATGTCAGCAAAAAACGCTTTTTTCCATTACATGTCAATTTGGAGTTACCAGGTTTTTCCCATGGAAATTTGGAGGTTTGATACATTTTTCTTTTTTCGTGGAAAGCAACACCTGATAGCCAGTCTTAACTATTCAAAAAACAATAGAAATATTGGTTATAAATATGTTTTCGATAACCAGTTTATTGTCGGTAAACTTAAAATTTGCTCCCCCCGAAAAATTGCAAAATGTCTTTTGACATGCTCTTCCCCTGGACCCCTCTTGTGTATGTGACCAAAATAGAACTTATACCAACCACCTTTGTACAAATCACTGTTCCTCCCACTCCTCCAAGTAAAATTCATTTCATACTGGCACAACTGGTATATGAAAGTCAATTTCAAAAGTAGGCTTTACAATGAAACAAAGAAAACCGCTGATGCCAACACATTACATTCTTATACCCAGCCATGCCAGTATAAAATGAATTTGAAAGGATGAAGTTTTGTGTTGGCCACATCATATATTTCTCTTTTTTTCTTGGCAAATAATAGAAGTTGCCGACTATTTGAGAGCCCGGTAGCCGGGTAGCGGTGTTGCGGTATTGGTTACTAACGAACAGAGGTTGCCGATGGGTCCAATACTCCGAGAGAGCGCTCTTGTACATCTCTGAAAGAGCCCACACCCTCAGTTATTGCTTTATCGATCATTTTCCTGCTCTATGAAAGAGAGTTCTCTTCTTCAAACCAATTTTACAGGAACACTTCCTTTATATTTTATACTTTTATTATATTTATATATCTCTCTAGTTATATATTAAGTATAGAGGAAGTTATGTAATCGGTCAGAAATCATTTTTAGTGGGGACGATAGGAGTTTGTGTCGAATGAGAGACTACATTTTGTTAGGTGCAGTTTGCAAAGCAAGCTTCTTAACCGGATGAAAGGTAGCCAAACGATAAACTCTTAACCTGACGAATATATATTGTAGCATAGGTTTTACCTAATGAGTCCCATGAAAAAATTAAAATAGTCTAATATATATATATATGGGCTGGTGTTTTACACCCAGGGACCTAAGCATCCAGTGCTCTTATCCCTTCCCTGGAAGCGCTGTGCTTCCCCCTCATTTTGTTACCTGTATTTTTATACTACCTAAACCAAGTCCTTCATGAAGTAATCAGTCTCCCAGTTTTCTTAATGAACCTGAGAATGCTCCCGTGGTCCAATCTTCTAAAATCCTCCTCTGTGATTACATCTTTACCAAAGATCTGGAAATTCGTTCACGCGTATCCCGAGCAATTGCCCAGGAAGTGTGACGCTGTCTCATCTTCTTCCCAACATCTATCACAGGTAGGGCTGTCCTTGACTCCTACAGTGTGTAGGTGTCTATTGAACGGACCATGTCCTGTGAGAACTCCAGTCAGTTGCCGTCAGTTTTGAGGTTCAGGATCCCATCCTTTAACACCTTGGACTCCCCTCACAGGAACATCTTCGCTTGTCTGCATCTGGTCTTTTCTCTCCATGTACGAGTGAACGCGTTTGAACGAGTGATTGGAAAATGCATATATGTATACACTTCTTGGAAATAAAATGAAGAGAAATCAGCCGAAGGTAAAAAGTGAATCAGAGTAGGGAATTTAACTATATTATTTATAACTATATATATAACTTTAAAAAATAATGTATCGACACGAAATTTCATATATGATTTCAAAAGTCCATAAGGGCCACACATTGATTTTTAGCGGAATTGGCCGAAGGGAAGGGGATGTTCAGGGGAGGGGGTTAATTTTAAAACCCTAATAACTGCCAATGTAATGAATTTATAGACACAAAATCCGTAAGAGGATTAAGGAGCCCCTATGTAAGAATTGAATATTAGCGCAAACGGTCGATAGGTTTTGGAGGGGGGGGGGGGGCGAAAAGTTAATTGATTAATTCGTTTTGGGGAAGTACATTGCCAGTGTCTCACAGAAAACTTTTTTTTCTTCAAAACAAAATATGTGAAGCAGAGTTAATTTCAATCAATTTTTAATTTTGATTGAATAAAATTTTCTGATCCATTCATCAATTTAGAAGAGAGGAGACAATGTTCCATTTTGGTTGCCTTATCCTTGAGTTAGCCCTTATTAGGATTGGGTAGGTTTTTGGAACGGATCCAGAATTAATCGATTTTGGCAACACATAGTTCTCCCCCCCCCCTCCCCCCCCCCCTCCTCCCACTCCCCTTGTCATCGCCTAAGTAGATCATTGAAGGCGACCGACTGGAAGACTATTAACCATAAACCTATGAAGGAAACTCATTTTGGCGCAAACAACCGGGTTTTCTAAGTCAAAAAACCTGATTAGAGGACCTTTTGTCAAAGATCCCACAGTTTCGGGATCATCGCTTAACGTCCCATTCGAAGGACGGCGTGCTCAAGGTTTTTTCACCTCCCAGATTAAGAACCTAAGAGCCTCGGCCTGGTTTCGAACCTGCAATCTTGCACTCTATAGGCTAGCACGCTACCCTCAATAAAGTAATCTCTTTAGATAATACAGGTGATGATTACATAATCATTTTCCTTTATTATCAAATTTTTCTGTTTATTTCATTTATTACTTTCTTAGTATAAGGAAGTATTGTAATCGTGCGAAAATCCGAGATCGAGGTTTCAACTGATTTTTACGTTTCAATATCCCCTGAATACCTTTTGACCATTTTCGCGCTGTGCGTATGTCTGTGTGTATGTGATTGAAAAGTTGTGAGCTCTCTACCGCAAAAACGATTGTAGTTATGAACTTGAAATTTGGAATGAAGGGGTCACATGCTCTAACTTAGGTCTGATTAGATTTTGGTTGAAATCAAAGAAAAATTGAGACCACTTTCCCCCGGGATCTAACTACATTTTACAATATACAGCTTGTGTTAATGACCAAATCAAAAATATTTTCAGTAATAGTTGTACAGAATATTAAAATAAATAATTTATATGAAATAACGTGTTTCACAGGTCGTCCAGTTTGCGAGATACATGGGGAAATCTTGGTATGTAGTTTTGAAACACATATTTTTAGATGTTTCCTTGATTTACCCAAAAACTGTTAGTCCTATCAAAAAATTGATTCTTATTAAAAATGATCCTTATAAAATGTATATCGCTAATAAATACTCAGTTTTGAGATAGAGTCAATAAGACAAAAGTTATAGCCCCCGAAGAATGTAAACTGTCTATAAAGAATATATCTAAAATAATTTTTCAATCGTAACTCATAGGAACGAATTTTAAAGTATGCTTTATTTATTGGTAGTTTTGTTGAAAAATTATAAAAATTTAGAAAAATATGTGACGTGACCGATATAGGACTTTCTTATACCAAACACGCTTACAGATTATTCTCTCTCTCTCCTCCTTCTCGAAATTATTTCATTACGCTTTACAAAGAGAAAAAATGAAATGATTTTGAGAAGAAGAGGGGGAGAGAGAGTGATCTGTAAGCGTGGTTGGTATAAGAAAGTCCTGCAATGGCGGCCACTTCACATATATTTTTTTTTTGTTTTGCGTACTTTATACAATACCCATACATTGAGTTCGAAAATACATTCTCCTCTGGGAGAAGTTGTGAAGCTGTGGGTATCCCTTAAAACGGCTGAGGGCTCCCTGATGCCTCCTTGTGGATATATCCATCGGTTCTTTCTGAAAGTTCTCCCACATGGGGGCTCCGTAACTCTTTCTTCAGACTTTTATCTGACGCATAGGCGTGAAGTTCGGAGGAGGGGGGGGGGGGGGGGGGAACAAGGTAGGAACCAAGTTTTCGATAGGATTAACGGGGAAATCAAGGAAACATCTATAAATATGTGTTTCAAAACTACATTTCAGGAAAACTGGATGACCAACAAAACATTGTTCTTTATATAAAATATGTATTTTACTCTTATTGGGTATGTTGTAAAATGTAGTTAGGCCCCGGCGTAAAGTGGTCTCAATTTTGGTCCGATTTCGGCCAAAATCCGATCAGATCTAAGTTGAAACATGTGACTCCTTCTTTCCAAATTTCAAGTTTATAGCTATAATCGTTTTTGCGGTAGGGCGCTCACAACTTTCCAATTGCATACACACAGACACACACACGAACGGACATCATAGCGAAAATTGTCAAAACGCATTCAGGGGACCTTGAAACGTGAAAAATCGTTGAAAACTCGAAGTCTGATTTTCGCACAATTGCGGGTTTCAGGGCATTCATCAAGGCCGAGTTATATACCATTTTTCACAAGATGAGGGATAGATATCCTTTACATCCAAATTCTCTAGAATGTATATCCAGCGAGGAGAGTTCTCATATTTTCGAGTCCTCCATACCATGTTAGTCTGGTCTGATATGGCATACCTTCCAACAGAGGAGAAACGGTCCCCGCTAGACAAGCCTGGTGCATTCATCACCGCTGGGCCATCCTGGTTCTATGCCCGCTGTATGCCTCCATAGAACAGAAGCATGGAGGTATTCTGTTATTGCATGCTCAGCTGACTGGTCTCTGATTTACTGTCCAACATCTAAACGGGACCATTTCGTATATCTCCTTCCATCTCTTTAATAGAAATTTCGAATATTTTTAAATATGTGTATCATCACATATTATTTATATATTTTGTATACAATAATAAAAAAATATTTACATTTCTTTTTTTTGTGAGATTAATTCATTTATTTTTCCGGTATCCTTTGACTGTTGTAATCGACATTAGCGACATCTTTACATTGGTCCAAACTGGAGCTTACTGAGGAATGGCCCAAGGTGTGGAGCCGGCATAATAAGTCACTGGCAGCCATTTTGAGGACAAATCAGTTGAAACAAGTGTGAAGGATATAATAGTTAGTTATTGTGACTCTTGCCCTGGCTATAACTACGAGGTCATATCGGTGTGCTCGCTTCTTCATTGCTCTGGTGAACATAAGTCCTAAATTTTGTCTATTCAGGTTTAATTACCTAGGGTAAAGGATCTTTAACGAGTACCTCGTACAGGCTCGGAACTATAGCTTAGCGTACCAGCCGAAGGTCGGCGTGCTCATAGAGTTCTACCTGTCAGATAAAAGATCTAACCTAGAAAATAAAGAAAAACGTATGTTTTTTCAAATATTGTCTATTTCACAAAATATATATATATGGAAGTACTTTTGGTATTGCTGTCATCTATAGCCATGACAACAAATACTGAGTATATGTTAAATAGTGGCTGAAGAGGGTAGCAACACCGAAAGTACTTTCATATAGTAGATATATGTATTTTGTGAAATAGACAACATACGTTTTTCTGTATGTTTTATTGTGTTTCACAATATCTCTGCAGAAAATGTTAAATTTCTATATACACAACAAATTAACATGTTGACAAGACTGCTTACATTAAAGACACAATTTTTCATGACAAAATCTTGAGCCTGTACGATGTCAGGTAATCGTTAAAGATCCCTACTCTAGGTGAATAAACCTGGGTAGGCAAAACATTGGACTCCCACTGTGGAGTTGGGCTCGTGTCCACTAGAGCGACGAAAGAGCGCTCTGGTAGTAGGCGATAAGAACTCGTAGATAAATCCCGGGAAAGAGTCAAACTCGTAATAACTAACTGAACATGTTTTCAATAGAAAACCGTATGAACTAGCACTAATGTCTTGTTTCCGCTTAAACAGATCCTAAATGAAAACTGACACCAACATAATCATAATAGTCATACTTAACGTTTAAGAAATAAAAACTCAAAACGCTTTTTCTTCGCTTTGGTGGACATAAGGCCGACTCTACTATGAGAATCATATTTTTTTTTTTTTTGCCTTATGTACGATGCATATTAGCCATGTTTCTTATAAAGGTGTTATCTAGTTATTTACAACATCCATGGCCCCGGGAGGGAGTTCTATCTACGAAATAAAACTCAATCCCGGACAGGATTCGAACCCGCAAGCCATGGTGAGACCATACGACCAAAGCCCTACGCTCTAGCCCGTACGGGCACCATTGACCCCCAATCATAAATGTTGCTTACCCTAAATAATAAGTAAGCAGTAAGCAAGCATGCTACCTGAACGTCCCATGAACTACCAACGCCCTCTGAGTTTATTATAAACAAATTGTTTTTATAATGAAAATAAGTAATTAGAGTTTGAATTTTACACTTATTTTAACTTTTTAGCTGAGGTGGTGCTGGCCGAGAGACCTTCTAGTATAAGGTAGCAAACATAAAGGGGAGTGCTGGTGGTGACCAGCTTCCCCCCTCATGTATTCAGCACTTTCAGCACTCCTTCCTTCATGGTCTACCTCCACTGCTGTGCAGTGTACAGGCGGAGTAGGATGGCGGGGGGATCACTGGGCCCCCGCGGCCATCCTTTCCTCCATTAAATTGGAGGAATGGAGACCGACATAATGCACTCATTCTTTAGTATTATTATGTTATATTTAATTTTGATTATTTCATTATTTATTTATTGTTTACTTCATTATTTTATATATACACATATAGTGTAACAAATAAGTGTAACATTTAAACTCTAATTAATTATTTTCATTATAAAAACAATTGAGGCCGCCGGTAGGCCAGTGGTATGCGTTATTTTCTCCTTCATTAAATACTCCGACAAGTTCGACTTCCTAAAATTAGCAAGAGCCAACCGAGAAAGACTAAATAGTTCAATTTTTTCTGGGGCATCCATTGACCCCCCCGTTCCAATTTACGTCAATGAGGATATGGACAAATTTTCTTACAAATTATACAAAGTGGGGAAAGAGCTGCAGAAGAAAGGAAAATTTAAGTATTTATGGTGTAGAAACAACAACATTTTTGCACGTAAAGACGACGGATCAAATCGTGTTCTAATAAGAAGGGATACCGATTTTTTGGTATTTTCTAATCAGGAGGAGGCTGAGAGTTCTGCCTTGTCAGATGAAGACATTGATCAGAGTACAGTGGACTCGGACATCCCATCCAGAGGCCAATCCTCTCTCAGAGCTACCTCGTCATCTAAGAAGAGGAAACTGAAGAATGTGAAGGCTCATTCCATTGAACCTTTTTTAAGGCCAAGGACACACTCTCTCCCAAAAAACGCTTAACCCCTAACTTATTTGACCCATTGGAAATCGGATTTTGGAACTTATATGGCTTCTCTACCCTCTATAATTTGTCACCTTCAGAGACAGACGATCTACTGAAGAAGAGTATAATCTGCCTGTGTGAGACGTGGCTAACCAGCGAGACTGTCACTCTTCCGGGATACCTCAAGGACTATGACCATTACCTCAGTCTTGCGACAAAAGAACACTCGCGAGGTAGGGGGAGTGGGGGACTCATGGTGCTGGTCAGAAGAGATCTGAGTTCTCCTGTCCGGGTCCTCTCTTCTCATCCTGGCTGGCTCATCTTGCGACTCCAACTTGGCAACATCCACCTGGTCCTCGGCACCGTCTACTTCCCTCCTAGCAAGGATGGCCATCTTCTCCTCACGTCTTTCTCCGAACTTCTCACCGATCTTGTGTCCATGCATGTTAATTGTAGTTTTGTTATTGGGGGTGATTTTAACGCCCGGATTGGTCATTTGAATGTAATGGATAATGAGATTTTTGAGGGTTCTGTGTTGACTGGGTTTAGATCCTCATTTGATAAGGAAGTTAATACCAGAGGTAGACAGTTGGTAGGTATAATGGAACAACTGGGCTTATTTGCTTGTAATGGTAGGTCAATCAGCGATTCCCCTGCTAATTTAACTTATTTCTCTGACAGAGGATGTAGTCTTGTAGATTTTGTTTGGGCCTCTGTCGGTATTCTAAATTATATTAATGATTTCAAAATTATCAATTTATCGAATTATTCTGATCATTTTTTTTGTTGTTTATACCTATCTAGTCTTTTGTTCCGATGAAATGTTCAGACCTTCAGTTAAGTCAATTTCTGTTCGTAACGTACAAGTTGTCTCTAGAAATAAGTCAAGCCTGTCTCAATTCCAAATGTTATTAAAAAATAATAGCAATATCTACTATAATAGCGACTCTACTATGGAACTGTGTGATAAGTTATACGAATCAGTTTTAAATGCGATGATAGAAGCCGATTTAATTAAGTCTATTACTTTAAATAACGGTTATAAAAATAAAAATCTTTGGTATTCAAAAGAATGTAAGAATGCAAAAAAAGAAGTTAATAAGTTATATAAGCTCTGTCGTAATGATAATTTTAGTCGTGAGTCAATGAAGTTATATGTCGACTGCAGAACGAATCATAGAAGAATAATTAAGAAATGTAAATCTGAATTTTTTGAATCTGTTAAAACCGCTTTGAGAAACGTAAGGAACCCCTCGGAATTCTGGCAAACTATCAAAAAATTTAGAAAGAACAAAACAACTAACTGTCCAATCTCTGTTGAACAGTGGGAAGAATATTATGTCTCTATCATGCCTCCGAAGTTATATAATAACAGTTTGTTGTTCAGCCACCATCACCCATTTCTTGATAAGGACATCTCTTTAGAAGAGCTGTTATCAAGTATAGGGAGCAGCAAAAATAACAAAGCAGCCGGTCTGGATCTAGTTCCTAATGAGTGCTTTAAGTATTTCGACTCTTCTTGGTCCCACTACCTACTAAATTTGTTTAATAAAATCTGGCATAGTGAGGAATTCCCCGATAAGTGGTGTAAAGTTAAGATGAAAATGCTTCATAAAAAAGGTGAAACAACTGATCCTGGTAATTATAGAGGGCTTGCAATATTTAATTCTATTACTAAATTATTTACGTCTATTGTTAATAATAGGTTAGTTAAATGGGCGGATGAGAATGGTGTTATTCCCGAGGAGCAGATGGGATTCAGGAGTGGGAGGGGGTGTCGAGACGCAGTGTTCACCCTGGCAGCCGCAGTCAACATCCAACTGAGACTCGAGAAAAGAAAGGTGCTAGGGATTTTTGTTGATTTCAAGAGGGCTTTCGATTCGGTCTCCCACGACAAGCTGTGGAGTAAATTACATCAGTTGGGTATAAGTGGGAAAATACTGAGACTGTTGAAAAATTTGTATGATAAAGCTACTTTGGTTATCTCAGAGGGCGCCGGAACATCAGGAGAGATACAAATTTCTGAGGGAGTTCTGCAGGGAGAAATTCTGAGTCCTCTTCTTTTTGCTCTATTTACATCTGACATTGTTCAATTTTTTGTGACTAACGGTGCGAAGGGAGTTAACATTGACAGCAGTAGGGACTTGGTTATCCTCCTTTACGCGGATGACCTCGTTATCTTGTCTTCTTCCTGGAGCGAAGCCCAGCGTAATTTAGATCTTCTGAACGAGTACTGTCAGATCAACTCTCTTACTGTTAACACCGACAAAACTTTCTTGGTTCCTTTTCGTAAAGCTGGAAGGTTGGCCAGGATGAGGGGGCTCTATTACCAACAGACTAAGCTGGTCCTGGTAAATAGTTTCACATATCTGGGTGTGCCATTCTCTTCCTCCGGCAAATTTCGCGCCGCCTCCAATCATTTTTTGGGAAAATTGGCAGCGGGAAATTCGGCAGTAATGAACCTGTTAAGATCCACGAGATCTGATTCCTGGGAGGCGAAATGCTACCTTTTCGACTCGATAGCTGAGAGTGTACTTCTATACTTGTCCGAGGTTTGGGGATGTGAGTACGTGGAGGTAGTTGAGCGGGGTCAGCTGGGCTTCTTTAAGTCAGTTCTAGGGCTTCCAGTGAGCACCCCCAGCGCCTATGTTAGAATGGAAACAGGCCGGGTTCACACTAAAGTGAAGATATTCAGCAGGATGTTGGGCTGGTGGCAGAAACTCCTGGCCATGTCGGAGGACCGTCTCCCAAGACTCTGTTACCTTCGCCTTGCCCAACTCAGCCGAAACTTTGTTTTGCCCTTCAACTGGGTCACCCAACTCAGGTGTTACCTGGCCTTGATCGGGGCTGACCACCTTCTGGACGGCCCCTATATTTCTGATATCCGGCCCCTCCGTGGTGATTTGGTAGCAGCTATGAGGAATCATCTGGTCTGTCTCGATATAAATTCAATAGTAAATTCTAAATACAACTCCCTCTACCGATTGGTCAGTGCTTTAGGACCTCAGGAAAGCTATCTTTCAATAAACTGCCATATTGAAAAACTCCGACTTCTAGCTCAAATCCGTCTCCACAATACCAATAAAAATTTTAGAATATTACTTGGAGGGCTTAGGTATGAGTTTTGTCCTGAAAGTGTCTGCAGGCTCTGTACCTTAGATGAGAAGGATGATCTCATACACTTTTTGCTCAACTGTCCCTCCTTGTGTATCCCCAGGCAAGCATTTCTCCATAATCATCTCACCAATAGACCAGAATATAACTCAGAAACATTTGTACATATTTTAAATAATTTAAAAGTTAGAGAAATTAACGATTTATTTTTATTTTTTTCGGTTGCTTTAAAAATAAAGAATAATCTAATTTAAATTGTGCTTGTAAGATGGATATATATATTTTTTGTTTTTATTATTATTACTTTATTTATTTATACATGTAGTATTTTTTTTTTTTTTTTTTTATTTATTCATGTGTTTTTTTTGTTTTATATAATTTTCGAATTGTTTCATTTACACTTCTTTTGTTATTTATTTTGTGAAAAAAAAACCCACTCATTGCCAT
This sequence comes from Aradus depressus, assembly GCA_963662175.1. Taxonomy (NCBI): domain Eukaryota; kingdom Metazoa; phylum Arthropoda; class Insecta; order Hemiptera; family Aradidae; genus Aradus; species Aradus depressus. Next base: position 27,251,549 of record OY759217.1, on the reverse strand, counting down.
GAGGATTGTAATCTTTTGTGCAATAAAAAAGTTTATCTATCTATCTATCTATCACTGGGCCCCCGCGGCCATCCTTTCCTCCATTAAATTGGAGGAATGGAGACCGACATAATGCACTCATTCTTTAGTATTATTATGTTATATTTAATTTTGATTATTTCATTATTTATTTATTGTTTACTTCATTATTTTATATATACACATATAGTGTAACAAATAAGTGTAACATTTAAACTCTAATTAATTATTTTCATTATAAAAACAATTGAGGCCGCCGGTAGGCCAGTGGTATGCGTGCTTGTCTTCTGAGCTCATGAACGTGGGTTCGTAACCCGACCGAGGCCCTTAGTTTATTTTACCTCCCAGATCTGGGAGGTAAAATAAACTTAAGCACGCCGTCCTTCGGATGGGACGTTAAGCGATGGTCCCCGAGCCTGTACGATGTCAGGTACTCGTTAAATACTCCTACCCTAGGTAAATAAAAATTTAGGGTAGGCAAAATTTAGGACTCCCACAGTAGAGTCGGACAGTGTCCATCAGAGTGACGAAAGAGCGCTCTGGTAGTAGGCGATATGACCTCGTAGTTAAAGCTATACACATATTTTTTTTTTTTTAATTATTTATATATATTTGTACATATTGTATTTATTGTTTTGTACAAATTTCATTTAATATCATTTATTCTTTGTTTCACAGTTATTATTGTTTTCTTTTTCCTTTCTTATTTTTTGTATTTACTTTCATCACATATTTCATCAAATTTGCTCATGGCTTTTAAAGCAGATTGTAAACATGCAAAAATAAACGAAACAATTTTAACTTTGAAATGTCACATGATTTTAACTTGACATGTTTTATAATAATTGTTGTTAAATTGGTTAAGGTTGGTCGAGGCTGGGTTGGGTTCAGACACACTGACACTGATAGACACTCATTCCTCTCTCACACATTTCCTCTCTCACACACTCTCTTCAGTCATGGAATTATAAACTCATTTTCCGAAGTGCTCCCTCCACACTTTACTCAACAAAACCTTTCAAAAAACATACAACTTTCAGAACCCAACAAAAAATTACCGTATTATAAGAGATTTATTTTTCATGGTTCCGAATGTCAAAGGCCAAAAAAAATGGAAGATTTCTGTTGCTCTCTTCTCAAGTTATGTCTTGGAAAATTCTAAAGAAATTTTCCACGGTGGCGTTTATATCTTGTTGATGGTAGTAAAATTTGCGTAGGTGATCAAGAATTCAATTCAGACAAAAAAAACGGCCAAGTGCAAATGCATTAAAATATAAATAGTACCTTCCTTCATTTATTTTTTTTTTTAAATATTATATTTTAGACTTAATAACGACTGTTGTATATTTTTTATAAGTTACCTATTTTGAAGTACAAAATCGTATCACTATCCAATAACCATTTCAGGATTTAACGGAAATAAATATTTTTTTTAATATTATAAGGAGGGTTTCGTATCCTCACATGTTCAGTGATAATAAAGTAAAAACGACAGATATTATTGTTTGTGCTGGCCGGCTTTCAAGATTATAACAGGACTTCCTTACACCAACCACGTTTTTACGGATCACGCTCTCTCTCTTCTCTCAAAATAACCTCATTCCTTTAACGTTCTCTCTTCTTATATTTCACAAAGTAAACCAATAGATCACTGCATCGCTTCATGAATCAGCAGCTCATGATTCTGATGCAAGCCCAGAGAGCAGTTCTTTAAGGGTTTTAAGAGCCTATCGAACAGTTTCTACGACTTGATCTTGGATGGGGCTGTACTGTTGCTGACGCAACATGCCCATAAGGACAGATATTGATGAGCCTTTACGCCCTAGCCCTGGAGGAAGAGATGCGCGGACAGTCCAGACCAGAGCGCTGCAAGGACATCGTCCAGAATTTGATAGTGGAAAAATGACAAAAACTTTGGTCACGATGGCCGAACGACGTACGCATACTTCCCGGACGTCTGGGTGCGCCTTGACTCAACATGGGTATAGCCAAATCACTGGACGTCTCAAATATTATCAGGTCATGGTGATTTTAAGCTGTTCTTCTTTCACAGGAAGAACACCCCGAACTGTTCGTGCGGCGGTATCGAGACTGCAGAACATGTGTTCCTCGAAAGTCCGCTGTACGGCCAAGCTAGGGTGGAGTTGATTCATGGGAGAAGATCCGGGACTGGATCTACAGCAGATGATGGCTCCTGGCGGGAGCTGAAGCAGGCACTATAAGATGGGCTGAGGACGATCGGCGCAATCGTCCCACCGATGGTCAATCCCAGTCCCTCAGTATCCCCTTGTTCCCCGAGCTCTTCTCCCTACGTTTGACAGGGTAATATTGCATCAATGCAAGGCACACCCTCCTTTAAAACTAAATAAAAAAATTTTTAGTTTTCTGATAAATAACTCTAGATAAAACAAATATGAAACTAGTTCTTCATTATATCGCTTTACCATTGTATCGATGATTTAATACACCTCTACGACTGATGTACTCAGATTGACGTTCTATACAACTGCATCTGCCGGCAGTGACAGAGATGGACGGGCATACAGCTGAAGAGAGTAAACATGGAGGAGTAGATTGTAAATTAATTCTCTGACCACATTCAATCATGCTATCCTATCCATTCAGCATAATTAAATTTTAGTGGTTCACAATCATATTCAAATTTTCTTTCTGAACAATTAGTAGGAGCTGTCTCTTTAACATAAGTTAATCCACAGGATGGAGACGACGGGCAAAGTTAGAAAGTTTATAGAATAATCTTCGTCCTACCATGCGCGCGCAATCATGTAATAAGTATATCAGAAAATTATATTATGGATACAATAATCTTCGTCCTACCATGCGCGCGCAATCATGTAAAAAGTATATCAGAAAATTATATTATAGATACAATAATCTTCGTCCTACCATGCGCAATCATGTAATGTGATGTACACTACGGAACATTTTTTTATGAATAAAAAGTAATTTTTTTTATTATAATCTAATATCATATATATATTAGATATATATCAAGGTGTTTGAAAAACAAAACAAGAAAACATATAAAAAACAGCTGTGAAATAGTGTTAAATGTAATGGAGTCGTGAGCTAGCTCTAAAACGGTGCATGTGGTTTGATATGTTTTAAATAAAAATGAAGTTGAACAATTAAATGAAAGTTGACTGGGGTGGAATTAAAGTGTGAAGAGTTGACGGGGTCTGGTTTTTTGTGGTAGAGGCGTCGAGAAGGTACAATTAATAATATATATTTTTCAATATGCCCAAATAAAAAAAAAAAATAAATAGTTTTTTAAGTATTAATTTAATGTTTTTGTGCCATTGTAAATTTTTGTTTTGTTTGTTCAAATAAGTTTTTTTAAATTTAAATATGTAAATATAGATAATAACCCAATTATTTGTCCTCTTCAAATTCTATTCTATTCATCTTCCCTGTTGTCCCAGTAGTATCATTTAATAAAACCTTTGGATTAGAAATTAATATTATTTAAAATTATTTAAAAATTGGTATCTCTTTGTGAATCCAAGTGTAAAGTTCGTTTAATTGAATTTTTTTTCGTTGTATACGTGTACTTTCTTAAAAATTGCACGTCTTAAATTATTGATAATATTTTTTTAGGCCAATTTTCGACAAACTACTGTAGAAATCAAAATTTAAATAAACAAAAGAGATCAAATTTCTACAGGAAATGTGGTAGCAAACAAGTTTTTATCACATTTTTGGCATATCCCTTGTGTGGACGATTTTCGCCACAAAGCCCCATCATATTTTGGCAAAACCTTGATGGGAGAATTTTTTTATATTAATTAAAGTAGGGAAATAGGTTGAAAAAGATGAAAAGGATAGAATAGAGACAAATAAGGGTTACATTTAATTTTGAGAAATAATATTTTTTTTGCCAACTTCAAAAGAAGGTTACTATTTTATATAACATTGTTTTTGTTTAGTAATTATATATTTAGTAAAGTAAGAAAATGCCAATTACCAGAGGACTAGCGAGAAGATTAGAGGAGGAAAGTAGAGAGGAAGGGTCAAGTTCGGAGGAAAGATCCGATATGGAGTTATCGGAAGATAGAGAAAGGGAGACTCCAGCCGCAATGGAGTCCATGCAGGGTACAGGTGAGGAGTCGCAAGGGGAGGGGGTAAATAAAGATAAAGAAAAAGAGGGCATTGCTGCTCCTGATATGGAATGGCTCCGTGTTGTGTTAACAAAGTTAACTGGGGAAATGGGGGATATGAATCAAAAAATGGAAGAGCAAAGTAATAAATTAGGAAATTTAGAGACAAATTTAAAAAGGGAAATGGGGGATATGAATCAAAAATGGAAGAGCAAAGTAATAAATTAGGAAAAATAGAGACAAATTTAAAAAGGGAAATGGGGGACAAATTAGGAAAATTAGAGACAAATTTAAGAGGCGACATTAAAAATTTAGAAGTTAAATTAAATAAAAAGGTGGACAATTTGATGAACCAATTAGAGAAAATTCAAATAGAAAATGAAAAAGTTGAAAGTAGGATAAATAAAGCAGGAGAAAACTTAGAAAAGCACTTTATTCAAAAAATTAACACGTTGGATGAAGGGAATTCTGAAGTAGAAAAAGAGGTTCTTATTATTGACAGTCAGTCACAAGTTGATGAGGTAGAAGGAACAGAGAATAACAGTGGGGAGGAACAGACCCAAATTTTAGAGAAAGAGGTGGAGGAAGAGAGTCAAAATGTAGAAAAATTAGTATTAAGTGAAATTCAAGAAAATAGGATGAATGTTGATGTGGATGGACAGAGTGAAAGGAACATTTGGATGTTATTAGACAAAACAAACGAACAGACTGAGGACAACAAACAAAAGACAAATTTTAAATTTAAGGAAAATATAGTTAAAACTTACAGACAAACTGGAAACAGAAAGGAGGTTAATAAAAGACATAAGGACAATTTTAAAAAAGGAGTAAGAGAATTTAAACAGGTATTAAGGAGAAAATTAACACTGAATGAATATTTAGAGAAGGGGGAGGGGATTTTTAAAGACATAATTCGCCGGGGCATCCGGAAAAAGATAAAATTAAATTTGGGCTTTGCAATATAATTGCATTAGCCACTTTTTATAGTGAACCTATTTTTTTTTGCAACTCGGATGAGTTTGAGGAAATGACTGACAGACTAACATGACAGAATTAGGATTAATTTAAAATATGACGAAGTGACCATGGACTAATATAATAGTATGGATGATAAATTTATTTTTTGAATGAGAGAATTTTGGTACATGAAGAGTATGAATGAATTTTGGTATAGTTCTGTGTTTAAAGTAATTAGGAATTATATTTTTTTTAGGATTAGATTATATGTTAGGATCAGTATAAAATTATCTGAGAATTATATTTAGAGATTAGTGATCCAAATTTAATATATACAAATTATTTATTTGAGACTTACTTGTTAATAACGATTTTATTGAAAATTAAAACATATATATATACAGCTGATTTTTTTTTAACGAACATAATATGGAAGAAGATAGATTTTTTTTTTATTATATTTTTTTATTACAAAATGTTAGAAAGATAAAATCAGCAGGCTGAGAGATGCCTAGATCTCTTTGGAGACATGACGAACTTCCTGAGGCCGAGTCAAGGGGACAGATTTTCTGTTTCGGAACTGTTCAGCTAGGATAACGGACGTGACTAAATCATAATAATATTATAAATTAGAAAGACGAACGAAAATGTATAGAAGCCTTGAAAGGATAATATATTATATAAATTGTATGTATGCATAGGTTAGTAAATTTTTGTTATTATAAATTCTATTATTTAGACAATTTCATTTATTATTCTGAGTAACATGTTTTTCTACGTAAATTTGTTTAATAGAGAGAGTAGATGAGAAGAGTTGTAGGAGCAAATTATATAACTTTAGGAATAGGAACAAACAAAGGGTAATATTAATTAGAGAAGTTTTGAATTAATTGCTGATGACATTCTTTTAGACGTCGGGATTATATAGATTTGTTTTGGGAGATATTATTTTTAATCCTAGTAAGAGATAGTGATTAATTAGAAATATATATTTTTTTGATCTGTGGGAGATGATTTTTTTTGTGTGTCGACTAGAAAGAACTAGCGATATATTGGAGATATATATTTTTTTTCTGCATGGAAGATGATTTTTGTATGTCGACTAGAAAGAACTAGCGATATAATGGAGATTTATATTGTAGTGTTGGTTGCCTACCTGAGATAGGAGGAACCGTATTTTTGCTACGTCAACGATGAAGTTATTATTATTAGGGAGTTATTAGTAGGGAAGTAAATTGAAATGAAATATATGTGAGATACATTTTTTTTTAGTTAGGAAGTATGAAGGACGTCTCAAAGAATTTAATACCTCAAAAGACAAGTACTATATATATTAAATAAATTAAATTTGTATTCCTTATTACCCGGCGTGAGGCCTAATTTTCATTGCTATGATATATTTTGGAAGTGTGATGAAGTAAAACCGAAGGATTTATTTAATTTTTATTTCAAGTAAATTTTTTTTTATATACAATCTTTCTATATAATTATTTTGAATACATACAAATGTTATATTGATGGTAAAGGCGGAAAGTAAAATAATTGGCAATTTCTTAAATCTGCATCCAACTTGATTATTTCCAAACTTGATTTCATGACTATGACTTTTTAAAAAAAAAAAAATTTTAAAAATTTAGTATTATGTTATTTTTTTTTATGTTCAATTAGTTCCAGTTTTTATAAATTTAAGTTAACATTTTCTTTAGGTTAAGGATTAATTGTAAATTTTTAGATTAATATTTGTTTTTGTTTATTAGAAATTAGGTACGTACATATATAAGTTTAATAATTGTAAATAGTTATAAAAATATAAAAAATGGGCATATATGTATAAAAAGAGCGTCGAATTGGGCATATAAAAAATAAAAAATAAATCAGTGAGTGTAAGTGAGAGAGAGACTTCGATACATCGTTGAGCAATGAGTTGAAGACACCAAGGAGCCAGCCAACATGTGCGTTTGAGGAGGAAGCTAATCTACCTGTGTATTGGAGGAAGACGTTAATCCATCTGTGTATTGAAGGAGGAAGCTTATCATGTGGATTCGAGGAAGAAGCTAAATCAACCTGTGTGTAGGAAGAAATTAAATCTGAAAGAACTTATATAAAAAAAAAAAATGTTGTGAACAAACATTTTTTTTTAAAAAGAAGGAAAAGGCAAATGTGATGTACACTACGGAACATTTTTTTATGAATAAAAAGTAATTTTTTTTATTATAATCTAATATCATATATATATATTAGATATATATCAAGGTGTTTGAAAAACAAAACAAGAAAACATATAAAAAACAGCTGTGAAATAGTGTTAAATGTAATGGAGTCGTGAGCTAGCTCTAAAACGGTGCATGTGGTTTGATATGTTTTAAATAAAAATGAAGTTGAACAATTAAATGAAAGTTGACTGGGGTGGAATTAAAGTGTGAAGAGTTGACGGGGTCTGGTTTTTTGTGGTAGAGGCGTCGAGAAGGTACAATTAATAATATATATTTTTCAATATGCCCAAATAAAAAAAGAAATAGTTTTTTAAGTATTAATTTAATGTTTTTGTGCCATTGTAAATTTTTGTTTTGTTTGTTCAAATAAGTTTTTTTTAATTTAAATATGTAAATATAGATAATAACCCAATTATTTGTCCTCTTCAAATTCTATTCTATTCATCTTCCCTGTTGTCCCAGTAGTATCATTTAAAAAAACCTTTGGATTAGAAATTAATATTATTTAAAATTATTTAAAAATTGGTATCTCTTTGTGAATCCAAGTGTAAAGTTCGTTTAATTGAATTTTTTTTCGTTGTATACGTGTACTTTCTTAAAAATTGCACGTCTTAAATTATTGATAATATTTTTTTAGGGCAATTTTCGACAAACTACTGTAGAAATCAAAATTTAAATAAACAAAAGAGATCAAATTTCTACAGGAAATGTGGTAGCAAACAAGTTTTTATCACAGTAATAAGTATATCAGAAAATTATATTATAGATACAATGATTCTAACAGCTAAAACGCCAGCTTGTCAAGTCATCTTGATTTCCCAATAATTTCTAAGTTGAGAAACGCAAAAATTTATCAAATAATAAAGATCAGCAAATAAATTGAAGGAAATTAGTTTGTACATGAATAAAATTAGCATATATATGTATTAAATTAGCATGTATATGTATAAAATTAGCATGTATATGTATAAAAATATTATTTAATAAATGAAATGTTATATGGGTAATGAAATATTGATCAACAAAATATTAATCATATTTATTGCAACATTTTTGAATATACTGATAATGAGAATTTTTTTCTCTCACCAAACTCCTATTAGCTAAAAATAGAAGATTAGGAGCAAGACGTGTGAAACTGCAGTTTTCTTCTATTTTTTTCTCCATTTTTCGATTAATAAAAATAATTATAACATTTTCTGCACAAAAAGAGACAAATGCATACATTTGTGAAGAGGTTGGATAAAATCTCTATATGATTCTGAAGTAGGCATTATAAATTGTACGCTTTGACAGTCCATCTAATACAAATATAAAATATCATTGATAAATATATGTATAAAGAGAATTGTTTTGATTAAAGAGTCATTATAATTTGTGAACGAAAATGGAAAGTTCCATGAGAGGGAATAATAAGGAATGTTGGAATAGTAATGAGTCGAGCTTCTGGAAGCGAGGAGGGAGAGATCAAAGGAATGGACTAATTATGGAAAGAAAGCTGGAAAATAAGAGAAAAAGAGAGAGGAGGTAATTAGGGGAGAGGATGGTGGATAGCACTGGCAAGAGTCAACCCTGAAGGAATAGCAGGGAAACAGGGCGAGTTAGCGATGTAGGGGCCAGGGAGGGGATAGTAGATAGCACTGGCAGGATATTAGATAGAACTGGCAAGAGTCAACCCTGAAGGAGCAGCAGGGGAACAGGGCTAGTTAGCGATGTATGGACCAGGGAGGGGATAGTAGATCGCACTGGCAAGATAGTAGATAGCACTTGCAAGAGTCAACCCTGAAGGAATAGTAGGGAAACGGGGCTAGTTAGCGATGGATGGACCAGGGAGGGGATAGTAGATCGCACTGGCAAGATAGTAGATAGCTCTGGCCAGAGTCAACCCTGAAGAAATAGCAAACAAGGCTAGATAGGCAGGGATGTGACTTAGGGGTAATCACGGCCAATCACCAGGCTATGGGCGAAGACTTCAAAGCTTTTTCGATACCCAACGGGTACACCTGACGAATAACCGGCGCGCCGCGGCGCAGGCGGCTCGTTCCCCGGTTTTAGAAGGAGGAGAGATACGGAAGGAAGCATCGGTAGAACGGGAACGGTTCTGCAACGAATGAATACCGGAGATGCAGCTCTCATCAAGCATCGCCAACGGGTCTAACAAACTAGAGGACTGCAGGAAGATCAACCTCTGGTAGGGAGAAGGTTGATCAACCCTACTGCAGTGGATCGGATCGGAAAGATCTTGCTGCCCTTGCGCCAATGACAAAAGATCTCTGGGCTCACTGGGACTCTCTCAGAGTGGAAGATGGCTTGGTAAGAGGATTTGGTAGTCAGCCGACGGAACCCTGTCCAGGATGCAGGAAGCAGCAGGATGCAGTCAAACGGTGTTATATGAAGTCCATGGAGGATCCTCACAAACACATAGACTCTAGATTATAGATACTAGATTATATATTGGTACTGATTATTGTCAATACATTTGGCTGGTATCAGTGCCCTTAAAATAGAATTTAGAGCATTCTCAGCACACACCAATTTACATAAATCATTTAATTATAGAAACAAGTAAAGATAAAACGAGCAGAAAACATAAAATTTGCATTCTGTTCGAATAATTGTTGGAAAGGCAACTAAATTTTATCATGAGCCCGAACCTTTCAACAAAATTAATCTGAATGCCCTGGAGCACATTATTATGGATCCGGAATATTTTCATCATGCTGATGGTTTTGTAAATTTTTCTTATTTTTTTTTTTAAAGTCTGTAACTTCTTTAAATAAAATTGAAGAGATTGTGTGGAGACATAGCATTTGACACTGTATTGCAGCATGAAAAAAGTTTAAAATAATCGTCGGCATATGACCAAAGCGTACTTTCCCATCGTGAATTAATGAACTACGTTTTCGCTCACCATCTCAATAATCGTAATAGGAAGAGGAGTAAGTTCAATGTTTTTCGACACATATCGTAACGAGTTCATAACAATATTATAGTACCTAAGTCGGTAGGTACTTAAATCATTGTCATTTAGTGTGATATTTGCAGTCATAAAAACTCCCCCTTGTATGTTGACATTAAATGTTAGCTATTAAAAGGGGGAAAAAAAAGGAAAGGGAACATTAACGCCACACATAAAAGCTTGTAAATGTCAACTTTTTCAAGTTAATCCTGTTAGCGGCCGGTAACCTTTAGAAGGGTTCCTCTATTACGATTTCAGGAAGGTCAGTTTGAAATAAAGACGAGTACTAGTCGTTATTGTAGGAATTTAGCAAAGTAATAAAACCCTTATTGAATTTTTCGAGTAGGTAAGGTTTAAATTAAATTCCTAGTAAAAGTGGATATTCTCAAGATCTTTTTACTAGTTTTAATAAAAGAAGGAGTGCCTCAAGGATTTCTCTGAGTCTTTTTCTCTGAACTGTTGACAAAGGAAATACCATTAATTCATTCTGTCTCATCCACATTAGTCAAACTTGAAGGTTGCCATGTCCAATGGTCAAATTTGGCGGTTGCCATGTCCAATAGTCAAAGTTGGAGGTTGCCATGTCCAATGGTCAAACTTGGAGGTTGCCATGTCCAATGGTCAAACTTGGAGGTTGACATTTCCAATGCTAATTTAACTTATATTGGATTTTTAGAGGTAGTTTAATTAATAAACCCAGAAAATGATTATTTTCACGAACAGTTCGGGTTGTTCTTCCTTATAAAGAAGAAGAGCTTGGAGTTGAAATCTCCGTGATCTGATAGTATCTGGGACATCCAGTGGTCAGGAAGTACTCATGTAGAGTCTGGACCTCTGGAGGTACCCGGATTTCCGGAAAATATGCATTGGTCGTTCGGCTATCCGATAATCGTGACGACCGCTGTTGCCATTTTTCTACTATCCATTCCTGGACAATGTCCTTGCAACGCTCTAGTCTGGGCTGACCGCGCATCTTTTCTTACAGAGCTAGACGTAAAGGATCATCTATATCTGCTCCTAAAGGCAAATTGCGTCTACAAAAGTACGAGGCGACAGCCCCGTTGAAGACCAAGTCTATGGGCGGAGTTGAGCCCTCATCTAATCGTTCCATCTCTTGTTGATTCTACTGAAAATTAATAGATGTCGTTCTTATAGGGAATTTACCTATGAAATTTCATGTCAGTACATTCATTACAATGGAAGTTATTAGAGTTTTTGTGTTAAGTCTCTTCCCTAATCCCCCTTTCCTTTGGCCGATTTGGCTGAAAAACTTTACAGGGTTCTGGATACACATTTAAAATGTTTGTCAGTACTTTTATTCTATCAAAGGTAATCGTCTTCACAGACGCACAAATACAAAGACTCAAAGAGAAAGACATTTTTTTCTTAATTTTTGGAATCAGATTTTTTTTTTTAATGCATAATGTAAGATAAATGAATATCAAATCGTTAATAATATATAGGTACTATTTAGTTAGTTATTGTGACTTTTGCCTGGGCTTTAACTACGAGGTCATATCGCCTACTACCAGAACGTTCTTTCGTCGCTCTGACAGACATGAGCACGACTCTACTGTAGGAGTCCTAAATTTTGACAACCCAGGTTACCTAGGGCAAGAGTCTGTACCGAGTACCTGACATTGTACAGGCTCGGGACTATCGCTTAACGTCCCATCTGAAGAACTGCATGCTCAAGGTTTTTTCACCTCTCAGAAAAAAAACTTAAGAGCCTCGGCCAGGTTCCGAACCCGCGATCTTGAGCTCAGTAGACAAGCATGCTATCTCTGAATTACCGGCTCCCTCGGTACTATTTATATTCTAATTACAAATATATTTATATTTATATATATAGTATATACATTTTGTTTCAAGACGATATTTTGGAGCGATCACTGAGAAAAAAGAAAAGAAAAGAAAATTGTATAAATACTTAATATATATTATATATTAATGCAAATATCAGTAAAGTAAATAGTATATGAAACTAAAAAATAATAATGATAATAATAAAAGTATTAAATAAAATCACTACGATCATAGGGTATTGATTTGTAATATTCAAGAAAATTAAAATTAAGGTAAAAAAAGAAAGGTTTTAAGTAGGTAACACAAAAATAATACGTAATAATTATTGTTATTTTCCTAGATCTCCACAATGGAGATCTGTTTCCCCCCAGAGAACCACATAGGTTTGAGTGAATTAATACTTTTGTTCGCCAGTTAATTTAGATCTTTTGTCATTAGACAAAGACTGTTACTGAGACTAAGTTAAGTCTCTTAGTAAGGTCTGTTCACATTTCTTATGTTTTCACTCTGTTTGTTGGCTGGCCTTAACTATTGGTAATGGGTGAGTCTTTTAGCGCGCGCTGTTTCGTATTTAGAACACTATATTAGACATAAAATATAGTTATAGACATAAAATGAGATTATTCGACTGTCTGATTTTGGCCATTTTTATCCAAAGGTGGTTGAAGGCATGAATTTGAAGTTTATTACCATGAAAGGACTTTTATTTTCTTATACACAAGGAATTATCGTAATCATAAGAAAATCCAAGATGGAGTTTTCAACGTAGAGAGTTTTACACGCCCTGAATACGTTTTGTACAATTTCGCGACCTCTGCGTGAGCGCTCCAACTCAAAAACTATTTCAGCAATCAACTAAAAATTTGAAATGAAGATATCGCATGAGCTAACTTAGATCTGATACGTTTGATATAATATAAATATATCAAAAGTATCTTAAAATAAAAGTCGCAGAGAAACCGGAAAGGTACATTTTATATGAAATACGAAGTTTTGTTGTCCGGTTTGCTAGATAAATGTCGAAAACCGTTCCAAAATGAAATATAAATGTTCTGAAACCTTTTTTGTTTACACGTTTGCTCGATTTACCCGAAAACGGTTAATCCTAACAGAAAATCGGTTATTCTCTTGTTCTTCTACAAATACACAATGTCCGTTAAATAGAGGATTTTTTTTTTTTTTTTTTCAGTATACCCGGTAATGGTATGAAATGAATTTGAGAGGAGGGAGAGTGTTCAGTAAGAAAGTGATTGTTATAAGAAAGTCCTTTAATGACCAGATTGGTATAAGAAAGTCCTGTAATGACCAGATTGTTATAAGAAAGTCCTGTAATGACCAGATTGGTATAAAAAAGTCCTGTAATGACCACATCAGATATATTTGTTTTTGTTCGGGGCACAAAAACATAAGAGAATAAAAATATAAGACCGGTCCCAAGTCTCACCCTCCTCGTGTTAAAATCTATGAGATAACGATTTGCAGGTAACATGGGTTACAGTTTACTGGATGCGACTCTGGCGGCCCTAACGATAGATCGTTAGCTGAAGCTCCTTAGAAGGTACAGCTTATGACCCTCCATCACCTAAACGCTTATAGATCGCAAAGCTTACAGATATGTTGAGTCTAAAGAAGCTGTTGTATTCTTATACTATGTATGTAGGCACACTGTTATATGACGGCGCACAGTGGGGCAAAACGCATATTTAGGGCGAAAAAATTAAAGAGTACAGCTCTCATATTTTACAAACATCTATATGATAGAAAAAGATTATAATTAAAGAGATACTTGTCATTGGGGTAAAAAAAAATATGAAAAAAAGCACTTGCTTGTACAATAGCAGTTTAATAATGAAAATATAATATAATCATTTATAATAATACGATGAATCATCCGATGAGTTGGTTGGTAACAAGTTGGGTTCTCTTAGCAGCGATAACACATCCGTCGGAAAATATTTTCTTGTAGAACGATACTTTCGACCTGTTAGAGAAATTACAGGGTCAGAATATAGAAGAAGATGATGAATTAAATCTTGGTTCCTATGGATTCTGGTGTCCTTACGAGTCCAGTGTTCTCGTATGAACTTAAAATCGTGATTTTTACCTTCTTATGTTTCTTCCCCAAGATGACCTATAGGTCCGAACGTTTCCCAGATATATTAAGTTGCATTTTTGTTGCGAATGATAGCTCCTCGAGGGTTGTATTGTCAACTAAGGTTTTACATTTAAGTTGTTTTCCCTTGTCACTACATTCAGAGAATGGTTACTAGGACGGCCAACCTTACCACGGGAACTGACTTTAGTTTGAAAAGGAATACCGAAGTCCTTCTGTAGCCAAACTTGGTTTTGATAATTAATATTAGATAAATTACGTGCAGAGCGCTTCCAACGCAATTCCGCACTTTTTATGAAATTATTCAATTTTCTTGGAACAGCTTTCTCATCGATTTTATTGGATAATCGTTTTTGAAGTGCAACCGCCATTCCCCGAACCCCTACGTTTCGTTTAAAACTCTTGAATTTCAACCACAGTGAAAACACGTGAGAGTTCTTCAGTACATTAGAACTTCCTGTGAAAGGAAAAAAAAAATACTGTGGGTTATCAAGGAGAGTTAAGGTTCTGCTTCTTTCACAACAATTAGACTATTAAATTACCAAGTGAAAAATGCTAAGCAGAAGGCATGCAATTTTTTGGGTGGCTTTCAGAATGTAAAATTTCCAATAAAAAACTTGATGCATTGAATTTAATTAATTTATGCACTATTTTGGCAAAATAAACAATATAGTTTATTCACTTACCTTCTCCTGAATCAGACATATTAGCTAAGGTTTGAAAAATAAATGAACTGCACTGTACCACTGTCAGATTGTAACTGAAGTGAAAAGATAATGACGTGTCGTTCCTATGTTTACATGCCGGCTTTGCCCAGTTGTAAACAACTGAGGCCCACCTCTTGGGTTCAATGTCTACAACTAGTCTACTTCCAATACCAATTATTCCCATCTTTCTAGTGAGAGTTTCATCATTTGAATTTTTTCGTGCTAACTTGGTGAATTGCTCCACTGTGCGGGATTAGAATCAAAATGGTCTAAGTGACTTTTTCAACATTTTGAAGAAACTGTGCATTAAGTTCTTAACTATTTTTAAAATCTATAATTTATCGAAACCGGAAATATTTTGTCTTCTGCTTTTATGGTGAAAGTTGCTGTTAGCAAAAACCATAAAATTGAATAAAAATTTTGATTTCAAGGTCACTATTGTTGTGTTTAATTTACTTGTTCTTGTCACCAAAATGGAATAAGTGATTTGCCACTAGATCTCAGCACTGGCTAGGATTTCACTTGTACAACTTTTTTCCTGAACAGAACTATCATTTTTGTACCCGATTATGCACTTAACGAAAAATTTACAAAAATGTCACTTGGACCATTTTGACTCTGACCCTGTCATATGTAAGAAACAAATTAACGTAACACAGTAATTGTATATGTACTCGTATTTCATAACCTAACAATGTAGTTATACCATATGATTTATATCTATATCACACAACAGTTAGAAAGAGGAGAGGAGTAGGACGAAGAAGACAAAAAAGAGATGTCAGATTACTCTCTCTCCCCCTCTCAAAATCTTTTCATTTTGTCTCTTTGGACAGAGAATAGACACTTTTTCGGGAGAGGGCTTTATGTACAATGCATATTAGCCATGTCTCTTATAAAGGTGTTAATATCTAGTTATTTTCGACATCCATGGCCCCGGGAGGGAGTTGCCATGGGACGGGATTCGAACCCGCAAACCATGGTGAGACCATGCGACCAAAGCCCTACGCTCTAGCCCGCACGGCCATCATGGCCCCCAGTAGACATTCTTATACCCTTAATTTTGAGAAGGTCTTGTAATGGCCACATCACTTTTTTTTTAAAGAGACTTATTTATTTTACAAATTCTCACCGCGAGCGCTCTGGTAGAAGGCGTTATGACCTAGTTAAAGCCCGGACATGAGCCATAATAACGAACTAAACAGGCATCAGACTCTTTAAAATACAGTTTATTCGCATTTTTCCTTTTTTGTTCTTTTTAAACACAATATGAGAATAAAATCTATTTTCCCTTATAACAACATAAATTTTCTTCTTTATTTTTTTCTTTTTTTTTCTTTCTAAGAGCCATTTCCAGAAGAGTGGAATTATTTTTCTTGAAAAGAACCACTTTCTGGTGTTTTCAAAAATATATAGTCGCCAAAGAAGAACAAAAGAGCTGAGACAAAGAGCGGGAAGCGGGTAGGTTACTTGAGAGCGGGTTATAAATCCAGGGAATTTCACAGAGAACCCGTCTTTAGTTAAGTTAACCTCCTGATAATAAACCCTATAAATAATGTAAGGAATTTGTAGGGAAAGTTAGTCGTCTTGAGACCCTGACAAAATATCCCCGCCAGAGGGAAGCTTGAATCGAACGACCTCCTTCATCAATTACTTCAAGTCGTCCTCCCAACTGAATCCTCACTTAGTCAGGGCATCCCTAACCAAGCCTCCTTAAGGATCACCAAGATTTGATACTACTCATCAGTTTAGCCAAGTTTTGGGTAGCCTTTTTGCCCCAATTTGAAGTAATACATTACTTTCACTGCCTCGGCGAATCACCGGCCATGTACTTCCCCAATGTCAATTAATTAACTAATTTTTCTTTCTCCCTTTGACCCCAATTTAACGGATTTGGTTGAAAATCAATAGATGCCTTACACAAGTACTTATGAAACATCATACTAAATTTCGTGTTGATACGTTCATTACATTGACAGTTATAAGAGTTTTTGTGTTTAGGCCCCCTACTCTGACCTCACTCCTTCCCATTGGCCGATTTAACAAAACATAATACGTGTCTACCTTGTAGGGTTTAAATTTACATAAAAATTTTTCTGTCGGTACATTCATAGCCTGGGGGGGGGGGGGGGGGGGGGGGGGGCCTCCCGGGCTAGAGCAAAAAAAATATATAAAAATTAAATATACTAAAAAAATAGTTTTTATTAAAAATGCTTTGCTTGCAAGTTACCTAGGATCTTCAAATTTCCCGTGCGTCTGATTCCTAAATCAGCTGTTACATAAATGTACATGTACAAAAAAAAGTCATATTACATTTTTTAAATATACATGAATTCGATCATTTCATTTCCACGTTCAAAATCGTCATTTATGACTTTATATCATGCATGGGCAACCTTTGCAATGTTGCGGGTCAAACTTTAGTGTGCAAATACGTTCGCGGGCCGCGTAGATGGTTCAAAATAAAATAACGTCGGACTTTAAAGTAGTGTTCATAATTTTTAGCAATACATATCAGACATGAAATAATAAGACAATGTTATTATAATACAATTTATTAAAATAACAAAATGAAATGAAAAAAAAATAGGTACAATATTATAATTAAATCGTGAAATTTGGAATTATTACAAACTACGAAAGTTAAGTAGCGACACCGAAATCAATGAGACACTTGAGCTTGAATTTGGGAAACTAATCCATTGATGTTTGGATTAATTCCACTGATGCAAAGACGTAAAGAATTTTCCAAATTATCTTCAGTGAGCCTGGTACTGTAATTGGGTTTTTCAAAATGTCTCGCGGGCCGGACCAAATCTTACAGCGCCGGTTGTTTCCCACATATGCTTTATACTCTTAAAGCTGATTTTACATGCGCAGTAAAAATACGCATGCACGCTATTGGATGTGAGTCATTTAATTCTAAAAGCACAGAAACCACAGCGTGCATTTGCTGCTGCTGCGCTTTGAATTTTTGCTGCTAATGTAAAGTCAACTTAAGTATTACAGTCAATGGTTACCTCATGGGAAGCTTCTACAGGTCCGAGTCTCCCAAATTAATAACAAAAAGTATGCAACGCTAACCACTGAAACTGCGGGCTGTGCCCCCGGGAGTCTATACCCCCCACCCTCGTAGCCCAACTTTGCCCCCCCCCCCCCCCCCCCCCCGCGAAATACTGGCTACGCCCCTGACCCTCACACAGATGCTACGTAATAATTTCTGGCGATATCGGTCGAAGAGAAGAGGGTTTCGATTTAGATGCAAAATCCTAATGTCTACAATTTAATGAATGTATCGACACAGAATTAAGGATGAACATTCAGAAGCCACTATATAAGTCAAATATAGAGCTTTAGCTCAAAAAAAAGTTTGTATTCGGAGAGAGAGCAAAAACGTAATTGATTAATTCGTGCTGAAGATTTTTGAGCTGAGTTTACGAAGCTCTTTCTTTGGCGACTCATGTATTTCGTTGTACTCGTACACCTCCTAAACTCCTTTATCGATCACATTGAAATTTGCCACAATGGTAGTGGACACGGTGACGATGGTTTACTACTAAAAAAATCTGAAATCGAACATACCACGGAGGAATAATCACCGAAAAACGAAATGCCCACTGAAATCAATTGAGAGTCTGTCGACACCACTTTTTTTGAGCCGTTTTTTTCAGTGCTCTAACGTACAAACTTCGACTTTTTTTCGATAAAATATTCACAGCTGTTGTCTACAAAAAGGCTAGAAAAAATCCATTGAATTCAATTGAAATCTATTTAAAGTATTAATATATTCATAAAGATAATATATTCATTTTGAGAGCGCCGGTAGCTCAGTGGTATGCGTGCTTGATTTCTGAGCTCAGGTTCGTGGGTTCGTAACCCGACCGAGGCCCTTAGTTTATTTTATCTGGGAGGTAAAATAAACTTAAGCACGCCGTCCTTCGGATGGGACGTTAAGCGATGGTCCCGAGCCTGTACGATGTCAGGTACTCGTTAAAGACCGCTACCCTAGATGAATAAAAATTTAGGGTAGGCAAAATTTAGGACTCCCACAGTAGAGTCGGGCTCATGTCCACCAGAGTGACGAAAGAGCGCTCTGGTAGTAGGCGATATGACCTCGTAGTTAAAGCCCGGGCATGAGTCATAAAACCTAACCTATTCATAAAGCAAACTTATTTTTGAAATATTGTCTATTCCACTAAAGATATATACATATATAACTACCGGTTTCGGCTTTATACCATCGTCAGGTCTAGTTATGAGTTCATAACTAGACCTGACGATGGTATAAAGCCGAAACCGGTAGTTATATATGTATATATCTTTAGTGGAATAGACAATATTTCAAAAATAAGTTTGTTTTATTTATTTATTACAAGTTTCCACAATATGTCCGCGTTTCTCAACTTAGAAGTTATTCATAAAGAACATATAAGGTGAGAAGTTACTGATAATTATTAAAACACTAATTGATTTTTTTATACAGATATGCCTGACTCAGCTCAGTTTTTGCAAACATCAGAATGTATTTCACACCTAGTTTATTTCTATTTTTGCAATTAGGGGATCGGAAAAAATGGAGTGACCGAATATAGCAGGGAAAGTAAAAATTAGGAAACCTCGTTTCAAAAGTGATTCACGTTCAAAATTCCTTCGACAGTTCGTGTAAAGTAGATGTAATGTCAAATAGCAAATTGAAGGATTCCACCAAATTGGAGGGTTGCAGACAAAGAAGAGGGTAGGTATATTAAATGGAAGGAGGTCTCAGTGAATATGTAATTATGAAGTGGTAAATGACTGGTTTAATGAGAACGGGGAGTTGGGATCTTCCCCTCCCGTCTGTTAGCTCTACCTCCGAAGGTGCTCCTGTCGGTGAATTAACCCCAGATATCTGCTAGAATTAACCCTCAGACAGACAGCCTGTAGGCTGTATGACTGATGAGCAGTCGCTGGCTTTGAGACTACCAAATTGTCGTCGACTGTCTATCTCCACCTCTCTCACACCATTCTCTTCTCTCCTTCACTCTCTTTGTCATATGAATCTATATTAATAAAGGACAAATCAGTGTCGGGCAAATTTTATTCAAAATAACGAATAATCCATTATTCAGAGATATTATTCAGTTATTCAATTAATGAAAATACTTATTTTTTAAAAAGAATTGTGTTATAAGTTTGAAGCCGTTGTCTGTATGTGTGTCTGACTATGGCATCGTAGCTCCAAGAAAACTGAACCGATTTCAAAGCGATTTTTTCGTTTCAAAAGCTGGTATTTGCGAGATGGTTTTTAGCCATGTTTGGTGGGAATCCGGTATGCCGTTTCCAAGATATTCAGGTTTCATCAGAGCCTGTGAAGGGATCTCGGCCTCTATTACAGCTAGAGAGTTTGAGCTCAAATGTTTATAAGACCAAGCCCGTCTCCCCAAGCCTCCCACTAAACCCTTCAAGCCCCCCCCCCCCCCCCCCCCAAAAAAAAAGCTCTCTCCACAAAAGAAAAAAAATATTTAATTTAAAATTTTTAATTTTATGTTTCATCATACCATCCCTTCAAAAAACAATGTTAGCTACCTAGCCCACCTACTCGACAAGCGACTAACATGGAACCCTCAAACGAGACTGAAAAGGCAAGACATTAATAGACGCTACAAGACTGCTAGACAAAAGATCTAAATTAACTTGGAAAATAAAACGACATATATACAGCGAAGTGTTCAAACCGATGTAGACTTATGGAAATCTGGGATTCTGCCAAGGCTTCTTATCTTCAGCGCATACAATCCCTTCAATCCAAAATTCCATGAGAACACCTGTTAATTTTCTGCGATGTCGGAAAAAAAAAAAAAAAAGTCTGTGTGTGAACACGATAACTCCCGATAGAATGAATGTATCGGTGGGAAATTTTAAATATGTATCCAGAACCTTCTTCTCATTTCATCTTATTTCTCTTTCCCCCTACCGACATTTTTTCTTAGCAAAGTGATAGGGAAAAGCGAGCTATGAAAGAGTCAGAAAGAAAAGACTTAAGTGTCAGAGCGAGAGAGAGTGAGTGACATTGAGAAAACTCCTCTTTTAGTGGAATGTGTTGAGTTTTCCAAGCGGTTACCTGGCTCCCACTCTTAGCCGTGAAATAAGGCACACTCTCACACATCCCGACCTGAAATATTCCCTGTTCAGACATCCATTCTATTACAAAGCCCCTTATAGATGTTTCAAAGCCAGCCTTCCTAGATAGTACATTTGTTACATCGAATCGTTTCAGCAAATGGATTTAAAAAAAAAAAGAAAAATTTACACATTTACAAAGAAACAAAGGAAAAGTGTCGTAATCAATTAACTTTTCGTTCCCCCTCCAAAACCAGTCGACCGTTTGGGCTAATAATCAATAGATGACCTACATTGGAGCTCCTAAATCCTCATACTAAATTTTGTGTCGATAAGTTCATTACATCGGCAGTTATTAGGGTTTTTGAGTTGTGCCTCCACCTCCTTCCATTTGGATTGGAAATCAATAGTTATCATTTTAGAAAGTTCTTCTTCTCTACTTTGATTCTATCCGGAGTTATCGTATTCACAGACAGACAGACTTTTTTTCTTCATTCACCTAGTGTAGGAGTAACCGAGTACCTGACATCGTAAAAGCTCAGTACCGTCGCTTAACATACCATTTGAAGGACGGCGTGCTCAAGGTTTTTTCAATTGACCAAAGGGAAGGGAGGGCTTAACACAAAATAGAATGTATTGACCCGATTCCTTGATTTTTCCATGTTCATTTGGATTTTTTCCCCATCTGAATGCAATCTAAAAACTTACTCATGTCTTTGTAGCTTGTAGCTCCAGAGGTTTTGGGTGAGAATTTCGATCATCCACAGGTATTTTTTTTATATAAGTACCTGTATCCGTTTATATGTGTATATCTGATTATATCTATGTATAAATCTGTTTATATGTGTATATCTGTTTATATATGTATATTCTGTTTACATGTATATATCTGTTTATATATGTAGATTCATTTGTTGTCATTTCCAATAATATATTTAATTTTGTGTTTCAGACAGAGGGAACATGTTCAGCATTTTGGTAAGTCTCCATTTAATAAAGTGATGTATAATTTCTGTTTCTCATTGGATTCAAAATCGCACCAGTTTTTATACATTTTATTTCATTTTTACTTTCCCAGCTTTACGAAGTAGAAGAAAAGTTATGTCATCGGTCTGAAATTCTATATTGAGTTTTCATGTAAATTTCAACTTTTCCAACCCCTTCATTGCAAACATTAAAAAGAAATAAAATGTGAACTGGATAACTTCCGATAGAATGAACGTATTGATACAAAATTGTATATGTGTATCCAGAACCCACTAAGGACGATATCTATTGATTTTCAATACAAAGGGAAGGAGGGGGGAGGCTTAGCACAAAAACTTTAATATGTATAACTACCGTCGTAATGAATGTGTCGATACAAAATTTCGTATGTAAATTGAAGTTAATTCACAGGTTGGAGAGCATCCGTGGAACACTATATATATTATAGTAGACATAACAATCCCATCTCGTGTTGTGTAAATTTTATTCAAAATTACGAATAATGAATATTTATTCAAATTATTATTTCATTCAGAGATATTATTCAGCTATTCAATTCAGGAAAATACTTATTTTTATTCCATTCCTTAAAAAACGAAATCTGCAATCTAGACTTCCTACTCGACAAGCGACTAACTTGCAATCCTCACACGAGACTGAAAAGACAAAATAAGAGTGAATAGACGTTTTAAATTGTTACTATGACTATAAGACACAAGATCAAAATCAACATTCTGCCATGGCTTTCAATCGCTAGCGCATTCAATCCAAAATCCTTCATACAATTGCCAATGCTCCTTATTACGTCTCCAACAAAACTCTTCACACTGATCTTAACGTACCTTTTGTCACCAAAATTGCTAAATCTAAAAAATTATTTTCCTCTCTTAGTTCCCACAATACTCCTCTAGTCCATGCCCTCCATTCTGTCACATTCCCCAATGGCCTAGCGACCTCCTTAGCAGTAGCAGTGACAGTGATTAGTTACAAATGAGAGTAACTCAGTGACTAAGGAGTGACATTTTCATTACAAGCGTATGCACATACGCTGCACCAAGTCTGTGAAAACCCACCATATAACAATATTTTTTCAACAAAATTAATAATAAAAAATTTTATTGAAAAAAAAAAACAATAAATGAATGCAAAAAAAGTCTGTGAACACTTGTATAAACAAAGTACGTATATCAACAAATCAAAAGGTATGAAGAATTGGGATGTGCATCTAGCAGACCACGTAGTAACTAAATTCAGTTCAGAAACAGGATATTCTTAAGACTGTACGGGAAGAACCAGGTACAAGTGTACTTAAAATTAGTCAAAATTTGTCATGTGATTACGGAGTAAATGTAACACCACAGACAATTAGAAAAAAAATTGTATGAGTCTAAATATCATGGCCGTATCTCACGGAAAAAATCATATATTAATGAACTAAATCGTAAACGCCGACGATTTTGCGAAAGAATATTTGTCAACGCCTTGTACTTTTTGGGACTCAATTGTATTTTCGGATAAGTCGAAATTTAATAATTCAGGATCCGATGGATGGCAAAAAGTGTGGTGAAAAAAAAATGAGACAAGGAAAATGAGTCCACTGTTCAATTTGGAGGCGGCAACGTTCTGGTCTGGGGGTGGATGAGTTCTAAAGGGGTGGGTAACCTACATATAATTAATGGTACTATGGATCAATACATGCACATTAATATATTGCGGGACAATTTAAGTGAAAGTTAAAAAAAATCAGGCTTGGAGGGAACTTTTGTCCTTCAACAAGACAACGACCCTAAACACACCGCCTTAAAAACCCAGGAATGGCTTTCATATAATGAACCCCGTTGCCTAAAAACCCCTCCCCAATCCCATTGAGCATCTGGGGGATGAAATCAGTCGCCAATTAAGGAAACGACGGTTACATAATCGGGAAGAATTAAAAATAGTTTTTATGAAAGAATTAAATAAAATTCCTGAAGAAATTACTAAAAAGTTGGTAGAATCGATGAAAGCCCGTTTATTAAAAGTTATCAAAAACAAAGGAGGCCCTAAATGTTTTTAAACATTAAATTCAATTTAGAATCTTCAGTTCATATGTACATATGAATGCCAGTTATTAATTTCGTTAAAAAATATTGTTATATCTAACATAAAATAAAAATGTATTGATTACTGTCATGAAATTATTTATTGCCTTTAAAAAAAAATTGTATTTATGACGGTAATAATTTAAATAATTGAATGCAGATCATCAGAGGGTGTTCACAGACTTTTTGGTGCAGTGTGTATTTGTTGTATGTTTCTTATACAGTTGTAAATATCTATTTGTAAATTAAAAAAAAAAAAATACATACATTTTGAATATAACTCCTCGTCAAATGAAGTTACAGGATGGAGAGCATCTGAGAAGACAATATATTATAGCCTTATATTGATTTTAGTAAGAGCAGCATTATAGCTTCATCAAGTTGGATTTTGAGGCTCTCAAGGTAGTAGTAATTTTAGAAGGGAATTTCCAAATAAATCCCAATGATTAAAGAGGAAAACCATGACTTAAAGCCCTTAAGTGGCACTACAACAGGATTATTAATATAGCAAGGTACTGATTCTAAGTAGTTGCATTAAAATGAAGTATCCCTTTTATGAAGAAGATAAAATGGCTACTAAGTTCATATCCTTTATATCGAACCTATTAAAGAATCCCCTAAGAAGGGACAAAGAAAAACGTGTGTTTTAAAAATATTGTTTATTTCACAAAATATATATAATATATGGTAGTACTTTCTGTATTACTATCATCGTCTTAATAAATTGTATACAAAAAGTACATACAGTATAAATATTAAAATACTCTATACAATTATTTTTTTAATACTGGCATTACTGGGTATAAGAATGTCTAATCTCAGGATTACGTTACAAGGAGACAAAATGAAATGATTTTGAGAAGGGGAGGGGAAGAGAGAGTGATCTGTAAGCGTGGTTGGTATAAGAAAGTCCTATAATGGCATCATCACATATTTTTATATTTGTCGATATTACACGCCTTTGGAAAATATTGTTGCTTAATAGTCCCTTAAACATACACATGCATAAGAAAATTCTAGCTTGAGGGCCATGGTGGCCGTGCGGGCTAGAGCGTAGTGCTTTTGGTCGCAAGGTTTCCAGAGAGTGAGTTTTATTTCGTAGATAGAACTCCCTCCCGGCGCCATGGATGTCGTAAATAACTAGACATTACAGTGATATGGCTAATATGCATTGTACATAAGGCAAAAAAAAAAAAAAATGTTTAGAAGTGATGCGATACTTTTTTAGTTTAGTATGTAAGAATGATACTAGCCTATCTCATTGTTCATATGAGCTATGGCGTCTATACTATCCATCCTCATCTTAACCTTTACTTAAATAATAATTTTTAAAATGCCATTGAGGTTTCTTGGCATTTAAGATGCTCTGACCCAACTTGCCAACACAAGAAGTAACTTTATCGTACATCCATACACTAGGTAAATGACAGTATGCATCCGTTTTATTATTTACACAGTGGTCCAACTTCAATCCTATTATCAACCAGGCGGTTGCAGTTACCAACATGAAACAAGACGACGATAGTTCAGAGGTAGTGTGCTTGCTTACTGAAGTTACGTTGTAACCCGACCAAGATTTCAAGATTTTTAACTGGTAAGTGAAAAAAATCTTGAGCACACCATCCCCCGAATGGGTACGTTAAGCGATGATCTCGAGCCTGTACGATGTACAGGTACTCTTTAACCTAGTTGAATATAAACTTAAGGTAACCAAAAGAGTCGGACTCTTGTACATCAGAGCGACGAAAGAGTGCTCTGGTAGTAGACGATACGACCTCGTTGTTAATGGTAGGGTATGAATCACAATGACTAACATGTTGATTTTTTCCGGCATTTTTTTCCAGAGGTGAACACTATCGGTTCATAGTGACCAGAAGAAGAAACGAGGAAGTGCCCTGAAATATTGTCAAAAAATAAAAAAGAAGAGACCTCTGGAAAAAAAATGAACATATTAATATCTCAGAGAAGTTTAAGAAACACAAAAACTAACATGAAACAAACAAGTTTCATTATTTTTAGAACAATCCATCATTGATCCTCTTTTCAAATTCCGAAACGAGATTTTTTGTAATAACAATAGACACAAAAATGATATTGATTGTATTTCTCAAAATATTAAGGGTGGCCCAAATTTTAATAAGTTACTAGAGCAAGGGGGAGGTTGAATGGTTGATTTAAAATTAGGACAAGTGTAGAGAAATGATACTCAACATTTTCTGAAGAGATATTGTCAAATACTTTATAAAAATAAAGAAAAAAACGTGTTTTTTTTTTTTTTAATTTGTGGAATAGAACATATTTTAAGAAACATACGTTTTTTCTTCATTTTTAAATGACGACATGGAAATCGTAATGGAAAAAAATGAATATCGTATTGAAATGTCAGCCTTACCTGAATATCTCCTTCCAGGCAGCGCCAGATGAACTTATTAGTCCTGAATATATTAATAATTCGTAAAATAATAACATTTAAAAGGGGTTTAAGTACCAACGATGTCACCCAACAACAAAGGAAACAAGAAAAGTATTTAACGATAAATATATAATTCAATATACAAAATAAACATTAAACTACAAAAAGCAAAAAGGAACACTATGATATACAAAAAAAATAATTAGGACAATATTTATAAATATTTCAAGAACATTTTCCAGCATTGCTATTTTTAAAGTATGTTGTCTGATACACGTACCTGGGTGGGCAGCATTTAGCTCATTCATGCTCACCAGATATCATAACTCAAACTTGAGATGCACACAAAAAAAATTTCAAATGTGTATTTAAATATTTAAATCAAATCCTCTCATTTAAATACTAGAATCAAATACCCTGTCTACAAATCCACAACGCCATCTCAAGCGAACAAGGGAGCGTGCCTTGCTCGAGATATAGACTGGGCATCTGCAAGTTAGTGATCTGATACGACATACATATAGAGTATAATGAAAAAAATATTTATATATAATATATGTATTTGTCAAATTTTCTTATTGTAAATTAATTTTGAATTTAATTGATTTGACTTAATGTAAAATGGCTTCCTAATTTTGTTTAATATTGGTTTTATTTTTATAATAGGCGAAATAACAATTATATGACAAAAACACTGCCTGGACACCATAAGGCCGAATAGTGTTTTGTAAACCACCTTATTATACAAATTGGAACGCGTCTCAAATAACGAATATTAATCCTCAATTCCAAAATATATATTTATTTATTTTATTTAATAATTTTTTTTTTTTTTTTTCAAATCAAAAAAATGCTGAGACAGAGGTAACAGTAAGGTTTTGAAGTTTGATTTTATATTTATTTTCCCCCTTAACGGTAGATAAACTTGAAATAAAAATTATTTTTTATTTTAAAAAATTAAAATTAAAAACTCATTACCATATTTAATTATGCCGTTCTTTTTAGAGGGAGGACTCTTGAGAGAATTAGTATCCGCCAAGAGATAATATACAGAGAGAATTATATTTTGTAAGAAAACTAATGGGGATGTGAAATTTTCAAGGGGTAGCTATGTTCACCACTCTTTCATACAAACTCGAACTCAATAAAGAAAAATATTGCAAGTAATTTTTAGTATACTTGCCAATGAAAATAGGGCACAATACAAGAAAATAGCTTACATTCTTGAGTTAGTACCTGCGAAGAGCTAAAACTTGTTAATGTTTACCCAGTTATAAAGATTCATATATAATATATTATTAAAGTATCGATCATTTGATTTATTCTTCTGAAAAAATATCGATTACAAATCGTTTCGTTCGTTCCCATCATAATTATATATTTGAACACCTAGTCAAAACTGATTCAATATGTTCTATAAATGAAAGATTCTGATTGACAGAAGGAACAAAAAGAACAGATCAATTATAGATACTGATGATGGAAGTGCTTCCCGAAACGTTTGTATATAATGGTAATAGGTAAGTTTCAAAATAATTAATATTGAATGATTTAGTTGATATTAAATATTTAACGCAAAACAGTATCTATCATCAACGACGGGTAACACAGCCAGTGTAATAATAAAATTTATAGATTAGAAAAAATAATATCAAAATTGAAATATTTAAGATAAGTAACATATTCATTTATAATATATATTATAACTAAAATACTACACGACTTCGATAATTTTGTTAAAAAAACACAAAACGTATTACAGAACAATTTTTTTTTTATATATCTTACACTACCCTCTGTAGACTTAAAGAGAAATATTTCTGATTATAAAAAAGTTAACAAACAAAAAGATGACCGAAGCACTAAATGATCACACACATGCGTTGTGCTTTTCGTCATAACTATACACTATCTAGCATAAGGGTAAAAAAATCACAATTTGCTTAACACCAAGAAGAGAAAGATACTTATAGAATATGTCACTATTAAATATAATTTAAATGCAGGTTGAATGAAAAAAAAAAAAAAAAAAATTAAACACTTCAACAATTAACTTAACCAAAAAAAATTGTTAACACATTCATTATAAATACTTTTTTTTTTTGAAACAATATGACGAGGCTTTTTGTCACAATGTTGAGAAATATCATATAGACTAGTACACATCTCTTTGACAAACCGAGAAAACCTCCAACAAATGTTTAAGGGTTTAATAATATTAAATGCTAATATTAAAGAGAAAAAAAAAGACTAATTCTAATTCAGAACAAAAACAAAATATTTAACGAAATTACATTAAACAGAAAATATTCTCAACTCGTATATTTTAGAAAAAAAAAAAAAAAAAAGTTTTATTCTTTAAATCGAACATCTAACATTCTAAATTTATTTATCACAAAAGTCATAGAAAAACCCTGTAAAATACAATTTTTTTTCGTTACGATATATATTAAATAGACATTACTGAATTGCAAAAATCATTGCTTGGTCTATGAATGCAATCATTGCTTAGTCTATGAATGCAATTCCCAGGCACCTGACAAACTGAATATGTACCATCAAAAGATCTTCTTTGGATAGTCAAGATGATCATATTCCTGTTTTTTAGGAAAGGAAAGAGAACCGTGTGATTTGGCACTAAATAGGAATATAATATAGGAATTTTCAGACCAATCGCTTCTCTGGATGTTTGAAAGTGATAAAAAGCAAACAAAAAGAGGGATGGAAGGACTTCAGAAAAACATTAAAATTACCTTCTAAACTGATTTCCGGAATATGGAGCCCACGGAACTGTTCTGTACATCTTATTCCGAGTGGGACCTACATTATTTTGAGACGTAGGAATATTCGGTCTGTAATTGTCTTGACGGAAATTTGGAAAATCCTGAACTGGAGATCTTTGCTGGTTTGTTTTTATATAATTGAGTCTCTCGCGGAAATCATAGCTATCAAAGTAGGGATGACGCTCGGAGTACCCTGAACTCTGAGGGACTTGATATGGTTGTTCTTCTCGGTAACGGTGAGTAAGTGGGTTGTAGAACCGGTCGAACTCTGGCTGGTCATAGCTCTGCCTGAAGTCGTCTTCACTACGGGAGAAGTCATCAAAGGATACGAGTCGGAAGTCCTTGTGGAAGAGGTCCGAAGTAGGTTCGTCCCTGAATGAGTCGGGAGGTTGGGCCCGTTCCCTGATGCCCCCTCTCCGCTGGAACTTGGACCCTGACTGCTCTGGAAAGGGTAGTAGTGGTTGTCTACCCAACGACTTCATATTATTTTGTTTTCGAGGAAAAACTGGAAAAAAAATAATAAGACGAAATAAAAACTCTCGTTTCCCAATAAGTAGGCGTTCTAGGAGCACATACACAATTCTGAGTCGATATATTTACTCTATCGGGAGTTATCGTGTTTACAGACACACACATAGACAGGGTTTTTACTTCCTCGACTGTACAAAGTATAGGGGAAGTTATGTAATCAGAAATTCGATGCGGAGTTTTCAACGGGATTTTATGTTTTCCGACCTCCTGAATTAAAAAACAAATGAAATATTTCTATCTGTGTATAACTTCGATAGAATGAATTTATCGATACGAAATTTTATAAGTGTATCCAAAACCCTCTTATTTCCAGCCAAATCAGCAGAAGGGAAGGTGGTATTAGGAGGAGGTTTAACACGAAAACTCTAATACACATGAAAGTTTACCCCCATGAGAATGGATTTTTAAATTTAAATTCAAACCCCTATAAGAATGGCACCTATTAACTTTCCACAAAATCCGTCGAAGGGAAGGTGCAAACTAGAGAAGGGGGCACGACTCTTTTGTCTATAGGCTGACTAATAACAGCCGATGTAGTAAATATGCTGGAGATGTACATATCCTGTGATTCAACGAATTTTTTTTTTTTTTTTACTTCCCCAACTATACGCAGTATAGAAGGTTTCAAAAATCCGATGGTGTGTTTTCACTTAAAATTTATGTTTTCCGACCCTCTCATTCCAATATGAAAACAAAATCTAATATGTCGGTGTTTGTTGAGAGGACAACTATAGATTTTTGGCCAAAACGGCACCAAAAGGAAAAATTGGGGTGACCAGAGGAGGTGGATTCAACCCAAAAACCCAAATAACCTCCGTAATTTTATATGTGTATCCATGACAAAAAAGGGGAATATCTGTTAATTTTCAGCGAAATCCACGAACAGGAAGGGAGACTCAACTCAAAAATCCTAACAAATTACAAATGTATTGACAAGAAAATTCGTATGTGGAAGTTCTTTTGGTTTCAAAGGGAGAGTGAAAACGTAAATATAGGGGAAATTCCGATGAAAACTGAATATCGAATTTCTGACCGATTAAATAACTTCCCTTATCCCATATACTTTGTACTGCTGAGGAAAGAAGTGAAAAGTTAGTTTTGTTTCCATGAAAAGTTTGTTTGTTGACCGGTCAGACACTGGGATAAGCCCCTAGGGGTCCACTGAATGAAAAATAAAGGCATATTTGGAAAAGAAGATCCTCTGATAGATCAGCTTCCTCTCCCCCTGGTTGCTGCTCCGCTCTTAATAAAAATTGCATATTGGGCATTGAGGAAGAACCTTATAGTAGAGATGCACACGGTATATAAATTATAATCGATATTGTTACATTACATACTTACACATTTACTAGTTCGTCGTAGCTATAGCATATAGTTAGTTTTATTGACTTATGACCGGGCTATAATTATGAGCGTTCTGGTTGACATGAGCCCGACATCTACTCTGGGAATTACAACCTACATTTTGACTGCCACATAGGTTAATTTATCTAAGTTTATGTTAGAGGAAACCCTTTACACGGAAACGGAATTTTATTCTCACTGTTCAAAAAGAATAATATAATCACAATAAAAAATCGTGTTTCATATCCAAAACATTATTTGATACAAAGCTTTCATTTTTATTTTTTGGGCAGAGTTCCTCCACACCTTAAGGTGAGTCGAATGTAATCATTTATATATTTATTTACACTTTTTTATTTATTCATTTATAATTTATTAATATATATATATATTCATTTTATTTTTTTATATATTGTTATAATTATATTGTTTTCTTTTTTTTCTATACCTCGCACATTAGGACCTGATGAAGGGACGGAAGAACGTCCCGAAAATCGTTGGGATAAAGACATTTCCAAAGAGTTTTTTGAAAAATAGTAATCTTAATTTTTATTAAATTGAAAAATGTGTCTATTTATTATAAATGTATCTATGTATTAATTTTTTTTTTTATATTCATATATTTTTACTTATTTTATTCTTTATTTCACCAGATCAACAAGAAATACGTTATACATGGTGCGGGTAACATAAGATATACAAACGATTAAGGATATTTTTAAGTATTGTCATTCATCAAATTTACTTATAGTTTATACTGATTGTAAATACTCAAAATATAAATATAAAAAAAAAATTTACATATTTATTTATTCAGTTTTTATTAATTTCATTTTACTTTTTTTGATAGTTTTGTTATTACTACTAATCTCATACGTGTGTTAGACTCAAGTAGTTATAAATCTAATTTATAAGCTATCTTAATGTATACATTCTTTTGACGTATTCTATTACCATGTATTGGTTTAACGGAAATAAATTTATTATTATTATCTTATCTTAAGGGCCTCCTCAGCCGTGTTTCGAACCTATATTTACTACTCAAACTATATTTTGTGTCGATAAATTCATTACTTCGGCAGTTATTAAGGTTTTTGAGTTGAGCCCCTCTCCTGAACCCGCTCTTCTCTTTCCTTCGGGAATTTTGCTGAACACTAACAGGTACGAGTATTATCCTCATGGGAGATTGACTTTAAATATGAAATTTCTTGTCGATACATTCATTACATCTACAGTTATTAAGCTTTTTGAGCTGAGCACCCCTTCCCTTCGGCCGTTTCCTCTGATAATTAAAAAGTGTCGTTCTTATGAGGTTTTGAATTTACCAAATGAAATTTTATGTCAATACATTCATTACAACGGCAGTTATTAAGAGTTATTGCATTAAGCCTCCTCCATCCCTTTGGCAGCCGATTTGACTGAAAATCAATGTGTCGTCCTTAGAGGGTTCTGGACACACAATTTTGTATTGATACATTCATTCAATCGGGAGTTATCCTGTTCTCAGACGCACACGGACAACCCTTTTTTCATTATTTTTGAATAATTGTCGGGAAACATGAAATTCCGCTGAAAAATCAACTTCAAATATCTGACCGATTACATAAATTCCCCTATACTTCGTTGAGGTAAGTAGAACCAACATAAGGACTTGACTTGATAATTCTACATTAATGTAACTAACCTGTGTTGGTCGGTTGGCTCATTCTGTCCGCAATATTCTCTATTCTCTGGAGAGTAGGCGTTATTTCTTCTTGCGCAAAATTTGTGGCTTTTTCAACCATCAACTGAAGGGGTAGCTTCTCTTGCCCCACGTTCAACGGCAGCTGAGTGTTCCAACTGAGAGCTACAATATCAATAATAAAATTAGTCACTTTATTTAAAAAAAAAAAAAAAATTATAGCTCGAAAAAAAATAAATAAGCTAGTGTAACTAAGCCTAACTTTTTTCATTATCAAACTTCAGATTCCAAGAATTTTACAAATAATCCTAAAAGTCCTAATTCCTTGACTCTTTCCTTGAGTAAATTAAATATTTATTGTTTATCATTCCACTAATTGAAACAATACAAAGAAAATGTATTTATCTTCTTGAGAAATACCGAAATATGGAAAGTAGCTTGTAATGAAGAAATTGCTATAATGAATCATAAATTTAAATTAATGACATATCAATTACTAAATCAGAAAATTGATTAGTAATTATTAAAGTTCTAAATACATATTAAGTTAAATTTTGGTGTTAGTATACAATTTTGCGATTTGTTTCGATATAGTGGAAGAACTAATGTAAAACAACAAACAAAAATATACACATAACAGTAAACATAAGATTGAACTTCTTGCTTCTGATGGTGTAAGCCGAAAATATACAGTAAGCATAAGCCGAAACAGTAAATATATATATAACACTAGCTTAAGCCGAAAATATACATACGTATAACAGTCAAAATACAATTCAACTTCTTGCTTCCGATTGTGTATTCCGAAACTAGTACACTATATTAATATTGTGGGATTAGTGTTAAGGGTTTTTGTTTAAATTATGATGAATATAAATTAATTAAATAGTAAGGTTTATAAAGTATTTTCTTTGCTAACTAAAGAATAAATATTAACAAAACTGTATTGAGGACTGTATTCAAAGTGGTTTTGCCCTTTCAACCTTTCTAAGAAATAAATAAACTCTACCTCTTTACAGATGAGAATTTGAATTTCTTTTTTTTAATTACAATTAAATTTCTTCTCTTTTTCCCCTGGAAATGAAGTTGCACTTTAAAATATATTGATTCATCTAAATAACCCTAACACAGGTATGATCTTAATAACACCTATTTAGACCTTATTGATAATTCTAAGTAACGTAAATCTTTTTACTTAAACATTTTAAAAACTAAATGTTAGTTTACTTTCAATTATATTTTACTTAAATAATTATTAACGAACGTTTAAAAACTTATCAATGCAACCAACTCAATCCCAGTGAATAAATACATTTGCTTACATATCCTTAGAGCATAAACTTTTTGTAAACAAAAAAAATTAAACTATGAAGCAAAAAAAATTTATTTTTTATACTCATAAATACATACCACCAAAACAAATTAAGTGAAGGTTAACAAACTGTATGAGAAAATTCTATCAGATGATATTTTGATCAGGTTACAAACATATGGTAATAATTTTACATTCATGCTGAAGATAAAAATGTATATTTATCTAAAAAAAAAAAAATAGTGTTCTACTTAAAATGTTTTAATCGTGTAAGGAAGGCAAAATATATATTTTTTGAATATATTTCCTCAGGCTTTTTTTTTTTTTTTTTTTTACTAGAGCGCTCTTTCGTCGCTCTGGTAAACATGAGCCCGAATATGTTGGAAGCCGTACATTTTTATTCGCCAAGAGTAGGGTTTTTTTAACGAGTACCTGACAACGTCAGGCTCGGGACCATCGCTTAGCGTCCCATCCGAAGGACAGCGTGCTCAGGGTTTTTTCACCTCCCAGATAAAAAACCTGATTACCTCGGCTGGGTTTCGAACCCGCGAACTTGATACTGTCATTTTTTTTGTCTAGGAAATATTTTTTTTGATCCGACAATAGGGCCCGAGCCCAAGATCCAGGGGACACGCCGACTGCCCAAGCCAAAGGCCCCCCAATCTCCAGAGAACCTGCCCTATGACTATGGAAGGGTTATATGACTATATTATTAACGTAGTCGCAGTTGAGCTCGAGAACAGTCCAGCGGGGAAGAAAATCTTCAAGTTGGACCGCCTGTTTTATACGGTGGTCCAAGTGGAGCCCCGGCGTCGTACTGGACCGAGCCCGCAGTGCACCAACAGTCAGAAGTGGGGGGCACCAAGAATTACTGCAGGCTGGACCCTCGCTGCGTTAAATGTGCGGGTGATCACCACTACACACTGTGTCCCAGCCAAGCAAGCACCCCTACCTGTCCGAACTGTGGGGCATCCAGGGAATTACCGAGGCTGTAAGGAGCACCCTGCTAACAGACAAACTCGGCCCGCCCTCAAACGACAGACAGACGCTAGGAGACCCGCTGCCGGCCCTCCCACCCCCCAGCCCGCTGCCGGCCCTCCCCCACTCCAGCTTGCTGCCGGCCCTCCCACCCCCCAGCCTGGCTCTCTGGCCCCCCTCTCGGGGCTCGCCCCAGCCACTCTACCTCCTCACCTTCTCAAGGTACAAACTCGGCCCGCCCTCAAACGACAGACAGACGCTAGGAGACCCGCTGCCGGCCCTCCCCCACTCCAGCTTGCTGCCGGCCCTCCCACCCCCCAGCCTGGCTCTCTGGCCCCCCTCTCGGGGATCGCCCCAGCAACTCTGCCTCCTCACCTTCTCAAGGTACAAACTCGGCCCGCCCTCAAACGACAGACAGACGCTAGGAGACCCGCTGCCGGCCCTCCCACCCCCCAGCCCGCTCCTGCTCCCGCTCGCTCCGCCTGGCTCTCTGGCCCCCCTCTCGGGGCTCGCCCCAGCCACTCTGCCTCCTCACCTTCTCAAGGTACAAACTCGACCTGCCCTCAAACTTTCTCTTATAACTCGACCGATGACCTAGACAGGACAGTGACACTCCTTACCGACTCCATCAAGAGCGCAGTCAAAAAGGCGATCTATAAAAGGTTCTCTCACCCCCGGCAGAGTACTGGCATCAATACCCCGAGGTACATCCTACGCCTAATTGATGGAAAAAATAGGCTTCGCCGCAGCTGGCAGCGCAATAGATGCACGAGAATCAAACGCCAATGGAAACAACTGGGGCACCAGATTCGATGGGAACTGGAAAATTAGCGAGTTGAGGGCTATCGTCAGTTCCTGCAGAACATGTCCCCTAACGACTCTAATTTGTGGAAGGAGACTCGCAGGATCCTACGGCAGGACCCTCTCATCCCTTCTCTGAGACAAGGTGACCTTATAGCTGCATCAGACGAAGAAAAGTGCACCATGTTTTCATCTCGAAGCAGTATTTAATCCCAGCCATCCGGGAGTCAGGGATACCGAGCTACTGATAGAGGCAGCCATTAGCCAGGAGCTGCTCACCGCAGAACTGCCCTTAAAGTTCGTCACTCCAGGGGAAATCAGGACAGCCTTAAGGAAATTACCGGTAAGAAAGGCACCAGGTGAGGATTTAATACCAAATCTCGTCCTGAAGAACCTATCGGAGAAGGGCGTAGCGCTTCTCACGAGCGTGTTCAATGGATGCCTCAGAGCTGGATATTTCCCGATCCAATGGAAAAATGCGGTCGTACTCATTTTCCATAAGCCGGGAAAACCAAAAGACGAACCATCAAGCTACCGCCCCATCAGTCTTTTGAACAGCTAGTCAAAACTGCTTGAGAGACTAATCTACGGTAGGCTACTGGAGTTTCTGGAACTAGCGAACACCATACCTGCCCATCAGTTTGGTTTCAAGAAGAGGCATTCCACGACACATCAGCTCCAGAGAGTGGCAGAGACCATTGTCAAAGGTTTCGAGGCGAAGCAATATTCTCCAGCCGTGTTCCTGGATGTTGCTGCTGCCTTTGATACAGTGTGACACAAGGGCCTGCTGTACAAACTCCAGCGTACGGGAGCCCCCAGATACCTGCGTCTCATTATAGCCTCCTTCCTCACCGATTGAACTTTCCAGGTTAAGGTTAACTCTTGCTTAGCGATCGAAGGACTATCGGTGCAGGAGTCCCCCAAGGTTCGATCCTCGCTCCCATTCTCTTCAATCTTTTCTGCCATGATATACCTGAGCCTCCAGGCCTGCCACTGGCAACCTATGCCGATGATGACACGCTCCTCATAGCTCAGGACTGTGATCTTCATAGGGCCGTGCGCACTCTTCAAGAGGGTCTGGATGTCCTGGCAAATTGGTTCAACAAATGGAAGCTGAGGCTAAACGCGAACAAGACAGAAACCAAGGTTTTCGCACTACGTCGCATAAACCATGATACACTGACACCGCTAAACAGCAACCACAAAAACATCCCCTGGACACCAACACACCAGGCGGTGAAGTATCTAGGGGTGCTCCTAGACACCAAACTGACCTGGGGCCAACACATTAACTCCAAATTGACACATGCCTACACTAGACTTTCCTCACTCTACCCACTTCTCAACAAGAACACTACACTCCGACATGATATGCCACGCTACTCTACACCGCACTCATACGGCCACGCATCACATACGCCTGTCCGGTTTGGCTCGGCACAAGCCAGACCAACATTAAGAAAATGGTCAGGTTCGAAAACAAAGTTCTCCGCCTTGCCGTAAACGCTCCTTGGATGGTAAGGAATTCTCAGATACGCAGGGAGCTGGGTGTTCCCGACGTTAGAGACTTTATTTTGGAGTTAGCGACAAGATTCAGGACTGGGCTGCACAGGGTTTTTGGAGCCGCTACCTTTGGCATTGGTTAACATCTGCTACACCGTCGTCTGAAGCCCCGGCTTCTACAAGACATCATATTTTAACAATATGCAATATGTATGTAAATATTTTTTTAATTGTGTACAGCAGTCTTCGTTGATGTCAAATGATTGTTTCGAAGCCTGCAATTGAATGTTCCCCTCTTATTGAATAAAAGGTAAATAAACTCTTCCTGGTTTAAAGAGTCCTTGAAAGAACCTTTCAAAAGACGTGTCACATGACCAGTTCCGGTAAAGTTGGGGTTCTGCTCCGCCCTCAAAGATTGCATACTTTCAAGGTACTGTACCTCAAAATGCACCATAACATGGGACAGAACAAACTTTTGACAACTTTTCATGTAGCTCTTACAGTTTCAAAATGGCGACTGAAAGTGTAATTTATCTCACGAGTTTTAAGATCTGATCAGCCCCTTCACGGAACCACTACGAAAGAAAACTGTCTATACCCCAACCATAAGCACATTTCATAAGCTTTCCAACGCTGTGCCATATGAAGACCATTGCTATTTGCTTTTATTGCAAAATAATGAAAAGGATACAAGGGTGCGGAGTCAAGAACTGTTTTATAAACAATGACAACCTATATTTATCTTCCGAACATCAATGAAGGTGGTCCTATGGCACAACGTTGGAAAGCTCATTAAGTGAATATCATTCTAGAAAAAAAAATGCTTTGAAGTATAATAATATACTATAATCCAATTGCCATCCTTGGAATACCCTGAAAGTTTCTTGAATATACTTTCAGCCGTTTTCGCATGAATCCCGGACATACTTTCATTCATATAGATGAGAGAAATGGGGGTTTTACATTAGTTTAGTTGATGCACTTTTCAGGTTACGAATTGCTATTTGCATATTGTTAATACTGGCTGTATTAACAATTAATAATAAAAAATGAGTAAAATATATACCAATATGTGTAAGAAGGAGGTTAGTGAGGAACCGCATTGCCGGTGGTAGGTAATGAATGCCGTCTGCAGATCTCCTGCAATGAAAGTGATAAGTATACGAATCAAGAATGCATTTGCTAAACCTCAGCTATGTACTGGAGATAAGAAGTTTTGATGCTATGCTCCCTTACCCTCAGGACTAATGTAAATCCTAAATAAAAAAACATTTACCTTAAGGAAACCCGTTATGGAATGGCGGTTAACAACATAAAAAATATTTTTATATAATTTAAATAATTAGTAGAACAGACTGCTCCTAGGTACGAATCGAGTATCTTGAGTTTGCTAAGCTAGTTTTTAGCAGCTGAACTAACATGCCTGTCTTTACTCCCACAGACCAAGACCATTCTAACAATGCCACTCTATCCCTCATTATCTTCCACTGTTACAGCCCTCCTACTAGACTCTCATGCCTCATAGCCGGCGATATGGATAAGCAAAATTGCTGGAGTCTTGATTCTAACAACATTTTGATATGAGGTTCACTATAACCTAAAGGAGTGTGGAATCGTTTCGAAGTATTATCAGAATGAAGACACCTCAAGAAAAAGTGCCAGAAAAAAATAATTTTCTAGAAAAGAAATCGGTTGCAGACTATATGCAGACCGTTGATTCGTTTTCAGATGACCAGGATATTAGTTTATTATTATTTAGTCCCGAGTGAACTGTATAAGAAGGAAAAAAAAACTCTCCAAGAAAACCGCTAGATTAGAGTTGGGCACGAATTGATTATTTTCACAGTTGAATAAGAATAAATGCAAAATTAATTGTCGGTGAATTCGTACAGGTCAAACTCGTCAAAAGTGCATTTTTATTTTTTAGCTTCAAGTACAAAATTATACCAAGAAATTTTACAAAGAAAAAAGAAAAACAAGACTATGTCCATTTTGGTCGTCAGTCAGAGTTGGCACCACAAATAATTGCTAACACAGAACAGTTTAGCTTATAAAATTAAATTAACTCAAAAAGTAAGTATACATAAACTATAAATAATAATAAAATAAACACTTAACTAAAATACCTACATGTGTTAAGGCTAAAAATAAAAATAAATAAAAATATGTGGATGGTAATAATCACAAATTAAATAAACTAAGGCAACTTGTTTGGATACTAGAAATTGAATTGCTCACTTGCTAATGACAAATTACAAATATGTAAATAAATAAATAAAAATGTTGACCCCAATGTACATTGTGGTTCCGCTTACATATCGATAAATGTTGAATTAACCAAATGCTCACCTTTTAGTCTGATAGTGCATATAATGGTGGAAGTCTAAAACATCGAAGCCATACGAAGATACTAACTGCGCTGTGAAATGATTAGCTTCCAGAACATGGACACGTAATGTTGCCTGGATGAACTCCAGCTAAAAAAAAAAAAACTACACATTAACAAGGGTGGGGGCATACAGTTTCACTTTCGTTAATTGGGGAAACGCAATATTGTGAAGTTAAAAAACGGATACATTCGGCATGAGATTTTGGAAATGATTCTTTTTTATAGTCAACCATTAATGTATTATGCTCTATCTATTTTTATCAATTTATTTTATTTTATTCATATTTATATAGATTCTTTATTATAAAAATTCTTCTATTTATACTGATACATTTATTTTGGTTTGTTTTTCAATAATTAAGCTGTTCTCTTTAATTTTTTATTTATTTACATTAATTATTATCTAGTTTTTCTCCACAGTAACACTAATATATTTATTTATTTGTACGGCATACTGGTACTTTATATAATTGATTCTGAATGTATTTATTCTTAGGGGACCTCGAACCCAGAATAATATTTATTTCATTCATTCATTGAAAATCCAAATATATTGGCAATTTGGTTCACTTCTTTTGTAGGCTCAGAGAAGTTGCAAGATATCACTAGAACCAGTTTCTTGCAGCACAAACATCATACTAAATAAATTATTAATAAGTATATAAATATGTGAGATACATTTCT
This sequence comes from Aradus depressus, assembly GCA_963662175.1. Lineage (NCBI taxonomy): Eukaryota > Metazoa > Arthropoda > Insecta > Hemiptera > Aradidae > Aradus > Aradus depressus. Next base: position 27,211,072 of record OY759217.1, on the reverse strand, counting down.
AATTAAGAAATAAAATCCAAATATTTTTTTAATCCAACATTTAAAGAAACCACTATTTAAAGAAAAACAAAATTGGGCATCTTTCTAAAACAAAACTGAGGGTACCGATAGCTCAGAGGCCTACTGAGCGCATGATCGAGGGTTCGAAATCCGAAATCCTTAGGTTTTCTATCTGGAAGGTGAAAAAAAACTTGAGCACGCCATCCTTCTCATGGAGCAAGCAAACAACCTTTGAGCCATCGCCACCCTCTACAGTTGTCATAACAAGTTATAAGGTGAGTAGATAAATTCAAATTTTGAATTTATACTGGAAGTATAAATGTCTATAAGTTTTGATTCTATAAGATGTAAAAAGTTCGTTACATTAAAAGGTCGTTACGGACATAACTACGAGGTCATACTGCCTACTACCAGAGCGCTCTGGTGGACATGAGCCCGACGCTACTATGAGAGTCCTAAATTTTGCCTTCCTTAATTTTTTATTCACCTAGGATATGGGCCTTTAACGAGTACCTGACGTACAAGCTCGGGACCAAAAATCATCAAAACCCAAAATCTAAATTCATTTACATATTATATAGTTGTAATTGTAACCTCTGGTAACCTTCCACACATTTCCATTTCCCCTTTCTGGTAACACTGACACTAACAGTTTCTGGTCCCTTATAACATTGATTGATATAAACGTGTTAACATATAAACAATAATCCAAATTATATAATTTTTCGCATCAATTTTCCTCCTTTTGAAAATTTTCCCAAAACATGCCAGTAATAGTTACATATTTTTAGAATATATTCAAATTTGAAAATGATATATCTCCTATTAATAGAGCTTACTCTGAGGGCCTGCTTTTCCAGTACCTGATGGGACAATTACTATATAATGAATGAATTTAGATTTTGGGTCCTGATGAGTTTTGGACATTTCTGAGATGAAATATGGATTTTTAAAATTATTTTGTGACATGATGAGAACGATACTAATAATGGGAGGTGCCTCCAGAAACGATTCTTGTTAAATTAATTGACTTGGATTAAATTGGGCGATAAATAGTATAAAAAATTACTAATTTATTTTAATAATATATATTTTTTTAAATACCTGCTTAATGATGAGTCCGCCAGAGGTTAGTGAGGCGGTAGGAAGACCAGTGGCCCATATGAAGAGAGTACTCGGAGGCAGACATGAGGTAGCCAACTTCATCAGTTTGGTCATGTTGGCCTTGTACTGGGAGACTCCATTGGGGCCCCATCTGACAACAATGCACACAATTAGCAAATATTAACATGTAAAGTGCAATTAGATCCACCAGAATCACTTGCAATGTACTTCCTCAGAACGAATTAATCAATTAACTTGGTTGCTTCCCCTTCCAATATCAGTCGAACGTATGCGCCAATAAACAATAGTTGAGGGCTCCTAAATACAGTAAAATCCGGATATAACGATATTCAAGGGACCAAGGAAATCGTTATATCCCGAACCAAACTGTTAGACCTACATACAAATGTATGGGCTTGTTAGTGAAAAAGAAAAAGGTGTTTTACAATGATCATAACGAGAAAGTTTACATATTTTTATTTAATTTTTAAAATTTATTTACATACATTTGTAACTGTATATGTACATAAATTATGTATACACATGAGTAAATATGTATTAATTTTCCACAAAAAAAATCAGTTATTTTAGTTTGCTTGCTTTTTTTTAAGCATAAATTTTGGCTTACATGGTTATGAAGTTCCGAAGTCACGATCCCTACGGAGGCAAAGGAAAGACTAATCTGAAACTAGGAATATACGCACTAGAAGGGAGTTCGAAGAAAATTCGACAAGAGGGAAATGGTATGTTTGGAAATGGAATGACTCATTGCGCTCGGAAAGAGTAAACAAGAACCGTGTTTAAAACCCTTTTCGTACTGTTTGACCCAATTATGTATGTATGTGTGTGAATATGTACATACATATTATATTGTTATAACCGGAAAGAAAAAACAACTTTTTCTTATGTTTTAGATCGTTTTATAAGGAATATCGTTATATCCGGATTTATTTCATTTAAACGTGGGCCCCCTCCCTATCTGTTGAAAGTTGTTTACCTGCAAATGTCCCACAGGCAGGAATTCATCAGAATCACATCGGGGGCTTTTCTGATTCCTCGTTTAATATCGTTCATTAATTTTTCAATAATTTCAGAATAACATCGTGTGACAAAAATAAATTCTATAGTTGTCTGATTTTCCTGAAAGTTTAAATAGCACAATGGAATTTAGACATAATAAAAATTTATGTAAAGGACATTCTTATACCAGCCACCTTTGTACAGATCACTTCTCCCTCTCCTCGCTCAATTTCATTCCATACTAGCATTACTGAATATATGGAGTTTCATAAAATAGCGTAACTCTGAGGCTGACTTTCTTACACACAGTAAGGAGTAATTGACATCGTACTGGCGAAGGACGGCGTGCTTAAGTTCTGCTACTTCCAAAAAAAAAAAAAAAAAAAAAAAAAACCTAAGGCCTTCGGGCGGGTTTCGAATCCGTGATCTTAACCTCAGTAGGCAAGCAAGGGAGAAGTGATATGTACAAGCTCTGAACTACCGGCGTCCTCTCACACTGTATATTGAATTTTATTATGCATATTTACAATCTGTACAGACCATAAGTAAAATTGACAATAGTTAATGGAACAATTCTTTGATGAGCGGGAAAAAGAGTACAAGTCCATTTTTGGCCAAAACAGTATTATTTTACATATTTCACAATGTGAAATCAATCTCTAGAAGAGGCGAGAAGGCGACAAGTCGGTAATGTCTCTGACGTAATTGTAGAACTAATTTCTTGACAGTTCAAAAAAATTTGTCCAGTGGCAAAAGAAATTTTCTGTTCTCCTGAATTTCAACCAAAGAATTTATATACGATGGTAACTAAATGTAAGAAAAAAAATTGAATAAAATAAATAATAATAATTTTAAAAAAATAATAAAAATATCTCTGTGAAGTCTTGAAGAATATTTACAAAAAATAATATTATATACATACTATGAGAAAATAATTGCAAAGATAATAATAAAAAAAAAATATAAGAATAAAAATTAAGTTGAAAAATTCAATGTAGATGTTGATTAGCGACTGTAGATTCTAATTGTAGGAATATTGAGGGTCAGTCGAAGATGAAAGAAAACGAAACGTTGGCATTTAAAAAATTCAATATTTGGCCGTTTCGGAAACTATTCCTTTCCTTCTTCAGGGCCTTATAATGACTCGAGTGGATATGTGTGGTGAAGAGTTTGTGTGAACCAAATTGGCATTACTGTGTGTCACACAAACTCTTAACACCTTCACCACACACATCCACTGAAGTCATTATAAGGTCCTGAAGAAGGAAATAAATAGTTTTCGAAACGTCGGCCAAATATTGAGTTTTCATTTACACGACAGAACCTCGAATTCCTTCTACATTGAAAAGATACTGTCGACTCTAATAATCATTATATATATATATATAAGAAATACAACATTAAAAAAAAACTAGCAATAATAAAACGACGTAACAATAATAACAGTTCGTTACTATGCATTATAATGTAAACATTTTGAACTATTTTCTACGAAAATGTTTGGTACATTCTTTGGGGCGCTATAATTTTGGACGTATTGGTTCTGTATCAAATCAGAGGGCATCTTAATAGGTGGAAATGTAATAAAAAAACATGTTTTTGATACGAATAACAGTTTTTGCGTGAATCAAGCAAACGTACGTTTTCGGCATGTATTTCGCAAACCGAGGGACAATCGAAATTTTTTATTTCGTATAATGTGTCTTTCAGTTTTCTCTACAAATTTTATCACAAGATATTTGATTAGGTCATAATTATAAGCAGTATCTTGTAAAATGTACTGTAAAGTACCAAAATGTGATCAGTTCCAAATTAGAACATGTGATATCTTCATCTGAAATTTCAAGTTTATTGCTACAATTGTTTTTGAATTGGAGCACTCACAAAGTTCCAATCAAATATACACAAAATATGGTCAAATGACCTCGAAACGTGAAATTCCATTGAAAACTCTATCTTGGACTACAAATATTTGTTATACTAAAGATATAAACAAGTAAAACCAAATGAAATTTCGAAATAAATGAATATTTTACTTGAAAAACACGGTGCTCCGTGAAATTTCTGCCTTTGGTGAGCTCACTTCGGCTGACTAGATTATCCCCTAGAAAACAATATTCCAGCTAGAAAAAATATAGACAGAAAGTGTAAATATGGTTCATCTCTCTTTGTATATCTCAGAAACAAGAAATAATTGTTTTTGCTTATTAAAAAAAAAACTCCAGGAAGTACGATATCGCAACAGGGAGCAGCTCTTCTCCAGTAATAATATTTAAATTATTTTAAAACACAACTAAATTGTAATTAAATTAACCGTAGCTGTACATAAAGGCATCAAAAAAATGTAAACAAACCCTGAAAAATTGTAACTATCAAGTTACCTTTTCTATCAAATTCAATTTATATTAATAAATGAGTGACAACTAACAGAAAACTCATGCATTTGTAACTGTAAAAACTTGTTTGGTATATTAGGGAGAAAAATGCCGGCTTTGTTTTTCTCGTACATCACAGCTTCATGCTCAAAATATTGCCGAATAATTTAGTCACAAATTACAGCACGATATTTTTCATAGAAGTCACAAGCACAATAAAATATATCCTAGGTACTAGGCAGGTCAAACTCCATTGTCAATAAAATTAATGACATCGTTATTAAACTAATCAACCCTACACCTTTAACAACACTTTATCAAAATGATAACGATTATCGGGTTGAAGAATTAAACTGTAAACATCCTCGATATATATATTTTTACTGAAACATTTAAGATTCTTGTCCAAACGTCAAAAAAAAAATCTAATATGTAAAAGAGAATTCATAGGAATGTGTTACTTACGCGTCTTTTTAAGGCATTGATGTCAACAAGAGTATTACATTTTAATAGCCACAAACAATCCTTATATAGAGCTCTTATATCTGCAAAAAGTATGCAAAAATAGATGAATGTTCATAAATTGTTTAACAACACTTGATTGAAATAAGTACATACTTGAATCTCCTATGAAAAGAATATTTTTATTATTCAAGAGCACTGAAGCGTCAGATTGAAAGAAAATATCTGCCATGTTAAAATCTAAAGCACTACAAAAATTCAAACCTGAACAGGCATGCTAGATAACTAGTTGCTTCAAGGCGGTCAGTTGTCAAAAGCAGTGTAGCCATCTTCGAAAACACAACTTAAAAAGTAACATACAAATATTTAAGTAAACTAGCTGTTTAATAACTACTTGGAGTTGGAATAAAAATATTGAAATGTCAAGATAAACGAAATGGCACTGATGTCATTAAAAATAAATATGTGACCAAAAATACATTATAGAATTTTTGAAGTGTAAACTTCAATAACACTAAGAATACATTATATTGTATGTATTTTAGTGGTATATTAGAAGTTTAAATTAAACTCTTATATTCTTCTAAGGTAATGCTCAAAATTAGTTGAAGAACTTTCTCTACTAACCTTGGATAGTGTACCCCTCTTATTCTTGCAATCCGCTCCCAAAACTTTGAAAAACATAAATTCTGTCTGTAAAATTGCTTGAGCTTCCATTTAGTTTCATACTCACGGTCTTCGAGATAATGAAGGAAAATCATTCCTTCTTGTATAGACAAATGATTTATTTCCGCGTTTCTGCTTCTATAAAATATCAGTTAAAAATAACAGAATTATATAATAATAAACAACAATTTGATATGTGAAACTGAGGGTCAAACAAGAGAACAGCAACTTTTCTTGGCTTAGCAATCCAAAAGTATCTGTTGTTTTATAATATCTGTTGACAAAATGGTTAGAATATTTCAAATATATATCTCTTTACTCCCCTTCATAATTTTATATTTATTTAATTTAAAAAAATAATAAATAAAGAAATCAGTAATCAACATCTTTTTGTCTTCAATTTAAATCTTACCTTATCACTAGTAGTGTGCTAATAAATATTTCTTTACTGGAAAACAATGAAAAATTGATTCCAATTACATACTTTTCAATGTTTTGCCTGCTAAGAAAATCAAATCGGCAAACAACTTTGTTAACAAAATTGATAGGTTAGCTAGAAAAAGTGGAAACAAGAAAAAAATTAGTTAAAAGGGAAACAACTCAACTAACAGTCTCTACGCTAAGCAGAGCAAATAATGCAAGTAGCAGTATAACAGTTTTGATAGCCTTGATAACAACAACAAGTACAACACATCAGTTTGGTGGATAACAACAAAGGATACTAACAGTTTAACTGTACTGAAAGTTAGTATACACTGGGATAATTTATCTATTCAAAACTATTATTTTTGAATTTTAGTAGTTTGCTACTAATGGAAAAATAGCAGACCACTAGTTATTACAAAATAGACATCCTAAATAATGCCGTTTTGACGCATCCTTTTGTGGTATCAAAGCGGTATGTTCCTTTTATTTAATCACTCGTAAATTTTTGAGACGCTTAACCAGTATTAGTTGGACAAAATAATCAGTTCTGAGTTTTGAGAAGGGAACAGTCGTACTAATCTATTCCCTTAAGGAGGGATGAAGAAATCACTTAGAGAAGATTACCAGAGAAAGGGTGGATTTAGAGTGGCCTGGCTCAAACCTCAGCTCTAAACCATCCCTTCCTTTACCATTCTTGACGTTAATTTACATATTTGAATAATTTAGATTTTCCAAGTCCATACCCACGGTGCGCCACTGTTAAAAAAAAAAATCGAAAAAACTGAATCGCCGCCATTTGCTTACAACAAAAAAAAACCGTTTCAGCATAATGATCCCAATTAAATTTTTTTGTTTTAATAATTTTTCTTATCTCTTTTTTTTTTTTTTCTTATTTTATTAATTTGCAATCTAAATACAATATATACATAATAAGCATGTGGTCAAAAAAAAAAAAAAAAATATATATATATAACGTCACTTGATGGGAGAAGCCAGCCAGCGCTGACACTCCCTCGAAAGTCAATTATAATATTCATTATCCTCAGAGAGAAGATCATAAGGCCACCTCCTGTTCAAGCGGTGGGGAGGACTGTCAGGATGGGAATGCCAGGAAAGGTCTTGTGCGAGAGGATTTGAATGGGAAGAAAGCTTTCTGTTGAATGATTGGAATCGGGATGTGATTAATTCATTGACTGTGGAAATACCGAGATCCCTGTGTAGAACTTTATTGGTGACATAGAAATGTGCGTTGACAATTCGTCGGAGGACTTTGGACTGGAATGGTTGGATTGCTGGAATTCTTCTCTTTTTAAAAATACAATTTATGGGGAGAAAAAACTAAAATTTAACTGTTATTTATTAAAGAAGATGTGTTAAGTTATCTCGTAAGTAATGTCAGTTTTTACTTCTCCAGTTCTCCAGTTGTACGAAGAGTAGAAAAGGTATCTAAAACTTCATACGGAACTTTCAACATAATTTTATGTTTTCCGACCTCCTGATTTGAATAAAAAGTCTGTAAACACGATAACTCCTGATGTGTCGACACGAAATTTTATGTGTATCGAGAATACTCTAAGACACCTACTGATTTTCAGTCGAAAGGGAGGGTGGATCTCGAGGTTGCAACTCAAAAACCCCAATAACTGCTGATGTAATGAATGTATCGACATGAAATTTTATATTTGAATTCAGAACCCCAAGGACAATACCTGTTAATTTTCCGCGGAATCGTTCGAAGGATGCAAAATTTAATATTACAGTGAAACCTGTTCAACTGGGATCTCAAGGGACCTAGGATTTTTTTTATCACTTATAGAGGCTTTTCATTTACCCAGTTTTCCAAATAGGCAGGTTTGAAATGACAGTTGTTTTATTTATAGAGGGCCTGTTAAGAGAGGTCGAAATGTATTGTTTCTCATTAGAGATGTTTTCGCCAGAGATCTTGTGGAAGTTCATTGTGAATACTAATGAATAAAAAACTTAAAAACAAGTCAAAAAACCCCACTTTATTTATATGAACACAATATGTTAGCCCCCCCCCCCCCCCCCCCCTCCTGTTCTGTCACCCTCCCTCACTCTTCCCCTCCTACCCCTCCACGCCCCCCCCCCAGTCATTAGTCTGTATCTGTCTGTACACTTGAGAATGCTCTAACGAGTGAAATATATTGTGTTCATATAAATAAAGTGGGATTATTTGACTTGTTTTTAAGTTTTTTATTCATTAGTATTGTTTCTCATTTATAGAAACAACAACACACTTTATTTGGACCAGAACATCTTGGTTCTTCACAAAAAGTATAACATGGAAAACCATGTTATACTTTGTGTGAAGAACCAAGATGTTCTGGTCCAAATAAAGTGTGTTGTTGTTTTGTTGTTCATTTATAGAGGTGAAAATGTTAATAAAAAATGCATATTTTATGTTGTTATTATGTCCAATTTTTATTTTTCAAAACACTACTACAAAACTTATGACTTAAAAAAATCTGTTATATTGGTTTGTATTTGAGTGCTAGTAGCTTTAAGGTGTTTCTCGATAGTATAAATTTGATCAAATATGCCAGGATTATCAATATTTGACATCTCAAAATATTTATGTAAGGTTTCTAATGCTTTTTCTGCGTCACGCTTTGATACTCTTTCTGAAATCTCTTCACAACCCTCCTCTTCTTCTTCTTCTTCTATCTCCAAAGAGGAAGAAGAGCACGCAGAAACGATGTCGTCATCAGTGAGCTCTTCTGAAATTAATACGTCATCGTCCATACGCACGAAATTCTCAAAAGTCGGCTGCTGGTCATTTCCGTTGCTACTACAAGTGGTAATAATCTGGTTCCAATCTGCAAGTGTTACACAGTTCTCTTCCTCCTCTTGTAAGCCCTCAGGTTCAGTTACTTCTGTCACTTATTCAGGGCCCCCACATGCCCGGTACTACCGTTGCTACGGCAACGGGGCCCGTGGGCCAAAAGGCCCGCAAGGACGGGGAAAAAAATTAAAAAGTAGAACAGTAAGAGCATCTAGCCAGCTGGGCAACGTATTGAAAACATGGCAACGTTCATCAATGACTCAAGAACGTCTTAATTCACTTGGAGTGTTAGCAATCGAACACCGTCTTGCATCAAGCCTTGACTTAAGTGATTTAATTGTAAAATTCTCAATGATCAAAGCCAGAAAAATGTAGCTTTCATTCATATGGTTTATAATGTAACCACCAATTTCCTACGACAGTATTATTTTATCTGTGTGAATATTAAAATTAAGCAAACAAAAATATTTAAGAATTAATTTGTTCAATTATGTATTTACCAGTATTTAAAATAAATTTACGATGACAATCTAAACACTGTCTAAACTCTTAAAACTAGTTTAAATGTGTGTTTGATGAAAAATAATTGTAATAAAGGCTAAAAAATGTATATTGTAAAAAAAGGCCAAAATTTATTTTTTTGGTAGTAAGAGGGGGGCCCATCATGACTTTTAGCAACGGGGCCCAGGGAGTAATGTGGGGGGCCTGCACTTATTTATCGTACAAAACCTTAGATAGTATTGGAAAACAAAGCACGTGTGGAAGAAATTATAATGTTTGTAAACAAACGTGTCGTAACGTGTCAATTAAAAAGGTTTAAAAATTCCCAGTAACAGAGGTATTTCAATGCAAAAGTGTCGGGACCTCATTGTAATTATCAGTAACAGAGGTTTCTCACATATCCAGGGCCCACTTAACCAGGTTTCACTGTATTGTGCAAAAACTCATATGTAAGTCATCTATTGATTTTTAGCGCAAACTTTCGATTCGTGTTTGAGGGGGAGTGAACGGTTAATTGATTAATTACGTACTTTTAGTTATGTTATTTGAAGGGTGTGTTAGGAAAGTCTAAGAACTGTCCTCAAAGTGGAAACCCTAGATATCTTTTAATGAGACAATATAATTGATGAGGAACGGGCACAAAAAGGTTTGCTCTGAGCCCTGGCCTGGAGTAATGTAGAGAGTCAACCCTAGCTAATAGAATAGGACTTTAACTAACGAAAAAACTCATCGATGAATCACCGGGCAATGTACTTCCCCAGAGACTGATAAACTAAGTTTTTGCTCTCACAAAAACAAATGATGGATTTGGCTCAAAATCAATAGGCGTTAACTAGCTCCCCCCTGGAGGTCACATCTACTTCCCCAAGTATAATAAGGGAAGTTATGAAATGGATTAGAAATTCGATATTGATTTTTCACCGAAATTTCATGTTTTTCAACTCCCTGAATGAAAAATTAAGAAAAGGAACGTCTGTGAATATTGTAACGCCACATAGAATGAATTTATCCCCATTAGAACGTATTTATTGGTTTTTATATTGGCAAAAGGAAACATTTAGTATTAGATGGGCGCCGGTAGCTCAATGGTATGCGTGCTTGTCTTCTGAGCTCAAGATTGTGGGTTCGAAACCCGACGGAGGCCCTTAGTTTATTTTATCTGGGAGGTAATATAAACTTAAGCACGCCGTCCTTCGGACGGGACGTTAAGCGATAGTCCCGAGCCTGTACGATGTCAGGTACTCGTTAAAGAATCCTGACCCCTGCCCTAGGTGAATACAAATTTAGGGTAAGCAAAATTTAGGACTCCCACAGTAGAGTCGGGCTCATGTCCACTGAGTGACGAAAGAGCTCTCTGGTAGTAGGCGATATGACCTCGTAGTTAAAGTCCGGGCATGAGTCATAAAACCTAACCTAACCTCAAACAGATTGAATCAGCTTAATTTAAATGGTGTAGAAACTGTTGTGGAGGGCAAAATTAAAATAGCATCATGCTTGGAATGTGCTGCAAATGGTTTCTTTCTGCTCCAAGCTCTGTTAAAGCCGTTGAACTAATATTTCCTGTTCGTGGACACTCTTTCATTCCCCCAGACAGAATCTTCGGAAGAATGGAGACCGACTTTAGAAATAAAGAAGTGATCGCAAACTCTCAGTACAAGGACATTATAGCTAAACATGCCACGGTAGTCAATGTGGGCGTAGAGTGTGATGTCATGGAATGGAAAAGTGAAACTGAGAAGGTTTTGAAAGCACCTGGTTCTTTCCATTTTAAATTTGCACCATGTAAAAAATTTATTTTAAAACGCCCGAAAAACAACAGTACTGATATACTAGTCAGAGGGGAGCTGTTTTATCGACACCTAACAGGGACTTTCAAAAGCGTTTCAAAAAAAAATAATACAGTCATACAAATAAGTCCAGCAGTTATTCAGCCAAACATGAACACTGTAAATCCATTAACAATAAAAGATGTCAAAAACTTGCTTGCAGTTCATTATGGGAAAGATTGGGAAAAGATAGAAAAACTGAATTATTTTCAGGATTTGTTTGAAAAGCTTCCTGCTAACAATTCTGCAGAGAACGAGGAGGAAACACAAGCACAAGAGGAGGAGCAACTATGTGAATATTACGTCGATTCTGACGAATCGATCGTATAGATTTTTATTCGGGGTTTTACAAATTTTAATACTTTTTTTGTATATTTTTTAAAAATAATTTTACTATACCCACATTTAAAAATGTTTTGTTCTTTTCTAAAACTCCCAAAGTTTAATTTTATGAGTGTTTTGGGTGACATAGTTACTCTTATAATAATATTTTAATATTATTCACACACGAGTGAAGATGGAAAATTAGTGAAGTTGGAAGCAAAGGTGAATAAATCCACATGTTGGGTGCAAAAATGAATATCTCCAATATTAAATTCAAATTTCTAGCTATTTCGCATAATGATAAATGCTGAAAAAAATTTCTGGGTAATTGTAACACTTGCTTGGCCGAAAAAATTCAAAATCCTGCCTCTAAAACAAGGAATATCATAAATTGCAGTTTTTTGTTGTTCCTGAAAAAAATGCCATAACGGAGATATTCACTTTTGCATCTATACCCCTCAACTAGTTTCATAAGTCAAACTGGTGGTGAATCTTATTAAAGAAGTCAAAGGACTGGACACTAGGGAAAAAATCACCTTTTGATTTTTAATTTGGAATAGCGCGGAAAAGTTGTCTTTTAGTGTAGATAAGATAAATAAAAAATATGAAAAATATTAGAGTACGTCTTGAGGTGCCGCAAGGTCCTTAAAGTTTCATAAAAACACACTTTTTTGGAACTTTTTCAAAGATTTTTGCGAGTCTCGATTATGTGATTTTTAATTTGGAATAGCGCGGAAAAGTTGTCTTTTAGTGCAGATAAGATAAATAAAAAATATGAAAAATATTAGAGTACGTCTTGAGGTGCCGCAAGGTCCTTAAAGTTTCATAAAAACACACTTTTTTGGAACTTTTTCAAAGATTTTTGCGTGTCTCGATTATGTGATTTTTAATTTGGAATAGCGCAGAAAAGTTGCCTTTTAGTGTAGATAAGATAAATTAAAAATATGAAAAATATTGGAGTTAGTCTTGAGGTGCCGCAAGGACCAGTTTAATGTGGCAATGAAGTAGAAACAAACATTTTGCAGCTGTAACATTTGTAATCATTAAGGATACAGAAGTAAGAAATACAAAATTTGACATTACAAAATATTTTTTTATTTTTATTATATTTTATAATTAATAATTTTTTCCAATTCTAATGCTTATATATGTATTTAAAACCATCTTTTGTAACATTATATGTACGCGAAATTCATAAAAAATAATTTATCGAATTTAAAAATTTTTCATTTTTTTTACAAACTTTAAGCTCTTTGCGGCACCTCAAGATGTTGTAGTATTGCAACCAGTTTTTTTTTTATTCTTTTTGAACTTAAAAGGCAACTTTTTTCCACTATTACCAAACTAATAACTAAAAAAAAATTTAAAAGGCCATTTTCGTTCCACCCCACTTGACACATATCAGAGGCCAGCTGGTACCTGATAGACCAGTCTTTTGACCTCTTCTCTAATAAGATTCAACACCTGATGATGTCATTTTGTCTGATGAAACTAGTTGTGATTAAATAAATTTATGTTGGACTGATCTATCTGTATTACTTATTTAAGAAGTAAGTCCACTACATCTGCCTACCACCAAGAAAGATAATTTAATTTAATATTTTGTACTGGGAAAACTGGGAAAGAGCTTGGTGGTGATTCACCGATGTTTTTTTATTAGTCTTTTTTTCAACAAACAAGTTTTTTTTTTGGAAAATTATAGTGAATGAATGGTTGTCAGTAACCTCGCCTTCCTCCTTCGTTAATACTGTGATGTGTAAAAAATACACACATTTAAATTATTAATATTAAAAAAAAATTATATTTATTTTTCTATAAAATCCAAGAAGCAACTGAATTAGTAAATAAATAATATGAATGCAAATTTTGTTTTAAAAGAACTCATGAATAAAAAAAAAACAGCTGTTTTTAATTAGTGTGTAGAGAGGTGTCAAGGTCTGGGTTGTGTTTAGACTTAAGATGTGATGAACTAAGTAGGAGTGAATTAACAATAAAATTGATCCGCAAAGAAGGTACTGTTATTTATTTATATGTTCAGAATATATATGCCCAAAAATATATAACTTAAATTTGAAGAATGGCCAAAATATAAAACAAAAGTTTGTTAATTGAATTTTTTTTTAAATTACGTGCACTTTTTTAAAAATTGCGTCTTGAACTTTTGATATTTTTTAGAGCCCTTTTCGGAAATTACTGTAGAAATCAAAATTTAGTAAAAGACCAGAGATAAAATTTCTACAGGAAATGTGGTAATTTATTGTTTATTTAAGTTCATTTGTTTAATTATTATTAATTCAATTATTTTAATTATTATTTATACTTATATTTTTTAATTAATTTTATTTAACAATAATTATTTTACCACAATACTTAATTTAATCTTATTTCAATTGTTAACTCCCTTACAGATTTAAATAAGGTTGAGAGCTCTCTTTTCTTGCACTTAGAAATTTATTTACTGTGTTGCACCCTGTCCAGTGAACTTCGTTTCTCTTCGCTATTTAAGCTTACATTTATAAATTATTTTATTTTTTTCTTCTTATATTTGTTTTCTTTTTAGTTGGTTGAAGTTACTCGGTACTGGAGACTCCCAGCCCATATCCCGCTGAGGATAGAATCCAATTTCTAAAGTAGTGAGGATATCCTATTTTAGTGGGAATTGGTCTAGGGTGGAGTTAGTTCTTGGAATAGGGGATGGCTTGGGACACTTACTGAGACTGGCTTCCGGTGCAGGTGCCAGTAACCTCAGCCACTACGAATCCAACCTCAGTTGGTGGAGCCACTTGGAAACAACCACCACCTTAGTATCATTTTAGCTAAGGCTGTGAGAACCGCCCCGCCTCAAGGTCCAGAATGGTGACCCGGGATGGCGAGCAGTGCCTATTATCCCTACGGTCTTCCACCCACAGGATTAGCGGAGGGGGATTAGCCGCTTATCATGTAGGGAGATGATGTCCGTATCATGAGTGAATGGGGATTGTGGTGATGGTGATTGATGATATCGGGGATGATGATGATGTAAATGATGATAGCGTTTTTTTCTCTTATGTAATGCTACTATTAACAGCTACCGACTTTATGAACTATTTCTACTATGCACAGATTATTAGGGGGGCGCAGTTAGCTCAGTGGTAGCGTGCTTGCTTACTGAGCTCAAGATCACGGGTTCGAAACCTGGTCGAGGCCCTTAATTTATCTGAGAGGTAAAAAGAAAAAAACATGAACATGCCGTCCTTCGGATGGGACGTTAAGCAACGGTCCCGAGCCAGTGCGATGTCAGGTACTCATTAAAGACTCCTAACTTAGGTAACTAAACATGGGTATGCAAAATTACAGACTCCCACAGTTGAGCTAACAAGGAAGGGTTAAGAGCATTGAGTGCTTAGGTCCATAGGTGCGCATACCAATCCTAAAAAAATATATACAGACTATTTCAATCTCAGTAATTTTCTCAAAAAAAAAAAAAAAAACTTTTTTAAAACTCTTTTAGAGGGCATCGGTAACTCAGAGGGTGGAATACCTACTGAGCTTAAGACCGCGATTTCGAAACACTGCTTAGGCCCTTAGCTTTTTTTTCTGGGCGATGAGGAAACTTTGAGAACGCTATCCTTCAGATGAGAAGCTTACGTCAAGACTCCTACCCTTGGTTACTAAATCTGGATAAGTAAAATTTAGGACTCGTAATAGAGTCGTGCTCATGTCCACCAGAACGATGAAAGAGCGCTCTGATAGGTTTTACCTAATGAGTCCCATGAAAAAATTTAAATAGTCTAATATATACATATATATGGTGGGCTGGTGTTTTACACCTAGGGACCTAAGCATCCAGTGCTCTTATCCCTTCCCTGGAAGCCCTGGGCTTCCCCCTTATTATACTACCTGTACGTTTATACTACCTAAACCAAGCTCTTCATGAAGTGCTCAGTCTCCCAGTTTCCTTAATGAACCTGAGAATGCTCTCATAGTCCAATCTTCAGTCCTCCTCTGCAATTACATCTCCACCAAAGATGCGAAATCTCGTTCGCGCATATCCCGAGCAGATGCCCAGGAAGTGGGCCGCCGTTTCGTCTTCTTCCCCACATCTATCGCAGGTAGGACTGTCCTTGACTCCCACAGTGTGTAGGTGTCTATTAAACGGACTGTGGTCCTGTGAGAACTCCAGTCAGTTGCCAGGACTCCCTTCCCAGGAACATCTTTGACTGCCTGCATGTGGTCTTTTCTCTCCATGTACTCTCCAAAAGATCCTTAGTCCATTCTCTAATTCCGGTTCGGCATGCCTCCCGAGATATTCCCAGCACCGGTTCTGGCCCCATAAAAGGCTTACTTGAACCTTCCTTGGCTAGTCGCTCTACTTCTTCATTTCCCTGGATCCCCGAGTGTCCGGGAACCCCGTAGAAAAATAATCTAAATATAAGGTTAAATAGCGACGAGGAAGAGGTGTTCGTCTGAAGAGGGTGCAACATAGTTAATTTTGTGGATAGTGTAAGAAAAGAGAGCTCTCAACCTTATTTAAATTTGTAAGGGGGTTAACGATTAAAAGAAGATTAAATCCTGAAGTGTTAACGAAGGGGTTGGGGGGAGGTTTAATCAGTGAAGCTCCTTGTAGAGGTTAGATTGGGTGGGTAGGGTAGGTGGGTATATCTTGTCTAAGTAGAAAGCAGAAGAGGTCGCTAATCTGTATCCTTTAGCTTTAGCTGTTTAGTCATGCAAACCTTCCCGGGCCCATCTCTCTGATCTGTTAGGAAAGTCCTGAGAGAGAGAGAGTGAGCTACTTTACCGAGAGGACTTGATAGGTACTTTACCCCGGCGCGGCGCCCTCCCACCGCCTCCAATCAGTTCATTTGTCGATCAGGAGTATCTTGGGAACAACTTTTGATTTCATTGGCCATAACATTAAAATAAAGTTAAAATATATAAGGTTAAAATATACCTTTAATTTCCCTTACACTAATTGTATTTCCTTTTTTGGTATGTGATGTAATGTTTAAGGCTAGTACAGACGTGCGAGCAACGAACCGAGCACTGTTCGGCTCGTTTTCAGTTTTCAACGAACACACTCCAAGCCGAACAGGGACGAGCCGAGCATTTGGATGCTCCACAACCATACTAACGAACATAACCTGCACAAGTTAATCTGCAGATAACAAATTTACGTTTATTTGTATATAATTTTATTACTATTCAAAATCTTCAATCAGAAAATGCTCAAGGTAGGTAGCTACTTACTTAATTAATTTACATATTTGTAGTACAATTAATACGGATACGAATTTATTATGATACGTAATTTATTTTTACATGTAAATTGTTCAAAATGAACACTTTTTTAGGAAAAGTGTTTGAATAATTCCTCCCAAGCATCCAATCTCTTTATTTTATTAAAATGTAATTTGTGTTTTAAATCCCATATGACTGGGTACTGTCTAATAGCCTGAGCAAACTGAATTTGAAGCTCCTGAGTCCAGTCTTCAGAAACCATAATAAAATATAATTTATTGAATAATATTTAAATATATATTTAATTAAAAAAAAAAAGAACGTGCACTTCCAAAAACCTAAATATTTGAGAAGGTTATAATATTGGTTATAAACAACAGTGCTCGGGTCAAGTCGGGACGGTTCGGCTTGGTATCAGTCCACACACACCGCAGCCCGAGCCGAACATTCCTTTGTTGGTTCGTCAAAAAACCGACAACAGGTGGAGCAGACCCCGAGCCTCCCTTGTTCGTCGAGCGCCTGCGCACTATTCCCCAGGCATGCGCACTGACTAATGTTTGGCTCGTTGCTCGCGTGTCTATACGCCTCTTTAATGTTTCACTACAAGGGATGCCAAATTGTAATGTTTGCACTTTTATTGTTTTTATTAAAATATATTTTCCTTTACTTTACTTTAAAACACGCGGGAATTTTCTCAAACTGTATAACTGATTTTTACTAAATAAAATATTAATGGGATGCCAGATCGCCTATCTAATAGAACGATACTTAAATTACTGATTTTAATATACAGAGTGGCCCAGATAAGCTGACCACAAGTGAAATAACTCCTTAACGGTTAGAGATATCAAAATTGTGCATAGGACTAAAGTTGAAGCACTCATCAAGAGCTATAGGATGGCGTCCTCAAAAAGATAAACATTACCCTTTTAATGGCTCAAACAGCCCTTCGAATGGCGGGGTTACCTTTTGACCCTTAAGTTTCATTACATTTTATTAAAGTACTAAAGAAACAAGGAAGAACTGTGGAAACAGATTTTTGATACGTCAAGTAGTTCTTGGAAAAAAAGGTTTAAAGTTGCACGTTTTTCGAATGAATCGCTGTTCCATACTCCTTATAAGTTGGGGCAAAGAAGCCCATTTATCAATTAATGCATCTGCAAGTTCATCCAAGTTATCCGAGCAAGGCGAACGCATGTGTAACTGGCGTTGGAGTTTATCACAAACATGCTCAATAGGATTCATGTCGGGTGAAGAAGCAGGTTAGTTCATGTTTGTGATTTCTCGTTCCTCTAAATAACGTTCAACCAACGTTGGCTCTATGAGGCCGAGCTTCATCATCAACAGGAATGAAATTTCCCCCAATTTCTTGGGACAATAACAGGCCTCATGACATTGTCCAGGTACGTTTGTGCGGTCACATGTTCATTCTTTAACATTATCAGCTGAGTTTTTCGATTACTCGATATCCCTGTCCAGACCATTATTGAGCCTCCTCCATAAGAGCGTATTGGCTCAGTCATACTTGCGTTAAATCGCTGGTTTCGCTCTCTCTACACTCTAAAACGTATATCATGATGACAGAGAACAAATCTCGATTCGTCAGTATACAAACAACGATCCCATGAGTCTGATGAGGACTACCCAACATGTTCAAGACCCCATAAGTGCTGCTTTTTGTTGTCTCGTTAAAAAACACCTCCTCGCTGGTCTTCTTGCACTCAAACCGAATTCATGGAGGCGGTTTCTAACTGTTTGAGTTGAAATGCGGACCCCTGTTGCATCCACAAAAGAGCTTTGTAGTTGTCGAGCTGTTAAACCTCGTTGCCTAGTAGTCTAGACTTTTAAATATCGGTTCTGCTGAGGGGTAGTTTTTTGAACTCGGTCTCCTCCATGAGTGTATTGAGCAGTACCTGTTCTCTGGTATCGTGACCATGATAACTGTGTGAGAGCAACCAAGCCTACGGCCAACATCACGCTCATAATGGCCTAACTCTAAAAGAGCCAAAGCCCTCCCTAGTTCTTCAACAGTAAGTCATCGTAACGGAATTTTTAAAAAAATGTCGTGCGCTGGCTAAATAAGTACTTATGGTGAAAGACGAATCTTGATTTCTTTAAAGAATTAAATGCGATAAAGCGGCTCCCAATTGTGTAAACAAAATGAAGTTGTTTTTGTTTATTTTTATTTTTCATTAATCCCCTCAGAGATCACTTGAAAAGAATGTGAAAAATTGTAAAAATACTTTATTTTTAATTGGAAAAAATTTCAAATCATCCAAGTAAAAGAAAATGAGTGATATCTGAATTTTTGGAAGTAGTCCACTTCAATTTGTGAGCAGTTTATATTTCTACCTAAAAGAATTCCAAGTCGGCTGGTCACTAGGAGCCCCAATTCCGAACAATTACATTTTTTTAACGTAATTGATTAATTCGTGTTGGGGAAGTACATAGCAGATGATTCACCGACGATTTATTAATTTAATTTTTGTAATTTAGAGGATCGGTAAACATGAAATTCCGTTCAAAACTCAACTAATATCTGACCGATAACTTAAGTTCCTCTTTGCATAGCTATGGAAGTGTAAGAAATAAGGTTGATGAAGATTACAAGAGATAGGGAGGGTAGGAGAGGGGGTTAAAACAGATTTTCTAATTATGTTGTGTCTGTTTTAATGAAAAACTTAATTGAATGTGGACCAGTTGCAATGAACGCTGAGACCACTCGCTGCAATTTCAGACTCGATTCCATTAGACAGCGTACTAGTCTGTAGATCCCTAAGGACAACTTGTACTGGACAATCAAGGAACGTTTCAATATTGGTGGTCTCTAGTTTATAAGTTAGTTGTAACAAGGAGTGACTGATTTAAGTAGTTATTGTGGATCGTGCCCGGGCATTCACTATCAGAACGCTCCTTCATCGCTCTGGTGGACATGATCTCAACTATTCTGCGATTCCTAAATTTTGATTTCTGAGGTTTCATTACCTAGAGCAGTGGTCGCCAAACTTTTAAGCGACTGAGCTACATTGCAGCTCATAAACTTTACTGTAAATATACATTTCTAATTTATAGGTTAGGTTAGGTTTTATGACTCATGCCCGGGCTTTAACTACGAGGTCATATCGCCTACTACCAGAGCGCTCTTTCGTCACTCTGGTGGACATGAGCCCGACTCTACGGTGGGAGTCCTAAATTTTGCCCACCCTAAATTTTTATTCATCTAGGGTAGGGGTCTTTAACGAGTACCTGACATCGTACAGGCTCGGGACCATCGCTTAACGTCCCATCCGAAGGACGGCGTGCTTAAGTTTATTTTACCTCCCAGATAAAATAAACTAAGGGCCTCGGTCGGGCTACGAACCCACGACCTTGAGCTCAGAAGTCAAGCACGCATACCACTGAGCTACCGGCGCCCTCTCTAATTTATATTAAATCTAATTAAATGCAATTTCTATTTTTTTATTTTTATTATTTTTTTTTTTTTTACAGCACACATGAGCCATCACGGATATTGTCAATGAAAACATAGTTCAATGTGAGGGGTGGCCCTCTTTTTTGTCATCAACAATTTTTTTAATGTTAGGCTCATATGTTGTAGCAGCCATTCGAATGCAGTTGTCCAAATGTTGATCAGTCAACCGGTTCCTGTACTTGTTTTTAATTAATTTCATGCTGGAAAATGAAATCTCACACAGATATGTTGAGGTGAACTTTGCCTTCACTCGTAAACCAACCTGAACCAAAATTGGATATTTTTTTTAATTTTAATTTTTTTCATTGCTTGAAGTGAGTGATTTTAATGAAAGGTCACTTTGAAAATCAACCAGTTGCATCACCACTGCAGCGCTGTCTTCTTCAAAATATTGCATGACACAAGTAGATAATTCTTCAGCTTCAATCTCTACAAAAGGGGATGTGACGAACTGTGCTACAGTGGAAATGTTTTGAAGCGGGACGCGTAGTGGGGATGAGGGAGATGAGTAGTGCAGATTAGCCAACCTTAGCGCTGCGTCTGAAATCTCCCTGTGAGCTACCAGTAGCTCGCGAGCTACGGTTTGGCGACCACTGACCTAGAGTAAGGGACTTTAACGAGTATCGCACAGATTATGTACCATGGCTTAACGTCCCATCCAAAGGACGGTGTGCTCAAGATTTCTTACTTTTCAGATAAAAAAAAAACCTAAGGGCCTCGTATGACTGATTTATAAATGTCAAAATGGACTTGAAATGTCATTTTGACATCATTTGTTTAATATATTGTCGTCTAGTGAGCTGAAGGCTTGGAAAATTGTAGCCTCACTCTGAATTTCTCATATAATATACACAAATATTATTAATAAAAATTTTTTTTAGACATGAGAAACGACAAACCCCACGGAGCCTTGGGAATTTGATGCTGTTTAGTTTTATCCTGAAGTACATATTTTAGGAAACTCAGTGGAGTTCATAACGACAAAACTCTAGTATGGTAAATGTTATGCATTTAATGAAATTATCATAGAAGAAGAAAGCAATTTTGGTCCGGCATTCAAGTGCCTCACAAAATGAAATTCAATGAAGAAATAAAATGTGAAGTGGCCATTACGGGACTTTCTTATTCCAACCATGCTCACAGATCCTCTCAAAATCATTTCACACTGGCATTGCGTAAAGAGAGAGAGGGCGAACCGTAAGCATGGTTGGTATAAGGTGTAATGGTCACATCACATATATACAGGGTGTTCATTTTATCTTGACTCAGGTAAATAACTCGAAAAATAATGATTTTCTCAAAAAAAGCTTGAGACAAAAAATGTAGAGTAGTATTGACCGCATTCTTTGCTGTTATCTAATTTTTAAACAAATGCAATTTTTTAATGTTTTTTATGATTTAAAAAAACATTTTTTTGACTGTCAACCTATTTTTTTTTTTGCACATTTAGATTCCTGAGGAAAAATTAAGGGAAGGTTAAATGAGAAATTTTTTTGTTACACTAATATTAAACCTTATAAATGAATTTTATTGTTGTAACTGTTCGAACTGATGTCCTGCAACTTCAATACATTTACCGAAGTTGTTCCGGAAAATTGGTCAAAGTAATTCACGATTCCTCTATGTGCAGTTTTTATTGCGTTTAGCCCATGGCAGGTTTCCTCTCACCTATGATCTTGTTTACTTTAACTTGTTTACTTTCCGTCACCACCCCTTCCTCACCATTCACGCATCCGTCTGGAAATCATCCCTTGCTCAGTGTCCCAGTGTCAAGGTCAGTGTTCACATTATTATTTATCATTATTTATATAATAAAATTATTTAACCTGAATTGTCCTCATAGCTTAGAAACTAAGGAGAGGGGCAGATATATCGTCCCGCCGGCGAAACGCCGGCTATTACGCCCCTACATTTTATATTAAGTATGTGATCTGAACTTTATTATTTACTTATTCCGTACACAACTGAGAGGAATCCTGCCATTCGGTTGAGAGCACTCAACTTCGTCCGAGAGGAATCGTGATGCGGGGATTAGACTGTTCCCCCCACTGCTCTTAATTGGAGAGGAATCCCGTGACGCCCTTTGTATTGTGTCGGGTACTGTGCGTATCATAAGATCGTTATGAAGTGTTCTGTTGTTTATGTATGGAGGGCACTGTGTTATCAGTCTGAGGGTTTTTGACTGAAACGCCTCAATTCGTTTGATGGATGTTTTTTCTGAACCGAATATTTGTGATCCGTATGTCCATAATGGTCTAAGTAAGTAAGTGTAACATTTCCGTTTTTGTGACATGTCTAATTTTGATCTATTAATGAAGAAATAAGTCCAATGATTAGTTGGCGAAAAAAAAGTCAATTTGATAGTCGGTTTGACCAAAAAATCTTTTTAAAAGATCCTCACTAAAAAATGAAGTGATTCATCTGGATGTCGGTAGCCAGCCCACAGACCACGAAAAGTCTGCCTAGACAAATGGCCAACATACATTAGCTAGTCTAGCCAAGCCCCTTGTCTATTTAACTTTATCCATCACACATCCTTTATCCAATCCATTTTAGACACTTCTATTTTTTTGAACTATTTTATTAAGGTAGGGGGAACCCAATAACTGACGAAATTATAAATGGATCAACATGAAATTTTATATTTGTTTTTTATTTATATCTGTTTTTTATACATGAGGTAGTATATTACAGATGGAGGTTGGCATAATACATGGCACTGGAAATTAAAAAAATAAAGAATAGTAAAAAAAAAAAAAATACAGGAAATAAATAAAACAACAACACACTTTATTTGGACCAGAACATCTTGGTTCTTCACACAAAGTATAACATGGAAAATATAAAATGAAATTAATTAATAATAATGTCTTGGTATAATCTTGGTTTGAGCCTTCTGTGGAGAGTAGGCTGGCCAAGATTGTAGGAAATAAATATAAACATGTGAAGAGATGAATAGATAAATAAATAAAAAGTTCTCTAATGGTGCTCAAGTAAGAATAGAGTATAGAGAAAAATATTGTTGAAAGAAAGAGAAAACTAAATAAATAGAAGAAAAACAAGAGAAAATAATCTAGTTAAGGGTGACAAAGATCCTGTTAGTAAATTGAACATTATGTTAAATGAAAATGGTTTGCTTAAAAACGGTAAAGAAAATTGGTAGCGTAAAAATATTTACAAAATGGGAAAATAAACAATAAGACTTATATAAAAACAACTTATGAAGTAATAAAATAATAATAATAAATTAATGAAAAGCCCATTCTGGTGAATAATTAAAAGAAAGCAAGTTTGACAAGCTGGTGGAAATGAAAAGATTATTACATTTTTAAACTAAAAGTTGTCTACTGACTGCAATGAAATAAAGAGAACAGAACTCAATAAAAGTAACAAGGAAATAAAATCTGCATTTCAGACCTGCAGAATTTTTTTTAGTTCTAAAGATTTAACAGTAAATATATAAATACTATAAATACAAAATTTTATATGTAAATCCACAACCCCATAAGAAAAACTTCTGACAATTTTCAGCCGAAACGTCTCAGGACTAGGGAATGGGGTTTGTACTCAAAAACCTTAATAACTGGCCTATGTAACGACGTATCGACGTGAAATTTTATAAGTGAAACCAGGTATAGAGCGGGATGAAAACCCTTTTAATAACTGTCGATATAATGGGAAGATCAACATTTTTTTTTTTTTTTTTGTGATTTGTATATCAAATATGATTTGTTCGTTTCATTTCATGTATCGGAAAAAAATGCGATTTTTATGGTTCTTTTAGTGAAGCAGTACCTACGGATTCTTCTGAAGTATATATTGTATTTGTAAGGAGAGTGAAAAAGTAATTATAGAAATAAAATATGTCTTCCCATTGTTTTATTTTAGACCAGAACCGGTTTTCGACGCAACAGTGTCATCATCAGTGGTTCATCCCACCCACATCGGTTAGAAGTCAACTGGCGATAGTTGTCCTTTAACCGCTGTGCTGTGTGGGTGGGATGAACCACTGATGATGACGCTGTTGCGTCGATAACAGGTTCTGGTCTAAAATAAAACAGTGGGAAGACAACATCTTTTATTTCTATGAGAAATCTCGTCCTACAACATCTTACTATCACATATGAAAACCTAATTCGTAAATGTGCAAATTAATTGTCCGTATAATCGGTCGAAGAGAAGATGGGACTGAAATAACTGCCGATGTGAGAAGCTGCTATGTAAGTCAAATATTGAGGCTTAGCCCAAACGGTCAACTGGCAAGTGGAGAGAGTCTGAAAACGTAATTGATCGTGCTGGGGAAGTTCATAGCAGGTGATTCACTAGGGGCGGCAAATTTCTAAATCCGGGCCTAATTGTTAACTATTCAATTAGGTTTTGTTTCATATTTCTGTTAGACTTGAATGTTGTAATGTCTCCATTTTGTATATTATTGTTTACATTTACTTTCTTGTCACATGTCTAATTTATGACCTTGTGTGTCCTGCCTTGTGTTAGTTCAGCAGTACTCTCTGTTTAGTTCACTTGATAATGCCGTAAGAGGCGAAACTATAGTCGTGTAATTTTGACCAATATAGTGAAAATATTGACAAGCAGTGTTTGGAGTTTATATTTTCTTTAGTGTGTGTATATTCTTTTATCCTGTAAATTTTAATCAGCCATATTTCTACAGGTTTCTTTTTGCACACATCCATTTTAGACTTAATTATAACGCTTCTTATGTGAAAAAGGATTGAATAAGAAGCTACGTCTGTTGGAGGATGTTGAAAATCAAAAGACATTGACTTTTGACTTTTTCTTTACTTTTGTTTCTTTTGTCTTTGTCCGTTCCTTCCAGGAAACAATGACAAAAAAGAAGTCATTGAAACAAAAAGTCCCGTCGTTTTCTTTCTTACAGACTCCCTCAAAGTTTTATATTTATTTCCTTTCTCCATTATTCCTTTTGTTTACCTGCATACCCTAATTGTTCGGTAAACTTAGTCTATTTTTTAATAATATTTCTATTCTGGTTCTTGGACCAGTGTAAAAATGGTTTTATCCAGTTGGATATTATTCAAAATAAGGTTTAAATTAATCGACAATTCTGCCCTAAAATCTTGTCTTATACAGTGCCTTCTGAATCTTCATTCTAAATATCATAAAAATACATTCATTACATCTCCTTAATCCTCCATTCCGTTCGACCAATTTTGCGGAAAATTAATAAGTGTCGTCCCTTTGGGGTTTTGAATTTAATTATAAAATTTCATGTCGATATATTCAGTCCTGCTTCCCTTTGGCCGATTTGGCAGAAAATCAGTAGGTGACTTTATGAATTAAATCTTTATGGGATTCTTAATACACATACCTATGTATAAAATTTCGTATTTTTGGGGTGCTGTATTTTGTTCGTAAACTGAGACCACGTAGGCGATTAGAAATGTAATAAGGAACATTTTTGGTACGATTTTTCCGATAGAACTAACGAAATGTGAACAACCAATGAATGGAGAACAAAAGAAGACGATCAGCTGTTCTAAGAGTGTAAAACAGTCGAAGTTGTGTTGCGGAAGGAGACAAGATGTGGAGGTGGACAAGGTAGTGAGAGAAGTGATTTTAGGCTTAAGGTAGTGAACCAGTCTGAGTGAGAGAAGACATCGTTTACAGGAGGTAAATTATATCATTATAACATTGGAAATACGTAGAAGAGAAAAGGTACTTTTTTTTTTTATTTATAATAATAAAGAATTATAAATAATGGCCAATAGGACTATAATAAAACAAAAAAAAAAAAAATACTGAAATAGTTTTAAGAATTTAGTTTGTAAGATTTTTCTTTTAAATAATATTGATTTTTGTTTAAATCTTAGATTTATAATGTAGGTTAAGTTAAATAAACCCAATATGTGTTCTCTCATTCTATGCTATTCATTTTCCCTATTTACCCAGTAAGATAATTTATACCTTTGGATTAGAATTAACATTTTTGTAAATTTAGAAAAACAATATGGAATCTCATTATATTTAGAAGAAATTCAATTGAAATAATTAATAATTGAAATTTTAAAATACGTGCACCTTCTTCAAAATTGCATGTCTTGAACTTTCGATGTCTTTTTAGGGCCCTTTTCGAAAATTATTGCAGAAATCAAAATTTAGTATAATTTCTATAGGAAATGTGGTAATTTTATTTATATTTATATTTGGTTTTTATTTATTCATTATTTTTATTTATTTGAATTATTTGTTTATTTTTTTTATTTTACATAATTTTTTTCATCACAGTACTTAGGCCCGAGAGTAAAGTGGTCTCAATTTTCGTTCCATTTCGACCAAAATCGAATCAGATCTATGTTATATGTAACTACATTCCAAATTTCAAGTTCATAGCTACAATGGTTTATGTGTTAAGGCTCTCACATAGTTCCAATCACATACACACGAACCTTGAAACGTAAAATTCGATTAAAATTCGATCCTGGATTTTCGCTTGATTACAATACTTCCTTATATGTGTAGATTCCATAGGTATTAGAAATACAAAAAAAAAAAAGGTTTAATGCCAGGAAGCTGTGTAGAGAATTGTCTTCAAAATGTTCTCTGCAAAATATGTAGAAGTTCAGAAATGCAATAGGGAAATAGCCTGGGGTCCAGGAAGACATCAGGATGTGGGGAACGGACGAGCGCACTTTGAGAATTCCCTAGACAATCCTTGGGATATGGAGGAACCCTTCCAGAGGATGAATTCCAAGGATAGCTCCTGTGGGACAGATAAGGCCCCCTCTATACATCCTGAGGTATTGGCACAGTCCTGTATGCGCAAAACAGTCTGAGCTACAATATACCAGTGTTTGGTATACTGGCACAACAAAACAATTATGGTATTTATTTTACAGGTTGCAAAATGAAAATTTCGGTTAGTCACTGGTGATGTACTTCCCCAGAACGAATTAATCAATTAACTTTTCGCTCCTCCTCCATAACTAGCTGTACGAATTATAGGCGGTTATTTAATCGATTAGACATGCGATGCGTAGTTTTCAATGGAATTTCATGTTTTCCGAACTTCAGATTGCAAATATGAGATAAAAAATGTCTGTCTGTGTGTGTGTGTCTGTGAACAAGATAACTCTCGATAGAATGAATGTATCGACACGAAATAAATATGAATCCAAAATCTCATAAGAACCACACCTATTGATTTTCAGCGGAATCGGCAGATGGGATCAGAAGAGGGGCTCAACTCAAAAATCCCAATAACTGCCGATATAATAAATGTATCGACATGAAATATCGATATCGGTCGAAGGGAAGGGGAAGAAGAGAGAGGGTTTCAATTTACATACAAAATTCTATAACTACAATTTAATGAATGTACACAAAATTTAATATGATTCAGAAGCCAATATCCAAGTCAAATATTGAGTTTTAGCTCATATGGTCGTTTGGCATTGGAGGAAGAGCGAAAACGTACTTGATTATTTCCTGCTGGGGAAGTAACTAGTCGCTGATTCACTGATTCCCTTTTATTTATTTTTTTATTATTTACTTTAGATGTTGATTAGCGACTGTAGATTCTAATTGTAGGAATATTGAGGGTCAGTCAAAGATGGAAGAAAACACTATTCAAATGCCAACGTTTCGATATATTTTATATCATCATCAGGGCCTACATACATGGGGGAATCAAGATCAGAATCACAAATAAACAAAAGTGTCTTGATAAACAATACTGAACGTTAAAATAGACATTGTAACGAGTTGGCATTTGAATAGTGTTTTCTTCCATCTTTGACTGACCCTCAATATTTCTACAAGTATTTAACTTTGTTGTATTTATTTTTTATAGTTAGTTATTACGACTCATGCCCGGACTTTAACTACGAGGTCATATCGCCTACTACCAGAGCGCTCTTTCGTCACTCTGGTGGACAAGAGCCGGACTCTACTGTGGGAGTCCTAAATTTTTTTTCACCTAGGGCAGGGGTCTTTAACGAGTACCTGATATCGTACAGGCTCGGGACCATCGCTTAACGTCCCATCCGAAGGACGGCATGCTTAAGTTTATTTTACCTCAACTTGAGCGCCCTTTTTTATTTTTTTATCATTTTAACTAACCATTGCATGTTACAGGTGCTGGCAGCATTTTCTAGAGTGACAAGCGCTGATCCATGTCTCTTCAACCCCATGTGTTCCTGCAGATTGGCCCTGGACTCCAACAAGACTCAGGACAATGTCCGGGATGTTTCCTGCGTTGGGGTACCCTTCTCTCGACTTCCAGGTAATTAAATACATTTCATTCTACCACTTCCTTCCTTCGTTTAATTAACTTTCCGTCTTCACGAGGGAACATTGGCAAAACAAATAAATCTACGGACTAAAAAAAAAAAAAAAAAGAAAATACTCTCCAATGTTCTGGAGCCTCATGATTAATTTTATTGATCCTCCTTAAAAAAATATTTGTAATATCTTCAGATATTCTTGGCCGATCAAATCATTTTTCCGTCATTTCTCTTTTCAAAAAATATAGTTTCATCATTTGAAAAGAAAAAAGTGATTCATCGGCTACGTA
The DNA here is from genome assembly GCA_963662175.1 of Aradus depressus. NCBI lineage: Eukaryota > Metazoa > Arthropoda > Insecta > Hemiptera > Aradidae > Aradus > Aradus depressus. The sequence continues at coordinate 27,182,325 of OY759217.1, read as the reverse complement.
GGTACTTCCCCAGGACGAATTAATCAATTACTTATATTCGCTCTCCCTCCAAAGCCAATCGACCATTTGGACTGAAATTCAATATTTGACTTCTATAGTGGCTTCTGAGTCCCCATCCTAAATTTTGTTTCTATCCATTTATTACACCAGCAGTTATTAGGGTATTTGAGTCGATTTTGTTAAAATATATGCTGTCGATTCACCTGAAAATTGATTGGTGTCGTCCTTATGAAATTTTGAATTTAAATATAAAATTTTATGTCTATACATTCGTTACGTCGGCAGGTAATTGGGGTTTCGGAGTTCTGGCTGCCCCCCCCCCCCCTCCCCTCCTCATACGCCTCTTCTCTTCGGTCGATTCACCTGAAAATTGATTGGTGTCGTCCTTATGAGATTTTGAATTTAAATATAAAATTTTATGTCTATACATTCGTTACGTCGGCAGGTAATTGGGGTTTCGGAGTTCTGGCTGCCCCCCCCCCCCCTCCCCTCCTCATACGCCTCTTCTCTTCGGTCGATTCACCTGAAAATTGATTGGTGTCGTCCTTATGAGATTTTGAATTTAAATATAAAATTTGATGTCTATACATTCGTTACGTCGGCAGGTAATTGGGGTTTCGGTGTTCTGGCTGCCCCCCCCCCCCCCCCCCCCCTCCTCATACGCCTCTTCCCTTCGGTCGATTCACCTGAAAATTAATTGGTGTCGTCCTTATGGGGTTTTGAATTTAAATATAAAATTTCATGTGAATACATTCGTTACATCGGCAGGTAATTGGGGTTTCGGAGTTCTGCCTGCCCCTCCCCCCCCCTCTCAAACGCCTCTTCCCTTCAGTCGATTCACCTGAAAATTAATTGGTGTCGTCCTTATGGGGTTTTGTATTTAAATATAAAATTTCATGTCAATACATTCGTTACATCGGCAGGTAATTGGGGTTTCGGAGTTCTGCCAGCCCCCCCCCCCCCCCCCCCCCCCCCCCCCCCCGATATCAGTATTAGTGTTACACTGTTATTTTCGTTTTATCAGTTCGATCTATTACTGTAAAAATTCTGATGATAACGTCTTATAAATGGATCTATTTTTCACTGATTTTATCTCTTAAATCCCTTATATTTCCTTCTCAAAGGTCTCTTCACGAAACTTGAAGAAGGATGTGTTTTTTTTTCTTCTTGTCCTCCAATTTTTATATCTTATTTTAAGACAAAATTCATTAGGTGAGCGCTCGTAAGAAAAAAAATAAATTGGTGAATCATCGGCTATGTACTTCCCCAGCACGAATTAATTGATTTTGTTTTTGCTCTCCCTCCTAATTCAATCGAGAGTTTTGGCAAAAAATTTGATTTACACTGTGGCGAGGGCGCCGGTAGCTCAGTGGTATGCGTCCTTGCCTTCTGAGCTCAATATCGTGGGTTCGAAACACGACCGAGGCTCTCAGTTTATTTTATCTGGGAGGTAAAATAAATTTAAGCATGCCGTCCTTCGGATGGGACGTTAAGCGATGGTCACGAGCTTGTACGATGTCAGGTACTCGTTAAAGACCCTTACCCTAGGTGAATAAAAATTTAGGGTAGGCAAAATTTAGGACTCCCACAGTACAGGCTCATGTCCACCAGAGTGACGAAAGAGCGCTCTGGTAGTAGGCGATATGACCTCGTAGTTAATGCCCGGGCATGAGTCATAAAACCTAACCTATCCTTTACACTGTGGCTTCTAAATCTTCATACTAAATTTTTTGTCAATATATCAATTACATCGGCAGTTATTAAGGTAATTAAGTCAAGTCCCCTTCTCTAGTCCCCCCTTCCCTTTAGCGTATTGGCTGCAAATCAGTAGATGTCGTCCCCCGACAGTTCCCCCCCCCCCCCCCCCCCACCTGTTCTGTCCCCCTCCCTCACTCTTCCCCTCCTACCTCTCCCCCCCACCACCTCCCACCCTCTATCTTGACTGTTTTCAAAATATTACCACCAGTCATAAGTCTGTATCCTGTATACTTCACGATGCTCTAATCAGCGAGTTATATTGTGCCTTTTATATAAATATAGTGGAATTTTTGACTCGTTCTAAGTGTTTTATTCAGAAGTATTTACAAATATTTGAGTTGTCAATAATCCAATAAAATAAAGAATATATAATAGTAAGAAATAAATAAAATATAAATAAATAAAGAATGGCGTATATAGTAGAATAAGTAATATTTATATGAAAGTAGGGCTATGTAAACTATGTTTTCTATTATAAATTTTTTTATTTACTTTCTATAGTATAAGGAAGTAATCGTGCAAAAATCCAAGTTCGAGGTTTCAACGGATTTCAAGGTCCCCTGAATACTTTTGACAATTTTCGCGCGTGTGTGTATGTGATTAACTTGAAATTTGAAATGAAGAAGTAGAATGTGCTGACTTAAATCTGATTTGATTTTGGTATATTTTTTATTATTGGTAGTTTAATGAAAAATAATAAAAATAAAGAAAATGATGTGGCCATTACAGGATTTTCCCATAGGTACCAACCACGCTTACAATTCACCTTCCCTTCTCAAAATCATTTCATACAGGCAAGATCTGTAAGCGTGGTATATTGTTTATTTATTATTATTATATTTTTTTATTTTTGTATATTCTTTATTTTATTAGATTATTGACATCTCAAAATATTTCTAAATGTTATGTTTAGGTAGGACTCTACCAGTGAACTAATGTATTTTTAGTCCCATTTTCGAGAAATTTTATTTTTCTCTCAAATCTGGAAGTCGAAGCGTTTTGAAAAAGGGGATCACAATTTATTTTTAAAGAAAAATGGCCTTACGTAAACAATTCCCAAAAAAACATAAATAAATGTTATCATTCACAGTTGTACAAACTGACAGCTATATCTCTCCCTCCAACTCTTCATTAAGAACACATACTGCCCTATCTTTTGGGCATTAATTTAACTTTCGGATTCTGTGTATACTCCGTTTAGCAATTTTTTTTTCACTTTAATCATGGTATAGGTTGTTAACAATTTTTTTTTTTTTAACATTAAAAATACAAAATCGATAATATTATCTTCATGGATGGAAGCTTTCCAGTGAGTTATGTCTGGATGAATGTATATATGCCAATCCAGAAAAAAAAAAAAAAGTTTTTCGGTAAATCAAGCCAAAACAAAATAAGTTTTCCTCTCCCACTAAAACCAATTAAAACACAGAAGCTTTCGAATCGTATTAAATTTTATGTCGATTCATTTTTTACCTGGGCAGTTATTAGGGTAAAAATAAAGAAAACGTATTTTTTTTTTTTTTAATATTGTCTATTTCACAAATAATATATAATATGGGAGTACTTTCGGTATTGCTACCATCTTCAGCCACGACTTAACAAATACTAAATTGAAGTTCAACTAGGTAGTTTACAATCCAAACGGTAGGTAGGTATCCTTTTTCAGCCCCTACGGGGTTTTCCTATCCCTTCTGTACAGTTAATATTTGAAATATGTAAAATAATAAAAAATAAAATTTCTTACCAAATTGGGATCTTAAAAATAAAAAAAATTGAAATAGTATGTGTTGATTAAATGCATATATGAAGTGAATTAAAGATAACAATTGTTAATATATGAATAAAAATAAAATAAAAAGTTTTATAAAATAAAATACAGTTGACTCGCGATAGTCCGACACTTTACAGTCCGACACGCTCGGTAGTCCGACGCCGCGCCGTATGAGTCATCGGTCTAGTCTGTATTGTGATTCACATGATCGTTAGTTCCTCGCTGAGTTCAGTAGCAATAACGTGAGTGTGCAGTTGCTCTATTTGTGATATTATTACAGTTAACCCTACGTTTTTTATTATTAAGTGTGATGGCAAGTACAAGTGGAAGCAATAAACGCAAGCATAAAACATTAACTCTTCCTGAAAAATGGGAAACTATTAAGAGGCATGACTGCGGCGAAACTCCCACGGCTATTTCTCAAGTTTATGGTATAGGGCGACCTACTGTTTATCAAAACATTAAAGGCACATTACAAGAAACGCCTTCTCAGGGACATCATTAGCCAACCTGACGCAGACATCACTGTGCTATTGAAACAATTTAACATCAAGGATGCAATTCTCAACGCAGCTTTTGCACGGCAACAAGTTCAGCCCTCAAATTTAATAAGATCTTGGAGAAATGTTTGGCCAGAGAATCCCCTCCTCCCAAAAAATGACAACGGGAATCAACGGGAAGACGAAACATATAAGTCACAAACAATGTTCTGGAGGATACACTGACACTTTGCGATGATATAAATATTCCACAAGAATCATCGGAAGAATTGAGAAGATGGGTCTTAGACGACAACCTGGGCGCTGACTTAACGGATGAAGAGATAGTGCAAGAAGTAACATCTGATACACAAGACGACATAATCGAGGAGGCCGTGGAGACGAAATACACAGTCACTTGTGATGAAGCTATGTCGGCTGCTAACACTTTAATACGCTGGTGCAAGGAACGTGAGCTTGACGTGAACAATGTGTTGATTTTAAAAGACAAGAAAGAAGAAAAGGCTATGACTGATTGTATGCGTAAAAAGAAACAGAAGACCATCATAGATTTTTTTATCAATTTTCCAAACTTATACACTGCAATATTCAATTAAATAGAACCAACCTTTGGTAATCCGACATTTTTGGTAATCCGACAACCCCGCGGTCCCGTAGTGTCGGACTATCGCGAGTCAACTGTATACAGTTTTTGAGAGAGTAAGTACGTATACACAGAGGCTGGAAGACTCTATTATTGGCGATAAAAGGGGTGAGTATTTGAGATTGAGTTGAGTAATGTACCTTTGTCACAAAAATGTAGGTATTGTATGCCTGTATTTATATCGAAATGGGGTTTGTTTACGTTGATGTGTAGTGCGAAAGTTGATTTTACTGAGTTATATGATGCGTCGCTGTTTAGCCCTATCTCTGATACGTGTTCTTTTGAGTTCTTTTCAGAACTTTTGAAAGGACTATATATATATATTTTTTTTTTTTTGTTATTATTTTTATTTTCTATATTTTGTACATTGTGACTTGAGAAAGGTCGTAAGAACATCCTGAAATATTGTCTTGAAAAATACACTTTATGAATTATAAAGAAGGAAGAATTATAAAGAATATTTAGCATAATTATAATTAAAAACTGTATCTATTGTATTTATTTGTGGCTTAACGAAAATAAATATTATTATTAACCCTCAAACGGTAAGGTGGGGTATTTTTTGACCCCAAACGTTGTTTACTTTACGTACCTACCTTCTAGGGAACTCGTCTCAAGGTCACAAAACCAAAAGGTATCCTATCTCGCAGCCTTTGTCTAGCATCCAGACCGACCGGCAGTCTCAGCTAAGCTACCCCTTCTTCTCAATCTCCTTTGAAATTCACGAGTCCGACTCTGGGGTCGCCGCAGACCCCACCTTACCGTTTGCGTATATTTTTTTACCTTCACTTACCTAAAATTTTCATCTCGGGATTTATTTTTGTTATGTAGAAAACTAATTTGTTTTCTGTAATAAAATAATATAATAAATATAATAATACAATTTTATTTTTTGGGAGAAATACCCTACGTCAGCAAAGAAATTGAAAAAATGAAGAGAGATTTACCTATGCCGGCTCAATATGTACTGCGACTCACCAACTCGTGGAAAGGAACCAATATAAATATAACAGCAGATAACTGGTTCTCCTCCAACGAATTAACTGGAGAACTCCAGAAAAATAAACTTATATATGTAAAAACATTACCTGAAAAACAAACCGCAGATTCTTCCGATGATACTAGCTCGCGCCCTAGGAACTTACACCTTCCCAGAAAACTCCGCAGTACCATCAGGGTAGTACTAGGCGTGCCAGAAGAAAGCGAGAGAAATGAAACTGATGTTCACAAAAAATAAAAAAATAAAAGCAAGATGTTCTTTTTGTCCTCGCGCGAAGGACAGAAAGAGTATTGAAACCTGCACCAACTGCCATGAAAGTTTATGTGGGAGTCATAGGACTGTACAAAAAACAACTTTGTGCCCCAATTGTGATTATTAGTCGCATCTTTAGTTGGTCTTTTTTCTCTTGCTATATTTTTGTATGTATTTTGTTCTTTTGTATTCTATTGTGTTCCTAATACTTTTTTTGTTCTAGTCCAAATTGTTCCTGAATAAGTTTATTTTCTTCTATAAATATTATTAATCTTTTTAGTTACCTATATGTGTAAAGCATGTTACCTATTCTATTATTTAATACTTGTGTTGTGAAACTAATTCAAATAATGATCTTTTTACATTAAAAAAATAAAAATCAATTACTTTTTTTTTTCTAATAACCTATTTTTTTTTTCATGGGTTGACGTCAACTAAGACCATTAATTATGTTTTTTGATGTAAGTGCTTTAAGTTAACCCGAAATTATAAGAAATACACGTGGGGTCCATTACAGACCCCATCTTACCGTATGCGTTACAAAAGTTCACCTTACCATTAGAGGGTTAATTGTTAGTGCCTAAGTAAGCTAAGATGTGGTCTCTTGTTTGCAGATCTGCCCGGGGGTGGAACCAGCCACGTTGACATTATCGGAGGAGGCCTGGAGTTTGTCGACTCGGACAGTCTGGGGTCAGCTCAGCTACTCACAGTTCGTCTTATCTCCAACTCTATCGTCAGTCTCTCCCCAAGAGCCTTCATGTAAGTACCCAGTCCACTGTCTTGGGTTATGTCCAGTCTAGTCTCTTAAAGTGGACACTAAACTGTCTCTCGACACCATTAATGTTTTGTTCAATTCTGCTCTATTCAAGAAGCTTATGTAGGACTGGTTTATCCCAATAAATTCAAAAACTATACTATAGTTTATAATAGAAATAAAAGACGTTGTCTTCCCACTGTTTTATTTATACCAGAACCGGTTTTCGACGCAACAGCGTCATCATCAGTGGTTCATCCCACCCACACAGCACAGCGGTTGGATAACTGGTTATCTTCCAACCGCTGTGCTGTGTGGGTGGGATGAACCACTGATGACGCTGTTGCGTCGAAAACCGGTTCTGGTATAAATAAAACAGTGGGAAGACAACGTCTTTTATTTCTATTAGAAATCTAGTCCCACAACATCTTACTATCACATATGATACTATAGTTCTACTCTGATCCTGTACATGTGCAAGGTGCATCCCATAACAATAAAGATTATACCGTACATATTTATTTTATTTTTTTTATCTATTTAATTCTTTTTAGTCGTCGTTTTACATTATAACTAATTATAATGGTATGGTTAATTATGATAATTCTTTATTCTCTTTAAAATTGACGATTCAAAGAAAAAAAAAAGTCTTTTTACGTTTTTGAATCCTTCCGCAGCCCGTGCTGAGCCGCTTGGCAGGTCATAGTTATCTCATTCCGACGATTTACTAATACAATTGTCAGAACTGAAAGCCCAACTGGTAATATATGTGGCCCCTTTTATCAACAGAGCAATAAAATGAGTCGAATTTCAGTCTGAAATGAGAGGCGACTGGCCAATATTGGTTCGGCTCAAAGTTGAATCAGAAGTCCAACTGCAATTCAACCCCAACTGTAGATCAAAGCTAGCAGGAGAACTACAACAAACTGATACTGTTATTGAAACAGGGGAGTCACTGTAACCTTCCCTAATCACTGGTCAGCAACAGTTACCTCTCTACACTGGTTGTTAGTTATTATGACTCATGCCCAGACTTTAGGTCATATCGCCTACTATCAGACGCTCTTTCATCACTATGGTGGATATGAGCCCGACTCTACTATGGGAGTCGTAAATTTTTATTCGCCTAGAGTAGAGGTCTTTAACTAGTAACTAACATCGTACAGACTCGGGACTATCGCTTAACGTTCCATCCAAAGGAGGTCTCGAACCCGCGATCTTTAGCTCAGTAAGCAAGCACGCATACCACTGAGCTACGGACGCCCTCACTGGTTGTTAGTGAGATCCCTCCTAAAATAGTACTAGCAGGTTCAACCGCCATTGCCCGGGAAATTAAATGAAATAATAAATTGTATTATACGACCGAGGTTCACTAAGAATAAATGCATAATGAGTCAAAAAGCAAAAAAACAATAAAATAAAATATCTACATGTCCTACTTTTTTTTTTTTTTCTCGGGTGTACCGGCCCCTGAAGGGGGCTCAACAACACCCGTCCGCCACGTAGGGGGGAATTTAGGTCATATTATAGGTTTTGTTTTTTTAAATTAAATTTATTTGCTGCTACGGCCGGTTGTAGGACCCCGCCTATCACCGGAGCGATCGGTTAGGTCCTTCAACCTACCTTTTCGGCGTTTAGGCGACCAGGCACTTATGTTCTTGGCTGCGTTGCGCCGAAGATGGTCGCAGGTGGGCCATGTTACCAGCACCCAACGGTCATCCCCGGAACAACGTTAAACTGCCTTTTTTACCTTCCGCCAGGAGGCGACGAATCGTCCGAACTCCGGGTAGTCAGCCTCACTCATCAGCTTCCTCGGGTTTAGTCCCAGAAAAAAACCTAAGGGCCATATCTCTTATAGTAGTACTAGCAGGTTTACCCGGCGTTGCCCGGAAATTAACTGTAAACACATTTTAATCTGGGACCAAGGTCTATTAAGAATTAAAACATACATAGTCAAAAAGCCAAGTAACAATAAAATATCAGTATGCCGTACAAAGAAAAAAACAAAATATATACTTATATATATACAGAGAATAACTAGACAGTAATAAATATAGATATATAAAAAATAAATAGCTTAATTATGAAGAAAATAAATATATCTATAAATATAGAGAAGAAAAGATTATACATTAAAAATAGACAAAACAGAATACATTAATGGCTGACTATAAAAAGTAAGGATGTCCAGACTATATACCCTAGACTTGGGTGAGGGCTAACTCGGGAATTGTTAACAATGAGATGGTCGACAGTTTGGCAAAGTCAGCTACTGAGTACCAGGAGGTAAGCTCTCGGTATAAAGTCCCAGTGACTGACATATATACGAACTTTAACCAAGATCTCAGAGCCACAAAGAGTATATGAAGCGAGTGATAAGGGATTATTTTATAAGGCAGTCAATACCATCCTGGTTCGGAAAATCTTCCAGATCTCGAAGATGTGTCAAAAATATCTGCAGAGTCAGATCAAATCATGCATTTTGTCGTAAATATTTGCATAGGATCGGCAAAAGTGAGACTCCTTTCTGTGAGGACTGTGCAATGACCGAGGATCCAGAGCATATTATCATGTGTTGCAGTAAGTATTCATATGCAAGGACCAAATTTATAGATACGGTACGGAAGATAACAAAGGATACCCCAAGTTACATGGACCTGCTCAGGCTTCCCAATCTCCATTCCGAAAATTTATATTGATTTTGACGTGAAAACGTCTATTCGCTCGTTAAGCACAGTGATAGCCGGTCAAACTTTCTTGTGTTACAAAATACCGTCAGATTTCAATTGATAATAACTACGAGACTAATAATGCGATAACAACGGTTGAAGTCACAATGGATAGAGCATGTCTGTACATGTTTGTTTTGCCTGTGACGTTATCGTGCTAGTGTGAGCGCCGGCGGATGATTGTTGCGAATTAGCGTTGTGTAAAATTAAAAATTAGTGTAGCGTGATAACGCGTTTAGATAAGTCTTTGATTCGGGTGTCATTCTAAAGAGCTTGAGGAGCACTACTAGGACTCAAAGTGAAACAATAAAAATATTCGCCGAAATATATGTAAAAATCAGTATTAAATTGAAAATTGCAAAAAAATTAAAGATGTCGTCTCATATGAATCGTAAATATGCGCGGAATTATAGAAAACGCAAATCAGAGGAAAGCTCGCATCAAAAGGAATTTAAAAAACCTAAAAAGTCTAGTGCCGAGCAAATGCAAGAGCTAGGGCAGCATCGAAAAGAAAATGAAAAATGATTTTATCCCGACGTTTTCACGGAAAATCTACGGCGTGGACCTTAATGTTTTTTCCAGAAGATAGGCGTGGATTTTTAAGTTTCACTTTTTAGAGACAATTCATATATAAATTTTTTTTGTAGTGGCTAATGGCTCAATGCTAAAGTCAAAAACAAAACAAAAAAAATATATATTTTTTCACATTGACAATGTGTGTACTTTTTGTACTCTCAATGCTTCAATGTCCCATCTTCGACACAAATATCCTTCAACTCTATGTTCCTTCTACCTCCTTATAGATCCTTTTGTTCATCATTGGGCCGCCTCAGCTAAGGAAGACAAGTTGCAAGGTTGAGGTTGGTCTACCAGATTTGAGTGCTACCGAGGCAGAGAGCACTCCAATTAGGAGAAGTGGAGAGTGGTAGAAGTGATAATTACCGAGGTGGGGTTAGAGCTATGTTTACCTCGGTAATTGTACTAACTAACGAGAGAGGGGGGTCAGCCATACTGCGTCAGCCTGTTTACACTAGGTACGTCTTCAATTTGAGTGATAGTTATTGCCGGAGCAAGTCTTCACGTCTTAACCTTTGCACCCGCTTCATTTTTTTTTAGTTTTCTTTTGTTCCGAAGGAACAAATGGAAGTATGGTTGAAATGAAATGAAAATAAATTGTATTCTGGGACTGAGGTAGTATCAGTATGCCATACAAAGAAATATATAAAAAATAAATAAATTATTACTACAGTGCAGAAAAACTAGACAATAATAAATACAGATGAATAAAAAATTTAAATTAACAGCTTATTCATGAAGAAATAAATGTTTCTATATTAATACAAGAATGTATATAATAAATATGAAAAAAATAAAATAAATTATTAAAAAAAAGACAGTGCATAATACATTTATGGTTGACTATAAAAGAGGAGGAAGGATACCCAGGCAAGGTTTGAAATAAAATCAATTTTGGAAAGTATGTAAAAATATATAAAATGAATGATATATATATATATATATATATTTTTTCACATTTTGAAATTTTCGACTATGAACCATCACCATAAGAAAATATTAACAAAAATAAAAACATCACTTAAGTCTCTTGATGAAGAGACTGGTCAGCATTACCGCCTCCTCAGGGTTCCTCCTCAGGCAGGAGGTCACGCGTCCAACGTCGATGTACTCGCCGAGGAGGCCCGCCCGGCAAGGACAGGACCGACATTGCTTCCACCAGTGTGTTCGGATGTGGCTTCAACTTGTGCAGATTTGTATATATCATAGTTTGAATTATTTTGGTGTGTGAGGGCTTGGTAGAATCCCAGAGCTGAACGCCATACGTCCAGGTAGGCCTGATAAGGGTCTTGTAGATTCCCAGTTTTGAGGTTGAGGCGAAGTTGAGATCGCTTGTCTAGTAGTCTTTTGAGCACTGCAAATCGTCGTTTCATTTTCTGTCGAGTCTGTGTAACATGTTTGTTTCAAGTCAGTCGTCTGTCAATGTAGAGTCCTTAGGATCGTACGTTTTTCAGAGGGACATTACTCAGCCATACAGTTCGGCAGTCACCATGTCTCAAGGCGAACGTATCATGGAGCGATTTTGTTTAATTTATTTTTACCTTCCAAAGACTTAGCCACCCCTGAAGAAGGTGTAAATGCTACTGCAGAGATTTGGCCGCGTACCCAGCCGTATCATTGCGAAATCGGACTCTCCTCAAAAACCCTAATGTCGTGAACGTATCGACACAAAATTTAATATGAGAATTAAGAAGCCTTGATGTAAACTATTGATTTTCAGCCCAAACGGTCGGTCGGTTTTAATGGGAGAGCAACAACTTAATTGATCAATTCGATCTGGGGAAGTACATTTCCAGTGTCCCACCGACTACCTTTTTTTTTATCCAGGGGTCTTACAACATAAACAGATCCACTCTTTATCTAGTTAACACTGAGGAGGCTCGTAAAGGGGGTGTGTTGGTTTGTCGTCCTGTCTGAGTGGGAGGGGGCTGCGATCCTGGTGGGTCCTGAAACAGAACTCTTGTTAACAGACCAAACCCATTACAGAAGGAGAGAAGGGTCAGGTGTGGGTGTAGAAAGGTGTCCAGATTAGGGAGGGATCCTAGGGTGACAGGTTCGCCCTCCGTCTGTCTGCTTACATGTGTGTGGAGCTCTCCCGCCCCCGCCACTAATACCCGGACAGGACACATGTGTCTCAACTCATTATGTATCATCCTTCTCTCTCCACAAATTGTTTCTCACTGACAGCCCTCTCTCGTTGAAACATGAAATATTTCTAGTTCCTAGAGATAGCTCGAAATACAATTTTGTTAATGTACCGGTGATCGCTTAGTGACAAACGGAAGTGTTTTGAATGGCACGCCGCAAGATGAAGAATAATTAACAAAATGTGGTGTGGCCGCAAGAGGACTTTCTTATCATTTTCATACATATGATATGTGTTGGCGTCAGCGGTTGTCTTTGTTTCAGTGTACAGCGTAGTTCTGAGAGTGTCTTATAAATACCAATGGGAAAAAAATTAGTTCAGGAGAATTGAGGGAGGTCAGAAGATAGCGCATTGCGATCTTATACACCACCAAGCCCATGTACTTTCTGGGGAAGATGTCTGGTACGTAGGGTGCATCACAGTTGACTTAAGACACATATTTATATTTTCGATCTCATAATTTCTTTAGATTTTCCCCCTGTCCCAACCTACTTCTTCAAACTCTAAATTGTTATTCTATCTCTTAATACCCATATCCCAACATTTTTCGTTATCTCAATTTCTTTGAAATACACGGATTATTTTTATTATAATTTCCCTTTCATTGCTCGACTCCAACATACCAGAATTTCGAATTCTCTTTCATTTCATAGTGGCATCCAGTATTGCCAGTATGAAATGAATTTGAGAGGGGGAGGGGTAGGAAGTGTGATCTGTACAAAGGTTGATGGCATAAGTCCTGATATGGCTAAATCACATATATATTATATATATTCATTTTCAACCCTTACAATAAAATAACTTTGAGGTCGCTGATAGCTCAGAGGTAGCTGAGCTCAAGATCGCGGGTTCAAAACACTACCTCAGCTTTAATTTAAGCCTCCCACAGTAGAGTCGGGATCTTGTCCACCAGAACAACGAAAGAGCGCTCTGGTAGTAGGCGATTTGGCCTCGGAATTAATGCCCGGGCATCAAAGATAATTTAAAAATTCGTTGCTAAGGCATTGTTTCGGAAATTTAATGTCTAACGTCTGAAAAAATGGGTATCGAAACGACATTCTCTCCACTCTAATTCATTTCATACTGGCATTACTGAGTATAAGAAAGTCTCTCAAAATTGCGTAGTACTTTGAAGCAAAGAAAACCGCTGACGCCGCTACATTACTTTCATAGGCTTAGTAATGATCTGCACAAAGTGATTGGTATAAGTGTTATGACCATATTTTATTTTTAGGAAAAGTGTACTGATGTTTGGTTGTCATAGGTCGAGGAGAAGATTCGAACATGGGCTTCTTGAAATAGACATAAGGGACGACAAGGGCTGCCCAGTGTTCCCTAATTTCAGTAAGGTCCTCCTCCGTGCTCCCTTGTGCCTTTAGTACATGCCATGTGTAGTTGGGACACGTAGTGCCCATGTCCCTGTTATGGCCTTCATACACTGGTCCCGGACCCATATTGACTGATTAACATGCCCAATTTTCATTGAATTATTCATAACTTGGTAATCCCTAGACACTTTGTTATTCCCCCCTTCACCCTTGGGATGCCTCACAACTAGATGATTTCATGAAGTCAGAATCATTTTCAAGATTCAAATGTATTCTGCTTTATATATTTACTTTCTTATAACTTTAGTATGGAATGAAATGAAATTTTTTTTTTTATTATTCTGGGATCGAGGTCCCATAAGAATAAATACATATCGAGTAAAGAACAGGAAAAATGAAATATAGTATTAGTATGTCCTACAAAGGAATAAATAAATAGATAAATAAATTAGTGCTACAATTATAAATATATATAAACAAAAGATTAACATGAAAAAACATAAAATTAATAGTTTCATTATGGTGAAAAAAAATAAATAAAAGAGAATAGGTATGTAAAAAAACAGAAAATCTATATAAATAAGAAAAAAAATATAATAGATAATAAAAATCGACAGAGCATAATACTATGATGGTTGATTATAAAAGAGAAGGAAGGATGCCCAGACAAGGTTTGAAATAATTTTTTTTTTTTTCTTTTATTATTCTACAATCTGTACAAAATGTACAATTGGTAGAAGTGAACATGAGATAAATATGTACAATTGATGGGAGAAGCCAGCCAGTGCTGACACTCTCTTAGACAGTCTCGTTATTCAAAGAAGATCACGAGGCCAGCGTCGTCTTAGGCGGCGTGGAGGGTTGTCGGGATGGGACTGAGAGGACATGCGCTGAGCGACAGGATCGGGATGGGTATTCAACTTAGAATGGAATTTCTTGAAGCGGAGTTGGATTAGGTCTTGGACATAAGGAATGTTGAGGTCTTTGTGTAGGACTTTGTTGGTGACATAAAAGAGAGCATTGACAATTTATCGTAGGACTTTTGACTGAAAAGTTTGTATTCTGTTGATGTTGGAACTCTTGGCTGAGCCCCATAGTTCTAATCCGTATGGTCGTATGATTGTTTTGTAAATTGTAAGTTTGTTCTCAACAGATAGTTTTGACTTTGATCCGAGTCTACGTCAAAATTCCTATAAGAAACATGTTTTTTTCATTTGATTTAAAACAAATCATTGACAAACAGTTAAAACAGTCATTTTAAACGAAATATTCAAAAATCGTACTTCAAAACGCATAAAATTTACATTAAAAAAAACCGCCGTTACCGAGTAGTGATCAATTATTTTAATGCATTTTTGGACTTATGTTGATGCCTTCTGCCTGAAAATAATTCATTTTCAATGATCCGAGGTGGTCATGTGTCATGCCATGTCGAGTTGACATGGAATTAATAATTAATAATTTGAATGTGTGTATTTTTTATACATCACAGGGGAAACTGTCAGGGATTTACTCTAGAAATGATTCACTTTGACTATTGGATTAACTGACTAGGATAGACTTTAGTCTAAAACCGCATCTAAACTCACACACTCGTATCCTCTCCCGACTAGGCTACTGTTTTATCAGGGAAGTTGGAGCAAGAGGATGCTGGGTATGATGGTCATATAGAGGGGAATGGTTCTGATTAGAGCTTTAATAAGAGCTGACTGGGGACACCAGAGATAAGGAGTAATGAAGACCCTCCCGGCATATGTAAGTAACACAGATGGAGATAAGGGGCTTCTGTTAAACCTTCCATTAGATGCGCTTCTAGAGAAAACCCTCATTTTACCATCTATAGCCTCTCAGACAGTCCCCCATCAACTTAAAACTACAGTAGAATCCCGCTAATCCGGACATTCGGTTAATCCGGACGGGATTAAAAAAAAAAACTAATTAAAATTTAGTAAAATAAAAATTTGATTTAGCGAGCAGTAAGTTTGAAAATAATTCAAAGAGAGGGTTTGACATTTACTCAGTTGGCTACGAAGACGGCGCGCTAAATATTTATATATAATATTTTAAAATATTTATCATCATTTAAAATATTTTACAGCAAATTCCGTTTAATCAGGACTTTCGGGGTCCAGTTCCATCTAGTCCGGATTAGCGGGACTCTACTGTACTACCATTTTGTTTTGTGAATCACTCTCCAAAACCAATCGACCGTGTAGTATAAAAATCTATAGTTGACGATGATATAAAAATGTTCACACATTAAGATTATTAATATATTATATGAATCAATTATTATTATTTGTAAAAGTAAAACAAAAAGAATAAATAATAAATATTACCACATTTCCTGTAGAAATTATAGCTGGTCTTCTAATAAATTTTGATTTATACAGTAGAAAACTGTCCTAAAAAAATATCGAAAGTTCAAGACGTGCAGTTTTAAAGAAAGTGCATGTATTTAAAAAATTTAAATTAATAATTATTATTATTTCAATTGGATTTCTTCTAAATATAATAATGAGATGCCATATTGTTTTCCTAAAATTTCAAAAATGTTCAATTCAATACAAAGGAATAAATTATCTTACTGAGGGGTTCACAGGGAAATTAATAGCATATAATAAGAGACCAAATATTGGGTTTATATACCTAAACCTACATTATAAATAAAATCAAAACATGAAATAAAAAATCAAATTACTTACAATAAAAATCTTATAAACTAATTTCTACATCTACTTTAGTCTATTTTCTTTTTAAATATTGAGGCCATTCTTTAATTCAATGTTATTTTGGGCATATAAACATATAAATAAATAAAAGTAACTTTGCGCATCTACTTCACTGTCCTTTTCACTTCCACATCTTCTCTCACTCAGACTGGTTCACTACACCTTAAGCCTAAAAACACCTCTCTCTAGACTATCCACTTCCACAACCCAACTCAGACTATTTCACACTATTTAAAACAGCTGTTCGTCGTTTTTTTTCTCCATTCATTGGTTGTTCACATTTCGTTTCAAAACAAAATGCGACTAGTCCATCTTTGTATATTTATACACTATTTAAATTGCTTCACTTTTAACAGCTGTTTTGATACAAATAATAATATATTGATAAATCTGATTCAAAGGTATAAATTATCTTACTGGGTTCACAGGGAAAATGAATAGCATAGAATAAGAGAACAACTATTGGGTTTATTTATCTAAACCTACATTATAAATAAAATCAAAATATCAATATCAAATAAAAAAAAAATCAAATTACTTCAAGAAAAATCTTTCAAATTAATTTCTTAAAACTATATCAGTTTTTTTTTTCTGTTTTATAGTTGCCACTATTTATAATTATTTTATATTTTGGGCATATAAACATATAAATAAAAAGTACCTTTTCTCTTCTAGGTACTTTCAATGTTATAATTTTCACTCCTACATCTCCTCTACATCTTCTCTCACAGACTGGTTCACTACACCTTAACCTTAAAAACACTTCTCTCTCTAGACTGTCCACTTCCACATCTCTCCTTAGACTGTTTCTCACTATTTAAAACAGCTGATCGTTGTCTTGTGTACTCCATTCATTGGTTTTCACATTTCGTTTTAAAACAAAATACTAGTCCATCTTTGTGTATTTATTCACTAATTAAGTTACTTCACTCCTAACAGCTGTTTTTATACAAATAATAATAATTGATTTTATAATATTTTAATAATCTTAATGTGTGTAAATTGTAAAATCACAGCATATTTAATTTAACTATATATATATATATATATATTTCTTTCTTACTTGAGGATTCGAACCGCTACCACTGAAGCCGCCAAACTGTCCAACTCTTACTATACAGACTCATTGAACTAATGTTTCAGGTCAGCCAGCAAGACAGTTCGGTCCATTGATCTGGGTTACAACGCCCTTCAGATCATTCCCTTTCTTTCCTATTTCATTACTATACAGACTCATTGAACTAATGTTTCAGGTCAGCCAGTAAGACAGTTCGGTCCATTGATCTGGGTTACAACGCCCTTCAGATCATTCCCTTTCTTTCCTATTTCATTACTATACAGACTCATTGAACTAATGTTTCAGGTCAGCCAGTAAGACAGTTCGGTCCATTGATCTGGGTTACAACGCCCTTCAGATCATTCTCTTTCTTTCCTATTTCATTACTATACAGACTCATTGAACTAATGTTTCAGGTCAGCCAGTAAGACAGTTCGGTCCATTGATCTGGGTTACAACGCCCTTCAGATCATTCCCTTTCTTTCCTATTTCATTACTATACAGACTCATTGAACTAATGTTTCAGGTCAGCCAGTAAGACAGTTCGGTCCATTGATCTGGGTTACAACGCCCTTCAGATCATTCTCTTTCTTTCCTATTTCATTACTATACAGACTCATTGAACTAATGTTTCAGGTCAGCTAGTAAGACAGTTCGGTCCATTGATCTGGGTTACAACGCCCTTCAGATCATTCCCTTTCTTCCTATTTCATTACTATACAG
The DNA here is from genome assembly GCA_963662175.1 of Aradus depressus. Taxonomy (NCBI): domain Eukaryota; kingdom Metazoa; phylum Arthropoda; class Insecta; order Hemiptera; family Aradidae; genus Aradus; species Aradus depressus. Next base: position 27,164,356 of record OY759217.1, on the reverse strand, counting down.
ACTCATTGAACTAATGTTTCAGGTCAGCCAGTAAGACAGTTCGGTCCATTGATCTGGGTTACAACGCCCTTCAGATCATTCCCTTTCTTCCTATTTCATTACTATACAGACTCATTGAACTAATGTTTCAGGTCAGCCAGTAAGACAGTTCGGTCCATTGATCTGGGTTACAACGCCCTTCAGATCATTCCCTTTCCTTCTCTGTCTCAGCTGACATCTCTTGAATGGCTCAATCTTCATGGGTAAGTCTCCTTCTCTTCTCTCTTCTCTACCAACTTTAGATGGGATGAAGCTAATTTAAAATAAATTGTTCAGTACTAGACTGTCTCGAGAGTAAACCCTCTAGAAACTCACATTGATAATGTCTACAGTCTGTGTCAGCTAAACTGTCTCCTCTCTTTTTTCTAAATACATAATTTTTAAATATTATTTTCTGGTTCTAAATAAAATCCTTTAATAATTTTTGAATATGCAATGTTTAAGGGTAAATCTCCCGTTTTTTATTATGCATTTATTTCAACAGATGGCACCACTAGTAGCAGCGAAAGTATTAAAGGTATTTTGGCTAAACGGCTCAACTTTCTTAAAATTTTTTTTTTTCTTTTGTACTCAATATAAATGTAGAATTTATACGACATTCGGTTTTTTTCTTTCTTTTAATTGTGAATTCAGAAATTTTTATGTATTTTCTTTAATTTTTACATGTTATTTTTTAAAATTTACAGGTAGTGCGCCGAAAGTAGACAGTTCAATGGGTTCAAATGGTTTTTCAGATTCAAAATCGGATGAATAGATGAAACGGAAACAGAAACTCACGAAATGAATGATGGTTCTTTTGGTTTTGATTCAAACGCAACACTAATCCCTTTTCTCTTGCGGCTTTGTTTACATCCATAGGTCAAATCCATAAACAATGTCCTCGGTCAATTGATAAGATAAATATAAAGAAAAAATAATTTAGAGAAATAACATTTATTTATTTTTTTATTTTGCGTATTAAATGGAAGAGTTTTCCAAAGTATGTGAACCAAAACATACTATTTATATTGTAGATGTTCCACAGAGGATTTTTAATAATAATAATATAATATTTAAGACATCAGCGCTTAAATATTATATTAAAGATCTAACTATCTTTTAAGGTATAACTTTTAATGATATTACTTATATATTTGGTCTAAATTATATTAAATTAATTAAGAGATATATAGCTGCATAACAAAATTACTAGTAAGTTATAAGTAATTAAGGTTTAGGTAGAAAACCGAAAACGGAATCTTATTTATTTACATTTTTCTAAAATAGATATTTTCTATTTAAAAATGCATAGGTACTTATTCAATATAAAATACGTGTATATATATAATTTTCTGATGTAGAGAAATTTAGGAATTTTTCTAAACGGAAATCTGGTGGAAACTTGAAATGTTTGTTTACTAGAAAGGAACTTTAAAATATGACCTGACAACATTTGTGTTTATGGTGTTATCTTTTTCACATGTTTTAACTTTGATATTTTTACTTGTTTTCAATTTTTCGTTAATTTTTTTAAAAATAAATATTTACTGTTAAAATAAATACAAAAATAAATGAGCATTTAGATAGATTGAAAGATAAATTAGTATTATGTGTAAGTGAACTGTGTGACAGTTACATTGTTCTGTTTATAGATAATTTTTTTTTTTTTTTTTTCAATTGTTTGATTACATAGTTCGTTCTTAACTGCAAAATTTGCATAATAGATAATCGTTCATGAAAATGGCTCAATCTAATCATCATTCTTAAGTCAACAGAGTATAATGACATCTCACTTGCCCTACGTTACTCTATACAGAAGGGTAAGAAGGTCTCCATGCACTGAATAATTTTGATCCAAAAAATGTTGAGAGGTAATTTCAGAGTAGACATTAAAAAATAAATCTATCAACACAATATATTAACTTACTATTTTTTAAGGGTATTTTAAAGTGAAAAGGTGATAACGTACCTACTTTTGGGTAGTCTGCTTAAAATGTTCTTCTATAAGGAAGGAACTTGAACTTGTATAAATTGAACAACCCAACCTTTGCATGTCGACACTTGCAACAGACTCTAATCAGAGAGGCAACTGAGTGGTAATTGCTTTTTGATGTTGTTTCAGCAACTCTATCACTTCGAGCGAGGGTGACTGGGGCGGTCTCACAAAGAGTCTGACAAACCTCTACCTGAGCAGCAACGACTTGGTCAAACTGAACTTGGCAGAACTGCGACGACTGGCGTGGCTCAATGCTGACGGCAACCTTCTTGAGGAGATCGAAACTGGAACTCTTCCTGGAGGACTCCAAACACTAAGTTTGTCCAGTAACAGATTAACTGTATTTCCAACTGAACTAATTGAGGAAGTTAAGCGACTATCTTGGCTATACTTGAGGGATAATTTCATTAAAAAAATACCTTTTCACAATTTTAAACATAGAAAGAAATTAGAGAAATTAGATTTAGGAGAGAATGGTATCCGGGTTTGGCAGTCGGATCCCTTCAACGGTACCCTTATAGTAAGGGATCTAAATCTAGATTTGAATGAACTTCGAGTTCTGGGGCCGGGATCTTTCAGAGGCATGAACCTTGGCAGGATTTATTTAACTCAAAATGCTTTAGAAGAAATTCACGAAGAAGCATTTGTAAGCCTCGAAAATACATTAGAGTACCTTGACCTTGGTCATAATATGCTCCAGGAAGTACCTAAAGCATTGTCTTCTCTGAAAAAGCTCAAATACCTTTATCTTCCGTCCAATCGAATCAGTCGAATCGCCAATGAGAGCTTTGATAGCTTTTCCAGAACTCTGGATGTCCTGTCATTTTTAGGCAATAAACTAGAAAATATACCGTCCGACGTTCTGCGGGGCTGCAGAAAACTTTCTCATTTAAATATTGGATACAATCATATAATGGAGATCATAGAAGAAGACTTTGAGCAGTGGGGAGAGTCGCTGGACACACTGCTTCTCATGAATAATAGGCTAGTTCAGCTCAATGCTCACACATTTAGACAGACTCCTCGACTCCGCGAGCTGAGTCTCTCCTTTAACAAAATAAGTTCGGTAGATCCTGACACTTTTGTTGATGTTGCTAATAGTCTTGAAAGTTTAGAAATAAGTTTCGGCCTTTACCAAGAAGAGTTCCCTGAGGAGTTCCTTAAGCCACTCAAGTCCCTCGTCTGGCTGGCTCTAGACAACAATAGCTTCAGAACTATCTCGATAACTGCCCTCTACTCTTTCAGAAACCTGCAGTATCTTAATTTGGATGGAAATCGTCTCTCTACCATTCCTGTTGGTCTTTTTCAACCCAGCGTTCATCGTGCACTTCGAGATGTGAGGATATCAAATAATCACATTATGTCTATAGATCCTCACACATTTTCGAACCTGCCTGAGATTCAGTCGATCGTTTTGACAGGTAATCAGATTAGGATTTTAAAACCAAATGCATTTAGAAGTATTCAGTCTAAGTTAACCGTAATATTATCTGATAATAAAATGAATACTATATCGCCTAGAGCTTTTAATGATATTGCCACTCTTGTCAGACTCGATCTTCAATCAAATCAACTGCAAGAGTTCTCCCTGAGTGCTTTTCACAACGTCACCGCCCCTTATCTTCCTCTTAACCTGAATCTATCCAGAAATGAGATATCCAATCTACTTGCAGCTGACACACTGAGACCTGTGTGTATTCATACCATCGACATAAGTCACAACAAAATTCCAACAGTCCCTAAAGAATTCTTCGAAGCAATCAATAACTCTGTCAAAAGGATAAACCTTGGATACAATCATATAACAAAATTGGATGAAACACCTTTCGGAAATCTTCGCAAGCTTTTTGCTTTAACACTACACCACAACAGTATAGTCACTTTGAGGAAACGTGCTTTTGTCGGTCTTTCAAATTTACAGATCTTAGATCTGTCTCACAATCATATAGAGCAGATTCACATGGAACAATTTAAGTGTCTTCCGCATTTGAGGGTAGCAGATTTATCGTACAATCATATTAGAAGTATACCCAAAGATGCTTTTCAGAACACCAAACTTGAGCGGCTAGACCTGTCGAATAACGAGATAGTGACAGCACCTGTTGCTGCTCTTGGAGAAGTTGGTTTTACTCTTCGCGTTCTAGATTTTTCTCATAATCAAATAGAACATGTGGATAGCACAATGTTTCCTGAGACGCCTCACTTGACCACTCTGAGGCTGGCCTACAATAAGCTGTCCCTGATTGCGGACAATGTGTTCACCTCAGTGAGTGGACTGCTAAGTCTGGATCTGTCGGGCAATAGACTGAAGGCCAACTGGAAGGAACTGTTCCACAGTTTGGAGAGTCTGCGACACCTCAACCTGGCTGACGCAGGGCTTCAGGACATACCTCCACTCCCTCTTCCCAACCTGGCCAGTCTCAACTTCTCCGGAAATTCTCTCCAAAGCTTGCAGTCGGACTCGTTTGCATCCCTTCCTCACCTGCGCAGTCTGGATCTGAGTCGATGTCGTCTGACGGCCGTTCAGCCCATCTGGCAGAGGTTACCGTACATAAAGCACTTGGATCTCACCTATAACCCAATCAAGGTACTTGATGTTTTACTGCATGGTCAAAATAAGTAGTGTTGCTAGTTTTGCGCTATGCCATACCTTCTAGTCTTCTTTTTCTATTGAAGTAGTAGGATGGGTTTTGTACCCTTGTTATCCAAAGTCCGATAGCCCATCTAACAGCCCCTCGCTAGTATTTAACTCTCCTACCTCTTTAATGAAGAGTATCCTAAACTCATCTGGGTTGAGGAACGTCTCATCTATGATTCTCCATCGGAGATGAGTCTTCACAAATTCTATAGATCCGGAACAAGACCCATTTCAAAGAGATGTTTTCTTACTGAGCCGTGTCCTGTTAGGTGCCCGATTACTTTTCTCAATGTCCTCCGGGGTAGGTCAAGAAGACTTTTTTTTCTTCTGTTGTCAGGTCTTCTAATCATTTCTTTTGACTGTCGACAACCCCGTTGTTCGCGCCAAGATGAGTTTTCTTTTCTCATTGCCCAGTTCTCAAAATTTTAATATAATTTCTTTTTATTTTTGCTTAAAACATTATTTCCTCAAAAATTAAATTGTTCCTTTCTTATTTTTCTCGATCCTTCTAAAAACTAGCATTGCGGCTCATCTTCTAACATCCTGCGCGGGGGCTTCATCATCTTTTCCATAAACTCGATTTATTAGTACAACATAATTCTCGCTTTTATGTGGTAACGTCAAGAATCAAATGACTGTAACTACGAGGTTATATCGTCTACCATCAGAGCGCTCTTTCGTCGCTTTAGTGGACATAAGTCCAACATTTTCCCTACCCTAAATTTTCGTTCATCTGGGATATGGGTCTTTAACGAGTACCTGACATCGTACAGGCTCAGGACCATCTCTTAACGTCCCATCCGAAGGACGGCGTGCTCAAGGGTTTTTTAACTCTCAAATAATATCTCCTTTGATCTTTGTGTTTTTTTTGTAGGTACATAAAGATTCATATCTGCTTTCAATTTGCACTGATGTGTAACTGCAATATTGTTAGAAAATTGTGTATTTTTTTAATTATGATTTATTATTTATTTGTACTATTATTTTAATGCATACAAAATAAATTATAGTAATTAATTGTTAGTTTATTTTGAGTTGGCAGACTAGAAACCAGACAGCATTCCATCCCCACTCTCTTTTTCTCTTATCACTCTTGTTTCTGGGAGGTTGCACAGTTGTATGACGCACCCTCACTTCACTGTGTTAAGATGTTTACCTGCCAATTTACAATGGACGAACCGTAATGATTAGTTACTAAAAATTATAAATATAGTGTAATGTTTTTTTTATTTAATAACAATAATATTAAAATTACTTAGCTGTGTTGTTTGACTATAGATGTGGTGTGTTAGGGGCTGAGTAAAGAAAGTTTCTATGGTCTGAAACGTGTTGAGCAGCTCAACCTTAACGGCCTGGATCGTCTGGAGAAGATCCAAGATGACTTCTTGTCCAACTGCCCTTCACTTCGTAGCCTAAGACTTCAGACCTGGTCACAGCTCCAAAGGTAGTACTTATCTTTATTATTATTATTTTTTGAAGTGAAACTTAATTTAAACCGTTATTATTCACGAAACATGAGCTTTAATTTTCTTCGTGATGAACATGCAACGGAAGTATTAGTCAAGTGGGATATCAATATAAAGGTTTTGAAGAGTACATTATAAATCCACTATAGATTCCAACTCTCGTAATTGCGTAGGGAAAATCGAAGATGTGTCAGAATAACCGAATATGTTTTCATGATATTACACGTAATCGTTTTTTTTCCTTAAGAATGTTAGGGATGCTTCACACTCCACGTTAACAAGCATGTACACAACAAAATAAGGGTTGATTTGTAAAATGTGCTTAGTTCCCTAAGTAAAGTGGTCTCAAGTTTCGTCCATGACATCTTTATCTCAAATTCATTGCTGCTATCGAATCTGAGTAAGCTCAATTACACCCATGCAGACAGACATCATAGCGAAAATGATCATATCGTGTACAAGAGGGATCTTGAAACGTTAAGTTTTAGGCTCTAGTCGGCATATATAATTTTTGAGAGTAAAATTTCAATTTCTGTTTTCAAAACACATCATCTCTATTTATTCTTTCCGTATGGTTATATTTTTTTGGTCCAAAGAATTAATTATGTCGCAAAAGTCTTTATGGCATTTATGTATAGGCCCGGCAGTAAAGAGGTATCAGTTTTCGACCAAAATCTAATCAGATCTAAGGTAGCACATGTTTTTTGTTCATTCCAAATTTTAAGTTCATAGCTACAATCGTTATTGCGGTGGAGTGCTCACAACTTTCCAATCACACACACATGCACAAACATACATCATCATACTATAGGTATAAGAAAGTAAAACTGAATATATTAATGCGAAGCAATGAATAAAAAGGATGATGAAAAGAAGTAGGCAGATGAAAAAAGGATTGGTCAAGATGAAGAATCAAGTGGATATATAACAGGTACTAGACGAGATGCAGTATCTATAGAAGCTTTTATGTATTCAGGATGTGTATCTAGGTCCCTGCACTATGGACTCTCATAGATATGCCTGGTAGATCAGTCTCTAAAGCCTAGCAGAAGAGGCTTGAAGCTCCTTTGTATACAAAGGATGTACATTAGGGTGAATGAAACATAGGGGCAAAAACATTTTTTCTACTTTTGACTTCTAAATGTGGGCAACATTATATGTATGTTTCACCGTTTAAATTACTATCATCTTTTTCATACAATTTAACAACAGCTTTTCATTTCATCAAAACAGTTTTTTCTTCATGAAAATATGAGTGAAATCCTAAAACGGGGGGAGTCAGAACATGAGACCAAGTAAAAAAAAAAATACACTTTTTTATACTGATATTTTAGATGTAACTAAAACATTCAACGAAGTGTAATAAAACTATTATAGTATAAAAGTTTTATTGAGAACATTTGTCTTTAAACTGTTTTTCGTTTCAAAATAAAAAATCAGTTTTTGGCAGAAAAATTAATACTTTAAGGGCATTGCGGCATCTCAAAATATTAGTTGGCTGAAATTAGCTGTTGTCACTTTTTTATTTCACTATTAGAAGACAGTCAGATAACTTTGTTTTTTTCTTACCACCTAATGTGCATTTTTTGATCCAAGTACCGAGGGACTTGTGTGTATTTTCATAAAATTTTCATTTTTCATTGGTGGTTAACTCGTTTATCCAGGAGTGATATAGGGTACGTTAGTTTCTCAAAATTTCAGATAATAGTGGGAGTTTTGTGGAAGGCCTAAACACGAAATTAATACTAGATGTTTAACTGTTGATCGGGTATTCACGAAATTTCACATAAGCATCTCAAAAATTTGATCAGGAGTGTGGTTCACCGGTTGATCGGATTTTTATAAAATTTAACACATAGCATCCTTAAAAGCCCTATTTAGGCACAACCAATGTGACATCACAAAATTTTAAATGGGAAGGGGGTTTTTGGAGGAAGGTGGAGTGGGGGACAAAGAGCGCTTATGCCCTCAAAGCCACCTAATGGTCAGGAGCGGATCTACGAGATTTATGCGGCTTAAGCTTCAGGCCCCCAAACCCAACGGGGCCCCGCTTATGAAGCACTGTTTAACTATTTTTATGTTCATTTTAAAAATACATTATGACTATAAAAATTATTTGGTGAATCACCGGCTGTGTACTTCCCCAGCACGAATTAATCAATTATGTTTTTGCTCTCCCTCCAAAGCCATTGGACCGTTTGGGCTAAAACTCAATATTTGACTTGAATCCTCACACTAAATTTTGTATCGATAAATTAATTACATCGGCAGTTATTTGGGTCGAGCCCCCTTCTGATCTTTCCCTCCCCTTCGAGCTATTTCGTGGAAAATTAATAGGTGCCATCCTTGTGGAGTTTTAAAGTTAAATATAAAGTTTATTTTTGATACATTCATTACATTGGCAGTTATTGGGGTTTTTTAGTTGAACCCCCTTCCATTTTTTTTTTTTTTTTTTCATTTTTGAAATAATGAGTTTAGAAAACATTTAGTATGATGTATAAAAAAATACACACATTCAAATTATTAATATTATTAAATTAACTATATTTATTAGTATAAAATAAAATCCAAGAAACAACTAAAATTAGTGAATAATAATAAGTTTATTTCCGTTAAACCAATACATGGTAATAGGATACGTCAAAAGAATTTATACATTAAGATAGTTTATAAATTAGATTTAGAACTACTTGAGTCTAACACGCCTATGATTAGAATAATAACAGAACTATTTAAAAAAAGTAAAATTAAATTGATAAAAAACTGAATAAATAAATACTTAAAAATATATGAGTACATAAACAAAATTAATACATGATACGTTTATAATAAGTTGACACATTTTTCAATTTAATAAAATATGAATAATATGAATGCATTTTGTTTAAAAACAAACGATGAATAAAAAACAAAACACGACCATCAGCTGTTTTTAATTAGTGTAGAAGAGTCGAGGTCTGGGTTGAGGTGAGACGGTCTGAGTTGAGATGGAGTGAGAGTTTAGGCTTAAGATGTGGAGAACTAAGTTGTAGTGAATTCATTGTGATTAATTGGAGTTTTAATTGAAATAGATGCACAAAGAATGTACATAAATGTATTAATATGTTTTATATGCCCTAAAATAACTTAAATTTGATGAATGGTCAGTATTTAAAAAGAAAGGAGACTAAATATAAATGTAAAAATTAAGTTGTAAGATTTCTTTTTGTAGATAATTTGATTTTTTTTATCTCTTAGTTATTAATTTTATTATGTATTGTATTTATTTTATTATGTGTTTTTATTTCAATTATTGTTTATTATTTATATATTTATAATTTATTTAACAATAATTTCTTTATCACAGTAGTTAGTTCCCTTGAAAACTCCGCATCGAATTTCTGACCGATTATACAACTTCCCCTATACTTCGTAAAGCTTGAGAATTAAAGGAATTGGTATTCCCAGCCTTTTCTTAAAATAAGGTTTCCTTCTTATCGACCCGATAATCGACCTTCAAGCGGCTGTGACCCTACTAGATGTAACATATATGTTCTAACAAATATGATATTTTATTTATTTATATTTTAGTTTTATGTATGTTTCATTTCTTTAGATATTTTGTTTTTAATACATGAGATTTAATATCTTATCGTACTTTCCCTCTAAGGGATAATTTGCAATATATATTTTTAAATATATAGTTTTTGGCTCATCCAAAATTTTTTGTCAACAAATTTGTGTAGAATGTCTCCTTCACAGGGAAAAATACCTGAAAATATAACCTCTTAGGTTAAACGTAAATAAATTGTCTTTATATTTGTGTATGAACTGTAGGAACATTGTTTGTGTTAGTAGCTTGCGCCTGGATAAGATTGTCACTTACGTTCCTGGACTTCGACGGCTCTCAGTTTTCGTGTCAACGCCATCTCCTCCTGCAGGTCTCGGGATCATCGCTCCCAAGCTTCGGCATCTGGAGATCACCGGTCCCCGACTTCGGGTTCTGCCTGGAGGAACTCTTCGAGGTCTGAGGCCTGGGCCGGATCTTGTACTTCAAATTAGAGGTAAATAATACATATAAAAGCCCTAAAACTTTTTTTATTATTTTTTTTTTTAGATGAATATTATTTTGTGATTATTTTAAGTACGAAGGGGGTGTCCGTGGAGGTTGTTGTGCTTTCTAAACACTCATGGGAACTTGGACATATTAAGAAGCTGCGATAGTTCCATCGTTTCCTGTTTCGCGAGATTTTGTCAACATACAACAACGACCTTTTATTTATACTCAACCTTATCAATGCAGATATGGTCTGGGGCGAGCTGTTCGTTCAAGAAAGTCTGCTCTTCCTGGTGTCTTTTTCAGGGTGCGACGTAACCCAACCTTTGCTAACAAGCATCGCTACTCTAAAGACGTTGCATGCAGAAACATCATGCTGTTGCAAAGCCGGGCACCAAGTCTTGCCCCAAGATAGACTTTTTTGTTTTGGGGATGTCACTAAAAAAGACATTAAGAAAATTAAATTGAGATGCTCCCAATACGCTTCTGCGTAAAATGAGTACCAATTTGATATATTTTGTTTCAGTTAAAACTGTACGAGCTCTTATCAAAATTGCACTAATTTGTCAACTTACCATACATTTTTGTTTTCTTCCAATAATAATACAGAAATGGGGTAAGAATGAGTAATATTTATTTTATATTATAATAGGTGTCTACATAAATGTATAATTATATTAGTTTTTATAATAAATTAATAATAACAGGGATATAATGCAAGAAACCTTTCTAGACATTTTTGTTGTTTTATATTTTTGTTTTACATAATGTTTATATTTTTAATATTAGAGGGCGCCGGTAGCTCAGTGGTATGTGTGCTAGCCATCTGAGCTCAAGATCGTGGGTTCGAAACCCGACCGAGGCCATTAGTTTATTTTATCTGAGAGGTAAAATAAACTTAAGCACGCCGTCCTTAGGATGGGACGTTAAGCGATGGTCCCGAGCCTGTACGATGTCAAGTATTCGTTAAAGACATGTCCAACAGAGTGACGAAAGAACGCTCTGGTAGTAGGCGATATGACTTCGCAGTTAAAGACCGGGGATGAGTCATAAAACCTAAAACCTAAACCTATTTTTAATTTTATGAGGTATGACTATTGGCACATATACTGTTCTCGTTGTGAATACTAATAATTAAACAAATATATTGTAAATCTACATAACTGCCAAGTGACGGGATTCGAGCCCCAACTCTTTAAATCAAATACAAAAAAACACTGACTCAAACCAAATCAACTATTCACACATATTTACTTTTTAAATTTACTAATTGATTACTGTACACCAACATTATTCATAAAACAACTGACTGACTCAATTTGTGTTCCTTGATTTATATAAGTTAGTTATTATGACTCATGCCCAGGCTTTTAGCTTCGAGGTCATATCGCCTACTACCATTCTCTTGTTGCTCTGTTGGACATGAGCCCAACTCTACTATAAGAGTACGTTCGGTAGTGCTACCATCTTAAGCTACGACTTGACAAATACTGTACTCGTACCAAAACAAAATCCTAACTACGAACCTACATAGAGCTTGTCACGTAAACCTCGGAATATTTTTTTAGGGTGTGTGTGATCCAGTATTTATTAAGTCATGGCTGATTGTAGCAGTACCGAAAGTACTCTCATATCGTTGGCCTACAACAGGAAGGCACTAAGTCTGAAAAGATGGTTTTGAGTTATGAACAATTTTAATATTCAAACTCCTTTCTTAATTTTGCTAAAAATTATTTTGATGTGACCAATTACTTTAGGTGAAAAAGTATATCCTTGGGAACAGTATGTTTTTTACATGTCATGCAATGTCATGACAGTGCATTTCTATTGTAATTTTTTTTGTATTGTTTCAAAATATCTCTGCAAAAAATATTAAGTATCATTAATACTTTATGTATTTACATAATATATTAGGTGTTTATTTATACAGAAATTATTGACTATTCTTTGAACCATAGACCATTGTTATTCACTGTTGATTTAATTCTAATTTCTGGATTATGCTAGTTTTTATTTTTATTTTCTCAATTTGTTTTGTCTTTGGGGACTTGAGGATTGTACCCTCCCCAAAACAAAATCCTAACTACATTCCTGGTGAGCCTGTCTCAAATCTCTCCATCCTTGGAAACTTCTCTGATATTGTTTAGGGTATGTGACCCATTTTAAAACTGTACAGTAGTTTATAATGTTTTAATAATTGTTTTTTTTTATATATCTGTTCAGGTACGTCTTTAGAAGAACCTCCGATGGGCCTGTTGTCTGCCTTAGGTCGGATCCATCATCTCTCCTTGGATCTGAGGGACAACCGCCTCAACAGTCTCAGTCCGGACATATTCTACTTCAACCTCACCTCTTGGGAGGACGTCGGAACCAAGCTCATCTCTGGTCAGCATTACATTATTCATATCAATCGTATATGTAGTGTTTTTAATGAACAATTTGATTTTCATGATGAACAATTCAAAATTTCGTGGATGGAAACAGATATGTTATTCATGTTCCCCATCGTAGTGAAACAGAAATAACGTACTGTGAATATGATCCAGCAATGAAATTGAAAGTAGTTAATTTTTTTTACATAATTAGAATTTTTAAATTATTTTTTTTTTTAATGCTTTATCAGACGATCTGATGGTGATGAGGGCAACCTCGAAAGCCTGATAGCATATTATAATAAAATATAGGAGAGGTCAGGCTACTGTGAAATAGTTACTTCTCACTACATCAGCCATCTTCACATTTATATTATTTACTCCTTTCGCTGTCGGTTTTTACTTCCCCAGCTAAAAAACATTTGTGTGTGTCTGTGAACACGATAACTCCCGATAGAATGAATGTATTGACAGGAAATTTTAGGGAATTCAGAAGTATCTAACACCTATTGGTTTTCAGCCAAATTGACTAACGGAAAGAGGGGGATTAGGGGAAGGCTTATCATAATAACTGACTATAGAATGTTTCCTCACGCAATGTTATATGTGGGACCGAAACCCCATAAGGACAACTCCTATCGATTTTCAACTAAATCGGCCAAAGAGGAGGGGGGATTAGGAGGGAGGCTTAGCTAGGGTTCAATCAATACCACAGAGTATCGATACTTTTACTCATGAGTAGTATCGAATAAAACTTTCGATACTACTCAAGTATCGAATATAAAGCATCGATATATACTCGTATCGATTTAATCGAGTAGTTCGTTATAAGTAATTTTTAAAAATGTTTAAATCTATATAGATATTAATAAAAATAATATCGATTCAATCGAGTACTTCGTTATAATTAATTTTAAACCATGCATAATATATATATACCTATATAATAATAATAATAATGACACAATAAAATTTGGAAGGTATAAATGAGATATTGTAGTGGGCATAAGAAACAAATAAATCAAATCGAATAGGATAAGATTATATTATTAAAAACATACCGAAGATAATAGAAAGCCTTATAAAATAAACATACAATTCATTTTTACTAAGTATATAAAACTACTGGAGATTATTCGTGTTCCCACAATATTTCACTTTTTTAAAACACTTTTTGCAAGTCGCTGAGATCGAAACGTTCTTATTGTAATAAATCCACACTTTCGCCGTAGGACGAGGCATTATAATTTGTAATTGACAAAATGAAATCGTAATGACGTTCATCATCTGTTCAAAATCAAACAAACGTCTACTTTCCTAAACGATAAACCATTTAATGTAAAAAAGGTAAGAAATAAGGACGCATCACGCAGATTACGTGATGACATCACACATGAGGTTATTACCATCGATATATATATCATTTGTCCGTGGACCGTTATTTGAGTTAAGTATTTTATTGCAACTACAAATAAAAGAAAATTGTAAGAAATTGAGCGGTTAACGATTTTGATGAATTGAAAAATTAATGTAATTTTTTTTAATTGTTGAAATTTGAAACGAGTACTTTGAATCGATACAAGTCATATCTATTCGATACCTACTTGGTATCGTATAAAAGTATCGATACTTTAATTGTATTTACTTGTATCGATATACTCCTAGGCTTAGCTTGAAGGGGAAGCGAAATGTCAAATAATTCGTTTGGGTGAAGTACATTGCCGGTGATTCACCATTTCAAATTATTTTGCATTATATATTTTTAAGGATTACTTAAAAGCTTTCTGCATCTCTTGAAGCATATCAAGCTATTTCAATTAATCAAAAATGAATAATTCATATTTTGAATTTATGTGAAAAAAAAAAAGTCTCCTTGTAATAAATAGGGCCGTGTGCGCATAAAATGTGATATTGCCGTCTTCTCCCTCAATTTGTTTTCTCCCAGCGAAAAGATAAATTTCTCTTCTCTCCTGCTCTCCTTGTCTTCCTGATAATTGTCTCCCGTTTGTTGGAGGGGGGGATCAGTAGGAGAGGCACGTTCCCCATCTGAAGGTGATCTATGAAAAAGTGGGCCTCCTCATGGCATCCCATCCCCATGTAGCTAGCTAATTTTTCACGTTAACTCCCCAGGCGAGAGGCTCGGGATATCATTCCCCTTTGTATTCCTTGGGGGTGGGCCCAACTCGGAGGGCTGAGTCTTTAAATAATCATCTCGGGGGTAATTGAATGATGGTCAAACAAGGACTACAGGAAAAAAAATAAAAAATGAAATAAATATTCAAATTTGGTTCAATTTGAACACCTAAGAGCAAGGTCCTTCTTTTATACCTAAAAAAATTAATAATACCAAATAAATATTCAAATTTGGTTCAATTCAATAAATAATAAAAAATCAAATAAATATTTAGATTTAGTTCAATTTGAACGGACATCTAAGAAAAAGGGTCCTTTTTTGCATCTTAAAAAAAAAAAAAAATAAAATGAATTTTCAAATTTGTTTCAATAGAACACTTAAGTCCTTCTTTTGTATGTAATAAAAAATCATTTAAATATTCAAATTCAGTTCACTATGAACGAATATCTAAGGGCAAGGAGAGTCCTTTGTATCTATAGCCCAAAAATGTTGTCGAATGGAGTACGGTTATCTTAACTCAACACAAGAAAAGTCGTCGTTGAATCACCGGCTAGGTACTTCCCCAGTAAGAATTAATCAATTACGTTTTCGCTCTCCCTTCAAAACCAATTGACCATTTGAACTAAAACTCAATATTTGACTTCCGATAGTGGCTTCTGAATTGTAATACTAAATTTCGTGTCAATACAATCACTACAATACTAAGCCTCAACTTTAATTCCCTCTTCCATTCAAGGTTCATTTAGCTGAAAAACATCAGGTGTCGTCCTTGGAGGGTTATAATATAAAATATTATTCTCGTTTTAATTTTATTTATTTACTTTCAATATCATTTTATAAATAAAAAATTATGCAAAATAGTAGTTATAATAAATTGTATCATTCTTGATCTCTTCGATAGCATCTCATGCTGTTGTCATTATTTTGTACATGACCGCCATCCTGAAAAAGTTAAAATATTTATATATTTTTATTTTGTTTTATAAAGATGCAACTGTTGGTGGGTGCAACAACCAGCATGTAGAATGTACTTATAGATATGGTGGCGTGAATGGCAAGTGAGAGGAAGGCCAACCAGTGGCAGGTTCTCGAGACGAAAATTTATCTTAATTATTAAGACACTGCGAGTGTCAGCATGTCATAGTGAGAAAAATATATATAATGATTATAAAATTAATAAAAATAAATTGAAAGACAATTTTGATGGATGGGTAGCAAGATGGTTAATAAAAACAAGGAAGTTAGTGTTGAGAAATATTAAGAAAGAAGATTATTTAATGTGGCAATAAGTCGCGGTTCTATCTCCTGTTCAACCTTCGTGGCAAGTTATGTGAAGATAATGTACGTATTTCTGGGTATGTATTTGTGTGAAGTTTGCTGAAAAACCATACTATGTAAGTAGTTTGTATTGTTTAAGTTACTGTGTGTATCATGAGATCGTTAGGAAGTGTTCTGTTTATGTATGGTGGGCTGTGTTATCATTCTAAGGGTTTTGATTGAAACGCCTGAATTTGTTTTATGTTGGATGTTGTTGCTGAACCGTATATCTGTGATCCATATGCCCATAATGGTCTCAGTAAGTAAGTGTAACATTTTCTTTTTTGTATCACGTCTAATTTTGATCGTCGATTTAGGAGTTCGTAGTGTATTTTGAGTCGATGGTTCAGTGTGTTTCGTGTGTGAGAGTTTCATGTCAATCTTCGATTTTATGATTCAGTTCATAACCATATTTAAATGTATATAGTAGTTATGTCTCATGCCCGGGCTTTAACTACGTGGTCATATCGCCTACTACCAGAGCGTTCTTTTGTCACTCTGATGGACAGGAGCTCGACTCTACTGTGGGAGTCCTAAATTTTTATTCACCTAGGGTAAGTGTCTTTAACGAGTACCTGACATCGTACAGTTTACTGAAAAACCGTATGTAAGCAGCTTGTATTGTGTCGGGTACTGTGTGTATCATGAGATCGTTAAGAAGTGTTCTGTTGTTTATGTATGGTGGCAACTGTGATATCCTTCTAAGGGTTTTGTTTGAAACGCCTGAATTCGTTTTATGTTGGACGTTTTTGCTGAACCGAATATCTGTTATCCGTATATCCATAATGGTCTAAGTAAGTAAGTTTAATATTTCCTTTTTTGTATCACGTCTAATTTTGATCGTCGATTTAGGAGTTCGTAGTGTATTTTTAGTCGACGGTTCAGTGTGTTTCGTGTGTGAGGGTTCCATGTCAATTTTTGATTTTATGATTCAGTTCATAACCATATTTAAATGTATATATATTATATGCTTTATAATATTTAAACATTCCTATTACCTCCTCCACAATCGTTGGCAGACGACATCTCACATGCGTTTCCAAAGGTCTTCTGCTCATAAGTTGTTCCGGAGCCTCGCTCTCCACATACTGGCTGGTATCGTTCCGTGCATATCTTTCCACAGGCAGCAAAGGCAGCTCCAAAAAGGTCTAAAGCATTATAAAGGTTAAAATTCATTATATACTATAAAAGTAATTAGTTATTGTGACTCATGCCTGAGCTTCAAAATATCACATACTGTTAGAGCGCTCTTTCTGGGCTGATATGAACTCGACTCTACTGTGGGTGTCCTTAATTTTGCCTACCTTGGTTTAATTAGCTAAGGTAGTAGTTTTTAACACGAGGACCTGGGGGCCATTGCCCATCTGGATGGCGTCCTCAAGATTTTTTCTCCCAGATAGTCCTCGGCCGGGTTTTGAACCAGCAATTTTGAACTCAGTAGCTGCTACAAGCTACCTCTGAGCTACTCGCGCTCTCAGTGTGTGACTATTGTATATCAAATGAACCTAACAACTGAACCTTGAACGGAGATTCTTATGATTTTCTTTAGCAGTAAGAAGATAAACTAGTCTTCGGTGTATCATTGGCGATGTTCTTCTCTATTTACATATTTTCGTTATTATTACTTTACGCCATTGTCGTGTTCATTAGCACTTCCAGTGCACGTTCATTACGAACTAAATTACAGCTCGGGTTTCGTGAGCTGCACCGATATAAAATTTCACTTCAAAATCAAAGGTACAATAGCAACTGAGCACGCCATCCTTTGGATGAGACGTTAAATGATAATCTGTCTGAAGATATAAAAAACAATGTATTTAAATTTCCTAATATATAAATACACAAAAGAAGAGTACTTACACAGAAAGACGAGCAGTATCAAGTGAAGTCCTCTCATCTCTGCAGGAAATTTTCAACTGTGATATTCCTTGTGATTACCTGACCTTTATAGTGACATGTTGTGCGTCATTGCTGACCAGAGTTATAGAAGGAAATAAAACTTGTTTTTTTTATTCCTCTTTTTTTTTTTTTAATGAAATTGTTGAGTGATAAGTATATCTCGTGGAGAGCCAGTTCTTCCAAACAGGTCATCTCGCGTGGGCCTAACTGCCAGAGTTCCCAGCTTGAACCGGATTATAGTCAGAGAAACTCATATTACGTATCAGAATAATTTCAGGGCCAAAATAATTTTATATAATTATTTATTTTATTTTATTTAAAAAAAAAAAAGTCATGAGTCTCGAAATAATCAATCAAGTTTTGTCTGTCCAGCAAACCGATTGAACGTAAAAAATAACAATAAATATTTGACTTACATAGTGGTTTCTGAATTCTCATATTTAGCTGTTTAGCTTACAATTAGTATTATTTTCCTTTCTTAGTTCCCACAATAATCCTCTAGTCCTTGCCATCCATTCTGTCATACTTCCCCAACGACGGCTTAAGCGTCAATGGCCTAGAGACCTCCTTAGCAGCAGCAGTGACAGTGATTAGTTACAAATGAGAGGAAATCAGTGATTAGGGAGTGTCACCACTGGGTGATTTCTTTCCTCTTGACATTTTGATATTGACATTATCTCTCTATTAGCTTGTTGTTTTTATTTTTATACAGTTGTAAATATATATTTGTAAACCAAAAAAAAAAGCTTTGAATCACTGCATTTTTTACATTGGGAGTTTTTAAAAAAAAAACTCTGTTTCTGAGTCGAGCCTTACCCCCTCTGATCCCCTCTTCCCTTCGGCCGATTTCGCTGAAAATTGAAGTTGTCGACCTTATGGAGTTCTGGATATACTTTAAAAATTTCGTCAATACATTCATTTTATCGTGTACACAGAAAGAAATTTTGGTTTCCCGAAATTACGAAGTTGAGGTGAAGTTATGTATTCGGTCAGAAATTTGATTGTAAATGGAATTTCATGTTTTCTGACCCTCTAATTCCAAAAATGAAGAAAAAAAAAAAAAAAAAAAATGTATACCAGATGAATGTATCGATACGAAATTTTATATGTGTATCCAGAACCCTCTTAGGTCGACAGTTATATATTTTCAGCCAATTCGGCCAAAGAGAAATGAGGGATTAGCGAGAGGTTTAACACAAAAACTCTATTAACTGCCGATAAAATTGATTTCTAGCCCAGTTCATTGATTTGGAAGGAGAGCGGAAACTTAATTGAATAGATCGTTCTGGGGAAGTACGTAGCCAATGATTCACTGACAACTTTTTTTCATTTTTGGAACCAGGGAGACAGAAAACATGAGATTCCGGTAAAAACTCAACTTCGAATTTCTGACCTATTACTTCGTAAAGGTGGAGAAGTAATAAAGTGTGGCGAAACATCGATTTAGTATGATATAATGATACTATTATTCCTCATACCATTTGTCCTCAGAGCGTTGATACTATCAAATGAGGGCAGGAAGTGTGGACTATCTGGATGTTTAATTTAGTAATAATAATAATATTAATAATATTTATTTCCGTTAATTTAAATTAAAAACGAGATTAATTTCAGGGCCAAACAAATTTCCTATAATTATTTATTTTGTTTTGGTATTTTCCAAAAAAATGCGAATCATCGACTTAGTATGATGAAATATTCTGAGAAATGTATAATATTAGTACTTTTCCTGGTCTCATTTGTCCTCATAAGCCATCTAACTTCAAGCGTATCCAGTCCTCCCAATACAATGCCCTAAGAACAATTGTCGATGCACTTTTCTATGTGTCCAACCTTACCCTCCATAATGACCTTAAAATCCCTTATGTTATTGACATCATCAAGTCCCGCTTCTCCAAATTTCACTCTAACATTTCTTCCCATGTCAATCCAGTTGCTCGACTCTTATCATTCCATTCCCACCCAGATAATCCCACCCGAAGACTAAGGCGGCGCTGGCCGAGAGACCTGCTACTGTAGCAACAATATTTAGGGAATGCCGGTGATGACCAGCTTCTCCCCTCAAGTAATCCTCTTTCCTTCGAATCTCAATTCTTTCTTGGCCTGCCTCCACTGATGGACAGTGATTGGCGGGGCGAGAAGGGAGGGGGGATCACTCGAGCCTCCGCGGTCTCCCCTGCTCCCATTAAGAAAAGGGATGGAGATGACAGAGAACCAGGGTTGTTTCGAGGGGTCTCGAATTGAAGGGCTTTCATGTTTTATTTTATTTTATGTTTATTATTATTTAAATTTAATATTTTCTGTTTGTTTTGTATAGGTTAGGTTAGTTATTATGACTCATGCCCGGGCTTTGATTACGTGGTCATATCGCCTACTACCAGAGCGCTCTTTCGTCACTCTGGTGGACATGAGCCCGACTATACTGTGGGAGTCCTAAATTTTGCCTACCCTAAATTTTTATTCACCTAGGGTAGGGGTAACGAGTACCTGGCATCGTACAGGCTCGGGACCATCGCTTAACGTCCCATCCGAAGGACGGCGTGCTTAAGTTTATTTTACCTCCCAGATAAAGTTAACTAAGGGCGTCGGTCGGGTGTCGAACCCACGTTCTTGAGCTCAGAAGGCAAGCACGCATACCACTGAGCTACCGGCGCCCTCTTTTTTTTGTATATATTATATTATTTGCATAGAGACCATTATTATTTATACTTTCTATGTATATATTTTTTATTATTTTTTTTTTTAAATGTATCTTTTGATGTTTAATGTCATTCATCAAATTTACTTATGGTTTATACCGATTGTAAATATTCAAAATAAACAATTTAATAATAATTTGTCCTCAAAGCTTGTATTAATTTCTCAGCTATACAAAGTATAGGGGAAGTTATATAATTGGTCTGAAATCCATGTTGAGATTTCACAAGAATTTTATGTTTTACGACTCTGATTCCAAAAATGAAAAACAACTTCCAGTCTGTATGTGACATGAAGTTTTATATGTGTGTCTAGAACCCTTTGAGGACGACCCCTATTGATTATCAGTCATATCAATCTAAGAGAAGGTGAGGATTCGGTGAGGGAGGAGGGGGGGAGGGCTTAACAGGAAAACCCTTTTAACTGTCAATTTAACATATATATAAATACGAAATTTGTTGTGAGAATTCAGAAGTATCTGAGTAAGGCACCTATTGATTTTCAAACAAATCGGTAAATTGGTTTTTAGAGGGAGAGGAACAACTTAGTTGATTAATTTGCGCTGGGGAAGAACTGTTTTAATCAGAATATCTATATCAATCAACTGATAAAAAATTTCGTATGTGGTCGAAACCCAATGAGGACTTGAGTCTGTCAAATTTCAGCAATATCGACCAAAGGGAAGGGGGAGGCCGCTTAATTCAAAAACCTTAATAACTGTCGATGTAGTGAATTTATCGAGACAACATTTAGTATTAGGATTTAGTAGCCCCTATAAAAGTCAATTATTGAATATTAGCGATTGACATAGAGGGAGCGAAAAGTTAATTGATTTATTCGTTCTGGGGAAGTATATTGCCGATGATGCACCGACGATTTGGAACTTTTTTCCTGAGGGCTGTAAGAGGGTGGGGGTGTACCCCCCCCCCCCCCCCCTTTCTCTTTATCTATGAAATAAAACGCTCCCCGGATGGGATTCGAACCCGAGCCCGTGGTGGGTCCTTGCAACCATATCCCTATGCTCTAGCCCACACGGTCACCACGGCTCCTGAAACGCATATATATAATAGGTTAGGTTAGGTTTTATGACTCATGCCCGGGCTTTAACTACGAGGTCATATCGCCTACTACCAGAGCGCTCTTTCGTCACTCTGGTGAACATGAGCCCGACTCTACTGTGGGAGTCCTAAATTTTGCCTACCCTAAATTTTTATTCATCTAGGGTAGGGGTCTTTAACGAGTACCTGACATCGTACAGGCTCGGGACCATCGCTTAACGTCCCATCCGAAGGACGGCGAGCTTAAGTTTATTTTACCTCCCAGATAAAATAAACTAAGGGCCTCGGTCGGGTTACGAACCCACGACCTTGAGCTCAGAAGTCAAGCACGCATACCACTGAGCTACCGGCGCCCTCTATATATAATATATATATGCAACATAGATATAATATTATTGTTATATTGATAATAATAATCAGCTCAATAACATCATCCTCTTCATAGTAATAGCGTTAAAAATTAGAGGACGATAAATAGAGTTCAATTTTACTAGAAGAATTATATTTATTTGTTAATTAAGAGTTATGTTTTATTTCTTTGTATTTTTAACCCCCGACGCAAAAGGAGGGGTGTTATAAGTTTGAAGCCTTTGTCTCTGTTGTGTGTGTGTCTGACTGTGGCATCTTAGCTCCAAGATGGCTGAACTAATTTCAAAGCAGTTTTTTGGTTTCAAAATCTGGTATTTGGGAGATGGTTCTTAGCCATGTCTGGTGAAAATCGGGTGTGCCGTTTCCAGGATATTCAAGTTTCATCAGAGCCTGTATAGGGATCTCGGCCTCTATTACAGCTATAGACTTGGAGTTTGAGCTCAAATGTTTATAAGGCCAAGTCCCTCCCCCCTAAGCCCTTCAAGCCCCCTCCCCCCTCCGCATTTTTATTAAAGGTTTATTTTCTGTGTCGAGAGTTTTTTAAATGTTTTATTTAATATTTTACAATTTTTTTTTGTTATTCCATTATTTTTTATGTCTTTCTCCTTTTGTAATATTAAAAAATGTATATATCACACCGAACCCCTTCTCTAAGATGTATTTCCTAAGGGCTAATACAGACATTGAATTGAAGATACATAATAATGTATCCACCAGTTGTAATCGGTCAAGATCACAATTTTTAGTGACATTTAAGTAATTTAACAACTATATTTATGAATACAACTTATTGCAGTACCATGACATTAAAAAAATTAGTGTAAAAACGTCACAATAACAAGAAAGATGGTGAATTCCGCGGGTTAAAATATTTATGAATTTCGAATAGAAGGATTGACCTCTGAGTAAATATTAGAAGAAGTTATCGGTTAGGGATCAATGCAACCAGTGTTCTATCGCCAAGCTTGCAACAAATATAGTCAGAGTTTGTACAATTATATTCTGGAACTTAATATAACAATTGGGCGTATGGAGCTGAACTCTGGGGCTCAAGTAAACCTTCGAATTCTCATGGGAAAACATAGAAGGGTGCATCGACAATTGCTCTTAGGACTTGGATTGGAAGGACTGGATACGCTTGATGTTAGATGGTTTATCAAGACCTAATATTAAGGTTACAAAATGGAACTTGTCCCATATTAGATCAACAATGAATTCATGAAATGACCTACTGATTTATATATAATATTATAAAATGAAATGATTTGAATACATAAATTTTCTATAACAATAAAGAAAAACCTTAACGAGTTTCCAAAATTAATTATAAATTGAAAACAGTTACGTGTTCAATGTCTGAGTTGGGATTTCATTGCGTAATGGACTATTCTGTAAATCCCGAACTTGAAGTGAACTGACTGTGTTCTATTGTGAATGTTAGTCCATTGAGTAAGATCCGTGGAGCGAATCAATGGCCAACCAACTAACAACGACAATGAACCTGAAATTCTCTAACAGGAGGTCAACTATTGACAAAAGTCCTACAGTAGACACAGTCCAGGAGGAAAACCCATTTTAGAATTTATTATTTTTAAATTTTTTATGGTTGGGATGTATTGACGTCATTTTTCGTATTAAAAAAAAAAAAAAAAAATTCAGAGTCACTGTTAAGAAATTATCTTACTATACAATTATTTTATTTTCTTTTTTCTTTTTTTTTTTTGGCATTTAACAAATACATAGAGAAGATTTGATCCTAACCAGGGCACTTCGTTTTTTCTTTATTTATGAGGTGAAAAGCCTTGAGCATGCTTCCTTCGAAGGTGACACTATATGATGGTCCCAGGTCAGCTACTCATCACTGGAGTGCTATGATGATTAAGGCCCTTATGATCTTGACCGATTACTATATCTATACATGGTATAGCTGAAAAGTAAAATCTGGAACAGCAAGGAAAAATAGGAAATGTTTGAACTACGAAACTCTATTCAAAATCTCACCTCTGTTAATGCCACTAGATTAATTAAACGACTCAATTAGTGTTTCATTCATTCATTATTCATTCAATTTTTATATTTTTCATTTGAGACGTTATTTTTCCAGTATAATATATTGTATATTTTTTTATTGTACATATACACACAATTACTTATTTTCTTTTCTTATTATTTTCTCTCATTACTACGATATTATTTCTTATTGCCATTGTTTCATATTATTATTATATATGTATGTACCATATTAGGAATACTATTTCTTTAGTTTATCCGAATTTCTCCTTTTTACCTCGTATTGTTAAAATTTTGTTTCACAATCTTATTACTTTTTCAACTTTCTATTTAAACCCATATATTTTCACAATTAGATTTTTCCGTTTAGGACTTTCCTCCTCTGTGAGTTTTCCTTTGGGCTTGGAGTCTTTTAGAATTGTATAAATATGTCAACCAACCAGCTTAAATGTTACTATTGAACACTAACCGAAACCGGTACACTCTAACTCTTATGTAGGTATATATATTCCTTGGAATAAGACAATATGAAAGTAAAACAACTTCTTTGCTTTTATTTTCCACTATATCGACTCACATCAGAAATGTATTATTTACCTGGTATAGTAAGAGGAAAACATTTGAAAATGTTAATTTAATGAAAAATGCTGGACAACCGGTTTTCATTGTTGTCACCACTTACATATTTTATGTGTTTTTTTTTACATATTTTTAAGATAAATTTTCGTCCCGAGGACCTACCACTGGGTGGCCTTCCTCTCACATGCCATTCACGCCAAGATGTCACAACCTAACATCGTATATGCTGGTTGTTGCACCCTAGCAACAGTTGCTTCTTTTAAAATAAAATACAAAAAAAAACATATTTTATGAACAATTTTTCTACAGGAAAATAAATCCTTCAATGTTCTAGCTAGGCTATCACACAATACTTGTAAGCACAGGTAAGTATTACCTTATTCACTCTTATAATATTTATATTTCTGAATCCACCTGCCTCAAAAGTTCACTATTCCAATTTTTTACTTCCCCAGTTATAGTTACGAAGTATAAGGGTAGTTACGAAATTTTTTCAGAAATTCGATGCGGAGTTTTCAACGGAATTTCATCTTT
Organism: Aradus depressus; assembly: GCA_963662175.1. Classification (NCBI taxonomy): domain Eukaryota; kingdom Metazoa; phylum Arthropoda; class Insecta; order Hemiptera; family Aradidae; genus Aradus; species Aradus depressus. The sequence goes on along the minus strand of OY759217.1, from coordinate 27,139,233 downwards.
TCCGAACTCTTGATTCCACTATCGAACACGATAACTATCGATAGAATGAATGTAACGACACGATATTTTACATGTGCGTCCAGAAATGTCTTAGAACGACTTCTTTTGATTTTCAGCCTAACTGGCCAAACGGAAGGGGGAGGCTTAACACAAAAACTGTGTTAACTGCCGTTGTAATGAATATATTGACATAAAATGTCATAATCTCTAATTCTCAGGGAAAGGCGGGATCAACTCAAAAATCTCAATAACTATCTATGTAATGAATGTATCGAAATGAAATCGTGTATTTCATTTCAAAACCTCATAAGAATGAAACCTATTATTTTTTCGCGAAATCAGTTGAAGAGAAGGGGGGCTTGAATCAAATATCCTAATAACTGCCGATGTAATGAATGTATCGACACGAAATTTAGTATGTGCATTCAGAGGCCACTACGTGAGTCAAATATAGAGTTTTAGCTTAAACAGTCGTCTGTGTATATATCGATATAACAGCGATGTTTTACAAAATGTCAGAAAATTGTTTCAGAAAATTGAAAAATGTATTATAGCAGCCAAAATATTGACACTTAACAAAAACTACTTGTATATCAGCAACATTAAATTAAGCAATAAACACTAAAAAAACTAAGATAAACAAAAACTTGGTCAAATTTTGTTGCGTAGTGTTAAGTGCCTGTTAATTGTATTTTTTATTTTTTTTCATTATAACATTTTTTTCGTATTCCTACATTATGTTTTATCGCCATGAAGAACTGACGCTGGTTGTTGTCCTCATACCATTCAGACAATTGTATGCTTTTGTATTCGCATTGTTTTCCACACTTTGCCGACAGGTATTATTATTATTGTTTCACAATATTTCTACAGAAAATGTATCATTTTATTATCTGATTGTGCTGGTCATTAATAGTGTACAATAAAAAAAATAGTATTCACGTAGTGCGGATTATTTCTAAGTCACAAATGGACTCATAAGGTAGTCTGCGACAGCATTAAGTTTTGGTGATGGTTGAATCCATATTTCATCTTGTCACACAGTTTATGATGGGAGAACGATCGTGGAGAAATTGGCCAAGAGATGATCTAAGGGCGGAAGTCAAGGACGGGACGGGAGAAGGGACCGTATTTCCGGCCGATATAGGTTCTCCGGATATAGAAGGCACTGGTCCGGCTAATCTGATCCATAAAACACACTGATTAGCTTCCGTACCTCCTTCAAGTTACCTCACAAATAGGCTCCTCACCTCTCCTATATCACAAATTACATGAAAAAAAAGTATTCGGTGAATCACCGGCTGTGTACTTCCCCAGCACGAATGAATAATTACTTTTTTTCTTTCCTCCCAAAGCCAATTGACCAAGTTTGGGATCAAACTAATATTTGACTTATATAGTGACTTCTGAATAATTTTACTAAATTGTGTGTTGATACATTCGACAGTTATGAGGGTGCCATCCTTATGAGATTTTGAATTTAAATATAAAATTTCATGTCGATACATCCATTACATCGGCAGTTGTTGGGATTTTTGAGTGGAGCTGGCCTCTGATCCCCCAGTCCTTCAGCTGATTCCGCTTGAAATTAATAGGCGTCGTACTTATTAGGGGCTCTCAGGATGTCAATACATTCTTTACAACTTCAGTTATTAATTTTTAGTGTTTCACACACTTTGCCCATTTGTCTGAAAATCTGTTCTGGATACACATATAAAATTTAGTATCCATTCATTCTTTCTATCGAGAGTTATCGTGTTCATAGTTCCAAAGACTTTTTTATCATATTTGGAATCAGAGGGATGGAAAAAATATAAGTCCTTTGAAAACTCGACATCGAATTTCTGACCGATTTCATAATTTCCGCTATATTTCGTATAGCTGGGGAAGTATATACATATTGCGCTAAAAGTTAGAAGGTGGTGAAAGTGGACGTTCTCCGGAGAATGAAATTTTCCAAAGAGTTCAGTGAAGGTAGATAAGGCCTTCAATTATCTGGTTATCAAACCTGTATTGTTTCACTAAAACGACCAATGGGAGGGCCAACATTTTATTTTTCGGATATATATAAATTATTTGTATGTTATACATGATTTCTTCTTTCATGTAATGTACCTGAAAAAATAAAATGTTGTCCCTCCCGTCAGTTGTTTTAGTGAAGCAATACAAGTTTGATAACCTGATAATTGAAGGCTTGTAAATGTGAGTTAGTATTTGTGGCTCATATCGCCTACTACCAGCGCGTTCTTTCATCACTCTGGTGGATATGAACCCGACTCTACTGTGGGAATCCTAAATTTTGCCTACCTAAGTTTATTCACCTAGGATTAGGGGTCTTTAAGGAGTGCCTGGCATCGCACAGGCTTCAGGATGAGCAGGATAGCTAAACGTCTCATCCAAAGGACGGTATCTCATGATATTTAATTCGGTATCTCATCACGATGTTTAATTTGTTTTATTAGACAATATAAAAGTTGAGCAATTTCTTATTTATTTGAGTAGACAAATTAAAAGATCCATTCAAAATCCTGTGTAATAGTTCTAAATCATTGGTCTAATGTGAGTCGTGTCGTCCGTGAGTGAGGGTTCCAAGTCTAGTCTTCTATCGATAGTTAATTCTAAATATTTCATTGAAGAGGTTTGAGACAATGGCTGGTTGTCTACTGGGGATCAGACACCATGGCGGTGGACGAATTACATGTGGTATATAACTTAATTTTCCATGATTTACTCCTATTTGGTGAGATGTTGCTGCAGTTTGAGTGACGCGGTGTGAGGATCTGCTGCAGTAAACGATTTCGTAACATGAAAGACTCAATACAATGAATGAACTATTTTCCACCAATTGACATATAACAGATGAAGGAAAACGTACATTGGTTTGTAATTCCAAGATTCTAAACAAGAATTCAAGAGTAACTTATTCTGTCAGGGGATATATTTATTATTTAATTTTATTTGTATTTTAGAAAGAAAAATTTGTTGTTAATAAGTTTATAAGAAATAAGATTATAAGTTTATAAGATAATATTATTTATGTAAATCTAGACTCCTCAAGACGGCTTAGGCCATTGAGTTTGTCTTCATAAAAGGTCACATTATTGTATATATGTTTTGTATGTAAGTTTCTATTATGTTAATTGAATAAAGACTTTACTACTACTACTATTCTGCCCGGGAATATTAAGTACACATGATCAAAATTACACTTTATTTAAACAATTTTCAAGTTGGCAATATTTACATTATTTACAAGTTATATTCTGAATTAAGTGATAGAATAAGTATAAAAACATAAATAAAATAAAAAATAATTTACAATAATGATTCGTTCCTTGAAACTCATCTTCGACAATGCCGCCATCCTGTGAAAAGAAAAAAATATAAATATATGTTTTTTTAATAATAATCACATTTTAGTTTATTTAAATACTTCTAATTCGCTTAAAAAAAAAATAATAATTCAAAAATATGTCTTTCTGTTAAAACTGGTTGTTTAATAATTAAATCATCCAAAATCAAACGACAGTTCGGGCGCAAAAATCAATAGTTGACTAACGCAGGGTCTTCTTAAACCTCATATTGAATTTTGTGTCGAGCCATTCGATACATCGGCTGTTATTATGGTTTTTGAGTCGAGCTCCCCTCCTCCGATCTACCCCTTCCCTTTGGCCGATTTCGTCGTAAAGTTGATATGTGGGGTTTTGAATTTAATTATAAATTTCATGTCGATAGTTATTTATATTTATTTTTTTCAGTTAAATGGAAACTAAACGAGAAGAATTAAAACTATGAATATGGTGATAGAAGCAGAATAACGAGAAAAAACACAAGAAAAGGAGGAGAGAAAAATAAATGAGATCGAAGATATAGATAGGTTGGAGATAGCATGCAGGAAAGAAGTGAAGAACAAGATTTGATACACAACTGATAAAGGAAAATAATAGGAAAATTCAACGAGGAAAAGTAATCAGAAGTGATGGAGATTATTGCAAAGGGAATGCGAGGAATGGAAGAGATGTGAGAGCTGCTTAAGAGCGGAGGATGAGCGAAGTGGATCAGGAATTATACAATCTGTTTCAACTCGCTTTAATACCGAAAGGAGATAAGTCGTCAGCTATATACTTCCCCAGTACGAATTAATTACGTTTTCGCTCTCCCTCCAAAGCCAATTGATTGTTTGGGCTAAAATTATTTCTTACTTCTGAATTCTCACACCATATTTTTTGTCAATACATTTTCTGGTATCCCTCTTTCCTTTGGCTGATTCCGCCGAAAATTGATTGATGACATCCTTAAAGGGCTTATAAGAAATTTTGTGTTATGCCTCCCCCTAATTCCCCTTCAATTTGGCCGATTTGGCTTAAAATCAATAGGTGTTGGTTCTTAGAAGGTTCTGAATATACAGAAAATTTCGTATCGATACATTCATTCTATCGTGAGTTTTTTTTTTTTTTTGGCCTTATGTTCAATGCATATTAGCCATGTCACTGTGTTATCCATGTTAAATTATTTACAACACCCATGGCCCCGGGGGGGGAGTTCTATCTACGAAATAAAACTCGCTCCTGGATGGGATTCGAACCCGCAAACCATGGTGAGACCATGCGACCAAAGCCCTACGCTCTAGCCCGCACGGCCACCATGGCTCCCTATCGGGAGTTATTATGTTCGCACACACACACTCTCTCACACATAAGCAGAAATGTTTTTTTTTTCTTTTTTGGATTCAAGGCGACCGTGAAATTTTGTTGAAAACTCAACTTCAAATTCTGGACCAATTGCGTAACTTCCCCTATACTTCATATTGAAATATTTATGTAATGCCTCATTTTATACAAGGAACATTTTTGTTTTATTTGATAAAGCAATATATAAAAAATTTCGATATTCAATTAATTTTGTGGTTCTATAACTTTTAAATGGATGTATTGATTTTGTAACATGTTCTCTCCAAATGCAAATGCATTCCGGCATGTAGCATTTATTATTTACATATCTCTTTTGTTGCCAAGATATTTCACCAAAAAGTGCATATCAGTATTGGCAGTTGGAGGGTGGACTTTCATGGCTTAATATATGCATACAGTAATCAATTTAAAATATTTACATACAATATTACAATTGACATTACTCTAATCTGTATTACAGTTGACAGAATGTTGGGTTTTAACGGAAAGTAGTGAAATTTTGTGTTTATCTATTCCAGAGTTAATTTCCACCGAGTTAATAAATCAATGGACTATTTATTCGTTTAGAAGTTTTGCGCCTTTTAGGTCCATTACAATAATAATAATAATATTTATTTCCGTTAGTTCAAAACAGGATTTCGGGCAAAAACGAATCAAATTTAACTGATATCTTCATCGCACTTCAAGTTTAGCTATAGTCGTTTCTGTGTTAGAGCGGGCAAAAAGTGCCAATTCCATTCACTCACAGACAAAAACACATAGTATGTGTAAAGGTATAAGAATGTAAAAAAGCTTATGTTACCGTTATGTTATGTAAGCTTATGTGGGTCGAAACCAAATTTTATAAAGTAAACATAAACATTTTTGTTTTTCGGGCGAATTCCTCGCATACGTAGAAGCGATTTATGCTATAATTTCTTATTGTTTTATTAATAGAAGGGTCTATAGTTTATAGAGGACGCCGGTGGCTCAGTGGTATGCGTGCTTGCTTACTGAGCTCAAGATCGCGGCTTCGAAACCCGACCGAGGCCCTTAGTTTATTTTAGCTGGAAGGTAAAATGAACTTAAATATGTCGTCCTTCGAATGGGACGTTGAACGATGTTAGAGTCGGGCTCATGTTCACCAGTGTGACGAAATAGCTCTCTGGTAGTAGGCGATATGACCTCGGTAGTTAAAGCCCGGGCATGAGTTATAATAACCAACTATATCGTATAGGCTCGTGACCGTCGCTTATCATTACAATCATTACAACGACATTTATAATAAGCTATTGTGTTAGGCCCCTCTAAACCCCCCCTCCCCCCCCCCCCCCCTCTGTCTTTTGGTTCTTTTTGATCCTCATACTAAATTTCATGGCGTAAAATTCATAGCATCGGCTGTTAATGGGGTTTTTGCATTGAGCCCCCTCTAACCCCATTTTTCCCACTGGCCGATTTGGCTGAAAATCAATAGGTGTCGTCCTTAGAGGGTTCTAGAAATATGTGGGGCATAACTCACTGTAGAGTCTTATTTAAGGATAAATTAAAACAATATGAAAGTAGTGGAGATGGAATGGTCCCATCGCTCAGTTGGTTGGAGTTTTGTCATTTATTTCCGTTTGAACATTAACAAGCCCGTTATGGGCCACCCTTCCTCTGACTATTTGGTGTTACCTTCTCCACATTCGTTGGCTGAAACCATTGAGCACTGGTTGGCAAAGGTCTTTCGTTGGTAGGATCTACCAGCTCCCCGCTCTCCGCAGACCGGTCTGTAGTCTCTAGGGCACGGCCTTCCACACCCTACACTCACTGTCACTCCTACTAGACCTGCCAACATTTCACAAATTTCACAATTATCTTACTACCTGATCAATAAAATATATATATTATCGATTCAAAAAATTCCAGTTTATTTATATGAAAAACACAATATATTTCGCTCGTTCTCAAGAGCATTCTCAACTTATAAGTCTGTATCCTGTACACTTGAGAATGCTCTAACGAGCGAAATATATTGTGTTTTTCATATAAATAAACAGGAATTCGGCCGGAACCTGATTCGGCTGGGGCTCCTCGGGGTTTCGGGTCGGTCGGGCACACATGGAGAACGGTGTATTGTATTGGTAACAACGGTATGAGTGATGGTCACTGGCGCGGGATTAAGTTCCCTCAAAACCTGAATGGAGTTATGTTACCCAAGTTGGAAAGTGATGGTTTTGTATTTCGGGGTTGTGTGCTCGACGGGTTTGGGACCCTGGTGGGTCGCGGCCTGTTCGGTGCCTCCGCTCCTCTGCTGTGTGGTCTTCTGGCGTCCTGCTCGCCTTCTGGCTTCCTGCTCGCCTTCATGACTGTGTTGTGTGGTGGCCCCATTCCTCTTCAGGGCATTGCACGTCCGTATCTTGTTTCTTTACAAAATTATTGCTATAAATTTCAGATTTTTCTTATAATTGTTCTTCTTTAATTGCTTTGTCCTTAAACCAAGGTACCTGTGAAAAATTTTCCAAAATGATCATCGTGGTAGCTGGTCGATATGCTTCAGCGTAAGGCCATAACTGAGAAAAAAAAAACTGGAATTTTTTGATTCGTTCTAAGTTTTTTATTCAGTAGTATTCACAATGAACTTCCACAAGATCTCTGGCGGAAACATCCCTAATATATATTATCATTATTATTATTAAATTAGATATAAGATTTCAGCAGTAATTTTAATTTATTCCTCAGCACAAATTAACCAATGAATTCAATAATTGATCTCCTAAAACCAATCGACCTTTTGGGATAAAAAATCTACAGTTTATTTACATATGGACTTCTGAATCCTTATAATAAATTTCATGTCGATACATTCATTACATCGGCAGTTATTGGAGTTTTTGAATTGTGCTCTCCTCTCCGATCCGCCTCTTTTCCTCGCTTGATTCAGCTGGAAATTGATAGGTGACTTCATGGGGTTTTGAATTTACATATGAAATTGCATGACAATACAATCATTATAACGGCATTTATAATAAGTTATTGTGTTAAGCCCCTCTGCCTTTTGGGTCTTTTGAATCCAACTAAATTTCATGGCGTAGAATTCATTACATCGGCTGTTAATGGGATTTTTGCATTGAGCCCCCTCTAATCTCTCCTTTCCCACTGGCCGATTTGGCTGAAAATCAATAGGTGTCATCCTTAGAGGGTTCTAGATATACATATAAAATTTTTTGTCGATTCATTAATTCTATCTAGAGTTACCGTGTTCACGTGTTCAGTTAAAGTCCTGGCATGAGTCACAATATCTAATTATACGAAGTAAAGTGAAATAAATTATTTGTTAGGTTAGGTTAGGTTTTATGACTCATGCCCGGGCTTTAACTACGAGGTCATATCGCCTACTACCAGAGCGCTCTTTCGTCACTCTGGTGGACATGAGCCTGACTCTACTGTGGGAGTCCTAAATTTTGCCTACCCTAAATTTTTATTCACCTAGGGCGGGGGTCTTTAACGAGTACCTGACATCGTACAGGCTCGGGACCATCGCTTAACGTCCCATCCGAAGGACGGCGTGCTTAAGTTTATTTTACCTCCCAGATAAAATAAACTAAGGGCCTCGGTCGGGCTACGAACCCACGACCTTGAGCTCAGAAGTCAAGCACGCATACCACTGAGCTACCGGCGCCCTCTGAAATTATTTGTTTTACTACTTTAAATAAAAAATATGATTAGCTTCGTAACCTTGCCGCTTATGGAGCTCATTGAAATGAACAAAATATGCTTCTCCTTTGTAAATAAAACAAATAAAATAATTAGCTTAAGTAACATCTTCAACAAAACTGAAGTAACTAACTATAGATAAGATATAAGATGTTATATCATCGGTTTACTGCTACTAAGTAGTAAGAAGAAATAATTTCAAAACAGGTTATGAAATATTCGTTAGTTATTATGCCTGATGCCCGGGCTTTAACTACGAGGTCTTATCGTATATTACCAGAGCTCTAAATTGACCTAACCTAAATTTTTATTCACCTTGTGATCCCATCTTTCCCTTAGTCTGATTTTGCAGAAGATTAATGTTTCGCTCTTATGTGGTTGTGAATTTATATAAAAAATTTCGTGTGAATACATTCATTTCGATGGCAGTTATTAGAATTTTTGTGTTAACCCCATTCATCCCCCTCCTTTCCTATGGCCCCTTTGACAGAAAATCAATAGGTGTCGTCCTTATGGGGTTCTGGATACAAATATAATATGTATATAATTTTTTTTTTTTCAATTCATCCTCTGATTTCTGACATTAGCACCCCTGTACTTCGTAATTATTACTGTGTAAGGGCGCCGGTAGCTCAGCTTGCTTACTGAGCTCAAGATCGAGGATTCGAAACTCGACCAAGGCCCTTAATTTATTTTATCTGGGAGGTAAAGCTGACCTATTAGTTAAGTATTTCGTCCTTCGGATGGGACGTTAAGCGATGGTCTCGAGCCTGTACGATGTCAGGTACTCGTTAAAGACACTTAGCCTAGGTGAATAAAAGTTTAGGGAAAGGAGGTCTCTAGGCCATTGTCGCTTAAACCGTCGTTGAGGAAGTGTTGCAGAATGAACAGCATGGACTATGGGAACTAAGAGAGGAAAATAACTTTTTGTAACTGGATTTAGCTACTTCGGTAACGATGTACTTCCTATTCGACAAGCGATTAACATGGAATCCTCACATCTCCAGAATTTCAATAGCACTTATGCAACCGTTATTTTCTTATACCTTTTTATCGGGCACCTGTTTGCACTATCTTTCATAGTGTTTGTTAATCAATTCCTAGTTTCATAATCTGACTATAAAATTTTATTTGAATAGGTTTTTTTTTATCAAGAATGAGATAATTGATTTATTGTTACAGACTTTTGATTATTATTACAGCTGCGGAAACTATCAATAACCAACTAATGTAGTTATCATTTCAGGGTCATGTCATGTATGCGGAAGTGTGATATTGAATAGTTAAGGAATTTTACTTATCCTTAATAAATTAATAAATAAAAGGAATTAAATAATTTCAACTGCTTGCAACCAGAATTAGTTAATGAACGGAGATTTTTATAATTTTCTTTAGTTGTACATAGTAAGAAGATAAAAAATGTCTTCGGTGTATCACCGGCGATGTACTTCCCCAGAACAAATTAATTAATCAACTTTTCGCTCTCCCTCCAAAATCAATTGACTGTTTGGGCTAAAAATCAATAGTTGACATTTGGGCTCCTCATACTAAATTCTCTATCCTTACAATCATTACACCAGCTTTATTTGGGGGTTTAATGTTGACCACCCTCTGATCCCCCACTTCCCTTATGCCGAAGTATAGGCGAAGTTATGTAATTTGTCAGAAATTCGATGCTGTTAACCGTCCTCAAGACTCCATGTCTGTACTCGATGTGGGTGGATACCTCCCGATAGAGTCAATGTATCAACACGAAATTTTATATGTGTATTCAGAACCCTCTAAGGACGACACCTATTAATTTTCAGTCAAATCGGCCAAAAGGAAGGGGCCTAATTCGACTCTATTAACTGCCGTTCTAATGAATTTATTGACACGAAATATCATATGTAAATTAGAAGCGCTATAAAAACGACACCTATTAGGAATCAGAAGGGGCTCAACTCAAAAATAACTGCCGATGTAGTGGATATATCAGCATGAAATTTTATACTTAAATTCAAAACCCTTTAAGGATGTTTCCTATTAATTTTCCGCGAAATCGGTCGAATGGAAGATGGAATAAGAGAGGGATGCTCGACTCAAATACACTAAAACTGCCGATATAATAAATGTATCGAACAAAATTAAGTATGCGGATTCAGACAAACGGTCGATTAGCTTTGAATTAATTCATGTTGGGGAAGTATATAGCTGTTGATTCACCCAAGAAATTTTTTATTTAAAATTTTCGGATTGGGGAGTCGAAAAACAAGAAATTCCGGTGTAAACTCAACATCGAATTTCTGACCCATTTCATAACTTCCTCCATACTTCTTACCATAACTTTCAATAGGTCAGACAACTCAAAGCAATAGATTCTGTTTTTGAGTGAGAGGTACTTCAATAGAGATTTGACAAACATATATGAGAAACAGACGTGACATGAGAGACAGACATGACAGACACTTATAATATTATGGTACAACTTGAATCAGTCGTGTATACAAGAGACGAATACGGCATTTAGTTATTGACTCATGCCCGGGCTTTAACTGCGAGGTTATATCGCCTACTATCAGAGGACTCTTTTGTCACTGGTGGACATGAGCCCGACTCTACTGTGGGAGATCTAAATTCCTTCGGCTGATGTTTTAACTCTTAAAATTTCAGCAAATTTGATGGGTTAGGTCTTTTTGGGTTTTGTTTCAAATATGAAATTTTTATGTCGATATGTTCATTACATCGGCAGTTATTGCAGTTTTTGAGTTGAGCTCCCCCCCCCCCCCCCTTTTTTTTTTCTGCCGATTATGCTGAAAATTAATATCTTTCGTCCTTTTGGAGTTTTGAACTCGATACTCCCGATAGAATGAATGCATCGGCACGAAAATAGGACGACACCTATTGATTTTCAACCAAATCAGCCAAAGGGGGTGGGGAAAAGGGGGAGCTTAACAAACACTATAATAACTGCCTTTGTAATGAATCTATTGACATGAAATTTCGTATGTAAATTCAAAGCTCAATGTGTTTCTTAAACTTCTCTGGGATGTTACATTGTTGTTTAATTCCGGCATTTCTTCCAGAGGTGTCTTCTTATTATTTTTTCCGACAATATTTCGGGACTCTTACAATTCCCTTCTTCACTAAACTCGTTCATAGTGACCGGAAGAAAGGAATTGCAAGAGTCCCGAAATATTGTCGGAAAAAATAATAAGAAGACACCTCTGGAAGAAATGGCGGAATTAACCAACAATTCAAAGCTCTACAAGGACAACAGATATTAATTTTTAGAGGTATCAACAGACGTACGAGAGGGGATGGCACCCATAAATATTTCGCGAAATCGGTCGAAGGGATGGGAGGGAACAGAGAAGAGGGACTCAACTTTAATACTCTAATAACTGCCGATGTAATAAATGTATCGGCACAAAATTTGATAAGAGGATTAATCAAACTATTTAAGTCAAATATTGAGCTTTAGCCCGAACGGCCGACCGGCTTTCGAGGGAGAGCGGAAACATAATTGGTTAATTCTTGCTGAAGAAGTACACAGTCGCTAATTCATAACATTTTTGAAATCAGTGTTTTGAAAAGCAAGAAATTCCGGTGCAAACGCAAAATAGAATTTCTGACCGATTACATACCTTCTCGTATACTTTATATATCTGGTGAAGTAGAAGTAAACACAAGAAACAACTTACATAAAAGCACCAATGACACCAAGAGAAGTCCTCTCATCTTCGCTATTGGCTGAAAACTAATCCTTCCTTTCCAGTTCCCAAACTATTTATTGGCAGTTATTACGTCATCCTCTTACTCAGAGGAAAAATAAAAAAAAAAAAATTTGTCTAGACTATTAAGATCAGGTAAATGAAATGTCTTTTTCGTTGTTACCTTCCTGGGAATAACTCATCTGGTGTGATTCACATGTCTTAATGGGGACATGTTCGAGTAAACGTTGACGCCAGAGGTCAGTAACCTAGGTTTCTTCAGGATCCCGTAAGGAAAGACATTGATGTCTGGTGATGCCTGATGACAATAACTTATGCTGCATTTTTTACAATTGTATTATTTTCTGATTATAACAGAGAATATGACCATTAACTATGTATTTTAGTATGAGATTAAAAAACATAAAATAAAAAAAAACAGAAAAAAATTTTTTCTTGTTCATTAATTTTTTTTTTCTGAAACCTTAGTAGGAAAGATTTTTTTTTTTTGAGGGGGGGGGGGTTGGGCTTATAAACCTTTGAGCTCAAACTGGACTCAAAGTCTCCAGCTGTAATAGGTTCCGAGATCCCTACACAGGCTCTGATGAAACCTGAAGATCTTAGAAACGGCATAACCGATTTTTTTTTACAAAAAAAAAGAACGATTAAAAAAAAAATAAATAAATAAAAATAGTTATCTACCAAACATGGCTAAAAACCATCTCGCAAATACCAGCTTTTGAAACAAAAAACAGGTTTGAAATCGGTTCAGCCGTCGTGGAGCTATGATGCCACAGACAGACAGATATACACACACACATAAACTTATAACACACCTCCTTTTGGGTCGAGGGTTAAAAATATTTACAGAAGAAATTGAAAAAGTTGTAAAAAAATAAAAAACGTTCGTCTAGTTTCGAAAAAATGGGGTAGGACATTGTGAAGTCCTATAAAATGGGAGCCATGGTGGCCGTGCGGGCTAGAGCGTAGGGCTTTGGTTGCATGGTCTCACCATGGTTTGCGGGTTCGAATCCCGTCGAGGAGTGTTTTATATCGTAGATAAAACTCTCCCTTCCGGGGCCATTGATGTCGTTAATAAATAGATAACTCAGTGCTAATATGCATCGTACAAAAGGCCAAAACAAAAAATTATATCCAAGTCCTGTAATGGTTATTGCTTCCCTAGCAGCATTTTTTTTCATATGGGAGAAGTTATGTAATTCGTCTGAAATTTGATGATGAGTATTCAACACAACGTCTTGTTTTCCAACCCCCATTATACAAAACTTAAATAAAGTCGTCTGTGTGTGAATACGATAGCTTCGAATAAATATATCGAAACTAAATTTCATATGTGTATCCAGAACCTTATCAGGACGACACCTATTAATTTTCAGCCGAATCGACTTAAGGGAAGGCCGGTATCAGAGGGAGGGCTCGACTCAAAAACCGTAAGAACTACCGATGTAACGCGAATGCATTGGTACAAACTTTTGTGACGATTCTGATGCTCCTATATAAGTCAACTATCGATTTTTAGGTTATGGTCGATTGGTGAAAATTTAGTTTATAACTTTGTATGACTTTTGCTCAGTTTTCTTTTGCACCTAGGTAGATACGGTTCTCTAGGGAAACTGGGATCCTTTTCGATGCAGCCTCACTTATCTACCATTGTTCTCCTAAAATAGATTTCTCAAACACTTTGTATTTGTCTTTCCTATTCGTACTAATATTAGCTAAAACTTTTATAATAATTTGAACATATATTTCTTTCCTGTATCAGAATACAGAAATAATACACAGTGGGACAAAAATGAAAAAAGTAAACTTTATTTTTACTTTATTATACCTTTAGTAAAAAAACTTGGTGAATCACCGGCATTGTACCTCACCAGTACGAATTAATTAATTACGTTTCCGCTCTCCCTCTCTGAATCCTCATATTAAATTGTTGTCGATACATTCAATACATCGTCAGTTATTAAACATTTTGAGTCGAGATTCCTCTTCTTATCCCCTCTTCTCTTCGGCCGATTTTGCAAAAATTAATAGGTGTCGTCCTTATGGGGTTTTGAATAAACATATGCAATTTTATGTCGATACATTCATTGTTATTATAGTTTCTATGTTAAGCGTCCGCTCTAATCTCCATTTTCCCTATGGCCGATTTGACTTCAAATCCATAAGTGTCGTGCCTATGGGGTTCTGGATACACGTATAACGTTGATGCGTCCATTCTATCGGGAGTTATCGTGTTCACATACACCGACCCACATACAGATTTTTTTTTTTTATTTTTGGAATCAGGAGGTCGGAAAACATAAAATAGAGGGGAAAACTCAACAATTCAGACCGATTACATAACTTCCCCAATACTTCGTATAGGTGGGGAAGTAAAAGTGTTCTGTTTGTGTGTATATGTGGTGTCAAACTATCGATAGTCGACCAAATCGATAATACTATCGAAATTTAGAAACATGAATTTTGAACAGGAAAAGCATTCACCACTGTCGGGAAAAGAGTTCGGTTTCCGTACGGTTGGCTCTGCTGTCAGTAACCAAGAAAAGAGGTTTCGTCCTAATCAGTATTATCAGTTCCTTTATCCTACTAGTTAATATATTTTTATTAAATAGTTGATATGTTTTTATTGAGAAAAACAAGTTTTTTTGAAATGTATACTTCAGTTACCAATTCACGTAAACCAAAAATCTAGACTGAAAAAAAATTTTTAAAATATCTACATTATAATAAAAAGCATTATATGTGCTGTTTTATTTTGTTGCCCTAGGATCATCTGCTTGTGGTAAGATGGAGATTGAATAAATTAGGTGCCTACCTTATTCACAAAGCATTTAAAATTCCTACTAGCGAGTCTGGTACATGCCATGTTTTTGTCATCCCAAGAAAAAATAGTCAAAGAAGTGTTAAAATTCAATAAACTTAGGTGAGAACTACTTATAGGTGAGAACTTGGAAAGTGCAAGACCGCTAATTTTAAATCCGAATTTCAAATTCGATAGTACTATCGATACTTCATCACCACTTCTATGTGGATACAAAATCCATAATAGAATGAAAGTATCCACACACAATTTTATATGCAACAAGGATGACACCAATAAATATTGAATGTCAGTCAAAAGTTGAGGAGAGATCGAAGATAGAAAGATATTTACTATAAAATCAACAATATACATAACTTACGAGATGGGTAGTTACATCGGCGGCAATTCACTAACCACAATTAACCATAAAACAAACTCAAAATCACATTATAAAATTTGACACACCAAATGGTTATACAAGAGAAATTTCAACATAGAATTTTTGACGAATACATAACTTCCCCTATCCTTCGTATTGGTAAAGTAAAGTAAAATGTAAAATTGTATAAAAATTGTTAGAGGGGTATATAAAGATAAAAACCCCTTTCTTCCCAAGGGACCACTTCCAGATCTCTTCCCTTGTTTTTCCACCTTCTCTCATTTCACCTTCACAAATACACTGTAGATTTTTACTTCCCCAGTTATACGAGGTCTAGGGGAAGTTATGCAATCAGTCAAAAATTTGAAGTTTTCAACACAATTAAAAGTTTTCCGAGACACTGATTTCAAAAAATAAAAAATTATGTTTGTCTGTGAACAAAACTCTCGTTAGAATGAATGACATGAAATTTTATAAGACGGCACCTTATAATTTTCAGTGAAGGGGAAGAGGGTTCGGGGAAAGGGGCTCGACTCCAATACCTTAATAACTCTCGATTTAAAGATTATATCGATGCAAAATTTAATATAGACATTCAGAAGCCACTATGCATGTTGAATATTGATTTTTAGCCGAAACGGTCAATTGGCATTGGAGGGAGAGCAAGATCTCCATATGTCCATATTTATTTATTTTAATTTTCTTAATGACACATTTCATATTGTTTTATGAACTAATTGTTAATATTTTTTATAGATTGTAAAAATATAACTATAATAATATGTATTTTGTAAAGAACCCCACTCATTGAGTTAAAGTTTGCATTCTTTAGTGCAATAAAACTTTATATGTATACATTTAATATTCGCTTTTGAAGATTTTTGTTTTTTTCTCGATATTGTATTTAATAAAATATTTTTCATTTCACGCGGCTCAGAGAGAAAGGAAATTAAATTAAATCCTCAGTAATTCTTTAAGAAAAATTCTAACTGTTATTATATTTTTATGGCAACTAGAAACTACAGAAGGAAGAAGTAAAAAAGTAACAATACATAACAGCTTTTTCACATAACACAGATGAAGCAAGCCAAGCACCGCCTCTTTACTTCTCCAGCTATACAAAGACCTATTGGTTTTCAGCCAAATCGGCCAAAAGAGAGGGGGATTAGGGGAGAAACTTAACACAAAAACTATAATAACTGTCGTTGTAATGAATGTATTGACACGATATTTCATAAGTAAATTCAAAACTCTATGAGGAGAATATCTATTAATTGAACTGAGGTTTTCGTGTTTCTTAAACTTCTCTGGGATGTTAATATGTTGATTTTTTCCGGCATTTTTTCCAGAGGTGTCTTCTTTTTTCTTTTTTGAAAATATTTCGGGACACTTTTACGTCATAGTGACCAGAACAAGGGACGTGAAAGTGTTCAGGGGCGTAGCCGGGGGGGAAGCACGTGCCCCCCTCTGGGCAGAGAAAAAAAAACAATATTACGAAAATTGTGCTTTACTTAAATGTACATGTACAAAACAAGTCATATTACATTTATTTAAATATATATGAATTCGATCATTTCATTTCCTGGTTCAAAATCTTCATGTATGTTATACTTTGTACTCTTAAAGCTGATTTTACATGCGCAGTAAAAATGCAAAGCGCAGCAGCAGCAAATGCACGCTATTGGGTGTGAGTCATTTAATTCTAATTTAATTCTAAAAGCACAGAAACAACAGCGTGCATTTGCTGCTGCTGAGCTTTGCATTTTTGCTACTTATGTAAAGTCAACTTAAGTATTACAGTCAGTGGTTACCTCAGGGGGAGCTTCTAGAGGTCCGAGTCTCCCAAATTAATAACTAACACGGAAACTGTGGACTGTGCCCCCGGGAGTCTATACCCCCCTCCCCCCCGGTAGCCTAACTTTGCCCCCCCCCCCCCCCCCCTGCTCACAATCCTGACTATGCCCCTGAAAGTGTCCCAAAATATTGTCAAAAAAGAAAAAAGAAGACACTTCTGGAAAAAATCAACTGAGGTTTTCTTGAAACTATATTTTTTTTTGTACATCATGTGCTTAATAGAGCAAAAAACAGGGAAAAAAGCAATAAAAATGCAAATTGAGGAAGGCTAATGAGAGTCTGAAAATTATAGAAACCTTCCTGGGCCAGATGATGTCCACTTGGGCATTGTTCAATTCTCCATTCTAAAATAAGTCATCTTCAACAGTTTTCCACTGCCTATTTTATTATATTTTTTGTAGGTTAATTGACTATTTTGTTGTTCGGCGATGGTTTATATGGTCCTCACTTTTACAAAGTATATGCGAATTTATGTAACCGGTCATAAATTCGATGTGGGAAATTGTTCTTTTCCGACCCACTAACTCCAAAAATGAAAAAGTGTTCGATGAATCACCCGCAATGTAATTCCCCAGCATAAATTTAACCATTGAACCGATTATCCGGACATCAGGTTAATCCGGACGGGATTGAAAAAAAAAACTAATTAAGATTTAGCAAAGTAAAAATTTAATTTAGTGAGCTTAAGTACGAAAATAATTCAAAGAGAAGGTTTGACTACTAACCTTGAGGCGCCTTAAAGATCGTACGGCAAAACGACGTTGGTCTTCTTTAAAGCAAAAAAAAAAACATTATGGACTTTTTTCAGTGAGTCTAAAAATATTATTCTTGTTTTCATTAGGTACTGTACATTGTTTTGTTTTATAGTCCTGTTCAGAATTTAACGTTTACATATTTCGTTTTTAAAATTCTTAATTTTTACATTATAACATTCATGTACCGGGTTTTTTTTTGGTATTGTAGTACTGTACTGTACAATAAATAAATGTTGAGTTTTAATCACAAAGATATTTTGTTTTGTTAACTCATCTCAGTTCGTAGGTCAAACTTAGACCTACAAACATTTACATTACGTAGTATTGAAAAAAAAATTAAGCTGAAGGAAAAGGTGTATTTAAGAGAAAAGAAAAGTTGCTAAAATATTTATCATGTGCATTTTACTGCAAATACCGTTTAATGCGGACTTTCGGTGATTCGGTCGGGGTCCGGTCCCATCTAGTCCGGATTAGCGGCACTCTACTGTATTTTTATTTTCCCTGTCAATTTACTGATTTGGTGGAAGAAATGGTTTGGGATTGCCTTCCCCCCCCCCTCCCCCCTACCTTTGATACCCCACATTCCTTGGCTGAATAAAAATTGATAGATATAGTCCTTAAGAGGTTTTGGATTTAAATATAAAATTTCGTTTATAAATTTCGTCATAAATTTCGTTTATATATCTATTGCTATACTTTGGCAGTGTTTGTGTTAAGGCCCTCTCTACCCCTCCTTTGGCTGATTTCGTTCTTATGAGCTCATGGATGTGTCGATATATTCATCTTATCATGTTCACAGAAACATAAGATTTTTCTTTTTTCATTTTTTCAAATCAGGTGGTTGCAAAATTTCATTGAAAACCCAGCAGTGCCAAATTAATAAGGGACGCTATTTGTAAGGACCAATTTTTCGACAGGACCTCACGTAAATCGAGCAAACGTCTAAAAAAATGAATTTCAATAAGTCATTTACGACGGTTTTTGGCAAATAATACACCAGGCGGGCTTCGTAAATCATATTTTATGTTACCTTAAGCATGCCGTCTTTCGGGTGGGGAGTTAAGCGATGGTCTTGATACCATGTCAGGTACTTGTTCAACTTATTCTTCTAAGCCTAAATGAATAAAGATTTAGGGTAGGCAAAATTTGGAAGTCATGTCACAAAATGTGGCTTTTAGTTTTCTTTCAAGAAATTTTTGTTTAAGTCATAAATATAGGCGGCATCTTGTAAAATGTACTTAGGTCCCGAAGTAAATATCTCTTCAACAGTTGACACCGGCGGGTGCGCCGGTAGCTCAGAGGTAGCATGTTAGTCTACCCACCTCAAGATCGCGGGTTCGAAACCTGACTGAGGTTTTTAGTTTATTTATTATCTGTGAGATAAAAAAAAAAAAAAAAATTAGCATGCCGCTCTTCGGATGGGACGTTAAGCGAGGATACAGGGTCGTTAAAGACCCCTTACGTTAAGCAACTAAATCTGGGTAGGCAAAATTTAGGACTACCTCAGTTGAGTCGAGCTCATGTCCACCTTAAAGAGCACTCTGGTAGGTATATTGTAGTTCATATCGATACTTTACGGCCTCAAAATTTAGTTATTTCTATAATTATGGAGCTTAAAGTTACTAACCTGTTTCAAATTATTAACCTTTGTTTTTTTATTATGCTTGCTAGTTATGTATAACTTTGTTGAGGATTTGAATTCAGAGCCTTTCTTTTTTATTATGTCACAGCAAAAACCATCTTGACAGTTATTGACGAGCATCTAATCCTGTACACATTTATGTCATTCTTGTAGTTCCTAGCCGGAATGGGAGTACAGCATTAACGTGATCATGGGATCGGGATCGTTTCGTCAAAAAATACAGTTTTGA
The DNA here is from genome assembly GCA_963662175.1 of Aradus depressus. Lineage (NCBI taxonomy): Eukaryota > Metazoa > Arthropoda > Insecta > Hemiptera > Aradidae > Aradus > Aradus depressus. The sequence continues at coordinate 27,119,492 of OY759217.1, read as the reverse complement.
TATATATACGACTGCCTGTCACGGCTCATCATATAATATCCCAGTATGTATGCAGGACGACCATCCCAGTCACTGATGGATGACGGCTCTGATGGCAAAACTTCGTTTTCCCTTTATTAAAACCATTTTAACGTGCTCCATCTCATATTCTAGAGAAATGAGAGGGGGAAAAAATGAACCTATACTTCAAACTGGAATGAATAAGTTGTGGCGCCCCCCACATGTTTTATTTATTTATATTATTATTTTCTATTAGGTTTTATATTCCAGCAGCTTTTTATTTCTTACTCCCAATTTATTTATAAATTTATTTTGTTACATGGTCAAACGTTTCGGGTTCTTTCTTCCCATCATCAGTGACTGGAAATAATATATTAACAAGCATAATAGAAAACGTGCATCAAGAATTAACAATTTAAAATTAACATAACAATCTTTGTTTTTTAAAAATTTAATGCTACACCAACCTTGAGTATCCTGTTATTTGCCTAAAATTGATAAAAGACCCTTTATTTTGTTAAAAAGGTAATATTATTAAAAATTTGTAGTAGAACATCGCATTTGGTAGTGCCAAGTTATCGGCCAAGTGAAAAATGCTAAGTAGAAGGCATGCAATCGCCTGCAATTTTTTGGGCGGCTTTCAGAATGTAAAATTTTCAATAAACAACTTTATGCATTGAATTTAATTAACTTATGCACTATTTTTGCAAAATAAACAATATAGTATATTCACTTATCTTCTCCTGAATCAGACATTCACAGAGGTTTGAAAAATAAATGAACTGCACTGTTCCACTGTCAGAATGTAACTGATGTGAAAAGATAATGACGTATCGTTCCTATGTTTACATGCCGGCTTTGTGCACTTATTGTAAACAACTGAGGCCCACCTCTTGGGTTCAATGTCTACAGCTAGTCTACTTTCAATAACAATTGTTCCCATCTTTCTAGTGAGAGTTTCATCATTTGAATTTTTTCGTGCTAAGTTGGTGAATTGCCCCACTGTGCTCCGTCTGATTTTACTTGGCCAATTAATTTTGGAAGTTTGGTTTCATTCTGGTATAGCATAATAACTAACAATGTTGTTTTTATCTGTTTGCAGGTGGACTGATGTTGGATGGCAACCCATGGACTTGTGACTGCAGTCTCGTCTGGGTGGGACACTGGCTCCGGAGATGGCTGCGGGAGTCGCTGCAACTTCACAGAACTGCGCCTGACCCACAACTCATGGAGGTACATACAAAATGTAGGTTCTGCCACTCACATCTCTTGCTGGCAACTCCCAAACTTAACTTCTCATCTTGTTCACTTCTTCTATTCTTGGGCTACCATCCCCTTCTCAGCATACCTCTGGATGCCTTGAGTTCCACCTAGAACACTGCACCGTCATCCCACTCACAATGAAGACAACTTTTTAATTATTTTTTTACGTATAAGATTTATTTTTATTTTTTTGTACTCATGTTTTCCTGTCCGTGAAGACCATGACTCCCGATAAAATGCGTATATCCACACAAAATTTTCATAAGTAAATCCAAAATCCTCTAGAGACGACACATATCAATTTCATACGAATCGCTCAATGTCGATGTAACGAAAGTATTACACGAAATTTAGTATAATGATTCAAAAGTCCCTGAGTAACACTAAAGAACTTTCAACTAAATCCATACATTGGTTTCAGTGGGAGAACGAAAACAAAGTTATTAAGTTAGGGAGTGTCACCACTGGGTGATTTCTCCCCTCATTACATTTTTGACATTGCCATTACCTCTTTATTAGCACATTTGTTTGTTGTATTTATGTGTATACAGTTGTAAATAGCTATTTGTAAAAAAAAAATTAATTCGCGCTGGGGAAGACATTCTCTGTGATCACCCATCTCTTCTATTTATCTCTTCGCTCTCTATCTCGCTATAATTATTCCTTTAAATTATAAATAATAAAACAAACAGGTTCTCGGATGTGTGTGTTTCGCCTCTTTGCATCCTAAATCAGAAGAAATTACTGTGCCGTGTATTATGACTCTACAAAGGTGGCATTTGTAACTAAGTGCGGCCCTTGAGGTCCACACGGCAAACTTCCCAACATAGTATCAATATCATTAATAATAATATCACAAAAGTAGGCTTTTTATTCAGTACAGAATTATTATATTTTTAATTGGTATGCAAATGCACCTAGGTTACATAGCCTATTTTTTTAAGTATTGCTTTTAAAACTTCTACATGTAAAATTTCATGACAATCTGATTATCCGTTAATGTGTTAACACAATTTTTTGCTTAGCCACCCCCCCCCCTCCTAATGCTCCTGTTAAGCATTTGTAGAGACACCTTACACACTATTTTTCAATTTGGCTTTTAAGAATACTACATGTTAAATTTTATTAAAATCCTATCATCTGTTCATGAGCTAGACCTATTTTTATGCTTAACCCCTCTCACAACCCCCGTTCCCCTTAAGAATTTCGTGACGCCAGATAGTCTATATCTTAATTGGCTTTTAAGAATACTACATGTGAAATTTCATTACGATCCGACCATCCGTTTATGAGCTAGAACTATATTTATGCATAGGCCCCCCCCCCCCCTCCCACACCCCCCTCTCTCCCCTTAAGAATTTTGAGACCTCATACACCCTTTTTTTCAATTGGCTATTAAGAATACTATATGTGAAATTTCATGACAATCCGACCATTCGTTAATGAGCTAGAGATTTATTAGAGTTTTTATGTTAAGCCTCTCCCCTAATCTCCCCTTCCCTTAGGTTGATTTGGCTGAAAAAAACAGTAGGTGTTGTCATTACAGGGTTCTGGATTCACATATACAATTTCGTGTCGTTACATTCATTCTATTGGGAGTTGTCGTGTCTAGAGGACAACTCGGAATCTAGAGGTCGTAAGACATGAAATTCCGTTGAAAACTCAACATCATATTTTTGGCCGATTACATAACTTCGCCTATACTTCGTATAGCTGTGGATGTAAAAGTACACCCCCTCTCCACGATGGCTTGCCCACTTATGCAATCGATGAGCTAATGCCGTGTCTATCTCGGTACAATGCATCAAAGGGGGTAAATTTTCATCTGAATAGAAAGAAATGGAAATACCAACTATAAACTTCAAATTTCTAAGGTCATGTAGTTGCATAATATTTATTCACTATTAACTAACAGTTAATTTGCTATTATGATGAAACTAATAGAAAATTCTATGGAAGCATTAAGACAATAATTTCCAAGATGACATAAGATAATAAATGACCTGTCATAATTTTTTTCGCCATTAGATTCAGATGTTGTTTGTACACAATTATTGTGACTTTATAAAGAAGCTATAATGTTCCTTCTGAGGCGGATATAAGTTCTTCTAGTCCGGAATAATTAATCGTACTCGACCTCTCTTTAAAAGCTCGGAGGTCTTCTGTATGAACGCTACAGGTGTATGCTAGCGTGATTTGGTCCTCTGACTAGATTCAATACTACAAGCGACGGAACCTCATGTTTACCGTCTATGAGCACTATAACTGATAAATCCCTATAAATGGGGGTAAATGGGAGATAAATCCCTATATTCATACAGAAACCCCAATAACTTGCCCAGAAGGCGCCGGTAATTCAGATGTAGGATAGTAAGATAGGGGTTCGAAACCCAGCCGAGGCCCTTAGATTTTTTTGTCTGAGAGGTGAAAAAACCATGAGCACGCCGTCCTTTGGATGGGATGTTAAGCAATGTGCCTGAGCTTGTACGATGTCAGGCACTCATTAAAGATCCCTACCGTAGGTGAATAAACCTGGCTATGCAAAATTTAGGACTCGGCTGTAGGGTCGGGCTCATGTCCAACGGGTAAAGAGCGCTTTGGTAGTAGGCGATATGATCTCGTAGTTGAAACCCGGGCATGAGTCATAATATATAATATCTACTATCGGCATGAAATTTAATATGATGACTCAGAAGTCCCTGAAACACACTGTCACAGAGGGGAAGCGAAAACGTGTTAATTCGTGATGGGGAAGTACATAGCTTGGAGATTCACCAATGACTTTTTGTTGTTGCTTTTTTTTTTCTTTTTCTTTTTTTCCAGGCAGTGCGAGTTGCAGTTTGCTCGGATCCGCGGACGGACCGAACTACTCCCCTTGTGGATCTTCACCCCGAAACTCTTAGCTGCCATGCCAGCGCGCTGTCCGGTAGTGGAGGCATCCCTCTGACCGCCCTCTGGGCTCTTCTTGTCTTCCTAACTCCCACTGTCATTCTCCTCAAGTGATCACACTCAGTCTGAAATCTGACCTAGAGACAAGAAAGGAAAAGTGAAAACGTGTCTATTTGTAAGTCATTCATAAACGTCTAGGACTGGGGAGTCCATTAAGAATTCTTGAGAGGCCATAGTATTTGTTTTAGATTTCACAGGTTGTCCAATAAAATGTAGTATGACCTCCCACAGATTTTTATTAGAAGTAGCTAGCCGGCTTTCGAAGTTTCCCTCATCATCAGGCAGTCTAATAAAAAATTAAATTAAAAAAACAAAAACTAACTAATACCTGATCGATTGAACATTTCTGGATCTAGTGTTATTTCTAGATCTAGTGATATTTCTGGATCTAGTGCTATTTCTGTATCTAGTGCTATTTCTATTTTTCAACTGAAAATATCCCAAGGACCTAATGTGAAAACTTGTGTTAACAAATTTAAGTAAAGATGAGTGAGGTTTTTGGCTTTCCGAGTGTATATTAGTTACAAATGATAGCACGAATTCCTTATGTGAAGATGACTGATGTAGTGAGAAGTGATTATTTCATAAGCTGCAAAATAAAAATGTAGACTCATCTCTCACAGATTTTATTGTAATATGCTAGCCGGCTTTCGAGGTTGCCCTTATCATCTAACTTCCCCAGCTATATGAAGGATAGGGGAAGTTATGTAATCGGTCAGAAATTCAATGCGGAGTTTTCAATGGAATTTCATGATTTCTGACCTCCTGATTCCAACAATTAAAACAATCTCTGTTTGTGCGTCTGTGTGAATGTCTGTGAATTCGATAACTCTCGATAGAATGATTGTATCGACACCAATTTTTTTCTCCAGAACCCTATAACGACAACACCTATTGATTGTCAACTAAACCAGCCAAAGAAAAGGGGGGTATCAGGGAGGGAGGCTTAACATTAAAACTTCAATAACTACCGTTGTAATGAATGAATTGAAACGAAAATCGTATGTAAATCCCAAACCTGAATCAGAAGAAGGGTAGATGGGGCTTGATTCAAAAACCCTTAAAACTGCCGATGTAATAAATGTATCATTCAAAACAAATTTTAGTAGAAGTCACTATGTAAATCAAGTATTAAGTTTTAGCCCAAACGGGATTACCTTTGGAGGGAGAGCGAAAACATTATTAATCAATTTGTGCTGGGGAAGTACATAGCCAGTCATTCACAGACGATTTTTTTTAAATTGTTATGTTTTTTATATTCCTTCTGATTGCCTGATGATGAGGTTAACCTAGAAAGTCGGCTAGCATAATATAATAAAATATGTGAGATACTCTACATTGTTATTTTGTAGCTTATGAAATACAATCCTAGGTTATCAGTAAACATGTTTCAATGAAGTTTTAAAACTATTACCAAGGATATATCCAGGGGGTGGCTCCAGATGGCTTAGACCACACCCCCTAAAAAATCTGAACCCTAGTAATCCCTTTATATATTAAGAGATGGAGCTAAGATGTTTTCACATAAAAAATAATAGGTAAAAATTTGAAGTGAGTTTGATCTCATTTTCAATACATCCCCAGGATGAGAAATATGATTTTGTATCAGATTTGTTATCTCACATAGCCCTTGGGGAAGGCCTAGTGGAAAACTGAATTATTTTTTCTTTGAACATAGCACTACAAAAAATTGCTCTGCTTTCTTTGACGATTTTCCATGGAAAATCTACCGAGAAAATTCGCAACAAGTAGAAGGAAAGGATTATTGATTTGGAAATATGTTCAAATATATTCAAATGTTCTGATTTCTCACTAGAATATTCCCTTCAATATATTGCTTAGATTGTATACTCGAAGATTTGAGCAAGAGACTCGATAAGGAACTCTGAACATTCAAATCAGATTTGTTTTCGATGTCTCCAGAGTCACACGCCCTCACGGTACTTAGTTCTAATGGCTCAAGCCCTCCTACCGTTGAGATTATCTCCTAGGTTTCTTCCTCTTGTAAATGCTCCAAAGAACCCTACTACCTTTACTAAATGTTCCAATTTAAGTCCTCTGTCCACCAAAGACACACTAGATCCGTCCTTCGGACCTCTTCACCCCCCCCCCCCCCCCACCCCCCATCGCTCCTCTACCTTCCACATCTCGTTCCTTGTCCAAGCCTCCAATCTTTGGAACCCCTGCCTCGCCCCATCTGCCACTCCCCTCCGTCCACCAAAGACACACTAGATCCGTCCTTTTGACCTCTTCATCCCTTCCCATCGCTCCTCTGCCTTCCACATCTCGTTCCTTGTCCAAGCCTCCTCTCCTTGGAACTCCCTGCCTCGCCCTATCTGCCACTCTCCTTCCGTGGATTCCTTCAAATTCTCTGTTCCAATTCCTCTTCTATAAACTCTCCTCTATCTCTCTGATTAGCCTTTTATTCCCCCCTCCTCTGTACTTTCCCTCCCTTCATCTTGTCAATAATTTTTTAGACCCTTATTCGTGTGTGTTTGAACACGATATCTTCGACAGAATGAATGTATCGACACGAAATTTCAGCCAAGTAGGCCAAAAGGAAGGGATGAGATTAAAGGTGAGGCTTAACACACAAACTAATAACTGCCGTCGTAATGTATTAACACGAAATTTCATATGTAAGTGAGAAGCAATATAAGAACGACAACTATTAATTTTCAGCGGAATCCCCGAAGGAAAGGGGGATCAGAGGGAGATTCACCTTAAAAATCCTAATAACTGCCGATGAATTGACTGTATCGACATCAAATTTTATATTTAAATTCGAAACCCCATAAGGATGACAGCTATCAATTTTCCGCGAAATCGGTCGAAGGGAAAGGAGAGACCTGAGAAGAAGGACTCTAATCTTATAACTATCGATGTAACTAATGTATCGATAAACAAATCAGTGTGAGGATACAGAAGCCGCTATTTAAGTCAACTAATAACTCTTAACATTGGAGAGAGCGCGAAAACGTAATTTTTTAACGCGTGCAGGAGAAGTACACAGACGGTAATTCACTAACGACTTTTCTTTTTAATTTTTGTAAAATTTTGTGTGTCGAAAAACATGAAATTCTGGTGAAACTTCTACTTCGAATTTCGAACCGAATACGTAACTTCCCCTATACTTCTAATCTCGGGAAGTAAAATGCCATTTACCTTTGAATATTAAGTTCGCAAAAAAAACAAAAGCTTAGTGGTTAACATGTGGGGAGCAACATATTTGGAAGCTTATGTGGGCAGGTTTTGTGTCGATAAATAGGGTGGCTCCCGACATCACAAAGGGCCGATGGGCGGGACCTTTTAGACCCTTGATGAAAAATAATCCCATTAAATCTCTATAAAAGGATCAAATGACCCTCCCTCTCTATAGACCCACTTGATTAAGGGGAATTTAGTAGCCTAGTCACTTTTTGTTAGAATTTATTGTCCCCTTGCATTATATATGAGATACATCAAAATACAATTTCAAGATTTGAAATTCTCTATTACCTCCCCAGCTATGCAAAGTATAGGGGAAGTTATGTATCTGAATCCCTGATTTCGAAATGTACTTCCACAACATCAGACCGAATGAATCAGGACCGATTTTTGATAGCTGCAAGCCCCACGGCACTGTTTCTTTCAGCGATATGAAATTAATTTCAATTAAGATTTAGGTGCAGAATTTTTACCGACTTGAATCGGAGCAATGCCCCAGTTGGTTGGTTGAATTTCTAATCCAACCACTTCTGGACGGTGTGGTACGTCCGGAAGGAGTGGATATCTGGGGTGGAATTTTGAATGTTCAGTTCAAAAACTATTCCCCATAGAAAAATATATTACATACAAAAATCATCATTTCATGAAGCTGTGTTCCCTTTAATTTCGATAATAATTACTTTTGCTCTCTAATAAAAAAAATATATTGAATAAAAACCGTAAAAAGTGCAATAATTTTTTGTTCGGCATAACTCTGGTTGCACAGGACCTCCTTTTCCGCAAACTTGGTTTTTTACTTGTGGCCTTGGTCCCTACAACATATTCAAAAATTACATATACCTTTAGCAAGGAAACTCATATTTTTTTGTATAAATTGACTGGCCTAGACTGTTTCACTAAACGGACTGACGGAAGGGTCAAAATTTTATTTCTTCGGATACATCAACTGGGTCTTTAAAATATGAAGAATAGTTGAAGTATATTGTTTTTATTTAGAAATACTTTTTTTCATGAACTAGATTTTTTGTATGCTCCCCTTAATTTTTTAGAACAAATATTTTTAAAAATTCTAGGATGGCTGGGCATCAGGAGCCCCAATTCCGAAATTATCCTCACAACTCCCGAAAGACAGACTGGTACCCCTTTGTACTTCATTTCTCTATCCCCGACAATAATACCCCGTGTGTCAAAGGATTTGCAGTCAGACGACTCTGTTATACTGATTTGATCGATATCCCCCCCCCCCCCCTCCCCCTAAATTTTACAAAGACATTCAATAGCTAACCAAACTCCTGTTCGTACAGGATCCAGTAATGAAAACAGTCACAATATGATTGATAAATTTAATTTGTGTCTCTAGTTACGTGTTGTGTTCTAGAGAGGAATGTTATGTTCCAACATAACTACACTACTCATGTTGGACAAAAGTTAATTTAAAACACTTCAATTAACATGAATGGTATGGATCCTGTTCTGTTTTAATCAGTCCCAAGTGATCAAAGAGACATCGTCTCTTTCCCTACAGACATGTGTTCTGTTGATATGTATTCATCTCCCTCTTAGTTATTGTGACTCATGCCCAGACTTTAACTTCAAGGTCATATTGCCTACTACCCGAGCGATTTTTCGTTGAAGAATGGCGTGCTCAACGCTTTCTCACCGTCCCGCTACTGTCGCCCTCATCATTTCCCTCTTGTTCAACATAATTTCTCCATGCTCTTCATAATATTCAACTTTTATTTAACATAGAATAATTCTAATTATTTTTAATTTATTTACACTGTCATCGTAGCTGCTGCTGAATCTCAGCAAACTGAAAATGTGAGAAGAAAACACAACTGTCTTTATATAAATAATAATAAATATCCTTAGTCCAAATTAAAAACCAAATACATTTGAAAAAGTCTATTCACAAACAAATTTTAAAAAACGGGCTCAGATAGACACACATTAACAACTTTAAAATGGTGGAAAATAAGGTAGGTATGATGGGGGGGGGGGGGGGATCAGAGAATGAAGACTTCACTCGAAACCCAAATAACTGCCCAATTACTGTATAGACACAAAATTTAGGATGAAAATTCAGAGAAGCCACTACGTAAGTCAAATATTGAGATTTAGCCCAAACGGCCAATTGGCTTTTTTTTCATTTTTATTTATTCTACTCTATATATATATCTGTACAGGAACAATAACAATATCTACTATATAGTAATATATATATATATATATATATATATATATATATATATATATATATATACTTGTATATATATATATATATAATATACTCGTATCTACTATAATAATAATAATTGACGGGGTTAGAATCAAAATGGTCCAAGGGACATTTTTGAAAATGTTTCGTTAAGTGCATAATCGGATACAAAAATGATAGTTTTGTTCAGGAAAAAAGGTGTACAAGTAAAATCCTAGCCAATGCTGAGATCTAGTGGCAAATCACCTATACCATTTTGGTGACATGAACCAATAACTTAAACATATCAATAGTAACTTTGCAATTAAGATTTTTATCAACTTTATGGTTTGCTAACAGCAACTTTCACCATAAAAGCAGAAGACAAAATATTTTCGGTTTCGATAAATTATAGATTTTTTAAATCAGTTAAGAACTTATACAGTTTCTTTAAAAAGTTATAAAAATGTCACTTAGACCATTTCGATTCTAAGCCCGTCAGTTGTGCTGGCGCTAATGGTCTCTGCAGTCGCGCCTTATATAAAAACACAAAATAATAAAAATATAATAATGCTAATAAGCAGAAGTGATGACTATAAGAAAACATGATAAAATAATAAGTAATACAAATTTTAAAACGTAATAAGAAGCAAAAAAGAAATAAATACAAGATAATTGCGAACATCTACAAAAATAAATAAATAGAATATGTACCTACTAAATCACTGGTGGTAGATGAATAAACAGAAACCAAAAAAATAAATAAAAATAAAAATATATAAGAAACTGGACGAGGAGCAAACGATTGGCTTTGAATGGAAATGTAATTGGTTAATTCATGATGGAGAAATACGTAGCCGATAATTCACATACTATTTTTTTTCATTTTTGGAATCACATGAAAATATATTTCCAGTGAAACTTTAACATCAAATTTCTGACCGATTACATACTTTCTTCATATTGCTGAAAAAGTAAAAAAATAAAGTTGGAGTATTAAGGTTACCAAAGAGAGTCATTCTAGATCAGTAAACTGACAAACATAAATAATAAAAATGATAAAGTAAATCAATTAAAACTAGTTGAGTGTTGGCTGTAAAGAAAGAAAGTGAAAGATAAAACAGGAATATAAAAGGGAAAAAATATTAAAGTTTAGAGAAGTTAGAAGAAGAAGAAGAAGAGGAGGGTTCAAGTTGGAAGAGCTCCAGCGTCTCTGAAATATTAAAGTGAACCAAGGCCTCTCTTCGACTTAACACAACTTGTCCAACCTATCTCAGTTTCATAGAGTACGTATAGTGGAAGGTTTAGGACTAGACCCGCCCCACAGGGACAAACCTTACACTTTACATAAATAAAACAAACTTATTTTTAAAATATTGTCTACTCCACAAAAAAAAAAATTTTCTTTGGTAAATGCATAGAATTGGAACACGAAGCCTATTTTTAAAATACAGTTTCTTTGTTATCGATGTTCAAGCAGGTGTCTGTAGAGGCGCTTTGATCGATTTGTGGATAACGTCTCTACTATATGTAAGATAAGAAGAACTAAGTGTATCGATATATTGTCAAACTAAACTGAAGACAACGCTAGAAGAAATACTCCTAGTGGGAAAATAGAAACCAACCCTAAGAAACACAGATATTTGAGTTTTATTTTTTTATATGTTACATTTTTTAGTTGTTCTTTTTTATATATTTTAGAAATATATAAGATCTTATTATGTACTCACTATATCTATTGGTTTTTGTATTCTTAACGACAGTAATGTAATAATAGGTTTATTTATACATTTACTAGCGCTTTTTCCTCCAGTATACCATCAAAACAATTCCCCAGTTTCTTCGTATTCTATGTTAGTATACATAAATCAATTATTACTTTATTGTCATTATAAATACAAAAAATCAATACAGAAAGGAGCATGATAAAGGATAAGATTCAATATATATTTTTTAACAACTCAAACAATTTCTGGAGGGTCTTCCCTCAAACGAAAGGATTCCCAAAACTTTAAATATGCTATGTTTCCTAAAAATATGATATTTTATCGATATTTTTGTTTCTTATATCATAGACATTTTTGTACGTTTCACAGTATGTTTTAGGTAACAACATGAAGTCAACGGTGATATACATAAGAAGAAAAGTATTAAATTATGGATTGTCTCAATTTTGTTTGGTTTGTTTCAGTTGAAACGTCTGAGAGAACCCACATCAAAGTCACTTGAAGTTTTGGCGAAAAATCATGTAGTTAGTTTTTATGTTCAATTATATAAATTAAATAAAAATTTCAAAATAAACTTTTCTCCAAAACGGCCCTAAGGAATTTCATAAATTTGTAATATATTGAAGAGGTAGATCTCTTTTACATAGCTACCAATTTTCTTTTAAATATATTAGTGGAAAAAATATATATATTAAAATTTTTTAAAATGTGGATGTCGGTGCAGCACAGAACTTTCCGATAGGTCTGTTTATGGGCCTCTATAGCTTAAATAGTAATATACCATATTAAAACTAGTTTAATCGAATTCAGAGCATTACTAAAACTTTACAAAGCCTTCAAACAGCTCTATGGGAAACTTCCATGCTGTTCCTACCTGCACATATTTTAGTATACATTTATGTATATATGTATAATGTGATATTAATTTTTAATCATGTTATTGTAATAATTAGGAAACTATCTCTTTAAAATTAAAATTGTATAAATAATAAGAATTGATAATTATGTGAAAAAAGAACCGTATGTTTGTGCTCTTCCGAAAAATACTTACATGTAGAATTTAAAATTGTTTGTTTTATTGTGTACTTAATTTTTTAGCTGAAAAAAATTATTAGTAGAAATAGTTAATATGCAACATGTATTAAAACATACAAAAGTTCAACGTAAAGGTTTAAATAATGTTTATTTTGAACAGCATGCAGGTCTTCAATCTCGATATTGTTGAGATAAATAATGTATGTATTATGATAATAATTAATTATGTATTATGAAATCATAATTAATATTCTGCTTGTTTTTAATTTTGAATAGGAAAATACAATATTTAGTAAAGGAAAATAAATAATCGATGATTCATTGTGAAGAATTACACAGAATGTAATTATTTTTCAGAAAAAAAACATGGCACAATAACAATTTGTTTAAATATTAGCTGTGTATAGTTTCTTATTGGTACTTATAAAAAGTCGGTGAATCACTGACTATGTACTTCCCCAGGACGAATTAATCAATTACCTTTTCGCTCTCTCTCCATAACCAATCGACTGTTTGAACTATAGTAAAACTCAATATTATCGGCAGTTATTAGAGTATTTGAGTCGAGCCCCACTTCTCTCCCCCCCCCCCCCCCCCCCCCCCCCCCCTCTTCGATTTCACGGAAAACTAATAGGTGCCATTTTTACGAGGTTTTGACTTTAAATATAAAATTTCATGTTGATACATTTATTAAATCAGCAATCCTTCCCTTCCGTCGAATCCGCTGAAAATTAATAGGTGTCATCCTTACAGGGCTTTGAATTTACATATAAAATTTCGTGTCAATACATTTACTACAACGGCAGTTTTTGTGTTAAGCCTCCCGTTTTCTTTTGATGATTTGCCTGAAAATCAATAGGTGTTGTCCTTAGATGGTTCTGGACAGACATCAAAAATTTCGTCTCGATACATTCGTTATATCGGGAATTTTCGGGTCACAGATAGATTTTTTTTTAAATTTTTGAATCAAATGGTCGGAAAACATGAAATTCCGTTGATAACTAGGAAACAAATTTCTGACCAGTTGCATAACTTCCCCTATACTTCGTATAGCTGGTAATAAAAATATTTATAGTCTACAAATATAATATGAAATTCTTTCGCAGTTCATCAAAACCTAAATATCCAGTTATTGTTATTATTTTTTAAACATTTTTGTATAATGTATCAGCAATATAATATGTCCTTCACAAAACATAAATATAATTGTATATTACAAAACATACTAGCAGGCGTTGTCGGGAGTAACATTACATTGTATTACGATGGTGAAAGCTAAGTAAAATTGGCTTAAAAGTAAGTATTATTAACCGTGTAAAAGCTTATTGCTCTAGCTGTTTTCTAAATAAATCAAAAGTAAAGTACCATTAAGAATCAGTAAAATATAAAACGTGATTTCCCAAAATTCACATTTTATTAGTTGTGACAGTCTTGTTCTGAGGTAGCGATATATTGAACCAGTTTTGGCTTACGTCATCGTCAGCACAAGATTGCATTTAAGTTTGCTAGATTGTCAGCCAGATCTGCTACACCTGCCTACCAAATTACAGGTTTTCAGATTGTCTGGAAATGGCTTAGAATTTTCCGGACACACGTAAAATCTTTATATTTTATATTTATAATAGATTTTAGTACACTCAGCACAATAAAATTGTAAAACTTCAATATTTTTAATTCAGTGACAATTAGTAAAATTCTTTCTAAAATGAAAAAAAAATAAATCAATTTATAATATGGGTAATTCCTTATCAGCTCAAAAAATGTAATTAACAAAATTAATGTTGATCTTTCAGAGTTTGATTAAATTTTGAGAAACCCTGTCGCGGAATGATGTAATGTTTCCAAAATTGTAGAATTCTCTCAATTACAAATTACTCCTCTCTAAATAGATCTAATTAATTACTTGGCTTTCAAGTAAGACAGCGGGGGTTTGGCCTAGTTGTAACAGTCCACAGAAATTTCACATAGATTTGCTTTATATAATTCAAAAATATATTTTATGTGGTCTTAACAAAAGTTTCTTACATCAACCACTTTTTTTTCGGATCACTCTCTCTCCCACTCGCCTTCTCAAAATCATATCAAACTGATATTTGTTTGGTGTATTAAGTTGCTGGCATCCGCATTTTTTTTTTTTTTCATTGTACAGCGTTGCCAAATTCATTGGGTTAGGATGCCAAAATCAGGAAATTTTTAGGCTTTCGATGATTTGTTGAAATGATCATGAAATCAAAAATATTGCAGCTATCGTAAAACACCTTGAGGAGATCTGTTTATTTATGGACAGTAAACAAATCATCAAGCGGAAAAGTTTGTTACTGTTGAGTTGACAAGGAGATACCCACCTAAAACCAATTGCACATATTTGTTCCTGAAATTCATCATGTAAATCAAAAATTTGTGTATACATAAGTATATGTCTATTTATTCGGACTTGTATGTTGATAGTTACATGTAAACGAGGCCCTTAGACTCGATTGTACATATGTAAATGTAAGTATATTATGATTAATTATAAGCAATAATGGAAAGTCCTATATGTTTTATTATTTTCCTATATATTCCCAGATATTATTAGGTCAGAAAGATTTTAACTCCAAACTCTTCTTCTTTAAGAAGAAGAACATCCCGAACTGTCCCATGCGGGGGCATCGAGACTGCAGAAGATGTAGTCCCTGAATGTCCGCTGTCCGACCTAGGTAAGGGTGGAGGGCCTCATACCTGGAACTGTAGCATCTTACGGAGACAAGAATTGTTCAGCCGGTTAGTCGGCTCCTGGGGGGAGCTGAAGAAAGAAGTCTGACAGACTGGGGATGACCATCGATCGCCACAGATTGATCAGTGATCACCCCCAACCTGACATAAATTCATAATATGAATGATGATGTCTGTGGAAATATTGTGTATGTATAGTGGTGAAAACTGTTATTTTTTTGTATAAAATTGGAAAAGTATCATTCGAATGCCGGATTTACATGAAAGCCTCACACATATGCACACCTTTTTTCAGATACATTTAGGTATTAATATATATGTCATTATCTATTTGACCAAATCTTTTGGCCACTCACAAAAAAAAAAAAAAAAAACGAGAAGCTTCTATCCTTTCTCATTACATTTTCTGCAGATGATCCTATTGAACATATTCGAATGTACAAAATTATCTTCGGGCCGAAGCTTTCTACAAAATGACTATCGGCGTTTTTTGATACTTGATCGAATGCACTTTTCAGAATTAAAAACAAAAAGGTCTGGAGAAGGAAGCCAAGAAATGAATCCATGAATATGGGACTTTCGTCCTGTTTCGCCTTAAGCCCTTCCCTCATCCCAATCTCGCTCAACGACGGACCGACGGATGATATTGCATAAGTGTGAGTTGCACCCAAATATATTTGATCTTTTCTACGAATTGATTATTGAAAAAATCCATCTTTGTTTTATTGTCAATGAAATAATCGGGGTATAATATTTTAAAAGTTGATTAAAAATATATACTGTGATGTAAACTACGGAACATTTCTTTTATGAATATAAAAAGTAATTTTTTTTATTATAATATATATATATCAAGGTTTCAAAAAAAACAAGGGACATAATAAAAAGAAAACAGCTGTGAAACAAATAGAGAGAGAAGAGTCGTGAGCTAGCTCTGGGACAAGGCACTGTAAAATTGATATGTTTTTTTATTAGTGAAGTTGAACAATAATTTAAAATATGACTAAAGGTGGAATCGAAGTGTGAAGAGTTGTCGGGGTCTGGATCGTGTGGTAGAGGCGTCAAGGAGGTACTTTTAATCATTTATATTTTTCAATATGCCCAAATAAAAAGAAATAGTTTTAAGTATTTAGTTTTATGATTTTGTTCTTTTGTTTATTTTTTATTTTGTTCACTGTTTAGTTTTTTTAATCAAAATGTGTAAATAAAGAAAATAACCCTAATATTTGTCCTTTAAAATTCTTTTCTATTCATCTTCCCTGTTGGCCCAGTAATCTCATTTGAAAACCTTTGGATTAGAATTAATATTATTTAAAATTATTAAAAAACTGGCATCTCTTTATTAATCCAAGTGTAAAGTTTGTTAAATGGAATTTGTTTGTTGTATACGTGTACTTTCTTCAAAATTGCACGTCTTAAATTATTGATAATATTTTTTTTTAGGGTCTTTTTCGAAAAACTACTGTAGAAATCAAAATTTAAATTAAGAAAAGAGATCAAATTTCAACAGGAAATGTGGTAATTCAAAAATAATTATCACAATACATTATGGCATCCCTCGATCGGTATTAT
This sequence comes from Aradus depressus, assembly GCA_963662175.1. NCBI lineage: Eukaryota > Metazoa > Arthropoda > Insecta > Hemiptera > Aradidae > Aradus > Aradus depressus. The sequence continues at coordinate 27,102,827 of OY759217.1, read as the reverse complement.
TTTGAATTTTGATTGGAAATATTTCAGGTACTTTACAGATTTAGATAAATAAATGAGCAGTCATCGTTCAATATCTTCAGTTAGAGACAGGCTCACGATAAGTTGTCTAAGTTTAAATGAGAGGACGCCGTCTGGTCGAGACGGATGGAAATCGAAAAATGAACAGCTCTTCATATCGGAGAGCCAAGAGAAGGATAAAGTTAGATGAGTTTAGTTGGGGGCTTGGTAAGTCATTGACACTTGAATGGGGCTTTCTAAATGAGGGGCTTCCTGCTTTCATCCTTTGGTGAATCTGTTCTCAACAAAGGAGCGTTTTTCTGATCAACTTTTAGATAGGTTCAACTTATAGATTAACTTTTCCAGAACAAAACAATACAGGTGATTCATTTTTACTTTACCAGCTATATGAAGTATAGGGTAAGTTATGGAATCGGTCTAAAATTCTGGGACTTGGACAAAAGGAACTTTGAGATCGTTGTGGAGTATGAGTTTGGAAACAAAAAAGAGAGCATCTACAATGGTTCTTACGACTTTGGATCCCCTTGATGTTTGATGTCTTGAGCCCCATAGCTCCTGTCAATAGGTCCATATTCTTCTTTTCCAGTACCTCCTAATTCAGCACACCTCTGATTTCTAAGGCTAGCTCTTATGGGATGGTTCTCGTCTTCCTATAAGTCTCTCACTCCACTGGACAGATAGTTACTCTACTGTTTCATCAGCCCAGTTGGAATATAACTTGGTTATCACTTGTTAACTAACACATATTCCTTATACGATATCGTCATTGGTATATTTAGATATAACTCATTATTGTTTACATTATTATTCTTACTTTGTTTTCTCAAAAATTTTCTGTTTTTCATTTATTTTTTACTAGTTTATTTTGATTGTTTTTTTTTTCATTAACATTTAGTTAGTTATTACGACACATGTCCGGGCTTTAACTACGAGGTCATATCGCCTACTACCAGAGCGCTCTTTCCACTCTGGTGGACATGCATTAACATTTATATTTCTTTAATTAATTCTTAGCAGCCTCTTTTCTTTTTTTCTTTATTCTTTTTTATTCTCAATTGGTTGATAAGTTTATTATTTTGTTTATCTTCTCATGTAATTATTCTTAGGGGACGTATGCCCCAGAATAAAGATTATTTTTCATTTTCATTTAATGCATTTGCTCTGTCCACTTTTATTAATTTATTTCATTATATTAGATATTTATATCAATCAATCATGTCGCTACAACCAGGTGACGGGTCCTGGCCTTCTGCACCAACAGCCGCCAATTGTCTCGATCCTGTGCGGCTGCTAACCAGTTCCTGGTGCGGAATATGTTTCGGGCATCTTCTGCCACACCATCAGCCCATCTCAGTTTAGGTCTCCCTCGCCGTTTTATTCCACGAAGGGGCTCCATTAGCAGCTTCTTCGGCATTTCCTCAGCTTCCATCCTGGCGACATGTCTTGCCCATCTAAACCCCCCAATCTTATTGTTGTGCGTTGTTGCGTCTGCGGCATGCATGGCCTAATTTCACTCCTCCAAATATTCTGCTATTCATTATCTATATGAGGCGTTGCGAAAGTGAAGGGCGAACTCAACACATAGGTCAATTTTGTTTTTTATTTATTACTGTTATATTCTATTAATGGTTAATTAATAAATTAATGATTAACTACCTTACATTAATGAAGGATGGATGAAAAACAGAATAAGTAACTTTTTGTTGAGTTCGCCCCGTCACAAAAAATCTTCATGACTAGAAGAAGGGACCTGCAATTGTCCCGAAATATTGTCCAACGAAGAAAAAAGAAGACACCTCTGGAGAAAAAATGCCGGAAACAACCAAAAGTGAAAATTTAAGTTTGACGTCTCAAATTACTTGTGAGTATCCCCACTAACAAACGCACAATCAATTTTTTTGGGTATCCTACTTGTTTTAACTTTACGCCAAAATTCATTTGTTAAATTTATCAACACGTTAAATCAAATGTTTATAATATACAGGGTGATTCCCTCGTAACTTTTTTTTAAACAAATGGGTGTAACTAGACCGAAAATGGAGTAGAATGCCGCCAACAGCACCTTTCTATCTCAATCCGTTGCCGAGATATGATTTTTTTAATTTTTTTTTTCGAGAAACCACGTTTTTTGCCATCAAATCCCACATTTCTCCCCTTTAAATCAACTTTTGACCACATTTTCGGAATCAGCGTTAAATTCAGTAATATCGCTGCACAGTTAGTCACAGCGATTTTTTAAAATTCTTATGACGATTTTTTGGTTTGTTTGTGTCCAAATTATCGAAAAATGAAGTATTTTTTTATTTTCAAAGTCGTGATGTGGGCCGTCATGTCGAGTTCATATGGAATTACCCATATAAAAAGCGTTTAATAAAACCTTTATAACATAAATAACCTTATAAATATTATGGTCAATTTATAGACTACATTAATTATGGTTGCAAAATGGTATCAGAAGATAAATACGAAAAACTCTGAGCCATAAAGTGAAAAAAATACTAAATATAAAGAGATCCCATTTTGACTTTAAGTAGTTTCTGTTTTTTTTTTTATATCTGAGTAGATTTTGAATAACGAAATAATAAAAGGAAAATATATTGGGATTTTTTATTTAAAAAGTTAAATTTATACAAAATGATCCAAAGTAAGCTGTATTTTTAAAGCTTTCCATTATTTTTTATTATGACCAAGTTCCATAATGAGAACTTCTGGGCCATCAAATTTTCTTTTTACTTCCCCAGCTAAACAAAGTATAAGAGAAGTTATGTAATCGGTCAGAAATTATATTCTGAGTTTTACTAGAATTTCATGGTTTCCGATCAACTGATCCCAAAAATTGTATCCAAAATCCCATAAAAACAAAGCACCTATTAATTTTAGCCATCGCGGACAAAGAGAAAAAGGGTACTTAACAGAAACACTATAATAATTGCCAATGTAATGAATATGTCGTCATATAATTTAATATGAGAATTCTGAAGCCATCCATTTTTTTTTTTTTTTTTGGTCATTTTTGGAACAAGACGGCCGTAGTAGTAAAATGGGCATTATTCTCAATTTTTTTTTCTCCCCAGCCATTCGAAGTGTAGGGGTGGTTATGTAACCGGTCAGAAATTCGTCGTTGAGTTTTGACCAGAATTTCATGATTTTCGACCCCCTGATTCCAATAATAAAATAGAAAATTCTGTGCGCCTTTACATTCATTTCATCTGCAGCTATTTAGGTTTTTGAGTTAGGCACTCCCTCTGATCACTCCCCACTTTTCAGCTGAAAATTAATAGATGGTTTTGAATTTACACATAAAAGATTCATGTCAATATATTCATTACAAGTGCATTTTTGTGTTAATCCCCCCCCCCCTTCCCTGCCGCTCTAATCCATCTTTTCCTTTTGGCTCAAAAATCCGATGCAGAGTTTTCAACGGAATTTTATGATCGCACACGATAATTCCCGATAGAGCGAATGTATCTACAGGAAATTTTATATGTGAATACATAACTCTTTAACGACGAAACCTATCGATTTTCAGCCAAATCGGTCGACACATATTAATTTTCAGCGGGATCGGTAGAAGGGAAGGGGGATCAGAGGGGGCTCAACTGAGGATGTAATGAATTTATCGACACAACATTTAGTATGAGGATTAAAGAGCCCCTATGTAAGTCAACTATTGAAGAACATTGCAGGTAATTCGCGAGTTTTTTTTTAACTTTACTGTAATGGGTACGAAAATCGAAATCAAAATTTTCAACATATTTTTATGTTTCAAGGTCGTAGTGATACTGTAGTAGTATTTTTACTCTATTTGTGAAAAGAAGTATGTGTAAGTGAGTGCGTCGTCAATATTTCCTGCACGAAATCTCGCAAATAAAAAATGATATCGACTCCGCTCTGGTGCCAGTTGAAGCGTATCAACTTCAATATGATCCGAAAGAAATTTTATCAAATTTGGTCCAGCCTTTTCTTACTTTAAACAAAAAGACTGCAAAAAAGTGGATTTTAGGATTTCTTGAAAAAGATTTACCAGACCTAATTTGTTCTGTGGCAATCGATACTTTGAAATACCAGAAATTCTCATAAAGTTGTTATCAAAGAACATCTCATAGTTATTATTGTATTTAAAAAAATAATAAAACAAACAATATATAACCAATATTAATAACGAATAAGAGAATGAATCGAATAATAAAAATAAGAAATTAATTAACTTTACGCTTCTCTCCTGTGTTATTATTTATATATTTATATATTTTTCTACAACAATTATAATATAAGAAGCTATGAAATGCATTTACTTCAAAAGCTGGAAATTCTATTTTTCTACTTTGAGATTTGATGCGAATGGGATTAATCTAAAGGTATTCTGTTCACGTGAATTATATTTCGTGTTTAAATGTTGTTTGCCATTCAAAGGTTGATTTCACCAAGTCAGTTGTGGAAATTTCTTCCTACCTGAGAGTCCCGTACCTAAGTAATTTCCGAGTTCATTTTGTGCATTAAGAGTATAAAAATCTTACAATTTTTCATTTTCGTTTACATATGTGCATTTGCATATCAATAAAAAATCTATGTATAGTTTAAATTCAATTAAATGAATAAACAATTCTGTAGTGAATAAAATGCATAGTTCTTTGTGTTATTATTATTATTGATATTCATATCTTGCTGGGAAGTTTGCCGTGTGGACCTCAAGGGCCGAACTTAATTAAAAATGCCACCTTTGTTGAGTCCTAATACAGGGCATAATAATTTCCTCTTATTTAGGGTGCAGAGGCGAAACACACACCTCCGAGAACCTGCTCGTTTTCATTTTTGCAATTAGAATTTTCGCAACATGAAATTCTGTTGATAACTTCACATCAAATTTTGATCCGACTACCTAACTTCTCCTATACTTCGTATAGCAGGGAAAGTGGAAAGGTATTGAGTTGGATAGATGAGAGGCCCTGAAGAGACATAGGTTGGCAATTGGTTTGATTCAAGACCTGGAGCCTTCTTGATGAATCTCCTCACGGAATGGTTCTGGGATTCATTAGAAGCTTTTCAACACTCCAACTTCTAAATCTCCCCACTTCCTAACTCTTGTCCACTATTAACCTAGGTGTAGCTAAAAAAAAAAAAAAAAAAAAAAAAAAAAAAAAAAAAAAAAAAAAAAATTATTAATGAAAAAATATTTTTAATTTAACAATTAGTTTCTTATACCAATATAAAGTATAGGAAGTATTCTAATCGTGCGAAAATCCGAGATCGAGGTTTTAATGGATTTTCACGTTTCAAGGTCCTCTGAATACATTTTGACCATTTTCGTGTTGATGTCTGTGTGTGTATGTGATTGGAAAGTTGTTAGCGCTCTACAGCAAAAAATATTGTAGATATGAACTTCAAATTTTGAATGAAGGAGTGACATGTACAAAAAATGTAGACGCTGTTAAATTTCAGCGAAATCGGCCGAAGGGAAGGTGGGTTCAGAAGAGGGGGCTCAACTCAAAAACTCTTCTAATAATTGCCGATGTAATGAATTTATCGATACTTAATTTAATATGAGAATGTAGGTCACCTATGTAAGTCAACTATTGACTAGCACAAACAGGCAACTGGTTTTGGAGAGGGTGCGAATAATTAATTGATTAATTCGTTCTGGGGAAGTACATTGCCGGTGATTACCGGCGACTTTTATAATAATTATTCTGATTCATAATCATTTCAACTGTAAATAACGCCTCGGAGCGATACCTTTCGGTTCCAATTTGAACTACTGTTTCTCCATTTGCTCCAGAGATAGCGCGGACATTTTCTCCGTACAATATGAAACTTGTATAAGACTGTATGACTCTCATGAGAAATTATTATTTTATGGATTTAATTTCTTGTGTATTCTCTCACCCCTAAAATATATATGATTAATACCGTCCGTTCTATTTTACTCGTTGGGTGAGTGCAATGTTGGTTCAGTATTTCCTCCACAGAAAGCGCTGGCCAGGCACTATTTTGTGAACTGACATAAATAATATCCTCAGATAATGGAGTTCCTGAATATTTTTATTAAACTAATTGAATTTTTACTTTATATTTTTCTTTTAAATAATTATTTCGCCCCTATTTTAAGAAAATGAATGACCTAATTTTATATATTTTTTTTATTTTCTGTTGTATATACAAGGGTATAGCAGCCCGGAGTTGCCTTAGGACGGTTTATTTATTACAATATTTTTCAATATTTATTTTTTCTGCTTTTTTCGTTATTTTTATATTTCTATATAGGTAAACATTTATTTCACTAAAAAATACAAACTTTATGTCAATGAGGTGGGTTTCTTTACAAAATACATATTATTATATGTAGTTATATTCATATATCCCATAAAAAATAATACGAATTAGTAAATAAAATGGTAAATATGAAATGTATCATTATGAAAAAAATAATAAGAAGAAATAAGTATAAAGAATAGAAACTAAATAAAAATATACAAATAATTTTTTAATAAATACATATGGACAGCATGTCATGAAGAGCATCTTCAATAGAAACAGAAAGAAGCACTTAGAAAACAAAATTATTTGATGGATTACAAAAATAAGGCCTTTGAAAAAGGAGAAATTGTAAAATTGTAGTAACCATAGCGATGGGATCAGTGCCTAAATGTTTGTGGAGATTACATTGAAAAGTAGTGTGAGTTTAATTGTCATTGAATAAAACGTTTTTTGTTCACAGCCATTTGTCTCGTTAGTTATTGAACGTACCTCGTATATATTGTGGTAAAGAAAATTATGTAAAATGAAATAAATAATTAAAATAAATAAACAATAAATATAAATAAATAATTAAAATAAATAAACAATAAATATAAATAAATAATAAAATTACCACAGTTACTGTAGAAATTGTAGCTGGTCTTTCTACAGTAGTTTCCGAAAAGGGCCCTAAAGAAATAACGAAAGTACAAGACAATTTTGAAGAAAGTACACGTATTTGGATTTCTTCTAAATTTACTAAAGAGATGCCATAATGTTTTTCTAAATTTTGCAAAAATGTTAAATCCAATCCAATGTTAACAGGGAAATGAATAGCATAGAATAAGAAAACAAATATTTGGGTTTATTTTACTTAACCTACATTTTAAATAAAATCAAAATATCAATATCAAAAAAAAAAAAAAATCAAATTACAATAAAAAAAAATTTACAAATTAATTTCTACATCTATTTTAGTTTCTTTTCTTCTTTTAAAATTATGGCCATTCTTTAAATCAATGTTATTTAGGGCATATAAACATATAAATAAATGAAAGTACCTTCTTTGGGCATGGATTTCATTGTTATTTCACTCCTACATGGTTCACCACACCTTAAGCCTAAAAACACTTCTCTCTCTAGACTGTCCACCTTCACATCTCAACTCAGACTTCTCACCTCCACAACACAACTTACTCTCGCTCACTATTAGAACAGCTGTTCGTCGTCTTTTGTTCTCCGTTCATGTTTCGTTTCAAAACAAAATGCGACTTCATATATTCATTCACTCATTAAGTTACTTCACTCCTAACAGCTGTTTTTATACAAATAATAATAATTGATTTTATAATATATCAATCATTACAATGTGTGTATTTTTTTTTTTTTAAATTATATATATATAATTTTATATAAATAAATATATATATATATATATATATATATATATATATATATATATTTAAGTTGTGTATAGCACCTCTAGTGATGAACTAAACAAAGAACTTTTTTTTTCAGGAATTGCCTAGGGACACGCTAGACTGATGTATAAGCCTGAACAATCGTTGAACAACCTACAGCCTGTTCATGAAAGATAATCTTTTTGAAGGGTTCAGATGTTTTTGTTCCCGTTCAGCCCTGAATTTAATGCTTAATCTTTTGTTTGTCCATGTTCCTTATCCCAGATGATCCCCAGATCTCGTCTGCACTCGGATAATAAAGTCAACAGTCGGTGTGTCTACAATCTCTTGATCAAAATTGTGTCTGGTAACACGATAACTGCGAATGAATTTATCAACACGATTTTTTATATATATCCAGAATTACATAAGGATGACACATATTGATTTCAGCCAAATCGGACGAAGGGAATTAGGGAGGGGCTTAACACTAAAACGTAATAACTGCCGATATAATAAAGGCATCGATGCATATTAATATTTTTATTCAAAACCCTATAAGGGCGACACCCAACAATGTTTGCGAAATCAGCCCAAGCAAGTGGTGGGAATCGAGGAGGAGAACTGCCGATGTAATGAATGTATCGTACGTCAACTATTAATTTTTAATGTCCGAATAGATATCTGCGATCTGTGTCGATATAGTGGAAAGCTAATTAAATAAATGAATACATAGTATACATAAAGTGTACTGTAATAATATGATAGATGAAGATGATGGTTTTTAATTTTTATTTTTTCTCCATATTATGTACTATTATACTTAGGTAATAATATTATATTTTTATTAGCTAAATATGTAATTAGCTACAATATTTTTTTTTATTATACTATTCCTTTTACTGCTCTAGTTAATTATTTTTCCTTTCTGGATGAAATTCAATAATAACCAAATAATATAAACCGTTCACAACTGTAGTGAGGAGTTGCGGCGTTGTCGTTCTCTATTAGAGAAAATAATAATATACATTTTATGATGATAATTATCATCATTTAATTAAAAAAAAAAAAAACAATTAGGGATGTACTCAAAATTTTAAAAAGCGGTGTCATTAAGTATAACTCATTTCATGTTTTCCAAACTACATAGCCTAATGGTATAAGTCAATGATCTTAACCCTCCTAATACCAGGTGGGGTCCCTAACGACCCCAGACGTAACATATGTTGATGAAATGGATATGAAAAGTTCATCAGTTTTCATGAGGTTTTGTGACATTTATCCTAACACTATCAGGAAATATTTGACTATGTTTTTAATTATGAATAATTACATTATCAATATCATATTGGGTCATACATTATGAAAAACCATGCTGGGGTCGCCGAGGGACCCCACCTGGTATTTAAGCGTGAGTTTTTGACAACAGACAATTGTTTCACATCTATAGAATTAGCAGAAGAACTGATAGACAGAAAATTGACAATATGTGGTACACTTCGGAAAAACAAAACATGCATCCTACCCTAATTTCTACCATCAAAAACACGACCACTGCATGCATCAGTGTTTGGCTTTCAAGGCGAGTCAACCTTGGTCTCTTTCGTCACACACCCTAATATATATATATATACTTCTCTCCACTGAAGATCATAAAGGCACTATTACAAAAAATGACCCCGAGATGAGACCTGAAATCATCACTCATTACAATGATACTACAGGAGGAGTGGACACCCTTCATCGTATGATTGCAGAGTCTACGAGCCAAAGACAAACCTGAAGATGGCCAATGGCGCTCTTCATGAACATAATTGACATGACCGCAGTAAATGCATTCATACTGTGGATTGAAACCCATCCGGATTGGAAACAATCTTATCTTCAACGCAGGCACCTTTTTATATTTATTTAATGTAAATTTTAAAAAATGTTTTCGATGAAAATGTTGAAGAACAAATTTTTTCCGAATAAATCGTTCACCACAATTTTTATATTTATTTTCGTGATTCCTAAATTTTTTTCTAATGAGATACAATCATTCAAACCACTCATTATGATGAATCGATGAACACAAGCATTAAAATAAGCCGAAAACTAAAAAAAAAAAGAAAAAATAGTTGGGGTCCCTGAGGGACCCCACCTAGTATTGTACGTTAATTTTTTCACCTGGTATTAGGAAGGTTAACAGTATAAGTCGCCATCACGTTTGGTCTTAACAGTACAAGTCAAGTATTTTATTAACCAAATAATTTTTTTTGTTATCATTACATAATAATATCGTAATTGCATATTTTAAGCTAGAAATATTCCGTACTTGAGAGAAAAAACATAAAAAAGTGAAAAATTTAATTTTTAATTTTAAAATGTTTTGGGCACTCTCCTGAAAAGTAACTCTTTTTGACTTATACTCTTAATACCTAACACCTTAGATATAATACACAGAAGAGCGATTTTTGTGTAATAAGACAATTTAAAAGTTAAACAAGTTCCCTGCTTCTTCTTCAGCTATACAAAGTATAAGGAAAGTTACTTAATCGGTCAGAAATACGATGCGGAGTTTTCAACGGAATTTCATGTTTTCCAAACTCCAGATTCCAAAAATGAAAAAAAAAAAGTCTGTGTGCCTGTGAACACAATAACTTCCAATAGAATTGATTTATCAACATTTTATGTGTGTTCCAGAACCCTCTAAGAACCCTATTGATTTTCAGCCAAATCGACCAAAGGAAAGGGGGCATAACACCAAAATCTAATAACTGCCGATAGAATTAATGTATCGACATTAAATTTCATATGTAAATCCAAAACCCTAAAAGGACGATATATTAATTTTTAGCGGAATCGGCAGAAAGAAAGATCAGAAACCCCAAAATCTGCTGATGTACCTAATGAATATACTGACACGAAATTTCATATTTAAAATAAAAAACCCCATGAGGACAATACAACACAACTCCAAAACCCGAAGCAATAAGTTTATCAAATAAAATTTAGTGTGAGTATTAGATTAGAATGCAACTAAAAAAAAAATAAAGAAAAAAAGTAAGTTTATAAAAAAATATTGTATATTTCACAAAATATATATAATATGGGAGTACTTTCGGTATTGCTACCATCTTCAGCCACGACTTAACAAATACTAAATGGAAGTTAAACCAGTTTACAATACAAACGGTACCTTCCTTCAGCCCCCACGGGGGTTTTTCCCTGTCCCTCCTTATTATACATATATATATTTTGTGAAATATACTCCCATATTATATATATTTTGTGAAATAGACAATATTATTTTTAAAACATACGTTTTTAACGCCCGACGCAAAAGAAGGAATGTTATAAGTTTGAAGCCTTTGTCTGTGTGTGTCTGTCTGTGGCATCGTAGCTCCAAGACATCTGAACCGATTTCAAAGTGTTTTTTTTTTGTTCAAAAGCTGATATTTGCGAGATGATTCTTTGCCATGTTTGGTGGAATGTAAAGTATGCCGTTTCCAAGATTTTCAGGTTTCATCGGAGCCTGTGTAGGGATCTCGGTCTCTATTACAGCTAGAGACTTGGAGTTTCAGCTCAAATGTTTATACGGCCAAGCCCTCCCCCCTCCCCCCCCCCCCCCCGAAAAAAAATGCTACCCTCCCCACCAAGTAAAAAAGTAAAGTAGTAAAAAAAAATTAATGAATAAATGTAAATTGATTTTTAAACCGCTCTTTTATTTTTTTATTATTTAAATAAATAAAATCAGGATTTTTGCAGGGTTTTTGTATCGTCGTCGCCCTGCCTCCAAAATTTTATTGTGTTGTAAATTTTAAATTTCACTTTTTTTTCTTTTTTTTTATTAAGTATGCAAAAAATGTTAAGTATTATCTAGAACGCAACTATTGATTATTAGCGCAAAAATTGGACTGGTTTTGGAGGTGGAGTGAAATGTTAGTTGATAAATTCGTTCTGGCGAAGTACATTGCCGGTGATTTACGTTGACATAGGACAGTGTCCTGGGGACAGTGCCTGGAGACAGTGCCCCTGGGGACAGTGCCCCGGGGACAGTGTCCTGGAGACAGTGTCCTGGAGACAGTGTCCTGGAGACTTCTTGTACACCCCCACACCCCAGAGGTCTGAATGACCTCACACAGAGCCGGCTAGTCAGTCCAAGACAAGAGTTGCGGTGTGTTGGTTGAGGCCGCGTCTATCAGAGTTCGCTAGTGGTTACCCTCCAGTCTTCACTCCCAAACAAACAAAACCTCAGTCCTGGGCCGGTGCCCGTTGTGTGTGTTTGGTGTTGTGTGTGTCGTTATGGAAATTCACGACGCCGTTGACTCCGACTCATCACTCACATGGGAGGATTTTTTTGGTAAATTTTTTGACATTTTATATTAACCATCATATCATTTCTCAAGTTTTTATATATACAAATTAAATGTTTTTTCTGTATTTTATTGATCATGTTATAAATGAAATTCAACAATAACAATTTTTTCCCAATTGACGGTTTGTTAGCTGACCATAAGGAAACAGATTATCTCAAGATGTTTTGCGATAGTTGCAATAATGTCGATTCAAAGATCATTCAACATTTCAACCAATCATCATCGAGTTTATGAAAATTTCTCAGTTTTAGCGAATTTATTTTCGATTATTTTCTGTATGAGATTCCTTGAGACTCTTCATCTACTTCTTATGTCGGTACTCATTATTTCATTAAGCATCAACATAACAAAGAAACAAAGTTGTCGATGAGTCACTGGCAAAGTTTTCGCTCTCCCTCCAACAACAATCAACAATTTTGTCAGAAAATCAACAAATGACACATGGACTTTTAAATCTTTATATCGATATCCTTCATATCGATAGATTCATTTCATTGTGTCCTCCCCTTCCCTTTGGCCGAATTGACTGAAAATTAATGTATGTGAACACGAACGTATTGACACGAAATTTAACCCTCTAATGACGACACCTATTGATTTTCAACTAGATCAACCTAAGGGAAGGGAGGATAGGGGGAGGTTTAACACAAAAACTCTAATGGCCGTTGTAATGAATTTATTGATACGAAATTCCGTAATACGGAATTTTATGTTTTCCACGATCCAGATTCCAAAAAACGAAAAAAAAAAATCTGTGATCACGATAACCACCGATAGAATGAATGTCTCAACACGAAATTTTATATGTGTATACAGAATCCGATAAGGACAACATATATCAATTTTCAGTCAAATCGAAGGAAGGGATTAGGGGAGGAGCTTAACCCAAAAACCTCAATAACTGATGTACCTAATGAATATATTGACATGAAAATTCATAATTGAAAAACTCCTTGTCAATACCTTGGTTAAATACCACCAAAATCGGCTTAACGGAAGGGGGAGTTGAGGGGAGGGATTCAACTCAAAAATCCCAATAACTGCCGATGTAATGAATATATTGACATGAAAATTCATAATTAAAGATAAAACTCCTTGTCAATACCTTGGTTAAATACCACCAAAATCGGCTTAACGGAAGCGGGAGTTGAGGGGAGGGATTCAACTCAAAAATCCCAATAGCTGCCGATGTAATGAATTTATCGGCACACAATTTAATAGGAGGATTTAGAAGCCCAAATGTAAGTTGATTTACATAGGTACCAAAACAACACACACACACAAAATTTCATATTTAAATTCGAAACCCCAAGAGGGCAGTACCTGTTGATTTTAAGCAAAACCAGCCGAAGGGGCACAACTCAAAAAGCCTAATAACTGTCGCTATAATGAATTTATCGACACAAAATTTAGTATGAGTATTTTTAAACCCCTATGGGGTTTAGGTTTAGGTTTTATTTTAACTACTAATCTTCACTCTGGTGGACATGAGCCCGACTCTACTGTGGGAGTCCTAAATTTTGACTACCCTAAATTTTTATTCATCTAGGGCAGGGGTCTTTAACGAGTACCTGACATCGTACAGGCTCGATACCATCGCTTAACATCCCATCCGAAGGACGGCGGGCTTAAGTTTATTTTACCTCCCAGATAAAATAAACTAAGGGCCTCGGTTGGGTTTCGAACCCACGATCTTGAGCTCAGAAGACAAGCACTAATATATATTTTATTATTTGTTATTTTATTTGTATTTGTTATTGTTACATTGCTTTCTTTCTCTAGAGTCATACAAAAAGTAAAAAAAAACTTTAATAATGAATCAAATCGTTTGAGGATTGAGAAGACCCTGACTTAGACCAATATGGATTTTCAGTACATTAATTTGCGCTGAGGAACTACATTACCGGTGATTCACCGACGTTTTTTTAAAAATTGGGATGCCGAAGATTAAAAATCAAATTTGGGGACTCTTATAAGATATCATATTTATCTTGAGCTCCCACGCATACCACTGAGCTACCGACGCCCCTGAAACCCCTATGTAATATTGATTATAAGCGCAAACGATCGACTGGTTTTGAAAACTTAATTGATTAATTCTTGTTGGGGCAGAACATTAGCATTGATTCACCGAAGCCTGTAAAAATGTACAAAATAAAATGTTGTTTGCCATAACGAGCAAGGAACATAATTAGTTGACTGGTTTGATATCCATTCTTCTTGTTCGTTCGTTAAGACCTGGCCTTGACAACTTTTGCTTCCTTGTCCACAGCCCGCTCCTTATCGCCTTTATTTTTTATTTATTTATTTTCTTTTTAGTCCAATCCATCCTCTATGTTAACCGTTATGCATTTATGAGGTTTCACTGATTAAAATGCAATGACACATACTTTTATCCACAGCCGTAATGAGGCACTACGTGAAGGGGGCTTTAAACTATTCATTGTTAATCTGACCCAATGGCATTAGCAACATTCAGCACTCAGAAAAATTTTTATTCACCTAGGGTAGAGGTCTTTAACGAGTACCTGACATCGTACAGGCTCGGGACCATCGCTTAACGTCCCATCCGAAGGACGGCGTGCTTAAGTTTATTTTACCTCCCAGATAAAATAAACTGAGGCCGGGTTTCGAACCCACAATGTTGAGCTCAGTAAGCAAGCACGCATACCATAAGATAATATAAATCATTTCTGTTGAAATGAGTTTCAAATATTGAAAACTTGTATTTTGTCTGCAGTCTCGTTGTGGTATCCTGTTTTTCTGCTCAATGTCTGGAGGGTCATTTCTTCAAGGAGAGACGGCTCAAAGCACATTCAGAGATGATTTTTATCTTATCCGTGACCTTCTACAGTCGTCATTTGCCAAACATATTATGATGCTTCTCAATGAAGTTCTCTGTTCAGTTCAGGACTAGTCTCACTAGTCCAAGATTTCCAGATTAGTACAAAATATTCGTCGGTGAATCACCGGCTATGTACTTCCCCAACAAGAATTAACCAATTTAAGTTTTTGCTCTCCCTCCAAAACTAATCGACCGTTTGGGCTGAAACACAATATTTGACTTACATAGTGGCTTCTGAATCAAGGTCGGATCAGGGAAGGGGGTTCACTATATTTGAAGGATGGAGGACAAGGAGACAAATATTATTAGCTAATTATTTTAAGTCTGTGCGCAAAACCGAAGAGGTCCTTCGCACATCACTAGGACCTCTTTCCCAACTTAACGCGCATATTTCTTTATCCTTAACGAAACTGTCGTATGAGCCTCTGCGCTACAGGGGGGTAATTTTGCTTTATTTCTCCCTGCATGTATCCGCCACTGTTCTGACTCCTTAAACTAAATTTTGTGTCGATACATTCATTACATTAGCAGTTATTAGGGTATTTAAGTCTAGCCCCTCTTCTCTGGTTCCCTTTCCTTCTATCGATTTCGCGAAAAATTAATAAGTGCCATCCTTATGAGATTTTGGATTTAAATATAAAATTTCAACGTCTATACATTCATTACAACGGGTGTTATCAGAGTTTTTGTGTTAAACCTTCCCCCTAATCGTCCCCTTCCCTTTGACCGATTTAACTAAAAATCTTGCCATCTTAAGAGTTTTTTCAAAAAACTTAAAATTCTCTGTTTTGTTGGAGTTATCGTGTTCAATGACATATATTTTTTTTTTTTTTTCCCCTCTCTTTTTGATACAGGATAGGTTGGAAAACATAAAATCCTGTTGAAAACTTCACATCAAATTGATGACTGATTAAGTAGCTTACCCTATAATTCGTATAGATGGAGATGTAAAACTATAATAACTGATAGATAAACTTTTATTGCACTAAAAATTACAAACTTTGTGGCAATGAGTGTTTTTTTTTTGTGTTTTTTCAATACATATTTTTAAAATAAAATGAAAGAAAAAATATCTATATATAGAATTGTACAAAATAAGCAATATAGTAACTAAATAAAAAGATACCAACAATATTAAAATAATAAATATGGGCTTGCTCTTGAATATAAATAGTGCAAGCAACTAGGAAACAAAAACAATTCAAAAATGACATAAAACAAAATATGACATTAACGTGAATAAAAAATAAAATAAAATAATTATATTATTCTTTATTTTCAAGCCTACAGTAAAAAATAAAAATAAATTGTTAATTTTATGACATCTAAGTTATTTAAAAAAAATTGCCCAATTGTTTCTGAGTCCTATTCTGGTCTATTAATGAGATAATTGTGGAGAAATGTTTGCCTGGGGATACATAAAGAGGGACAATAGACCAAAAAGTGTATACAGAGCCTGCAGACACTTTCAGGACAAAACACATATTGAAACCCTCCAAGTAATATCCTAAAATTTAAACTATAATAACTATAGTTATTATATATATATATCATAATAATTTAGTTTGAGGGTTTAGAAATCCCTGAGTACGTCAACTACATATTTTTAAGCCAAACGGTTGATTGTTTTGGCGAAAGAGAAAAAATAATTGATTAATTCGTGAGGGGGAA
Source organism: Aradus depressus (assembly GCA_963662175.1). Taxonomy (NCBI): domain Eukaryota; kingdom Metazoa; phylum Arthropoda; class Insecta; order Hemiptera; family Aradidae; genus Aradus; species Aradus depressus. The sequence continues at coordinate 27,086,298 of OY759217.1, read as the reverse complement.
GTACTTTAGCGATTTCATTGACGACTTCTTTTCATATAGACATCTGGAAAACTGGTATGTCTTATCAGACAGAAGATATTTCCTGATTTGTAGGATTGTGAAAGAACACGAAAAGAAAGTATTGAAGTTTTCCGTTGAGGCATGTCTCTCAGTTTTTAATCAATCACTCAACCCCGAACGTGCATTGCAGACGTAGACAAAATAGCAACGTAGCCATGTTATTTATAAATCCTTGGTGTAAGGTCAGAGATCTTACTAGTCAGTATGACGTATTTGAAAAAAAGTTCAATGAAACTGAAAAAAAATTAAAGAAAATAGAAAAGCCGCCGGAAACTCACCGTAATGTACTTCCCCAGCACGAATTAATCATATACGAGGTGTGTTCAAAAAGTAAAGGGAATTTTGTAATTTCGCGGTCCGATTCGCGCGATGTTTTCGTTGTTGTATTGGTAAACATATCTGAAAAGTATCTGTATTAGCCAAACCGTCTGCAGTCAGCTGTCAAAGAGGATACATGTGTTTTGGTATGATCGGCGATTATACAAAATGGATCAGAGAATTTGCATAACATTTTGCTATAAGAATGGAATAGAGTTCAGTATATTTTTAGAAATGTTAAATATTGCTTTTGATGAGTTTGCTATGAGTAAAACTAGGTTTTACGAATGGTAAAAGTGTTTCCAAGAAGGCCGTGAAGACGTTGAAGATGACGAGCAGGGCGCCCCAGCACGTTTTTTAACGACAGTGCACCATGAGTTCTTGCCACAAGATCAAACGATCAATAAGGAATACTACCTACAAGTGCAACGCAGTTTGCGTGAAGCAATCCAAAAAACGTGGCGAAACAATTCATGGCTTTTGCATCACGATAATGCACCTGCTCCCACTTCATTGCTTGTTCGCGAATTTTTGGCCAAAAACAACACTGTATAGATGCCCAGACATGGCTCCGTGTGACTATTTTTTGTTCCCAATAATAAAGATAACCTTAAAGGGCCGTCGTTTCACAAGCATAGATGAGATTAAAAACGCATCGCTGAGAGAGCTAAATGCTATCCCAAAGATCGAGTTCCAGAAGTGTTTCGGGGATTGGAAGAAGTGCTGGCATAAGTGTATAATATCTAATGGAGACTATTTTGAAGGGAACCGAAAATTCCCGTTATTTTTTGATCACACCTCGTATATATTCTCTCCTCTCAATCTTGAGGACGCCGTCCTTCGGGTGGGACATTATGGTAATGGACCCGAGTCTGAACGATGTCAAGTACTCGTTTAAGAGGTGATTAAACCTAGGTAAGCAACATTTAGGACTCCCACAGTCGGGCTCATGTCCACCAGAGCCGACGAAAGAGCCCTCTGGTAGTAGATGACATGACCTCATAGTTATAGTTATTTTTTGTGACTCATGCCCGGGCTTTACTATAGGAATCCTAAATTTTGCCTACCCCATAGTTTTATTCGTCTAGGGTAGAAGTTTGTAACGAGTAACAGACATCTCTTTAGATAAAAAACCTAACGACCTCGGCCGGGTTTCGGACCCGCTATCTCAATAAGCAAGCACGCTACCGACGCCTTCTAATTATATATTCATTCTGTTAGGAGTTATCGTGTTCACAGTCAAACAGACAGGAAATGTTCATACATTTAATAATAAAGTCCTGTAACTTTTCTTTTCAGATTGTTATATAATGTATATATACCTATATAATTTCGTCCATTATAGGAAATTTCATGCTGTTTCCAATGGTGTAATTGAATTTGATTTATGACAAATACCTTTCGAGATATGATCCATTTTATGAGAAAAAACAGGAAAATTAAAAATTTTACGAAATCAAGAATAACTTTTAAAGGTGAACGAATCGGACCATGGTTTATTGGAACTTTTTTGTTCCAAATGAAGTGAAGAACCATATCCCGAAGTATTGCCAGAGGTTGCTGACCCACCCTATATATTGTGACGGTTCGAGTCACCTGCCACATGGACCCTATGTTGGTTGTCTCAATATATATACTTTACCCAATTCTAATGTATACATTCTTATGAAGTATTCTATTACCATTTTATGGTTTAATGGCAATAAATATTATTATTATGGACTCAATAGCTATCAAGAATATAAGGAACAGTTGTACTTGAAGGGGAACTAGCTCAGTGTACCAATGGTCGGTCGTATTACGTCAACTGACTGGTTACGTAAATGTCAGCGTTACCGTGTAAGGAAGATCACATTAGTACCTTTTCATGGTTTAATGGCACAGTGACGTGTCTTTTCTTCTGTGACCCTCTTCCATGACATCAACCGGTAATGTGAGATCCCAGTTATCTGGGGCCTTAGTTAACCGTGTTCCGTATTTTTTTTCCCCCAGGGTTTTATGTAAAAAAGTGTAAAATGGAACCCTCTCAAATATCAGCGATATCGGCCGATGGTTCAGGGAAGGGGGCTCAATTCAAAAACTCTAATAATTGACAATGTAAGGAATTTATCGATACAAAATTTAATGAGGATTTACGAGTAGGAGCCCCTCTGTAAGTCAACAATATTAGTGCAAATGGTCAACTGGTGTTGGAGGGCGAGCGAAAAATGTATTGATTAATTCGTTCTGGGGAAGTTCATCACGTCTTTTTTAGATACCCCCCCCCCCCCCTTCCTTTATATATATATAATATACATATATATTGTGATGTATAAAAATAATACACAGATTAAAATATAAACATAAAAAAATTAATTATATTTATTTTTCTATAAAAAGCAATTTTATTTTTAAACAAATGAGTAAAAAAAACAAAACACGGCCATCAGCTGTTTTTTTTGTGTGTTAGAGAGAGTAGAGGCCTAGGAATGGAGACGGTCTGAGTGAAGATGGACAGTGGTGTTTAGGCTTAAAATGTAATGAACTAAATAGAAGTGAATTGACGGTGAAATTGATCCAAAAAGAAGGTACTTTTATTTGTTTATGTGTACAGGATATATTGCCAGAAATATATAACTCAATTTTTAAAAAATGGCCAAAATATAAAACAAAAAAAGATTGAATTAGTGTTAAGAATTTAGTTTTTAAGATTTTCCTTTTGATTTTTGTTTGTTTCCATGTTTAGTTTTTTAATTTTAACAATGTACATTTAAGAAAATAAACCCAATATTTGTTCTCGAAAATTCTATTCTATTCATTTTTCCTGTTGGCCCAGTAAGATTATTTGAAAACCTTTGGATTAGATTTTATATTTTTGTAAAACTTAGAAGACAAGATGGCATCTCTTTAGAAATCCAAATGAAAAGTTTGGTAATTGAACATTTTTTTAAATATACGTGCACTTTCTTAAAAATTGCACGTCTTGAACTTTTGATACTTTTTTAGGGCCCTTTTCGAAAAAGTACTGTAGAAATCAAAATTTACTAAAAGAAAAGAGATAAAAATTTCTACAGGAAATGTGGTAATTTATTGTTTATTTAATTATTATTATTTCATTATTATTAATTTTAATTACATTTTTGATTTATTTTAAATTTAACATTAACATTTTCTTCATTACCACAATATACATATAATAATGCCCCCTCCCCTCCCCCTAGATCCGCCCCTGGCCTCACTACCCCCAACTTTGGCTGCCTGGCTTCACCAGTTCCCCCTCCTAGCTCTTGTTAATTACAACACTCCCCCATCCAATTTCTTCCTCTATCGATTTATTTTTTCTCTCTTTCGTTCTAACACATCTGTTCAACAACAGCTCGTTCGATATTGTCTAGGTCAGAACTTTTTCTCTTCATCAAACAGGAACTCAACTGTTTGTCGTCTGTTTTCATTCTCAAACAATTTTAATTACAACCCCACAAAGCAATAAAGACGGACTGAGGTCATAAGAGAAGGGAGAATGTAAATTTGTGTATGAAGGATTTAGTTTGATGGGAACCGGTCTACCTCAACTGGTTTAGGTTCATGTTTTGCATTCGAAAAAACATATCTTTTAATTTTGTAAAGACCATATTAGGTATAACGTTTGGATAGATTTTGCTCTCTGTAAATGTTATATATTTTATTTAATATATACATAGTATAGTGTATATAGTATACTTACATATAGGGATGGGCGATAGTCCGATACTGGCTCACGTGGGTTCGAAACCCGGCCGAAGCTCTTAGGTTTTTTATTTGGGAGGTGAAAAAACTTAAGCATATGTGTATCTAGCCCCATAAGGACGATATCCATTGATTTTCAGTCAAATCGGCCAAAGTGGGGAGATTCGACTCAAAATAATAATAATAATAATACAATTTATATCCAACAAACCCATAGATGAGGGTGCCGGTAGATCAGTGGTATGCGTGTTTTCCTTGTGAGTTCAAAATCGTGGGTTCGAAACCCGACCTTAGTTTATTTTATCTGGGAGGTAAAATAAACTTAAGCACGCCGTTCTTCGGATGAGACTTTAAGCCCGCCTTTCCCAAAGTGGGCGATAACGCCCCCTTGTGGGCGCTGCAGGCCTAAAGGGGGGCGGTAAGAGACCCAGAAAAAAAATGGTGGCGTTGTTGTGTAGAGGCTTAGGGGGCGATTTGTAATTTCATCTAGGTCCTTAGGTTAGGAGCCATCTAGTGGCTTATTTCCGAACCTATCGATACGTGAATCGTGACGGGGAAAAATGTAGGTAAACAAAGCCCTGCGTAACCTTCCTCCACTTGGTCTACCAGTTGTTCCGGTGCATTCTTTCAATAATAGATGTGTTTCAGTTTTGTTTACTTTATTATACACTTTCGCATTTTAATAGTTATTAGTATTCCTAGATAGGTAATTTTCATTTGCGGTTTCGCGCGTAATACATAAGCAGTACTTAAGTTCAACACTTACTTACGTATTTCTACGATTTCTACTAAGAGTTAACTTGAGACCTGAGCGCCGTTGTGTACTACCTACTGCGCTCAGGTCTCAAGTTAACTCTTGCGGGTTATAGTAAAAGTCTCGTTTAGAATGAATGTTTAATCTCCGCTAATATAGATAACAATAATTAATTTAATTTGAAGTTATAGTGGTTTTTAAGTAGGTGAAAAATGGGGGGCGCTAAAAAATAATTTATTCTCAAAGTGGGCAGTAGACAAAATAAGTTTGGGAACCTATGCTTTAAGCGATGGTCCCGAGTCTGTGCGGTGTCAGGTACTCATTAAAGACCCCTTTACTAGGTGAATAAAAGTCTTTAGGCAAAAATTTAGGACGTAGACTCGGGCTCATGTCCCCCAGAGCAATTTGGTAGTAGGCGATATGACCTCGTAAAGACCGGACATCAGTCACAATAACTAACTTGGCAGTTATATTGTTGAACTTGCCTCGGATCCTACCCTCCCCTTTGGGCGATTTCGCGAAACGTAGATATGTGACGTTATTATGAGGTTATGAATTTAAGTTGGAAATGTCGTGTATAATACATTCATTACATTGGCAGTTATTAGATTTTTTGTGTAGTATAAGAAAGTCCTGTTATTAGAATAAAAATGCGAAGGACGATTTGTCTGACTCATCGTTCTTACAGTCCTTACTTATTCACTTCGCTGACGTCAGTGCACCGAGGTCTCAAGCTAATAAAGAATTAAATAATAATTTATTTATTATGCTTTTTACTTCCGCAGCTTTACGAATTATAGGGGAAGTTATGCAATCGGTCAGAAATTCGATGTTAAATTTTCATCTCGCCTTGAGGCGCGGTGACTGCCTAACTGTATGGCTGAATGATGTCCCTCTAAAGCATGACAAAGACGTACGATACTTAGGACTCTATCTTGACAGACGACTGACATGGAATAAACATGTTACACAGACTCGACAGAAAATGAAACGGCGATTTGGACTACTCAAAAGACTACTAGACAAGCGATCTCAACTTCGCCTCAACCACAAACTGGGTGTCTACAAGACCGTTATCAGGCCTATCAGGACGTATGGCGTTCAGCTCTGGGGTTCAGCTAAGCCTTCACACACAAAAAGAATTCAAGTCATTCAAAATAAAATCCTCCGAACAATCACACAATGCCCTTACTACGTATCAAACATAACATTACATCATGACCTGAACATACCATTCTTACACGAAGTTAGACAACAATTATACACAAATTTGCACAACAAGTTCACGTCACATCCGAATACACTGGTGGAAGCCATGTCGGTCCGGTCCTTGCCGGGCGGGCCTCCTCGGCGACTGAATCGTCGTTGGCCGCGTGACCTCCTGCCTGAGGAGGACCCCTGAGGAGGCGGTGGTGTTGACCAGCCGTCTCATCAAGAGACTCAAGTGGTGTTTCTGTTTTTCTTTGTGATTATATTTCCTTGTTGTGATATATTTCATAGTTGGAAATTGTGTAATAAAGGTGAAAAAAAAAAAAAAAAAAAATTTCATCGGAATTTCATGTTCCCACTGATTCCAAAAATGAAAAAAAAAAAAACCTGTCCATACTATCTATACTAAAAATATATTGTAAAATTCGTTGTACAGCAAAATTTATAATATATTTTTAGTATCGGAAATTCTTTATTTAAAAAATATGAAAATAAAAAATATATGTGGTGTGGGTAACACATCACTTTCTTATTACAACTTTTTTACAGATCACTCTTTCTACCCCACTCTCCTTTCTAATTCATTTCATACTGGCATTACTGGGTTTATGAAAGTAATGTGTTAGCGTCAGTGGTTTTCAACAATGAAACAACTAACTATTTTTATTTACAAATAGCTATTTACAACTGTATACAAATAAATACAACAAGGAAATGTGCTAATAAAGAGGTAATGGAAATGTCAAAATGTTATGAGGGGAGAAATCACCCAGTGGTGACACTCCCTAGTCACTGTTTTTCTCTCGTTTATAGCTAATCACTGTCACTGTCACTGCTTCTGCTCAGGAGGTCTCTAGGCCATTGACGCTTAAGCCGTCGTTAGGGAAGTATGGCAGAATGGAGGGCACGGACTAGAGGATTATTGTGGGAACTAAGTGAGGAAAATAATTTTTTATATTTGGATTTAGCGACTTCAGTGTTGAAATGTACGTTAAGGTCAGTGTGAAGAGTTTTATTTGAGACGTAGTAAGGAGCATTGGCTATTGTACGAAGGATTTTGGATTGAAGGGATTGGATGCCCTGGAGATTGGAAGCCTTAGCAGAACCGAAGCAACTAACAATTAAACAATGAAAGAAAGAAAACCATTGACTCCAACACTTTACTTACGTACACCCAGCAATGCCAATAATACAGATTTGAGATGAGGGACAGAGAAAATGATCTGTACAAACGTGGTTGGTGTAAGAACATCCTATTACTTTCATTGTGTGTATCTGTGTCATGAATGGGTTGAGGACAGTATATTTTCAAAAATCCTGCAGTAAGACAACAATCTCAGAGTACGAGTATATCCACTCGGCCCCACGTCCTCTGAATTGAGTAGAGACCAAAATAGTGACAACAGCTGCAACTGTCGTGAACTTCCAAAATAAAACATAATCATCTCACTTTTTGAATTTTAAAACTGGAAGTGATGTTTTTTTTACTTCTCCAGCTATACGAGGATTTAGGAGTCCCTGTGTAAGCCAACTATTTTATAGAATATTTGCACAATCGGTCGACTGGTGTTTCACCTACTTTTTTTTATAATTATTGGAATCACTGGTCGGAAAACATGAAATTCCGGTCGAAAACTCAATATCGAATTTCTTACCGATTACATAACTTTCCCTATACTTTGTATAGCTGGAATAGTAAAAAAAAAATTATTTATATTTATTGGAGTGGGGGCAATCTGACAACGTATCGACCGGATCGTGATGTCTTGCTGAGTAGTATTTTGAACTCTGACACGGGTAGAATTAGTTCTTAACAAAATGTTATTTGTTTTCTCTTTTTTTTCCTGAACGTCGCAACACATAGGTTATCAAAAGTTAAGATTTGGTCTGTCAATCCGACTCCAATCTCTGACTCTGTGTCATGTCTTGAGACCAATAGTTACGTAACAGCTACCCGGCGCCTCCTATTTCCTAACCAAATACACATTACTGAACGGTTTTAGGTTACACTTCCCAATATAGGTATCAATTGATCTCGGTCAATGTTTCATATGTTATGTTAATTTTTGTTTCTGTTTAACATACTAGTGTGATGTTTTGCTCCAGTTCTTCTTCAGCAAAGATAACCTGGCTGGGTTCTCCCGTCAATAGTTTTTTATTGGAATTCGTTTCATAACAACTATTTTAATTGTGGGAAAATCAATATTATTCATAACAATATTAATTTGGAAAGTAAAAGCTTGTCGCCTGCGAATTACGCTGTCATCATGGCGCTATAACCCGGTGGCGGATCGCACTTTACCTTCACAACATTACCACAAAACCCCCCACGAAGGTTTGAAAGATGGAACCGCGACTTACTGCCACCTTGAATCTTATTCGTTCTTAAATTTTTTTTTTTTTACATTATCTTCCTTTACTTTTATCATCTCTCTTACCCATCCATCAAAATTGTCTTTCAATCCCTTTTTTATTTTATTTTATTTTTTTTATTTCTTTATTTATTTTATTTTTTTAAATTTCTTTTTATTTGTTGCCCTAATAATTAAGATAAATTTTCGACCACTGGGTGGCCTTCCTCTCACATGCCCTTCACGCCAACATATCAATACCACCATAGATACTGGTTGTTGCACCCTAGCAACAGTTGTATTTTTGTAAATAAAAGACAAAAAAAAATTATTACGTATATTTTGAGGTAGTGGGAGAAGACACTGTTGGGTTTCGAGTTTTGAATTGAACATTGAGTGGAACATCGTTTTAAAGGGCTTTAATAAGCTCTAAGGGAGAGAGGGTAAGTCACAAACCACCGGTCTCATAATCATTGAAAATTTTATCTTATTTCTAAAATCATGTAATTTACTAACCGGTCAGTTTCTAGTCTGCTTAAAGCTACTAAACCTGTTTTATGTTACTAACCTGCTTGAAGTTACTCCGGGCGAAGGCGGGTAACCATCAGCTAGTTATACGGTAAAAGAAAATGTGTTCAAAATAATTTTGGGAAAGACAGGAATTTGGCTTCTCTGATTTCGAAATGGAACTGATAATGTCTTTATAAATACCTTCTTATCAGGGGAAAGTGTCTGTTTTTGAAAGAGGCAACCCATCTGAGGTCGTACAAAGAATTCCTCAAGAAGAAGAGGAAATGCAAAAAACAAACTTTACTTAAAAGTTTACTGTTTTCCTAGCCCTGATAAAGGATGATGAGGAAAAGTATATTGCCGATGATTCTCTGATGACTTTTTTTTAGTGTCCTGCGCTCCTTGTTTCATAAATATGATATCTTATAAGAGTCCCCAAATTTGATCACCGGTAATGTAGTTCCTCAGCGCAAATTAATGTACTGAAAATCCATATTGGTCTAAGTCAGGGTCTTCTCAATCCTCAAACGATTTGATTCATTATTAAAGTTTTTTTTTTAGTTTTTGTATGACTCTAGAGAAAGAAAGCAATGTAACAATAACAAATACAAATAAAATAACAAATAATAAAATATATATTAGTGCTTGTCTTCTGAACTCAAGATCGTGGGTTCGAAACCCGACCGAGGCCCTTAGTTTATTTCATATGGGAAGTAAAATAAACTTAAGCCCGCCCTCCTTCGGATGGGATGTTAAGCGATGGTATCGAGCCTGTACGATGTCAGGTACTCGTTAAAGACCCCTGCCCTAGATGAATAAAAATTTAGGGTAGGCAAAATTTAGGAATCCCTCAATAGAGTCGAGCTCATGTCCACCAGAGTGACGGAAGAGCGCTCTGGCAGTAGCCGATATGACCTCGTAGTTAAAGCCCAGGCATGAGTCATAAAACCTATATATATATATGAACAAAATGAAATAAAACTCCCTCGCGGACGGGATTTGAACGCTCAAACCATAGTGGAACCATGCGACCAAAACCCTACGCTCTAGCCCGCACGGCCACCACGGCGCACCATGCATATATATACATAAAAAATTAAAAAAATATAATTCCTTTCATTTGGTCGAATTTTTGACCTACGTACTGCTGGGGAAGAAAAAACTGAAAGGCAAAAATTGTTGTCCTCTCGAAAAACTTGTTGTGATTTGTATGTCTAATATCTTTCTGAGATCTAACGATCAGAGATCTACACTAGGTACAGAGATCTTAGTAAGTAGTGTAGACGACTACGTAGTGTAACAAAGTCTGATATGAGCTGATTGTGAGATCTATTAAGATTGCGGACCTGCGGGCCGCAGTCTGCTGTCTGGCGGAGACAGACCGTTACCGAAGAGAAAGGTTGCCCTGGAGGAACACACTTTGTTTATTGGAACCTGTTGATAAAGTAGCCTATTTAAATCAATGGGGTTCTGGAGGGAGTCTATCGAGAGCCTGGATCAGGTCTCGGGGATTAGGCCAACTAATAGCGACCTATCCTACAGTTAATCTCAACTATATAACACCCTACAAATATTTATAACCTATCACGGTGTTTATATTGAATTATTATTTACCTCATCCAGAAAGACCTCCTGACTCCTGGGATTCGTGGGACCCTGACGACTCGGCGAACAGCTGATATAAAGCCTCCACCTAGGCCGGCACACCAAAACTAACGAGGGAAAAAATGCCGTATTCGTTTGTAACCTGATTGAGGAAGGAATGGCACCGAGAGAGGGCTGATTCCCACACGAGAGAAAAGGTGGCAGCACTGAGGTGTCTGTGTTGCCAAGAAAAAATGAACACCAGGGAATTCTCTGGCCTCTACATGAAGGGATTTGTTACAAAACTGCTGCAAAGTATGCACTAGTTTGTCAACATTGTCTTATACCAATATGAAGACATGCAATCTAGTTGTGACACATATATGTTACCCTGACATCCCGTTCTCATTCCAACAACCCTCCCCAGCTATTATTATTTAAGGAGCGCTGGCAGCGGCGATTCTTCCCTCAAGTATTCACATTAAGCTCTTCCGGTTCTGCTCGGTCTGCCACCTCTGCTGGTCAGTGGCTGGCAAAATTAGGTGGTTCAGGGGAACATCCTGACTACTGTGACTTCCTCTATCCCCATTAAGTTGGAGCAATAAGGGCATGTCGGGGGACCTCGTGCTAAATTTATTTATTCATATTTTGTATTTTTATTAATATATATTTTTTTTATTAATATCATTGTATATAGTTTACTCATTGTGTATATGTATATATATTATTATTCTGAACATATTCCCCATCACTTTACAGATTATATTTTTTATTTATTTAATTCTTTATACATATTTACTTTTATTTTTATTCAATAATAGAAAAAAATAAATGACTAATAAGTAAATATAAAGAAATTATTCATTTATTAATTTTTTATTATTTTCTTTATATTTACATATTATAGTACATATTGCCATTTATTATTTTACTTTGTCCTATATCAATAATTGTCAACGGACGTACTTATTTATTTACCGATTGTAAATATGCACAATAAAATTCAAGAAAAATAAATATATGTTATAAGTTTATTGATATTACAATGTATCTTAATTGGACATTGTTAGTTGTTGGAGAGTGCTTTTTATTACTTTTAATATTGGATAATTGTGGTTTTAGAGATTTAATTGTTTGAATATATTTAAAAAAATGCTTCTACGTATAACAAGTTTCAGCAATCAAATTAAAATGTGAAATGTAATTAGTTTTATTGCTGGTTTGTTCTTGTGTCACTGTAATCAATGATTTCTCGTTGCAGCTCAGTCGTTTGGTACATACCTGATTATTGTATTTTAAGAGCTCTCGTTATGACAACACCCAAGATATATGAGAAAATAATTTGTTTTAGTTTTTTTTTACAGTAATTATTTTTTAGTGACAGGAAATATTGCTTTGAAAATGATCAAGATCAGATAACAATTAGACATGAATTCAATGTTATTGCAAGAATAAAAGAATTAGTCTCCTGGGCCTGCGCAGTAATGTAAATCAGTTTCTTGGGGCCTGTAAGCCGGTTGGTAGTGGTAGGCTGCTCTGGGCCAATATTCCCTTGTTAACAGTCCAACGTTGCCACACTTCTTCGCTCTGAAGTCTGTGGTAGCATTGCACTCCTGTCTCCAGCTATATGAAGTATAAATGCAGTTATGTATTCGGTCAGAAAATGTTGAGGTTTCACCGCAATTTTATACTTACCGACTCCCTGATAACTAAAATGAAAAAAAAAAAATTTTATGTCTGTCTGTAAACACACACATTTACATATAATAAAGTTATTTTCTCAGAGATGGATGCGAATTCGATAAGCTGGTTGCTGAAGATACGAGGTGAACTTCTTTATTTAAATAAGTATTCTTACACTAAGGAGGTCAAACTTTGCTCCATGTGTAATAACAAGCAAGATGAAGATGTGTTTCACTTTATTGCCGTATGCCCCATCTTGAAAGAATTTCGTTTTATTTATTTTAGTAAAGCAGAGTTAGGCTATGTTCAGTTTATTGAATATGTAAATGGACGAAATTACAAAAGTTTAATTAACTATTGCAAAGCCGCCTGGAATTATAGATTTGAGCTAGTTTCAGAATTTAATTATTTATAATATATAGACAGGAAGATGTTTTTTATTTTTATTTTTTGTTAGTTTTTTTAAAGGATCATTTAAGTTAATTTCGTAAATTACTGCATATGTATTAGAATTATTTTATTTTTATTTTGTCACTTTTATATAAGTGTATTATCGAATAGAAATAGAAGAGATAACCCCTCAGACGGTCAATTTGACCATGAGTATTGTCTGTCAATATTATTATTATTAATGTACATCTGTAAAAAGAAAGAGAAATAAAGACGTTTATTGTTATTATTATTATTAACTGTCGATGTAATGAATATATCGATATAAAATGTGGTACGAGTATTCAGAAGTTTGTCAATGTCAACTATTAATTTTTAGCCCAAACGGTCGAATGATTTCGGAATGAAACTGAAATGTAATTGATTAATTTGTACTGGGGAAGCAAATTGCCGGTGATCCACCGATGACGTGTTTTGCTAATTTACTGATCGTTTAATTAATTCCTTCCATGTTTTCTCCCTCAATTATACTTTATAGCACTTTATGTAATCAGTAAAATTGGAAGTCTTTGGAAAGTAGATATAATTCATTATTTAGCCTCTTTTAGTGGTATTTGCATATTTTTCATTTGTTTTTATTATTATGATGTTTTAATTGAGCGGATAGCTATTAAATTTGCCAATAAATAAATAGTGGGATACTTTCGGTTAATTTGGAGACGAATGTCAATTTAAATAAATTACTTATAAATGCAAATATGAAAAGAAAGTAGTTCGTCGTTGATTTCTTTATTTATATTTAAGTTATTTAAAATTGACTTATTACAAGATTTATGATTTTGTCGTTAATATTTTTTGGAAGTTCTGCGCTCTTTTATGTATGAGGTCATTCATATATTATGTGATGCATTTCATAGAGGGGATGATATCAAATTATTTTCTCGAATTGCGTTTATTGGCAGCCATTATGGGAAGAATAATTTGTAGGGACTCAAGGATGAAATATATTTAGAATACGTTTTTTCAAGCATTTTTGAAAAAATGGATAGAAAACCTACTGGACGATCGGGGAACAGTTGAATTTGACTCAAACCACCAAGGGTGATGCATGCATTTTCATTAATTAATTTTTGCCAAGTAAAAACCGCTCTGTGGCTCCTCAACCCCCGAATCCCCCCGACTTGAGTCCTTATGACTTTTTTTCTTTCCCCAAGATTAAAAATTCACCCGAAAGGACGTCATACACACTACAAGACATTGAAACGACCAGCTGAAGGCAGTTTCAGTATCCGAGTTCCAGCACTGCTATGAAGAGTAAAAAAAAATCGCATCCATCGCTGTTTGGCTTCCCAAGGCAATTACTTTGAAGGAGACAATGTGGAATTGTAATTTTAAATGAATAAAAAAGTTATAAAAATTGTTTCATTACATTATTTATATTATATTTTTTTTTTCTATGAATTCCTTACGTTTCCGCGGTGGTTATATGCAAATGAGTGATACCAGTTACGTGGACACTATGCTGCGCTCCCAGGAGTCGTGGGATGAGGGCTGCGAATTTGCACCACTCATCATGAGTGAGTTGGCCCCCCAAGAGAGGGCTGACAAGGAACAACGATAGCGGCTATAAGCATAAGAAGGGGCGTTACCAGCCACCCATCCTCCCTTCCACGAAATAATGACAGACCGTCTGTTCCGCGGAAGGGAATCAGGATCGTCGAAGGAGGGGGTTTTAGTGGGTATGGGGCCACGGCTCGAGTCCCACACTACCCAGGGCTATTTTCCCTGGATGTGCGTAATTGGCATTCCCCTCCTGCCAGAAAAAAAAAATTCCTATTCTACATGTTTTTAAATAAAATATTTGATTTTCGTGTATAGGCGTAATCGAATGTTTCAATAGATCTCTTTTTATGGTTCCGAAGTCGCTATAAGAAAGAGCCAGTTGAGGGGAGTAGTTAACGTAGTATCGAAAGGTCTAATCGAATCTTTCAAAGAGAATTGTTCTCTTTTTATGGTTCCGAAGTCGCTATGTGTCGAATGTTTGTCCTGTTTATTGTGTTGTATTTTTCAATTTCTTTAGGCATGAATGTCAATGAAACTTTCTATAAATATATTCTAATGTTACTTTTCGTTAATTAAGTGGCTTTGACATAACTCACCATTAACTTTAATCAGAATTGAAAGCAATTAGCAAACTTACCTATGTTGTGCTGGGGGAAAAGTTGTTCTACTATAACTTCATAGTTTGATTTTATGTTCACATTATTTATCTGACTTTATGAAAACTATTCGTTCTTTCAGCACAACTGACTAACTATGGACTATTCAATTGGATAGTGTCAAACATTTCTCATGTACTTCTCCACTTTTCTGCTTCCATCTCTATGTGCCTCTATAGTTTATTTAATTATAATACAAGAACCTGGCTAGTTGTGTGACGTAAGATTGATATTCGGATAATACAGTATTTCTAAGAACACATGATTACATCCGGCCTTGGCGGTAGATAACACATCCCAATTTTATCTTCTGTTTCTGAAGACATCCACTGTTCGGCTACATACATATCTCGGGGACATCTCGGACTGCATCAACGCCTTCTCTAAAATATATATCTTATATACGTCTACAAAGTCTATATTATACCTCCATTTATAGACCAGAAAAATTACGAAAGAAAATGCTGTGCGTTTCTGTGCTTTCGAACACAATAACTACCGACAGAATGAATATATCGACACAAAATTTTATATGTGAATACAGAACCCTGTAACGACGACACCTAATGATTTTCAGCCACAGACGTTGTAATAAATGTATCGATCCAAAATTGCATATATAAATTCAGAAACTCGTGAGAACGCCACCTATTAATTTTCAACGTAATCGGTCAAATGGGAGAGGGGGAACAGAGGGAGTTCAATACAAAAGATGCCTACTGGACCTAAGCATCCAGTGCTCTTATCCCTTCCCTGGAAGCGCTAGGCTTCCCGCTTATTATTTTACCTGTATGTTTATACTTATACCTGAACCAAGCCCTTCATGAAGGCTCAGTCTCCCAGTTTCTTTAATGAACCTAAGAATGCTCTCATAGTCCAATCTTCTAAAGGCCTCCTCTGCGATTACATCTCTACCAAAGATGCGGAATCTCGTTGGCGTGCCCCAATGTAAGTCTGCTCAAACTATCGACTAATTTTGGAGGGGGGGCGAAAAGTTAATTTAGGGGAAGTACATTGCCGGTGATTCACCGACAACTTTTCTACTTAATTTTTTTCTTTTTTTAGGTATATTTTGTACATTTTGACCTGATAAAGGAACGTAAGATCGTCCTGTAATATCAATAATACACTTCTGAAATAACTATAAACAATATTTATCATAATTTAAATTACAATTAAAAATTGTATCTATTGTATTTATTTATTACCTTTATACTTATTTATTTTCTATTATTTATTTTTTCATCTCTTTCTCATGCTTTAAGTATCGGATAGTATTGAACATTGTGAACGCTCTGACCCAAAAACGATAATAGGAATGAACGTGAATTTTGAAATTATGTCACATGTGCTAACTTAAATTTGACTTTAGCAGATCTCCGACGAAAGTTAAGACAACTTTACTTCGGAGCCCAAGTACATATTACAAGATAGGTACCGCTCTTATTTATGACCTAATGAATAATCATTACGAATAAAAGTTGTAGAGTAAATTGAAAATCAAATTTTATATGAAATACGATTTTTCGAAGGTCGCCCGGTTTGCGAGATATAATATATTAAATCACATATTATGTCGAAATCTGTGCTATAAGTTCCTGTAAATTCCCTCTTTCAGTTTTATCTATTCAAGTAATTTCAAATCTGAAAAATGTGTTTAATTCAATATATTTTTCTACACGTGTCTATAAACTTAGATTGTACAAAAATCAAATAGATACAAATTGCGCATCTCAATTTTGCATAACCTTTAGGTCAGAAATTAGAAGCCGATCGACGCGTAATTTGTATCTTCATGCTGAGACATATACCGTTTTCAGATTAAAAATTGATTGATTTTTACGAGGCAAAAAAGGGGGCAAAATGTACCCCTAAAGTGGTGCCATCTCTTATCTCAGAAATGAACTAAACTGTTTTCCCAATTTTCCTTAAAGAACTCCTAATTAAACGTGGTTAGGCAATATTTAGGACATCCGGAAGTGTTGGGTTTCATAGAGCCCTCTGTCAGTAGGCGATATGACCTCGTAATTGAAGCCCGGGCACGAGTTACAATTCCAACATTAGACAAAGCACCCTTTCCACTATGGATGAATGAACATTTTTGTGTTTACTATTTACTTATGCCCACTTACTTCCCGTCGATTGATCTAATACATTTACGAAAGTGTCCTTAATGTGTTATTTAGAACATTTCCTTATAGTCTCTGACACTATAAAGAATGTTCCTATCTATTAACGAGAACTGACAGATTCATCTGTGATAGCTCTACTAAATATCCGGTTCTCTTCTGACGTCAGTACAGACAAAAACTCTATCTCATTTCTACATCTGGGTACATCATTGACACTGAAAATATTATTATTTATTTTATATTTATTCAGTTTATATGCAACAGCCGGCAAAGTTAATCATTGATTTGTTGTTTCTCTGTTCTCATTCAGTACTTCCCCAGCTATGCGAAGTATAGGGGAAGTTATATAATCGGTCACAAATTCGATGTTGAGTTATCATAACACAGAAAAAAATCGTCGGTTCACCGACAGTGTACTTCCTCAGCACGAATTAATCAATTAACTTTCTGTCTGTGTGCCCATGAACTCCGGATAGAATGAGCATATCGACTTGAAAGTTTATATGTGTATCTATTCCCCCATAAGGACTATATATACATTGATTTTCAGTCGAATCGACCAAAGTGGGGAGACTCGCTTCAAAATAATAATACAATTTATTTCCAACAAACCATAGATGAAGGCGCCGGTAGCTCAGTGGTATGCGTGCTTTCCTTCTGAGCTCAAGATCATAGGTTCGAAAACTAAAAACCTAAGAGAAAATAAACTTAAGCACGCCGTCCTTCGAATGAGACGTTAAGCGATGGTCCTGAGCCTGTACGATGTCAGATACTCCTTTAAGACCCCTGCCCTAGGTGAATAAAAATTTAGGACTCCCACAATAGAATCGGGCTCATGTCCACCAGGAATCCCGGGCATGAGTCATAATAACTGAATAACTAACTATAAGGTGGGGAGCCGTGGTGGCCGTGCGGGCTACAGCATAGGGCCAAAGTCTCATTGTCTCTCCATGGTTTGCGGGTTCGAATCCCGTCCGGGAGTGAGTTTTATTTCGTATAGAACTCCCTCCCGGGGACATGGATGTCGTAAATAATTAGATAACACAGTCACATGGCTAATATGCATCAAACATAAGACCAAAAAAAAAAAAAAAACATAACATGATGATAGAATGTGTCACAAAAATATCATTAAGGTTATAAATTAAACACTATAAACTGCTCTTAGGGTCGGGCGCACATGATATTACTAGTAACAAATAAAACGAAATGAATGAAAAATTAATAAATAAATAGGTAATAGAATAAATGAGTATAAAAATATTAATACTAATAAATACAGTAGATACAGTTTTCAATTTAATTTAAATTATGATAAATATTATTTATAAATCTTCCAGGAGTGTCTTTTTCACGACGATATTTCGGGACGTTCTTACGTCCCTTTCTCAGATCACAATGTGCAAATCTCTGTATAATTTTCTCAGGAACGTTTTTTTTCCCAGAAAATTATACATATATACATACATTATTATATATACAGAGATATAAGTATGTATACAATTTATTTTTACAAGCACTGGCAGATGTGTTCTGGTTGGTTACCTCAGCTCTCATTCATCACAGCTTCTATGACCTTGTGACGATTTTCCAAACATCCCAAGGTGACTCATATACTATAGCAATTGTAACGTCATCAAATGAATCAATGAAAAAGAAAATATTCTTTTTCCATCCCCCAACGTATAGAAGAAGTTATGTATTTGGTCAAAAAATGTATGTTGAATTTTCCCCGGGATTTCAAGTTTTCTGACCCCCTGATTTCATAATAAAAAAATATATATATTGTAAATATAGATATTTACAATTGTATAGAAAATACTTATATGCAACAAGCAAATGCACTATGAGAGACAAATTGACAATGACAAAACGAGGGTAGAAATCAACCAGTGGTGACACTCCCTAGTCATTGATTTGTTCTCATTTGTAACTAATCCCTGTCACTGCTGCTGCTAAGGAGGTCTCTAGGCCATTGACGCTAAAGCCGTCGTTGAGGAATGTTTTGTTTTCACAACTCCATAAGGACACCTATTAATTTTCAGCGACATCAGCCAAAGGGAAATGGGGGAAGAAGAATCAGAGGAAGGGGACCCAACACAAAAACTCTAATAACCGTAACGAATGTAAAAAAAAATAAATAGCTTTATTGACATTATTTTAGAACAAAAGCCTCTCCTTTCGGAGGTTTTGAGTCTACTACTCTTTCAACAGAAGAAATCAGAAAAGCAATCCGAAAAGATTCCGGAAGGAAATCAGAAAATACATTTTTAAATTAATGAAAAAAAAAAAAATAATAACAAAAGGAAAATGGCAACTAGTTGATATTTAATTTTAACGATTGTTCCTAAGTTAAATTATTTCTTAAGTAAAACTGTTACTTCTTGAATAAAGATAAAATAAAAATAAAACAAGATAAAAGTAACGAATGTATTAACATAAATATAAATGATATTTAACATTTTTGCAGAGATATTGTGAAACACTTGATAAAAATAAAGAAAACGTATGTTTTAAAAAAAAATATATTGTCTATTTCACAAATAATATATAATATGGGAGTACTTTCAGTATTGCTACAAATACTGAAAAGTGTATTTGTTAAGTCGTGGCTGAAGATGGTAGCAATACCGAAAGTACTCCCATATTATATATTATTTGTGAAATAGACAATATATTTTTTTTAAAACATACGTTTTCTTTATTTTTATAAATATGATGATATAAATACCAGCATGAAATGATTTAGAGAAGGGGGAAGGGGATAGAGAGTCTTATCTGTAAGCCTGGTTGGTATAAGAAAGTCCTGTAATGACCACATCATGATATGAGCGGTGATCAAAAAGTTCCAGGACGGATTGAAAATGTATTTAAAACTTTTACAAGTTATTGGACATTGCCCCCTTCAAAGGGTCTTTTGAGTTTCGGAAACAGGGAAAAATTCGTAGGGGCCATGTCTGGTGAGTACGGGGGCTGGGGGATGACATTTGCCATTTCAAGATATTCCTGACAACCTGAACTGTGTTGTTTTTGATCCTCGGTCAACAGTCTCGGGACAAACTTTGCCGCCACTCGGCACATCTGCAGTTAAAATATCTTGACATGAGCCAAATGAAATGTTACAATCCTCTGCCATTTCACGGATGGTTAGTCGACAATTTGATCGCACGAGAACGTTAACTGGCAACATGATCATCGTCAGTCGAACATGATGGGTGTCCTGAACGAGGATTGTCTTCTGACGATGTCCGGCCTTCTCTGAACATCTTGTTCCACTTATAACACCATGATCCACTCAAACATTCATCCCCAAAAGCCTCTTGTAACATTTGAAAAGTATCTTTTAAAGTTTTACCCAACTTCAAATAAAACCTGACAAAAACGCGTTGCTCTTCTTTTTGATTCATTTGACAAAAGATCACAAAATAGAACACGAAAAACTTCACAAAAACGTCTGTTATTTCACAAAAAAGTAGGCTGTAGATTCTCTACAAAAACAGCTGAGCTCAGAAAGAGTCACAACTAATGCTGCCAACCGTACCGCTCTCCGACACTCCGTTGGCGCGCAATCCAAAAACTCCTGGAACTTTTTGATCACCCTTCGTATTTCTTAAATAAGGTTCCTTCTTACAATCATAGATATATATACTGTAACTTTCAGAAGGGATGAATTGTCCCGAAATATGGTCAGATCTGAAGACACCTCTGGAAGAAATGCCGGAAAAAGTAATCAACAATCATTCATTCCCGAGAAACCTATGAAACAGACATTTTATTTCTTTAGATGTTTTTTGCTGTTTAAAAAAAAAAGAATCGTTTCCCTTATCGTATATGTGTTTACATAAATCAATTATTACATTATTGTCGTTATGAAAACAAAATGTCGATAAATGTAGGGAGGAAAACGATAAGGGATAAGGTCCAGTACATATTTTGCAATATTTATTTACACCACCTAACCTCATCTAAAAATGTTCTTCAACAAATCTCTGGAAGCGGCCCCCTTCAAAGACATACTATTTTAGACCCCTTTACAATAACTTTCGAACATCCTAAGTTCTTGGCTTTGGTAAGCAGTTTTCTACTTTCTTTTGGCAACTTGATCCAAGTTTGGTTCAAGAAATCTAGTAAAATCCTTTCAAAAAAGAAATCTGCGTTCGATTCGTAGTGTGCATGCTAATTGTGAAGTTTTTCAAATGCTAATGTATTTAATTTCGAAATTTAGGGGGGGGGGGGGGGGGGGGGTCCTATGGGTTAGAGCGTAGGGCTTTGTGATGGCAAAATAAAAATGTGCTACATCCGCCGCCCTCAAACACCCCGAAGAAAACCATTTCCATAATGCAACCTTATTTTTTAAAAAATTAATAATATTTAGTAACAAAACATAGTAATGGGATACGTCATAAGAACACAGAAATTAGAATAGGTATTTTATTCTGCTATATTATATTCTACTATTAAAACAATCAATAGAAAATTTATGAGTACAAAAATAATAATACTAATAAAGAGGACGCCGGTAGCACAGTGGTATGCGTGCTTGACTTCTGAGCTCAAGGTTGTGGGTTCGTAGCCCGACCGAGGCCCTTAGTTTATTTTATCTGGGAGGTAAAATAAACTTAAGCACGCCGTCCTTCGGATGGGACGTTAAGCGATGGTCCCGAGCCTGTACGATGTCAGGTACTCGTTAAAGACCCCTACCCTAGATGAATAAAAATTTAGGGTAGGCAAAATTTAGGACTCCCACAGTAGAGTCGGGCTCATGTCCACCAGAGTGACGAAAGAGCGCTCTGGTAGTAGGCGATATGACCTCGTAGTTAAAGCCCGGGCATGAGTATAGAAATATGATATAATATGTCGATTCATTTTTTAATTTAGTAATAATTAAGATAAAACTCTTTCGGAAGTTGAATTAGTTTAGTTCTGACAAAAGTATATATTAGTGAAGCCATTAACGTGGAATAACACACTTAATTATTTATTTTCGTAAAATGGGCAAAACACACATTTAATCATTCGGGGAGTTATGTTTTCCCTTCTAACTCTCCTCTCATTTTACTGCCTTGACTGAAAATCAATAAGAGTTTTTCTCAGAGAAAACTGATTTCTCGCATAAAATAACTCGACAATAATATCGAATCCGAGGGCGCTTTATCTGGGAGGTAAAATAAACTTAAGCATGCCGTCCTTCGGATGAGACGTTAAGCTATGATCCCGAGCCTTTACGATGTCAGGTACTCATTAAAGACTCGTGCCCTAGGTCAGTGGTCGGTAAACTTATTAGCGAAAGAGCCAAATATGAACATTACAATTTAAAAAAAAAATTGGGAGCCAAATCTGCTTGTTTAGTAAACTTTTATTACACTAAATAAAACTAAATTTCATACTTAATAAATATTTATCAATGCGAACAATGTGCTTGCATCTCCTTGGAAAGTTGGAGTAAGTCAGGTTTGTATGTTGTTGTTTTTAATTTTAGGCATGATTCCAAGTTCTCATCAATAAGACGACTTCTCAGTTTACTCTTGATAATGTTCATGCTTGAAAAAGATTGTTCGCATATATATGTAGAACCGAAAAGAGAAAGAACAGCAAACGCGAGCTTTTTCAGCTGATCGTGAGAGTCAGGAATACTATTCCAAGCGTTGAAAATGATCATGTCTTCCTTCTCCAGGTCATTCAAAGCAAACCACTTGTGTTGTGAACTAAGATCATCACATTTTTTCTTCTCCAATATTTCCAATTCAACACAAAGACGTTCGAATTTAGAGCGCCATATCTCCTTCTTTTTTAAATCCAGCAATTGTATTTCAAAGCTACCAGTCAAATGCTTTCCGTGGATATTTGTGCCAGAGCCGCACTTAAGGAGCCAAAGAGCCACATGCGGCTCTGGAGCCGCACTTTGCCGACCACTGCCCTAGGTGAATAAGAATTTAGGGTAGGCAAAAATTTAGGACTCCTATAGTAGAGTCGGGCTCATGTCCACCAGAGTGACGAAAGAGCGCTCTGGCAGTAGGCGATATGACCTCGTAGTTAAAGCCCGGGCATGAGTCATAAATCCTAACCTAACCTTATCGAATCCTTTCCATCTTTAACTATGAAGTTACATCACCTATTACCAGAGCGCTCTTTCGTCACTTTGGTTGACCTGAGCCCCTGACTCTGCTGTGGAAGTACTGTACTACATTTTGCCTATTTCGTTTATTCACGTAAAATAGGGATCTTTAACAAGTCCCTGACACTGGAAAGGCGTGCTCAAGCTTCTTTCACCTTCCAGATAAGAAGCCTAATGCCGGCTGCTTTCGTTACCCGATCTTGAGCTCAGGAGGCGAGCAAGCTACCTCTGAGCCACTGGCGCTCTTGTTTTTTTTTTAGTTAAGCCCCCTTATCTGTCTCACATCTTATCTTTGACTGATTTGGTTGAAAATAATCCTGCTCCATTCATTCTATCAAGAGTTGATTGTGTTCACGTTCAAGGCAGACATAATTTTTTTTTCCTTTTCTTGAAATATGGGGTTCGGAAAACATGGTCAATTCCAATGATAACTTAAAATCGAATGTCTGACTGATTACATAACTTCCCCTATACTTCGTATAACTGGCGAACTAAAAGTTACGGAACTAGGGAGTGTGAGCATTGACCGGCTTTTCAATTTTCATTCAATCCTTCTATATAAATATTTATTCTGTATTATTCCATGACAGGGCGATACATTCGATACATTGATACTCATCTTTGTTTTTCAAGAGGAAGTGTTGAATTTTTGCTTTATGATATACGAAATGCGATAACCCCAGCCGGGCGCCTATCGGAACAGCTGGCCATAAATTTAAAATATGATAAAAATATGTTATTGTTTCTAAAATGTCAACGTTCAGAAATATCAGTAAAAAAGAAGGATCCTGGTGTCCTTTGACTTGAAGAGAAATACCCGTTATGCAAAACGGAATAATTTTTTCCAAGTTCTCCGTATTCATAAATCATCAGTCATTCATTCTTTCAATGGTAATTGGATACGTTATATTATTTTAAATATCAAAAAACAATTTATGAATTATACCTATCTATCACCGATATGAATCTTAGATAGAATTAGCAAAACACGTCATCGGTGGATCACCGGCAATTTGCTTCCCCAGTACAAATTAATCAATTACATTTCAGTTTCATTCCGAAATCATTCGACCGTTTGAGCTAAAAATTAACAGTTGGCATTGACAAACTTCTGAATACTCGTACCACATTTTATATCGATATATTCATTACATCGACAGTTAATAATTATAATAACAATAAATGTCTTTATTTCTTTTTCTTTTTACAGATGTACATTAATAATAATAATATTGACCGACAATACTCATGGTCAAATTGACCGTCTGAGGGGTTATCTCTTCTATTTCTATTCGATAATACACTTATATAAAAGTGACAAAATAAAAATAAAATAATTCTAATACATATGCAGTAATTTACGAAATTAACTTAAATGATCCTTTAAAAAAACTAACAAAAAATAAAAATAAAAAACATCTTCCTGTCTATATATTATAAATAATTAAATTCTGAAACTAGCTCAAATCTATAATTCCAGGCGGCTTTGCAATAGTTAATTAAACTTTTGTAATTTCGTCCATTTACATATTCAATAAACTGAACATAGCCTAACTCTGCTTTACTAAAAAAAATAAAACGAAATTCTTTTAAGATGGGGCATACGACAATAAAGTGAAACACATCTTCATCTTGCATGTTATTACACATGGAACAAAGTTTGAGTTCCTTAGTGTAAGAATACTTATTTAAATAAAGAAGTTCACCTTTGAAATTTTCATAATACAGTGTGATTAATGTTTCCTTTGGTATGATTTTCCGAAGTTAACGAGATGAATGGAATTAGTTGAGGAATGATAAGATACGACGTATCGGATTTGGAGTGTGTTTTAGACCTGATTCTCTCGACAACCTCACGTTTTTAGACCTGATTCTCTCGACAACCTCATGTGGAAGCCTCACAACGCTCCACTCCCCGCCCCTATAACTAAATATACATTTCATAGTTAACAAGCCCTCTTGGTAACTATTTCCAGACGTGCCCCAACCTCACGTAACCATGAATAATTTACCCCATTTCTGTCGGTTCTCCCCCAAGGGACAGTATCTTATGTAAACCCAGCTCTCACGTGCTGCCTCACAAATAATAACAATAATATATTTATTATGGATATACCCTTAGGGCAATGTACCTAACTGCATCTTGTCTCACAATATCAGCTATAGCTGAGGTTCATTGCACATAGTTTCTCATCTTTACAAGTGTGTACAATTTGCTTTGCCATTCGTGAAGGTTGTAGATTACTTAAAAAAATTGGCAGTGATAACTGAAATTTTTATATATTATATTTGTGTATTATAGCTAGGCTATTTTATCATTATTGTCTCCAAAAATTAGTACAAGCAGTTTTACTTGCCAGCCATCCTCCTCTTTTCTGAATTATCCTGCGGATAACGTTCGTGATGCTCAATGTTCTGCTGATCTTAACCTGAACAGGGGACTAAGAGGTACAGCACGAGTCGTATCATGTCGCCCACTACCAGTACTCTTGTCAATGTTAGAATTTAAAAAGCAATCCGAACTGGGGAAGTACAACGGTGGTTCAGTTGGCCTGATCATCAAGTTTATAATCTAATAGTTATTTACTATTTACTTTAAAGTTATATCTTCTAAGTTGAGAAACGCGGACATATTGTGGAAACTTGTAATAAATAAATAAAACAAACTTATTTTTGAAATATTGTCTATTCCACTAAAGATATATATACATTGTAACGCTTGTTATTAGTGCTACTTGCTATTCTAATTTAAATTATATTAATAATAGTTATATACAATAACGATTATTAGAGGACCGGGTTATGTATGACTTATAAATAAAATAATTACTTTAAAATAATTTGTTACATTTTTCTTTTATTTTAAATTTCATCATGACACATTTTTTCATGGGTTAGTATCACATAAAAATTACAGACATAGAGATTTTTTTTTTTAAACACACATTCAACTAAACCTGCGGGGCTTGCATGCTGTATTGAGTTGATGATCGATGATTTCGTTTTGTACCACTGATGAGATGGGATTGTTGGTAGACCTCTGACGTCCTCTCCTGATTTTTGTTAGTCATTCCATCATGAAACAGCCATTCCTCATTTCCTAATTATTCGCCTCTGGATGTCTTTACCAGTTGATCTTCATTATTACGGGATACACACACACACTTTTTCTTCTATGTCCTCAGACAATCAAACTTACTCCACCGCACATCTTTCCACAGATCCCTCCACAGACACCCTCTCACATCTCACTCTGAACAACGACTCCTTCCACGAGGGGACAGACCACTTCTCTCTTGTTTTGGATTCAGCTCCGTCATTGGCCCACAATTTTTACAGCCTTTAGCACTAAACATCTGGGTTTTTTTATATCACTTTCATATTCCCGTATACAATCCTAGTTGCTTACATTTATAGTTAACTAATTATTAGCCTAACATTTCATTTTATGACATAATTGAAATAAATGATTTGATATATTTTGAAACTATATCGACCCTGGTACAAATCGATTTGATAACCCCCAGTAACCTTCCTTAGGTCTACTAAACAGATTGTATTTACTTATTTTATTTTCCATTTCTTAAATATTACATGTAATGGACAATATAGAACGTTACATTGCCCTCTGCTAAAATATCAAAATATATCATTCATTTGCCTACATACGTGTTTAGTACCAAACTATTTCATAATCTTATGGTTATATGTACCACTTGGCGACTCAAAATAACATGGTGACCCAGTTTCTATAATTAATTAATTACACACAAATTTTTTGTCTATTATGGAATACATTCTTCAAGGTAACTCTCTTTAATAATATTAAACAACAATTAGGTTACAAATCCAATTCAATTAATTTATTTACGTCTTATCATAATGTTATATTAGATTTATTTTCTTATTTTACTTTATTTATTTATTATTTAAGATTCCATTTATCAATAACATCACTGTCACAATTAGACATAACTCAGATAATTATTTATATTTTACTACTTTTATTTACGCTATCTCGACTTACTTTCCCTATAGATTTATTGCACTAATTTTTATATAATGCTCTTAAGATGATATTCTTAAAAAAAATATTCTTATAACATTTTCCCCGTTTCACTTACAAAATTTTTTTTTATTTATTATTATTATTATTATTATACGGAATTACTTTCAAGGTTATATTTCAATATTATATGTTTTTATTTTTTTATTATCCATTTTAGGATAATTCCTTTTATCAATCTATTATTCTGAACCTACGAGCGATTATCGCTCTCAAAAACCATTTGTGGGTTAATATAACTCGTTTCCGTAAGGACGCTAAACTCCTTAAATCAACATGGCCCACGTTGTTGACAATTACGGTTAAATAACACTAACAAACCCTTTAAACTAATATATTTTTTTTTTTTTTATAAATATTTTTATTTTATCACCAATACCATAAAAAATGCATGCATAAATACTAATAAATAGTTCAATTCGAGACTAACCCTTATTATAAAATTTCCCATAAAAATAACCACCATAAATATAATATTACAATAAATAAATATGTTTTTATTTAAAAACATTTAAAATCAAAAATATTCTGTACAGAATGCAGAGTTCACTACCCATTATTTACATATAATTTAATTTAATTATAATTATTATTTTATTTTTTTTTTTTATTCTTAGACAGAGCATCACCCACTCTCATATTCTCAATCAGTCTCAGACCCAACATTGGTCATTATTACCTCTTTTATAATACCACCACTCTAATAAAAAAATAGCATACATCATATTAAAAATAACAAGACATACCATAAACAAATACACAATCAATATTAACATTATTTGACGTGTTTACAAACTTCAGTTGTTTATCATAAAAGACTCTAACAGCTGTCTTATCCTTTATCTATTCATCAGTACGTCTCCTCAATCTAGACTTGGTTGACATATCATGTTAACTACGTCCCATATTTATTTCTAACTTTAGTTTAATTTATTCTTTATTTACAATTATTTATTAATTAGACCCTATTTACATCTCGAGTGACAACTTCTTTGTTTACATTAATTTCATTCATTTTTATTGATTTTTATTAACTCAAATTTTACATGCAAACAATTCTTGACAGATAAAATTGTGATATCAAATCTCAGGTACATTTTTCATTAATTAATTATATCATTTTATTTTGCAATTATTCATTTCGACAAAATTCAACATATTAACTGATACTTTCTATGTTTAATTTTTTTTTTTTCTTTATTAATTTCTATGTTACATTTTATAGTTCCAGATCATAATCCTAGACAAGCAATTTTTAATATCCAAAATTTCATCGGTTAAACTACCTATGTTATTTCTTTCTCTTATATTTATAATTAATTCTTTGATTGTGTTTTCTCCGATATCTATGACTACTGTTTATAATTATTATTTTTCTATAATTTAGTTCATTTCTATGCCCTAGGTGTAATGTCTTACTATTTTTAAACTTATTTTTATTATTATTATTACTGAAATTATATTTGCACTTAAGTTTTTTACTCTTGTTATTGTTATGTTTACTTTTATATTTAATAACATTTACTTTTCGATATTCAATTCTTCGATAACTTTCAATTTTGTTTATCTTATGTTTTTTTAGTTTCTCTATCTTATTATTATGTTTCTTTATAACATTACCATTAGCTATTATGGTTTTAATAAATTTACATTTGTCTATCTTCTTATTGAATTTTATTTTCTTCTGTGTTTCATTATTTTCCTTTATTTCTCCATTTTCCTGTCTATCTACAATCATATTATTTAATTGTTCACATTTATGATTTATTTCTACACTTTGATCACTAAATTTCAGATCAACCATTTTATTAAATTGATCGAAACGTTTGTTGACATCTTTTTTTACATTTTCAAATTTTATGCTTACGTCCTCCTTCAATTCATCAACCCCTGAACCCAATTCTAACTTTATTTCTGACTTCATTTCATTAAAATTTTTTGATTGTTGCTCGAATTTTGAATTCATTTCATTAAAATGTTTTGATTGTTGTTCAAATTTTACGTTCATATTTTTTATTATCATTTCCATCATGGTATTTAAACTTACATTTGTCTCACTCTCCGGCTGAAGGCAATTATCATAAGTTATTCTATTTTGTCCGCCATTATTGCTCGGATTCGTTCTCTGAGAACCTCTATTATAGTCGGCCATTTTGGACGCTAACTTTTTATACAGTTTTAAAATTAATTTTTACAAATATTTTTTACAAAATTATACATAAGGTCCTTTTATAATTTTCTTTTCGGGCGCCATATACAAATTTAATATTTCAAATCCTTAATGTTTCAAGTCCTAATTTTTCAAGTCCCTGTTCGGGCGCCATTTGTAACGCTTGTTATTAGTGCTACTTGCTATTCTAATTTAAATTATATTAATAATAGTTATATACAATAACGATTATTAGAGGACCGGGTTATGTATGACTTATAAATAAAATAATTACTTTAAAATAATTTGTTACATTTTTCTTTTATTTTAAATTTCATCATGACACATTTTTTCATGGGTTAGTATCACATAAAAATTACAGACATAGAGATTTTTTTTTTTAAACACACATTCAACTAAACCTGCGGGGCTTGCATGCTGTATTGAGTTGATGATCGATGATTTCGTTTTGTACCACTGATGAGATGGGATTGTTGGTAGACCTCTGACGTCCTCTCCTGATTTTTGTTAGTCATTCCATCATGAAACAGCCATTCCTCATTTCCTAATTATTCGCCTCTGGATGTCTTTACCAGTTGATCTTCATTATTACGGGATACACACACACACTTTTTCTTCTATGTCCTCAGACAATCAAACTTACTCCACCGCACATCTTTCCACAGATCCCTCCACAGACACCCTCTCACATCTCACTCTGAACAACGACTCCTTCCACGAGGGGACAGACCACTTCTCTCTTGTTTTGGATTCAGCTCCGTCATTGGCCCACAATTTTTACAGCCTTTAGCACTAAACATCTGGGTTTTTTTATATCACTTTCATATTCCCGTATACAATCCTAGTTGCTTACATTTATAGTTAACTAATTATTAGCCTAACATTTCATTTTATGACATAATTGAAATAAATGATTTGATATATTTTGAAACTATATCGACCCTGGTACAAATCGATTTGATAACCCCCAGTAACCTTCCTTAGGTCTACTAAACAGATTGTATTTACTTATTTTATTTTCCATTTCTTAAATATTACATGTAATGGACAATATAGAACGTTACAACATATATAACTACCGGTTTCGGCTTTATACCATCGTCAGGTCTAGTTATGAACTGAGTTCATAACTAGACCTGACGATGGTATAAAGCCGAAACCGGTAGTTATATATGTATATATATCTTTAGTGGAATAGACAATATTTCAAAAATAAGTTTGTTTTATTTATTTAAAGTTATATGTTAATGTCATTTATTTTATATATGCAGAATTTTAACTCTACTAGACCTGTGTAACTGTTCCCCTGTTCTCGTAGATATCTTTCCATCTGACTGGCCGACATAGGAAGCCCCACATTTGCAGGTAATTCGGTAGATCCCAATTCTATCTAGAAACTCGTCTTTGTCTTTCGGTCTCAAGATGAGGGCCCCCCTAAGGGGTGGACGGCTTTCAATCTGATTTGAGCTTCCTAAAGATTGATACACCTGTATTACTTATTTAACAAGTAAGTCGCCAACCACCAAGATATTTGTGGTCACAGGGAATAAATTGGTAAGTCTAAATTATTAACTTTTCAATAGATATTGGAGACAGAACTATGGTGTCAGCTCTTGCTAAGTAAATTGGCATAACAATTACTTAGGTTATTAGTGTCATAGTAAGTCATTTTAATATTACTCTTTATTATGTTCCACCTATTTGTCTATTTCCATTATTAATGTTTATATTTAGTAATGTATTCATATTTTATTTTAATGTTTAGTAATTATTCATAGTAAGTCAGTTTCAATTTTTAACTTGTTATAATGTATTTTTAACGTTCAATAATGTTTATCAACAAAAACAATTTTTGTTTATTTTTATTGTAATCTTGATTCCCCCCCCCCCCCCCCCCCCCAATGTTTGTAGGTCCTGATGATGATATAAAATATATCGAAACGTTGGCATCTGAATAGTGTTTTTTTTCCATCTTTGACTGACCCTCAATATTCCTACAATTATAATCTACAGTCGCTAATCAACATCATCATTATTAATCATATACCTTCTAAATCTATAGGAGTGAATGAAAATGAACGTTGTGAATCCTTTCTTGGATTTTCCCTTACTTACCTAATCATTCCCCATCTCTTACCTAATTATTAATCATACTTTTTGAAATACTCGTGAATGATGCCTCTCTAAAGTTGAGCAAGTTGATTTAACTTCACTTGGAATAGTCTGCCCTAGTGAATAAATGGTTAAATGCAGTTATCTCGTGAATGATTCCTCAAGGAAATAGATTAAGTTGATTTATCCGAGAACATACACAATTTTACGAGATACCAAGAAACCCACATCTTTATAATTCCGAGAGTATTAGAGTCCTGAGCTCCCAACTTCTTTACAGTGCGCAAATGGCTTGGGAGATGATCACAGTACACTTAACTCATTTTGGCCATTTTATGACTTAACAACTTATTCCCTTTGACCATAGAAATATAAATATATTTTTGTAAATAAAAAAAAGTATTCATAGATGCTCTAGAAAAAAAAAAAAAATTCGAAACATTGGCGAATTTTGAGTATTTTCTTACATGATATAATTTTGAAAACTGTTTCCATGGCCCCTAAGTATACATTACATAGTTAAACAGGCGAGTTAACATCCCATGGGAGCTATGCCTAAATCCGACTCAACCACACGTAACCATGAATAATTTAGCCCATTTCTGTAAGTTTCCTTGAAGGTGCTTCTTATGTAAAGAGAGGACGGCTGAGCCACGTGCTGCCCTCAGATATACCTTTAAGTATACCGAAGGGTGTGTACTGCCAGTCACGAAGGTCTCCCAACCCTCGTCCTAGCATTGCTTTCTCTAATCGGGCCGCCTCCTTCAGGGTACCTCACTTTCCTCAGTATTTTGTCACAATCTAGAAAGTCCTGAGTCCCATGGTCATTTCTTTGTCTTGGTTTGAACGATTGTACAAAACCATTATTTTTTATTTTATTTTTTTACTTCCCCAGCTATAAAGTATTGGGGAAGTTACATAATTGGCTGAAAATTCTAACTTCAAGATTTCAGATATGAAAAAAAATTTAAAAATCTGTCTTTCTGTGTGCCTCCGAACATGTTAACTTCCGTTAAAATGATTGTATCGACAAGAAATCTTATATGTGAATCCAGAATCCTCTAATGACGACACCTATTGATTTTCAGCCAAATTGAACGAAGGGAAGAGGAGGATTAGGGGGAGGTTTAATACAAAAACTGTAATAACTGCCGTTGTAATGAGTGTATTGACACGAAATTTCAAATGTGAATTCAAAACCCTCTAAGGATGACACATATTGAATTTCAGCGAGATGAGCCAAATGTAAGGGGGATTAGGGGGAGGCTTAACACCAAAACTAGAATAACTGCTGTTGTAATGAATGCAATGACATGACATATTATTTTTAAATTCAAAATCCCATATGGATGGCACCTGTTAATTCTTTTTTTTCGCGATATCGATCGAAGATAAGGGAGAAACAGGAAGGAGGCTTGATTTATATTCCCTAAATGACTGCCGATGCTGTTATATAATGTATAATGTTTATACAAAATTTAGTATGAGGATTCAGAAGCCACTATACAAGTCAAATATTGAGTTTTAGTAGTCGATTGGCTTTTGAGGAAGAGCGAAAACGTAATTGATTATTTCGTAGTATCACCGATGACTTTTTTCAATTTCCAATTTTTTACCATTTACATAACTTCTCCTAAACTTTTTTTTGGGGGGTTGCCGATCTCCGAATTGTCGGGGAAAATTGGACAAGAGGGCGTAACAAGTTTATTATATAATTATATCAAATAAAATAATTATCTATTGCTGTGGTCGGCTAGGAGCGATGTCACTCCCAGCCCATCTTATTTTCCTCTACGCGCCGAGAGAGCTTGGGATAAATGTTGGGCGTTCGCAGGCTGTAGTACGGCGGGGCGCCGGGGGCCATCACCGTCGTGCCTGCAGTCTTCCCCGGCGCAGGGTCATAGTGCTTTCTTCTTTCTCCGCCAGGAGATATATAATATATATATTTCGTATATGAGGCTTTTAGAGCAGAAGTGGTGTAAGTCCAAAAGTTTTAGTAATTTTCAGTGTAACAAAATGCATCAAATAGTTTTCTTCGCTGTTCAGATGGTATTTTGGAAGTACATTTACTATTTCAAGGAATTTTTCAAATGTTTTTGGTTTTACATACTAATTTTTTTTTAGTTGTATACGCCTTACCGGAATTCCTGGATTTTTCCCGTAAATTTATTTTCCAATTTTCTTCATATCTTCCTCTTCTGCGACCTCTTGCATTCTCATTGAAATCTGATAATTCATAATTTGAAATGTTTTTCAAAACTTTTACAAATTATCCCAACTACTATATGATTCAAAGTGAATAATTCACTAATCTTACTTCATTACTGCTCTGAAATTGTTTTGACATTTTTCAGTTCAATAATAAAGTAGCGGCTATTTTTTACTTATTAAAAGCTGGTGAGATAAAACACCTGTGACGTAGTGAGCTGAAATAAGTTCAAATTAATAAGAGGACGAAGGTAACTCACCTTACTTGAGACCCCAATCACTTAATGGATCCTCGTCAGTTAGAAAGTTGCGCCTTAACGAGAAGACTCCCCGCTGTTATTTGACACAAAATATTGTATATTGCAGGGGAAAGTGCTATTTCACTCGAAGAAGGTGTCATTTGAAATGTTGCCAAGTTGTCAAATGGCTGCGGGATCTTACCATTTTATTCTTGCCAAGTCTTTGGCCCAGGTTATGAAGTCGAAGAAGTTTTGTTTTCTTCTGTGTTTGTCTTAACCCTGTAAACTCTGCATGTATATATATATCGGAGCTGAAGGTCGCGGGTTCGAAACCCGGCCGAGGCCCTTAGTTTATTTTATGTGGGAAGTAAAATACACTTATGCTCGCCGTCCTTCGGATGGGACGTTCAGCAATGGTCCCGAGTCTGTACGATGTCAGGTACTCCTTAAAGACCCCTGCCCTAGGTGAATAAAATTTTAGGACTCCCACAATAGAATCGGGTTCATGTCCACCAGAGTGACGAAAGAGCACTCTGGTAGTAGGCGATATGACCTATGAGTTAAATCCCGGGCGAGTCATAATGCAACTGGCTAATAGCTCACAGGTAAAGGGATAAGAGGTTTCACTATAATAATAAAAGGGTTCGAAACCCAGCCGGTTAATTTTATCTTGGAGATTAAATAAACTTATGCACGCCCTTAAGGAATGGTCCCGAGCCTGTACGATGTCAGGTAGTCCTGAGACTACCCTGGGTGAATAAAAATTTAGGGTAGGCAAAATTTAGGACTTTCACAGTAGAGTCGGGCTCATGTCCACCAGAGTGCGATGATCCAGGGCCTATACGCGGTCAGGTACTCGTTAAAGTCCCCTAATCTAGGTCAATAAGAATTTAGGGTAGGCAAAATTTAGGACTTTCACAGTAGAGTCGGGCTCATGTCCACCAGAGTGCGATGATCCAGGGCCTATACGCGGTCAGGTACTCGTTAAAGTCCCCTAATCTAGGTCAATAAGAATTTAGGGTAGGCAAAATTTAGGACTTTCACAGTAGAGTCGGGCTCATGTCCACCAGAGTGCGATGATCCAGGGCCTATACGCGGTCAGGTACTCGTTAAAGTCCCCTAATCTAGGTCAATAAGAATTTAGGGTAGGCAAAATTTAGGACTTTCACAGTAGAGTCGGGCTCATGTCCACCAGAGTGCGATGATCCAGGGCCTATACGCGGTCAGGTACTCGTTAAAGTCCCCTAATCTAGGTCAATAAGAATTTAGGGTAGGCAAAATTTAGGACTTTCACAGTAGAGTCGGGCTCATGTCCACCAGAGTGCGATGATCCAGGGCCTATACGCGGTCAGGTACTCGTTAAAGTCCCCTAATCTAGGTCAATAAGAATTTAGGGTAGGCAAAATTTAGGACTTTCACAGTAGAGTCGGGCTCATGTCCACCAGAGTGCGATGATCCAGGGCCTAAACGCGGTCAGGTACTCGTTAAAGTCCCCTAATCTAGGTCAATAAGAATTTAGGGTAGGCAAAATTTAGAACTGTAGTAGTTTCAAATATGAAAAAAAAAAATGTCCGTGTGTGTATGAGTTATGTAATTAACAAATTAATTATTGGAGTCATATGAACCTGCTTTTTCCTCGTGATTATCAATTACACGATAGGTTTATACTAGTGAATGTTTTTCTGAATCCATTGCATTAATCATTCTTATCTATAAATACAGTAGTATCTGTCATGTTATCCATATAATTTGATGAACTAATACAAACATCTTACACAGCACAACATTCCTTTCCAATGGCTACTTCAGCTTGTCTCCTGTCAAACTTCAAGTTTAAAAGAGAATTAAATTCTAAAGGAATCACTCTAAACACGCGTGTGAAAGAGGTCTAAAAAAGGTCTTCGCTGAATCACCGGCAATGTACTTCCCCAGCACTAATTAATCTATTAATTTTTCGCTCTCCTTCCACAACCGACAGTTTGGATTAAAAATTAATAGTTATATTACTGTAGAGGTCCTCCTCTGGTCCCCCCTTCCAGTTGAACGAGTTTTCGGATTGTTAATAAGTGATTTTTACTGGGTTTTGAATTTATATATGAAATTTTGTGTCGATACGTTCGTAAAAACGGTAGTTAATAATTTTTTTTCTTTGGCTGATTTTGATTCTAACTCCTGATAGAACGAATTTTTCATCACAAAATTTCATATGTAGATTCAAAACCCCTTAAGAACGACACTTTTTGATTCTCAGTCAAATTGGCCAAAGGATGGGGGAGGATTAGGGTTAGGCTTAACACAAAAAGTCTAATAACGTTGTAATGAATGTATCGACATAAAATTTCATATTTAAAGTCGAAACCCCAAGAGGACAGTACCTGTTGATTTTAAGCGAAATCGGCCGAAGGGAAGGGGGCACAACTCAAAAATCCCAATAACTGTCGCTCTAATGAATTTATCGACAAAAAATTTAGTATGAGTATTTTTAAACCCCTATATAAGTCAATTATTGATTATTAGCGCGACTGGTTTTGGAGAGGGAGCGAAAAGTTAAATGATTAATTCGTTCTGGGGAAGTACATACCGGTGATTCACCGACCATTTTTCACTATTGTAAATAAATAAACAAATATATTTATTTTGAATCTTTATGTGTACCACTTTGATGTACATTTTTCATAGGCGGGGAGAGTTAGATAGTGATGATCCTTATGACGAGATAACTGATGAGGCACGTTGATGATGAAACAGTTTCATCGTCGTAAATAGACACCAATCAAGGAAAAGTTCATCATCAGGCCATTACTGACTCTTGACTAGGTGGCCCCTCTTTATGCTCCCAGATAGGTGGCTCTAATTGAATCGCCGCTGTATTGTCCAACGCCAGCGGTCATGTCTTCCACCCTGTTTGACCATTGTACTATTTACAAGTTGTCCATTGTCCACTCTCATTGTCCATGATATCCTTAATGGAATTTATGGTTATTTATTTTTTTAAATCTCAACAATAAAATTGAACCTTGAGATAAGGATCTCATCCAAATGACTCCCAGAATTGTATTACATAATCTCCGATAGAGGAGCCAAGAATAAAACACTCCACACTTCTTTCTAAGAGTCTTGTAATAATAATAAAAATAATAATAATATTAATATTTATTACCGTTAAACCATAAAATAAATTTTATTTAGGGGCCGATTGAGGTCCCCTAAGAATAAACATATAAAAAGTCAATAAGAAAAAAAAAAAAAAATGAAATTAAAAAAGTCGCCAGTGAATCACGTCAATGTACTTCCCCAACACGAATTATGAACTAAATTTTGGCTCTAATCTTCTAGCACTCATCTCACCTTGGCCCCTTCCCCCTTCGGCCGATTTCCCAAAACATTGAAATGTATCGTCTTTACTGTATTTTGTATTGAAATCTATGTATATATTTATTACATTGCCAGTTATTGGCGTTTAGTGCCCCCCTCCCTTGTCCCTTTGGCTGAAAATCAATAGATGTCGTCTTCATGGGTTTCTAGATACACATGTTGAATGGCGCATAGATACATTCTTTACATCGGAACTTATCATGTCATTCACAGACATATAATCAGATTTTTTTCGGATTTTTTTTTTTTTTGAACCAGGGAGTTTGAAAACATAACATACACGTTCCAGTGAAAACTCATCATCGAATTTCTGACTGATATAACAACTTATCCTATACTTCTTATAGCCGGGGAAGTAGACATTTTTTTTTTTTTTTTTTTTCTTCCTATTAGTATTCTTCTGGACAATGATTATTCCTAGCCATTTTTTGCTCAGACAAGGAGATAATTTGTAAAAGTTAATATCAAAAAAATAAGAGGGGGGAGGTTTGTCCAGTCTCACGTCACGTACTCCGTTCTTCCAGTTGTGACTCAGATGGTGGACAGGAATAACTCGTATGTCCCCATCCACGATATTTTAAATTGTTTTATTTATTTATTTTTATTATAAAATATTTAGTTTTCATTCAAAAAATTTTTAATTTTTTATCAGGTATGGTTTATATTTTTTAACTTTTTATAATTTAATATATTATATCAAGGACGGTTTCTTTTGTAGACTGCCTGATGATGAGGGAAACCTCGGAAGCCAGCTAGCTACTTTTAATAAAAATCTATGAAAGGTCATACTACATTTTATTTGACAACCTGTGAAATAATCACTTCTCAGTACATCAGCCATCTTCATATTATCAAAAAATATATTCTTCAGGATGATGTTTGAAAGAAGTGATTCCGAAACCATTTTTTTTTTTTCTTATACCTAGAGCCTAGGTTTTGACCGTAATTTTGGTCGAAATATGTAGTTTAAGAACGTATCGTTTCTGTTGGCATAGCTAAAACGTTTTCATGTATTCGCTCGTGCCATGGCTGCCGTTCGCACTGATTGCCTACTTCAGCTGGTATAGAACATCTGCCGTTCGGATGAAGGCAGGCTGAAAGACACCTGCCAGAAAACAGAAGCTCACTTATTTTTTTTTCTTATATAAACGTTTACATCCGCATCTATACGAAGTGTAGGGAATCATCAGCGGCAGATCTATGATTGAATAAATATAAAATATAATTAATGGAATGTAACTAGTAAATTTTAAAACATCAGGGTATAGAGTAACAAAATAAAAAAAATTGCGTACCTCACCTGTACAGCGTAGAGGTTAAAGGATTACTGTCATAGCTCCCTCCTCTTTCAGTTGCCAGGAGTCCTTTAGTCTCTATGCTGTACGGGTGGGGTAAGCAACTTTTTTTTATTTTGTTACTCTGTATCCTGATGCTTTCAGATAGGTCCGTTTCATTACTTATATTTTATATTTATTCAGTCATATGCCACTGATGATGACGCTGTTGCGTTAAAAAATAGTGTAGGTTTATTGTTCAAAAATAAAACAGTGGGAAGACAACGTCTTTTGTTTCTATGAATAATCTCGTCCCCACAACATCTTATATATGAAGTATAGGTGAAGTTATGTAATCGATCACAAACTCGATTTTGAGTTTTCAACAGAATTTCTTGTTATCCGACCGCCAGATTCCATGGCGATTCAATCCAGTACAATGGAAGTACACATTTTTTCCTTCTTCTACTTAAACCAATTTACCGTTTTGATTCAAAATCAATTGTGTCGTATTCAGGAACTTCGGAATTATCAAATTTCATGTCGATAAACTCATTACGCCGACAGTTATAGAAATTTATGTGTTGAGTAGAAGAATACTTGATGTATAGGTTAGGTTAGGTTTTATGACTCATGCCCGGGCTTTAACTACGAGGTCATATCGCCTACTACCAGAGCGCTCTTTCGTCACTCTGGTGGACATGAGCCCGACTCTACTGGGAGAGTCCTAAGTTTTTCCTACCCTAAATTTTTATTCACCTAGGATAGGGGTCTTTAACGAGTACCTGACATCGTACAGGCTCGGGACCATCTCTGAACGTCCCATCCGAAGGACGGCGTGCTTAAGTTTATTTTACCTCCAAAAGAAAATAAACTAAAAGGCCTCGGTCGGGTTTCGAACCCACATTCTTGAGCTCAGAAGGCAAGCACGCATACCACTGAGCTACCGGCGTCCTGATGTATATATCAATGTAACAGATGTACAGTATATAGCTATTACATGTCTATATGTTTGTGGAATTAGACAATATAAGTGTTCAATAAAAAAGTGCTTTCTATATCATCTTTTTAATTTTATTCATTAGTATTTCCATTATGACGACACAAAACACAAAAAATGTATTCGGAAAACTTGGTTGATTAAATCGTTCTGGGGAAGCACATAGCCATTGATTAACTAACTATTTTGTTGTATTGCTGTTTTGTCAGTTTTGTAAATGTTATCCTGTTTTCATAAATTTACATTCCTAACAAGTGTAAATAATCTCAGAATGGGAATTCACTATAAACCTATCATTTTAATAATTATATATCATAGCAGATGTATCTATGGTAACCTATAATAAGAAAATATATTAGACTTGTTTGAATTTAAAATAATGTTTTAATGTGAGTGGGTGTTCTTTGAATTCCCCGGAATACTTATGTTAAATACTGTTTGATTTAATCTCAGACTAACTACCTAGTGGCAAACGAACAGGCATCTGTTGACTGGTGATAATATCAAAGAGGCAATCACCGGTTAGCGCTAAGAACTATAATAACGTGAGATCAGCTGCTCAACGAGGTGTTCAACTCACTTCCTCCTTACAGGCAAACTTCCAAAATACGCCATTTTATAAAAGGTTATCTATCATTCTTAAGGCGAAAGAGGACTACAATCAGAATAGTATATATTTGGTACCAAGATTTATTTTTTTTTAATTCTGAAAAAATACATTTGATCAATAATGTATTTCGGAAGTGTTTGAACGTCATTAATATCCTTGTCAATTTTTTTTAAAGAAAGATAACAAAAATCATTGAAAAAGTTTGAATCGAATAATGACGGTAATTTTCTTGTAGATTGCCTCGCTCTGAAGAGAATTTCTTGTACATTGACGTATGTTCAATGAGAGTGCTGGTAGGTCAGAGCGTGTTTTCTTACTGAGCTCAAGATCGCGGGTTCGAAAAACGGCCAAGGCCCTTAGGTTTTTTATCTGAGAGGTGGGAAAACCTTGAGCCCGCCGTACTTCGTATGGGGCGTTAAGGGATGGTCCCGAGCCTGTGCGATGTAAAGACCCCTATCCTAGGTGAATAAACCTAGGTAGGCATTTAGGTCTTTCACAGTTCGGGCTAATGTCCACCAGTTGGTCGAAAGAGCGCTCTAGGCGATATCGGATTTTTTTTTTTTCCGGGTGTACGGGCCTCTGAAGGAGGCTCAACGACACCCGTCCGCCGCATAGGGAGGAATAAGGGCACAATATAATTCTCGTTTATTTAATATTTTATTGCTGCCTACGGCCGGCTGTAGAACCCGCCAATCGCCGGGGTGTCTGGCCAGGTCCCCCAGCCTACCTTATCGGCGTTTCCCGAGAAAACTCGGGACCAGGCATCCATGCTCTTGTCAGCCTCACTCATCAGCTTCCATGGGTTCAGTCCCAGGTACGATCCTGTTAATGATCGAAGTTAAAGTCACAATAACTAACTAACGTAAATTCATTAGGATCGTCGGCATCTTTTGCAGAAAATTAAACAATGGGAAATGTTGAATCCCCCCCTTCTCAAATTATTTCACACTGGCTTTGTTGGGTATATGGAAGTAATGACTGGGCGTCAGCTGTTTTCTTTATTCTATTGTACAGCATAACTCCGGGAGTGACTTTCTTATACACAGTAAAGCTAGTATGAAACGATTTGGAGAAGAGTGTTCTGTCAAAACGTGTTTGATAAAAGAAAAAGTTATTATAGTTGCCACATCACATATATTTTTTATTTTTTAATAAAAAACTACTAATAATAAAAAATATACTTTATAACTCGATACAATTTAAGCATTACTTTGATCTTATTGGTTCTATCTCAGATCTGAGAACACATTCTCGATTGGGAATTTAATAAGGAACATTTTTGAAAAGAACCAATTTTTTGCTATTGCTAATTTCTTTCGCGTAAATGAAGCAAACGTATAAAAATATTTCAAAACAACATTTTAGGACCGTTTTCGGAGTGTATCTCGCAAACGGAACGACCTTCGAAAAAGTATTTCTTATAAATTGTGTCATTCAGTTTTCTCTACATTTATTTGTAATGATTTTTGATTAGATCATTTTGTAATATCTACTCAGGCCTCTAACTAAACTGGTCTTATTTTTCCACCAATTCCAATAGATCTAAGTGGCAGGTATGTCATCGCACGTATGACATCTACGTTTCAAATTTCAAGTTCATAGCTTGAATCGTTTCTAGACATCGCGAATTTTCCATTTGGTCAAAACGTCGGAGGACTTTGACACTTGAAAATCCGTTGAAAACTGTATCTTGGATTTTCGTACGAATACAATACTTCATTATACCAAAGATATAAATAAGAAAGTAATAAAAGTTAATCCATCCTGAGTTTTTTCTGAGAAATTTGCATAAAATATTTATGATTTTCTTTCTTGAAAATCACGTTTATACGAATTGTTAGAAACAGAACTCATTATTAACAGTTTCTTGTACTCTTAATAAAATTGACGATAAAAGTTATGGTTGTCCATATCAGATTTTTTATTGTTTTCCTTTGCAACAGGTGATGTATTTTGTACAAGTATATATTTCATCAGAAGACTGATAAGAGAGTATACTGTTATCAGCTGTTGTTTGTATTGGCTGTGTAAAGTAGGTCGTCGGTCGGTTCTATCGAAACATATTATGAACAGTCATTATTTTAGTGAGTTGTAAAATATTAGAGTTGATTGTATGGATCGGTAGCAATATTTCGAGTAGTATAAGTGCAAAAATCATTTAGATTTTAAGGTTCCCTGAACCCATTTTGACCTTTTTCTGGTTGTTGTTTGTTCCTTTGTCGTATGAGCGATCCTACATGGAAAATTGATATGAAGATGTCATGTGTGCTAATTTAGATAACTTTATTTCGGGGTCCTAAGTAAATTTTACAAGTTCTAATGAGAAAACTATTCAAATAAAAGTTGTAGATAAAACTAAAAAGTACATTTATTATGAAATAAGATTTTTGGTTGGCCACCCGGTTTGAAGGTTACAGGGCCAGAAACTTACATCTTGAAACCCATTTCTTTATACGTTTGCTTCATTTACGATGTTAGTAGTATGGGGAGGTAAGGTCCTTACCAAAAATGTTCCTTATTAATTTTCCAATCATCAATATGCCCTCAGATATGAGAGAAGACCAATACGACCAAATAGCGTCCAGAAGAATGTACAATATATTTCCGTAGTATTATATTCACTCGTTGAAGTAGTATTATATATTATTCGTATTTTTATTAAAAAACGCCTCCCTCTGTCTGTCTTGTCTCTCTCTGTGTTTGTCGTCTTTGTATGTCCGTTGTTTCTGTCGTCTCTCTCTTTGCGTGTTTGTCGTTTCAATCTGTGTGTGTTTTTCGGCTCTGTCAATCGTTTCTTTTGTCTGTCTATCGCTTCTCCCTCTCTCTGTGTCTGTCGTCTTTCTCTTTGCGTGTTTGTCACATCAATCTTTCAGTCCTCTCGCTGTGTGTGTGTTTTTCGACTCTGTCTGGCAATCGTTCCTTTTGTCTGTCTGTCGACTCTCCTTTTCTCTTTGTCTGTCGTTTCTTTCGTCTGTCTGTCTGCGTGTTAGTCGCCTCAATCTGTCAGTCCTCTCTCTCTCTTTTTCGACTCTGTTAATCGTTTCTGTTGTCTGTCTGTCGCCTCTCTCTGTCGCTGTGTAAGTCTCTTTCCCTGACTGTGGTTTCTTTCATCTCTGAATGTGCCTTCTGTATGACGACTAATGATTAGCGATTGAAATTGACCTTCCTTTTTATTTTATTTACTTGTTAACAATCATCGTTAGAATCCATCCTTTTCGGCTATATGGAAACAATCATTGTTAGAATCCATCCTTTTCGGCTATATGGAAACAATCATCGTTAGAATCCATCCTTTTCGGCTATATGGAAACAATCCTCGTCTTGATTACAAAAAAATTTAAATATATATATTAAAAGATTTAAAGAAACGAAGTTAATCATTTCATCGAACATAGATTAGTGATCATCTTCACTAATTACAAACTTTTGTCACAAGTAAAATTGGAAATTAAACATTAGCAGTTTCACTTCACGATTAGCATACACAACGAATAGGCATAACGAAGGCAGATTTCTTTTTTGAAAAGGTTTTACCAGATTTCTTGAACCAAACTTGGATCAAGTTGCCAAAAGAAAGTAGAAAACTGCTTAACAAAGCCAAGAACTTAGGATGTTCTAAAGTTATTGTAAAGGGTTCTAAAAAAGATCCTCAGTTCTGAGGGCCCTCAGGATTTTCCTTTGAAATCCGGTCCATATATTTTTTATATGAGAGATAAACACCTTGAGCACGCCATCCTTTGACGATGGTCTCGAGCCTGTTTGTTGTCAGGTAACACCCCCTATCTTAACTAAACATGGGTAGACAGAATTTAGAACTCCCCCTGTAGAGCTAACAGAAAAGAAATAAGAGCATTGGATGCTTAGGTCCCTAGGTGTACATACCAGCTCTCCCATTCCATCTATCTATTTTGATTTTTGGTTGTTACAACCTAGCAATTGTACAGGTTTCGGGGAGTACTCTCATCATCAGTATCTAAAAATGGTTTTCATACAACTTATAAAAATGAAATCGTGAAACGATTTAGTTAGCATTAATGTTTACATTACTATACTAAACTTAATAAGTAAATTAACGTTAAAATTAACAAAAGCATAATTCAAATTGTATTATAAAAGGAATTTTTAATAATTTGAAGATGGCTGATGTAGTGAGTGAGAAGTGATTATTTTCCAGGTACCGAAATAAAAATTTAGACTTTCTCACAGTTTTTATTATTTTAGGCAGCTGGCTTTCGAGCCTCCCTCATCTTCAGTCAGTCTGGTGAAACAACTTAAAAATGTTATTTTTATTTTTAAAAGATAATAAATAAGATAAAATTCATTTATGTGTAGTAATAATAAGAAGAATAGTACTAAATACATTATAAAAATTAATCTCATAGACAATGGACAAAGTCCGTTTGTGTACAGCATCATTGCTAGGATTTTTCTGCGACAGAAGGCATATTCAGAGATGAAAGAAACCATAGTCAGGGAAAGAGACTTACGCAGAGACAGAGAGAGGCGACAGACAGACAAAAGAAACGATTAACAGAGTCAAAAAAGAGAGAGAGAGAGGACTGACAGATTGAGGCGACTAACACGCAGACAGACCGACGAAAGAAACGACAGACAAAGAGAAAAGGAAAGTCGACAGACAGACAAAAGGAACGATTGCCAGAGCCGAAAAACACACACAGATTGAGACGACAAACATGCAAAGAGAGAGAAGACAGAAACAACGGACATACAAAGACGACAAACACAGAGACAAAACACACAGGACGAGAGTGAGGCAAACGATAGACAAAAGAGGCGACAAACACAGAGAGAGACAAGACAG
Source organism: Aradus depressus (assembly GCA_963662175.1). Lineage (NCBI taxonomy): Eukaryota > Metazoa > Arthropoda > Insecta > Hemiptera > Aradidae > Aradus > Aradus depressus. The sequence continues at coordinate 27,041,392 of OY759217.1, read as the reverse complement.
ACAGAGGGAGGAGTTTTTTAATAAAAATACGAATAATATATAATACTTCTTCAACGAGTGAATATAATACTACGGAAATATATTGTACATTTTTTTGGACGCTATAATTTTGGTTTTGTACCAAGCTGAGGTCAAGATTAGGCGATAACTCTTTGGAAAAATTATGCTTTTTTTTTTTAGCATAAATATGTTAACTGTTTTGAGTTGTATTTTTATTTATTTTTTTTTTTTCATAAATCATTTTTTCAAACTTACATATTTAGTTGTTATTTTAATCAATCCCGAAAATACCGGGATTGAAAGAGTTGAATCCCAGGATTGCAATGCCTAGTCCTGAGGCTTTGGTAGGTTGAGGCGCAAGCCTCATCATCACGTTTGCTACTATTGTTTGTTCCTGGCCATGTTTTCTTTTTCTGTTTAGTTTCTTTAAAAAGTCCCGACTGAAGAGGACATTTCCACGCAAATTAGGTTCATGAGTTAAGTGAGAGAACAGTGATTTTGCTGAGGCAGCTCCTCTTGAGGAACTGTTTGTTCTTCCAAATTGGATTAGTTTTTGAATATTAATTTCCATGAATACAAAGTTGGTTTACATGACCTTAGATGTTGGTAAAGTTGCTCCAAGTTTACCAATTTCACTGCTACACACTGTTCCATTGCCTGCCTCAATCCGTTTCCTCGTCTTGAAGGGATGTCTACTATATATAACCACATGGAAGAGTACTCCAACCCACTCAAGACGATCTCTCTTAAACGTTTCTCTCATTTGTTTTTCTATTTTCGTCTCTTGTTTAAGTTATTTTTTTCTTACTTTTTGTAGAAAGATAGTAACTTCCTGTTACTTGAGAGATAAAGAACGAAAATAGAATTTTTTACCATTTAAAAAAACATTGTCGTAGTCCTTATTCATACCTATTTCAATAACTCTCTTTAACAAAATGAAATATATTCATTTTATAAGACGGAGGCTCATTTTTCTAAAATCCTCTAAAAGTTTATTTTGTTAAATAACTAAAATGATAATGATAAATCCAATATATGTATATCGTCGTACGTTTGGAATTACTTATTATAAAACTTACGTCTTAAATTTTGTTAAAGAAGATAATAATAAATCTTATATCGAACGAGAAGAAGACGAGACTGCATCTCAGTGCAATTAAGCCCGAAATTTCGGCCAAAGCTTAATCAGATCTTAGTTAGCACATAATATGTATTATCATCAAAGCTTAATCAGCCATGTCCAGCCATCGAAGACTCCTCTGCTTTTGTAGTATATTTCAATTAGCATTCCAATTTTGTATTTTCATTTATAATCAACGAGGGCAAAACATTCTTATCACTTCTAATATATAGTTTCTCTATGTATTGGCTTATTACTGTCATACGGTTATACTCGTTGGTTAGTTATTGAGAACCATGCCCGGGCTTTACGAGGTCATATAGCCTACTACCAGAGCTCTCTTTCGTTGATCTGGTGGATATGAGCCCGTCTCTACTCTGAGAGTCCTAGAAATTTTGCCTACCAAGGTTTAATTACCATTTTCAACGAGTATGTGACATTGTAGAGGCTTGAGACCATCGCTTAACGTCCCAGAATGACAGCATGCTCAAAGTTATAGATAAATAGCCTAAGGTCCTCCACCAGGTTTTGAATCCGCGATCTTGAGCTCAGCAGAAGCGATACTGTCGCTCCACTTGTGACATAATCAAAAGGATCACCGTGTGCATCGAGCTTAAGACAGGGGAATATTTTATTTATTATACATATAATATGTAAATAATATGTAATGGTTCTTGGTGGTTAAGCACGCCGTCCTTCGGATGGGACGTTAAGCGATGGTCCCTAGCCTGTATGATGTCAGGTACTCCTTAAAGACTAGGTGAACACAAATTTTGGATAGGCAAAATTTAGGATTGCCATAAGAGAGTGGGGATCATGTCCCCCCGATCGACGAAAGAGCGCTCTGGTAGTAGGCGATATGACCACACAGTTAAAGCCAAATAATTAGTGTCTTTTATAGCTGCTAGATTCGAGTGGAGTTCCGGTTAGTGCCACATCGCTATCATTTTGGTATCGATTATGATTATAGTAATAACCTTTAATACTGATGGCGTATTTTTGTCCGGGTAAAACTAGTTCGTCCGGTTCTACGGAAGGTGAGACTAACAAGCCTCCAGAAGGAAGCACACTTGCTGAAGTGGGGATGGGCCGGGCATGTGACGATGGGCTAAAGTCTGCACGGAGTACACAATGGCCAGGAACAGAGAAAGATGGAACAAATGTGTAACAGTTGTATTTAAGAAATAACTTACATTTTTACTTTTTACTGTTGTTTTTATATTATCTTGTTTTATTTTATTTTATCTTTATCCATGAAGTAACAGTTTTACTTAAAATAAATTAATATCAATTTCTGATTCCCTTTCGGATCACTTTTCTGATGTCTTCTGTTGAAAGATCAGTAGACTCAAAACCATCAAAAGGAGAGGCTTTTGTTCTAAAATAATGTCAATGAAGCTATTTTAATTTCATTTTAAAACTAGTTATCATTTATGACCCTCCCCCCTCCTCTGAACAGGTAAAATCCCAGAGTGGCATCATCTGTGGTATCATAGTCACGAGTGAGGTTTCGACCCAAGACGACATTGCTCCCAACTGCTCCAGACTCCTTGTTCGAGATGAAATCAATGAACCTTCTCTTAGGAAAGTAGTGATCTCCGTATTCATCTGCAGAAGCCGCACTGCAGTACATAGCCACCCCCCTCACCCTCCACCAATTCACAAATCGGAAATGCAAGCATTTTGTTGTAGATTACGTCTTTTGGTAGACTCTTGAAAATAAATAAAACATACTGATTTGGTGAAGATACAAGATACACAAATATTATTTCATGTATATCACATATAAATTAGTTTATCTTGTTAAAATTTAATCATTTTTATATTAGGCCCTTAGTTTATTTTATCTGGGAGGTAAAATAAACTTAAGCACGCCGCCCTTCGGATGAGACGTTAAGCGATGTTCCTGTATGATGTAAGGTACTCGTTAAAGATCCCTGCCCTATATGAATAAAAATTTAGGGTAGGCGTAATTTAAGACTCCCACAGAAGAGTCGGGCTCATGTCCACCGGAGCCACGAAAAAACGCTCTGGTAGTAGGCGATATGATCTCGTAGTTAAAAGCCCGGACATGAGTCATAACTATTTAATTTTAATTTTACCATTTTTATTTAGAAATAAATATTTCAGAACAAACAAATAGCTAACTGTAAGCCACGGAGATTTCCTAGTCCATCCCTTACTTATCTGATATCTTTATATCGTTACCTCAGAACAAGACTGTCACAACTCAAAAAATATCGATTTCGTACTAAACTCATAGGAAGAATGGTAATAAGTACTATTAACGGTGTAAAAGCTTATTGTTCTAGCAATAAATAGCTTATATCTAGCAGTTTTCTAAATATCAAAAGTAAAGTACCATTAAGGATCAGTGAATTTTAAAACGTGATTTCCCAAAACTCACCTTTTTTTTATGTCCGAATACATTTTTTGCGTTCTGTGTTGATATAGTGTAAATACTAATGAATAAAATAAAATGATAGATAAAACACTTTTTTGAGCACTTATATTGTCTAATTCCACAAACATATACTTAAATGTGTACCGGTTTCGGCTTACGCCATCGTCAGCACAATGTTCAACAATAATTCAGATATTTGGCAGGCATACATATTTATATTAACCTAAGAGTACCTGAGGTGAAAGGGTCCCCTTCCTCTGGTAAAACCAGCGGGGTGGAAGTCTATATTCTAACTGTAATAGCTAACTGTGCACTTATTTGGAAACCAAGAAAATAAAATTAAAATAAAACTAAAAACTAACATTACAAGAAAACAATATAACAAATGTACAATAGCTATGTAGGAAGTTATTTAACCTAGATAAATGTTGTAATGGATATTTGCTATCTGAAAGGGATTAGCAAAGGAGAAAATTTGAAGTGTGTCTGGTCTTTTAAACAATTCTAGAACAGCTAGAAATTAATAGGACTCGAAAAAATGGGAATTGTTTAAACGACCAGGCACACTTCAAATTTTCTCCTTTGCTAATCCCTTTCCGATAACAAATATCAATGACATTTATCTAGGTTAAATAACTTCCTACATAGCTATATATTGTACATTTGTTATATTGTTTTCTTGTAATGTTAGTTTTTAGTTCTATTTTAATTTTATTTTCTTGGTTTTCAAATAAGTGCACAGTTAGCTATTACAGTTACAATATAGACTTCCACCCCCTGGTTTTACCAGAGGAAGGGGACCCTTTCACCTCAGGTACTCTTAGGTTAATATAAATATGTATGCCTGGCAAATATCTGAATTATTGTTGAACATTGTGCTGACGATGGCGTAAGCCGAAAACGGTACACATTTAAGTATATGTTTGTGGAATTAGACAATATAAGTGCTCAAAAAAGTGTTTTATCTATAATTTTATTTTACCTTTTTTTTAGTTGGCAGTCTTGTTCTGAGGTAGCGATATGTATAGTTCACACTCAAGTATGCAAACTTGTCTTTTCGTTGGTATAATGACGAAACCGATAGTTTTTGTATAAACTTTCTTTTGTGGAACAGACAATATTTCAAAAAAATATTTTGTTTTCCTTATTTAAAACAAGTTTTAAGTTGCGAAATGGTTAAAACGTGCTCAGAGGACTTCAGTATGTATGTATATATATTTCTCATGTATACACTGTTGTTTACTTACAATTTTCTTTTCTGTTTTAGGTAAGTGATATTATACATCATAAAAAGGTGATGGAGGTAATGAAGTTAATATATTCATTAATTAAATATTAATCAATTCCAGGTGTATTATACGATCATTTAATAGTTAGTCCACATTGACAGTTTTTATGGATTTTACTTATATATTTCTTCAATAAACTTTAATATTGTTTTAAATTGAATTTTAAATAAATTTAATAGCTCAATGTATATACAAGATGGTATCTTTAAGGCAAGATGCCAAAAATTAGCATAAATAGAGGGCTGGTCTGCATATTTTAGGGATAAGTATCAGCTTAGATTGGATAGCCCCTGGATAATCCAGCGGAGATAGGATTTATTTTATTTGGTCGTAAACTAGACGAGGGAACAAAGTAAAGAAAGTTAAAAAAGTCAGGAATGTAGAATAATTAATTGTTAGTCGCCATTGAAGTGTCAAAGTTCCAATTTTTTTTTTAGACCGCAAAAATCGAAGTTATTGACCCATGGACCTCCGATTTTTATGAATAGAATTAATGTATCAACACAAAATTATATATATGTGCCTCTATCTCATAAGGACAACACCTATCGACTTTCAGCAAGTTGACCAACAGAGAAAAAGGGTTAAAAGAGAGACAGGAGGGGAAATGCCAATCAAGCACATCCAGGGAAGATAGCCCTGGATAGTGTGGGCCTCGAGCCGTGGCTCCATACCCACTAAAACCCCCTCCTTCGACGATCCTGATTCCCTTCCGCGGAACGTGACGGCCTGTCATTAGATCGCGAAGAGAGGCTTAAAAACTCTTATAACATCTGTTGTATTGATAAATCGACACCAAAATTTCATAATTGAATTCAAAACCCCATAAGAACGACACTTATTAAAGTTCAATGCGGAATCGCCAGAAGGGAAGAGGTTATGAGAGGGGGGCTGAACTCAAAAACCTCAATAACTGCCGTTGTAATGAATATATCGACATGAAATTTCATTAAGTTAAACCAAATGGGACAGTAACCTGTCATATTTCAGCGATATCGGCTTAAGACTGGGAAGGAGGCTCAATTCAAATAACTTAATAACTGCCGATATAATTAATTTATCGATACAAAATTTAGTATGAACATTTAAGAGCCCCTGCGTAAGTCGACTGGTTTTGCAGGAGGAGCATTATATTGTAACGCTCTGTTCATTATGAGTGTTGGCCATCTGACAACAGACTCCCTTGATAGCGATGATCCTGATGAAAGGAGAATCGTCCATGAGAAGCTCCTTCAGCTCGTTTACTTGGCGAAATTGTTACGCTCTGTTCATGGTGACTTTCTAAGAAAAATATAAATACTTATCTTGTTCTAGTCTCATCGACTGCATCCCTCATCACTTTTCACCACTCACTCCACAAATTCACTTGTTTAATTACTTTTCTTTTTTTGCACAGAGAGAGATCACTACCTCCTCTCTCACTTTCTCACATACGACTCCCATGTTTTTCGTACCATGGCTCTCCTGATTATGTAATGTCTAATCAGCATCTCATTATAATTTTTATTTAAAATTTACTTATGCTCCGTTATTTTTATTTTTATTTTTTTTACTTTATTGTGGATTTATGAATTTTTTAATCTAATTATAATCAACATGTGGTATCGATTAACTTTTTTAGTCAATCGATATCACTTTTTTTTTTAAATTAGGTCACTACATACCAAATAGATTCACCCCCCCTTAATTTACTATTTATGACCATAAAGTAATGTAGTTGTCAAAACGAGACACTACAATATATATATTTTTTTATTTTTATTTTTTTGCCGTAAGACTAATAGGAGTCCCATAAAGCCGGTCAAGTATGTTCGAGTAGGGAGGGCAAGGGGGAGGACCAGATCGGGAACCCCGGGGCACCCAACCCGCGAAGCCAACCAGACCCAGGGACAAGGGATGGCATGACCGGACCACTCTCTCTTCATATCCACTCTGTTGGTGCCCAACAGTAGGCACACAGCGGCAAGGCTTGATCAAGAGGGTGTGCTTGTATATGGCACCGACCACACCCTCCAAGCCCGGGACCGTATCAGTCCAGAAGCCCCGGCGATGCCGCCCCGAACCCACAGCCAGGCAGGCGCACGCACCCCAGACAACCCCAAGACCCCCAACCAGCCCCCCCCCCCCCCCCCCCCCCCTCCCCTCCTTATAAAAAAGTATTTTTTTCTAATGTAATAGTTCTTCTTGTAACATAAGCTTTTCACTATAAAAAATAATAATAATAATAATAGCAGTTAAGTGTTAACATTTATTTTATTTATTTATTATTGCACATAGTTGCCATGAACCCAACTAATGGTACGTGGGAGGTATCTCGTGAATGTAGGATTAGCTTTACAGCCTCGTCCCCTTTCGCCTCTCTTATCAGGATAACAAGTATTGTAAATTATTCATAATGCATTCTTGTTCGTTCCTTTGTAGTCACCACCTGATTTGCCGCGTCTCCTTACTGCTCTGCTTGTCTGGTTAAACGAAAATACTATACATTACTAAAGGATTCAAGAAAGAATTCTTACAGGGATTTTTGGTCCGAAACGAAATGAATGTTAGAAGAATAAAGGGGAAAGTTAGACAATGAAGAAGTGAAGTGCACGCGAAGTTCACGGAAATGAAACGAGTAATTTGAGTAGGGGAGCACGTGGCGATAATGGACGAGGAAAGGGATTGGCCTGGGAAGAAAGTATGTATGCAGGAAATCCGGACACGATGAAGGGCGATAGAATACCTTATTTATTGGTTTTTGGATTGTGTAAGCAGATTCTGAATTTACATATTATATATGAGGGAGCCAGTTCTGGCAAATTCTGTTGAAAACTCAGCTTCGAATTTCTGACCGATTACATATCTTCCTAAACTTCGTATAGCCGGGGGTGTAAACTCATAAATATAGTTAGGAGAAGGGATAAGACCTAATACATTTTTACTTTGTTATACCTATAACATAAGGAAAGAATTGTAATCGTGCAAAAATCCGAGATCGAGGTTTCAACGAATTTTTACGTTTCACGTGTGTGTTTATGTGATTGAAAAGTCGTGAGCTCTCAAAAACGATTGTTGCTATGAACTTGCAATTTGGAATGAAGGGGTCACAAGTTCTAACTTTTGTCTGGTTAGATTTTGGTCGAAATCAAACGAAAATTGAGAACACTTTCCCCCAGGACCTAAGTACATTTTACAAGATACAGCTTATGTTAATGACCTAATTAAAAATATTTTCCAGTAACAGTTATAGAGAATATTGAAATACATAATTTATATGAAATACGATTTTTCAAGGGTCGTCCGGTTTTCGAGATACATGCCGAAAACCATCTCAGGGGAACGGAAATTATGAAATTATTTTGAAAATTCATCCTTGAATTTTTGAGCGATTACCTATACTTCTTATACATAACTGGGGAAGTAAAATATATACTGTCTGCGAACTATAGATATCTTGACACATTGGAATGTATGACATTTTTGACATGAAATTTATGTATCTACGAAAAACTTAATAATATCGTAATGCAAAATGTGATTTTCTGTTTTCTCTACAACTTCTATTTTGAAGAGCATTTTGATTTAATCATTAATATAAACGGTATCTTGTAAAATGTACTTAGGCCCCGAAGTAAAGTGGTCTAAATTTTTGATCCAGTTTTAATCAATTGTCCTAACCCAACCTAACCTTATCCAATATATTTCCTCGCCAAATTTTTGAAGGGAATTTTTTCTTCAAAGAAAAAGCCTCAGGGCATCCAAAACTATAGATCCGTCACTGGTTTGATATAAGTGATGCGATAATTTTGTTCCGGAGTATAGTTGAGTTGAGAAAAATATTCAAAGTGGTTCGAAAATTATTGTAAATTGTATATTGTGGGGACATGTGTCAGTGCCCTCTAGAGTTAGCATAGAGAATCTAATCTTTGGCCAGTGAGCTCCCTGGCTAATAGTATACAATTAGACGACTGTTTGATCCTATCTGTGCAGGACATAGCTTCTGGGTCCTGGGTCTTTTTGCAGGCCTCCTGCTACACTACATCCATCCTTATATCTGACAGAATCAAAACTGGTTGTTGTGGGTTTAGCTACATCATCTATTCAAAATGTACATGTTTATCTCTATTAAAGTTTAAACAAACCGCGCGGTGAAACTTAGTTTAGTTTGGTATGAAATTTAAATGTACTTCAACGGAATATTTATAAACTTCTTATTTTTCACCATTTTTTTTTTTTCTTTCGTCTTTCATTTATAAAGATACAACTGTTGCTAGGGTGCAACAACCAGCATCTATGATGGTAGGTATTGATATGTTGGCGTGAAGGGCATGTGAGAAGAAGGCCAACCAGTGGTTGGTTCTACGGATGAAAATTTATCTTAATTATTAGGACAAGAACAGAAAAAAAATAAATAAAAAAATAAATGAATAAATAAAAAGGAATTGAAAGACAATTTTGATGGATGGGTAAGAGAGATGATAAAAGTAAAGGAAGATAATGTAAAAAAATAAAATAAAAAAATATTAAGAATGAATATGATTCAAGGTGGCAGTAAGTCGCGGTTCCATCTTCTCTTCAACCTGCATGGGGGGTTTTGTGGTAAGTGTTGTGAAGATAAAGTACGTATTTCTGGCTTTGTATGTGTGTAAAGTTTTCTAAAAAAAACGTATGCAAGTAGTTTATATTGTGTTGGGTACTGTGTGTATCATAAGACCGTTATGAAGTGTTCTGTTGTTTATGTATGGGGGGCACTGTGTTATCAGTCTGAGGGTTTTTGACTGAAACGCCTGAATTCGTTTGATGTTGGATGTTTTTGCTGAACCGTATATCTGTGATCCGTATGTCCATAATGGTCTAAGTAATTAAGTGTAACAGTTCCATTTTTGTGTCATGTCTAATTTTGATCGTCTATTTAGAAGTCCATAGAGTATTTTGAGTCAACGGTTCCGCGTGTTTTGTGTGAGACGTGTGTGAGGGTTCCATTTTTCACAATTTAATAAATAATTTTTGATTGTGAGAACACAATAAGAAAATATGAATACAATAGGAGAAAATGACAAAGAGACTGTCCACTTGATGAAACGGCTGGTCAACACCATCAGGCGTGAAGTCTAGCACCAGCGACGATTCAGTCGTTCGGTAAAGTGTGAATGTGTATCGTAGTGTGTGACTTTGTATAAAAAATGTATTTTGAAATCGCTGTGTAACATCATGTTCAAAACTTTGGATGGCTTGAATTTGGTGTGACATGGCTTAGCAGAACTCACAGCTGAACACCAGAAGTCAAGATAGGTCTGGTAGACACTCAGTTTGGGGTTGAGGTCAAGTTGAGATCGCTTGTCTAGTAGCCTTTTGATCAATCCAAATTGTTTCATTTTCTGTCGAATCTGCGTAACGTGTTTGTTTCAAATCAGTTGACTGTCTAGGTAGAGTCCTAAGTATCGTACGTATTTGTCGTGTTTCATATCGGATCGACGCTTGATTTTTTGTGTGCACTACCGCGAAATTTTCTGCATATGAAAAAAAACTTTAACTTGACTTTATTTCACAATATCTTTTTATTTATTTGGGTCTACTGACTGATAACATTTTACGAGCTCTATCTGCCTCATTTAATATATTTCTTGTTATAGCAAAGCCTTCTGAATTCACGAGGTCGTATTTTTCTGACTACCGATACCAATCGGTAATTGTATGATATTTTTGTCCGAATACAATTTTGCAATCTGGAAAAATCTAATAAAAGTAAATAATTTATTTAACATTTATATTGTTTTTCCCACAAAAATATAGACACATTTTGACTCTGACTTTCCACCCAACTTCTCAATTATTATGTTATTTCTATTATAAATAAAATATGTTGTCTTCCCACTGTTTTAATTCCAGGTTTCAACGCAACTGCATCATCATCAGTGGCACATCCCACCCGTACGTGTGGAGTCTAATGAAACACTCACGCATTGTACGGGTGGGATGTGACACTGATGACGCCGAAAAATGCCCGGAAGGGGACATCTCCTCCTAAATGCGGAAGGGTTCATGATTGTGAGAGCACTGTAATATTGCTGAGGCACCTCGTCTCCTCTTCAGGAACTTAGTTCATCCAGATTGGATTAGTTTTTGAATTCCATGAATTGAAAGTGGGTTCAAGTTAGTTGGTTTACAAGACGGGTTACCTAAGATGTAGGAACAGTTGGACAAAGTTTACGTATTTCATTCAAAGGTTCAAGTTTTAATTGACTTAAAATTATAATTGTCATTTAAAATTCTAGCCCCAGTCATGGGAGCTTAAATTATATTATAATCGTTGTGTAATTATGTAATGCCTTGCGATATCCACACTAGCTAAGTTAATAGTCCGTCGTATGAACCGTCGAACTTCGGGAACATGTGCAGACAATTTCGCAATAGTGCACTCAAAAAATCACGCGTCGATCCGATATCGTGTTCAAAATGTTGAAAATTTTAGACCTATACTTTTTTTTTTAGCTCTCTCGGTGCCACCAGGCAGCCGCAATACGAGGGGGTCTGGGAGCGCCAGTCTGTCCCGCAACTAATAGTATAAAAATTATAAATTATTTGTACTACCTCCTTCCCCGACAATGAGCGGGCAGGGTGATTAGCCGGAGCACCCGGGGGAAAAAAAAAAAAAGTATACTTTTACGATTTTTGTCGTTATATTGGAAAAATGAAGGAAGAAGTTGCTCAACATTTATATTGTCAAATTCCAATTTTGACATTTTGCCTATTTGTACTTTCTTAAATATTCTCTCATTATAAATGAGACCAAATCGCTCCATGTTACATTCGCCTTAAAGCCTCACTAAATGGCTGAGACATTTAGGACGACAGAGACGTCCTATATTTGGGACTCTACTTTCACAGACGACTGACTTGAAACTCAGTAGACTCTTCAGTGACCAGCAGAGCCGACCGCCATAAAGTGAGGGGAGGGGAGAGGTGGGCTTTCAGGTGATGTCACTGGCACCTTGCCTTTTTGCCTTGATTAGTTACCGATCGTAGCAAAATATTCTAGTTACCCCCAGAGCTGCTGAGGGAGCAGGTGTCGATCAGGGGTGGGGACAGGCGTCAGTTGATCTCAAGTGAGCCTCTAAGGCCAGTCGTCCACTGGGATCGGAAAGTTGCGAAAAGTAGCGAAATCAGTTCGTCAGAATTCGGCCGAAAATGCACGAACGATCCAAACATGTGACAAGGTGGGGGACCGCGTCCACTAGACCCGTATCGTTCGTCAGTTTTCGGCTGAACAGATGCGAAGTGCGAAGCGATCCCATTCTGCTGGGATTTTACGGACGAACAGGTGCGAAATCAATAAAAAATTACTTATATTTTTTGTACTACGTTTGTATCGTTATTATGTACCTTAGTTTAGTTTGAAAGTATAAAAAAATACAGTTTGTGTAAAAAAAAAGTACAGTGATTTTTTCTTTCTTTCCACTTACCTTAATGTAACAGCCAGCCGTTCTTGTGGGGAAATCGCCACACGAAAATTACTGAATATTTCGAGTCTTGAGTAGATGTTGTCAAGAATGTATTGAAAAGTGTCATTTTCCATTCGAAAATAGGAGAAGTTGTGATTATCATCGATTTGAAGGTCACGCCACAAATGAGAAAATTCGCCAAACTCTTCTCTTTTTTCGAAAATGGGATTCACCCACTGTTGGGCTTGGGCACAGGCCAAATGAGAACCTCAAATAGAACAAGAGACATACCCACTTGGACAACACCCCCATCACAAAACCGCGTGGCAACGAACACAAAGTCAGCCGCTCAACAACAAGTCCCATACCGCGCGGGAACCACACAAGTCACTCACTTACTGTGCTTGGTAACAGACGACTCACTTTATACCCGCGTGGTAATAAACAACTCACTTCCGCATGGTAACTAACGACTCACCTTATACCCGCGTGGTAATAAGGACGAATCCATTCCGTACACCGCGTGCTGGCTCGACCCAGACTCTCAGTCCACCCCGCGTGGCGACCAACTCAACGAACTCAGTCCACCCCGCGTGGTGCCCAACTGCTTACTGCCTCATGTAGTTCATCAACAACAAATCGATTGTCTCGGCGTGTTCCCGAACTCACCCACACTCAACTCGCGACTTAACACCCACATTTCCCGTCTACGTCTATATCGCCTTCGTCGATAAATCAAAGGTGATAATTCCAACGCTAAAAATTCGTCGTCAGAATCATCGGAAAAACCGTTCCGAAGAGCCATCCCGTCTACCCATTCGGACGTACTGAGTGGATCAATGGACGATCGGCATTCGCACGAACGGCTTCGCCCGATTTCGTTGCTTCGCAGTTCGCAACTTTCCGGTCCCAGTGGACGACTAGGCTAACACGGACCTCCCAATCGCTCAACAACCTCGGACCGATCCCGAGCTCACCAGGAGCCTAAAAAGGGGGTAAAACACCAACCTAGTGGCCTAAAGGTGAACCACTAGAATGAAGGATCATTTTTGGTTGGGGTTTTTGGTGGTGGTTCTCGGCTCGTGCGAAAATTGATGTTGAGAGTTGGTATCAAGCGCTATTTCTTTAAACGTGTAGTTGCGCAGTATGAAACGATACTTATGCAATATAAAGCGCCGCACAGAGCTCCAAATCTATAATAACGAGAGCAAATGGATGGGTAATAATACCTAAAGCCCCAAATAAAAATTAATTATAATGACTTTAAAGCAATATTCCGCCCAGAAAAGTGATGTAATAGTTATGATACTTAACATATTCTTAAAAAAAAATAACGAAAATCGTATATTTTATAAAATATTATCTATTTCACAATATACATCTGGAGTGTTTGGTAAATAGAGTATATGTCAAAAATTGGTCAAAATGAGTTAAGTCAACGAGGAAGGGAAAAAAAAAAAATCTACTTTTTTTGGTCCAATTAGTATAGGTCTGATAATCATAATAATAATCATTAAGTTAAATTAAAGTGATGATTGAAAAGAATTATAATCAATAAAATGTCTACTCCTTTTATCAAACACTCCAGGTATATACGAGTTACATAATATGTTATTTAACTACTAAATTATGGGAGTATTTCCGTGCGGGCTAGAGCATAGGGCTTTGGTTGTATTGTCTCACCTTGGTTTGCGTAATCCCGTTCGGGAATGAATTTTATTTCGTAGAACGAACTCCCTCCTGGGGCCATGGATTTCGTAAATAACTAGATAACACCTTTATAAAAGTCATGGCTAATATCATTACAGTTTACGGGCCAGGCAGCCGCAGCCCTAGGAGGTCTGGGAGCGCCAGTCTGTCCCCGTAAGGGACCAGAGGCTGTCGCCCCCAGACACCCATAGCAACCTATATATTTGTATATTGTAAACCAATGTATGCCTACTTTGTCTCTTTTCCCCGACGAATGTGGGGAGTGAATGGGTAATTTGCCGGAGCACCCGTTAAAAAATATATATATTATATATATTTTGTGAAATAAGAAATATTTCAAAAAGTTCTGGGTTTAACTACAATGTCATATCGCATATCACCTGAGCCCTCTATGAGCCCGACACTACTAAATTTTTCCAACCCAGATTTATTCATTTAGGGTAGGTATCTTTAACAAGTACCTCATATCGTACAAGCTCGGGACCATCGGTTAACGTCCCATCAGAAGATTAACGTTCGCTCCTACACCCCCTGCGATCCTGCGATAGAAACATTGATAGATAGATTTGTGTGGGAGTTCTTAAATATTCACCCTTTCAAAAGACTTGAAAAGAACAGACACTTTTCCAGACTGTTGTATCATATTGACATCGTGTGGCTATTGTTCTGTGTTTTTTGTTTGACTTTACGAAGGTCCTGTAGGAAGGATGTACGTTGGTGGGCCGAATATTAAACACACCTCTAAGGTCTTGTACTTCCGACAGACCAGACATGATTCATGAAGTCACAACTATTCTCAGAACTGATGTGTTTTTTAATGTATTATTCTTAACTCTCAGGATATGTAATATCCTATATGTAGCAGAAACATGTTAATATTTATCACAATTATTATTTCTCTTGGTATAGGGGAAGTTATGTAATGGGTCAGAATTTCAATGTTTTCAAAAAAAATTCATAATTTCCGATCCACTGATTACAAAAATAAAAGTCTTCGGTGAAACACCGGCGATGTACTTCTCCAGAAGGAATTAATAAAGTTCTCGCACTCTCTCCAAAACCGATCCAGCGTACAAGCTAATAATCAACAGTTGACTTGTACAGGGGCTTGGGAATATTCATATTAAATTTTGTGTCGATACATACAATACATCGGCAGTATCACAATAAACGCAAACCACTGAGCTACCGGCGCCCACTACTCTTTTTATATCTATTCAGTTTGATTCTAGTCTCAATATGTCAAATAAAGCCTTCGCTCACAAATAGTTTTTCATTTCAGTCGATTTGGCTGAAAATAAGTAGATGTCGTCCTTAGAAAGTTTTGGATACATATTTAAAATTTGGTATCGATACATCAGAAATCAGAGATTTGAAAAACATGAACTCCGGAGAGAACTCAGTATCGATTGTCTGACCAATTACATCACATCCCTTATATTTCTCAGAGCTGTTAAAGTAAAATGTAGTCTGACCCTTCACCAATTGTATTATTATCATGCTGGCTTTCGAGGTTAAATCTGTGAGATATCATTTTTAATTTGCAACCTGTATAATTTATTTATGCTCCTCGGGAAATTTCAAGGAACATTTTTAATTCCTGAAAAAATTTTATATTATTTTAAATATTTTGTCTTATAACTTCCATGTTTGAAGGTGGTAGATGTATCTATCTTCAAACTGATAGATCGAAACTGGTTTTTCGATAATAATTGATGCTTAGTCTGCATTCAACGGATTATATACTTGATTACAGCCCTCGAAAAAAGTAAAAAAACATTGTTAATAATAGAGAATAAATGTAACGGACGAAAATATCTGTTACAATATGATAAGATATATTATTTTGTATAAAAAAAATCTTGATAATAAAAATGAATTGATACAATTCATAAAAATAACAATTAATGAATGGGATAGTTAGGATGTAAGAAAAAAACAAAAACATGTCTCTTTATCACTGTACTATCATTATATCTGAAGCATCGGCTATGTACTTCCCCAGCACAAATTAATCAACTAATTTGTCGCTCTCTCTAAAATCAATTGATCGATTCGGCTAAAAATCAATAGTTTCGAAAAGGACTTCTACATGCTCATGCTAAGATTGGTGTCATTATATTAATTTCATCGGCAGTTATTTCTGTTTTTGAGTTGAGCACCTGATTTGGTTTAAAATTGAAAACTGATTTACATATGAAATTTCGTGTCGATACATTCATAATATCGGCAGTTTTTGTGTTAAGCTCCCCTAATTCCTTCCTTCACTTTGGCCAGTTCGGTTGAAAATAGTAAGTGTGTCGTCCACGATATCTGAGAAGAGGAAATTGGAACAATATACTGTATTTCTTATCAGAAATTATAAAGAAAATACCATCTATAATATAACGATGTCGCCCGAATGCAGTCTTTGATAATTTTTTTTATAATTTCTGAAAAACACCAAGCTAATGTTGCAGGTCTTTTTCTCATTTTTTTTTTTTTTTTTTTTTTTTCGGCCTTATGTTCGATGCATATTAGCCTTGTCACTGTGTTATCTCTAATTGTTTACGACAGCCATGGCCCCGGCAGGGAGTGCTACCTACGAAATAAAACTCACTCCCAGACGGGATTCGAACCAGCAAACCATGGTGAGACCATGCGACCAAAGCCCTATGGTCTAGCCCGCACGGCCCCCAAAAGTTCTCAGTTTTTGTTCATAGATACCACATACTATAGACATTTTAACTTTTTTTCGGTCGTTTTTTTATTTTATTTAAAATATGCAAATGAAAAATTTGAGCACTCCATCCTTCGGATGAGACGTTGAGCGATTATCTCGAGCCTCTACAATGTCAAGTCCTCCTAAGGCTAGCTCCTATGGGATGGTTCTCGTCTTCCTATAAGTCTCTCACTTCACTGGACAGATAGTTACTCTATAACTATAGTTAATATTTCTTTAATTAATTCAATTTTTAGATGTATCTTTATTCTGTCTCAACTGGTTGTTCAATTCTTATGTTATTATTCTTAGGGGACGTATATCCCAGAATAAAGATTATTTTTTCATTTCAAGTACTCTTTGAAGATCCCTCTACTCTAGATAACTCTGTACCTTGGTAGGCAAACTTAAGGACTTTCACAGTAGTCAGGATCATGTTCACCAAGGCGACGAAAAATCACTCTGGTAGCAGGCGATATTACCTTGTAGTTAAAACCCGAGCATGACCTACAATAAACTATAAATAAAAAGTATATTTTCCAAGGGTTAGGACGCTTGTTGCTTTATTAAATTTACCAAAATAGCTAACCTTACGTGTAGCAATGTTTGTTTGCCCTTTTAAGATGATATTTTGAAAATGGCGCATTTAACGTTTTCAGAGTTTGTTGCAAGGTACCTTGTTTTATGTTTTTTTAAATTATATTATTGAACATCGATTGGTTATTTAGTTTGTGTTTTCTATGAAAATATTTTCGGATTATTTTCTATTTAAAATTATTATTAAGAAATAATACAATTAAATACAGAAGTTATTGTTAGAACATTTTGAGAGTGTGAAGAATGTAGAGAAGGGAGATAAGATAGGGAGTGTCGCGCTCTACGAGTGAGTCCAATGAACTTTAAGTGATTTAGCATTCGTGGTGTAGGTCCCTTGGTGCTCGCTCGGAATAAACCTCCCCACTGCATAATGTATCATCCAACATACATTCTATGAGATAATCTTATATAATATGAGAACTGCATCCTATTTTTCATGTTCAATGTTCCTTTATTATTCTCAGCAGAAATATTGCATTTATTATTATTCTCTTCTCTCCATTCCTTTTCTGAAAGAAATTCTATAAAGAAGAAGACTGGATGAAATCTAAATTGACCATGAATAGGATACCAGGATAAATAATCGTATTTGTTTAGGAAGGCGGGAAAAAAAAAAAAAAAAAAAAGTGGGTGAATAATTAGCTATGTACTAAATTCCTGTGATGATACAGTATGGAATTTTGCACAGGTTTCCTATCCTTGATTGAAATATTTTTCAGATTTTTTTTTTTTTTTTTTAGAAATGTTTTTTGGGCCAACAAATGGAGAATAAAAATTAATAGAGACAAATCTCTGCAAACCACATTTACCTTCAGACACAACACTTGTCCACCAGTTTACATTAACAACCAGCCCATTTTTTTTTAACCACCAGCCTACACTGTCCGATATCTAGGACTTCATTTAGACAGAAGTTTAACTTGGACAACTCATATTAGACTGAAACGCACAGACCTCAAAAGACGATTTGGAGGACTGAAATCAATCATCGGGCGACGATCGACACTATACTAAACCCATCTGGACTTACGGCATCGAGATATGGGGATCAGCCAAAAAATCGAACATACAACGTCTTCAGTCAATACAGTCCATTATACTACGCCACATTGCCAATGCGCCATTTAACCTATTACATAATGACCTCAACATCCCATGTGTGCCCTCTGTTATCAGCTCACGCTATCAAAATTTTCACGACAAACTCTATTATCACGCCAATCTACTTATACAAGAATTATCTACAAACACTCTCCCCACAAATCCACCACGACGCCTCAAGCGGATATGGCAGAGGGACCTGCTCTAGGAGATGTCTAGACTCCTCTTCGGTCACGTACCTCAGCAGTACAGTCAAGCACCTGACACTGCACTATTTATCGCAATTGCTAATGGCAAATGTTATACCGTTGTAAATATATAAATAAATAAGAAATTCTTTCGATAAAGAATCGATTTGGATTACAATAGGGGTTTTCATAATGATTTAACTAAATTTGCAAAATGTTTTAAAAAATATATAAAAGCCGTCGGTGAATCATTGGCAATGTAACCAAAACCAATCTTTCATTAAGGCTAAAAATTAATAGATGACTTAGAAATAGATGACTTGTGAATCCTCATACTATTTTGGCCGGTATTTAGTGATTTTTTGTTGGGTTGTCGATACACAGATACCTTTTCGTGCCGAGTCACTCATTCTATCAGGAGTTATCATGTTCACAAACACATAAAGACAGGATTTTTTTTTTTTTTTCGACAGAGCAAAATACTATGATGGTTGGTTATAAAAGAGAAGAGAGGATGCCCAGACAAGGTTAGAAATAACATTAATTTTAGACAGTAGGGGCTAGATAGAAAAGTGGGAGAAGAAGAAGAAAAATAAAAATACATAATAAAATAAAATAAAATAAAAATAAATAAATGCTTGATGCAATATTTAAATATAAAAAAAAAAAATATATATATATATATAAAGTATGGGGGAAATTATTTATTTTGATCTCGAGTTTTCACCGGAATTTCAAGGGAGGCTTAACACGAAAACCCTAATAACTACTGAAGTAATAAATACATTGATGCGAAATTTTATATGTAAATCAAAAACTGCATAGGGTCATCACATATAAAAATAAAGAAAACGTATGTTTTTAAAAAAATATTGTCTATTTCACAAATAATATATAATATGGGAGTACTTTCGGTATTGCTACCATCTTCAGCCACGACTTAACAAATACTAAATTGAAGTTCAACTAGGTAGTTTACAATCCATGCGGTAGATAGGTATCCTTTTTCAGCCCCTACGGGGTTTTCCTATCCTTTCTGTACAGTTAATATTTGAAATATGGAAAAACATAAAAAATGACATTTCGTCCCAAATTGGATCTATAAAATAAAAAATTTGAAATACTATGTGTTGATTAAATTCATATATGAAGTGAATTAAAGATAACAATTGTTAATATATGAATAAAAATAAAATAAAAAGTTTTATAAAATAAAATATACATTTTTTTGAGAGAGTAAGTACGTATACACAGAGACTGGAGGATTATATTATTGGCGATAAAAGGGGTTAGTATTTGAGATTGGTCTGATCGTTCATACAATTTCCTTTTTGTAGCGCTCTGTTTATTTCTAGTTATATATATAGTTTATTCTAGTTATACATATATTATATATTATTTGTGAAATAGACAATATTTTTTTAAAAACATACGTTTTCTTTATTTTTATCAAGTGTTTCACAATATCTCTGCAAAAATGTTAAGTATCCATCATCACATATACATTTTTAGCCAAATCTGCTACAGGGAAGTGGGGGAACAGAGAAGGGGCTCCTGAAATCCTAATAACTGTCGTAACAACACGAAATTTCATATGATGATTCACAAGTCCTTGAAAGACTCCTATTGAAACTAGGATCAGAGGGAGTGCGGAAATTTCATTCATTAATTCGTATTGGGGACTTACATTGCCATACTACTTTTTTTTTTCATTTCTTAATAGCCGCATTTAGTTCTGTCTTATCTGATTTTCTTGTCAGGAAGGAAGAACTTAATAACTGAATTAGGCGGGGTGGAGGTGGGGGGTGTTTGATACAAGAGCCCCCTACCCCGGTCTGATCCCTTCTCCCACTAGGGGGTTGTCATAGCAACTTTACCTTGGGGAGTGTTCCCCCTAGCCTTTGGGTGTAGTGGAATTTCTAAAAGCGAAACTTTGGGGGTCTGTTTTGTGCAGGAGCGCTCAACCACAACATGGAAAAAATTGATTATTTACTTCATGTCTGTGGGGATTTAATTATTTCGATGGGTTTTATTTTCAAAGGGCAAAATCATTGGGCTTTCTCCATGGGCCCTGTGGCATCCAGTAAAACAGATAAGGCGTTGTTTCGTATCTTCGGCAAATCTTCCGACGATTCTTCGGCTCGTTTTCTATGTCCTTCTTCAAGCTAGGATAATGAACCTCAGGTTTGTTGTGACCTTGCCTCGGAGAAGCCTCAAAAACACAAATAAGAGGTTTTCCTGTCTAAAGGAATTCGATATTGCTCTTATAGCTAACTTTTTTGGCGGTAACAATGTTCATATTATGAATGTTTTTCGTGTTCTCAATTCCTTTTTTGTCTGCGTAAATAGTTCTGTAGAGTTTACACTATACGGGTGGGATGTGCCACTGTTGATGACGCTGTTGTGTTTAAAACCTGTTCTGCCCAACTATAGCCAAAACTATAGGGGAAGTTATGTAATTGGAATTTTATGTTTTCCGATTCTCTATTTTCAAAAATGAAAAAATGAAAAGAAATTCCTCTCTGTATGTCTGTGTGAACATGATAACTCCCGATAGAATGAATGTATCGTCACGAGATTTTATCCGTGTATCCAGAACCCCACAAGGAGCTCAAGATCGCGGGTTCGAAAGCCAGAGGAGGCATTGAAAACTTGGAGCACGCCTTACTTCGGATACTCTTTACTCATTATAGACTTATCCTAGGTAAATAAACTTAGGTAGGCAAAATTCTCCACAGTAGAGTCGGGCTCATGTTCACTAGAGTGACAAAAGAGCGCTCTGGTAGTAGGCGATATGACCTCATAGTACACTACAGGGCGTGAGTTATAATAATTAACTCCCTTAAAAAATATTAAATATAATGAATGATCTAGCCGCTATATAGTTATTATACCGTCGCTAACCACAGTCCCGCTATAAGCATTGTAATACTTCGTGGTTGACCACAGATATTGTTCTAACCAACATGCACTGAGGGTGGGTTTATAGGTGCAGCATCATCAGGTTTATTTATAAATATAATAAGACAAGTTTGCTGTGTCCAGCAGGTAGTTAATAGAATTGTTGGAATTTCAACTAAGAAATCTCCGTGACTAACAGTTAGTTATTTGTTTGTTTGAAACATTTACTTACAATAACAATGGAAAAACTAAAATTAATATAAAAATTATTAAGAAGAAGAAGAATTTATTATAACAGTCGCATTTACAGAGGTACAATTATACAAGAAGGTTCCTTAACCATTACCCTTATACACTAAATACAATTGAAAAATAATCAGTTAAATTAAAAATAATGCTACTGCTTCAGAGTAAATTTAAAAACAACGCTTAAAGAAAACAAGAGAAAAATAAAAGAAAAAATGTTTAAATTGTAACGCATAGTAACGAATTAAAAAATATAGTTATAGTTAGTTATTATGACTCATGCCTGGGCTTTAACTACGAGGTCATATCGCCTACTACCAGAGCTCTTTCGTCACTCTGGTGGACCATTGTCTACCCTAAATTTTTATTCACCTAGGGGTCTTTAACGAGTACCTGACATCGTACAGGCTCGGGACCATCGCTTAACGTCCCATCCGTAGGACGGCTTGCTTATTTTTCCTCCCAGGTAAAATAAACTAAGGGCCTCGGCCGGGTTTCGAACCTACGACCTTCAGCTCAGAAGGCAAACACGCCGGCCACTGAGTTACCGGCGCCCTGTTTTATTATTAGTAGTCATTATTAAAAAGAATAAAAATATACATGTATGTGATATGTATTACACCTCGTATTGGGTATATCAGAATTACGCTGTACAATGAAACAAATAAATCTGCTGACGCCAACCAGCCCCGCTGCAACATATTTCAGTGCCCTAGGGAAAATCTACCTTGCGCCCGCTTGTAAGGAGAGAAAATTTCAATAATTAAAAAATGAAACTTCATAAAAAAATTGTTTAATGTTTAAATTTATTATTTTAAAAAAAAAAAATATATATATATATATACTATATAAAAAAATTATAAAAACGAAATATATTATCATAATATATCTGAAAAAATGATTGAAAGACATCAAATTGTATCAATTTTTGGAAAAATTCAATTGTATTTTTCGGGCTTTAGCATTAGCAAATTCTTCAATTACATCCTTGAAATTTGTGTTCTTGGCCAGTTCGTTTTCTATTGCAAGAACAGCAAGAGCATGGAGTCTTTCTTGCGTCATAGTTGATCTTAAATATGTTTTTATTAATTTCAATTTGCTAAAACTCCTTTCGCAACTGGCTACTGATACTGGAATCGTTAAAAGTATGCGTAACGCAATCCATAAGTTCGTGAATAAGTCGCAAGTATTAGTTTTTTTTTTTCAATTCTTTCAATCAAGGTCAAATAGTCAACAACTCTTGTGCCCCTAACATTGAGGCGCCCTAGGCCATCGCCCTTCCCACCCCGCCGTTCCGGCGGGGCTGACGGCAACACATTACTTTCAAATACCCAGTAATCCAGTATGAAATGAATTTGAGAGAAGGGAGAGTGATCTGTATAAATGTTGTTGGTATAAGAAAGTCTTGTAAAGTCCACATCACATATTTTAACTAGGTATGCAATGCATTCTGCTAATTGCAAATATTGAGCGGAGCCGTGACTCAAATTGCCTATACCTTGAACTTTAAATTCATTAGCGGCCACTCGCTTAGCTTACGCCGCGAGCTCCCTCCATGCGAAAAAACGTGGTTATCGTCAAGGAATATACTTTATTTACGAAAAAAAATGGTCCAAAATAATTTTTTCACCCGAAAAATTTGTCAAGGGCTTCGCCGAGAACTTTTAATTCACGCGCAGCACCGCAACAATGTCTTCCAACAATGGTCTCAGTTTCATTGTTTTTTTCAGTGATTATTCCTCGATGCTACTTCCATTTTATATAATTATTTCCTCTGATTATTTTTTTATTATTATATTATATATTATTTTTTTAAACAAATCTTACTCTTGACCTCGACCTATGACCTCAATTTCATGCGCGCGCTTCATGCCATTGTCGATTGAGAAGAATTTGAACGTTTCGCATTGAAGTCTATGGATGAACATATTTTCGGTGATTATTCCTCCGTGGTACGTCCGCTTTTCGAAATTATTTTTTAACAACCTTCACGTGACTGACATCCATCAATATGCAAAAATTGATCAGGATCAGATAAACAGTTTTAATGCTGGAGGGGCACAAACGAAACACACGAGTCGTCTAAAGATTGAGCTACGCTCAATTATCTAGATATAAATTATCTGATTAACCTCATTTTATTCGACTTCATTGGTTTTGCCGATAACAGTTCATATCCAATTGCATGGGTGTATAACTTTTCCAAAAACTCCTTTTCCATTGGAAAGGTTCTTCGTGACAGATTGTCTCTGGTGGGTTGACCACTTGTCTTTGAAGATAACCTCCTTTGACCGTGTAGATTACTAAGGAAGTTGTAAAATGAAAGTCGAAAAACCTCTGTCTCTGATATGATCTCACCCACACTCTGTGAATTTGACCAAGTGCCTACACTTCATCAACAGTAGTTTTCTCTTCCGTGATCTTGTGTTGTCTGTTGAACGTGCTCATGGTGTTCTGTGGATACCGCTCTTGTATGCCATTACCATGTCAGGAACCCACCCTGTCCTCTACCCCCTTTTATACTCGCACTTTCAGCTTTTCGCTCCTTCTTGGTCTGCCTCCACTGCTATGCAGTGTACAGGCAGAGTGGTGGTATTTCTGTCTCTCTTGAAACTGGATTTAGCCACATCTGTAAGGTACATAATAAACGGGGAAACACTGATATATTGTATTAATATATATTGCCTGGCCAGGCTTATATTAAATAGAACAGGGCTTGACTGCTCGTTTGTCTATAAGCAAACATAAACAGAGAAAACGTAATTAACACATTGTGAACGGTTTCACGATGGAAACTACATAAGAAGCGAAGTACCACAAGTACTTTCACACACGCTGAGTAACCAATAACTGCACACAAAACTGCTTGTAAGACCGTACTTCTGTCACGAGAGCTATTTGAGCTCTGGTTCGAGATGAGCTTGTTCGGTCGAGAGTGGGAGGAAAATCGCTCATATCTATCCGCTAATATAGGCCCGAACATCGACTCATTCCAAAAATGACAAAATGTCTGTCTCTGAACTCTTATATTATTTAATTTTATTTTTGTTTTAATTATTAATAATTTATTTTTACAGATTATATTTTATTTATTTATTTTAAACTTTAGTATATATTTTATCTGTACATATTTTATTTATCATTTTGTACCAAGTATATTTATTTATTTATCACAATTACTTATTATCACGTTTCATTATTATTCCGATTGGAAATATTCAAAATAATGAACTTTTATGTCTAAAAAAAAAAAAAATGAAAAATTAATAATAATAATAATATTTAAAAATAATAATAATAATTATTATTTACAAGAGAACAAAGAATGGAGTACACTTGTTTATTATACTTATTTTGCTACACCAGCTATACGAAGTATAAGGGAAGTTCTGTAATTGGTCAGATATTCGATGCGGAGTTTTCATCAGAATTTCATGTTTTCCAACGTTAGGTTAGGTTTTATGACTCATGCCCGGGCTTTAACTACGAGGTCATATCGCCTACTACCAGAGCGCTCTTTCGTCACTCTGGTGAACATGAGCCCGACTCTACTGTGGGAGTTCTAAATTTTGCCTACCCTAAATTTTTATTCATCTAGGGTAGGGGTTTTTAACGAGTACCTGACATCGTACAGGCTCGGGACCATCGCTTAACGTCCCATCCGAACGACGGCGTGCTTAAGTTTATTTTACCTCCCAAATAAAATAAACTAAGGGCCTCGGTCGGGCTACGAACCCACGACCTTGAGCTCAGAAGTCAAGCACGCATACCACTGAGCCTGAATCCAAAAATGAGAAAACAAAATGCTATCTGTATGTGTGCCTGTGAACACAATAACTCCCTATGTATGTAAAATCAAAGTTCTATAAGAACCTATTAATTTTCAGCGAAAACACCCAAGGGGGAGGGAGGGATCAGTCAGGGCTCTTGTAATGAATGTATCGACATGAAATTTTATATTTAAATTCTGAACCCCATAAGAACGGCACGTATTAGTTTTGCTCGAAATCAGTCGAAGGGAACGGCTGCCAGAGAAAGGGAGCTCGTCACAAATTAGGGTATTTTCCGAAGGGAATGTCGGGAGCATTAAAAAAGGGCTGAAGTCAGAAACCCTAATAACTGCCGATGTAAAGAATGCAACCACACATTTAGTATGAGGATCCACTATATAAGTCCAATATTGAGTTTTGACCCAAACTGTCGACTTAATTCGTGCTGGGGAAGTACATTGCTGATGATTTAGCGATAACTTTTTTATACTCTTATTTTCTAAAATATTAGGAAGGGGCAGTTTTGTTGTTGGGGTAGCATAATAATGAAGGGGTAGTTTTTTTTTTCGAGTTAATTCTGGTAAAAAGCTATTTACAAAAGAATATCGAGTAACAATGTTATTCGAGTAAGGTGTACACTTGCATTAAAGTGACTGGCCTCGCCAACCAGTTTACAATGACTTATATGGAATGTATTGCATGAGTTGTACCTCATGAATAAATCCTCTTTGATCTTTAAATTATGGAGTGACCTTAGTTTGAAACATTTAGATAATTGTAATATATTGTAGAATTGTTCTGAAATATTTGTATGATATATCTATTTTTGTATATTGTTTTTTTTTTCTTCATTTTTTCCATCTTTCTAATCCAACTCCAACAAGGACATTAGTGACGATAAATGTTCCTATATTTCTGTTTTTTTTTGTTTTGTTTTTAAAGTTGAGACATAGTTGTTTCTTGTTTACTGTAAAATTCCAAAATATATCAATATTTTTTTTAATTTTACAGCCTTTTTTAGAATTCCTGATTTTTTTTTTTACTCTATGTGTTTGTAGCCTTCGTTTTTATGCTTTGTATATTATAGTGTATTCACTTTTTCCTCAATTTACCAGCCACTGATTTTTTTTTTTACTTTTTCGGTAGAACCGGAGGGTCAAAATCCTATTTTTCATGATAAATGAGTTAGTTATTATAACTCATGCCCGGGCTTTAACTACAAGGTCATATCGCCTATTACCAAAGTACTCCTTCGAGCCTGTACGATGTCAGGTATTCGTTGAAGACCTCTACCCTAGGTGAATAAAAATTTAGGGTAGGCAACATTTAGAACACTTAGTGGAGTCGGCCTCATGACCACCAGACTCCACTAAGTGTTCTAAGAGCGCTCTGGTAGTTGAAGCTCGGGCATGAGTCACAAATAACTAACCAATAAAATAAATAGGTAGCTAATTAATAATTTAAAATTTGATATTAATTCAACAAAGCATTTTTTTTATTGACATGTATGGAGAGTGAATAAACCTCGTATCCCTCCCCTGTGAGATGTTAGCCAGTGTTCCATTAGACTCCATACTGTACGGTTGGGGTAAGCCTTTATAAAGAATGCGTGAATAAACCTCGTATCTACTCCCCAGTGAGCAATTAGCCAGTGTTCCATTAGACTCCATACTGTACGGTTGGGGTAAGCCTTTATAAAGAATGCGTGAATAAACCTCGTATCTACTCCCCAGTGAGCAATTAGCCAGTGTTCCATTAGACTCCATACTGTACGGTTGGGGTGAGCCTTTATAAAGAATGCGTGAATAAACCTCGTATCTACTCCCCAGTGAGCAATTAGCCAGTGTTCCATTAGACTCCATACTGTACGGTTGGGGTGAGCCTTTATAAAGAATGCGTGAATAAACCTCGTATCTACTCCCCAGTGAGCAATTAGCCAGTGTTCCATTAGACTCCATTCTGTACGATTGGGGTGAGCCTTTATAAAGAATGCGTGAATAAACCTCGTATCTACTCCCCAGTGAGCAATTAGCCAGTGTTCCATTAGACTCCATACTGTACGGTTGGGGTAAGCCTTTATAAAGAATGCGTGAATAAACCTCGTATCTACTCCCCAGTGAGCAATTAGCCAGTGTTCCATTAGACTCCATACTGTACCGTTGGGGTAAGCTTGTATAAAGAATGAGTGAATAAACCTCGTATCTACTCCCCAGTGAGCAATTAGCCAGTGTTCCATTAGACTCCATACTGTACGGTTGGGGTAAGCCTTTATAAAGAATGCGTGAATAAACCTCGTATCTACTCCCCAGTGAGCAATTAGCCAGTGTTCCATTAGACTCCATACTGTACGGTTGGGGTGAGCCTTTATAAAGAATGCGTGAATAAACCTCGTATCTACTCCCCAGTGAGCAATTAGCCAGTGTTCCATTAGACTCCATACTGTACGGTTGGGGTGAGCCTTTATAAAGAATGAGTGAATAAACCTTGTATCTACTCCCCAGTGAGCAATTAGCCAGTGTTCCATTAGACTCCATTCTGTACGATTGGGGTGAGCCTTTATAAAGAATGAGTTAATACACCTCGTATCTACTCCCCAGTGAGCAATTAGCCAGTGTTCCATTAGACTCCATACTGTACGGTTGGGGTGAACCTTTATAAAGAATGAGTTAATAAACCTCGTATCTACTCCCCAGTGAGCAATTAGCCAGTGTTCCATTAGACTCCATACTGTACGGTTGGGGTAAGCCTGTATAAAGAATGAGTGAATAGACCTCGTATCGCTTCCCCAGTGAACAATTAGCCAGTGTTCCATCAGACTCCATACTGTACGGGTGGGATAAGCATCTATTAAGAGTGAGTGAATAAACCTCGCCTAAAACATATCATAATATGATATGTTTCACGATATATTATATCGAAATAAAACTGTGGAAAGACATACTTTATTTCTATGAGTCAAAATATTTAGTTTTGTACGATATTTACTCCATTTACACTACAATTTGAGTTATTTAAAGTTTGTTCTCGTGACGATTTGTCTCAACTGTTTAGCCTCTGTGTTAAACAGTCTGTGAATAATGTTTTCTTATGTTTGTTCAAAAGAATGAGGTGTTCTTCCTACCGCTTTCAGCAGGAGGAAAAAACCTGTATAGAAAGACTATATCTACATATACTCGTATTCCCTAGGGTCTGGTAAAAGACGGCACCAAATTGGTATTCAAAGCACGTTCCTTCTGATATGCACGAAGAACTATTGAGACCCCACCCTTCCTTCAGCTATTTGGGAGTCGACTCAATTTTAAAAAACAAACAACAGTTTGTGTATTTTCTGAGCTTGCCTTTGTAGGGCCTTTTTTTAAACAAATATCTCAGCAATGTAGGTCAAAGGTTTAAAAAAAAAAAAAAAGGGACGCGTGCCCTTGGAGGAGCGACAAGTTATGCCCAAGTAACGGATTTCATTAAAAAATAGTCGTTGAATTACCAGGAATGTACTACTCCAAAAGGAATTAATAAATGTTTCTGCTCTCCCTCA
Organism: Aradus depressus; assembly: GCA_963662175.1. NCBI lineage: Eukaryota > Metazoa > Arthropoda > Insecta > Hemiptera > Aradidae > Aradus > Aradus depressus. Next base: position 27,012,409 of record OY759217.1, on the reverse strand, counting down.
AGACTTACAAAGAGCTTTTGATTCAGCTAGAAATTAATATGTACTCGCATTATGAAGTATTAAATTTAAATATAAAATTTCATGTCAATACATTCGTTACATCGGCAGTAAGAGCGTTATTCCCTTCTGCCGATTTAGCAGAAAAATAATAGCTGTCTTCCCTAAAGGGGTTCTGGATACACATATACAATTCCGTGTCGATACATTGATTCTATAGGAAGTTATCGTGTTCAAAGACACGCACACCGGCCCACAGATTATTTTATTTATTTTTGGAATCAGGGATCAGAAGAGTGAAATTCCGTTGAAAACTCACCATCGAAATTCTCGAACTTCATGTAGTTGGAGAAGTATAAACTAACCCGGTTCAAAGGTAGACCGTGTGATATCTCAAAATTTTGAAAGGGGGGGACAGAAAAATAGTATAGCATGATGTGTAAAACCAAAAATGCAGCTAATCAAAGTCCCAACTTTTGGATATTTGACCTATCTATTTCCATTTATTCTGAAGGTCGGGGGTGTAAGTCACAAACTACTGGATTCAAAATCATTCAAAATTTAAACTTATTTCTTAAATCATTCAACTTAAAAGTTACTAAGGCAGATAACTTTCCTAACCTCTTTAATGTTACTAACCTGCCTAAAGTTAGTGCGGACAAAGCCGGCTAAACTGATAGTAGTTATTTTATCCATTAGGTTCGGAGAATAAGCTTCCGAAGGGATTACATTTCTTTAACGCTCCGTTAAGTGCCACGACCCGAGACTTAACTGCAAAAATTATAAACGTGAAATGTTTCGAAAGTTCGTCTTCTTTTCCTATCTCCGTCTGCCTCTCGGCGTGGAGGGAGCCTCTATCCACAGCTGCCTGTCCCTGGCGATGTTGCGCATCTCAGCCATGGTCTTATAGTCCAGATGCATCAGTCTGAGTCTTCCTTTCGTGCGTTTCCCTGTTGGTCTGGGGTTTAATTTTCTTCTCTTCTCTCATCTTCTGGAATTACTTCCATTACTTACATATTATGTAAGTAGAGAAACACTGGCATATTGTGGAAACTTGAAATAATTAAGTAAATAAAACAAACTTCTTTTTCGAAATATTGTCTATTCCATTAAAAAAACTAATATATCTACATAAACTACGATGTCAGCATTAAATCTGATGTGTATATTTACATATGATTTCATTATTTGTGTAATTAACATATGTTCTATTTCAATAATTCAGTTAGTGTTATGTTTCTAACCAATAAAGGTTTATTTATGTGAATATGTTTATATCTATAATATTTAGTACATAATATCATGGCGAACGAGGATGGAGCAATGCATAATGAACAAGAAAAAAGGACTGGTGACAACGTCCATAAATTTAGAAAAGTAAGAGCACGCCTTAAAGGACAGATTACAAGGTTAGAGAACTTAATTAAAATTAATAGTATTCAGAAAATTTCAGAAGTAAATGAAAGGCTTTTGAATCTGGAAGCTATACGGGACAAATTTGCTACAGTTCAGGAAAACATAGAACTTTCAGTTGAGGATGAGAATTTACAGGAGGAACTCGAGGTAAGGTATGAACTAGAGGATAGGTTGGTGGCAGTAAAGGTGGGTCTACAGGATTTGGGATCTCTCATGTCAGAGTCAGAGAGCAGACGGGACGGGGTCAGATCTGAAGCATCCGAGTTGCCCACCTCACAGGTTACTTCTAACTTGAACTTCGTACCTTTTCACGAGGAAGAGACTTTCTCTAATTTTATAAAACGGTTTGAAACTTTTATGTTTCACTTTTATGAAACTTTTATGAAGCAGCAAAAAGATCCGAAATTTATAATTTATACCTTTTTACAGGCATGAATGGCCAAGCAGAACGTTTTGTGCAAACTATAAAAAAAGCACTGCGAGCCATGGAAGGACAGAAAGGAAATGGGGAGGAAAAACTTTGCCGACTTCTGATGCAGCTAAGAAGAGCTCCGAACGCAACAGGAACGAACGCTTACGTCCTGATGTTTGGAAGAGAGGTGAAGACCCGACTGGATCTCATGGTGCCGAAGAAAGAAGTGAGGAGAGAAGATGTGGGGAAGAATATGAAAAGAGAATTCCAGTTGGGGGAGAGGCTTCAAGTTAGGTGTTACAATGAGAGGGACAAATGGAAGTTCGGGAGCATCATAGGACGGGAAGGTAGAGTCCAGTACCGAGTGAGGCTGGACAGTGGAGTCGTGTGGCGCAGGCATGTCAACCAGATCCTTAGGTCTCGATTACCGGCGGAGAGTTGATGTGTATATTTACATATGATTTCATTATTTGTGTAATTAACATATGTTCTATTTCAATAATTCAGTTAGTGTTATGTTTCTAACCAATAAAGGTTTATTTATGTGAATATGTTTATATCTATAATATTTAGTACATAATAAAATCATCGTCATATTTAGTTATAAATTAAGACTTGGCTTATAACTAAACCTGATTATGGTGTAATGACGAAGCCGGTAGTTTATGTAAAACAATGTTTGTGGAATAGACAATACTTCGGAAAGGAAGTTCATTTTATTAATTTATCAGAAAATTTAGTTGTATATCTATGACTCAGGCATAACTTTAGTATCTATATTTTAATAAAGAAATATTCCGTTGTACCCAATTGGTTTATCTCGAGTGATAAATAAATATTAATATTTTTTAAATAGATAAATATGAATAATGAAGGTTCAAAATGTCTCGAGTCAATATGTCGCTTGTTATCAAACTGCATTCGATTTTTCCTTATTTATTTATTTATTTTTATTATTTTTAACTTCAGTTCCTTGAGTGCTTTGTTTTCAACACTGCACATTCATCAGCTTGTATATCGTAACTCGCTCAGCGAATTTTAAACTTAAACTCTTTAGGAAAAGAAAAATAAAGTCCTTTCCCATACAAGATGTATATTTTGGGTGATCGCTTTCGGTTTTTACATCCTCAGACCCTTCAAAGCGCACATACAATATAATCAACAATTCAACCAATTTACGTAATATATATTAACGTAATTTACGTAAAAATTATGAAATAAAACATTTTTATTATTGAAAGAAGTTCACCATTTTTAAAAAAGTTATAACACCATGGGGACATGAACTATTTGTACACGGGTTGGAATATGTCTGAAATTATGACATTTCTGTGAGGATAGTTTGGAATTTAGCTCAAGTTTCCTATCTTTTGTCTAAAATATTCTTCAAAATTTAGTTTTTAATTCTGAAAAATACTTTCGATGAAGAATCGATTTGGATTACAATAGGAGGTTCTTACAACGCGTTATCAATATTTAGAAAAATATATTTAAAAGCCGTCAGTGCATCACTGACAGTGCACTCGTTTTCGTTCTCTCACAAAAATTAATCATCCGTTTTGTCTAAAAATCAACAATTGACTTTCATAGTGGCTTCTGAATCACCATAATAAACTTTGTGTCAATACATTCATTACATCAGCAGTTATTAGTGTTTTGAGTCGTGCCCCCTTCTCTGACCCCCCCCCCCCCCCCCTTCTCTGATCCCCCCTCCCCCTTTTCTGACCCCCCCCCCCTTCTCTTCGGCTAATTACGCTGGTAATTAATAGGTGTCGTCTTTATAGGGTTTTGAATTTACATATAAAGTTTCGTGTCGCTACATTCATTCTATTGGGAGTGGTCACAGACACACATAGACAGACTTTATACATGAAATTCCGGTGAAAACTGGACATCAAATTTCTGACAGATTACATAACCTCCCCTATACTTCGGACTGTTGGGAAAGTAAAAAAACAATCCTATATTACTCTTTGATATTACATGTCTTGCCATTAAAGAAATGTTGCCTAAATTCTTATATTTTTTGAAGAATTTTATTTTTTTTAATTTTGTTTGCCATTAATTAATTTTTTTTTTCTTTTACAGGTAAGATGATGTTCTGGACTTCTAAAGTAAGTTGAAGTGAGGCCAGACAGAGGTGGCTGGGCAAACCTACCTTAGGAAGAGGGGAACTCATCGCTTTAATGAATGGGCCTAACTGGAATCGGATATATAACTATGCAAGGGCTGCATCCAAATATAGAAACATGCTGATTCAGGAATTTAATTTCTAGGACCCAAAAGCAGTGACCACAGGAATTGACAGATATTCTTCTGAATCCAGAGCATTTTTGAGAAAAACGCCAAAAGGAAATTTACTTTTCCGGCTATAGCACAGGGGTAGTTAAATAAGTAATAAGATGTATGAGTCCAACATTTATTAAACCACGACTAGTTTCATCAGTAAACTGACATCTTCAGGTGGAATATTGCTAGAGAAGAGTGTTTCACTGGTCCCTGATACTCGTATGTGTCCCTTGACCTCTTCTCTAGCAAGATTCCACCTGAAGATGTCAGTTTACTGACGAAACTAGTCATAGTTTAATAAATGTTGGACTGATACATCTTATTACTTATTTAACAAGTTAGTCCACTACATCTGCCTACCACCAAAAAATATAGGGGTAGTTATGTAGTCAGTCGGAAATTCGATGTTGAATTTTCACCAGTATTTCATGTTTTTCGACCCCTTGATTCCAAAATATGAAAAAAAAAATGTTGTATGTATGTCCGTGACATAGATATGTCTGTGTCATAAACAGGATAGAATAATTATATCGACACAAAATTTGATTTGTGTGTCCAGAACCCCATAAGAATGACACCTAATGATTTGCAGCCAAGTCAAAAGGGGGTCGACTCAAAAACCATAATAACTGCCGAATGAATATATTGACAAAATATTTTGTCATATTATCAATAGCAATGATAAAATGTCGCGACATGATTTCAAAGTAGAAGGATGTAAGGCGACCCGGTTTTCAGTCAAATTGGCCAGAGGCAAGGGCGGAATTAGGGAAAGGCTTAACGGAAAAACCCTAATAAGTGTTGAAGTAATTAATGTATCAAGGAATTTAGTATAGGGATTCAGAAAGTTTCTTAGTAAGACCGCAATTGATTTTGTACCAAATCAATTAATCCACACTGGGGATGTACACTGAAGACTTTTTGATATGTTAAAGGAAAACTGTGCAAAAATAATTTTCCTGATTCGGTACCTAATTTGACAAGAGTAGTGGATCAGTAGCGCAGACAAAGGGAAGCGGTCGGTGTTCAATGTCAGACGTTGACATGTCTAATGCCGGCGACCCCCAACCAGTCACGCTTGTCTTCAACCTGCCGACATGCTTAGTACAGAGAGAGAGACACGTACGGAATGTGACAGGAATGTCTCTCTGGTCATTTCCAAACCCCAACCTGCTCGCTAGTAAGTGAACTATTTGCTTTGGACAACTGTGAAATATTTCAGATATATCTATATAATTAATACTCATCGGAATTTCATTTTGGTTTTCAGCCAAATCAGAAATGGAACTGGGAGGCTTAACACAGAAACCCTAATAAACTGCAAATGTAATGAATGACTTTATATTTGAATTCAATTCCCCAAAAGGACGGCACCTATTAATTTTCAGCAACATCGGGTGAATGGAAGGGGGATCTTAAGGAATTTTATTCCTGTATCCAGAACCTCATAAGAGCGATTAGGGGAGTGGCTAAACACAAAAACTCTAATAGATCCCATTGTAATGAATATATCGACATATTTTATATTTAAATTCAATCCCCATGACGACTAAACTAAAGGCTCAATTGAAGCACATATATCAGTTAGGCCAACCTCACATTAGGCAATTCTGAAGCGACGCGACTGATACTCAAGTATCTTGAGGGTATCTTCGAAGTCACTTCCTACGTTGAGTGGTGGGGAGACACAAACGACGCCACTCCCAGGAGACGCGTATCGTACCCGTATCCTACCAGTCTCAAGCGACCTGCTAGGAAGGTCGCCCGTCCCTTGAGTCTCCTGCGTCGCCTCGCCATGGCTAGTGAACACACTCTTCTGCACTCCCACGTTCCCGCATTTGTGTGTTCCTCTGTCTTATGGATGGAGAAACAATGCCAATCAAGTGTAAGAATGATACTTTCGTCATTTGGTAGAATGCTACGAACTCGGAATCCGACTTTTCCAGCTATTTAGCACCAACAAATAATCTGCAGTTAACATTCCTTTCGATGTAAGGATGGCGCCACAATCTTTGGATTTTCCTTTTTCTACAATAATAATAATAAGACACAAAGACATCTTCATCACTTGAAGAATCTTCACTTGACATGGTGAACAACTCAGCTTCTCGCCACGGCTAGATGCAGACTGAAGAGATCCTAGTCGCTGCACAGTATCCTCAGTGTGAGGAGAAAAGTTGCCTACGGGTATCATACCCACAGGCAACTCAAATGGCTGATACTCGAGTATCAGTCGCGTCGCTTCGGAATTGCCTAATGTGGGGTTGGCCTTATAGATAGATATACGCTGTACGGGAATACGCAAGGGCGGATCCAGGATGTTCATCAGGGGGGGAGGGATAAAATTTCGTTGGTTCAAGATTTGGATGTTATATGCTTTTCACAAGATTTGGATGAAGGACAAGGGGCTAATATTTTGGTTAGTTTGACGAAGCGCATGAATTAATAATCAAGACTGAAATGTTATTATAATAGTAACAGGTTGAGTATCAGTCTGAGTCTGTAAACGAATGACGTCATTAAGGTGTGCGCAAGACCGCCAGAGTTCCTTTGCGCATCTGTAGGATGTATTTCCCAATTTAACGTGCATATTTCTTTATCCTTAACGAAACTGACTTATGAGCCTCTGTTCCTCCGCTTTTAATTTATCTTCAACGGTTTGGGCAGCGTTTGCAATAAATGGCGCCCGGACGGCCGTTTGTCCTTCGACTTGCTTCACTTTTACCATCACTGCTCAGTTCCCTTTCTATAAAGAGTGAAGATGTATAACCTATGTTCACCGAAAAGAAGTAAGCTTCTCAACAGTGAAAGAATTGTCCAAATCTTTTAAGTAATTTTTGATATTCCTTCAAATATATAAAATAAACAAACTTTCTCTTTATATATTAATACAGATAAAAGACCCATCACAGAATACAGTTGTACGTCCTCCTGTGACTCGGGTCTCTGCTAGGCCTGTCTTCTTCTGCCAGGACAACCTTCCCGATAAGTCCATGTACGTGGGACGACTGTAGGCTGTCTCTCGCCCCATACTACAGACCTCTTCGTTCACTCCCTGTCCCTTTGTATAACACTCACAACTCAGGACTTTTAGATTTGTTAATACACGGCTACCGTTTCTCGTGATGCTCACTTTTATTTTAAATGATCCTGATAGCCACTAGTGAAACCGGAAAAAAATTACAATCATTGTGATTAATTTAAGCTGGAGATGTGATACAAATAACTCCAACGAAGACGGATTTTTTTTTTTACATTCTTCAAAAAAAAATATATATAATATTGTATAAAACGTGTGTTATATAAAGAATCTTGAGGGCGCCGGTAGCTCAGTGGTATGCCTGCTTGCCTTCTTAGCTCAATATCGTGGGTTCGAAACCCGAAGCCCCTAGTTTATTTTATTTGGGAGGTAAAATAAACTTAAGCACGCCGACCTTCGGATGGGACGTTAAGCTATGGTCCCGAGCCTGTATGATGTCAAAGACGCCTGCTCTGGGTGAATAAAAATGTAGGGTAGACAAAATTTAGGGCTCCCACAGTAGAGTCGGGCTCATGTCCACCAGAGTGACGAAAGAGCGCTCTGGTAGTAGGCGATATGACCTCATAGTTAAGTCCAGGCATGAGTCATAAAACCTAACCTAACTTCCTCTCCATTAATTACCTAAGTCCGTTAACAAGCTCCACTGTATCTCATATGTAGACAGCGCGCGTCCCGAAATTTTATATAATAGTCAGAGACTCACTGACCTCTGTTTTTCTTTATATTTACTCATTATTCTTTGTTTTTCAATAATTTTATTTTCATTGTTTTAATATTTGCTCACCATTAACATTTAATGTTTCTTTAGTTAATTCCTAGAGGTCTCTTTTCTTCTTTCTTTATTCTTATGTTATTATTCTTAGAAGACAGTATGTCCCAGAATAAAGATTATTTTTCATTTCATTTCCTTATATCCTTGCCTGTTGAGATGAACTGTTCTTTGACAAATATGTGCATTCATGCCCGCATAAAATCACAAAATATAAGAATTATTAAGTTGAAATGTGTTGACAAGTTCCTTCTGGTTCGTCAACCCGTCTGTATGGTGTACGTCCGGTCCTTTAACTGTGGGATGTGGTCATGTCCCCATTGTCCTTATAGCAGTCTTATACTTAACGGTAAATGTTTATTATAAATATATAACTTTACTCATAAATTATTCTTAGTCATTTGTCATGATTACTTTTGCTAGAGAACAAAACAAAAAAATCATCGGGGGAGCACCGGCCCGCCATTCTCTTCCCTTCGGTCGATTCTGCTGAAAATAAATAGATATCGTCCATAAATGTTTTTGAATTTACGTATGAAATTTTGTTGTGTCATCCATGTTCTAGTTACTCACGTAAAATTTCGTGTGGAGACATTCATTCAATCGGGAGTTGCGTATTCACAGTACACACACACACATAAACAACATTTTTTATTTTTTTTTTCAGGGGCACTGATTCAACGGAAGTTGTCATTTGAGATCCCCTGTTCGAAAACATGAAACTCTGTTGAAAAACCAAAATCGAATTTCGGGGCCGATTACTTAACTTTCTCTATACTTCGTATAGATGAGGAAGTGATTACAAAAATTAATACAGTGTAAAATGGTATTCATACACTATGAATAGTTAGTGATTATGACTCATGCTTGGGCTTTAACTACGAGCACATATCGCCTACTACCAGAGAGCTCTTTCGTCACTCTGTGGACATGAGCCCGACTCTACTATCCACATATTAAATTTCGTACCGATACTTTCATTAAATTGGCAGTTATTGTAGTTTTTGGATTGAACCACCCCTGTGAACCCTACGTTCTTTTGGCAAATTTATTTTTGGAGGGGTTAGAAAACATGAAATTCCGTTGAAAACTCAGCAGAGCTATTACCTACCTTCCCCTATACTTCGTATAGCTGTGACAGTATTAATAATACTTCTTCGGCAACATCAACTTTTGGTTGATTTTTTCTATCCATGAAATTGATCATTTTCTAAGCTCCTGGATTTATTGAGCAAGGTTTCCTCTGGCATTTATCTCTCAAATGGTTAAATTCGTTCTGCTGAATTACGATATTCTGACGAATTATTGATGTTACGTATGTATTATATAAGCATTACTTCATTTAAAAAATAAATAAAAATGATTTTTTTTTCCTACATCTCGTTTAACAAATCATTCTAAAAACTGTCTCGTAAATAAAGGAAACCGTATATTTATCGAATTGAATTAATTTTTACTTCATACAGTATTAAAATAAAACGTTTTAAACCTACATTTCGCGCCCATGTAATATGTGATAAAATTAATTATGTAACAATCCTGAGAAGTTGAAAACATGTACCTACAAATCAATTTTCAGAATCTAAAAGTGGTGGAACGAAATGCCAGACAGAATTAAAGTGCAAGGGAGAAGGAATAGAGAACCATTTGCAAGCGTTTGGCAAAGTTCAAACAATGCATTTTTATATCAATTGGCGCCATCTATACTAATACAAAGAGAGAATATTTGAGTATTTCAGGTTGCCTCGAAAACTACTCAAACGATGTGAATACTGGGAAGCTTGTATCTTTCCGGTGGACGTAGGCTATACATCTTCACGCGAGCCGTGATGGTAAAGTAAAAGTTAAGCAAATTGGAAGAGAAACAGTCGTAATGGGCGGCATTTATTGCATACGCTGCCTAAACCGTTGAAAATATATCAAAATTATGTACGGAAGAATTTAGACAATTACAGCATATATTTATCTATAATAGATAGTCTTTAATAAGAGTTTTTATCTTCATGAATAAATATCTAGTCCTTCCGAGTGTTTGTAAAACGTTAGTTCAAAAACTACTGAATTTGATGAAGTTTCGTATGTGGCATCTTTATAAACCCGAATGAACCATATGGTTCATCATATGGTCCAAAATATTCGAACGGGGGGAGGAGGAGGTGACAGAATATAAAGTGAATCCTTGCTCGACAATTCTATTGAACATAGGTGAACTTAAAATATGTCATTCTCTTAAGGGTGAAGTTATCCACCAAATGACTACCGACAATTTTTTATTTACATTTTTTTCTACAATTTATTGCCATCTGAGCACATAAAAAAAAAAAAAACTACAAAATTAATCACTTTCCGTCCTCCAAAAATTGACTCTTGACCTAATGAATTTTTCAGAATTAAAAACAAATAATCTGGGAAGGAAGGAATTGGATTATACGATTATAAAAAATATATACATCGATATCATATGATTATGTACAAAATAATAGGTAAAAAAAAAATATATATATATGTATATATTAAAATAATAAAGGTCTATATGCAAATAATATAATATATAAAAAACAAAGAGAAAATATTAAATTTAAATAATAATAAACATAAAGATAAAACAATAATAATAAACATAAAATAAAATAAACATAAAAGCCCTTCAATTCGAGACCCTTCGAAACACCCCTGGGTCTCTGTCATCCCCATCCCTCCAAATTAATTGAGACAGGGTTGCCGCGGGGGCTTGAGTGATCCCTCCTGCCCTCTCGCCCCGCCAATCACTGACCGGCAGTGGAGGCAGGCCAAGAAGGAAAAGAGAAGGTAAGAGGATTACATGAGGGGAGAAGCTGGTCATCACCGGCACTCTCTAAATATTTTTGCTACAGTAGCAGGTCTCTCGGCCAGTCTTCGGGGGGAGGGGGGGGGGGATGATCTGGATTAAGTTTTAAGTTTTGATTTGACCAATGAGTAGAACATCGTTTTAAAGACTTCACAAATCCACTTAATTTAGAAAATCTAATGCATTGTGCGGCCCGCAGGCCAAAGCCTAGGGCATGATGAGGCCCCAGAGAGCCCAAGAAGATTGACGAGTCCTTATATACTTCTTGGGGTCACCATTAATCTTAAAGATTAAAAAAAGAAATTTTAAATTAACTTAAAATTTAATAACTTATTGAGAATAGTCGGTATCACAAATTGTCATGTTATATAAAGTTAATGTTATTATTATTTATTAGTTGATTATTAATTGGGCGATCCGTTGATCTATGATTAGTCAGAGGTGCACACAATAGACAGGAACTAGTTAGAACTGTCTGTCCTAGTTTCATCACTAATAATAGGTTTTAGTGACGGGGCTTAATCTTCAGGGTGGGCCTAGACAAATTTCTAATACACTAATTCATGAGGGTTCGTCATAGCCAAATGGGCTGTGAGGCTGCTGTTTTTGTAATGTGCAAATTTGAGTTCAAATATATTTCATACCATTCTTATATCTACCGATGTAATGAATGTATCGACATGAAATTATATATTTATATTCGAAATACCATAAAAACGTTTTAACTTTCTGCAAAAACGGCTGGAGATGAGGGAGTTGAGAGGAGGGAGCAACTCAACTAAAAACGCTAATTACTGTCGATGTAATGAATGTATCGACACGAAATTTAGTATGAGCATTTAGGAAGCCCTAAAGACAACTATTGAGTATCAGCACAAACGGTCGACTGGTTTTGAAGGGGGGAGCGAAAAGTCAATTGATTGATTCGTTCTGGGGAAGTACATTGTGATTCACTGACCACTTTTTAGGAGATAAACGTATCTGTAATTTTTGTCTGTGATCTCTGATGGGAAATTATTGATTTTTTCAAGTTGGACAGTGTTTTGAACCAGGCTGAGCTGCCGGTTACATAACTTCCCCTATACCACGTATAGTTACCTAGTTATTATGACTCATGCCCGGGCTTTAACTACTAGGTCATATCGCCTACTACCAGAACGCTCTTTAGTCACTCTAGTGGACATGAGCCCGACTCTAATACAGCTGCGGATCCAGAAAACCTCTCAGGGGTGGGGCTAGTTTTTTTTTTTTATAAGTTACTGAAACTTATGATTAAGGTGAATTAAATAAGAATTAGCGGATGATTATTATGAATAATAATCTAGTATATTTTATAGAACTAAAAACATATCATACTTACTTTTTTGATTATAGAGAATATTTATCTCATCTACATAACATACGTAAAATACTACTATGAAATATTTTGTTATGACGCCACGCGAATTTTTCGCTTAACTGTAGCGACTGTATCTGTAGACTCATCCACCCACAACTAACTTCATGCCACGTGAGTGGCAAAACGTAATCAAATTTCGTAAAAAATCCGACAGATGTCACCCGTTATGGTTCCAAAACTTAATTTTATTTAAATATCAATTTTTTTATACGATAAAACGAAATATTAAATTTTTATTTATTCATCTGTAATTTGACAAGAAATGATATCTTAAAATTTTAAAAAACAAAATCTCTCAGGGGGGAGGGGGCGATGGGGCGATCGCGATTTATTTACTGTGAATATATCCTTTTTACTGGGCGTTTATTTTGTTTACCAAAAGTTAAATATTATTCCACTAGCATTTAATTTATTTAGTGTGAATATATCCTTCTTACCGTCAGCTTCTTTTTTTCACTATTCTTTTACTTTTTTAACCGTGTTATAAATTTATTACTCTGAATTTAATCTTGTAAATGTGAATTAATTTTATTCCTGTGAATAATATGTTTTCTTCTGAACTTTAATTATTGTGCACAACTCTTTGCTACTGTGCATTTAATTTTCATCTTAAAACACATTTCAATGTGTGGGTGTGTCTGTTGTCATGGTGGTCGGTGGAGGGTGCGGCACTGGTCGCTCGCGTAGGGCATCACGTTACCTTGCACTTGCCTTGAACAGGGTGTGCAGTCAAAGAAATTGTTAATTGAACTTTCTTATTAATTATAAGTTTCGATATTGTATTTTATCATAATATTAGCATTATGTTTTCTCTGTAATTAATTATCCATTCCGAAGCCTTGACAGGTTGCTATTAAACCATGTAATTAATACCTATACATATATTTTTCTTCCTTTTTTTCACCTGCATAAATATAAATAAATATATGTAAATACTTTTATTTTTTTGACTAAATCTTTCCATTTACCTTTCTATTATGTTTAATAAATTATAAATAACTCCAAAAAACATATTCTATAATATAATTTTCTGAATAATGGCCAAAATATCTTTCTGAATATTCAATTTCTTATGTTTTATTTAACATTTCTGGCCAGGTGTAGCCTTGAATGTATAACCGTAATACATTTTCTTATTCTTGTAATTTATCAGTTAGAGCGGTTGATATGAAATTCTAAATGATGACGTCAGATGTGCTAACTTAAATCTGTTTAAGATTTTGGCCCTCTCACATGTCATTCACGCCAACATATCTATACGTACCATCATAGATGATGGTTGTTGCATCCTAGCAATAATTGTAACTAAAAAAAAAATTTTGGTCGAAACTTAAGAGAATGGTCTAAGTACATTTTTAAAGATACATGATCTAATCAAAAATTACTGCAAAAAAAGTTGTAGAGAAAACGGAAATGCAAATTTTATATGCAATACGTTTTTTCGTAAGTCGTCATCCGGAAGATCAAAATTGTATTTTTCGGATAAATCTAACCCCTTGCTCCAACAAAAGGACCATCGGGATGGTCAAAATTGTATTCCTTCGGATATATCTAACCCCTCTCTTTTTCAAAAGGGTCATCGGGATGGTCAAAATTGTATTCCTTCGGATAAATATATCCCCTTGCTCCAACAAAAGGACCATCGGGATGGTCAAAATTGTATTCCTTCGGATAAATATATCCCCTTGCTCCAACAAAAGGGCCATCGGGATGATCAAAATTGTATTCTTTCGGATAAATCTATCTTACATTAGAAAAATTACGTTAAAAATAAAAAAAAAAGTAAGTGGCGGTAAATTCAAGAAAATTACAGAAAAATACCCCAGCCCTGGAATAGGATTATCTAGAATGGGCGCCAGTGAGCCTGCTCGTTTTACTTTCGGATCTAGATTGTAAACTTTAAAACCCTTGAGTCTATATATAAAATGTTCTAACTCCCAGCTGAATAGATAAATCCCTAATTCCAGCTCATAACAGTATCTAACACATGTTGGGCCAGCCTGGAGATCTGGAGAAGGAACGTAAACATAAGATCAAAGTAACTGAACCCAAGTCCGACTTTGGAGCCCACCCGACATTGTTCAAAACCTTCAGATGACGTCTCTGAAGAGACCTCTTCCACACTTCTTATTCCCCCGCTTTACGAAGTGTAAAGGATTTCACAGGTTCTATAATAAACTATAGTCTGACCTCTCACAGATTTTATTGATATTTGCTAGCCGGCTTTCGAGGTTGCCCTCATCATCAGGCCGTCATGGATGGGGAAAATGAAATTGAAAAAATGTTTAAATAGTTAAAGTTGGTAGTTTTTTAGATAGTTTTTAAGCACGTTTATTTAAATTTTTTTAAATTTTATTAATTGAAACATTTTAATTACCTATGTTATTTTCAAAACTATTTTATCAGACTGCCTGATGATGAAGGCTACCTCGAAAGCCGGCTAGCAAATATCAAAAAATCTGTGAAGGTCAGACTAAATTTTAATTGATAACCTGTGAAATAATCACTACTCACTACATCAGCCATCTTCATATTAAGTGTAGAGGAAGTTGCGTAATCCGTCACCGGAATTTCATGTCTTCCGACCCCCTAATAACAAAAATTAAAAAAAAAAAAAAATGAATGCGGGTTGGTTTGTGGTTGTGTACACAGAAACTCCAATAGTATGAATGTATTGACACGAAATTTTGTTTATCTAGAACCCATATCTGTTAATATTAAGCTGAATCAGTCAATGGGAAGGGGGTGATTGGGGGGCGGTTTAACTCAAAAACCCCAATAACTGCCGATATAATGAACGTATCAACAAACCCCATTAGGAACACACCTAATAATGTTTCGCGAAATCAGCCGATGTATGGAGGGAGATCAGAGTTGGTGGCTCGACTCAAATACCGTTACAAACCCGATGTAGTGAATGTACATATGGAATTATTTGCCGATACATTCATTACAGTTATTAGAGTTTTTGTGTTAAACAAAATGTTATCCAGCTATACGAAGTATAGGGAAAGTTATTTAATTGGCCAAAAATTTCAATGCAATTTCATGTTTTCCGATTTCCAGATTCCAAAAATTGAAAAAAATCTGTGTGTGTGTCTGTGAACACGATAACTCCCGATAGAATGAATGCTTTGACACGAAATTTGATATGTGTATTCAGAACCCTTTCATTTTCAGCCAAATTAACTGAAGGGAATTAGGGGGGAGGCTTATCAAAAAAGTCTAGTAACTGTCGTTGGAATGAATATATTGACACAAAATTTCATATTTGAATTGAAAACCCCATTTGGAACACAGCTATCAATTTTCTGCGAAATCAGCCGAAGGGAGGAGGGGGATCAGAGAAGGGTTTCGACCTAAAAACGTAAGATCTCCCGATGGAACGTGTATAACAACATGAAATTTATTTTGAAGATCCAGAAGTCCCTGTGTGTCAATTAATTGATTAATTCGTGCTTGGGAAAGGAAATTTTCAATTTGTAATATATACAATGTTCGAGGGCGCCGGTAGCCCAGTGGTATGCGTGCTTGTCTTCTGAGCCTATGGCAGATCGTGGGTTCGAAACCCGACCTTAGTTTATTTTATCTGGGAGGTACAGTAAACTTAAGCACGCCATCCTTCGGATGGAACGTTAAGAGATGGTCCCGAGCCTATACGATGTCAGGTACTTGTTAAAGACCTCTACCCTAGTTGAATAAAAATTTAGGTTAGGTTAAATTTAGGACTCCCACAGTAGAGTCGGGCTCATTTCCACCAGAGTGACGAAAAAGCGCTTTGATAATAGGCGATATGACCTCGTAGTTAAAGCCCATGAGTCATAAAACCTAACCTATATAATGTTCTTTCAAGAGATTTTGAAGGATGGAATGTAGATCCACTCAGAGCTTCATAAGATGAATCTTTGTTCAAGTCGGAATCCTTGAGAAGCTATCTGAAGAGGCGCCAGGACTATACTCCCAGCCGGGTTATAAGTGTAAGGCTAACTCCACAACGGTAATGGGCTGATCGAAGTGCGAGGCAATCAAATATAAATGGCTATTTACGATCAGCAATCAATAAAAAAGGCAATGAGTCGACATCGACCTCAGGGTCGCAACGAGGAGAGTCACGTCGCACAGATAAACCACGTCCACCGATAGACTCAGTGGTGAGATGCAGAACAATGTGAAATAGTGCAGACACTGCACGCAATGTGCAACAATATGTCATCGCTATACGTGAAAAGCTGGCCTCTACTATTTTGAATGAGCTATTTTGACTATCTTTTTGTAATTGTGATAAACTTCGGTGATTTCGATGCTGTTTTCACCTACATTTAGAATATTTTTCAAGGAAGGCTTTAGGCTATATATCATCACGCTTTACTATCCGGAGGCGTTTGTAATTTTGCACATTTATTGTGCTTTTGATACATTCAATACGTTCGGTTTTCTAACCAGATTTTGGTTTATTAATATGTGTAAAGTTGAGCAATTATAATAATCATTGATCTTCGAGTTCTTCTCCAAGGGAACTTGAATCCTTGGGCTTTATTCAACGGCACGCGGCTGCGAATGGTATCATTAAAGCCAAACGTGATCGAAGCCACCATCATCACCGCTTGCGGGAGATACTGTATTTATACCTCGCAATGATACCCGTCCGATTACCCATTCCGTTTCAAACGGTTGCAGTTTCCAATCAAAATTTTCTTCGCTATCACTATCAATAAGGCTCAGGTACAACCCTAAAAATAGACTTACAAAACGAATGCTTCTCATACGGACAACTGTACTTCGCCTGCTCCCGTGTCAGCAGCCACACCAATCTATTTCTCCAACCGAAGGTAGAACTTACCGAAGGCCTTCGCTGATTTGATTCCTACCTATCTCATCTCCTCTTTGTTCTGCCCCGAACCGCCACGAAAATGATACGGGTACTGCAGCTAGTATATATTGTATAAGAATAATAATAATAAATTTATTTCCATTAAACCAATACATGGTAATAGGATACGTCAAAATAATTTATAAATTAAGATAGCTTATAGATTAGATATATAACTACTTGAGTCTAACACACCTATGATTAGTAGTAATAACAAAACTATTAAAAAAAGTAAAATGAAATTAATAAAAACTGAACAAATAAATGCTTGAAAATATATGAGTACGTAAACAAAATTAATAAATGATACGTTTATAATTAGTAGA
This sequence comes from Aradus depressus, assembly GCA_963662175.1. Classification (NCBI taxonomy): domain Eukaryota; kingdom Metazoa; phylum Arthropoda; class Insecta; order Hemiptera; family Aradidae; genus Aradus; species Aradus depressus. The sequence continues at coordinate 26,995,064 of OY759217.1, read as the reverse complement.
CACATTTTTCAATTAAATAAAAATTAAGATAACTATTTTTCAAATAAAACTCTTTGGAAGTGTTTTTATCCCAACGATGTTTCAGGACGTTCTTACGTCCCATCATCAATATATTGTAATCGTACGAAATATCGAGATCGATTCCCCTGAACAAATGTTCTCAATGACATTTTATAAACATCTCTCCATCTCTCTCTAACTCAATAACGATTATAACAATTAACGTGAAATTTGAATTGAAGATGTCACCTGTGCTAACATAGACCTGATTAGTTTTTGGCCAAAATCGGACGAAAATTGAGACCACTTTACTTCGGGGTCTAAGAACATTTTATAAGATACCGCTTATACTTATGACTTTATCAAAATTGTCACAAATAAATGTGGAGAAAGGTGTAAGTCACATTTTAAATGTAATAGGATTTTTCTAAGGTCTGCCAGTTGGCGAGATAACTGCCGAAAACCGTCCTGAAATGTATGAAACTAATTTTTTTTAGTGGTTGGAGACATTTACGCGAAAAAAGTTAGTCCTACCGAAAAAGTAGTTCTTAGAAAAAATGTTTCTTATTAAATATCCAATTGATAATGCGTCCTCAGATTTGACATAAGATCAATAAGACGAAAGATGTCGCGTTTCAAAAAATGTACAACAAAATAAATTCCGTAGGAGTTACATCGAAGTAATGTTTTAATTGTATCGTGTGATGTATTAAAAAAATATACACACATTAAATCATTAATATTAGAAAAATTAATAATATTTATTTTTCTATAAATAATAAGAAACCATTTCTTTTAAAACAAATGCAAGTAGAAAAAAAAACACGGCCATCAGCTGTTTTTTATGTGTGTAGAGTAGTGTCGAGGTTGAGTCAATGGAGACGGTCTGAGTGAAAATGGAGAGTGATGTTTAGGCTTAAGATGTAATGAACTAAATAGAAGTGAATTGACGGTGAAATTGATCCTAAAAGAAGGTACTGTTGTTTGTTTAAATGTACAGGATATATGCCCAGAAATATATAACTTAAATTTTTTTTTAAATGGCCAAAATATAAAACAAAAGAAGATGGAATTAGTGTTAAGAATTTAGTTTTTAAGATTTTTCTTTTGATTTTTGTTTGTTTCAGGTTTAGTTTTTTCATTTTATAATGTAGATTTAAGAAAATAAACCCAATATTAGTTCTCGTAAATTCTATTCTATTCATTTTCCCTGTTGGCCCAGTAAGTTAGTTTGAAAACCTTTGGATTAGATTTAATATTATTTAAAATGGCATCTCTTTAGAAATCATAATGAAAAGTTGGTTAATTAAAATTTTTTAAAATTACGTTCACTTTTTTTAAAATTGCACGTCTTGAACTTTTGATGTTTCTAAGGCCCTTTTCGGAAATTACTGTAGAAATCAAAATTAGACCAGTTATAAAATTTCTACACGAAATGTGGTAATTTATTGTTTATTTATTCATTGTTTGTATTATTTTTACTTATATTTATTGAATAAATAAAACAAACTTATTTTTGAAATATTGTCTATTCCACTAAAGATCTTTAGTGGAATAGACAATATTTCAAAAATAAGTTTGTTTTATTTATTTATTACAAGTTTCCACAATATGTCCGCGTTTCTCAACTTAGAAGTTGTTATATTTATTGATTTATTATTATTTTACATATACATAATTTCTTTTACCACACATACCAACTACTTTTGCACAGGCCACTCGCCCTCTTTCTCCTCGGAAAAGAAAGGAACGTTACAACCCCCAACATCTTCTACAACAAGAACCCATAAAGTACCTAATTAGTGAAGTCAGGTTCTTATACCTTTTTTCTAGAGGCGACCCATTCTCTCTAGGATCTAGGAACCATTTGGCAGATGAACGTAAAACAGAATTGCGGTTCATCGAGGACAATGGTCGTTTTTCTGGCTCTTTATGGAGCTGGGCCACCCATGAGTCGGCGACTACGGCTGTTGGACTGTTTGCCATTTCCATAAGTGGGTTCTTATGAAATGCCACCCAGGGTTCAATGGGACTGGACTTTATCGTTCTGGTTTCGGTCCGGAATCAATGACCCTTCCTCCGTTTTGAATATCCTCTTAAAAGATCTCGGATCTCACCTCATCCATTCTGCATCACACCCTTTTTTACAAGTATAGAGGAAATTTTATAATGATTCAGAGGGCGCTGGCAGCTTAGTAGGTATGCATGCTTATTGAGCTCAAGATCGTGGGTTCGAAACCCGGCCGAGGCCCTTATTTTGTTTTATCTGAGTGGTAAAATAAACTTAAGCACGCAGTCCTTCGGATGGGACGTTAAGCTATGCTTCCGAGCCTTAGTTAAAGACTCCTACCTAGGTGAATAAACATCAACTCAAAAACCCTAATAATACTGATGCAATTCAGACACAAAATTTATCATGTGGATTCAGAAGTCACGTTTTATGAAAGTCAACTATTGATGATTAGTCAATTGATTTTGGAAGGAGAGCGAAATCTTAGTTGATTAATTAATTGATTAATACTGACGTACTTTGGCCTAGTACCATATTGTATTTCAAATGTATGGGTGTCACTGGTGGAAAGATTCGCGTGCTTCCTTACTGAGCTTAAAATGTTTCAAACTGGGCCGAGGCCCTTACTTTTTTATCTGTCCGGCCCGAGCCTCTAGGATGACAAGACCCCTGCTCTAGTTGAGTAAAAATTTAGGATTGGTAAAATTTAGGGTGATGAAAGAGCTCTCTGGTAGTAGGCGATATGACCTCGTAGTTGAGGCCCGAGCATGAGTCATAATAACTAACTAAAATAATTCAAGAATCCTTTGTTCAATTATCACCAAACTTTCATGTTTCTGGTCCCCTGATTCCATAAAAGAAAACACAACACAGTACCCTCCCGAAGGGCGGGTAGCTCAGAGCTAGCGTACTGAAAAGTGAAAATCCTTGAGCACGCCTTCCTTCGGATAGGACTTTAGGATGAATAAACTTAGGTAGGCAAATTTTAGGACTCCCATTGCAGAGTCGGGCTCATGTCCACCAGGGTGATGAAAGAGCGCTCTGGTAGTAGGCGATATGACCTCGTAGATAAAGTCCAGGCATGAGTCAGAATAACTTCCGACAGAATGAATATATCGATACGGTTTTATAGGTATATTCAGAACCCCATAAGGACATATTGGTTTTGAGTAAAATGGGCTAAAGAGGAGGGAGGGATTAAGGGTAGCTTAACACAAAAACCCCAATAACTGCCGAAACAATGAATGTATCTGAAATTGTATATGTAAATCCAAAACCCCTAAGGGACGACACATATCAAATTTCGGCCAAATGAGAAGTGTGGAATCAGAATAGATCCAACTCAAAAACGCTCATAACTGTCGATGTAACGAATGTATCAAAACGAAATTTAATACGGTCAAAGGTATCTGAGTAAGACCTACTGATTTTGAATCAAATCTGTAAATTTATTTCCGAGAGCGAAAACGTAGTCCATTATCAATTTTTTAAAAACATTTCCTTACCACACACCCTGTTTCCTGATAATAAAAACTCTACAAGGGTCAATTAAAAAATGATCGCCCATTAAATTTAATCATGATTCAAGAAATACGAACTAGTTTTTCAACTATCAGAACTCTATTAACACAATATTACCTCTATTTAAGGACACGTTGAACGTAAATCTTTTTTAAAACGGATACTTGTTGTAATTTTCTCAAACCATATTTAGTTGAAAACGGTTTTGAGATTATTGAAAACTATAATGAAAACTTTGGTATCAATTGGATTCGTGTAACCGTTCATCATGTAGGTCGGTTATTATAAGTTCGTGCTGGAGAAAGTAAATTCAGAATCGTTGTATGATTGGTTATTAAAATGATACAATCGAAAATGTATTTCTTACAGTTTACTGATACTCTTGAAGAAATATATAATTGTGTAAATAGAGTATTTTTTTTTTTTATAAATATTGATAAGCAATATGCAAATAAGTTACAGAGACAACTAATCTGGCTACTTTCCAATGATACGGAATAATAGTGTAAGTATATGTCGACGCCAAATAGCGCAACTCAACAATATATTAACCGCCATTTTAACCTGCTGTCAGATAGTGTATCTATTTGCAGTATTTCAAAGTTATTGCATTTAAAGATTTTCACCCCCCACAAAAAAGTAGTAATCGCGTGGAAACGTCGAGGAAAAAGCGAACGAATATCATGCGCACCATACCCAGTGCGAACTCGAGCTAAGTTGTGTGCTTTTATTTATTTATATTACCTGAAATGGCGTAAATATAAGGTCAAAGAGTAATTTGTACTCCATTTCACTGTTAAATGACTAGTATTTTCATGTAAAGCTATTCACACATTTGAACCAATTTTTTGTGGAATAGACAATATTTAAAAAATAAGTCATTTATTTTCCTAGAGACTTGCTACTGTACCAAAAATATTTAGGTAGTGCCTTGATGACCAGCTTCTCCCCACATGTAATCCTCTTACCTTCAACTCTCCTTTCCTTCTTGGCCAGCCTCCACTGCTGGACAGTGATCGGCGGGGCGGGAGGGCAGGGGGATCAATCCTGCCTCCATTAAGTTTATTTTATTTTATCTTTATTATTATTGTTTTATCTTTATGTTATTATTATTTTTTAATAATTTCTATTTGTTTAATATTATTATTTGCATGTAGACCTTTATTATTTTATTATATATATATATATATATATATATATATATTTTTTTTTTTTTTTTTTTTTACCTATTATTTTGTACATTTTATTTAATTTTTTTTTTATGTATCATTCATCAAATTTACTTATGGTTATTCAAAATAAAGAATAAAAAAAAACTATTATTTAATAAGTAGGTATATAATTATTTTTTATTTGACGCAAACATATATATACTTTATTAGTTCAGGGTCTATTAGGTAATAACTAGTAATGCCCAAAACTAACGTAACGCCCTGCTGTAATTTGTTGGGCCAGACGTCTGAATGTTATGCAATTTGACGCCTTTTTGGCCGACTTACTCCCCTCCACTTCACCACTTCACTTGCCCATTTTTTCGCTGAGTTATTATTATGTCTCACATTCATTGCGTTTGCTTCCTCTGCACTTCTGCACCCTGCTGTAATTTATTGGAGTGTCTAGTGTAGGAGATTTGTTGAGAGTTGGGCATGTAGCCAGGAGGGCAACTATCCCTTGTACAAGACTTAGGAGGGGTATTGTCTTCCATAATGTATGAGAGCGACTCCAGCAGCCGCTTCATCTCCATACACAGTCCCTCCTTCAGGGGGCTCCTATCCAACATACTGTAGGAGTTAGGAGCAGTCAAGAGGAAACTGATAAAGAGCACTTCCTTGAAACACTTGCACTGAGGGAGTATCTAAAGGAACAGGATATGAGGGATCTTTGTTGTCTCTACTCCCTGTGCCATACAGGTGATTTTATACCCCATCTACAACAAAACAAATTCGTCAGTAATATACTTCCCCAGAACAAATTAATCAATTAACTTTTCGCTTAGCTAACTTTTTCCAAAACCAGTCGAACGTTTGCGCTAATATTCAACAGATGACTTACAAAGGTGCTCCTAAATCCTCACACTAAATTTTGTTTCGATAAATTCATTACATCGGCAGTTATTAGGGGTTTTGTATTGAGCCCTCTCCCTGAACCCCCCCCCCCCCCCCCCCCCCCCCCCCATCCCTTTGGGGGTTTTGAATATGAAATTTTGTGTTGATATATTCATTGACAGACAGAAAAATCTTTTCTTTTCATATTTGAAATCTGGAGGTCGGAAAACATGAAATTCTGTTGAAAACCTCGCACCAAATTTTTCATCGATTACATAACTTGCCGTATACCAGCTGGGGAAGTAGAAGTCGTCGGTGAATCACCTGCGACGTACTTTCCCAGCACGAATTAATCATCCAAAGGCGCGTACACACTAGGCGAACGCATGCGACCGAATGGATGCGGCCGAATCTGTGCGGTGTTCGTTAAAAAAATTGCTTGCTGTCCACATTACAACAAATGAATGCGTTTGTAGTTGTTCTTTAGCGTTCGCCGGTTCATGTGATGGTGACACAAGTTTTTATATCAAGTGAATTTATAATAAAAATGGCATCAGAAGACGATATAATAATTGCTTGTGCATCGTACATTATTATTAATGAGGAAAAACGAAAGCGCGGGTGATCACAAAGACGGTGGTGGATGACATCTTTGTTCAAAAGCAGAAATCGGTATAGAGGGACAGACTTGATGAACGATCTCACAAGTGAAATTGGATATGGGGCTTTTCCAAAATTTCTGCAGAATGAGGTCGACCGACTTTGAAACTCATGTTGTCTGTACAAGTCTATTAATTTTAAGGAATCAGAGTTGCACCACTCCATGTTCAACACAATACAACAGTGAATAAGAACGAACGTGCGTTATCACGTACACACTATAACTGAAGCCGAACCCGTGCGGTCCGCATTTTTCTTTGATGTACCGCCTCCCGAGCGAACCCCACCGAAGGCAAACGCATGCGTTCGTAAATGTTCGTGCGCCTGCGTTTTGGCATACACATTGTGCAAACGCATGCGTTCCCTCTCGTTCGGTCGCATGCGTTCGCCTAGTGTGTACGCGCCTTAAGTTTACGATCACCCACCGAAAATTAATATGTGTCGTCTTTATTTATGGGGTTTTGAATTTACATGTGAAATGTTGGTTAGGTTAGGTTTTATGACTCATGCCCGGGCTTTAACTACGAGGTCATATCGCCTACTACCAGAGTGCTCTTTCGTCACTCTGGTGGACATGAGCCCGACTCTACTGTGGGAGTCCTAAATTTTGCCTACCCTCTGGACCTCGGTCGGGTTTCGAACCCACGCTCTTGAGCTCAGAAGCCAAGCACGCATACCACTGAGCTACCGCCGCCCTCTGTGAAATGTTGTGTCAATAGATTCATTATATCAACAGTTGTTTCAATTTTTGTGTTGAAATTAATTATCAATTCCCGCCTTCCCTTCGGCTGAACACAAAAGCTGTCATAATTGCCGATGTAATGAAAATATTGACACAAAATTTCATATGTAATTTCAAAACATCAAAACAAAAGGACGACAACTATTAATTTTCAACGGAATCGGCCGTAGGGAAAGAGGGGATCAGGTGGGCTCATTAAAAAAATTCCAATAACTGCTGATGAAAACGTGAATATTTCAATTCAATTCCCCTTAAGGACGACACCTCTTAATTTTCAGCGGAATTGTCGCAAGGGATTGGGAATGAGGGATGGATCAACTCAAAAACCCTAATAATACCGATGCAATGCAGACACAATATTTATCATGTGGATTCAGAAGTCATGTTTTATGAAAGTTAACTTCATTGATGATTATGTGTTTCTTAAACTTCTCTGGGATGTTCCAGTGTTGGTTAATTCAAGCATTTCTTCCAGAGGTGTCTTCTTACCATTTTTTTTTATTTCCGACAATATTTCGGGACACTTACAAGTCCCTTCTTTCGGTCACTATGAGTCTATTCATATTGACCGGAAAAAGGGACTTGTAAGTGTCCCGAAATATTGTCGAAAAAAAAAAAAAAAAAAAAATTTAAATAAGAAGACACCTCCGGAAGAAATGCCGGAATTAACCAACTATTGATGATTAGTCAATTGATTTTGGAAGGAAAGCGAAAATTTAGTTGATTAATTACTGACGTACTTTGCCTAGTACTATATTGTATTGCAAATGTATGGGTGTGTCACTGGTGGAGAGGGTAGCATGCTTGTTTACTGAGCTCAAAAGGTTTCAAACTCGACCGAGGCCCTTATTTTTTTTAATCTGTCCGGACCCGAGCCCCTAGAATAACAAGTATTCCATAAAGACCCCTTACCCTAGTTAAAAATTTAGGATTGGCATAATTTAAGACTCCCGTAGTAGTGTCGGGTTCCTATCCACCAGAGTGATGAAAGAGCGCTCTGATAATAGTCAATATGACCTACTCGTTAAAGCCCGGGCATGAGTCACAGTAACTAATTAACTAAACCAACTTTATATATTTTCTTCGTCTATCACAATTTGCTTGTTGGATCAGTAAATAAGTCCCCAGGATCTCTTTTCCAGTTATGTAGTAAATGAAAGTTGAGTTTGTTCTTAGTATTCAGTGCCTCTTGTCAATAAATTTCTGATCTTTCTTCATATTTCATTATTTCGCCAAGTCATATTGCATTTGTCACATTCTCACTTTAGTGAATGCATATTTTTGACCTCAATTGCATTCTTAGTTAAAAGCAACACCATGTAATTATTAAAAAGAAAAAGGGACATTTGTTAGATGACGTGACAAAGATTGAGAGACATAAACTGTTTTTTGACTTTTCCAAAGCCAATTTATACTTAGGGGTGTGGTTCAAGTTTGTGCGAGTTGTGAATGCGGTAAATGTGTTAATGTCATGCATCTGTACCGTTCTATGTACGGTACGTGACCGGAGAGAAACATTGTTTCAAATTGCTTGTGATATTTTTCGCGTTATCACAGAGACATCATCACATGTAGCAGTACTCTCTTCTTGGACCGTTATCGACAATACGTCTTATTGAATTAGTCTGTCAGGTGATAATTTGCATTCCAGTTGCTGACCGTCTAATGCCACTTTTAAAGATGATTTACAAGCCCCTATTGTAATTATAATTATTTTTGTTACGTATACTAAACGTTATTCTTAAAAAATAATGATTCTATGTGATTCTAATTCTTACCTATTTCTTTGGTTGCGTGGGTTCGACAAGACTCAAGAATTTAGAAAAATCAAGATGACATGAGGTGCAAAATACATAAAAGAGAAATTACGCCATGCTTATTTGACTAAATATATTTGTTAAAAACATTCTTAAACTTTATAATGGTTACTAGAATCCTTCAAAAAAAATACTTTACTATTCTCCTAAAATATATTGGTACACTTATTTATGGTCTAAAGGTACCTTGTTGCTTTTCGTAGTTTGTTTCAATTTCTGCTGAGTTCTGGATTTCTACAACCATCAACCTCTGCTGTCTGTCTCCAAACTTCAACACATCAAGCTCCAACACATCTTCTGCTTTTGTCAGGTGACCGGCTGAGTCCTGGCTCTGGGATGTTGAATGGACAGGGGCTGGTTCCAGAGTGGGCTCCTCCCTCCTCGCTGGTGACTGACGATGGGAGATTCTCCCTCTGCGGAGGTAACGGACGAAGTGATCCTTAGCTGCGTGCGGCTCGCTCGCCTCCCTTTTTTTCCGCCCGGGACTCTTCTGAGTGCCTATTGGTTGCCCAAGCCCCCACCCTTACATACTCGGGACTGCTGATGGTTTTCTCCCCACTTCCTGTTAATTTCCTGCCTTCCAATTCTGATATTATTATCTTTATTTAAATGTTTTCTACCGTGGGGTTGTATTGTATTAGTTTTCCACCGCCTACCTTTTATTTGTGTTAGTTCGTTTCTTGACCGGAGGACGTTTGAAAGCACCACAAGCCTCAACATTACCTCATGTATTGCCAAGCTAATCAAGGTCATATGAAATTTGAACGGAGGGCCTATACAGTCTGTCAGATAAGCCAGGAGTAGGAGGTTAGAAAGGGGAATGTCGTGAGGTGGGTGTTGTCTGGTAATTAAAGGGAACCCGGGGTCTCTGGCAGATAAGGGAGTAGTTCTACCTTCTACCTTTCTCTAGAAGTACACGGCTAGTGTCCACTTCTGCTACTAGGGGCTCTGTTCCACTCTTCCAGGCGAACCTGATAGTGTACTTGTTTAAAGGACCTTATTCGCGTATACCCACTATGCGTATACTTTTTTTTTTGTTGGGAAATTACCTTAACTAAAAGGGTTCGACAACTTTTGTTACCTGACTGCAACTAACTCCGATTCCATATTGCGTACGGAAAAAAAAAACCTGCCATCATGCAGATATACATCATGAAAAATCTTCCCTACCGCTCACATTCATGGCTATTAGGTACTTCCATTTCGCCCAAGCTGTTTGCCGGAAAGTATAAGAATTTGGTCTGGTTACGTATTATCACCAGAATACTGAGCTTCATCAAGTCATCAGGATGTGTTGGAGTTGAGGATGTCGAAGATGGTTATTTACAAATCATGGATGATACTCCAGAACTAGCAGATGAGCAGAATCAACGTCGGCCATTGCTCTCGGGAGAAAAACAGGCTGCTGACAAAGTTTCTATTTCGTGAAGCAATGGTTAGATAATAGCAACGTTCCAATTGAAATGTGGAATTGTTATAGAACAAGACATCGGGCCAGAAAGTCGCAACCATACTATAAACAATTTTCTTGATTACACAAACAAGTAAAAAAATAGTCCATAAAATAGAAATTAACTGTATAAAAAAAGTTTTAGCCAAGAAAAAATTACAGAAATTAAATGTATATAAAAAATTATATTTTTCAAATCATTAGTGTAAGAAAAATATCGATGTAGAGGAGGTGTTTTTTTTTTGACAATATTTCGGGACACTTCCATGTCCTTTCTTCTGGTCAATATGATTCTCATTGATAAAGGCAGCATTTATGTCTGTATACACCATACAGACTGACACACAAATTGACGATAGGAACAGGACCTTAGAGTGCTGCGTCCTGGCTTGTCCTCCAGTCTTGGCTCTATATTGGCTCCTCTGTTGGAGATAGGGTGGGTCTCCTACATCCTGGCCACAACTCAATATCCCAGAGAACCGAGCGGGTTCTCTGATACCATCATCTCTCTTCTCCTTCCTCTCCGCTATCTGTTAAGGAATTTAATATCCTCTCTGCAGACGTCTTTGTAACAACTTGGAACATTTCAGTTCCAGCATTTAGCTTGGTCCACAATAGAAAACGAAATAATACATTTCTTACAAAGAATCTCGCACAATCATCTGGGTTGTAAAAAAAAAAACCTTGTGCACACCATCTTTTGGGTGGGATGTTAAGGGATGGTCCCGAGCCTTTACGATGTCAGGTACTCGTTAAAGACCTCATCCTATGTACGTAACTAAACCTGGGTTGTTGATTTTTCCAGATGTGTCTTTTTTTTCTTATTTTTTCGCAATATTGCACGTCCCTTCTTCTGGTCACTATGAACGGTTTATTAATGAGCATAAGAAGGGACGTGTAAGAGTCACGAAATATAGTCAAAAAAAAAAAAAGAAGACACCCCTGGAAAAAATCAATATAGTAACATCCTAGAGAAGTTTAAGAAACACATAAAATCGCGTTGGCAAAATTTAGAACACAGAGTAGAGTCGGGCTCTTGTTCACTATAGCGGTGGAAGAGCGCACTGGTAGTAGGCGATATGACCTTGAAGTAAAAAAAAACAATAATAAAGGTAATAAAACATATCCTTGTGAACAGCGATCTTCCATATTTTACTGTAAGAATCTAAATTTTAGCCCCCGAAGGTTTTTGAGTTGAGCCCCCTCCACTGGCTTATTTAAGACAATTTAGGACTTCAATAGTTGAGTCGGGTTCATGTCCCCCAGAGCGTCCTGGTAGTAGGCGATATGACCACTTATAACTAATAACTGCTGACGTAAGGAATGTATTGACACGAAATTTTATGTATAAATCCTCATCCCCATAGGAACAATACCTATCAATTTTCAGTAAAATTGACCAAAAGAAAGGAAAGTGGGGATCAGAGGAGGGGTTACCCTTATAATTTGTCGGATATAACGAATCAATCAATACGAAATTTACCTATGATGATTCAGGGGGAGAGCAAAAACTTAGTTCATTGACCTCTCGTTACTATTTTACGAATATCCTTCATTCGAAAAGTTCTCCACGGACATTCAAATAATCGAAATTTTCATAATTATTTGCCCAAAAATTGTTTTATTTTACTACCAGTTTCGCATATTCTGCATCATAAGGTTGAAGAAAAATAAGGGGGGAGTAGCTCTGAAACTAGTCACACTCACCCTTATCCCCTCCTTATTTTTCATCAACCTGATGATGCAGATTATGCGAAACCGGTTGTAAAATAAAACAATTTTTTAACACGAAGGCAATCACTTTATTCTCTTTACATTTAATAGTCTTTAAAAAAAATGTAACTATAACATTTTCAATTATAATAACTCAAAGAATGAAAAAGACTATGAAAAATAGATAAAAGATAGAACAATGACAATATAAATAAATGTAGCCGAAGAAAATATGTGAGAATGTTGCCTTATTAGGAATGGACAGGCTTTGTAAAGAGGTACTTGGAAGAATGTTGCCAGGACAGTCTTGTAACAATGTGAAATAATGGCGACTAATTTAAATTTAGTATAGCTAAGTATCTTATCGTAGCTTTCTTAAACTAAAAACACAACGTAAACAATCTGTTTACTACTCATTATTGAAAATACATAAATTAAAATATATTATAGTCTGCTCCGAGTATCCAATTATAGTGTATGCAATTAATTGTGTTTCCTTATATTTCATTACTTCCTTATGTCAGAGAAAGTATTGTTTTATTTGAATAGAATAACAAGTTGTACATATTGTTAGTTAAAAGTCCTAAAGTTAATGCGAATTTTGAAATTGAGTTTTTAATGGAATTTTTCGCTCTAGCTCAACTATTGTAGCTATAAATTTGAAATGAAGATGTTACATGTGCGTGTAGGTCTGAATAGATTTTGATAGAATTCAGACGAAAATGAAGACTATTTTACTTCAGGACCTAAGTACATTTTACAAGACACCGCTTATACTTATGACTTAAACAAAAAATTCTTTAAATAAAAGTTGTAGAGAAAACTGAAATGTAAATTTTATATGAAATATATTTTTTTGAAAGGAGCTTGGTTCACGAGATGCATGCCGAAAACTGCATTTAAATCAATTTATACATCACTCTCCATTCCTTCTCTCAAATTCTTTTTAAACTCTCATTAATGGATATAAAAATTTACTCTCAGAATTATGCTGTACAATGAAAAAAAAAAAAAAAAATCTGATGCTATCACATTACTTTCTTGTACCCAATAAATTTTCCTCATAGCCTGTTTTAGGTTAGGTTATATAACTCATGTCCGGGCTTTAACTAAGAGGTCATATCGCCTACTACCAGAGCACTCTTTCGTCACTCTGGTGGACATGAGCCCGACTCTACTATGGTAGTCCTAAATTTAGCCTACTCTTAATTTTTATTCACCTTGGGTGGGGGATCTTTAACGAGTACCTGACATCGTACAGGCTAGGGACCATCGCTTAACGTCCCATCCGAAGGACGGAGTGCTTAAGTTTTTTTTACCTCCCAGATAAAATAAACTACGGGCTCCGGTCGGGTTTCGAACCCACGTTCTTTAGCTCAGAAGGCAAGCACGCATACCACTGAGCTACCGGCGCCCTCTTATAGCCAGTTTTGAAATGAATTTGAGAAGGAGAAAATGGCGGAGAGTGATCTGTAAAAACGTGGTTGGTATCAAAACTGTTATGACCTTTAAATGTATTTGTATTTTTTGTTATATGTTACTCTCAACAATATTTTTAAATAATTAGGATTCAAGTTTGTGACTCTGGTGGCATTTTAGCCCCTTCCTTTACAATCTCAGCAAAATTTAAGATTCATGATTGTACTTATACGAAGTATAGGGGAAGTTATGTAATCGGACAAAAATTCGATTCGGAGTTTTCAACGGAATATCAGGTTTTCCTATCTCAATCATCAGTCAAAAAAAAAAAAAATGTGTATGTGTAATTGTGAACGATATCTCCCACTAGAATGACTCGATACCAAATTTTATGTGGGTATCCAGAACCCTCTAAGGACGCCAACTATTGATTGTCGATTATCGTCATGCAATTTTATATTTAAAGTCATTTTCCGCGAAATTGGTCGAAGGGGAGGGGGGACGACAATGATGAATGAGGTGACAGAAGCCATCATATGAGTCAAATAATGAGTTGTCTTAACGGTTGATTGGCTTTGGAGGGAGAGCGGAAACGTAATTTGATTAGTTTTGGCTGGGGAAGTCCATAGTCAGTGATTCACCACCTACTTTTTTTTTTAGGATTTTACGAATTTTTCTTTGCTTTAAAATCCTAAATAGGAGAAGTTGTCTCTTGTTGATATTGTGAAGCTGTCCTTCGTATTTTGCGTCTCCGCCTTGAAGGCCATATTTTAATGTTTCTTAGTATTTTTTTCGTAATATTCCATCAAGGCAAAACAAAGATTTGACTGACTAATGTTTACAGTCGAAGGTGACAAGAACAGTGAGGCTGGGAGTACTACTTGAAGACCTCTGTCCTTGAGGAGCTGTCCACCTCAATATGGTGCTAACAGACTGTCCGCATCTATTTGAATAGACTCTACCTACAGCAAATCAAACTGATGAATTATACAGTACCTGCTACTTCGCACTCAACTACATCAGATCAACGCATTTGACTGAGGGTTCAAGCCGTCCGCAAAAATGAGACAAAAAGCGAGAGTAACGTAGGACATTTGCGAAAGAAAGTCTTGCCCTGTATAATAATAGCATTTATTTCCGTTAAACCATAAAACGATAGATGGAAACGTCGTACAATTTTTTACATCGAAAGAACTTATAAAAAAAGTCGTCGGTGAATCCCCGGCAATTTACTTCCCCAGAACGAATTAATAAATTAACATTTCGCTCCCCCTACAAAATCAGTCGACCGTTTTTTGCCGCTAATATTCGACTGAGTTTTTTGAGATAATCCTCTCCCCTAATCCCCCCTCCTCTTTGGCCGATTTCACTGAAAACCGATAGATGTTTTCCTAATGGGGTTTTGGTCACACATATAAAATTTCGTGTCGATACATTAATTTTAACGGCAGTTATTAGAGTTTTTATGTTAAACCTACCTTATAATCCCCCCTTCCCTTCAGTCAATTTGTCTGAAAAATAATAGGTGTCGTCGTTAGAGATTTCTGGATTCACATATAAAATTTCATGTCGATATATCGGGATTTACTGTGTTCAAGACATTCAGACCGACAGAACTTTTTTTTCATATTTGGAATCTAGAGGTCGGAAAAATATAAAATTCCGTTGAAAACTCCGTATCGAATTGTTGACCGATAACATAACTTCCCCTATACATCGTATAGCTGGGTAAATAATATATACAACAACCTATGTATATCATAGAATCAAACACATAGGCATGATGAAAAAAAAAAATTTAATAAATAATGATGAATATCAAATTCCTAGTATTATAGATACATATACATATTTTAGTAGCTATAGCGAACAGATGAAGGAATTAGTTATACGGTTTTGCATGTGTCGAACAACGCTGTGCACCACAGCCAGTATGTGCCGAGTAACGCTGGACAACAGAGCTAGCGTAAGTCGAACAACGCAGGGCACCACAGCTAACATGTGCTGAAGAACGGTGTGCCCGCCATCTAGTCGCCACTAGCCCGGGCATGTTGAGTAGTTGATGCTGATTGGAGCTGGTTCCGACCTCCAGAAGCCCAACAACTGACCGAGTCTTCTCTCTAATTGATTTCCTCCCGTTTCATCAGCCATTACCAATCCAATTCTCCCTTTAATCATCATTAGTGTTCCAAAAATCCTGTTATTATACAGTCAGTCACTAAAGCTAAGTCTAGGTTATTAATTAATTAAAATAGATTAACTTGTGCTAGTCGTCTACTAAT
Source organism: Aradus depressus (assembly GCA_963662175.1). NCBI lineage: Eukaryota > Metazoa > Arthropoda > Insecta > Hemiptera > Aradidae > Aradus > Aradus depressus. The sequence continues at coordinate 26,979,404 of OY759217.1, read as the reverse complement.
TTAACGGGGCGACTATCTTTATTATTGTGTTGTGTTCAGAGATGGTAAAGAAAAGAACATAACTGTTATTTGTCGAAGAACTCTTTAAAAAAACATATTTCTAACCTGTTATTTAATTTAGTTCAATCTCTGGAGGTCTGAACTTAGTTTAAATTAGAGATAAAACTGAAATAAGGTCCCTGATTTTCGGGGCCGTCTTTTAAATTATTTAATTATATTTACAGTTTGTTACTTGTGTCACACAGGTTGTAAAAAAAACATATAGTCTGACCTCTCACAGATTTTATTGATATTTGCTAGCCGGCTTTCGAGGTTGCCCTCATCATCACGCAGTCTGATAAAATAACTTTGAAAATAATATAATTAAAAGGTTTTAATAAATAAGCTTTTAAAAAAATAAATAAACTCAAATAGTGCATAAAAGCTATCTAAAAAAATAACAACTTTAAAAATTTTAAATTTCATGGACGTCAGATATCTTATTCCTGTCCCCATCCATGAAATTTTAAATCACTGGCGGGAGCATGATGGGGCAAGGCAAGTATGATGCTCTGGGGATCGATGATCGACCCCAACCCTTTCGTAGCTGTAGAGTGATGTTGCACAAGTGCAAGGTGCACCCAAGAACAATAAAATCTAATAATATGACAACTCTCAATAGGCCAACCATTACTTGGCTTCATAATGCCGGCGTTATTTTCTTTCTAAATACCCGGAGAATCCTCTCTCAGAGCAATTTACATAATAATTTCAAAAACTCTCCAGGATTCTGACTACAATATTAATATATATTATAGTTATTTAACTATTATATATTTCTACTATTACAGTATATTACACTATGAAAGTCTTAGTGGTAGTATCAGTTACATCAGATTTTTTTCTAAATACCCACCTAAAAATTTGTCCCCAAACATGCTAAGAATCTTGGAAAGTTAAAGAGACCCCGGAAATTTTCGTTTCTAAATCTAGAGATGTAGATAGTACCTTCTAGATTCTAACTTTCTTTTTTACTTCTAATGGGAACAGTCGAGTCTATTTAATTTCTATTAATGTCTATTATATTGCTATTAGAGCTATTATTCAACCTTACCTACTCTCCTAAAAATCGTGACCAAAGTTGAACAGAAATGACTTCGTTACGGAAGTTGCTGCTTCCAGAATGCTGACGGGTACAGAATCAACGGTCAGATCGTGATTTCAAAATATAATAAAAATCTTATTGTTTTATATCATGCGACTGATTTTCTAAAAATATTCTTTAGTAGTGTTTCTCAATACTTGACAATTTGATAGACCATTGTTATTACTTCCCCAGCAATACGAAGTATAGGGGAAGTTATAGGATTGGTCAAAAATTCGATGTGGAATTTTCAACGGAATTTAATGTTTCCGACCTCTAGATTCCAATTATGAAAAATAAGTCTGTGTGTATGTGAACACAATAGATAGAATCCTGATGGACTGAATATAACGACACGAAATTTTATATGTGTGACCAGAACCCCATATGGACGACCCTTTTTAATTTTCAGCAAAATCAGCAGAAGTGAAAGTGGGGATCAGAGGGGGGCTCAACACAAAACCCCATAACTGTGGATTTAATGAATGTATCGACATGAAATTTCATATTTGACGACGTTAGAATCAAAATGTTCCAAGTGACATTTTTGAAAATTTTTAGTTTTAATGCCTAATCGGGTACAAAAATGATAGTTCTGTTCAGGAAAAAAGTTGTACAAGTGAAATCCTAGTCAGTGCTGAGATCTAGTGGCAAATCACTTATATCATTTTGGTGACATGAACAAGTAACTTAAACATATCAATAAGTGACCTTGAAATTAAGATTTTTATTCAATTTTATGGTTTGCTTACAGCAACAATCACCATAAAAGCAGAAGACAAAATATTTCAGGTTCGACCGTTTTGGCTAAAACTCAATATTTTACTTACATAGTGGCTTCGGAATCATTCTAAATTTTGTGTCTTGACCGAGTTTGGCACCCGGGACTTCTTTACAAATTGAGGCCTTTACTTCCACATCCTACAATCATATTTAGCACACAGATACTTCGTCGTCCGACAGGGCTCTGCTGTCTCCTCGTTGCAGCCCATCTTGGCAGGCGTGCCTCAAGAGTATATTTTATCTCCTTTGTTATATACACTTTACACCTCAGACATGCCCACGTCACCACATACTTTGACAGCTACATACGCCGATGACACTGCCATCTTAGCTGCTGCTGAATCTTCCATATATGCCTCGTTCACATTACAACACCATGTTACTGGTGCAACATTTGGAAAATTAAACTCAACACGAACAAATCACAACATATCACATTTACATTAAGACGAGATACATGTCCCGCCGTTTTTATCTACAACAAGCCCCTCCCTCAGACTAACACAGTAAGATATTTGGGACTTACTCTGGACAGACGACTGACATGGAACGCACATACAAGCCTCATACGTAATACACCGATTTAAAATGCTTTATTCTCTTCTGCACAGACATTCAAAATTACCCTTAACACAAAAGCGTAACTGCTACACATTTCTACTAAAGCCACTCTGGATGTATGGCTCACAAATCTACGGTTCGGCTAAAATATCTAACCTGAAACGTATCCAGGTTTTCCAGTCAAAGACACTCAGACTCATTACACAATGCCCACCATACGTAAGTAACAGAACACTTCACAATGACCTCATGATAAACACAGTACACGACACAATTCAGGACCTTTACAGACGTTTCCACAGCAAATTGCACTCACACCCAAATCCATACATCCACTCACTTTCTTCACCACACTTGCCACACAATCCTCCCAGGAGATTGAAGAGAAGGTGGAACCGTGACTTAATATAATCCGAAATTACAACCCCCCACTTCTTGTAACAAAATCATAATATCGCTATTCATTGATAATAACCATAATCTTCATTGTTTTAAATTTCGCCCTGAGGAGCTACCGCTGGGTGGCCTTCCTCTCTCACGCCAATCAAGTCATCCACATTCAATGAAGTCCTCTTGGTAGCTGGTTGATGCGTCATGGTAACAGTTGCGACCAACATTATAAAGACCAAAAAAAAAAAAAAATTGTGTCGATACATTCATTTCATCACTGATTGTAAATATGCAAAAATAAAGTGTCCTAAAAAAAATATATAAATACGTAGATCGGCAGTAATTAGAGTATTTGAGTCGAGCACCCCTTCTCTGGTTCCCTCCTCGAGTCCCCCTTACTTTTCGACCGATTTCGCACAAAAATAATATATCATAGGGGTAATAATTAAATATAAAACACCCCCTCTGACCTCTCTCCTCTCGACGATTGATTCCGCTTAAAATTGATAGGTGTCGTTCTTATAAGACTTCGAATTCACATATGAAATTTCATATCATTACATTCATTGTATCGAGATTTATCGTGTTCACAGACATTTTTTATTTATTTTTGGAATTTAGACGTAAGCCCGATGAAGACTTTGCATTGAATTTCTGATCGATTACGTAACTTCCTCTATACCTCGTATAGCTGAAGGGAAGTAAAAAGTGGAGAAATGTTAATTATAAGATATAAATATTTGTTAATGTACCTAAACAGCTGTTCGAGTTACTGACCTGTCACATACCTTCACGAACTATTCACTAAAGATTTATCCTTCCTTCCACTTCTTATGACTTGAGTGAACCTTGTTGGGTTATTAATTTTCTCGTCCAGAACTTGAAAGTTAATTATAAATTTAATAAAGGCGATATACTTAACGATACTCTAGACGTTAGAAATATAGCGAAACTATTTACATACCAGGAAGAAAATTCAACTTGTACTTCTTCTGCTAAACGGAGTCTGTGATCACGAGAACTCCCGATAGAGTGAATGTATCGACACGAAATTTTATATGTGTATCCAGAACCCTGCAACGACACCTATTGTTTTTCAGCCAAGTTGACCAAAGGGAAGGGGAGCATTATTTATTTATTTATTTTTTTTATTTTCTTGGCTTTATGTACGATGCATATTAGCCATGTCTCTTATTACGGTGTTATCTAGTTATTTACGACATCCATGGCCCCGGAAGAGAGTTCTATCTACGAAATAAAACTCACTTATTGAAGCAAAATTTATAAGGATGACACTTTTTAATTTTCAGCAGAATCGGCAGATCAGATGGGGCCTCAACTCAAAAACCTGTATAACTGCCGATATAATGAATTTACCGACACAAAATTTAGTATGCGGATTTAGGAGCCCCTATGTATGTTGAACTATTGAATATTAGTGCAAACGGTCGATTTGTTTTGGGGAAGGAGTAAAAAGTTAATTTAGGTTTGATTACGTTTTATGACTCATGCCCGGGCTTTAACTACGAGCTCATATCGCCTACTACCAGAGCGCTCTTTCGTCATTCTGGTGGACATGAGCCCGACTCTACTGTGGGAGTCCTAAATTTTGCCTACCCTAAATTTTTATTCACCTAGGGCAGGGGTCTTTGACATTGTACCTGACATTGTACAGGCTCGGGACCATCGCTTAACGCCCCATCCGAAGGACGGCGTGCTTAAGTTTATTTTACCTTCCAGATTAAACTAAGGGCCTCGCTCGGGTTACGAACCCACGACCTTGAGCCCAGAAGACAAGCACGCATACCTCTGAGCTACAGGCGCACAGTGTGAAATTTATGAGTTTTGATTTTCAAAATTCGAGCCCCCGCTCAATTTTTGATCAATTTGGATGAAACTAGGTACAAAATATTTGTGAAAGCTGACTTTTTATCAGGTAACTGCGGGTTTTACAATCAAGATATTATATGCCAATTGACAGCTGCCAAAACCCCGCGAAAATTTTTAAAAAATTTAATTTTTTGTTTAAGTTTTTATTAACGGATTTTTACAACTTAAATGAATGTTTTTGGGTCGCTGATTACGAATTCAATATTTATTTTAGCCAAAAGTGTTCCTAACGTTGTCATTTTGGCCGAAAGTGGTCCAAATTCAATATATTGGCTATTTTTGCCACTGGCATATAATACCTTGATTGTGAAACCCGCAGTTATCTGATAAAAGTCAGCTTTCACAAATATTTTGCACCTAGTTTCATCCAAATTGATCAAAAATTGAGCGGGGGCTCGAATTTTGAGAATCGAAACTCATAAACTTCACACTGTGCGGCGTCCTGAAAAGTTAATTTATTAATTCGTTATGGGGAAGTACCTTGCTGGTGATTCACCGATTTTTTTTAACTTTATTTGTAGGAAAAGTTTCTAAACGACAGAGAACAGTTTCACGGCTGAATGAGGAGTAAATAGAGCATATATATAAAGATGAGATCAAAGATGTTCAAGGTACATCATATGCGATACTTCCCCAGTTATACGTAGTAGAGGGAAAGTTATGTATTCAGTCAGAATTTCTATGTGTTTTCACTGAAATTTTATTTCGAAACTCTGATTCAAAAAATAAAAAAAAAGTCGTTGGTTAAACACCCGAAATTTTCCTGCTCGAATTAGTCAAATACGTTTTCGTTCTCCATCTAAAACCAATCAACGTTTGGACTAAAAAATCAATATTTGACTTACCTAAGGGCTTCTGAATTCTCATACTAAATTTTGTGTTCATACATTCATTACATGGGCAGTTATTAGTGTCTGAGTCGTGACCCCCTCCTCTGTTATCACTTCATCCCTTCGGCCGATTTTGGGGAAACTTAATAAATTGTGTCATTACGTTATTTGCGATGGCAGTTATTAGGTTTTTTGTGTTAAGCCTCCCCCCTTCCCTTTGGCTGAAAATCAATTGGTTTCGTCCTCATGCGGTTATATAGACATATAACATACACATATAAAATTTCGTGTCCCTTTTTTCATTCTATGGGGAGTTGTGTTCATGGACATGGAGACACACACAGAAACACGGACATAACCTTTTTTACATTTTTGTAATGAAAGGGTCGGAAAACATGAAATTCTGTTGAAAACGCAACATCGAATTGTTGAGCTATTTAATAACTTCCTCTACACTTCATGTAGCTGTGGAAATGAAAATTGCTTCTTGAAATCTGTTAAAACGATAACTCCCGATAGAATAAAAATATCAATCATCATCATCATAGACGCTACAGTCCGTCAAGAGCCTTGGCCTCCTCTAGAAAATGTCCCCATGCTGCTCTGTCCTGGGCCAGTCTCCACCAGCCCACCGCACCAAACCGTCTTGCGTCTCTATTCACAGTCTCCAGCCATCTTCTTCTGGGTCGTCCCACTCTTCTCCTACCCTCCGGTGTCACATTCACGAGTTTCCTGGGTATAAGGTCCTCGTCCATCCGTCTTACGTGTCCAGCCCAACGGAGTCTGGCAACTCTAATCCAGTGCGACAATTTTGGCTCTGTATAGAGTGCGTACATCTCCTGGTTGTTTCGGATGCGCCAGACGCCCTCCTCCTGGGTGGGGCCGAAGATCCTGTGGAGTATTCTCCTCTCGAAGATGTCAAGACGCCAATTTTCCGCCACGGTGAGGGTCCACGTCTCCGACCCGTATGTCAGAACTGGCCTCACAAGCGTCTTGTACAGCAGCACATTCGTGTCCCTGGGGAGCAGCCGGGATTTAAATTGTGACTGGAGGCCATAGTAACTCCGCCGGTATCCGCCGGCTCACCTCTGCGCCCACATCATTGGCCCGGTCTATATATGAGCCCAGGTAGACAATACGAAATTTCATATGTGTATCCAAAACCCTATAAGAATTACTATACCTATCAATTTTCAGCCGAATCGTCGGTGGGAATAGGTTTGTGGCGAAAAACTAAGATTTCACTATCCTCCCAAAACCAATCAAACATTTCGGCTACAAATCGGTACTTATTGGACAACTCTAAATTTTGTGTCGATACATTCATTAGCTCTCCTCATATACGCCCTCTTCCCTATCGTTATCAAGTCCACAGATGCACTTCTCTTATCAGTGTCAACAATTTGCTGCAGCTTGATTGCACAGGTTGCGCAACATATAGTAAATATTATGAAAGTTATCAATGTCAAATTTTCAAAGCAAATTTAACTTGTGGCGTAAATTTATTTTATACTTAACTGTTTACACTCATAAAAACCTTCAGAGAAAATTGGAACATAGCATTTTATGTCTATCCGAAGGGCATACGAGTTATGAAATGAAGGAATATAATAATCGTAATAAATAGAATAAAATATGAATTGTTACTTATGAATTAGACCTTTAAAAAACCTATTTATATGGTAATTGTAGAATGTCAATCAGAAAAATTTACTATAGTAATGAAACACCTATAAAAGTATGTAATAGCCACATTTCAATGTATTTCTTCCACGTATGTAACCAACTTCAACGAGGAGTTGTATTGACTGACATTCCAGTATGTTAACGTCTTATTTCATTTAATTAATGTTTTCTATATTGTCATAAAAATAAAATATGTTATATATATATATAATGACATCTATAAATTGTTAACTATTTCGTCAGGGTCAAATATTCCGTGAACCAGAATGTTATGAGTTACAGTCCAAGGTAATACGTATAACGGTTTAGATTTTTTTATTGTTTTGCAATTCTTATTATTATTTTTTTTTTTTCATAATATTACTATTTTATTTTGTGTGGCATAAAATCGAAATTTTTTTACTTCCTCAGCTATACAAAGTAGGTAGTGGGGATGTTATGTAATCGGTCAGAAATTCGTTGTTTTCACTGGATTATTTGACGCATTCACTTCAAAATGAATAAAAAAAATAGTTGGTTAATAACCTGTTACAATAAAACCTCTTTAAGTCGAAAACCTCCCAAACTCGAAAAAAAAAGTTTTGTTCCTTTCCCCTCAAGCCCCAAAACCTCCAGTACTCGAAATTTCAACCCTCTATTAGTCGAAATAATAAAAAAAAAGTCCCTACAAGCCATTTTGGTATATATTTTCCCTCTATAACTCGAAAAAATAAATTGGACCTCTGTATCTCGAACATAGCAATGTGTTATTTTACAACCTTTACAACTCGATTATTTGAAACTTATTACCTCTATAGCTCGAAGAAAAATAAGTTACCGACTTTAAGAATTTGCCGACACCATTGTTTCTTAGAAAACAATTTAGGAGTATACAATAAATAGGATTATCAATTATCTAAAGCAAAAAAAAATTACTGACTTTTTTTAATACCGTATTTTTTATTTTAAGGATGTTTGAATTTTTATTTATTTCACCTCTTTAACTCAAAATTAGTTAGAATGAATCTTAACTCAAGTAGTTATAACTCTATATCTTAATGTATAAATTCTTTTGACGTATCCTATTACCATGTAGGTATTGGTCTAACGGAAATAAATTCATTATTATTATTCTCTCTTTATGTGGTTCTATGGACTCCGGTAGGTCAGAGGTACCGTCCTTGCTTACAAAGCTCAAGATCGCGGGTTTCAATCCCGCTGGGCTCATGTCCCTCTCTGGTAGTAGACAATATCTCGTAGTTAAAGCCCGGGCAGTGAGTCACTATAACTAACGATCTTATACGGTTCTGGGTACACATATCGATACATTTATTTATTTATTTCTACAGGGGAAGCCTATTAATATATAAAATAAAATGGTTTACAAATAACCTCATAAAATACATCATAATAAAACAAAAAGTTAAATAAATTATTTTGATATACATATACAAATATAACAATTATTTAAAATTTACTCTTATTAACAAACATTTAAATATTACTACAATTTGGTTATAAAATTAACACTATATTAATAATAATGGGTACAATAAAAGAAAAACTGGTAATAGCTAGAAATAATAATAAATCCAGAATGTAAAAAAAAAAAAAAAAACATAAATATATGAATTGAAGACAACTATTGGATAATTAAAAGGGACTATTAGACTTTATATATCCATTTTTAAACATTTTTGATTTAAGAGTATTAATATTGTCTATGAAAAAGTCAAATTTATCAGAAATACTATTAGCAAGCCTTTGAAATCGATCTATGGGAGAATAGAACCCATAATCAGTATAATGAAAATTAGGTGAGAAGGGGAAAACTGAAATATACTTATTTGAATACAATAGACGAATATATCGAAATGAAATGTAGTTTGAGGATTCAGAAGCCCCTATTTTTAGGTTAATGTATTTTGTATATTCTAAATGTTAAGCTTTTTGTGGTCATACTTTGCAGGTGATTCACTTAAGATTTTTTTTTAGTATTTTTTTTTACTCCTTGATCCACCCAACTTAACCTCAACAACACATAATATTCCGTTTCGTTGGTTTATTTTAACATTGATCCTTAAACATAATGTATTCATTCACGACCTTAGGTTTGCAACAGACAAATAACATCCAGAAATAGGACAATAAATAAATACATAATGAGAAAAGGAAGTTTGTACATTATTTAACTTAGAAGTAGTAGTTTGGTCTATATTTAAATAGAAATAATAAATAAAAATAGATAGAAAGTGCAAGATACGAGCTGTTAAGTTACGGTGGGTTTACAAATAGTGTTTGTTTTTATAGTCGGTAGACGTTTGTAGGCCAAAGGTGAACGTTCTTAGTCAGGGATGAATCATTGGGAAGGTCTCAGCTGATTGGAGACCGCAAGACAACTGTCCTCTCGTACCTCGTAATTAGACAGATCATACACCAATGAGGATCCAGACGACTTGATTGGGTGGGGGGGGGGGGGGGGGGGGGGATGGACCATTCCAACTCCCCTACTCTATTATTGTTTAATTTATTTATTTATGTTTAATTTCCATGAATATCTTTGAAAATCATGTGAAAATGTTGAAAAATTGCAGTAAACATTTAAATTATTCAAAATATCATAACACAAAAACCCTCGAGGGCGTAGCCAGGGGGGGGCGTGCCCCCCCCCCCCTGGTCAGAGCAAAAAAACAAGATAAAAATTAAATAAATTTAAAAAATAGTTTTTATTAAAAATGGATTACTTGCAAGTTACCAATAGGATCTTCAAATTTCCCGTGCGTCTGGTTCCTAAATCAGCAATCAGCTGTTGCATAAATGTACATGTACAAAACAAGTCATATTACATTTATTTAAATATATATGACAAGCGATCTCAACTTCACCTCAACCACAAACTGGGTGTCTACAAGACCGTTATCAGGCCTATCTGGACGTATGGCGTTCAGCTCTGGGGTTCAGCTAAGCCCTCGCACACAAAAAGAATTCAAGCCATTCAAAATAAAATCCTCCGAACAATCACACAACGCCCTTACTACGTATCAAACATAACATTACATCATGACCTGAACATACCATTCTTACACGAAGTTAGACAACAATTATACACAAATTTGCACAACAAGTTCACGTCACATCCGAATACACTGGTGGAAGCCATGTCGGTCCGGTCCTTGCCGGGCGGGCCTCCTCGGCGACTGAATCGTCGTTGGCCGCGTGACCTCCTGCCTGAGGAGGACCCCTGAGGAGGCGGTGGTATTGACCAGCCGTCTCATCAAGAGACTCAAGTGGTATTTCTGTTTTACTTTGTGATTATATTTCCTTGTTGTGATATATTTCATAGTTGGAAATTATGTAATAAAGGTGAAAAAAAAAAAAAAATATATATGAATTCGTTTATTTCATTTCCTCGCTCAAAATCTTAATTTATGTTATACTTTACATGTGCAGAAAAAATGCAAAGCGCAGCAGCAGCAAATGCACGCTATTGGATGTGAGTCATTTAATTATAAAAGCACAGAAACCACAGCGTGCATTTGCTGCTGCTGCGCTTTGCATTTTTGCTGTTCATGTAAAGTCAACTTAAGTATTACAGTCAGTGGTTACCTCAGGGGGAGCTTCTAGAGGTCCGATTTTCCCAAATTAATAACAAAAAGTCTGCAACGCTAACCACGGAAACTGCGGGCTGTGCCCCCGGGAGTCTATACCCCCCACCCTCGTAGCCTAACTTTCCTGTGTTTGTGAACACCATAACTCCCGAAAGAATGAATGTATCGAAACGAAATTGTACATGTGTAACCAGAACCTCATAAGGACGACTAATAATTTTGAGCCAAATCGGTCAAAGAGAATGGGAGAATCAAGGGAGGAGGGTCAGCTCATTGGTTAATTTTCAACCAAATCTTTAAATTATTTTTAGAGGAAGAGCGAAAAATTAATATATGATGGGAAACTACATTGTCAGCGATCCACTGACCAATTTTTTATAGTATTTTTTTTTATTTGTTCAACTTAACTTTTTGCTAAAATCAATATAATGGACTTTATATTTTGAAATGTTTCGATAACATTAAAAGATATATGTCTCAATTAAATGATAAAAATTAATGTAAAAACGTTGGATTTCTGTGTGTGGAACGGTTTAAACCGGATATCGGTAGCGGCATTTCGGGTCGGTTACCTTTCCTCCAGTTCCTTTATAGGTGTTTTTATATTAATTTTATAATTATTCTGAGCAATGATTAAAGCAAAGTTTATTGTAAAGTAATAATGGTGAATCACTGTCACTGTTCTTCCCCAGAACGAATCTATCAATTAACTTTTCACTTTCCTTTAGTCAATTTGGCTGAAAATAATATGTCCTTATTGGACTTTGAATTTAAATATAAAGTTGCATGTCGATATATTCATTACATCGGCAGTTATTGGGGTTGTTGAGTCGTTTTAATCATATATATAAAGCTGAAAATGTCTGTGCGTTGTACCGCATGAGTTAGAACGGCTTGATGGATTTGATTAATTTTTTTTTAAATTTGTTCGTCATCGGCTGTGGAAGGTTATAGGCGTATTAGTACCTCAATATCTGGTCCATCCCAGCATCCACCCACGCAATCTTTGTAACTCAAAAACCACTGCAATGGATTAATGAGGAATCTTTTTGAATGGATAAGTTTCATCTACCGGTAGGTTAAGGTCTATTTTTTAATCAACCCCTGGTCCATCCCAGCATCCACTCACGCAATCTTTGTAACTCGAAAACCATTGCAACGATTAATGAGAAATCTTTTTGAATAAATTAGTTTTAGCTCCAAAGCTAGCGTTACTACAGTTGAAGGACTATAAGCCTTATTCCGTATGAATAATTGAAAATTATAACATCATGAATGTACTGTCGAGGAACTGAATAGCCTTATAGGAGATATTGGGAGAAAAGTCAAAGTTCCCCGGGCAACGCCGGGTATTACTGCTAGTACACATATATTTACACATTTGTGTATCAAAATATTTGTGTCTTAAAACGACTCAACAACCCCACTAACTGCCGATGTAATGAATATATCGACATGCAATTTTATATTTAAATTCAAAATCCAATAAAGACACCTATTATTTTCAGCCAAATTGACTAAAGGAAAGTGAGGTTCAGAGGACTCAAAAGACTCTTTAGCTGCCGATGAATGAATGTATAAACACATAATTTAGTATAAGGATTCAGAAGATCATATGTGTCAAAAATTCATTATAGCCCAAACAATTTACACATTTGAGGACGCCGGTAGCTCAGTGGTATGCGTGCTTGCCTTGTGAGCTCAAGATCGTGGGTTCGAAACCCGGCCGAGGCTAATTTTGGAGGGGGTGCAAAAACTTAATTTATTAACTTGTTCTTGGGGAAGTACATTGTCGGCTATTGACTGATGACTGGAGTGCCAGATATATACTGGCTTGTATGTCTTGTATTGGTTCGTTGGAACTGGGAGATTGTCATGTTTCCTCTTAGTACCGCTCTTCTGTGGGCGTCTTCTTACCTTGACGCCTACACTCCAACAGTCTGTTGTCTGTAACTGTGCCAATAGCCTGTCCATACATCACTACTTAATTCATTGACTTCATTCAAGCCGTTTGTCGTCCCTACCTTACATTCATGTGATTTTGTTATTCTAAATGTATATTTTTTGGAGCCGTGCCGTTGGTGTCTAATGTTTGGCCGGCAGTGAGTTGGTGAAAATGACACGGAACGGAAGTAGGCAACGAAAGTTCCACTCTCCCCTCCCCTACTCCACCGATCGGCATTAGAAATTTTTCATTCAAATCGGCTGAAAGGAACACCAAAAACTCTAATAACTGCCGATGCATTGGATTACGATTATCAGGACTCCCCTGTATATAATCCGTATATGTAATTTGATCTCAGGAAGCCATTGTGGCCCCTAGTTCGAACCGTTGCACATAATCCTCAAGTAGTTTCTTTTTACAACTTCTAAGTTGAGAAACGCGGACATATTGTGGAAACTTGTAATAAATAAATAAAACAAACTTATTTTTGAAATATTGTCTATTCCTGGAATAGACAATATTTCAAAAATAAGTTTGTTTTATTTATTTATTACAAGTTTCTTTTTACATGTTGTGCTGTTTCAGCTTGCATTCTTAAGACTATTTAACACTAATTACGTTATCACTCTTGTACGACATTTCATACGAGAATGCACCCAAATATCATCATCCTATTCCCATCGTAGGTAAACTCTTCGATTTAGTTATTTTTTTTTTGGCGAAATGAAATTTTGGCTGCGATTTATTCATTTTTCAAATCCAACATTTTTACTTTCTTTACTTTGGAACTGTGCGTTTTAACGTAGAAAGAATTACATCTATGATCTGAAAAAAAAACCGGCAATGTACTTCCCCAGAACAAATTTTAGGTAGTTGGAGCACATACTCTATTACACAACACACGAATATACATGGTTCGGTCTCAATAACTTCAAATAAGTTATAAAAGTCGTCGGTTAATCATCATCAATGTACTTTCCCAGATCGAATTAAACAATTAGTTATTCGCTCTCCCTCTCGACCTATATATATATGTATCTACGCACAACATTCGTAAGCATGACACTTTCTGAGTGGACTGTATTCGATGGGTGCTAGTTCATGAAGAAGCTAACTTAATATAAAATAATGAAAAATGTGTTCCTTTAATATTTCTTAAACACTATTTATGTACTCACGGATTTCTGGCTCTCTTGAAACTGGATTTAGCCGCATCTATAATGTATATAATAAAGGGGGAAACACTCATATGTAATTAATACAATAGGACCTCTTTAAGTCGAACCTCGATAAGTCGAAAACCTCCAAAACTCGAAAAAAAAGTTTTGTTCCTTCCCCTTCAAGCACCAAAACCTCGATTACTCGAATCTCAACCCTCTATTAGTCGAAATAATCAGTGAATCCCTACAAGCCATTTTGGTACATATTTTCCCTCTATAATTCGAAAAAATAAAATAGACCTCTGTATTTAGAACATAACAGTGTTTCATTTTACAACCTTTACAACTCGATTATTTGAAACTTGTTACCTCTATAGCTCGAAGAAAAATAAGTTACCGACTTTAAGAATTTGCCGACAATGTACACCATTGTTTCTTAGAAAACAATTTAGGAGTGTACAATAAATAGGATTGCCAATTATCTAAAGCAAAAGAAAACTACTGACTTTTTTTAATACCTACATATACTACCTAGGTATATTTTATTTTAAGGATGTTTTGAAATAATGTTGATTTATAATAAATATAAATATGTTTCTTACCTCTGTAACTTGAATTTTTATTTATTTCACCTCTCTAACTCAAAGTTAGTTAGAATGAATATAACCTCTACAAGTCGAATCAAAATCCACCTAAGTCGAAATCCTCCATAAGTCGAAAACTCTATAACTCGAATTTTTTGGCGTCTCCCTTGATGTTCGACTTATAGAGGTTCTACTGTATATAGTGCCTGGCCAGGCTTATATTAAATAGAACAGGGCTTTACTGCTCGTTTGTATATAAGCAAACATAAACTGAAACAACGTAATTAATTAACACATTGTGAACGGTTTCCCACGATGAAAACTATATTACATAAAAAGCGAAATAACCAATAACTGCACACAATACGGCTTGTAAGACCGTACTTCTGTCATGAGAGCTATTTGGGCACTAACTGGTCCCAGACTCAGACAAGTTGTTGCACAAAAACTCTTGAGCCTAAGCACACAAGCTGACGCTGGGGCCGAGAACAGCTTGGGTCAACCTACACAAGCTGACGCCGGAGTCGAACTTAGCTCAGGGACCTATTTGGTCCAGAGAGTGGGGGTAAGATTTAAGGATTATCTACTGGTCATGACCACAACAAATGTAGGCCCAAACAATATGATTCAGAAACCCCTATGTTAGTCAACTATTGATTTTTAGGCCAAACGGTCGATTGGTTTTGGAGGGAGAGCGAATACCTATTGTTTAATTCAATCTGGGGAAATGCATTGGCGATGATTATCCGACGACTTTTATGACTTATTTAAAGTTATTAAGACCAAAACCATATATATTCGTGTGTTGTGTAATAGAGTGTGATGTAGATAAACTATAAGCTATTAGTGAAGTGTCTTCGTGAAACAGTGAGATCTCTACTCCTTAAACTAATAACTTAACTTCATGAACCAGACTATATTATAGATAGTCCCCTAGGGCGGTTATTTTTCAAAATCGAAAATTTGAGTATTGCCTAAAGCAAACTATCTAAATACGGCTCTGTTCATATCATTGTGCCTGATTAACTTTCAAAAAACCTCTCTCTAACTCCACCCAGAATCTTTCTTATTTAAACCCAGCTGCAGGTTAATGTGAACAAGAAGTCTACTTTATAGTTAGCAAGGATATCTACCATCTTCTTGGATGCCCTTCCCCACTTCTAAGAAATGAACAGACGATACAAACTACCACTGAGACTACTAGAGAAAAGATGAAAATTATCTCCGAAAACCAAACGACTAATAGGCAATACTCAAGCCTATGTGGACTTATGGACTTAAGGGGTTCTGCCAAAGCTCCTAATCTCTACAATCCAAAATCCTTCGTACAATAGCCAATGCTCCTTATTACATCTCCAACCCTTAGCACTGATTTCAATATTCCCTAAAGATCTATAGATATAGAAATATAAAGTTTTTTTCGTATTTTCTATTACTTATTTAATAAATAAAATTGATCTAGGGCCTATCTGGACGTATGGCGTTCAGCTCTGGGGTTCTGCCAAGCCCTTACACAACAAAATAATTCAAGCTATTATAGAATAAAATAAAATCCTCCGAACAATTGTACAATGCCCATTCTACGTTTCAAACTTAACATTACATCCCGACCAAAACATATCATTCTTACACGAATTAACACAACAGTTTTATACAAATCTGCTCACAAGTTCAAGCCACATCCAAACACACTGGTGGAAACAATTATGATCGGTCCAGTCCTTGCCGGGGAACCCTCCTCGGCGACAAAATGTACTTTGGCCGCGTGACCTTCTGCCTGAGGAGGCGGTGGAGCTGATCAGCCACTTCATCAAAAGACTCAAGTGATATGTTTTTTTTTTAGTCTGTTCATATTTCCTTATTATGATGATGTTGGTTGATGTAAATATTCTATACGCTATTTTGATGAACATAATTGTTTCCAATTACCATATTATTGTTTACCTGAAATAAATATTATTGTTATTATTATTAATTAATAATATTATAAATGTGATGACCTTCTATTGCCAAGAGACGCCAACGGAGTAAGAAGTGTCTCCATCCTCATTTTAAATCAACTAGTCCCTGGGGTTGGTCTTTGAATACTGTATCTGGTTATATCGAAGTACGTGACCACGTCAAACACAACACAAAAAACCGTTCTTCATCCAGACCTCTATTAAATTAACTCGGACTTTGTAATATATTTTATTTTTATTTTCGATGAAACTGACAATGGCCTGCTCTTTAAAATTAATTTCTACTCCGCGTAGAAAAACAACTAAACAAAAAAACCGAAAGTACAGCTTGTGTTTATTACAGCTTCATCGTGCTTGTAATATATGAAAATAAAATCTAAATAAATTTTATTCTGGGACCGAGGTCTCCTAAGAATAAATACATACAGAGTCAAAAATAAAAGTAAAACAATGAAATAAAGTACCTATCAGTATACCATATAAAGCAATAAATGTAAATGTAAATAAAGTGTTACATTGGAGAAAAACTAAGTATATAATGTGATGAGACCTGAGATGCGTCTCGAAAAGAACATACCTACCGTTATTTTGTAAAGAAATATCGGGGCATGATATCGATACGCGGAATATCAATACGATATGAACTAGTGCTTGTAATGATAAATCTGTCACATAGCTTTGTTTTTATTATTCAGACTTGTCGCACTTCGAAGGGTCGTAGTCATGAGTATGCATTTGTAATAGCAAGTAAGATGTGGGTCGCGATTTCTTATAGAAATAAAATACGTTGTCTTACCACTATTTTTTTTTCCCGTCCAAAACCGGTTTTCAACTGCGTCATCATCAGTGGCACATCTATGAATACATATAAAATATAAATATGTGGAAGTAACAAGACCTTAAAGCATCAGGGTACAGAGTGGAGTCTAAATAGACAATAGCAAAAAGCTCAAAGGGAGGGAATATGAGGTTTATTCATTATATAATCCAGTTGCATATATAAGCCCACCTCATAGAACCAAAAAAAAAAAAAAAAAAATCTTTGACATGTGTTTTTTTTAACCCTTGTACTTTCTGGCAGCGATTCAACTAGTGCATTAGTTTTAAATGGTTCCTTTGTCACTTGTGTTTTATTTTCATATTAATTAACTCTGTCAACATACTCAATCAACTGATGTTTTCATTTGAATCTCAATAATTTCTTAGCATTTTTATTTCTTATTTTTATATGTATTATTATTATAATTATTATTATTAGTTTGTAGGTGTTGTCGCTTATAGGCTGTTATTGAAATGTCATAATATAAGTAGAATTGGCTTGGGTAAATTCTGCCCCAGGCAAAATATGCAAATGCCTCCCCTCTCTCAACTTAATAATTATAATGTTAAATAAAAAAATATATATAATTATATATCTTTTTGTTTTTAACGTGACCTACATCCGTAATGAAGGGTATTTGGTTGTAAATATATAAAATATCTTATTTTTGTCCCTTTTTCAAAATCACCGCCCTATACAGGTGTCTACCCCCTAATGTGACCCGGAGTACGTTTAAAATTAAAATTTCATAATTTAATATTATTGAAAGGATAATTTTTAATCAATCTGTAATAATTTCGTACTTTAGAACTTCAGTTACGTCCAGATATGTTTTTAAACTTTTTCTCCCCCAGCTATACGAAGTTTGGGGATGGTTAATATTTTTTATCTTTATTTTGCTATAATTTCAATTTATACCTTCATTGTTATTCATCTAGTTATTTAAAAGATAAGAAAAACTTCTGGTTTTATTAATTTTGAATGAATGAAAACTTCATTGAATGAATACATACATAGAATGTAAGAAATAAATAAACAATAAAATTAAAGACAGCAAAACTCCGAAGAATAAAAGAAGAAAACAAGTCATGGAAACCTCCAAGCACCATGAACAGACGAGAAACGGTGATCATCACAAGACTAAGACTTGGACATATGAAACTTGAACAGGCGACATGCTCCTGCAACCAAGACTACACAGAGCTCACAGTACAACATATACTGACTTACTGCACAAATTACAACACATTAAGAAACAAATACAAACTACCGACTGACATGAAAAAACTACTTCAAACACCCAACGACGAATACAACGGACTCATCCAGTTCCTTAGAGACGCAAAATTCTACGAGGACATGTAGACACAATAGTCGTCGCTCATGACCCTGAAGTCGAGGCGACCTTAAATAAAAACTAAAAATAAAAAATAAATAAAATAAAATATAAATATAAAATATCAATGTAATAATTTTATTAGTACACATATTTTATTTCATACATATAGAAATTAGTTGAAAGAAACTTCATAGAATGAATAAATACATAAAAAGGAAGAAATAAATAAAACAATAAAATAAAATATAAATATAAAATATCAATGTTATAATTTTATTAAATACACAAACGTTATTGCATACATATTACATAGAAATTAGTTTATCTCGTTAAAATGTAATAATTTTATCTTTAATTTCAGTTTTACCACCGTTATTGAAAAAAAAAAGGAATGTAATTCTTTCAGAACAAACAAATTCCTAACTGTAAGATACGGAGATTTTCGAGAGGGCTGGTAGCTCAGTGGTTCAAAACACTGGCCGGGTTTTGCGAAAGACATGCTGAAAAATATCCTTCTTAGATGTTTGCTTGTTTTTCCACGAAAACGGTTCGTCCTATCAAAAAATTGGTTCTTACCAAAAATGTTACTTATCAAATTTCAAAATGTATTATGTCCTCTGATTTGAGATAGGATCAATGACAAAACAGGTAATTTATATTGTAAACTTTTTGTGCAATAAATACTTCAAAAAGCTATGTTTTTTTTCATTTATTTACTCCACTCATGTATATTATGGTTGTTCACTATTTGTATGTAGTTATTATAATTGACATATCTTATTCTTTAGAGGGCGCCGGTAGCTCAGTGGTATGCATGCTTGTCTTCTGAGCTCGAGAACCTGGGTTCGGAACCCGACCGAGTTCTCTCCGAGAGAGGCCCTTAGTTTATTTTATCTGGGAGGTAAAATAAACTTAAGCACGCCGTCCTTCGGATGAGAAGTTAAGCGATGGTCCCGAGCCTGTGTCAGGTACTCGTTAAAAACCCCTACCCCGGGTAAATAAAAATTTAGGGTAGAACGAATTTAGGACTCCCACAGTAGAGACGGTCCATCAGAGTGACGAAAGAGCGCTCTGGTAGTAGGCGATATGATAGTTAAAGCCCGGGCATGAGTCATAAAACCTAACCTAACCTCTTATTCTTTAATTAATTACTTTCAGAAAATGTAATTAATTATTTCTCTGGGATAAAGTCATAATACATGTTGTCCATAAATTGTTTCTAACGAGGTACTTTTTATACTTTGAATTTTTTAACCCCTTGGAACGAACCCTGAAAGTTAAATACAATTAAAAAATAAAACTAGGTAAGTGGTAACTATTTATTGGCTGAGACAACCAATTAAAGTTCTTTTTTTTAATACACGATTCTAACCCATGATTTTGTGTGAAGATTATTCGTTATATTTTTTTCAAGAACATTGGAGTGGTGAGTCCATTGAATAACTAATTGGAGACATTACTTAACATATTTTATCGTGGCTACACTTGTTTTCTCTGGCTGTAGTTGGGTTACTAATAATTTATAAACAATACTATTTGTTACTTTGTACCACAGTAACTAATAGTTACTACACCTAGGTAATAGGATGGAGGACAGATCAAGCTTGTGATCGATAACAACAAACTTGTAGAATTTCTGCGAAGGTTTCGGCACTGAGTGTGCCTTCTTTATACCTGTATTGATATTTATACATTATCAGTAGCAAGAGCAAAAAAACCAAGATAAAAATTTAAAAAATTGTTTTTATTAAAAATAGATTGCTTGCAAGTTACCAATAGGTAAACAAATCGATCAAACAAATCAGCTGTTACATAAATGTACATGTACAAAACAAGTCATATTACATTTATTTAAATATATATGAATTCCATCATTTTATTTCCTCGCTCAAAATCGTAATTTATGTTACACTTTATACTCTTAAAGCTGATTTTACATGCGCAGTAAAAATGCAAAGCGCAGCAGGAGTAAATGCACGTATGTCTGTGAACACGATAACTCCCGATAGAATGAATATATCGACACGAAGTTTTATATTTAAATCCAAAACCATCTAACAACACTTATTTTTATTTAATACTTTTCAGCCAAATCGACCAAAGGGAAGGGATGGGATTAGAGGGAGGCTTCACATAAAAACTCTAATAACTGCCTTTAGAATGAATGTATCGACACGAAATTTTGTATATGTGACCAAAAGCCCATAATAACAACACCTATCAATTTTCAGCCAAATCGGCCAAAGTGGAAAGGGGATTAGGGGAGAGGCTTGACTCAAAAACCCCAAAAACTGCTGATGTAAGGAATTTATGGACACAAAATTTAGTATGAGGATTTAAGAGCACCTATGTAAGTCAATAGTAGAATTTTAGCGCAAATGGTCGACTGGTGTTGGACGGGGAGCGAAAAGTTAATTGATTAATTCATACTGGGTACGGTGATTCACCGACGACTTTTTGTCGTGTTCTCTCAATGGAATTTATCGATAACTTTTCATCCCACACAAGAAACTTTAATGAACTATCTGTTTACAAGAAAGTTCTTTTATCGAGTGATTTCAAACTTGTTCAACAAATATAATAAAAAATGCTGTTTGTTGACTGAACGAGGAGATAAAAATTTGTTATTTTAATATACCTGCCTACTGTTGGAGTTACTGATCTTTAAGGTTTGAAAGAGCTTAAGACAAGACTACAACTCAAAACAGAATTACATAAGTGGAGCATAACCTCAATTGCAACCAGATGGTACTTCATATGGCCGGAACTTGATGAAAACGTGGCGGAAAAGTGGCAAAGAGTTCGCAGATGGAATGTTATATCGCAGAGTATGATAGTGTTGTGGTCAAAGTGACCGATATCAGTGCGAAAATGACCATTTTGATGGATCTGAGCGAACAGGTGGAAGCATTATGTAATGTTGGTTGTCCATGGTGTAAGGTGATGAGGTAGAATCCCCGGCCGGCTTTGGTCGGCTTATCGTCTTGATCCACACACACACACACGGTTTCTTCAAAGGATGCCTTGACCCTCCGCTACCATGCCATGTCTCAATGGCCACATAAGTAGTATCACTATCTATATATGGGTTCTTATCAGTGGCGTAGCCAGGGTCTGCTTGGTTTTATTGTGGAATTTTTTTTTTTTTACTTCACAGCCTATCAATAGATAAAACTCACTTTTACCAACTTAGTAAAATACTTTTATAACGATTTTCCGGATATAACGATGTAAAACCCGTATCTAGTTTGGTCTGCTATAGGTATATAAGTGAAGAAATAAATCCGGATATAACGATGTTAGGTATAACGATATTCCGTATAAAACGATCTAAAACATAAGAAAAAGTTGTTTTTTCATTCCGGTTATAACGATATAATATGTATGTACATACGCACATACATACATAATTGGGTAAAACAGTATGAGTTTTGAACGGATGAAAAATACGAACATTATAGAAATGGGTTTTAAACACGGATATTGTTTACTCTTTCCGAGCGCAAGGAGTCATTCCATTTCCCCCTTGTCGAATTTTCTTCGAACTCCCTTCTTCCCTTCTAGTGTGTATATTCCTAGTCTTTCCTTTGCCTCCGTAGGGATCGTGACAGTGTAAAAATTGAATTGAAAGTGACTTCAAACAAACGTCGCGCATTTTCTATTGAAGAAAAAGTGAATATCATAAATAGGATTGAGAAAGGAGAAACAATAAAAAACTTAGTGTCGGAGCTTTGAATTTCCCAGTCTACGATATCGACAATCTGGAAATCCAGAGACAAAATCAAAGAAACGTTTGAAAAAGAAGTAGTGACTTTAGATCAGAGGAACGGACCAAAGAAACAATCGTGGTGTCTGTTTTGAATAAGAGCAAGGAGGAGGACAACGATGACATCGTCGGCACTGAAGAAGACCATCAAAACTCCGACTGTCACAAGTCTACAGCGCTCTTGGAGTCATTCGGACATAGGTCCCCTAAATGATAATGTAAATAAACCAGAAACCACAGCTTCCTTAAAAGAACTTAATAAACATGTAAGCAAAAATTTATACTTAAAAAAAAAGGCAAGCGAACTAAAATAACTGATATTTTTGTGGAAAATTAATACATATGTACTCATGTGTATACATAATTTATGTATACAGTTACAAATGTATGTAAATAGGTAAATTTTAAAAAGTAAATAAAAATATGTAAACTTTCTCGTTATGATCATTGTAAAACACTTTTTTTTTCACTAACAAGCTCATACATTCGTATGTAGGTTTAACAGTTTGGTTCCGGATATAACGATGTATTTTTCTTAGTCCCTTGAATATCGTTATAATCGGATTTTACTGTACTCACTAAGTTACCTCGAGGAGCAAAAAAATTTTCCAAATTTTATAATGCAATTCAGTCACCAAAATCATCCTCTGTATCAAATGCTATTTTGTCATACCTTTTCCAAGCTATATGATGTAGAGAGGAGGCATTGTAATCGGTCAGAAATTTCATTTTTTCCCACAGAAAGAATTCATGCCTATCATTATGTGTCTGTGAACATGATAACTCCCGATAGGCCCATGAACCCCATTGGGACGACACGTACTGATTTCCTGTAAAATCGGCCGATGAGAACTCAAAAACCCTAATAACGGCCAATGTAATGAATGTATAGGTAGCTTAAGATATACCTCAATAACTCTCGATATAATGGATGTATTGACACGAATCCGTACACTATAAAGACAACACCTGCCTATTTTCAACGAAATCGGCCGAAGGGATGGTGAGGAGGATCCAAGGATGAACCACAAATCTTGAGAACGCCGTCCTTCGGATGGGACATTAACAGATAGTCCCGAGCCTGTACAATATCAGATACTCGTTCAAGACCCTACTTTAAGTGAATAAATTTGGATAGACAAAATTTAGGACTCCCATAGTAGAAAAGGCTCCCTTTTAGTAAGCGATATGATCTCGTATTTAAAGCCCGGGCATGAGTCAAACTTTTACTGAGTCAACTTTTGGTTAAAACGGTCAATTGGAAAGAAAGTGCCATTGATTAATTCTTTCTGGGGAAGTACCTTGCTGGTGTTTTGCAGGATGTATTATTCATTATAAAAAAAAAAGGTTGTTCCTTGCCTCTCAAGGCATGTCGCAGATGATGGGAACCATTGATTCCGAATAAAGTCAGTCTAGCTTCCCGATCTGAGCCTAGATGTGTCAATAGGAGTGACCATCAGAGCCTGTATCATTCCTATACTTGGACTAGCCATGCCACAAACAGCTAGTTCAAACGATACAACTCCATTTGACAGCTCTGTATGACTTCCTTTGAGATGTCAATCTTAAGGATCATGTACACTTGTATGGAGTTAATTCTTGTATGTCCTAAGCCATATTAAGCCAACAAACAAAATAGTTATTTTGCTTTCTTTTTATTTTCTATAATTCGCACATTGATGAAGGGACATAAGAGCATCCCGAAATGTCGTCGTGAAAAATACACTTGGGGAAAAGTTATAAACAATTTTTATCTTAATTTTAATTTACTTAAAATTAAGAGTAAATTTATTTTTATTTATTAATTTCTTTTTACTTTTTAGTATTATTGTTAATTCTTATCCATTTCAGACTTTAAGAATAAATATCTGTTTAAGTATCTAAATTATAAGCTATCTTAATGTATACATTCTTATGACCAGGGGCGTAGCCAGGATTTTGAGCAGAGGGGGGCAAAGTTAGGCTACGAGGGTGGGGGATTATAGACTCCCGGGGACACAGCCCGCAGTCTCCGTGGTTAGCGTTGTAGATTTTTTGTTATTAATTTGGGAGACTCGGACCTCTAGAAGCTCCCCCTGAACCACTGACTGTAATAGTTAAGTTAACTTTATATGAACAGCAAAAATGCAAAGCGCAGCAGCAGCAAATGCAAATGACTCACATCCAATAGCGTGCATTTGCTGCTGCTGCGCTTTGCATTTTTTCTGCACATGTAAAGTATAACATAAATAAAGATTTTGAGCGAGGAAATGAAATGAATTTTGTACATGTACATTTATGTAACAGCTGATTGCTGATTTAGGAATTAGACGCACTTTGAAGATCCGATTGGTAACTTGTAAGCAATCCATTTTTAATAAAAACTATTTTTTTAGTTTATTTAATTTTTATCTTGGTTTTTTGCCCTGGCTACGCCCTTGCTTATGACGTATCCTATTACCACGTTGAACGGAAATAAATATTATTATAATACAGACTAGCTGGTTACCTCGATGTACTGTAAGTTGTATTTTTTAGTTGTTTCAACCAATAAAGAAGCTACTTCAAAATGCCAACTTTCCAGAATTTGCACGTAATAACACAGGGAGAAATAAGAGTTTTAGCAAACTACTTGACATGTAATGCAAAAAACCATCAAACAAACCGCTAATTGGGAAGAGCTCATTAGAAGTTCGTGGTTGACCGATCACGAACATTGTTGAGTCGTGTTCAATGTTGCTTTTCTCTTTTAGTATCGTTCTCTTGTGCTTTATTTTGTTCCAATGCTACTAAAATGTTTGTATATATATATATCTTATACAAACTAAAAGCTGTTGTAAATTACTTTTTTTGGTTTGTTTTTTACTCTCTGAAAATCCATCCGATCATAGGAGCAAGCGAAACAGTGTACAAGTTCAGAAACCAGATAACAAAAGGTCGTTTTGGATGGAAGTATCTTGTCCGAAAACAACAACAAAAAACCAACGGCTTTTAAAATAGAAACATAACATACCGTGCAACTTTCTGATTGTTTGAAACAAGAAAATACTTGAGGGAATATATAATATATAAATAGATTATATATCAGGAAATACAGTGTTACAAAACGTAAAACATGAAATTCCATTCAAAACTAAAGTAAAATATATTACCAGAGCGCTCTTTCGTCGCTCTGGTGGCCATGAGCCCAACTCTACTATGGGAGTCCTAAATTTTGCTTACCCAGGATTATTCACCTAGGGCAGTGGTCGGCAAACTTATTAGCCAAAGAGCCAAGTATGAACATTACAACAATTTTTTAAAAAAATTGGGAGCCAAATCTGCTTGTTTAGTAAACTTTTATTACACTAAATAAAACTAAATTTCATACTTAATAAATATTTATTAATGCGAACAATGTGCTTGCATCTCCTTGGAAAGTTTGAGTAAGTCAGGTTTGTATGTTGTTGTTTTTAATTTTAGGCAGGATTCCAAGTTCTCATCAATAAGACGACTTCTCAGTTTACTCTTGATAATGTTCATGCTTGAAAAAGATTGTTCGCATATATATGTAGAACCGAAAAGGGAAAGAACAGCAAACGCGAGCTTTTTCAGCAGATCGTAAGAGTCAGGAATACTATTCCAAGCGTTGAAAATGATCATGTGTTCTAAAATATAAAATTTTAATTACCTATCTATCTTTTAACTTAAACAAAAAATTATACATGTTCTCGATTTATAGAAGAATTTTGATTTATCAAAATAAGATGTAATTTTTTTCTTACCAAGTTTTTTTTTCTGAAAAATATTATTGCGCCTTCCGTGGATATTTGTGCCAGAGCCGCACTTAAGGAGCCAAACAGCCACATGCGGCTCTGGAGCCGCACTTTGGCGACCACTGACCTAGGGGAAAGGAGTCTACTATCGAGTAACTGACAGCGTACAGGCTCCGAAACATCGCTTATGAACCATGCTTGCCTCATACGTGTTTCGAACCCGCGATCTTGCAAGCACGCCATCTCTGAGCTACCTACGCCCCGGTTTTTTAAATTTAATTTTATATAGGTTAGGTTAGGTTTTATGAATTTTATATGTTTTTTTTTTTTTTTTTTTTTGTTATTGTATTCTCTGTAATAACTTTAACTTGTTTGTTATATTCGGTTAGGCCCTGAAGAAGTTTTTTTTTTACACTACAGAACCTCGACTTTTCTCATCCTCAAGTACCTCGATTATCCGCGCCCCTTGGTTCCAGAGGAAGCGCGTATAATGCAAAAGTGCGGATAACCCCGAGGGTTATGGCTAATAAATGTCCATTAACTCAAATTAAACAATCATCTGATGAATTATAAGTTTGTTAAGAATGTTGAGGAAAAAAATAATAATATATTGATGAATAAAAAATATAATAAAAAAGAAAACATGAAATGTGTATTTACATTTGTATAGTAAAGGAAGACAGAGGAAGGATCAAATCAAAAGAACAAAAATATGAACATTTCGACGACATACCTACGTACTTTTTGTTTTATGAAACTGTTTTAGGAAAAAAATATATTATTTTTTTTTTTGGCTAACATTTCCCTTTTGTTTTTTAAATATAATTTCGCGAAGTTCTCTGTTATTTATACCACTTCGAGACTACATCTTCAATTTCCGTATTTTTCTTTTTTTTTTTTTTATATAAAATTCTTTATTTACCAGATCAACATGAATTTGTTTTGCATGGTATAATTACATAATTGAAAATCTATGCGTTAATAACAATTGGCAAATGAAAATAACTCTTGGGATACATTTACCCCTTAAAGTATGTTAAGCAATTAATCAATAAAACAGAAAAAGTAGAAAATGAACAGATATTTAGAATATACAGATGGCTGGAGTAGCAGTAACATAATGAACAATTTAAGGAGGGAAAACTGATAGTAAAAGTTCATAATATAATGTCCTGAATGAGACGCGGTTTTAAACGAAGTGTTTCGAAACGAACCCCTAACTTAAACCTCCTAGCACCTTTAACTGATGGTAAGTTATCATGATATTTCCTGAATTTCCTCCTGATGAAGTCATCTATGGTCTCAAGGTGTAGCTCCCTGTGTAGCCCCCTTTTCGATGCCTTAAGAGTTTTTTTTGAACTTGAACACAGAACAAATAAATGATTTTTTTTAACCTAGTCCCGAACTGAATTTTTTCTAACGTTATATTCTTTAGAAAGCAGCGATATCGAAACTCCTTTCTCTATTTTATCGAGAATCTCATTTTTAATTTTCAAAAAGGGAACGACGCGTTTTCTCTTAATATTTTTTTATATTTTTTTCGCTCCATGCTAAGAAAAGTCATTCAAAAACTGAATTTAAAATATATAAAGAGATGTTAATTTTGTAAATAAACTTTACTTAGAAAAGGAATGAGGGGGAAGAAAGGGAGTTTTAATCAATTTCCTAGAAAAATAGGGGTCGTGGTACTCTTGCATCATTTAACACATCCACAAACATTCAATTTTTATTTTATTTATTCATATATTAACATCGTTATTTTTTTTTTTATCGAGCTAATTAACAGGGGATCGCATTTTTTTTTATTTTTTTATTTTTATTTTTTTTTATTTATTTTTTTTTTATTTATTTATTTATTTTTTTTTTTATAGAGCGGTTAATCCGGTTAATCGGGGCGGATAATCGAGGGTCTACTGTATTCTTTATCTGGGACGTTACGTATTCTATGTCTAGACAAGGTCTACGGTCTTCGAGCTCGATTATTTTTCCTTATGGTTTAAACAAATTAATTGGTAAATGCATAGGAATCAATTAATATTTAGTAAACTTTCTGGATGCATGTACAAAAATGAAACTGTAAACTCATTATACGTGCAAATATTTTATTTATCTTCCATTTGAAGTTTTCTCTCCATTAGAGCAGACAAACTTTCAAAAAAAAAAGAAAAATGAGAACATCCAAACTGACTCAGGTTTGTTTGATTGTATGGGCTATATACATTTACTTAAATTTCTTCGTCATCCATCAAAAAGAGAAACGGTAAAAGTAGAGTGAAGTGTGCGAGGCAATCCAGGCTCCAATCCATCATCAGGGTCTGGAGTAGGAACCTGGAGTCTGGAGTAGCCATCGTAGTAGTGGTGTCTATCGATAGTACTATCTATTAATCGGTGGGATTTGTCTATATAATATTATCGATAGTTATATTTAATATCGATTGTTCTATCAATTAATAAAATTAGCGGTCTTGCAATCCTCCAATTCCTCACCTATATTCTCTATATTTTATGATAAGTTTACTGAATTTTTACACTTCTTCGACTATTTTTTCTTGGGATGACAAAAACGGGGCATGCACCTTATAAGGAGGAACTGTACATTCTTTGTGAATAAGATAGGCACCTAATTTATTCATTTTCCGTTTTACCACAAGCAGATGATCCTAGGACCACAAAAGAAACAGCACATCCGATGCTAAATTTGATTAAAATATAGATGTTTTTAACATAACCTTTTTTCAGTCTAGATTTTTGGTTTACGTACTTACTTGTTC
The DNA here is from genome assembly GCA_963662175.1 of Aradus depressus. Taxonomy (NCBI): domain Eukaryota; kingdom Metazoa; phylum Arthropoda; class Insecta; order Hemiptera; family Aradidae; genus Aradus; species Aradus depressus. The sequence continues at coordinate 26,950,474 of OY759217.1, read as the reverse complement.
ATTTTACATGAACTGAAGTATACATTTAGAAAAAAAAATTGTTTTTCTCAATAAAAACATTTTTTTTAAATAAAAACATATTAACTATTTAATAAATTTAAATTATATTAAATTAACTAGTAGGTTAAAGGAACTGATAATACTGATTAGGACGAAACCTCTTTTCTTGGTTACTGACAGAATAGCCGAACTCTTTTCCGACAGCGGCGATTGCTTTTCTTGTTCGAAATTCATGTTCCCCCTCCCTTTCACAATTGTGTGACGTATACACACTATTTTTCTAATTGGCTTTTAAGAATACTACATGTGAAATTCCATGACAATCCAATCATTCGTTAATGACCTATCACTATCTTCATATTTAGGCCTTCCCCACAACCCCCCACACCCTATTTTTCTATTTGGCCTTTAAGAATACTACATATGAAATTTCATGACAATCCGACCATTAGTTAATGAGTTAGCACTATTTTTATGCTTAGCCCCCCCTTACAACCCCTCCTTCCGTTCGAAATTTTGGGACGCCACATAGCCTATTATTCAATCGGGCTTAAAAAAATGCTACATGTGAAGTTTCATGAAAATCTGCCCAGCCGTTTGGGCGTGATGCTGGAACAAACCCATAAACCCCGTTTCAGCTTTATTAATATAGATTCACCAACATTGTCTATTTGTGAATTAGACAATATTTTTAAAAAACATAGGTTTTCCTTATATTTTTTCCATATTGTTCCTATTTTATCTGAGGGCATATTGATGTTTCGAAATTTAATAAGTAACATTTTTTGTTAAATCAAACTTTTTGATAGGACACGTAAACGGTTAACGTGTGAATCAAGCAAAGTCTAAAACTTTTATTTAAAATTTTCATTCACCTGGAGTAGATATAAGAGCGTTATATTGTGAAAGTAGGCGGCCCCGAAAGGAAGTGGTATCAATTTTCATCCGATTTCGCTCAAAATCTAATTAGATCTAATTTACCACATGTGACAAATTGATATAGAATTTTAAGTTCATTGCCATAATTTACACAGAGATCATCGTGCAAATGGTCACATGATCAAAGGACCTTGAAAAGTCAAATCCCATTGAAAACTCGACCTCGGATTTTCGCTCGAATACAGTTCTTCCTTATACCGAAGAAGAAAATAAAGTTAGTTCTGAGATAATTGTTAAAACATGTACTAGCGGACTGAAGAGGGTTCAATATACCTGATCTAAAGGTTACTAGTTCTTGTGCTAGATAAGATAGATGAACCGGTGATCAGTTAAATGACATTTCGAAATAACTGGTGAACCTGATTAGGTCCTAGTTTTTCTTACATTCTTCTCTTGCTCTTTCTTATCATTGTCATTGATTATCAGTTGATAATTCAATTTTATGCATCCATAAATATGAGGTTGCATTATATTTTTAAAGAATAATTTTATTCAAATACACATGTATTTAAAAAAAGTTATGATATGGCCATTATAGGACTTTCTTATACCAACCACGCTTTGTAATCGTGCGAAAATCCGAAATCGATGTTTCAAATGATTTTCACGTTTCAAGTTCCCCTGAATACGTTTTATGACCTAATCAAAATTTTTTTTCAAGTAATAGTTGTAGAGAAAAAGTACATAATTTATATGAAATACGATTTTTCACAGGTGATCCGGTTTTCAAGATACATGCCGAAAACCATCTTGAAATGAAGTTTAAAACATATATTTTTAGACGTTTCCTTAATTTACTCAAAAACGATTAGTCCTATCGAAAAATTGACTCTTAACAAAATTGTTCCTTATGAAATTTCCAATCTCAAGTAGTCCTCAGATTTGAGATGAGGTCAATACGACAAAAGTTGTAGCGCCCCGAAGATTGTGAACTAAATGTCTATAATGAATATACCTAAGTAAGTTTTAAATCGTAACTTCGATTTTCAGCGAGTGGAATCAGAGGGGGCTCAACTCAAAAAAAAACCAAGGATGGGCCGATGTAATGAATATTTAGTATGAGGAGCTACTATGTAAGTCAACTGTTGAATATTAGCGCAAACGGTCGACTGGTTTTGGATGGTGACCGAAAATTAATTGATTAATTCGTTTTCGGGAAGTACATTGCCTTATATTGTAAGTTCCAGGATTGGTTTAATCTCCTTGGAACCTCTTCGAGTATGAAGTTTTCCTTTCCTCCGTCCAACCAGGAAGTGGGATCAACTGGGTGTTATGACACTCTCTGAAGGACCCAGCAGAAGGTGAAAGGTGGTGACAATATCTGTCCTAACGTTTCCTCATCATCTGGGGACCACCGGAGGCTCTCCCGGGGCGAGATGAGACTCCTCCCTGATTGATGACATCCCTGGGATAATCAGTCTCTCCATTAGTTCTCTCTTCTTGGCAAATATAGAATGATTTCTCTCACATATGTTGTGTAATAGCGATGACGACGATTATGTACAGAAGCGTCATAAAACTCGTGTTAGACGAACCCTAGACTGTGCAGTTACTTCGCTTACTTTTTTTTCTTTCCCGGCAGTATGGGGGGTTAAAGTGCTTCCCGAAAATGTGTTACACTTTGAGAGCTTATATCTCCTAAAATAATAATTGTGGAAAAATGAACCAATAGATTCGCCGATAGTACGGTTTATTATAAAACAAGTTTCAACTCTTCATCTTTCATCCCTTAAATACGGCAGCATAAAAACAAAAAATTAGGCGAAATCCCGAATGATTATGTTTCAAAGTTAGTAGAAGAGTCGCGAACCGCCATCTATCCGTAATATACCAAACTTTTTACCGGCAGACATCCTTCCATTATGTATTTATTTTATTTGTAATATGTATTTTTTATTAAATATGAAGGGTTGAAACTTGTTTTATAATGAATCGTATTATCCCCAGGAAAGCCGTGGAGCCAGGTGCGCATATTTATAATGAAGGTTGAGATTGCTGCTTGTACAGCGGAATAAAAAGGCTACATAAGGTATCGACATGATATTTCATGTCGATACACTCATTACATGGGAATTTATTGGGGTTTTTATGTTCAGCCCCCTCCCTCCCCCGCCCCATTATAGGTATCGATCTTATGGGATATTGGAAACACACATAAAATCTGTCGATACATTCATTCTATCGGGAGTTATCGTGTTCACAAACTCACACACTGGCCGACATTTTTTTTCATTATTAGAATCAGAGGGCCGGAAAAAATAAAACTCCTGCGAAAACATCGAATTTCTAACCGATTTTATAACTTTCCCCATACTTAAATAAGTAATCCAAGTGTATCAATGCAACTATATATTTTATTTTTACCACTAGTTTTGTCAATTTGCCATCTTCAGGTGGTGAAACTGAACATCCATAAACCAAAAATTAGATTTAAATTTACGAGCTTTTACAGTTCATGTCAATCATTAACAATAAATAAGTAAAAAATAAAAACAGTGAACTTACATAAAAATTTAAAAACATAAGTAACGATTACCTTACTAGAGAAGGGCTCAAAGAAATTTTTGGTAATAGCGATAAACGTCAGAACCCGTGAACAGATTTCGATGCGGTTTTCACCTACATTTAGAATATTTTTCAAGGATGGCTTTAGGCTACATATCATCACGCTTTACTATCCAGAGGCGTTTGTAATTTTGCACATTTATTGTGCTTTTGATACATTCAATACTTACGTTCAGTTTTCAATCCAGCATGTGATTTGTCACAGTTGAGTGCAACATGTGTACCGCACTAAACTGCGCTAGGGTAATAAAGAACGTTCTGGATTTTAATCTCTTGTTACATCTCAAATCGAAGTATAGGGAAAGTTATGTAATCGGTCAGAAATTCACCGGGATTTAATGTTTTCTGAACCCTTGATATCGAAAATGAAAAAAAAAAAAAATGTCCTGTTTCGGTGTGTATGTTTGTGAACACGTTAACTCCCCCCGATAGAATGAATGTGCCGACACGAAATTTTTTTATGAGTTCCCAAAACCTCATAACATCCTCACCTGCTGATTTTCAGCTGTCAGCCAAAGTGAAAGGGGGCATTGGGGGGAGCTCAACACAAAAATTAGTCAAATGATTCATAACTCCCAGAGTAAGACATCTATAGATTTTCAGTCAAATCTTTCAATTGGGTCACTCAAACTTAGTTCATTTATTCGCGCTGTGAATATATATTACCTATGGATCACCGATTACTATGTATTTCTCTTGGTTCTCTTTGTAATTTGAACAATATACATTGCTCATAAAATAAATTTTAAAGAGATGATGAGAAAAATTATGTTTTTCGCTTTGTTATGTTGATTCACAACACTCCTTATTCTTCTTGAATAGAAACAGTCTTCGAAGTGGTTCTTTTCATTTTGAAAATCTGCATTGGTTTTTTTTTTTTTTTTTGTTTATTTTTTTCCATGTTTTCTTTAGTCGTGTTTTAGGTCTATTTCTAACCATTCGCATTGTTTTTCAGTCCTATTGTTCTGTCATAAATTCCTTTTCTGCTATCCTATTTCTTATGTTGTTAGTTTTTTTTTTTTTTTTTTTCTCTTTCATTGTCTTTCAATGAAGACATTCGGATAAGAATAGACGAAAGTTAAGAATTTAGATATTATTTTAAAATGATGTGGCCATTGCAGTTTTTTTTTTATATACCAGATCACTCTCATACATGAAAGTACTGTGATAAAAAGCGGTAAATTACCTTTAAAATAAGTTCACTTTACTACTACAATTACAAGAATTTGACAGTTTATAGGCAACATAAACCGAAGGACAGTGTAATTCGGAAATTCTATGGCAAACTGTAGCTCACATTTTTTCAAAAAAATGTCCTTATTGTATATCTTAATTTTTATTTAGAAAACTTGTGCATTTAATAAGCTTTCAAACTATCAAATTATATTACATGACCCTTATACTTGTGTAGCAATATTATGGTTTTAGCGAAAAAAGAAGGTAAAAGTAAATGACATGTCTCATAATCCATTAAGTGTTTACAATGAATTGAGGTTTACTATATTTTTTTTTATTTCATATATATTATATATATATATATGAAATAAAAAAAATAAAAACACATAAAAGGATGAACCAAGAGAAATAAAATAAATTAGTAAGTAATAAAAAATAATGATTAAAAATGAAAGTTGTGTATCAAATAATGTTTTTGGATAAAAAACACAATTTGTTATCATGGTTATTTTATTATGTTCGAACAATAAGAGGAAAAAAACCGTTTTTGAATAGAATGTTTCTTCTATGTTAGGAGCTGTGTTCAGAAGAGAGTCAAGGATCTGATTCCAGCTGCCCTAGTTGTTATGTTGTGCTGTAAATGTTATGCTACGAACATCAAGTTACGTTACGATAAACTGGTCTCGTCTGATACCCACTGCATCCCATTCTGAGGGTGTAGTCACGTGCCTTCATCTTGTATTTTGTCTAACGGCACTGCCCTTCACGATGTTCTTGTTCATCTGACTTATATCTTGTAAGATGGAAATCACGAAGAATAAAAAAAAAGGTTCATATTAGGTGTGTTTGTATGCATTTTAGACAGCGTAACTAATTTTGATCAAAATGAATTCATGATGTTCATCTTAAGTGGAAATATAATTTTGTGTGTTTATCTGTTAACGACATTAACCTTAGAATTATAATTGTATTCATATGCATATATATATATATATACATATTATGTATAATATAATGTATATGTATGGTCAAAAATTGTTGATGAGATTTTCACCGAAATGTTCTGACTCCCTGAATCCAAAAATTAATATATATACAACTTGTAACTCTTATTGTGCGAATACATCTTCAATAATTGTTGTGTCTTAAAGGGCCTCTAAATGAATAAGAATAACCAGGGGGAAAAAACTAAAGGAGTTAAGTTTGTCAATACATTGTTTCAATGACTTAAAGGATCTTTAAATGTCTTCAATAATAGCTTAAAAGGAAACCTGTCTTTAAGAGACTAAGGACTTAAGTGTCTGTGACTAAGGACTTCAATGGCTTCAAAGGCCCTTTGTCTTAAAGTGCCTTTGAATGTCCCTAATATCCATTGTTAATAACTAAAGGGAAAATTATGTAATCTGTCAACAATTTGATGTAATTTTAAACGGAATTTCATGTTTACCGAATTGTGATTTTAAAAAAAATCTGTGTGTGCATGAACGAGATAATTCCCGATAGAATCAATGTATCGACACGAAATTTTTATATTTGTATCCAGAACACTCCATAGACGTTACCTGTTGACTTTCAGCCGAATCGGTCAAAGGGGAGGAAGGGATTAGGAGGGCTTACCACAAAAACTCTAATAATTGCCGCTGTAATGAATGTATTGACGTGAAATTTCATATGTAAATTCCATTCGTGTAAGGATGACACCTATTTATTATTTACGGAATCAGCAGAAGGGTAAAGGAAGGATCAGAGAGGTACATACTTGATTAATTCTTCTGTGGAAGTAAATAGCCGGTGATTCACCGACGAATTTTTTGGCCTCTTACTGTTAGAACTAGAAAAGGAACATCAACCGCCGACGCCGGAATGTCTTCTCGAAAGCTAAAAGGTCGTAAATCCGTCTTTTTGATATTTGGGGAAATCTCTGGTAATTCGGAATCATTCTAGGATATATAGTCAGATGAGGTGATCCTGTATGCATATGTATAAATTATTGAAGACTTCAGGATTCTCGGAGAGACGTCGGAGTAGTTGTTTGACAGACAGGGAGGAGAATAGTCGGATAATATTTAGTTGAGGACCTCCTCAGACCTGTCTGTCAGGTGTCTGACTTTGGATTGCCAGAAGAGCTGGATGGCCTACATTGAGAAGCTGAAAAGACTAAACAGGGTGTATCTACTGAGAAGACAGGGTCGCCTGAGAGGATGTACTCAATCAAACCTACTATGGTATATTCCACTCTCCACTGGTTTAGACTTCTGTTCTGCGGCAATGCTTCCAGTCCAAAGAAAGATTCTTGCAGAAGAAAGGGATAATTGCGAAGGGACCACAAGGTGTCTATTGCGGACTGCTGTTTGATGAGTTGAGGAACTTGTCCCTTAGAAAGGGTTCATGTTGGTGACAGAGTGCTGCCTTCCCGACCTCTACGGAGGACCAGAGCTTTAGAGGCGCCACGACCAGAGCTGTAGAGGCGCCACGACCAGAGCTGTAGAGGCGCCACAACCAGAGCTGTAGAGGCGCCACGACCAGAGCTGTAGTGGCGCCACAACCATATCGGCCAGTTTCTATGTTCTGGTCTGGAAGCTCCTCGCCAATGTACTTCCCCAGAACTAATGAATTAAGTTTACTCTTTCCCTTCAAAACCAATCGAGCGTTTAGGCTAAGAATCTGTGCTGGGTTTCCAACCAGCGATCTGGAACTCAGTAACTAAGCACGCATACCACTACAGAGCTACCAGCACCCTCTATTTCAACTCGATACATTCATTCTGTCGGGAGATATCGTTATATAATTAATAAGGTTAGGTTTTATGTGCTTAAGTTCATTTTAACTCGCAGATAAAATAAACTAAGGGCCTCGGCCGGGTTTCGAACCCACGACCTTGAGCTCAGAAGGCAAGCACGCATACCACTGAGCTACCGGCGCCCTCTTCATTATATAATGTATACCAGGAGAACTAATAATATGAGTAATGTTAAGTAAAGTTAGGTTACTTCCGAGTAACTTAGTTATTGTGATTCATACCCGAGATTTAATTACGAGGTCATATCGCATACTACCAGAGCGCTGGTTTCATCACTCTGGTTGACGTGAGTCCGACTCTACTCTGGGAATCCTAAATTTGGCCTACCCTAAATTTTTATCCACCTAGGGTAGGGGTATTTAACGAGTACCTGACATCGTTCAGGCTCGGAACCACCGTTTAACGTCCCATCGGAAGGAAGGCGTGCTGAAGACTGTTTCTGAGCCGAGGTGAAAATAAATGTGTCTGAGACAGGTGTTGCTAACCTTGAACTTGAACTGTGATGGGCGAGACGAATCATACCAATTTTCTAACAGCTCTGGTTGGAGAGGAGGAATCTTAGCACCTGCCATTGTGCAGTATATTTCATAAGTTTAGTAGGCCTTGCCATAATAAAAATTATATCTCAAATGTTTTCTATTATTTAATCAGCGCTTTGAAACTTAGATCATTCATTGAATTCAATACCTACATCCCCACTCTATATTTACTGTCTTTGTTACATTATTATTATTATTATTAATTTGTAATTACTTATTTTATTTATTTATGTTATTTATTTAGTTTGTTAAAAGTTCCTTCATATGTGTCATTATTGTTTTATATGTGTATTCTTTTATATGTGTTATTATTATGTTAATATTGTAAAAGTAATGGTCACTGACTCAATTGTATATGGTTGATCTTGTAATTTTAAAACAATAAAAATTATTACTCCCAAATAATTTTTTTGTCATTTATTTACGTATTAATTTAATTTGATTCTTTAATTTTTTTTGACGTGAAAACGTCTATTCGCTCGTTAAGCACAGTGATAGCCGGTCAAACATTCTTGTGTTACAAAATACAGTCAGATTTCAATCGATAATAACTACGGAACTAATAATGCGATAACAACGGTTGAAGTCACAATGGATAGAGCATGTCTGTATGTGTTTGTTGTGCAGTGTTTGTTTTGCCTGTGACGTTATCTGGCTAGTGTGGATTGTTGCGAATTAGCGTTGTGTAAAATTAGAAATTAGTGTAGCGTGATAACGCGTTTAGATAGGACGTTGATTCGGGTGTCATTGTAAAGAGCTTGAAGAGCACTACTAGGACTCAAAGTGAAACAATAAAAATATTCGCCGAAATATATGTACAAATCGGTATTAAATTGAAAATTGCAAAAAAATTAAAGATGTCTCGTATGAATCATAAATATGCGCGGAATTATAGAAAACGCAAATCAGAGGAAAGCTCGCATCAAAAGGAATTTTAAAAACCTAAAAAGTCTAGTGCCGAACAAATGCAAGAGCTACGGCAGCATCGAAAACAAAATGAAAAATGATTTTATCCCGACGTTTTCACGGAAAATCTACGGCGTGGACTTTGACTACGCCTTAATGTTTTTTAATGTATTTTACGTAGTAAACTTCCTTCATAGCTCAGCTAGATAGATAGATTGTGTTGTTCTTATAAAGATGAAGTTGCCAGTGGTTATTCTTTGAGTGTTGGTTTAGGCCGTGTTGTGAGGACTCAGGGCCGACTGGATACCGTGGGAGTGTCTCTGTTCCCTATGTAAATGCACCCACGCACGCTATCTCCCATTCATAACACCACCACCACACTTCATTCATAAGTCCGACCACAACACACCAAATCACCTTCCTTACATCGTCTTCTGTTCGTCATCTGACTTGGCAACCACTGACCACTTGTAGACGCAACTATTGTTGAGAAATGCATGTCTTTATTAATTTAGTTTATTGACTCGACAAAAAAAAATAAATACATAAAATAAACTTAATGCCAATTTAAAGAAGTGATTCACAATATTTTTGCTTCTTTGAATATTATGCAAGTTCCGCGGTTCCAAATCAAAATTCTAATCAATTCGAGGACATGAACTTTTTTTTTATATTCGGGTACATACTCTTTAGTCATTGCACGTTATCAAATGGTTAATGCAACTCCATGTATATATTTTCAACTCAGAAATCGCATTATGTTCTTGTGCTTTTTCACCCAAAGCCCTCGTATTCAACCTAATGAATTACCGGCAATGTATGCTCGATTTAATCAACTAAATTTCCTAAACCAATTGACCGGTTTGGTTACAAATTAATAGTTGACTTACAATAGTGACTTCTAAATCATCACACAAAATTGTCAACAAAATGTCGATCGACTGATAAATTGATAGGTTTTGAATTTACGTATGGAATTTCGTGCCGTGTAATATAATTAAAGTGCGACCTACATTATTTTTGTTTTGACATTATAACAGTAATTAAAGTAATGTTTGTTGGGTCGGCCATATTGGGAAGATGTTGGGGGACGCTATGGACAGAAAGATTCTGATGTTTGGCGACCCTTGTCTTTAAGAGTCCCCGTATGTTGAATTGAAGGGGAAGTATGAGTGTTGATGATTTGTCCCACTTATTGGACTGGCTTTACCAAACTTTTATGTGCTGTATGGGTAACAAGATCGAGGAAGAACCAAAGAGGAATTAAGAAGAAGTAGGAAGAGTCGTGAAACCCACCCATACAACTTTATACACGAGGTTTAGTTATTGTATGTATTTTAATTTTAGTTTATTTTATGTAAATATATTCTTTTTGATGTTAATGGAAATCTCTATAAATCATTATTCTTTTTATTATGAGTTTCTAGATTTTAGTTGTTTGTTTCCCATGTTCAACCCTAGTCAATGGTGATTTAACACTTTAGTTTTTCAAAACTTTCTTAGCTAATCAAACTTTCAACTTTGGTTTATAGAAATCCAATTTATATATTAAAATCAGTAATTTAAGTATCGTTCTATTAGATAGGCGATCTGGCATCCCATTAATATTTTATTTTAGTAAATATCAGTTATACAGTTTGAGAAAATCACCGCGCATTTGAAGTGAAGTAAAGGAAAAATATTTTAATAAAAACTCGAACAATAGTTATATTACAGCTGATAAATGTATTTCATTGGGGATTTCAAGACGGTTTTCGGCACGTATCTCGCGAACTTCGAAAAAAAGTACCTATTGCATATAAAATGTATCTTTCAGTTTAATTGTAAATTTTTTTGTTAAGGTTATAGATGTCAGCGGTATCATGGAAGTGTACTTATTCCATGAAGTAAAATAGTTGATTTCGACCTAAAAGTAATCAGATCTAAGTTAGCACTTTATACCAAATTCCACAATCGTTTGTGCGTTAGAGCACTCACAACTTTCATCATATAGACACCATTGCGAAAATGGTCAAAACGTTTTCAGAGGACCTTGAAACGTGAAAATCATTGAGAACTCGATTTCAGATTTTCATACTATTACAATATTTTCTTATACTACAGGTAAGTCGGGGCACAAACGGTCAAAAGTTAAAAATTTCATTTAGCGTATTTTTTTGATGTCTGTCCATTAAGTTCATATCTAATGACATGGTTAGACAAACCCTTCAAAGGGCCCGTAAGGAGTCGTAGATACGAAATGTAGGCTCAACAGACATTATCAGTGACCTAAATCGTTGAATTTATTGAATCAAATTATAGAGCTGCGCAGATCTTAGCTAGGATCTACCGGTCGACTTACTGCAACAGTCACTCCATATAAGCTAACTTGGTGGCCCTAGTAAGCCGTTGAATGGGAGCAATGTCGAACACAATAATTTCTTATAAACATTTTATTTGACGGAAACATTCTAGGTTTCTGTGTTAATTTTTTTTTTTTTAATCATAAGCGTTTATAAATATATTTTACGATACGTATGTAGGAAAAATCAAAAATATTCCCAATCGATAAAGTGCTCTACAATTAAGCTCAAACTTTCCTTCAAACGGTAACTTTTTCTACTCTCTTAAAATATTAACTTTGTCTGGTTCCGAAACCCTCAATTTATCTTGAGAATAATGTGCTTTGAAAATTAGTATTATAAAAGTCGGCATGAGAGCAAGAGAAGAAGTCGGGCATTTGTTTGCGTTCAATGTTCACAAGGAGATGAAATAAAATGCAATAAAAACTAAAGTCTTTTGTTTTAACATATATAATATGTATTTAAAAATTAATACAATGGATTGTAGTATACAAAAATATACTGAAACTAAAATCTACACATCACATAATAACTTGTAATATGAATGAATAACATTATTGCTCATAAAGAATTATCTTACAGTAAGGATTTCGATACATAAACATAAATACAACCATTTCTGAATAATAAGGAATAAAATAAAATAAAACAAAGCAGATGTTATTAACTAGCAGAACAATGATTTCTTAATACTAAAATAAAATATAATTATATACTAAAAAAAGGATGAATTAAAAGAAAGCCGCAGGTAACTTTAGTCTTTTAGAATTTTTTTTAACTTCAAGCTGGTTAGAGCAAACAAATAAATATGATGAAGTTTCTTTTCATCTGAAACTAATAGTAAGTTGTGGAGATGTGCTTGTTGCTGAGAGACATCTACCGGAACACCTCCCAAATAGCTAGCCAGGTATTTGTCTCTAATCATGTCATAGATGGGGCAGTCTATCAGAAAATGGGCCAGGTCATCCCTCTCCCCCAGAGAACACAACTTACAATTAATCTCAGGAGAGAACTCATGTTTTTCGTTTCTTATATAAATCCGTGTTTCCTGCTAACCTAATAACATGGGCTGATGCCACGGAACACTAATTGTGCAAGTATAGTTAGCACTTGACCGATTTTTTTTTTATAAAATTTCATGATCCTTAATTTTGACCCAAAAAAATACAATAACTGCTGAAATAATGAATTTAACGACACCAAATGTATGTGAATCCAAAACACAATTTGTTTCAGTCAAATCGATCATATGGAAGTGGTGAAAGGAGGGGGCTTAACACCTTGAAACCTAATTGTCAATTGTATATAAAGTATGATGCTAAATTGGGTTGAGTGTGAGCGGAAACTTCCTGACTAAGTTCATTGCGCATGATTCACCGACAACTTTTCTTCTGTATAGTTCAAGATGGCATTCTTCTTAAAACCTATGTCTGTGGATTACCTCATTGTTGATGCTATTTACGTTATAGTTATCGTGTTAAATGAAGGGTAACGTATCCTCCAGCTCTTAGTGCCCTTGCTGGTTCGTTGACCCTAATGGTTGTTGTACCTCCCCACACAAACCTAGACACAGAGCCCTTCTGTTCTACAGCCTCTCTTAGTATGATACAAATGAGAGGAGTGCCCTGTTAAACATCTTCGTAGGGTATTTGTTGAACATTCTAGGAAACCTGATTTTTCAACATTTTATTCAAATAAAATAATTGTTGACAGTAAGAATACATAATAAAAATATATGTGATATGGCCATTAAAAGACATTCTTATACCAACCATGCCCTGAGATCACTTTCTCTGTCCTCTGTCCTGTTCTTCACTACCTGCACGAGGTTGCTTTTGCAGATGCTTAGAGATAATGGAAGGTCCAGGATTGGTGGAGAAGCATTCTACGCTGTGTAAAGGATTGCTCTTAGAATGGGATTGATCCTTGGGGATTTATTCATTGATTGTAGGGGTGGTTTTTGGGACCATGTTATCCAAAGCCTAAAGGCCCATATAACAGCCCCTCGCTAGTGTTTTACTACCTTCTCTCCTTCCTCCTTAATGAAGCGCAGGATCCTTTCGAAGGTCTTCTCAACTCATCTGGGTTGAGGAACGTCTCATCGGAGGTGTCGATAACCTTCAAATTTGTCCTGAAGAAGTGATCCGGAACAAGATACAAATGCTCTTCGCGTTCACTGTTCACAGAAAATAGCTCTTAAGTCCATCTTTACTTTAGTTACTACAATCCATTATACTATGTCAAATCGCCGATGCGCCATTTTACGTTTCCAATCTCACATTGGACACGCTATCAAAATTTTCACGACAATATCCATCTTCACGCCAATCCACTTATTCAACAATTATCCATAGACACCAGAGGGACCTGCTCCAAATAGCCTGGACTCCTCTTCTGTCACGTACTTCAGCCTCCTCGATACTCCTCAACTAATCGCGTTTACTAACGACGAAATATATGTTGTATGTAAATAAATATATTTTGGAATCCCTTCTCGCTCTATACAGTAGACTGCAGCTAGTATTTTATAATCAACTAAATATTGGAGCATGGGAGTATTTTGATGTGTAAACATCTTAGCTCTCTGTTCTCATACCTTTCGGGTGAAACCGTCGTCACTGGCTGCTGGTCGAGTACTGTCTCAACATCGAAAGCGCTCGCCCATAGTACTCGACCAGACGACGGTTCCCACCGTATATTTACTGGAACTAACCCCTTAGATTATTTATCTTAGCTCTCGGTAGGGGCTATGTCACACCGTCAGAGCGTAAGTCTCGTTGATGTGCAGGCGCGTGTGTCGGACGGTTGCGCAGCGCACACTCACAACTACACACTTCTTTATCTGTGATGTCAGCTGTTTTTGAGGATTTCTACATTCATTGAATGATTAGATATAACATTGATGTACTCGTATAGATATAACAATGTTATAACAAAATCGATGTCGATGTAACATTGTATTTTTACAACATTATTGATCATATATACCGTTGTAGTGAATTTAACAAAATTTAAAATAATAACGAACTATAAAATGAATGATCTTTCGGTAAGAAACTTTTAGGTTAAGATGGTTCCATAGTTTAAATTTGTCACAATCAATAAAATTGGTGGTAAAAGAAAATAATATAGCAGTCTAAATCTAAAAAAATATAATATATAATATTTCAATATATTATTATATGATATTATATAATATTGTTATTAATAATAGTAATAATAATAATAATAGTAACTGCTGAAAATATCGATCAATAAATAATATATTTGTTGTCATATTGTCACAAAAAATAATATAATGTTTTTACCCATTTCAGGAGATACCGAACAACTTATTTCATTTTTAAATGACAAACTTAATCTACAAATGAATACGAATTGACGCAACACAACGTTCAACAAAAAATCGAAAACTGTATTCTCGCGGTATTTAGAGACACTACAATCACAGTTGTATGTATCTTATTTTAGCTATCACGTTTATGCTTGAAGGAAATTGAAGAACAATAAATTTGAAAGTTTAATTCTTCACATTACTTTTCTTATTGTAACATTATAAAACAAATTTTAATCAATATCAGTGCACGACAGCAAATTTTTGAAACAAAAGCAGATGTTTACACATCAATTCTCGTGAGTACCGCGTCATTCACACATTTGCTTTTTTGTTTCTGATACTATTGGATGTCAAGAGAAAGTGTCTGTTTCTTATTTTAGTTGTCCCATCTCCGGCTGGGTAAACTGTAGATTATGAGATAACATACCCACACCCACCCCAGCCATCTCTGGTAATTATATCAGGAACATGTGGTCCTTCAGCCCGGATCTCTGTCTCCAGCCGGCGGGGAACTTCAATTGAAGTTCATCCCAGCCAGACAGTTGGTGCACATTTATATGTCTGTAATACGAACTATTGAACATGGAATCCTTATGGTCCCCCAAAATATTTATGTTTCCCATAATTATGAAAAAAAGTCGTAGTTGACTTACCTTTAGCCCTATAGTTCCATATAGCCCTATAGTTCCTTTAGCCCTATAGTTCCATAAATCCTCACATTAAATTGTTTTGTCGATTTGTTCTTTACATCGGCAGTTATTGGGGTTTTTGATTTGAGCTCACTTGTGACCATCCCCTTCCCTTTGGCCGACTTCACTGAAATTTGATAGGTTATGTCATCACTGGTTTTTGACTACAAATATGAAATTTCGTATCCATACGTTTTTTAAATCGGCATTTATTACAGTTTTTGAGTTAAGCTTCTCCCCTAATTCCCCGTTCCCTTTGCTCGATTTGGCTTTAAATCAATAGGTGTTGTCGTTAGAGTGTTCTGGATTCAAATATAAAATTTTGTGTCGATACATTCATTCTATCGGGAGTTATCGTTTTCACAGACAAAAATTTGTTTTACATTTTGGAGTCTGGAGGTCGGAAAACATGAAATTTCATAAATTAATACAAATTCCTTGAATAAAATATATGTGAAGTGGTCACCATTTTTTTATACTATCCAACTTTGTACAGATACTGCCTCCACCTCCCCTATCTCAAATTCATTTATCGATTGATAACTCCGAGTAAAATGAATGTATCGAAACGAAATTTTATATCTGTATCCAGAATCCCATAAGGACGATACCTATTGATTTTCAGCGGAATCGCCCGAAAGGAGAGGAGGATCAATGGGGAGGGAGCTCAATTTAGTGCGGGAATTCAGAAGCTCCAAGACAACTATTGATTTTTAGTCCAAACGGTCGATTAGTTCTGGAAAGAGAGCGAAAATTTAATTGATTAGTTCGTGCTTGAAAAGAACATTGCCACTGATTCACCGACAACGTTTTTTTCGAGGAAATATCGTCTAAAATATGATCTTTTTCTGTTTTGCAGATGCAATATTTCCTCCTCAATTAGTATCTACGTTCGTACTTTTCCATAAAAGGGAATATCTCAAGGTCAATATTACGTTTATGAATCATAACACGAATAGTTGCATAACTATGTTGTGCATCGTTTACAATACATCCTTCATCTTGAACATTAGCTGTACATATATGCAAATCGCTTGAACGCAACTACAATTTGAATATAATTCTTTGATATGAACTTTTCGAGACACGTCAAGACAACTTCTATATATATATAGGTTAGCTTGTATGACTCATGCCCGGGCTTTAACTACGAGGTCATATCGCCTACTACCAGAGCGCTCTTTCGTCACTCTGGTGGATATGAGCCCGACTCTACTGTGGATCCTAAATTTTGCCTACCCTAAATTTTTTATTCACCTAGGGCAGGGGTCTTTAACGAGTACCTGACATCGTACAGGCTCGGGACCATCGCTTAACGTCGCATCCGAAGGACGGCGTGCTTAAGTTTATTTTACCTCCCAGATAAAATAAACTAAGGGGCTCGGTCGGGTTTCGAACCCACGTTTTTGAGCTCAGAAGACAAGCATACACTACATCGGCAGTTAATGAGGTTTTTGGGTTGAGCCCCACTCTAATATCGCCCTTCTCTTCGGTCGATTCCACTGAAAATTAATAGATGTCGTCCTTATGGAGTTCTAGACACGCATATGAAATTTCAAGTTGATCAACCCCATAAAGAGAACACCTATTGATTTTGATCGAAATCGGCCTGGGGAAGGGGGGTTAAGGGAGAGGCAAGACACAAAGTCTCTAATAACTGCCGTTGTAGAGAGCGCCAGTAGCTCAGAAGCGTGCTTACCTTCTGAGCTCAAGATCCGTGACCTCGAAAAGACCTTGAGGTCCCGAGCCTGTACGATGTCAGGTGGAGAGTTCTGGAAAGGGAGCGAAATGTTAATTGATTATTTCGTTCTGGGGAAGTACATTGCCAATGTCTATCCTATTTAAAACTAGTTTCTGACACTCCTGCTACTGAGGAGGTCTCTAGGCGATTGGCGCTTGAGATGTCGTTGAGAATGTGTGACAGAATGAAGGGGACGGACTAGAGAATTACTGTGGCAACTAAGGGAGGAAAATAACTTTTTGTATCTGTATTTAACTACTTCGGTGATAAGGTGAATATAGTTACTATGGAGGGTCTTGATGGAAACATATTGAGGAACATTGGCTATTACAGGGAGGATTTTGTATTAAAGGGATTGGATGCACTGAAGATTGCAAATCTTGGCAGAACTCGAGAGTTCAAGTCCGTAAGTCAACTGATTGAATAAAATGAATGTTACAGTTCGTATGAATACAATAGATTTGAAAGAGGTGTGACATAGACAAAGGGACTTGCAGAAAGATCTGTCCAGAGAGTCTAACCTTGACCTCATGTAGTAATCGTTCTATTAAAACGTTGAGTACCAACGCACAAAAAATGCATTTACTTCAAGTGACTGGTGGCGCGGCATTCAGTTATCCCATACCAGACTGACTATTTTACGATCTAAATGTCCTTTTCGCCTATTCTTTAACTGTTTACGACGCGGAGACCTTCCTTAGCTCATTTCATAGATGTTAGTGTGATTCATGTCTCAACTACGGTGCCGCTATTGTGAAAAGTTTTCCGACATTTATTACCAGCGGTATTTTCTCGAGCTAATGTTTTATAACGTACAACAGACAGAACAGTTAACTTTGAGAACAATACTAAAAGTGGATTTATATGAAAATTGAAACTTTTTAATTATATATGATTCAAACGTATTATATTTAACATTTTACTTCCACAGATAATCTGTCAGAATTTCGATGCGGAGTTTTCAATGCAATTTCGGGTTTTCCGACCTTCTGGTGTCAGTGAACACAAAAACTACCGATAGAATGAATGTATTGAAACGAAATTTCGTAAGTGAAATCACAGCCCTCTAAATACGACACCTATTGATTTTCAGCCAAATCGTCCAAAGAGAAGGGTCAATTAGGGGCGGACTCTACTCAAAAATCCCAATAACGAGTATATCGACATGAAATTTTATATTTAAATTCAAAACCCCATATGGCACCTATTGATTTTCCCCGAAATTGGTCGAAGGGAAGGGGGGACCAGAGAAGAAGGGCTCGCCTCAGATATCGTAATAACCTGGCGATGCAGTCATATCGACACAAAATTAATATGCGGATTCAGAAGCCATTATTCTGTGAGTCAAATACTGAGTCTTAGCCTTAACAATCGATTGGCTTTTGAGGGAGATAGAAAACGTCATTGATTAACTCATGCGGGGATAAGAAAATATGAAATTCGATGTGAAGTTTTCAACGGAATTTCGTGTCAAAAATGCCTATGTGTCTGTGAACAGAATAACTCCCAATAGAATGAATGTATTCTCGAAATTTCATATTCAGTACACTCTAGACGACTATTGATTTTCAGTCAAATCTACTATATTTAAAGGGGAGGAATAGGGGTAAAAAATAATTTTAATTATTGTTATTATTATGTTATTCATTTTTTAATACAGTTCATCTGCAGAAATACCTCTTGTATAATTACTTAATTGTATACCCGCTAACTGTTAATGAATTTTCAAAAAGAGGTGGCGACCTATAAAGCTAAATGATTAGCATATAGACTAGTTTTGTGCCCTAAGGTGATAATGTCTGTGTAAGGTGTTAACTCTGAGAAAAAATAAAATAAATAAAAATGATTAGTTAATTTGTGTCAGGTCTTAAATTTCAAGCATTCCAAGGATGCTTTGGTTATTGTTAAATTTATGATGAATTTATGCTTTGCAAATAGAAAGATGAAACTTTATTTTCATAATGTTGTATCATCTTTCTGATCTCCGTAGTATTGGGAAAGTTATGTAATTTGGACTTCCATTAAATATAAGAGGTTAGGTTAGGTTTTATGACCCATGCCCGGGCTTTAACTACGAGGTCATATCGCCTACTACCAGAGCGCTTTTTCGTCACTCTGGTGGACATGAGCCCGACTCTACTACGGGAGTCCTAAATTTTTCCTACCCTAAATTTTTATTCACGTAGGGCAGGGGTCTTTAACGAGTATCTGACATCGTACAGGCTCGGGACCATCGCTTAATGTCCCATCCGAAGGACGGCGTGCTTAAGTTTATTTTACCTCCCAGATAAAATAAACTAAGGGTCGGGTTTCGAACCCACGATGTTGAGCTCAGAAGCCAAGCACAATATAAGAGTATTCAATACTTTACCGAAATGAACTTCAATAACTTCCTATTTAATGAATGTATCGACATGAAATTTCATATTTGAAGTCAAAACCTAATAAGAAGGAACCTGTCAAATCTGTGCGATTCCACCTGAAGGGAAAGAGGGATTCAGGGGAGGGGACTCATTTCAAAAACCTTAATAACCGCCTATGCAATGGATTTATCGACACAAAATTTAGTATGAGGATTTAGTAATACTATGTAAGTCAACTGTTGAGTATTAGCTAACGGTCGGGTTTTGGAGGGGGAGCGAAAAATTAATTGATTAATTCGTTCTGGGGAAGTACATTGCTGGTGTTTCACAGACGTTTTTTTATTTATTTCACCTTTTTTACGTATATTTCGTGTGTAATTCATCCAAATTCATGAGAATTCGAACCTCAGCCTCTCACTTAGAAGTCAGTCATTTATCCATCGAGACAAGATCCATTATGATTCTTATTAACCCTGTTCAGCTCTATGTATCAGAACCCTCAGAGAAAAGGAGCCGAGAGCTCCTGAATATGAGCAGAATAGATCTAAGAGCTGCTGATCACAGGACACAGTCATATGAACAAACACCTACACAATATGGGCATCGCTAGAAGCCCTCTGTGCAGGAAATGTGGCATGAGACTCCGATTCATATACTAGAAAGCAGACGATTTTACTGCTTCGGGTCTGCCATAACGGAACCAAAGCAGATAATGGAAGGAACCTGCAGAAGAATCCTAAACTTTATTAAAGATACAGTGCTGCTGTAGGGCCCACAATAGGCCTACTCTGGCCGCGGTGACACAATCAACCTCGGAAAAAAAAACTTCAGAATCGTGAAGTCCCCATGGGACAGACGTCTTGCGGCGCCCATGGTGACACACTTCTGACACTAGTGTCCATTCTTTGTTCTAATGGTCATCTAAATGCTGAACTGTTCCTCCGACCCATCAAACTCGGACTAATGTTGTTTCTTTACGAACCTGTTAATAGGGCGATAGGCGACTTACTAAAAGCTTATTTTTGGGTTTAGACAAAAAAACAAAATAAAAAATGTGACAACCTAAAAGGCTCTAATATGAGGATAATGTGGTCTAGACTAAAAAAATAATGTGCTTTTCTTTAGTCAACATGAGATTTTGTTTTCACTTTTATTATCGCTTTTTGAGTTTTAACTCCTTTCACTTTCTTGAAAATTCATTTGTTTTTATTCTTACATAAATAAAAAAAAACGTTGTCTAATGTACGAGTAAATGAAATAAGTTCTCGCTCTCCCATTATCAATCGACCGTTTGAGCTAATAATATGTTATTGTACATAGGAGCCTCTGAACCGTCACACTAAATTTTCTGTCGATAAATTCATTACAATGGCAGTTATTAGAGTTATTGAGTTAAGTCTCTCCCCTAATCCCCCCTTACCTTTGGCCGATTCGACTGAAAATTAATAGGTGTCGTTGTTGAAATCTGGATTCACATATTAAATTTCGTTTCGATATATTTATTCTATCGGGAGATATCGACTCATAGACAGAAGAAGATTCATTACATTGGCAGTTATTGAGGTTTTTCATTTGAACCTCCCCTTGGGCCGATTTGGCTGAAAATCATTAAGTGTCCTTAGAGGATTTTGGATACACATATAAAACTTCATGTTGATACATTCTTTTTATCCGGAGTTATCGTGTTCACAGACGCACAGAGAGATTTTCATAAAACATTTATAAGTTATTTTAATATATACATTCTTATAGCATGTCCTATTACCATTTTATGGTTTAATGGAAATAAATATTATTATTATTATTAATAGTAGATGTTTGCTAGCGACTGTAGAAATCAAAATTCTGGGGGTATTGAGGGTCAGTCAATGATGAAAACACTATTCAAATGCCAATGTTTCGATATATTTCATATCATCATCAGGGTTATGAATATAGATGGTTCAGGAGAAGGCATGAAGACTGTGAAGTCTTACATTCAACTGTTTTGTTTGTTTCAATTTTTAATTTATTATTAATAAAGCCACTCTTTCTGTGCCTCTGAAGACCAAAGTAGAACCTAATTGCGGGCGTAATCCTCTTTCACACTCTCCGATATGGAGATATGGAGTTGGCATGTTATACTTATCATAATCATGACCAGTGAAGGGACAATATATTTTTTTTCCTTATATAGATAACCTGTTAAGACGTTTCTAAATGTAGAGTTGCATCCAAAGTTCAAGAATTCTCTTTATATGCACATTGCGACGAATGCTTTCTTCTCTATCAGACTCCTGAGTTCAGGAGCACTAAAAGAGGGGTCCCATAATGAGTCAGACTGTTAGGGGTTGGTCGGGGGAGGCTCTATAAAATATTAAAGGGACAATATTGCCTGGGGGTGGGGAGAGGCTAGAGCTTGGGGCTTTAATGGGACAACTTGCCGACTTTTCGAGGGCTTGACAAAAGGCAAACTTAGATGTGGCAGATGGGTTCTTTTTGTACTTTATGTTCCAACTCCTATGAATGGCACTGCCAGATACATTCTAGTCAACTATATTTTATTATATATCTCTGCTAATATCAAGAGAGAAAGTTTGTTTGTTTGTATTTAATGTTCCAACTCCTATGAATGGCACTGCCAGATACATTCTAGTCAACCATGTGACCAACCACTGGCTTAAAAATTATTTAAAATTTCAACTTATTTCTAAAATCATGTAGCTTGAAGTTACTAACCAGGCAGATAACATTACTAGTCAGTTTAAAGTTACTAACCTGTTTAAAGTTACTACGGGCGAAGGTGAAAACCAGTTGATGTATCCGAAGAAATAAAATGTTGACCCTCCCATCGGTCCTTTTAGTGAAACAGTCCAGATTCTCCTGATATAGGGAAACCCCACGAGGGAGCATAAAAAAAATATCTAATTGACATATTATATAGTTTATACTGAGAAATAAATTTTTTTTATGAACTAGATATTTTAGTTATGCTCCCGCATGGTGTTTCTCTATATCAGGGGAACCTGGACTGTTTCACTAAAACGACCGACAGGAGGGTCAAAATTTTATTTCTTGTAATACATCAAATGCATTTTTAAGCAAACGTAAAAAAAATGTTAAAAATAAAGAGTATATAATAGGAAAGAAAAAATTTTAAGGGTACGTAAAAAAATAAAATTTAAAAAAATCGAAAAAAAAAATTGGAATTTTTTTTTTTTGCAAAAACAGGGTTCCCTCACGCTAATATTATTAGAGAACTTCTTCTACAGTCAATTCGACTTTATAAAGAAAAATTGGGCGCGATTCGGGGTGGAGGCCCGATTCGGAATAATTACCGTTGAATCTAAAAGTAATAACGACTTGTTAAGCATTCATGTTCTAACTAAATGATCGGGGCTTGGGATGTATAGTTTGTTTGCCTCCCAACTTGAGAGACTGTCTGCCTTTCTGGGGCTGCACACAGACAGTCGACAAACATGGAACGCTCAAATCTTCTTGAATGCTCCCGTTCATGGTTCATGAATTGTGCTCTCGTGTCTTCTCAGAAAACAATGGAACAGTTGAGATTATCTTCAGAATCTTGGGACTTTCCAAAGTGTCCATTGTCGCTAAAAAAAAATATCACATGAATTTAAATATATACATAAAAAAAAAAATCTTGACCTCTCACGTTCTGAACTTCTTATCTGTAAACCTCTCAGTGTCAATTCACTAACAATCACTTCGTATAAATTTTCAAAGTCATGAAATAAACAGTCACGAGTCATGAACATTAATGACTATTAAAAAAAATGTATTTTGTATGAATAGGAAATTTTTAATCAGATTTAATTGTTTGAGTTTCTTTTTTTTACGTACATTTTCTGTTTTTCAACAAAATCGCTTGTTCGAATTGAATGACATGACAGAGCTAGTCTCAAAATCGAGCGATATCAATGTCGGATTACATTTTTGTGATCTGTGTCAATAGATATAGTTAGGTTAGGTTTTATGACTCATGCCCGGGCTTTAACTACGAGGTCATATCGCCTACTACCAGAGCGCTCTTTCGTCACTCTGGTGGACATGATGAACCCTGTGGGAGTCCTAAACTTTGCCTACCCTAAATTTTTATTCACCTATGGCAAGGGGTCTTTAACGAGTACCTGACATCGTACAGGCTCGGGACCATCGCTTAACGACCCATCCGAAGGTCGGCGTGCTTAAGTTTATTTTACCTCCCAGATAAAATAAACTAAGGGCCTCGGTCGGGTTTCGAACCCACGATCTTGAGCTCAGAAGACAAGCACGCATACCATTGAGCTACCGGCGCCCTCAATAGATATAGTGTACCATCTGTTGAACTTTGTTATAACAAAATCTTAAGCTGATACCGGTACACTTAGTATATATATTTTTGTGAAATTGAATAAAATAAATGTTAAACATATTCTTTGCTTTTGTCTTGAAAATTTTTTGGATGGAATATAAGGGGTGTAATCGGTTAGAAATCCGATATTCAGTTTTCATCAGAATATCATCTTTTCCGACCCCTGATCGCAAAAATGATAAAAAAAATCTGTCTATGTGAATTTGGAACTCCGGACAGAATAAATGTATCGTCACGACATTTTATGTCAATCCAGAACCCCCTAAGAGACCTATTGATTTCAGCCAATCGGCATAAGGGAAGAAGGGTTCGGGGGGTGGGGGCTTAACACAGTCTAATAACTGGTAATGTAATGAACGTATCGACATGAAATTTTGTATTTAAATTCAAAATCCTATGGGAAAAATGTGATTAGAGTAAGGGGCTCAACACAAAAACTCTACTTACTGCCATTGTAATGAATGAATCGAAATTTTATATGTGAATCAACAACCCCATGAGGAGAACACCTATTAATTTTGAGCTAAATTGGCCGATGGAAAGGAGGGTTATAACGGAAATCCCCAATAACTGCCAAAGTAATGAATATATCGACAAGGAATTTTAGCCAATTTATGACAAATGTAAGTGCTTTTAGAGAGAGAATGAAAAATAAGTTGATATGAATAATTCGAGAATGGGGAAGTACATTATCTGTGATTCACAGACATGATTTATTTGAAATTTACTCAATAATTACATTTTGAAACCGACCATAAAATTTATTTGGATTAACCTAAATTCAGGATATCCGGGTTGTGGGATTTTATAGTGTTTCTATGGCTGCTTATAACAGAAAATGAGTCCCAACGTTTGAGTTAACATAAAAGAGACTGTTAAAATATGTACAAGAAAGGTTATGGTGGATGGATCCATACGAAAGGGTCTCCATGTTTTATTAATTGAAATTCCATGTGGAAGCTCTCTTTATAGTCCCAGAACATCCACTTGGTCCGTTTTGAACATGAGATTGTCATCATCACATTTAAATGGACCAAGATGTAATAGCTCTTCATTTTCACAGCTATACGAAGGAATTTAAGGAATCGGTCAGAAATTCGAGGCGTTTTCAACGGAATTTCCAACGGGAGGAGGCTCAACCCAAAAACCCTAATAACTGTTGATGTTATGAATATATCGAAACAAAATTTAGTATGAGGCTAGCCGGCTTTCGAGGTTTCCCTCATCATCAGTCTGATAAAAAATTAAAAAACTAAATAATTTTATAATAAAATAAATAAATAAAACAATGTAAAAACGTTAACAATTTAAAATATCATGGTTGGGGACAGACGAGTTATTCCTGTCCACCATCTGAGTCACAACTCAGTCTGTCCCCATCCATGATATTTTAAATTGTTAACGTTTTTACATTGTTTTATTTATTTATTTTATTATAAAATTATTTAGTTTTTAATGTTTTATCAGATTGCCTGATGATGAAGGAAACCTCGAAAGCCGGCTTGCTACTTGTAATAAAAATCTGTGAGAGGTCATACTATATTTTATTTGACAACCTATGAAATTTTAATTATGTGAATTTCAAAATTTATTTTATCAGACTGCCTGAACCTCGAAAGCCGGCTTGCGAATACAAATAAAATCTGTGAGAGGTCAGATTATATCTTATCTGCGAATTTAAGTGATTTTATGGTCATATTTTTCAGTAATGTACATTTTTGAACGTTTGTGTTTTCTTGATTCCCTTCCTAATATAGCTGCTGAGCGGAATGACCTTATAATGTCTGTTCTTTGTCCCCTCTTGTTGAGTCCCACCTCAAATACAGCATAAAGATTATCTCCTCTTTAATTGATGGAAATATCAGCAAGTCAGCATATTTGCTACGTCTTCATAATGTGCAGAAAAAGGACGAAGAGGAACTACTATAGAAAAATCAAACTCTAGTCTACAGTCTATAACAATTGTTATTATCTAGTTATTACTTCCCCAGCTATACGATGTGATAATTAAAACAAAAAAAGTTAAATAAAATAAATATAAAAATAATAATTAAATTAATAAAATTAATAATAAATAAACAAATAATAAAATTACCACATTTCCTGTAGAAATTATAGCTGGTCTTCTACTAAATGTTGATTTCATATGTTGAAGAAATTGAACGTATTTAAAAAAATTTCATTTAATAATTATTTCATTTGGATTTCTTCTAAATATAATTATGAGATGCCATACTGTTTTTTTTAAATTTGCAAAAATGTTCAATCCAATCCAAAGGTATAAATTACTTTACTGGGTTTACAGAGAAAATGAATAGCATAAAACCAGAGAACAAATTTTGGATTTATTCACCTAAACCTACATTATAAATAAAATCAAAATTTCAATATCAAATAAAAAAATCAAATTACAATAAATCTTACAAACTAATTTCTACATCTACTTTTAGTCTCTTTTCTTTTTAAATATTGTGGGCATTCTTCAATTTGAGCATATAAACATATAAATAAATAAATGTACCTTTGCGCATCTACTTCACTGTTATTTTCACTCCTGCATGGTTCACCACACCTTAGCCTAAAAAAACTTCTCTCTCTACACTGTCCATCTCCACATCTCAACTTAGACTTTCTCACTATTTAAAACAGCTGATCGTCGTTTGATCTTCATTCATTGGTTGTTTTCATTTCGTTTTAAACGATGCGGCTAGTAATATATTTTAATAATCTTAATGTGTGTAAATTGTTTACATCACAACGAAGTATAGGGGGAAATTATGTAATCGGTCAGAAATTGTATATTAATATCCAGAATCCCCTAAAGACGACATCTATTGACTTTCAGCGGAATCAGCCGAAGAGGAGGGAGCGTTCAGACGGGAGAAAACCTCCTAAGCACGACACCTATTGATTTTCAGTTAAATCGGCCAAAGGGAAGAGGGATTAGGGGGCAAGTTTAACACAAACTCTAATAACTACCGTTGTAACCAATGTATTGACTCGAAATTTCATATGTTAATTCAAAGCCTTACAAGTACTCCTAATATATTAATTTTTAGCGGAATCAGCCAAGAAGAGAAGGATGTAATGAATGTATCAACATGAAATCTTATATTTAAATTCAAAACGCATAAGGTTGGCACCTATTCATTTTTCGCGAAATCAGGCAAAGGAAAGGGGTGGACCAGAAAAGAGGGTCGACTTAAATAATAACTGTCGAAATGAATATATCGACATAACATTTAGTATGATTCAGAAGCCACTATGTAAGACAAATATATGGTTGTGAAGAAACACGATTAATTCTTTCTGAAGAAGTACATAGGTGGACAACTAATGTCTTCAGCTTGAAGTAAGAAGAGCTATGAGCACAACCGGCTTTCCATAGAAGCTTCCCAAGCCTCTAGTGATGTTTTGAAATATGTGTTTGATGCTTTTGTTTAGTTTGGCCCGCTTGGTTTTCAAATTTTAATATCTGGTCCTTTTCTAAAAAAAAATTGTCCCTACCCTGGTCTGAGCGAACGTCGTGGATTTGGCCCAGCACAAAATGCTTCTCCTCGCGATATTGATTCGTTGTAAATCTGCCCCTGTACGTTTTGTTTTTCTAAGCCTAAGTAATGATAAAGTACAAACTGCAAAAGATGCAACGTTATGCATTTCCTCTGGCCTGTTGTGCCTGGAGCCTGGCGACCTCCTTCTTTCTACATCCGTTGTCTGGGATGCACCTCATCACTTCACCTATGTCAGCTCCTCCCAGAGACGGTCTCAAGTCACGTAATCTCGCTTTACCGTGACCAACTGCCCCTTTATGCCATTTTTCTGTTTTCTTTCTCGTTTTTTAACGTCTTGACGTTCTTGTCTGGAGTCAGGAAACGTAAATGTGCAGACACGTCTACTTGAAGTACCAGTGCATAAGATAATGCATCTGAAAATTTGCTATGTTCGACTTTTGTTTAACTATTTCATTATCAGGTTGTGCTCTCTGAAAACTAAGATGTGTCGTCCTTATAGGGTTTTGAATATACGCAAAACATCGGGTGTAAAGAGAATCATTACATCGGTTGTTAGTAGGATTTATGTGTTAACCTTCTCAATTCCTCCCTTGTCTTTGGCCGATTTAGTTGAAAATAAATTTTTAATATTGATATATTCATTCTATCGGGATTTATTGTGCTCACATACAGACAGAGAGGAATATTTTTTCATTTTCGGAATGAGTAATGAGGGAAACATGAAATTCCGTTGAAAACTCCGGATCGAATTTCTGACCCCCCTTACATTTCATATAGCTTGGAAACTAAAAGCCTTGTGTGTAGTATGTTCTAGTAGTTACAAAGATGGTACCTACTTGCCTCAGATCATCCGAGATCATCAATGAATAAATGAAATTACCTTAGTGATTGACAGGGCCGGACTGGCCATCTGACAATTCTGGCAAAAGCCAGAGGGGCCGGTCCATAGAAAAATATCACTTTTTTTTATCTAAAAATCGTTTACCTCATCATTAAACATTTCTGGAAGTATGGAAATTTAAACTGTTGCGCATAATATGGAATAAAACCAGCATGTCACAAGATCACTTGGAGACTTTTATGCTAATGGCTACGGAAAAAGAAATTTTGGAATATCTCGATACTGATCAAATCATTGACATTGTAGCAGAAAAAAGTCAGCAAATGAAACAATTGTTAATAGCATTTATGCTATTTATTATAATAAAATGCTAATCAATGTACATTACTTTCAATGTTGTTTTAAATTAAATTAATGCATTTTATATATTCTTTGCAACAATTTTCAATTATGCATCATTTATAATTATAATTTGAGTTAATAATTAAATTTTTAATTAAACTCTATCATATTGCATTTATTTACTTTCCCTTTATATATACAGTAGTACCTCTTTAAGTCGAACCTCGATAAGTCGAAAACCTTCAAAACTCGAAATAAAGTTTTGTTCCTTTCCCTTCAAGCCCCAAAACCTCTATTACTCGAAATCTCAACCCTCTATTAGTCGAAATAATCAGTGAATCCCTACAAGCCATTTTGGTACATATTTTCCCTCTATAACTCGAAAAAATAAATTGGACCTCTGTATCTCGAACATAGCAATGTTTTATTTTACAACCTTTACAACTCGATTATTTGAAACTTATTACCTCTATAGCTCGAAGAAAAATAAGTTACCGACTTTAAGAATTTGCCGACAATGTACACCATTGTTTCTTAGAAAACAATTTAGGAGTATAGAATAAATAGGATTACCAATTATCTAAAGCAAAAAAAAATTACTGACTTTTTTTAATACCTACATATACTACGTATTTTTTATTTTAAAGATGTTTTGAAATAATGTTGATTTATAATAAATATAAATATGTTTGTTACCTCTGTAACTTGAATTTTTATTTATTTCACCTCTCTAACTCAAAATTAGTTAGAATGAATCTTAACCTCTACAAGTCGGATCAAAATCCGTCGAAATCCTCCATAAGTCGAAAACTCTATAACTCGAATTTTTTGGCGTCTCCCTTGATGTTCGACTTATAGAGGTTCTACCGTATATATATTTTTTTTTTCATTAAAAGAAGGCCGGTTTGAATGAAATTTTGGGGACGGTTTCCATTAAATTCCAGGGCTGAATTTTACCCCCAGTCCGGCCCTGGTGATTGATAATCATTAATGATATAGTTAGTAACTATATGTTATTAGTTAAACGGGGAATGTTAAGCTAAAAGTTTACGGAATGTATTCCACAGGCTGATTACCTTGGTCTTACATTTGTGAGATAAATACAGCTACATAAGTGGGGAGGGCACGTGGTGCGAATAGACAACAACAGCTTATTGTTGTTCATCATATGTTTCATCTTCCCAGCTATACGAAGTATTAGGGAAGTTATGTAATCGGTCTGAAAATGTTGAGTTTTCACCGGCATTTCATGTTTTCCGACTCTAAAAATAAAAAAATAAAAAAATAAAAAATCCGTGTGTATAAGAATATATATAAAATTAATGTATCCGGAAGTACGACATCTATTGATTTTAAGCCAAATCACCTAAAAGGGTATTAGGGAGGTGGCTTAACACAACTGCCGATGTACTGAATGTATTGACACAACATTTACATATGTAAATTTTGTGGGGGAACGGCAAAAACGGTGAGGCGGTATATAATCACTTTCCGCGATATCAGATAGGGCGTCAAAAACCCTAATAACTGCCGATGTACTGAATGTATTGACACAACATTTCATATGTAAATTTTGTGGGGGACAGCAAAAACGGTGGGGCGGCATATGCACCAATATGTTTTGAATGGTAGCAATTTTTTTATATTGGGAGCAAATGGACTGTATTAGAGAAATGAACATGAAATTATATAGAGAGAGGGAATGGTAGAGACAGAAGTAGGTAACTTAGAGGGACAGCCAGCGTGTTGAGGGTTCTCGTCTACTTCCATATACTATTGTAAGAGTTTGAGTCCGGATGTTCTTCTCACATACGTCTGGTCTCGGGAAGGTCCTCTTATATACTTGTTGACTACAGAGGCGCCTCTTACATATGTCCAGAGTTCGGAAAATCCTCCTACTTTCCGCGATATCAGAGAGGACCCTAATAACTTCCGATGTACTGAATGATTCAGATAGTCAACTATTGATAATTAGCCCAAAAGACCGACTGGTTTTGGAGGGAGAGCGAAACGTTAGTTATTTCGAGCTGGGGAAGTACTTTGCTGGTGATTCACCAACGACTTTTTTTTTTTCATTCCGAAGATTTTAATAACCCCTGCGTTGGGGGGGCAGTGAAAGGCTTTAATTACTCACAAGAGTAAACAGAGACAATGGGTCGGGGGGTTGGGAGGCCCCTAACCTTAAAAAGACAATGGTCCTATGTTTGGTCATTGAATGAACTTTCGCCTTATACGATCCTCTTTGGTTGGTCCGATGTCCACACTTTATATACAGAAGCTATCAATAACGCTTCTGTCTTGTCAGGCTGATCAAGAGAGTATGTTCAGAGGTTCGTATCCCCTTATAATCTGTCCTTCCTTATTCTTACCTGTGGTAAAATAAATTTCGTGTTAAATAAAAATAAATAATAATTAATAATTGAATTAATAAAATTCAACAAATGAAATAATAAAAATTAAATAAACTATAAATTACCACATTTCTTGTAGATATTTTATCTCTGGTCTTTTACTAAATTTTGATTTCTACAGTAATTTCCGAAAAGGGCCCTAAAAAAAGATCAAAAGTTCAAGACGTGTAATTTTTAAGAAAGTGCACGTAATTTTAAAAAATTTCAATTTACAAACTTTTCATTTGGATTTCTAAAGAGATAGGTATATTGTTTTTCTAAATTTTTCAAAAATATTAATTCTAATCCAAAGGTTTTTAAATCATCTTACTGGGCCAACAGGGAAAATGAATAGCATAGAATTACAAGAACAAATAATTGGGTTTATTTACTTAAATTATATATTAAAATTAATAACTAAAAGATTTAAAAAAAATAAAATTATATACAAGAAGAAATCTTACAACCTAATTTTTACATTTATTTTTTGTCTCTTTTCTTTCTAAATACTGACCATTCTTCAAATGTAAGTTATTTTAGGGCATATAAAACATATATATTTATTTACTAATTTAGTTACTTCTTGGTTGTTGTTTTTTATAGAAATAAATATAAATAATTTTTATAATATTAATAATTTGAATGTGTGTATTTTTATACATCACACTACACGCTTTAGCTTCTGAGGAGTCAAAAATTAGAAAAATTGACTTTTTTGGTGAGAAAGATGTTGCGTATCTCGAGGTTACCTTCTGGCCAATGTTTTTATAGGAGACTGAACTGCAACATTAACAATGCAAGTTAAACAAAGACTGGCGCCTACTCGACTAAGTGGAAGCCCAGTTGTTTGAGATAAGTGTTCAACATCGAACGAGCGCAGAGTTACTTGAGTTAAAATTAGGGTTGAGCAGATGCTAAAGAGGTATATTCGCGCGGCACGTGGGCCCTGTTAGCGAGCTATATATAAATACAGGATAGGAGAGTGACCTGAACGGAATCACGGTCCCACACACAGCGCTGTTCGCCGCTCCATACAGCGGAAATTAGCTGTCCACTCCACCATTAGCATTCACCATATCTACAGGAGGGCGCCGATAGCTCAGTGGTATGCATGCTTGTCTTCTGAGCTCAAGATCGTGGGTTCGAAACCCGACCGAGGCCCTTAGTTTATTTTATTTGGGAGGTAAAATAAACTTAAGCATGCCGTCTTTCGGATGGGACGCTAAGCGATGGTCCCGAGCCTGTACGATGTCAAGTACTCGTTAAAGACCTAGGTGAATAAAAATTTAGGGTAGGCAAAATTTAGGACTCCCATTGTAGAGTCGGGCTCATGTCCACCAGAGTGACGAAGAAGCGCTCTGGTAGTAGGCGATATGACGGGGGATATAGGCGATATGAGTTAAAGCTCGGGCATGAGTCATAAAACCTAACCTAACCATAACACCGGCGCTAGATACAAAAGATCCTCGATAATACGATAGTGATATCTGGGGGGTCTTCCCATTGTCTTATTTTTACCAGAACTGTTTTTCAACGCAACAAAGTCATCATCAGTAGCACATCTATGAATACATTAATGTATCAGGGTACAAAATAACATAATAAAATTAAATCTTGCTCATCACCCGTATAGTATGCTGTCGAACCGAATACTGGTAAGTAGTTGAAAGGGGAAGGGATATATCAATAATACTCTCTATAGATAGTTAGTTATTATGACTCATGCCCGGGCTTTATCTACGAGGTCATATCGCCTACTACCACTCTGGTAGTCTATTCACCGATAGACTTGCACAGACAGACAGGACATTATTGAGATGAAGGGGTTGAAAAACGAAAAGAAAAGAAAAACGAAAAGACCCGTCGCGAACAACTACAGCAGTTGATTCAACCTAAGAAATACGAAATCCGAACGAAACCTGGGTTAAAGGCTCTTCTATATATATCTTCTCCTCAAAGATATGAGCTCCAGGTGACGAAGGATAATTAATTCGATACAAAATTATAACAGCCTCTCCTATAATCTTCCATCGTTTGTCTTCACACTAGATTTATTATCTTCGGTAATAATGAGTTCGAAAATAGTTCATTTCCTTTTTCACGTTCGTTCTAAAAACAAAAAAAATATATATGTGATAGAGCCACAACAGGACTTTCTTATAACAAATAATACATTTTATACTGGCATTACTGGGTGCATAAAAGTAATGCGCAGGCGTCAGCCGCCGGTTTTCTTTGTTTCATTGTTCAGAGTCACTTGCTGAGAGTCACTTTCGTATATCCAGTAATGCCAGTATGTAATGAGAGGGAGTGTAGGGTGTGTAAAAACGTGGTTAGTGTTAGAAAGTCCTGCTAAGGCGACATCTCATATATTTCATTTTTTTAGGGTAAAAAATAAAATATATTGTTTAAACACTCTTTATATATTTCTTACGAAAAATTATTTTACTTTTTTTGGGTGCTATAACTTCCGTTTTATTGGTCTTATCATAAATCTGAAGGTATATTGATGTTTGGGATTTAATAAGGAACATTTTTGGTGCTAACCAATTTTTCGATGGAACTAACCATATACGAGTAAATCAAGCAAAAAGAGAGTGGTTTTCGTCATGTCATTGTAAGACGGGTTTCAGCATGTATCTCCTAAACCCGGCGACCTTCGATAAATTTATTTATTATATTTTGTGTATGTAAGTTGTGTAATCGGTCAGAAATGCAATGTTTTCAATGGAATTTCATGTTTTCCAATCTTCTAATACCAAAAATGAAAAAAAAAAATCTGATTGTGTATATGTCTCCGTGAACACCATAACTCCCGATGGAATGAATATATTGACATGCAAGTTTACATGTGTATCCAGAACCCTCTAAGGACGACACCTATTGATTTTCAGCCAAATCGGTCAAAAATAATGTGGGAATTAGGGACTTAACACAAAAACTCTAATAACTTCTGATATAATGAATGTATCGACACAACATTTAGTAAACATCGGTCTGATTTGGAGGGAGAGCGAAAACATAATTTAATATATTCGTGTAAGTGAAGTACATTGGCGGTGATTTTCTGACCGATTACATAACTTCCCTTATACTTAGTATAAATGGGAAATTAACAGAAAAGAAATGTTTATCTATACAGGAATTTATTCACAATTCATAGAATATCTTGTGTCTATATCTATTTCGGCACTTCGGATGTAGACCCCGGGATGTCGGTCTAGGGCGCTGGTTGTTCAGTGGTATGCGTGCTTGCTTACTGAGTTCAAGATCGAGGGTTCCTTACCCGGCCGAGGCCCCTGGGTTTTTTATATAGGAGGTGAAAAAAGTCTTGAGCGATAGTCCCGAGCCAGTACTAGGTCAGATACTCGTTAAAGATTATTCTAGGTGATTACACCTAGGTAGGCGAAATTTAGTACTCCCGCATGGGGACTATCAGAGTGACGAAAGAGCGCTGTGGTAGTAGGCGATATGACCTTATAGTTAAAGCCAGGGCATGAGTCAAAATAACTAACTAACTAGACCTTAGAGGCCATATGCCTCTAAAACTTTTGTTTTAAATCGTTTTCTGACTACATAATTCCTTATTTGACGAATGAATGGCATTCAAAGGGTAACGTGATGCAAAGATAAGTTATTTTGAGTTGGTTCGCATGATTTATAACCGAACACATAAACATAATCGCTCGGTTACGGTTTTTGTCACGTATCTTTATACGTTTTATCACGTTGATTTACAGTGAAATTAGATACCGACCACACGCATGTCTGACGCCTAATGTGAGATGTAATAAATAAGACGCTGACCCCTGGCACTTCTTCGCCCCACAGAGCAATTCTCCAACACAGTGTCATGTTCGGAAAAGGTTGTATAGTCCCTTGATATGGTTGATATTTTAAATATATAATAAATAAAAATAATACATATAATTGTTTCGGGTTTATAGACCTTTATTGTCTCTATTATTACTTCCTCAGTTAGGGTATAAGAGAAGTTATTGGTCAAAAATTCGTTATGCATTTCTTACCGGAAAAGGTTTTTGTCACATGGTGGACATGAACCCGAATCTACTAAGGGAGTCCTATATTTTTCCTACCCTAAAAAAAAATATTAACTAGGGTTAGGGATTTTTACAAGTACATGGACGACATGTTCAAGGCTTCCTCACCTCTCAGATAAAAAAACTAAGGGCCTCGGCCGGATTTGGAACCCGCGATCTTCAGCTTAGTATTAGTATTATTTTATTGGTGCGTCCAAAACTGATTTGTGGGGGGTGGGACGACATCTATTGATTTTCAGCTAAATAAGCCAAAGGAAAAGGGGGATTTGGGGGGAGGCTTAACACAAAAACACCAATAACTGTCATTGTAATGAATGTATTTGATAGAAAATTTTATATGTAAATTCAAAGCCTTATAAAGGACGACACCTATCAATTTTCAGCAGAATCAGCCGAAAGGTAGGTTCAGAGGCCCAAAGAAAAATCGCAATAACTGCCGCCCACTAGCACAAAAACTCTTAATAACTAACATTGTAACGAATGTATCGACATGAAAATTTTATATTTAAATTCAAAACCCTATAAGGACTGCACCTATCAATTTTAGTTAGTTTTAGCCCAAATTGTTGATCGGCGTTAGAGGAAGAGCGAAAATGTAATTGATTAATTCGTTCAGTACATTGGTGATCCACCGACGACATTTTACTCCTGTATACCATCAAAAAAATTCTCCGATTTCTTCATATTCTAAGATTATATAAATAAATAAATTATTACAATATTATAAATACAAAAACCCGATAAATACAAAGACCTATAGGGATATATAGTTATCTATATTTTGCCTAAATTTTAGGAGTGTGAGCAGTCAGAAAGAGCTAACACAATAGACAAATATGCTTCGGAGAGATGGGTATTTTGTTTCCTGTTATTTTTTTTTGTTTGTTTTTCAGAGCTGGGTTTATAAATATTTTTTGGGGAATGTTGCCAAGATAGGAGGCCTCCAGCAGAGCTCGCCAAGTTCCAGACATCCCAGGCTCCCCTTCGGATCGTTTTACCAACAGATTATTGAGCCGCGACTCGAGAAATAGGTCAAAATCGGCTTCCTGAAGGGTCAACTTTGAATATGAAGGTGATTTCATCGCAGGGATGTGTTGGAATTTTATTATTAAGTGACACATGAAATGATACTTCTTAAATATCAAAAAACATTTGGGCATTGAACATTTTTGTATTGGTAGTAAAACTCGTAACGAAGTCACAAGATTGTGAAACCATGGAGCGCCGAAGGAAGGCGCTTTGAGACCTACCTAAAACAATGAAGGGGCCTGGAAGTTGAATGGTTGGGAAACAAATCGAAGGAGTTTTATGAAGAAATAAAATACCAGAAGATAAGATTCTAACCTTGAACCTCGTGGTAAATAAAGGAAGGAAGATCCGTTGCACATGGAGACGAGGTAATGAGCGTCTGGAAGAACTTTTGAAACGACCAGCTCACGGACAAGTACCGACCGGGAGCAGAAGAAACTATAGGTACAAGAAGTGGACGTACCGATGGCTATATAGAAGCTGAAGAATGAAAAATCAATAGGAATGGACAATCTTTTGAGCTCTTCAAGGCCGGAGGAGATGAGGCAATCAACGTGCTCCACCGTCTCATCCTCAAAATTTGGAATGAAGAAAAAAATTCTCTAAAGAGTGGAACACTATCGTCCTTCAGGATGATGTTGGGGATGAGGTCCTTCCCCAAAGGACTTCTTGTTGGGGAGTCACTGTATGTTTAGTGTGGGTTCTGACAGGTTTGTGTGCTGTACGTATAGTTCTGCGGTGCGGAGTGAGATGGAAAGAGAGAGATTCGTGATCTGTGTCGAGTTCGGAATTTCTGTTCGAGGTGCAGAGCCATTAGCTCACTCTTGTCACAATATTCTGTCAGGGGCGGGCGGCCGCGGTCTTGTTTATGAGGCGTCGTGTTTCCTTCCAAAGGTTGCTCTGACTCCAGGCGTTAAGTCGCTGGTGTATTGTCGGTATCTGTTGATCATTTTTTATTTCCCACCGTATTGTCTCGTCAGTGTAGCTTTTCTTGTGGTTCGCGTGTTTGTGGAGTTTGTTTTTGTTGTATATCATGTCAAGTAGCTTATAGTCTTGTTATGTCGTATGTTGTGTATTATGTCGTAGCTTGTGTGAAAATCTTCAATGAGCCGTCTATGTCATAATGCAAAGAGATGTCTATGTTTTGGTTCATCTCCCACCTAGTCTCAGTCTATTTTCCCCTACAACAGTCTTGGGAGACTTCTGTTCCTGGTTGACGCATGACTGGAAGATGATCTGAATCTAGTATTGTCAGTGATTCGATACAAGGGGCCATGTAAAATTGTATACTACTTGAATGTTCAAGATCTCTGGTGTGTCAGATAAAATGTCGATTCGTCTGGTGCTGATATCTGTACGCCTAAATTGTTAATTACATTTATGAATCGAGTCCCGTTGTTGTCTTGTCTGTTTACATGCACAAATTATATTTTTCCTATTCAGGTTATTTAGTAATATAGGTGTGAAAATGTATTCGAAATCGGTCTGGTGTATTCTGACGCCTGGTCAGTGGTATGCTGAGATTATGTTAATAGTTATGTTGTCACGTCCACAATGTTAATAAAAAAATCACACATTAAAATAAAATCATAAATTTATTTTTTACTATAAAGATAAACCGGGAAAGATAGACCAAAAGTGAAATTTTTATTGATGTTTTTAGATACACTTACGTATATATCTATTTTATATTTGACTCGTTTTACGACGTGAAGATCCATTAATTGGGAAGAACTGTTCCTGGATCTACCTGGATTTATAGATGGAAAGGGAGTTTATTAAATATTTATGAAGTGGGACCGTCGTTAAGGGTGAAGTGTGTTGAGGGGGAAAAAACGTCGTTAAAGATGAATTCTGTCCTTAGTTCTGTTTTCAATGGCACCCTGATAAAGAAAAATGTTTTATTTATTCCTATGAATTATTTCTGAAACCTTGGATGCATATATCGTTTGGTAAGCGTTGAAACAATTTCGAGAGGCATACCCTGATGTGGATCTTTAAAAAAATATCTGAAATTGTTTTATGTATTAAAAAATGTCGTCGATGTAACACAATAAATGTATTTCCTTCGAAAAATATTTGTATTCACCTAACTTGTGTTTCTTCATCTAGGCAAAATTCAGGAGTATTTTCTTCAACTTATGATTTACATATATTTGTTATCTCGAGCGGATAAATTCGCTAACGATTTAACAATGGTTCCCTATAACAGTCAAAGGACCTGAAATGTCATACGGATTGCACGGATTTCTAAAAATTAAAATGTACTTTAATTATGTGTTTCATAAACTTCCTGGGATGTTACTGTGTTGATTTTTCTGGCGTTTTTTTACAAATATTTTCCAGAGGTGTCTTCTTTTTTTTTTTTTGACAATATTCCGGGATACTTCTACATTGAACATTCATAGTGACCAGAAGAAGGGACATGAAACTGTGCCGAAATATTGTCCAAAAAAAAAAAGAAAAAAGAAGGCACCTAAAAATAATAACTATATAATTATAGTAACAATTTATTTACTTACGCAATTATTGCCTTCATCCGACCTCATATCACATTTATTTACAGATTTTACCGAGTTGTATTCAATGTTTTTTATTATTTTTTTTCAGGTGAGTGACGCTTATTGATTCTGTTGATACAAACTACCCCCATCTGAAGGTATTTTAATTATTATTATTTATTCAAACATGAGAGGTGAACAAAGAGTCTTGTTATTATTTAATAATATTGTTATTATTTATTATTAATTTGTTATTATTTATTAATATAGTTATTATTTATTAATGTTGTTATTATTTATTAATGTTGTTATTATTTATTAATATTGTTATTATGTATTCCAATATGCGGAGCGGTGTTTTCTGCCTCTATATGTAGAAGATGAAGAAACCTAGAGGACGCCATCCTTCGGGTAGGATATTAAGGGATGATTCGGTCCCTGCCTGGGCTCATGTACACCAGAGGGACGAAAGAGCGCTCTGGTAGTAAGGCGAAAGATCTCGTATGTGAAGCCCGGGCATGATTCACAATAACTAAATGTTCTCTAAAAATTTAAAGAAAAATTAATGTTTTTTAAAAATATTGTCACAAGATATAAAAAGCGTTTGGTAGTACTTTCGGTGTTGCTACCATCTTCAGCCACGACATAACAAATACTAAATGGAAGTTCAACCAGTTTACAATACAAACGGTACCTTCCTTCAGCCCCCACATACAGTTATGTATTAAAATATGGAGAACATTAAAAATAAAATGTCGTCTCAACTTGAAATCTTAATAATAAAAGAAAAATTTTGAAATAGTATGTGCGTTTTTTTTTTTTTTTTATTAAGTGTTTCACAATATCTCTGCAAAAATGTTAAGTATGATAACTGTTCTCTGCCGTATATAAAAACTGATATCAGTGATCAATGTATAATTTGAAGGTCGTGGGTTCGAAACCCTGCCGAGGCCTTTAGGTTTTTATCTGAGAGTTGAGAAAGCCTTGAGCACTTCGGATGCGATGGTTCCGAGCCTATACGATGTCAGGTAGGTAAAATTTAGGACCCCCACAGAAGGCTCAGGTACACTATTTCGACGAAAGAGCGCTCTGGTAGTTAAAGTAGTCAATGAACTCATATTTTAGTTAAGACTAACGTGTAATTCCTAGGTGAATGCTTAGAATAACAGGTTTGAGGCTACAGTCTGGGAATTTAAGCTTCCCGTCTGTGCTGCAACTGTGGATTCGTTAAACTTTGTCTCTTGACAGTGATGGCTTAACGCTTGTCGACACGTTCTATGTAGGGGGACTTTAAAAAAAAAAAAAAAGCTTCCATGAGTTAGAAAAAAAAAAATAAAAACATAAGAAGAGTAGCTGCCACATTAACCAGAAGTCTGTTTTTTTCATATCAAATCCTTTTCGTGACGTCTGTCAGGTTGTCTGAGAAACCTTCACCATCTTCTTGGAGAACATTTGCTGTAAAAGTGAACTGGAAAACATGTATTCCAGTTTTCTAAGTTTAGGGAGATTCCTGATAAAGTTGTGTTACTTCCCCAGCTGTTCGAAGTATAGGGTAAGTTATGTAATCATTCTGTAATTCGATGTTGAGTTTTCTCCGGAATTTCATGTTGCCGATCCTGAAATTCCATTAATGAAAAAAGAAATATTTTCTGCGTGTGTATCTGTGAACAAGATTACTGTCCTTACCGAAACGAAATTGTCGTTCTTATGCAGTTCTGGATACACATAAATTTATGTAATTTATCCGAAATTCTATGCAGAGTTTTCAACGGAATATCATGTTTCCCGACCTTTACAAAAGTAAAAAAAAAATGCTATGTGTGTTCTGTGAACTCGAATCTCGAAGTCAAACTCTGTCTCAACTCAAAAATCCCATTAACTGCCGTCGTAATGAATGTATCGACACAAAATTTAGTGTGAAGATTCAGAAGCCACTTTGTAAATCAAATTGAGTTTTAGCCTGAACGGTCGTTGGGCTTTGGAGGTAAAGCGAAAAAGTAATTGATTAATTCTTAGTGGGAAAGAACATAGCCATTGATTCATCGAAGACTTTTTTGAATCAGAGAGTTTCGAATCCCGGAATTTCTTAGAAAAACAACATCCAATGTATGATTCTTTATATAACTTCACTAGGGCGCCGGTAGCTCAGTGGTATGCGTGCTTGTCTTCTGAGCTCAAGATCGTGGGTTCAAAACCCGACCGAGGCCCTTAGTTTATTTTATCTGGGAGGTAAAATAAACTTAAGCACGCCCGCCTTCGGATGGGACGTTAAGCGATGGTCCCGAGCCTGTACGATGTCAGGTACTCGTTAAAGACCCCTACCCTAGGTGAATAAAAATTTAGAGTAGGCAACATTTAGGACTCCCACAGTAGAGTCGGGCTCATGGCCACCAGAGTGACGAAAGAGCGCTCTGATAGTAGGCGATATGACCTCGTAGTTGAAGTCCGGGCATGAGTCATAAAACCCAACCTGTTTGTATTCTAAAATTTAATATAAATTGACCTAACCCATAACTTCCCTTATGCTTCATATAGCTCGGGATATAAAAACAATGTAAGTAAAATAATAAAATCTAGTGTTCATTTAGTTGCGGAGATTCGCTGTCAGCTCGTTACGCTTGACCCAGCGCTCACGTTTCAGTTAATCACTTTGATTGTGTTGCAAAATCGGAAATCACCTATTAGGTTTCTTGTACACGAACCGATAA
Source organism: Aradus depressus (assembly GCA_963662175.1). NCBI lineage: Eukaryota > Metazoa > Arthropoda > Insecta > Hemiptera > Aradidae > Aradus > Aradus depressus. The sequence goes on along the minus strand of OY759217.1, from coordinate 26,909,342 downwards.
TTATGGGATGTTGGAAAGGCGAATTGGAGGAGCACCGGAAATCTCTTGTACTCGGTGACCCTATTTTACAGGGTAATCTACTGGATACTTAAAGTTATTATTCAAGTTCTATTTAAAAAAGTCGTCAGTGAATCACCGGCTATGTACTTCCCCACAACGAATTATTAATTACGTTTTCGCTCTTCATCCAAAGCAGAGTTGTTCCAAATACAATTGAGAGTATTTAAATACTAAATAAATGTATTTACGTAAGATAAATACTTGTATTGAAGTTTGAGTATTTATTAGTTGGTGTTTTTCCAAATACAAATACTTGTAATTATATTTGTGTTTGAATTGAATAATTAAATACATTTCCATAAAGTCAACAATGAACTGGACGAGATTGTGCTACTTACGTTCAAGGAAGAAGAAACTAAAAAAGGGGGAAAAAAATGTTTTTAAAAAGTGAAATTCAATCTAACTACTTCGATATTTGTTTACAATTAATACAGCCTTTGATATCTAGCACAACAAAGAATAGGGAAAAGTTAAATTTCAAAACATCTTAATGTTATTTGAACCTAAATGGTTTGGACTTTTTTTAATGAAGAGATTGAAAATGAAACATTAAGTCATATTTTAATAAGATTCATACTGTTTAAAAAAATAAGTATTATTGATATCATATCGTACGGTTGGCATATTCTATTTATACGTAGTAGTTTTCTTCTAAATACAAGCATTTGTTAAATACTAAATACAAAATATAATTATAAGTATTTACATTTTTTTAATTAAATAAATGTATTTAAGAAGTTAAATGTTTTAAATACATGTATTTAATTATAAGTATTTATTTAAACATCTAAATAAATACTTTATATAAATAAATTCCCAGCTCTGCTCCAAAGCCAATATACCGTTCGAGCTGAAACTCAATATTTGACAGTGGCTTCCGAATCCCATACTAATTTTTGTATCGATACAATCATTACATCGGCATAGAGTTTTTGCGTTGTCTTTCCCCTAATCAACCCCTTCCCCTCGGCCGATATGGCTGAAAATCGATAGATGTGGTCTTTATGGAGTTCAGGTCTCACATATAAAATTTCGTATATATACAGTCTTTCTTTCGGGAGTTATTGTGTTCAAAGTGACACACACAGGCAGCAATTTTTTTCATATTTTTTTCTGGAAGACGGTAAACATGAAATTTCGTTGAAAACTCCTCATCGAATATTTGACCGATTACATAACTTCTCCTATACTTTGTATAGCAGGGGAAGTAATTCATGCTCAAACTATTATTTCCACTGGAATTTAATAGCATTACTTGGATCAACTCAATATTATTATAAGCGATTAGAGGGCGCCGGTAGCTCAGTGGTATGCGTGCTTGTCTTCTGAGCTCAAGATCGTGGGTTCGAAACCCGACCGAGGCCCTTAGTTTATTTTATTTGGGAGGTAAAATATTATGATTAGATCTAGCCTTGTCAACATTCCAACTTCAGCTCAGAATTTACCAAGTCACTTGCCAACCACTGTCTGTCTATTAGTTTAAGTTGGGTGGCAAACTAGAACACGTCAATTATCAAATACAGGCAACTGAGAATTGGGGATACGTTTCCAGGTATACCTTTTGACCATCTGGGAGCTAAAAAACATTGAGCACGCCGTCCTATAAAAAAATAAATAAATAGGTACCTACTTATAAAATATATGAACACAAAAATAATGATACTGTACAGTAGATACAAGAGACCGGGTGAGGAATGAAACGATCGGGGAAGAGCTAGGGGATGCACCATTTGAAGCACCTCATGGAAAAGAGACAACTCGGCTGGTTCGGTCATGTGACCAGAATAAATGAAGACCAAAGACCACGAAAATTCATGGAGACCAGTCCAACAGGCGCGAGGAAGACCCAGACTGATGCATCTGGACTATATCAATAGATCGGACAGCAAAGAGGTAAGATCATGGCTGAGATGCGCAACCTCGCCAGGGACAGGCAGCTGTGGATAGAGGCTCCATCCACGCCGAGAAGCAGACGGAGATAGGAAAAGATGAAGAAGTAGATACAAATTTAAATTGAATTAAAATTAAGATAAATATTTTTTATAATTATTTTGATCAGGTCTAAGAGTGCGAAATATTGAAAAGAGAAAGAAAACAAAAAATAATAATACGATGTACAATATAAAAAAATGAAATAAAAAAAATAATATAATCTGAGGGGTTGGTTCCGCCAGTAATATGTTACTGTTGTCATACCTTTCTGTGGATACCGTCGTCACTGGCTGCTGGTCCGAGTACTGTGGGTGAGCGCTTTCGATGTGAAGACATCATCTTCAGGCCACTGTTAATGTTGTACTGAGGTTAGTCCGTGTTTGTTGTCTTATAATGGTCCGTTTCAGGTAATTTGTATATCTCTGTGGTCCATCTATTTACATTGTCAACATGTATACGCTGGAATTTTCGAATATTCATCTCTCTGTTAATACTCCTTGCAGATGAGCAGGTACTAACAAAACAGACTACCTGAGACGGACCACACAGATAAACAAATTACCTGAAACGGACCATTATAAGACAACAAACACGGACTAACCTCAGTACAACATTAACAAAAGCTTGAAGATGATGTCTTCACATCAAAAGCGCTCACCCACAGTACTCGACCAGCAGCCAGTGACGACGGTATCCGCCCAAAGGTATGACAACAGCAAAAAAATAATAATTGTAAAAATACATATAATAATAAATCAAAATAAATAAAATAAATTAGTACATATGTGTGAGTTTGTCACTAACTACGATACGATTGTAGGAATGAACGAGAAATTTGAAATGAAGATGTCACATATGCTAACTTAGATCTGATTAGATATTAGATGTTCCGAAATCAGACGTAAATTAAGACCACTATGGAGCCTAACTATATTTTACAAGACATCGCGTATATTTATGACCTAATCAAAACTCTCTTCAAAAAAAACATTTTAGAAAATATTGAAAGGCACATTTTATAAGAAATACGATTTTTCGAAGACCTATAGTTTTATACGGAAGCTCAATTTTCGCGACAACTATTAGTCCTATAAAAAAATTGTCCTCAGATTTGAGAGAGGATCAATATAAACAAAATTATAGAAGAATTTTCTCCAGAAAAAATAAAATATATGTGATGTGACCCGTACGGACCTTTTTTTTTAGTTAGTTATTATGACTCATAATACTACGACGTCATATCGCCTACTACCAGAGCGCTCTTTCGTCACTCTGGTGATGAGCCAGGCTCTACTGTGGGAGTCCTAAATTTTGCCTATCCTAAATTTTTATTCACCTAGGGCAGGAGTCTTTAGTGAGTACCTGACACCACAGACTCGGGACCATCGCTTAACGTCCCATCCGAAGGACGGCGTGCTTAAGTTTATTTTATTTCCCAGATAAAATAAACCTCGGTCGGGTTTCGAACCCCCAGATCTTGAGCTCAGAAGGCAAGCACGCATACCACTGAGTTACGGGTGCTCTCCCTTTTTTTTTTTTATATCAAACTATGTTTTTACAGATCACTCTCTCCCATTTTCAAATTCATTTTCTTATTCCCAGTAATGCCAGTATGAAATGAATATGAGAGGGAGGAAAAGGAGGGAACAGTGATGTGTAAAAATGTGGTTGGTATTTTTGAAAATAATTCGACACTGTATCTTCATTTTGTGTATGAATTTGGTATAAAATTGAGTTTCCAACTGTTCTTTAACTGAAATTCCATTCCCTCCAGTCATTCCTCGACTATCCACTCCTTTACAGTTTACAGTTTTCTCAGATGCTATAAAACTTGCTGCCAACGGTGGTTTCAAGTTTTCCGTTTGAATTTAGCTACTTCGGTGTACTTTTCAAAATTCAAAAAAAATACTTTGCGTCCCGATATTATTGCGTATCGATACCATGGCTCGATATGCTTTTAAATACAAAATTTCGATATATATATATCTACTACTCGTCCCAGTAAGAACCGAAGAACCTTGCCCATGAATCAGATTTCTTCGGTTCCATTGACCACCTCATACCTGGTCGGTTGCCTCACAATCCTGTCATATCTGAAGAAAGGAATGCTATAAAATCCACAGCTATCTGGTTCCTTTCTCATCTCGCCCTCCTCAGTGACTGAATTGACTCTCAAACCACTTCTTCAGCTATATGTCCTCCTCCCAAGATGCTTGCCTGTGATCTGCCCTGCATTCCTCCTACACTCGTCACCTCTTCCGACCATTGTTGGTCCGTTTCTCTGACTAATCCTCTAGGCATCTTGTCCCGCTACCTTCCTTAATAAAACAAAGGAATTTCACTCTGGTCAACCCAATGGAATGGGATAATTAAAGGAAATATATAGAATAGATAGTTGGTATAATGTATTACCTCGCAGTATATAATAATCGATGGTTGAAGTGGGGGGAGATCGATAAGTGTATGAATTGCTAGGAGACGGAGGAGGGATGCGTAAGGATTGCCGAGGTGAAGGGGGTTGGATAAGAAGGGTTGCGGGTAACATAACCTGGCAAGGATAACCACAAAGGGAGGTGGCCAGTAGGGACTTAGTCTATTCATTCTACTAGTATGCATGAGAGCCTAAGAATTATTTCTATGAAACATGGTCAACGACGTCTGAAAATGATCATATGCGCTATCAACCACAAGAATGGATATGTTTCATTCATTAACAATTACAGACAGCATTTACAGAAGAATTGTCTAAAATGAAGCCGGGGCCCTTATTTTTTTTTATCTGGAAGGTGAAAAAACCTTGATCATGCCGACCTTCGGATGGGACGTTAAGCGATGGTACCAAGCCTGTACGATGTCAAATACTCATTAAAGACCTCATTAAATTATAGCTTGTTTTTTTGTCTACGATTTAAAAGATCTATCACTTGAAAAATAATAATAATAATACATAAAGAAATAAAATAAATTAATACAGTAAGTAATAATAAAGTATATAAATAATAAAAAATAATTATAAGTATTAAAAAATAATAGGATAATTTTGTTTCACTAGACTAAGTTGCGTGAAGACAGAAGCCATTGCCCCACAGCTATTTATGCAGACGAGACCATGTGGCCTTACATTGACCTCTTGTTGCACTTTTAATGCCAAGGATGCATTGAAAGCTCATAAACAAGTTCCAATCAACGGTGAATATCCAGTGATATGATGCAACCGGTTTTCTCTCTCTACAAACCGCTGGTTATTTTTAAATGAACTTCCTGTGACGATCTTTCTACTTCACTTGTAGAAGAGTAAGTAAGATGTTGTGGGACGAGATTTCTCATAGAAATATGGCCTTAGAACTGGTTTTCAACGCAACAGCGTCATCATCAGTGGCACATCCCACCCACACAGCGTAGGAATTAAAGGACAACTGGGCCTTACATGTATTTATTTACTGATCAGTTGTCCGTTAACCTCTTTGCTGTGTGGGTGGGATGTGCCACTGATGATGATGCTGTTGCCTTGAAAACCGGTACTGGTCAAAAATAAAACAGTTATAAAACGTATTTTATGTCTATGATATTTTTGACTTCATCAATGCACACCTCCGATAATACATTTTATGCTCCAAACGTTTTTGTATTAGAGTCTTATTAAAATGTTTGCGCACCCAGGATTTATTTTGCCGTCGGGTTCAGCTGAGTCCCCATGTATAAAAAATATATACAAATCTATTTAAAATATTTTAATAAAATTGAAAATATGAAGAAATATTGAAAAATTCGTCGGTGAATCACCGGCTATCCCCAGCACAAATTAAACAATTACATTTTCGCTCTCCCTCCGTTTGGGCTCAATCTCAATCATTAGGTACATCGGCAGTTATTACGATTTTTGAGTTGAACCCTCTTTTGATCCTTCCTCCTCTTCGGTTGATTTCGCTGAAAATTAATAGGTGTCCTTTTTATAGGCCTTTGAATTCACATATGAAATTTGGTACCGATACATTCATTACAATGGCAGGTTTTTGACGTTTATATTTTCCCATGTATAAAGTTTCGTGTCTATACATTCATTTTATTGGAAGTTGTCGTATTCATAGGCACACAGACAGACATATATTTTTTTTGGTTTATGGAATCAGGAGGTCGGAAAACATGAAATTCCGTTGAAAAATCAACATCGAATTCCTGACCAATTACATAACTTCCCCTATAATTCTATAGATGGGGAAGTAAATCAGAATTTGTGAACTATCGATAGAGCAGTTTAAGAAACAATAAAAAATGAATTTTTTTATAATTTACAATTATTGTTTTAAGCTTAGTTAATAGGGGCGCCGGTAGTTCAGTGGTATGCGTGCTTGACTTCTGAGCTCAAGAACGTAGGTTCGTAACCCGACCGAGGCCCTTAGTTTATTTTATCTGGGAGGTAAAATACACTTAAGCACGCCGTCCTTCGGATGCGACGTTAAGCGATGGTCTAGAGCCTCTACGATGTCAGGTACTCATTAAAGACCCCTACCCTAGGTGAATAAAAATTTAGAGTAGGCAAAATTTAGGACTCCCACAGTGGAGTCGGACTCATGTCCACCAGAGTGACGAAAGAGCGCTCTGGTAGTAGGCGATATGATCTCGTAGTTAAAGCCCGGGCATGAGTCATAAAACCTAACCTAACCTAAGCTTAGTTAATAAGTCTTAGGTTATAAAAGATTGCGAAATTGTTCCTTAGTAAGAACATTGTTCATTAAACCATCAGTTAGTTGTATTATATATATATTATATTTGTATACTCATGTCCGAGCATTAGCTACGACGTCATATCGCGTACTACCAGAGCGCGCTTTCGTCGCTCGGGTGGACATGAGCCCAACTCTACTGTGGGAGTTTTTGCTTACCCTAAATTTTTATTCACCTAGGATCTTTAATGAGTACCTGATATACAGGCTCGGCACTACCCGAAGGTTTTATCATCCCCCAGATAAAAACCTAAAGGCTTCGGTCGAGTTTCGAACCCGCGTTCTTGAGCTCAGTAAGCGAGCACGCAAACCACTGAGCTACCGGCGCCCTTGTCAAATTATTTATATTTGACCTTTAATAAACGGCCACCCACAATATGAATCTCAATTAACTTCTTGTAATATAAATTGCATAATTAGCAAATCACTCATTGCAATATGGTAATTAGCGAGAGCTCTCTGACGTCAAAGTTGCTAACTTCCGCGATGTGGCTTGACTCGGGTTACCTCTCGTCGTTGTGAAAGTTTCACATTACCTACTATAGGACCCTATAGGGTATTTCCTAGTCAATTATTATTATTATTATTATTTGTTATAAGTCAACCGAAAGTTACTTCCCCAACTCTACGAATTATAAGACAACTTCTGTAATCGGTCTGTAATTCGAAGTTGAGACCTCACCGAAATTTCATGTTCCCAACATTCTAATTCAATTGCGGGTTCGAAACCCGGCCGAGGCGAATATTACTACTACTTTTTATCTGGTAAGTGAAAAACCTTGAGTTGGCATCCTTCGGATGGTACGTTAAGCTATGATTCCGAACTTTTTTTTTTTTTTTTTTTTTTTTTTTTTTTTTTTTTTTTTCATTTATTGATAATTTTTGTACAATGTACATTCAATTGTGCTAAAATAAAATAAAAACAAAACATCTGGCACTTGAATGAGGCCGCTGACCAGCGTCAGTCCTCTTGATTAAGGTCGCTATGGTGCTTCCTCTTCAGGCGACGTGCTGGTCTTGGCGGAGGCAGGTGGAGAGGGATGGCACGTAGCAGAGGATTTTGATGATTTTGCATGGTCCGCAGCAGACTGGTGTAGCAAACAGGCAGACATTTTTTCACCTCTGGGATCTCAAGATCATCGTGTATAGTTTTGTTACGGACAAACCAGGGCGCACTAGTGATTATTCTTAAGGCCCGATTCTGGAGTGTCTGTATACGTTTGATTTGAGAATCCGAGGCAGAACCCCAGATAGAGCAGCCGTAAAGCCACATGGGCCTGATGAGCATCGTATAGACGAGCCTCTTGAGATGGAGGGGGAGCTGAGAGTTCTTGAGGAGAGGTGTCAGCTGGTAAAGTCGATGTCTTAGCCTCTGCAGAAGCGAAGTAATGTGCTCGTTCCAGGTCAACTTGGTGTCCATGGTGAGACCTAGGTACCGAATTGAAGAAGTCTGTGGGACAAGAGCTCCGTTGAGGGTGAGCGGGCCTACTACTTCTGTCCGTAGATAAGTGAATGGTACCAACGCTGACTTTTGAGGATTTAAATGTATCCTCCATTTGGCACTCCAAACTTTCACCTCATCCAAGAAGTTGTGCAGTTGTACTTCAGCGAGTCTACTGGAGGTGGCCTTACTCATTACAGCAACATCGTCGGCGAATTGAGCAGTTGTTAGGCCGTTCTGCTGTGGAAAGTCGTGGGTGTATATTAGATATAAGAAGGGTCCAAGCACACTTCCCTGTGGTACTCCAGATATCATCGACTTGGACTGGGATTGGGCTCCTTGGTAGATGACAGAGAAGGTACGGTTGCTAAGATATGACTGCATTAGTCTCCAAGAAGTGTCAGGCAGCAGCGGTTTCATTTTTAATAACAGTCCCTCATGCCAAACCTTATCGAAAGCTTTTTCAGTGTCAAGGAACAAGCCGAGACATATCTGCTTCGTTTCGTATGTGTCCAAGATCGTATCGACGACTCTGTGCAGCTGTTGTGGACAAGAGTGGTTCGAGCGGAATCCGAACTGTGAATTTGGAAGTAGCGGACTTAAATATTCTAATAATTTTGGTAGAAGGAGACGTTCGAAAATCTTAGAGAACAATGTCAATAAGCTAATAGGTCGGTAACTGTTAGGGTCATTACGTTTTTTTTGTGGCTTAGGAACCATAATGATATTTGCATGTTTCCATTTTTGGGGGAAATATGTTGTTCGAAGCATGGCATTGTAGATCTGGGTAAGTAGAACTAATGGCTTCCTAGGCAGATTTTGTAGCAAGGGTTGCACTATGTGATCATACCCAGGAGTTTTCTTTGCTGAAGAACGGTCGATAACATTTTTTACTTGGCCTGGTGAGAAGTAAGAGTCGAATGGAGTCAAGAACAATGGTTGTTCCAGTTGTTCTTTCACTGTATCTAGAAAGTGATGATTGATAGTTTGATTTGGTCTAAACTGGTTAACTAGCATCTCTGAAAAGACGTCAACCTTCTCCTTCGGTGTTGTTAACCAGTTGTTTTGATGTTTTAAAGGGGGTATTAAATGACGTTCTTTGGTAAGAAATTTGGTTTTTCTCCAGAGGGAGCCATCCCTTGTGTCCAAGGTTAACAGATCGTTGGTGAGTGCTGTCTGCTTTAGCTCTCGGAGTGCCTTCCTGAGGTCATATGTGGCTCTGTTGTAGGACCTCTTATGGTCGGGGTGCCTGGTACGTGCCCACAAGGTCCTTGCTGCTTTCTTCTCGTTATGGAGTTGGGTGATGTGAGCTGGGTAAAAGACTCGTTTGGTGCGTGTATAATTAGTTTGTTGATCTCCTGCTTCACTTGCCGCAAACTGAATATCTTGTGTTAGTTTACTGACTGCCACGTCAATGTCCTCCTTGGTTTTGAGAGGTATTTTAAGGTCTGTTACATCTTGTAGAACTGCCTGATATATTTTCCAATGAAAAGGATATTTGATCAGTTTAGGTGCTATTGGAACTTGAAGGGGGCTTTGAGCAAACTCAATTCTGACTGGAAAATGGTCAGAGCTAAGGTCATGAAGAACACTTGGCGTTGTACAAAGCCTAGATATATTACGGCCAATGAAGAAGTCCAGTATGTCAGGCGCGTGATTTTGAGTGTGCGGATAGTGAGTAGGTTCTAGTGGATATACGACATCCAAGCGCAGCTGGTTGATAACATCATGGAGGACTCTGCCCCTCGGGTTAGTTACCTGCGATCCCCATCGTGGATGTTCGGAGTTGAAGTCTCCTCCCAACAAGAAGTGCGTACCCATCTCATGAACCACTCCCCAGAACACAACAGGAGCGACTGAATTGGAGGGAGCAGAATAAAACGAACCTACTTGGTAGGTGTGGTGGTTTAGCGCAAGCTGACATCGGGCTACCTGTACCTCCTCCTCTCTGATAGGAAGCAGCTCGTAGTGGAGGATTGTAGACTTGATGCAGATGACAGCACCTCCTTTACAGTGCCCAGATGGATGATCTGCTCTGTAAACCTTATAGCCTGCTATGTGAATATGAATGTTAGGATTCAATTTAGTCTCTGTCAGTAACATTATGTCTATGTTATTGAAGTTTAGAAAATATTCCAACTCTGTATATTTATTACTGAAACTTTGACAGTTCCAGGTGCAAATTTTAAAAGATTTCTGAGGAAGGAAAGCCATTATTTTGATTTTATCAGGATTGGGAGCAGTTGCACTAACGATTGGACTAGAGGCTGTATGATAGCTATCAGAGAATCGATTTTATTTACAAGAGTGAGCATTTCGGTGGAAGAACAGGCAGGCATTTGGTCACCTAGGCTAAAAGAATGATTTTCATGTTGGCAGCTTTGGACATTTGTTTTGGTTGCTTTAGCATAACTAATTAGAGGGCTTGTCATCTTAGTCTGAGTTACCGGAGATGCCGCGATCTCAGCCGTCGATGTGAGGCGGTTGTCAGTTTTGACAGGCATTTTATTGTAAGTGGTGCGTGGCGATGGTTTTTGGAGCTTCAGGTGAACAGGACAACCTCTGTAATTTGCAGTATGAGAACCTTTGCAATTCACGCAAGTAGGAGGACTGGTGCTTGGCCTCGGACAATTTTCTGAGCCGTGCATTCCGTCACATTTGACACATCTGGCCGTTTGATGACAGAAGTTTTTACTATGCCCATATTGTTGACACCTGAGGCATTGTAAGACCGTTCGTCTTGGTCGGGGGGGTTCTATTTTGATTACCGCATAATAAAGCCGAGTTAGGTTATAAATTTCTGCGTTTTTAGCGCTCGGTCGCAAATCTAAAAAGAAAAGAGGCATAGGTACTTTGGTAACAGGATGGAAAACAGGCACCATTTGTATAGGTTCGAAACCGAGGTTACTCAGTTCAGCCATCATCAACGTGGTGTCACAGGTGGGATGCAGCCCTCTAACCACCACTCTAAAAGGCTTTTCTGATTTAAGCTGAAAAGTGTGATATTCAGCTTGATTTCCTTGCAAAAAATTGATCATTTTTCTGTAATCATCTACAACTTCAAAATTAATTTTAACCTTATCTTCAATAGTTTTGTAAAGATAGTTGCCAAGACTTAATTCCTTAATCTGCGATATTAAGGAATTCATGTTATTAACATTATGAATAAATATAGGAGGTGGCTTGGGTACCTTTTCAACAGATGCGTTCTGAAGGGTGCATATATTCATTGGCTCATTATCACTAGAAATACCTGCCAAGGGCGCAAATGCGTTAGATGTTGGTATAGGTTGAGATGGGACATTGGATGTTGAAATTTTTGGTTTTTTGGCTCGCCTGTCTCCCAAAGTGATCTGATTTTCGGCGTCAGATGGATCAGATGGCTCCGTTCCCATGTTAAAACCTAAGTTTTATGACCACAACACTATGTCAAAGCTCACATACACAATCGCTGTTCTTCGACTCTGGTAAACCCGAATTGAAACCCAGGCCTGTTAAGCACTGATAAACTGCTTTGAAAAACTGATTTTCAATAACAGAAACACTTTTTAACAAAGTAAACTTTTAATTTTAAAAGACACTTTAAATATAGGTTATACCGACATATTCACCGTAACCGATTCCGAACTTGTGCTCCTTAAAGACCTCTGCCCTAGGTTAGGTCCTGCTGTCTCAGGGAAAAATGTATTGTTTAAATGCTATTTTCTCACTGTTAAATTTTTGTAGAAATTGACAGTATAAAAGTTATTTATTTCAAAAACATTATTCTGAACCTACACTAAAAACTGTAAGAAAAATAAATCTTTTTCTTTTTTTTTCTTTTTTAGAATAAACTTACAATTTGTCTTGAAAACAAAGAAAAGAAAAATATGCCACTTAATAATTGAATACATATTTAAAAAATAACTTCTGTACGGTCCTAGGCAACCTGCTTTACACGATAACCCCTTTAACAGAGGGCGCCGGTAGCTCAGTGGTATGCGTGCTTGACTTCTGAGCTCAAGGTCGTGGGTTCGTAGCCCGACCGAGGCACTTAGTTTATTTTATCTGGGAGGTAAAATAAACTTAAGCACGCCGTCCTTCGGATGGGACGTTAAGCGATGGTCCCGAGCCTGTACGATGTCAGGTACTCGTTAAAGACCCCTACCCTAGATGAATAAAAAATTTAGGGTAGGCAAAATTTAGGACTCCCACAGTAGAGTCGGGCTAATGTTCACCAGAGTGACGAAAGAGCGCTCTGGTAGTAGGCGATATGACCTCGTTGTTAAAGCCCGGGCATGAGTCATAAAACCTAACCTAACCTTTAACAGCAGTGAATATGCAACGTTTTAAAAATTTAAATTGTTCAGTATGCAAAATTTAGGACTCCCATCGTAGAGTTGGGCTCATGTCCGTGGAGCGAGTTTTGGTGGTAGGCGATATGACCTCATAGTTGAAGCCAGGGCATGAACTATTCCTGATAGAATATATATATATATATATATTTAGTTATCCATGGTTGGAACATTGATATATCCATTGATATATATATATACCAGTTATCTAATCCGGAGGATTGTAAGAAGTGTCTCTTTCAATGGCAACTAAAACTATCAGTTTTAACATACAGTTAGGTAACTGAACTGACAGAGAAGTACGCTCTTTGGGTCTCCAGTAGTCTTCTGTCCACCTCCATC